>JANJGN010000015.1:50902624-52338766 GCA_026770705.1 Isurus oxyrinchus | reverse complement strand
GATACAGAGTGAGGCTCAGTTACAGAGTGAGTCTCAGATACAGTGTGAGGCTCAGGTACAGATTGAGACTCAGTTGCAGAGTGAGGCACAGATATGGATTGATTCTCAGGTACAGAGTGAGACGCAGGTACAGAGTGAGGATCAGGTCCAGAGTGAGACGCAGGTACCCAGTGAGACTCAGTTGCAGAGTGAGGCTCAGATACAGAGTGAGGCTCAGTTACAGAGGGAGACTCATGTACAGAATGAGGCTCAGGTAAAGAGTGAGGCTCAAGTTCAGAGTGAGACTCAGATACAGAGTGCAGCTCAGGTACAGATTGAGGCTCAGATATAGAGTGAGGCTCAGGTACAGAATGAGACTCAGATACAGAGTAAGGATCAGGTACAGAGTGAGACTCAGATACAGAGTGATGATCAGGTCCACAGTGAGACGCAGTTACCCAGTGAGACTCAGTTGCAGAGTGAGGCTCAGATACAGAGTAAGGCTCAGGTACTGAGTGAGGCTCAGGTACAGAGGGAGACTCATGTACAGAATGAGGCTCAGGTACAGAGTGAGACTCAGATACAGAGTGTGACCCAGGTGTCGAGTGAGGCTCAGGTACAGGCTGAGGCTCAGATACAGAGTGAGACTCTGATACAGAGTGAGAAACAGATACAGATGAGTCTCATATACTGAGTGAGGCTCAGATACAGATTGATGTTCAGTTGCAGAGTGAGATTAAGGAACAGAGTGATGTTCAGTTCCATAGTGAGGCTGAGGTCCAGATGGAGGCTCAAAGACAGAATGAGGCTAAGAGATATAGTCAGGCTTAGACACAGTGTGAGAGTCACGTAAAGAGTTAGGATCAGATACAGTGTGAGGCTTAGATACAGAGTGAGGCTCAGATACAGAGTGAGACTCAGGTACAGAGTGAGGCTCAGGTGCAGAGTGAGACTCAGATTCAGAGTAAGACTAATGTACACAGTGAGAAAGAGATACAGACGAGTCCCAGATACTGAGTGTGGCTAAGGTTCATAGTGAGGCTCAGATACAGAGTGAAGTTCAGTTTCAGAGTGAGGCTCAGAAACAGAATGAAGTTCAGTTCCAGAATGATACTCAGATACAGAGTAAGGCTCAGGTACACAGTGAGACTTAGATACAGAGTGAGGCTCAGGTACAGAATGAAACTAAGATACAGAGTGAGGCTCACATACAGAATGAGACTCAGATAGAGTGAGCTCAGATACAGAGTGAGAAACAGATACCAAGTGAGGCTCAGGTACAGAGTGAGAAAGAGATACAGAGTAAGACTCAGATAAAGAGTGATACTCAGATACAGAGTGAGGCTCAGGTACAGAGTGAGACTCATATACAGAGGGCGGCACAAATAGTGGAAGAGGCTAAGGTACAGAGTGAGTCTCAGTTACAGAATGAGGCTCAGATACAGAGTGAGTTTCAGGTACGGACTGAGACTCAGATACAGAGTGAGGCTCAAGTATAGAATGAGGCTCAGGTACAGAGCGAAGTTCAGTTCCAGAGTGAGGATCAGATTCAGAGTGAGATTCAGGTACGGATTGAGTCTCAGATACAGAGTGAGGCTCAAGTACGGAGTGAGCCTCGGGTAAGGAGTGAGGCTCAGGTACAGAATGAGGCTCAGGTACAGAGTGAGACTCAGATACAGAGTGCGACTCAGGTGGCGAGTGAGGCTCAGGTACAGAGTGAGGCTCAGATTCAGAGTGAGACTCAGATACAGAGTGAGAAACAGATACAGATGAGGCGCATATACAGAGTGAGGCTCAGATACACAGTGAAGTTCAGTTCCATAGTGAGGCTGAAGTCCAGATTGAGGCTCAAATACTGGGTGAGGCTCAGATGTATAATGAGGCTTTGATACAGTGTGAGAGTCACGTAAAGAGTTAGGATCAGATACATTGTGAGGCTTAGATACAGAGTGAGGCTCTGATACAGAGTGAGGTTCAGGTACAGAGTGAGGCTCAGGTGCAGAGTGAGACTCAGATTCAGTGTGAGACTAATGTAGACAGTGAGAAAGAGATACAGATGAGTCTCAGATACAGTGTGTGGCTCAGGTACAGAGAGAGGCTCAGATACAGAGTGAAGTTCAGTTCCAGAGTGAGGCTCAGGTCCAGAGTGAGGCTCACATACAGACTGAGACTCAGATACATAGAGAGGCTCAGATACAGAGTGAGAAACAGATACCGAGTGAGGCTCAGGTACAGAGTAAGACTCAGATACAGAGTGAGACTCAGATAAAGAATGAGGCTCAGGTACAGAGTGAGACTCAGATACAGAGGGAGGCACATATACAGTAGCAGACTCAGATACAGACTGAGGCTCAAGTACAGAATGAGGCTCAGGTACAGAGCGAAGTTCAGTTCCAGAGTGAGGATCAGATTCAGAGTGAGACTCTGGCACAGAGTGAGACTCAGGCACAGAGTGAGGATCAAGTACGGAGTGAGGCTCAGGTACAGAGTGAGACTCAGATACAGAGTGCGACTCAGGTGGCGAGTGAGGCTCAGGGACAGGGTGAGGCTCAGATACAGAGTGAGACTCAGATACAGAGTGAGAAACAGATACAGATGAGGCTCATGTACAGAGTGAGACTCAGATACAGATTGACGTTCAGTTACAGAGTGAGGTTAAGGAAAAGAGTGAAGTTCAGTTCCATAGTGAGGCTGAGGTCCAGATTGAGGCTCAAATACAGAGTGAGGCTCAGATATAAAGTGCAGCTCACATACAGTGTGATAGTCACATAAAGAGTGAGGCTCAGATACGGTGTGAGGCTCAGATACAGAGTGAGGCTCAGGTACAGATTGAAGTTCATTTCCAGAGTGAGGATCAGATTCAGAATGAGACTCGGGCAAAAAGTGAGACTCAGGTACAGAGTGAGGCTCAATTACGGAGTGAGCCTCTGGTACAGAGTGTGGCTCAGGTACAGAGTGATACTCAGGTACAGAGTGAGACTCAGATACAGAGTGAGTCTCAGATACAGAGTGACGTTCAGTTACAGATTTAGGCTCAGGAACAGAGTGAATTTCAGTTCCATAGTGAGGCTGAGGTCCAGATTGAGGCTCAAATAGAGAGTGAGGCTCAGATAGAGTGTGAGGTTAAGATACAGAGTGAGGCTCAGATACAGAGTGAGAGTCAGGTACAGAGTGAGGCTCAGGTACAGAGTGAGACTCAGATTCAGAGTAAGGATAAGATATAGAGTAAGACTCAGATACAGAGTGAGGCTCAGGTACAGAATCAGAATCAGACAAAGATTGAGGCTGACGTACAGAGTGAGATTCAGATTCATGGTGCGTCTCAGGTGGAGAGTAAGGCTCAGGTACCGAGTGAGGCTCAGGTACAGACTGAGACTCAGATACAGAGTGAGAAACATAGAGATGAGGCTCAGATACTGAGTGTGGCTAAGTTACAGAGTGTGGCTCAGGTACAGCGTGATGCTCAGGAACGGAATGAAACATAGATACAGAGTGAGGATCAGGTACAGAGTGAGACTCAAATACAGAGTGAGAAACAGATACAGATGAGGCTCATATGCAGAGTGAGGCTCAGATAAAGAGTGACCTTCAGTTACAGAGTGAGGCTCAGGTACAGAGTGAGTCTCAGATACAGAGTGAGGCTCAGGTACAGAGAGAGACTCAGATAAATGATGAGGCTCAGGTAAAGAGTGAGACACAGACACAGATTGAGGTTCATGTACAGAGTGTTACTCAGTTGCAGAGTGAGGCTCAGATACAGAGTGAGGCTCAGTTACAGAGTGAGTCTCAGATACAGTGTGAGGCTCAGGTACAGATTGAGACTCAGTTGCAGAGTGAGGCACAGATATGGATTGATTCTCAGGTACAGAGTGAGACGCAGGTACAGAGTGAGGATCAGGTCCAGAGTGAGACGCAGGTACCCAGTGAGACTCAGTTGCAGAGTGAGGCTCAGATACAGAGTGAGGCTCAGTTACAGAGGGAGACTCATGTACAGAATGAGGCTCAGGTAAAGAGTGAGGCTCAAGTTCAGAGTGAGACTCAGATACAGAGTGCAGCTCAGGTACAGATTGAGGCTCAGATATAGAGTGAGGCTCAGGTACAGAATGAGACTCAGATACAGAGTAAGGATCAGGTACAGAGTGAGACTCAGATACAGAGTGATGATCAGGTCCACAGTGAGACGCAGTTACCCAGTGAGACTCAGTTGCAGAGTGAGGCTCAGATACAGAGTAAGGCTCAGGTACTGAGTGAGGCTCAGGTACAGAGGGAGACTCATGTACAGAATGAGGCTCAGGTACAGAGTGAGACTCAGATACAGAGTGTGACCCAGGTGTCGAGTGAGGCTCAGGTACAGGCTGAGGCTCAGATACAGAGTGAGACTCTGATACAGAGTGAGAAACAGATACAGATGAGTCTCATATACTGAGTGAGGCTCAGATACAGATTGATGTTCAGTTGCAGAGTGAGATTAAGGAACAGAGTGATGTTCAGTTCCATAGTGAGGCTGAGGTCCAGATGGAGGCTCAAAGACAGAATGAGGCTAAGAGATATAGTGAGGCTTAGACACAGTGTGAGAGTCACGTAAAGAGTTAGGATCAGATACAGTGTGAGGCTTAGATACAGAGTGAGGCTCAGATACAGAGTGAGACTCAGGTACAGAGTGAGGCTCAGGTGCAGAGTGAGACTCAGATTCAGAGTAAGACTAATGTACACAGTGAGAAAGAGATACAGATGAGTCCCAGATACTGAGTGTGGCTAAGGTTCATAGTGAGGCTCAGATACAGAGTGAAGTTCAGTTTCAGAGTGAGGCTCAGAAACAGAATGAAGTTCAGTTCCAGAATGATACTCAGATACAGAGTAAGGCTCAGGTACACAGTGAGACTTAGATACAGAGTGAGGCTCAGGTACAGAATGAAACTAAGATACAGAGTGAGGCTCACATACAGAATGAGACTCAGATAGAGTGAGCTCAGATACAGAGTGAGAAACAGATACCAAGTGAGGCTCAGGTACAGAGTGAGAAAGAGATACAGAGTAAGACTCAGATAAAGAGTGATACTCAGATACAGAGTGAGGCTCAGGTACAGAGTGAGACTCATATACAGAGGGCGGCACAAATAGTGGAAGAGGCTAAGGTACAGAGTGAGTCTCAGTTACAGAATGAGGCTCAGATACAGAGTGAGTTTCAGGTACGGACTGAGACTCAGATACAGAGTGAGGCTCAAGTATAGAATGAGGCTCAGGTACAGAGCGAAGTTCAGTTCCAGAGTGAGGATCAGATTCAGAGTGAGATTCAGGTACGGATTGAGTCTCAGATACAGAGTGAGGCTCAAGTACGGAGTGAGCCTCGGGTAAGGAGTGAGGCTCAGGTACAGAATGAGGCTCAGGTACAGAGTGAGACTCAGATACAGAGTGCGACTCAGGTGGCGAGTGAGGCTCAGGTACAGAGTGAGGCTCAGATTCAGAGTGAGACTCAGATACAGAGTGAGAAACAGATACAGATGAGGCGCATATACAGAGTGAGGCTCAGATACACAGTGAAGTTCAGTTCCATAGTGAGGCTGAAGTCCAGATTGAGGCTCAAATACTGGGTGAGGCTCAGATGTATAATGAGGCTTTGATACAGTGTGAGAGTCACGTAAAGAGTTAGGATCAGATACATTGTGAGGCTTAGATACAGAGTGAGGCTCTGATACAGAGTGAGGTTCAGGTACAGAGTGAGGCTCAGGTGCAGAGTGAGACTCAGATTCAGTGTGAGACTAATGTAAACAGTGAGAAAGAGATACAGATGAGTCTCAGATACAGTGTGTGGCTCAGGTACAGAGAGAGGCTCAGATACAGAGTGAAGTTCAGTTCCAGAGTGAGGCTCAGGTCCAGAGTGAGGCTCACATACAGACTGAGACTCAGATACATAGAGAGGCTCAGATACAGAGTGAGAAACAGATACCGAGTGAGGCTCAGGTACAGAGTAAGACTCAGATACAGAGTGAGACTCAGATAAAGAATGAGGCTCAGGTACAGAGTGAGACTCAGATACAGAGGGAGGCACATATACAGTAGCAGACTCAGATACAGACTGAGGCTCAAGTACAGAATGAGGCTCAGGTACAGAGCGAAGTTCAGTTCCAGAGTGAGGATCAGATTCAGAGTGAGACTCTGGCACAGAGTGAGACTCAGGCACAGAGTGAGGATCAAGTACGGAGTGAGGCTCAGGTACAGAGTGAGACTCAGATACAGAGTGCGACTCAGGTGGCGAGTGAGGCTCAGGGACAGGGTGAGGCTCAGATACAGAGTGAGACTCAGATACAGAGTGAGAAACAGATACAGATGTGGCTCATGTACAGAGTGAGACTCAGATACAGATTGACGTTCAGTTACAGAGTGAGGTTAAGGAAAAGAGTGAAGTTCAGTTCCATAGTGAGGCTGAGGTCCAGATTGAGGCTCAAATACAGAGTGAGGCTCAGATATAAAGTGCAGCTCACATACAGTGTGATAGTCACATAAAGAGTGAGGCTCAGATACGGTGTGAGGCTCAGATACAGAGTGAGGCTCAGGTACAGATTGAAGTTCATTTCCAGAGTGAGGATCAGATTCAGAATGAGACTCGGGCAAAAAGTGAGACTCAGGTACAGAGTGAGGCTCAATTACGGAGTGAGACTCTGGCACAGAGTGAGACTCAGGCACAGAGTGAGGATCAAGTACGGAGTGAGGCTCAGGTACAGAGTGAGACTCAGATACAGAGTGCGACTCAGGTGGCGAGTGAGGCTCAGGGACAGGGTGAGGCTCAGATACAGAGTGAGACTCAGATACAGAGTGAGAAACAGATACAGATGAGGCTCATGTACAGAGTGAGACTCAGATACAGATTGACGTTCAGTTACAGAGTGAGGTTAAGGAAAAGAGTGAAGTTCAGTTCCATAGTGAGGCTGAGGTCCAGATTGAGGCTCAAATACAGAGTGAGGCTCAGATATAAAGTGCAGCTCACATACAGTGTGATAGTCACATAAAGAGTGAGGCTCAGATACGGTGTGAGGCTCAGATACAGAGTGAGGCTCAGGTACAGATTGAAGTTCATTTCCAGAGTGAGGATCAGATTCAGAATGAGACTCGGGCAAAAAGTGAGACTCAGGTACAGAGTGAGGCTCAATTACGGAGTGAGCCTCTGGTACAGAGTGTGGCTCAGGTACAGAGTGATACTCAGGTACAGAGTGAGACTCAGATACAGAGTGAGTCTCAGATACAGAGTGACGTTCAGTTACAGATTTAGGCTCAGGAACAGAGTGAATTTCAGTTCCATAGTGAGGCTGAGGTCCAGATTGAGGCTCAAATAGAGAGTGAGGCTCAGATAGAGTGTGAGGTTAAGATACAGAGTGAGGCTCAGATACAGAGTGAGAGTCAGGTACAGAGTGAGGCTCAGGTACAGAGTGAGACTCAGATTCAGAGTAAGGATAAGATATAGAGTAAGACTCAGATACAGAGTGAGGCTCAGGTACAGAATCAGAATCAGACAAAGATTGAGGCTGACGTACAGAGTGAGATTCAGATTCATGGTGCGTCTCAGGTGGAGAGTAAGGCTCAGGTACCGAGTGAGGCTCAGGTACAGACTGAGACTCAGATACAGAGTGAGAAACATAGAGATGAGGCTCAGATACTGAGTGTGGCTAAGTTACAGAGTGTGGCTCAGGTACAGCGTGATGCTCAGGAACGGAATGAAACATAGATACAGAGTGAGGATCAGGTACAGAGTGAGACTCAAATACAGAGTGAGAAACAGATACAGATGAGGCTCATATGCAGAGTGAGGCTCAGATAAAGAGTGACCTTCAGTTACAGAGTGAGGCTCAGGTACAGAGTGAGTCTCAGATACAGAGTGAGGCTCAGGTACAGAGAGAGACTCAGATAAATGATGAGGCTCAGGTAAAGAGTGAGACACAGACACAGATTGAGGTTCATGTACAGAGTGTTACTCAGTTGCAGAGTGAGGCTCAGATACAGAGTGAGGCTCAGTTACAGAGTGAGTCTCAGATACAGTGTGAGGCTCAGGTACAGATTGAGACTCAGTTGCAGAGTGAGGCACAGATATGGATTGATTCTCAGGTACAGAGTGAGACGCAGGTACAGAGTGAGGATCAGGTCCAGAGTGAGACGCAGGTACCCAGTGAGACTCAGTTGCAGAGTGAGGCTCAGATACAGAGTGAGGCTCAGTTACAGAGGGAGACTCATGTACAGAATGAGGCTCAGGTAAAGAGTGAGGCTCAAGTTCAGAGTGAGACTCAGATACAGAGTGCAGCTCAGGTACAGATTGAGGCTCAGATATAGAGTGAGGCTCAGGTACAGAATGAGACTCAGATACAGAGTAAGGATCAGGTACAGAGTGAGACTCAGGTACAGAGGGAGACTCATGTACAGAATGAGGCTCAGGTACAGAGTGAGACTCAGGTACAGAGTGAGACTCAGATACAAAGTGCGGCTCAGGTGGTGATTTAGGCTACGATACAAATTGAGGCTCAGGTACAGAGTGAAATTCAGAGAAAGAGTGAGGCTCAGGTATAGAGTGAGGATCAGGTACGGAGTGAGACTCAGGTACTGAGTGAGGCACAGTTACAAAATGAGATTAATATTCGGAATGAGTCTCAGATACATTGAGAGGCTCAGTTAACGATGAGGCTCAGGTACCGAGTGAGGCTCAGTTACAGATTGAGACTCAGATACAGAGTGAGAAACATACAGATGAGGCTCAGATACAGAGTGTGGCTCAGGTACAGAGTGAGTCTCAGATACAGAGTGAAGTTCAGTCACAGAATGAGGCACAGCAACAGAATGAAGTTCAGTTCCAGAGTGAGACTCAGGTACAGAGTGAGACAAAGGTACAGAGTGAGGCTCAGGTACAGAGTGAGGCTCAGGTACAGAATGAGACTCAGACACAGATTGAGGCTCAGGTACAGAGTGAGGCTCAGGTACAGAGTGAGGCTCAGGTACAGAATGAGACTCAGACATAGATTGAGGCAAAAGATATAGAGTGAGACTCAGATACATGGTGCATCTCAAGTGTAGAGTAAGGCTCAGGTAACGAGCAAGGCTCAGGTGCAGATTGAGACTCAGATACAGAGTGGGAAACATAGAGATGAGACTCATTTACGGAGTGTGGCTATGTTACAGAGTGAGGCTCAGGTACAGAGTGAGGCTCAGGTATAGAATGAGACTCAGACATAGATTGAGGCTCAGATATAGAGTGAGACTCAGCTACAGTGTGAGACTCAGATGCAGAGTGAGAAACAGATACAGATGAGGCTCATATGCAGAGTGAGGCTCAGATACAGAGTGACGTTCAGTTCCAGAGTGAGACTCAGGTACAGAGTGAGGCTCAGGTACAGAGTGAGACTCAGGGACAGAGTGAGACTCAAATACAGAGTGAGTCTCAGATACAGAATGACGTTCAGTTACAGAGTTAGGCTCAGGAACAGAGTGAATTTCAGTTCCATAGTGAGGCTGAGGTCCAGATTGAAGCTCAAATAGAGAGTGAGGCTCAGATGTAAAGTGAGGTTCAGTTAAAGTGTGAGTGTCACGAAAGAGAGGCTCAGATAGAGTGTGAGGTGAAGATACAGAGTGAGGCTCAGATACAGAGTGAGAGTCAGGTACAGAGTGAGGCTCAATTACGGAGTGAGCCTCGGGTATGCAGTGTGGCTCAGGTACAGTGTGAGGCTCAGGTGCAGAGTGAGAATCAGATACAGAGTGAGTCTCAGATACAGAGTGACGTTCAGTTGCAGAGTTAGGCTCAGGAACAGAGTGAATTTCAGTTCCATTGTGAGGCTGAGGTCCAGATTGAGGCTCAAATAGAGAGTGAGGCTCAGATATAAAGTGAGGCTCAGATACAGTGTGAGTGTCACGAAAGAGTGAGGCTCAGATAGAGTGTGAGGTTAAGATACAGAGTGAGACTCAGATTCAAAGTGAGACTCAGATACAGTGTAAGGATAAGATAGAGAGTGAGATTCAGATACAGAGTGAGGCTCAGGTACAGAATGAGACTCAGATACAGAGTAAGGATAAGATATAGAGTAAGACTCAGATACAGGGTGAGGCTCAGGTACAGAATCAGACTCAGACACAGATTGAAGCTGACGTACAGAGTGAGACTCAGATACATGGTGCGTCTCAGGTGGAGAGTAAGGCTCAGGTACCGAGTGAGGCTCAGGTACAGAGTGAGACTATGATACGGAGAGAGAAACATAGAGATGAGGTTCAGATACGGAGTGTGGCTAAGTTACAGAGTTAGGCTCAGGAACAGAGTGAATTTCAGTTCCATACTGAGGCTGAGGTCCAGATTGAGGCTCAAATACAGAGTGAGGCTAAGATATAAAGTGCAGCTCAGATACGGTGTGAGAGTCACGTAAACAGTGAGGCTCAGATGCTGAGTGAGGCTCAGGTACAGAATGAGACTCAGGTACAGAGTGAGGCTCAGGTACAAAGTGAGTGTCAGGTACAGAGTGAGGCTCACGTACAGAGTGAGGCTCAGATACAGAGTGAGACTCAGGTACAGAATGAGACTCAGATACAGAGTGAGGCTCAGATACGGAGTGAGACTCAGATACATGGTGCCTTTCAGGTGAAGAGTGCGGTTAAGGTACCGAGTGAGGCTCAGTTACAGATTGAGACTCAGATACAGTTTGAGGAACATAGAGATGAGACTCAGGTCCAGAGTGAGGCTCAGATACAGAGTGAAGTTCAGTTACAGAATGAGGCACAGAAACAGAATGAAGTTCAGTTCCAGAGTGAGGCTCAGATACAGAGTGAGAATCAGTTGGAGAGTGAGACTCAGGTAGAGGGTGAGACTCAGACACAGAGTAAGAATCAGGTACAGAGTGAGACACAGATACATAGGGAGGCTCAGATACAGAATGAGGCTCAGTTACAGAGTGAGACTCAGATAAAGGATGAGACTCAGGTACAGAGTGAGACTCAGGTACAGAGTGAGACTCAGTTGCAGAGTGAGACTGAGATACTGAGTGAGGCCCAGGTACAGAATGACACTCATGTACCGAATGAGGCACAAATACAGATGATTCTCAGGTACAAAGTGAGGCTCAGTTACAGAGTGAGGCGCAGGTAGAGAGTAAGACTCAGGTACAGAGTGAGACACAGGTACAGAATGATTTTCAGGTACAGAGTGAGGCTCAGATACAGAGTGAGACTCAGATACATGGTGTGTCTCAGCTGGAGAGTGAGGCTCAGGTACCGAGTGAGGCTCAGGTACAGAATGAGACGCAGACACAGATTGAGGTTCATGTACAGAGTGAGTCTCAGGTACAGAATTTAGTTCATTTCCAGAGTGAGGATCAGAATCAGAATGAGACTCGGGCAAAGAGTCAGACTCAGGTACAGATTGAGGCTCAATTACGGAGTGAGCCTCGGGTACGGAGTGTGGCTCAGGTACAGAGTGAGACTCAGGGACAGAGTGAGACTCAGATACAGAGTGAGTCTCAGATACAGAGTGACGTTCAGTTACAGAGTTAGGCTCAGGAACAGAGTGAATTTCAGTTCCATAGTGAGGCTGAGGTCCAGATTGAAGCTCAAATAGAGAGTGAGGCTCAGATGTAAAGTGAGGTTCAGTTAAAGTGTGAGTGTCACGAAAGAGTGAGGCTCAGATAGAGTGTGAGGTGAAGATACAGAGCGAGCCTCAGATACAGAGTGAGAGTCAGGTACAGAGTGAGGCTCAATTACGGAGTGAGCCTCGGGTATGCAGTGTGGCTCAGGTACAGAGTGAGGCTCAGGTGCAGAGTGAGACTCAGATACAGAGTGAGTCTCAGATACAGAGTGATGTTCAGTTACAGAGTTAGGCTCAGGAACAGAGTGAATTTCAGTTCCATAGTGAGGCTGAGGTCCAGATTGAGGCTCAAATAGAGAGTGAGGCTCAGATATAAAGTGAGGCTCAGATACAGTGTGAGTGTCACGAAAGAGTGAGGCTCAGATAGAGTGTGAGGTTAAGATACAGAGTGAGACTCAGATTCAAAGTGAGACTCAGATACAGAGTAATGATAAGATAGAGAGTGAGATTCAGATACAGAGTGTGGCTCAGGTACAGAATGAGACTCAGATACAGAGTAAGGATAAGATATAGAGTAAGACTCAGATACAGGGTGAGGCTCAGGTACAGAATCAGACTCAGACACAGATTGAGGCTGACGTACAGAGTGAGACTCAGATACATGGTGCGTCTCAGGTGGAGAGTAAGGCTCAGGAACCGAGTGAGGCTCAGGTACAGAGTGAGACTATGATACGGAGAGAGAAACATAGAGATGAGGCTCAGATACGGAGTGTGGCTAAGTTACAGAGTTAGGCTCAGGAACAGAGTGAATTTCAGTTCCATACTGAGGCTGAGGTCCAGATTGAGGCTCAAATACAGAGTGAGGCTAAGATATAAAGTGCAGCTCAGATACGGTGTGAGAGTCACGTAAAGAGTGAGGCTCAGATACAGTGTGAGGCTTAGATACAGAGTGAGGCTCAGATACAGAGTGAGACTCAGGTACAGAGTGAGGCTCAGGTACAGAGTGAGACTCAGATTCAGAGTGAGACTCATGTACACAGTGAGAAACTGTTACATATGAGTCTCAGAGACAGAGTGAGACTCAGATACAGAGTAAGAATCTGTTACAGAGTGAGACGCAGATACATAGTGAGACTCAGGTACAGAATGAGACTCAGATACAGATTGAGGCTCAGGTACAGAATGAGCCTCAGGTACAGAGTGAGACGCATATACAGAGTGAGACTCAGGTACGGAGTGAGCTCCAGATACAGAGTGAGGCTCATGTACAGAGTGAGGCTCAGGTACAGACTGAAGTTCATTTCCAGAGTGAGGATCATATTCAGAGTGAAACTCTGGCAAAGAGTGAGACTCAGGCACAGGGTGAGTCTCAATTATGGCGTGAGCCTCGGGTACGGAGTGAGGCTTAGGTACAGAGTGAGGCTCAGGTACAGAGTGCGACTCAGATACAGAGTGAGAAAAAGACACAGATTAGGCTCGTACTCAGAGTGAGGCTCGGATACAGAGTGACGTTCAGTTACAGAGTGAGGCCCAGGAACAGAGTGAAGTTTAGTTCCATAGTAAGGCTGAGGTCCAGATTGAGGTTCAAATACAGAGTGAGCCTCCGATATATAGTGAGGCTCAGATACAGTGTGAGGCTTAGATACAGAGTGAGGCTCAGATACAGAGTGAGACTCAGGTACAGAGTGAAACTCAGATAAGGGATGAGGCTCAGGTACAGAGTGAGACTCAAAAAAAGAGTGAGGCTCAGGTACAGAGTGAGACTCAGTTGCAGAGTGAGCCTAAAATGCAAAGGGAGGCTCAGATACAGAGTTAGGCACAGGTACAGAGTGAGACTCATGCACAGAATGAGGCACAAATGCAGGACGAGGCTCAGGTACAGAGTGAGGCTCAGATACATGGTGCGTCTCAGGTGGAGAGTAAGGCTCAGGTAATGAGTGAGGCTCAGGTACTGTGTGAGACTCAGATATAGAGTGAGAAACATAGAGATGAGGCTCAGAAATGGAATGTGGCTCAGTTACAGAAAATAGCTCAGATACAGAGTGAGGCTCAGGCACAGAATGAGATGCAGTTACAGAGTGAGGCTCAGGTACAGAGTGAGACTCAGATACAGAGTGAGAAACAGATACAGATGAGGCTCATATGCAGAGTGAGACTCAGATACACAGTGAGGCTCAGATACAGAGTGAGACTCAGATAAAGGATGAGGCTCAGGTACAGAGTGAGGCTCAGGTACAGTGTGAGACTCAGATTCAGAGAGAGAAGCATGTACACAGTGAGAAACAGATACAGATGAGTCCTAGATACAGAGTGTGGCTCAGGTACAGACTGTGGCTCAGATACAGAGCGAAGTTCAGTTACAGAGTGAGGCTCAGGAACAGAATGAAGTTCAGTTCCAGAGTGAGGCTTAGATACAGAGTGAGGCTCAGGTACCGAGTGAGGCTCAGGTACAGAGTGAGACTCATGTACAGAATGAGGCTCAGGTACAGAGTGAGGCTCAGGTACAGAGTGAGACTCAGGTACAGAGTGCGGCTCAGGTGAGAATTTAGGCTAAGATACAAAGTGAGGCTCAGGTACAGAGTGAAACTCATATAAAGTGTAAGGCTCAGGTATAGAGTGAGGATCAAGTACAGAGTGAGACTCAAGTGCTGACTGAGGCACAGGTACAAAATGAGACTAAGATACGGAGTGAATCTCAGATACATTGTGAGGCTCAGTTACAAATGAGGCTCAGGTACAGAGTGAGACTCAGATACGTAGTGAGGCTCAGGTACAGAGAGAAACTCAGATAAAGTGTACGGCTCAGGTATAGAGTGAGGATCAGGTACAGATGGGGCTCAAGGACTGACTGAGGCACAGGTACAAAATGAGACTAAGATACGGACTGAATCTCAAATACATTGTGAGGCTCAGTTACGAATGAGGCTCAGGTAGAGAGTGAGACTCAGATACAGAGTGAGGCTCTGGTACAGAGTGAGGCTCAGTTACAAAGTGAGACTCAGATACAGAGTGAGGCTCAGGTATAGACTGAGGATCAGATACAGAGTGAGGCTCAGATACAGAGTGAGGCACAGGTATGGAGTGAGCCTCAGATACATTGTGAGCCTCAGCTACAGATGAGGCTCAGGTACAGAGTGAGGCTCAAGTACAAAGTGAGACTCAGATACAGTGTGAGGCTTAGATACAGAGTGAGGCTCAGATACAGAGTGAGACTCAGGTACAGAGTGAGGCTCAGGTACAGAGTGAGGCTCAGGTACGGAGTGAGACTCAGTTGCATAGTGAGGCTCAGGTACAGAGTGAGACTCATGTACAGAATGAGGCTCAGGTACAGAGTGAGGCTCAGGTACAGAGTGAGACTCAGATGCAGAGTGAGGTTCAGGTGCAGAGTTCGGCTAAGATACAAAGTGAGCCTCAGGTACATAGTGAAACTCAGATAAAGAGTGAGGCTCAGGTACAGAGTGAGACTCAGATTCAGAGTGAAACTCAGATAAAGAGTGAGGCTCAGGTATAGAGTGAGGATCAGATACAGAGTGAGACTCAGGTACTGAGTGAGGCACAGATACAAAATGAGACTAAGATATGGAGTGAGTCTCAGATACATTGTGAGGCTCAGTTACAGATGAGGCCCAAGTACAGAGAGAGACTCAGACTTAGAGTTAGGATCACATACAGAGTGAGGCTCAGATACAGAGTGAGGCACAGAAACAGAGTGAGAATCAGATACAGAGTGAGAAACAGATACTGATGAGGCTCAGATACAGATTGTGGCTCAGGTACAGAGTGAGGTTCAGATACAGAGTGAAGTTCAGTTACAGAGTGAGGCTCAGGTACAGAGTGAGACTCAGATTCAGAGTGAGACTCAAGTACAGAGTGAGATTCAGTGGCAGAGAGAGGCTCAGATACAGAGTGAGATACAGGTATAAAGTGAGGCTCAGGTACAGAGTGCGACTCAGAGAAAGATTGAGGCTCAGGTACAGAGTGAGGCTCAGTAACAGAATGAGACTCATGTACGGAATGAGGCTCAGATACAGATTGTGGCTCAGGTACAGAGTGAGACTCAGTACAGAGTGAGACTCAGATACAGAGTGAGGCTCAAATACAGATTGTGGCTCAGGTACAGAGTGAGACTCAGGTACAGAGTGAGACTCAGATACAGAGTGAGGCTCAGATACAGATTGTGGCTCAGGTACAGAGTGAGGTTCAGATACAGAGTGAAGTTCACTTACAGAGTGAGACTCAGATACAGTGTGAGGTCAGATACAGAGTGAGGCTCAGGTACAGTGTGAGACTCAGATACAGGATGAGGCTAAGTTACAGTGTGAGGCTCAGGTACATAGTGAGGCTCAGCTACAGAGTGAGGTTCAGATACAGAGTGAGACTCAGTTGCAGAATGAGACTCAGATAAAGAGTGAGGCACAGATACCAGAGTTCGGCACAGGTACAGAATGAGGCTCAGTTACACAGTAAGGCTCAGGTGCAGAGTGAGACTCAGATACATAGTGCGGCTCAGGTGTAGATTAAGGCTAAGATACAAAGTGAGGCTCAGGTACAGAGTGAAACTCAGATAAAGAGTAAGGCTCAAGTACAGAGTGAGGATTAGTTACAGAGTGAGACTCAGGCACTGAGTGAGGCACAGGTACAAAATGAGACAAAGATACGGAGTGAGTCTCAGATACATTGTGAGGCTCAGTTACTGATGAGTCTCAGGTACTGAGTGAGACTCAGATTCAGAGTGAGACTCAGTTGTAGAGAGAGGCTCAGATACAGAGTGAGGCACAGGTATAAAGCGAGGCTCCGGTACAGAATGAGACTCAAGTGCAGAATGAGGCTCAGATACAGATTGTGGCTCAGGTACAGAGTGAGGTTCGGATGCAGAGTCAAGTTCAGTTACAGAGTGAGACTCATGTACAGAGTGAGACTCGGATTCAGAGTGAGACATGTACAGAGTGAGACTCAGTTACAGAGAGAGGCTCAGATACAGAGTGAGGCACAGGTATAAACTAAGGCTCAGGTACAGAATGCGACTCAGAGAAAGATTGAGGCACAGGTACAGAGTGAGACTCAGTTGCAGAGAGAAACTAAGATACAGAATGTGTCTTGTGTACAGAGTGGGGCTCAGGTACAGAATGAGAGTCATGTACAGAATTTGGCTCAGGTACAGAGTAAGGATGATGTAAAGAGTGAGGCTCAGATACAGAGTGAGATCAGATACAGAGTGACGTTCAGTTACAAAGTGAGGCTCAGGAACAGTTTGAAGTTCAGTTGCATAGTAAGGCTGAGGTCCAGATTGAGGCTCAAATACAGAGTGAGGCTCAGATATAAAGTGAGGCTCAGATACAGTGTGAGAGTCACGTAGAGAGTGAGGCTCAGGAACAGAATGAAGTTCAGTTCCAGAGTGAGGTTCAGATACAGAGTGAGGCGCAGGTAGAGAGAGAGACTCAGGTAGAGTGAGACTCAGGTACAGAGAGATGCTCATGTAAAGAGTGAGACTCAGTTACAGAATGAGAGTCAGATACAGAGTAAGGATCAGGTACAGAGTGAGACTCAGATAAAGAGTGAGGCTCAAGTACAGAGTAAGACTCAGTTGCAGAGTGAGGCTCAGATACAGAGAGAGGCTCAGGTACAGAGTGAGGCTCAGGTACAGAGTGAGACTCATGTACAGAATGAGGCTCAGGTACATAGTGAGGTTCAGGTACTGACTTAGACTCAGATACAGAGTGCAGCTCAGGTGCAGTGTTTGGCTAAGATACAAAGTGAGGATCAGGTACAGAGTGAGACTCAGATAAAGAGTGTGTCTCAGGTACAGAGTGAGACTCATTTACAGAATGAGGCACAAATACAGGACGAGGTTCAGGTAGAGAATGAGTCTCAGGTACAGAGTGAGACTCAGGTACGGAGTGTGACTTAGGTACAGTATGAGGCTCAGGTACACAGTGAGGCTCAGATACAGAGTGAGACTCAGAATGATGGTGCATCTCAGGTGGAAAGTCAGGCTCAGGTACCGAGTGAGACTCAGGTACAGAGTGAGAAACATAGAGATGAGACTCAGATACAGAGTGAGAAACATAGAGATGAGGCTCAGATAAGGCGTGTAGCTCAGTTACAGAGTGTGGCTCAGGTAAACAGTGAGGCTCAGATACAGAGTGAGATCAGATACAGAGTGACGTTCAGTTACAGAGTGAGGCTCAGATACAGAGTGAGATCAGATACAGAGTGACGTTCAGTTACAGAGTGAGGCTCAGGAACAGTTTGAAGTTCAGTTGCATAGTAAGGCTGAGGTCCAGATTGAGGCTCAAATACAGAATGAGACTCAGATACACAGTGAGGCACAGTTACAGAGACAGACTCAGATAAATGATGAGGCTCAGGTACAGATTGAGGCTCAGGTACAGTTTGAGTCTCAGGTAAAGAGTAAGGCTCAGATACAGAGTGAGGAGAATATACAGAATGAAACTGAGGTACAGAGTCAGGCTCAGGTACCGAGTATGGCTCAGATACAGAGTGAGACCCAGATACAGATTGAGTCTCAATTACATAGTTAGACACAGATACAGTGAGAGACTCAGATACAGAGTGAGTTCAGATACAGAGTGATGCTCAAGTACAGTGTGAGACTCAGATACAGGATGAGGCTCAGGTACGGAGTGAGGTTCAGATACAAAGTGAGGCTCATTTACAGAATGAGACTCAGATAAAGAGTGAGGCTCAGGTACGGAGTGAGATTCAGTTGCAGAGTGAGTCTCAGGTACCGAGTGAGGCTCAGGTACAGTGTGAGACTCAGATACAGCTTGTGGCTCAGGTATAGAGTGAGGATCAGGTACAGAGTGTGACTCAGGTACTGAGTTATGCACAGGTACAAAATGAGTCTAATATACGGAGTGAGTCTCAGATACATTGTGAGGCTTAGTTACTGATGAAGCTCAGGTACAGAGAGAGACTCAGATACAGAGTGAGGCTCAGGTACAAAGTGAGACTCTGATACAGATAGAGGCTCAGGAATAGAGTGAGCATCAGATGCAGAGTGAGGCTCAGATACAAAGTGAGAGTCAGGTACAGAGTGAGGCTGAGGTACAGTGTGAGACTCAGAATCAGAGTGAGACTCGAGTACAGAGTGAGAAAAAGATACAGATGAGTCGCAGATACAAAGTGTGGCTCAGGTACAGAGTGAGGCTCAGATACAGAGTGAAGTTCAGGTACAGAGTGAGGCTGAGGAACAGAATGAAGTTCAGTTCCAGAGTGAGGCTCAGATAGAGAGTGAGATTCAGCTAGAGAACGAGACTCAGGTAGAGAGTTAGACTCAGGTACAGAATGAGACTCAGATACAGATTGCGGCTCAGGTACAGAGTGAGACTCAGATACACAGTGAGGCTCAGGTCCAGAGTGAGACTCAGATAAAGGATGAGGCTCAGGTATAGAGTGAGACTCAGATAAAGAGTGAAGCTCAGGTACAGAGTGAGAGTCAGTTGCAGAGCAAGGCTCAGATAAAGAGTGTGGCTGAAGTACAGAGTGAGGCTCAGGTACAGAGTGAGACTTAAATACAGAGTGAGATCAGGTATGGAGTGAGGTTCAGATACAGAGTGAGTCTCAGGTAGCGAGTTAGGCTCAGGTACAGAGTTAGGCAAAGATACAAAGTGAGGCTCAGGTACACAGTGAGACTCAGATAAAGAATGAGGCTCAGCTATAGAGTGAGGCACAGGTACAAAGTGAGACTCAGGTACTGAGTGAGGCTCAGAAAAATGATGAGGCTGAGGTACAGAGTGAGACTTAGATAAAGAGTGAGGCTCAGGTACAGATTAGACTCAGTTGCAGAATGAGAAACATATACAGAGTGAGGTTCAGGTACAGAGTGATGCTCAGGTACAGAGTGAGACTTGTACAGAACGAGGCTCAGGTACAGAGGGAGGCTCAGGTACAGAGTGAAACTCAGATACAGAGTATGGCTCAGGTGCAGAGTTAGGCTAAGATACAAAGTGAGGCTCAGGTACAGAGTGAGACACAGAAAAAGAATGAGGCTCAGGTATAGAGTGAGGCACAGGTACAGAGTGAGGCTCAGGTACTGAGTGAGACTCAATTACAGTGTAAGGATGAGGCACAGAGTGAGACTCAGATACAGAGTGAGGCTCAGTTACTGAATGAGACTCTGATACAGATTGAGGCTCAGGTACAGAATGAGACTCAGATACACTGTGTGGCTCAAGTACAGAATGAGACTCAGATAAAGAGTGAGGCTAAGGTACAGAGTGATACTCAGTTGCAAATTGAGGCTCAGATACAGAGTGAGACTCACCGACGGAGTGAGGCTCAGGTACAGTTTGAGACTCATGTACAGAATGAGACTCATGTACAGAGTGTGGCTCAGGTACAGAGTGAGACTCAGATACAGAGTGTGGCTCTGATGCAGATTTAGGCTAAGATACTAAATGAGGATCAAGTACAGAGTGAAACTCACTTAAATAGTGAGACTCAGGTATAGAGTGAGGATCAGGTACAGAGTGAGGCTCAGGTACTGATTGAGGCACAGGTACAAAATTAGACTAACATACGGAGTGTGTCTGAGAAACATTGTGAGGCTCAGTTAACAGATTGAGGCTCAGGTACAGAGTGAGACTCAGATACAGAGTGAGGCTCAGGTACAGATTGAGACTCAGATACAGAGGGAGGCTCATATACGGAACGAAACTAAGATACAGAGTCAGGCTCAGGTACAGAGTAAGGCACAGATACAGAGTGAGACTCAGATGCAGAGTGAGGCTCAAGTACAGAGTGAGACTCAGATACAGAGTGAGTTCAGATACAGAGTGATTCTCAAGTACAGTGTGAGACTCAGATACAGCATGAGGCTCAGTTACATTGTGAGGCTCAGGTGCATAGTGAGGCTCATCTACAAAGTGAGGCTCAGATATAGAGTGAGACTCAGTTACAGAATGAGACTCAGATAAAGAGTGAGGCTCAGTTGCAGAGTGCGGCTCAGGTACAGAGTGAGACTCATGTACAGAATGATGCTCAGGCACAGGGTGAGGCTCAGGTACAGAGTGAGGCTCAGGTACAGAATAAGACTAAGATACAGAGTAAGGATCAGATACAGAGTTCAACTCAGATACAGAGTGAGGCTCAGGTACAGAGTGAGACTCCGGTATCGAGTGAGGCTCAGGAACAGAGTGAGACTCATGTACAGAATGAGGCTCAGGTACAGAATTAGTCTCAGGTACAGAGTGAGACTCAGACACAGAGTGCGGCTCAGGAACAGAATGAGACTCAGATACAGATTGAGGTTCAGGTACAGAGTGAGATACAGATTGAGGTTCAGGTACAGAGTGAGACTCAGATACACAGTGAGGCTCAAGAACAGAGTGAGACTCAGATAAAGGATGAGGCTCAGGTACACAGTGAGACTCAGATAAATAGTGACGCTGAGCTACACAGTGAGACTCAGTTGCAGAGTGAGGCTCAGATACAGAGTGAGGCACAGTTACAGAGTGAGGCTTAGGTACAGATTGAGACTCATGTACAGAATGAGGCTCAGGTTAAGAGTGAGGCTCAGGTACAGAGTGAGATTCAGATACAGAGTGCGGCTCAGGTGCAGAGTTCGGCTAAGATACAAAGTGAGTCTCAGGTACAGAGTGAGACTCAGATAGAGAATGAGGCTCAGGTACAGAGTGAGACTCAGGTAGAGAGTGAGACTCAGGTACAGAGAGAGACTCAGATACAGAGTGAGGCTCAGGTACAGAATGAGACTCAGATGCAGATTGAGGCTCAGGTACAGAGTGAGTCTCAGATAAAGGATGAGGCTCAGATAAAGAGTGAGACTCAGGTACAGTTTGAGACTCAAGTACAGAATGAGGCTCATGTACAGAGAAAAGCTCAGGTACAGAATGAGACTCAGATACAGAGTGCGGCTCAGATGCAGAGTTAGGCTAAGATACAAAATGAGGATCAAGTAAAGAGTGAAACTCAGATAAAGATTGAGGATCAGGTATAGAGTGAGACTAAGATATGGATGAGTCTCAGCAACATTGTGAGGTGCAGTTACAGATGAGGCTCAGGTACAGAGTGAGGCTCAGATACAGGGTGAGGCTCAAGTACAGAGTGAGACTCAGATACAGAGTGCGGCTCAGGTACAGAGTACGGCTAAGATACAAAATGAGTCTCAGGTACAGAGTGAGACTCAGATAAAGAATGAGGCTCAGGCACAGAGTGAGACTCAGATTCAGAGTGAGACTCATGTACAGAATGAGACTCAGTTGCAGAGAAAGGCTCAGATACAGAGTGACAACAGGTACAGAGTGAGTTTCAGGTACAGAATGAAACTCAAGTACAGAATGAGGCTCATGTACAGAATTTGGCTCTGGTACAGACTGCGGCTCAGGTACAGAGTGAAACTCAGTTGCAGAGTGAGGCTCAAATACAGAGTGAGACTCAGGTACCGAGTGAGGCTCAGGTACCGAGTGAGACTCATGTACAGAATGTGGCTCAGGTACAGAGTGAGGCTCAGGTACAGAGTTAAACTCAGATACAGAGTGCGGCTCAGGTGCAGAGTTAGGCTAAGATACAAAGTGAAGCTCACGTACATAGTGAAACTCAGATAAAGAGTGAGGCTCAGGTATAGAGTGAGGATCAGGTACAGAGTGAGTCTCAGGAAAAGAATGAGAAACAGATAATGAATAAGGATCAGGAACAGAGTGAGACTCAGATACAGAGAGAGGCTCAGGTACTGAGAGAGGCACAGGTGCAAAAAAAGACTAAGATACGGAGAGAGTCTCAGAAACATTGTGAGGCGCAGTTACAGATGAGGCTCAGGAACAGAGTGAGACTCAGATAGAGAGTGAGGCTCAGGTACTGAGTGAGACTCAGATAAAGAGGGATGCTCATCTACAGAATGAAATTAAGATATGGACTCAGGATCAGATACAGAGTAAGGCTCAGATACAGAGTGAGGCTCAGGTACAGAGTGAGACTCAGATAAAGAAGGATGGTCATCTGCAGAATGAAATTAAGATACGGAGTCAGGCTCAGGTACAGAGTAAGGCTCAGATACAGAATGAGACTCAGATACAGATTGAGGCTCAAGTACAGAGTTAGACTCAGATACAGAGTGTGGTCAGATACAGAGTGAGGCTCAGGTACAGTGTGAGATTCAGATACAAGATGAGGCTCAGTTACAGTGTGAGGCTCAGGTGCATAGTGAGGCTCAGAAACAGAGTGAGGCTCAGATACAGAGTGAGACACAGTTACGGAATCAGACTCAGATAAAGAGTGAGGCTCATATAGAGAGTGAGACTCAGCTGCAGAGTGAGGCTCAGGTACAGAGTGACGCTCAGGTACAGAGTGAAAATCAGTTGCAGAGTGAGGCTCAGGTAAAGGGTGAGACTCAGATACACAGTGAGTCTCAAGTACTAAGTGAGACTCAGATACAGAGTGAGGATTGGGTGTAGAGTGAGGATCAGATAAAGAGTGAGGCTAAGGTACAGAGTGAGGCACAGGTACAGAGTGAGGCTCAGGTACAGAATGAGACTCAAATACAGAGTAAGGATCAGATACAGAGTGTGACTCCGATACAGAGTGAGACTCAGATACAGAGTGTGTGTCACATAAAGAATGAGGCTCAGGTACATAGTGAGTCTCAGGTACAGATTAAGACTCAGATACAGAGTGCAGCTCACGTACAGAGTGAAACTCAGATACAGATTGAGGGTCAGGTACAGAGTGAGACTCAGATAAAGAATGAGACTCTGGTACACAGTGAGACTCAGATAAAGAGTGAAGCTCAGATACAGAGTGAGACTCAGATATAGATTGAGGTTCAGGTACAGAGTGAGACTCAGATAAAGAATGAGGCTCTGGTACACAGTGAGACTCAGATACAGAGTGAGGCTCAGGTACAGAGTGAGACTCAGATAAAGAGGGATGCTCATCTACAGAATGAAATTAAGATACGGAGTCAGGCTCAGGTACAGAGTAAGGCTCAGATACAGAATGAGACTCAGATACAGAGTGAGCCTCAGGTACAGAGTGAGACTCAGATAAAGAGGGATGCTCATCTACAGAATGAAATTAAGATACGGAGTCAGGCTCAGGTACAGAGTAAGGCTCAGATACAGAGTGAGAATCAGATACAGAGTGCAGCTCACGTACAAAGTGAGACTCAGATACAGATTGAGGTTCAGGTACAGAGTGAGACTCAGATAAAGAATGAGGCTCTGGTACACAGTGAGACTCAGATAAAGAGTGAATCTCAGGTACAGAGTGAGAATCATTTGCAGAGTGAGGCTCAGATACAGAGTGAGGCTCAGGTACAGATTGAGGCTTAGGTACAGAGTGAGACTCATGAACAGAATGAGGCTCAGGTACAGAGTGAGGCTCAGGTACAGAGTGAGACTCAGATACAGAGTGCAGCTCAGGTGCAGAGTTCGGCTAAGATACAAAGTGAGTCTCAGGCACAGAGTTAGACTCAGATAGAGAATGAGGCTAAGGTACAGAGTGAGACTCATGTAGAGAAGGAGACTCAGGTACAGAGTGAGGCTCAGGTGCAGAGTGAGGCTCAGGTACAGAATGAGACTCAGATAAAGGATGAGGCTCAGGTACAGAGTGAGAATCAGATAAGGAGTGAGACTCAGGTACAGAGTGAGAATCAGTGGCACAGTGAGGCTCAGATAGAGAGTGAGGCTTAGGTACAGAGTGATGCTCAGGTACAGAGTGATGCTAAGGTACAGAGTGAGACACATGTAGAGAATGAGGCTCTGGAACAGAATGAGGCTCAAGTACAGATTGAGACTCAGATACAGAGAGAGGCTCAGGTACTGAGTGAGGCACAGGTGCAAATAAAGACTAAGATACGGAGAGAGTCTCAGAAACATTGTGAGGCGCAGTTACAGATGAGGCTCAGGTACAGAGTGAGACTCAGATACAGAGTGAGGCTCAGGTACAGAGTGAGACTCAGATAAAGAGGGATGCTCATCTACAGAATGAAATTAAGATACGGAGTCAGGCTCAGGTACAGAGTAAGGCTCAGATACAGAGTGAGACTCAGATACAGATTGAGGCTCAAGTACAGAGTTAGACTCAGATACAGAGTGAGGTCAGATACAGAGTGAGGCTCAGGTACAGTGTGAGATTCAGATACAAGATGAGGCTCAGTTACAGTGTGAGGCTCAGGTGCATAGTGAGGCTCAGAAACAAAGTGAGGTTCAGATACAGAGTGAGACACAGTTACGGAATCAGACTCAGATAAGGAGTGAGGGTCAGGTAGAGAGTGAGACTCAGCTGCAGAGTGAGGCTCAGGTAAAGAGTGAGGCTCAGGTACAGAGTGAAAATCAGTTGCAGAGTGAGGCTCAGGTAAAGGGTGAGACTCAGATACACAGTGAGGCTCAAGTACTAAGTGAGACTCAGATACAGAGTGAGGATTGGGTGTAGAGTGAGGATCAGATAAAGAGTGAGGCTAAGGTACAGAATGAGACTCAGATACAGAGTAAGGATCAGATACAGAGTGTGACTCAGATACAGAGTGGGACTCAGATAGAGAGTGTGGGTCACGTAAAGAATGAGGCTCACGTACATAGTGAGTCTCAGGTACAGAGTGAGACTCAGATACAGAGTGCAGCTCACGTACAGAGTGAGACTCAGATAGAGATTGAGGTTCAGGTACAGAGTGAGACTCAGATACAGATTGAAGCTCAAGTGCAAAGAGGGAGACTCAGATACAGAGTGAGGCTCAGTTATAGAGTGAGAATCAGATAAATAGTGAGGATCAGGTACAGAGTGAGGCACAGGTACAGAGTGAGGATCAGGTACAGAATGAGACTCAGATACAGAGTAAGGATCAGATAAAGAGTAAGACTCAGATACAGAGTCAGGCTCAGGTACAGAGTGAGACTCAGTTGCAAAATGCGACTCAGATACAGAGTAAGGCTCCGGTACCGAGAGAGGCTCAGGTACAGAGTGAGGCTCATGTACTGAGTAAGACTCAGATACAGAGTGCGGCTCATGTGCAGAGTTAGGCTAAGATACAAAGTGAGGTTCAGGTATAGAGTGAGGATCAGGTACAGAGTCAGAATCAGGTACTGAGTGAGGCACAGGTACAAAATGAGACAAAGTTACGGAGTGAGTCTCAGAAACATTGTGAGGCTCAGTTACAGATGAGACTAAGGTACAGAGTGAGACTCAGGTACAAAGTGAGTCTCAGATTCAGAGTGAGGCTCAGGTATAGAGTGAGGATCAGATCCAGAGTGAGGCTCAGATACAGAGTCAGTCTCAGGCACAGAGTGAGACTCAGATAAAGAATGAGACTCAGGTACAGAGTGAGACTCAGGTACAGAGTGAGACTCAGATACAGAGTGAGTCTCAGGCACAGAGTGAGACTCAGATAAAGAATGAGAATCAGGTACAGAGTGAGACTCAGATAAAGAATGAGAATCAGGTACAGAGTGAGGCTCAGGTGCAGAGTTAAACTCAGATACAGAGTGCGGCTCAGGTGCAGAGTTAGGCTAAGATACAAAGTGAAGCTCACGTACATAGTGAAACTCAGATAAAGAGTGAGGCTCAGGTATAGAGTGAGGATCAGGTACAGAGTGAGACTCAGGAAAAGAATGAGAAACAGATAATGAATAAGCATCAGAACAGAGTGAGACTCAGATACAGAGACAGGCTCAGGTACTGAGTGAGGCACAGGTGCAAAAAAAGAGTAAGATACGGAGAGAGTCTAAGAAACATTGTGAGGCGCAGTTACAGATGAGGCTCAGGAACAGAGTGAGACTCAGATACGGAGTGAGGCTCAGTTACAGAGTGAGGCTCAGATACAGAGTGTGACACAGCTACGGAATCAGTCTCAGATAAAGAGTGAGGCTCAGGTAGAGAGTGAGACTCAGCTGCAGAGTGAGGCTCAGGTACAGAGTGAGGCTCAGGTACAGAGTGAAACTCAATTGCAGAGTGAGGCTCAGGTAAACGGTCAGACTCAGATACACAGTGAGGCTCAAGTACTAAGTGAGAATCAGATACAGAGTGAGGATTGGTTGTAGAGTGAGGATCAGATAAAGAGTGAGGCTAAGATACAGAGTGAGGCACAGGTACAGAGTGAGGCTCAGGTACAGAATGAGACTCAGATACAGAGTAAGTATCAGATACAGAGTGTGACTCAGATACATAGTGAGGCTCACGTACAAAGTGAAACTCAGTTGCAGAGTGAGGCTCAAATACAGAGTGAGGCTCAGGTACCGGGTGAGGCTCAGGTACAGAGTGAGAGTCACGTACAGAGTGAGACTCAGGTACAGAGTTTATCTCAGTTTCAGAGTGCGGCTCAGGTGCAGAGTTTGGCTAAGATACAAAGTGTGGCTCAGGTACAGAGTGAAACTCAGATAAAGTGTCAGGTTCAGGTATAGATTGAGGATCAGGTACAGAGTGAGACTCAGATACTGAGTGAGGCACAGGTAGAAAATAAGACTAAGTTACGGATTGAGTCTCAGATACATTGTGAGGCTCAGTTTCAGATGAGGATCAGGTGCAGAGTGAGACTCAGGTAAAAAGTGAGACTCAGATACAGAGTGAGGCTCAGGTATAGAGTGAGGATCTGATCCAGAGTGAGACTCAGATACAGAGTGAGAAACAGATACAGATGAGGCTCAGATATAGATTGTGGCACAGGTACAGAGTGAGGTTCAGATACAGAGTCAAGTTCAGTTACAGAGTGAGGCTCAGTACAGAGTGAGACTCAGATTCAGAGTGAGACTCATGTACAGAGTGAGACTCAGTTGCAGAGAGAGGCTCAGATACAGAGTGAGGCAGAGGTACAGAGTGAGTTTCAGGTACAGAATAAAACTCATGTACAGAATGAGGCTCAGGTACAGAGTGAGGCTCAGGTACAGAGTGAGACACAGATAAGGAGTGAGACTCAGATACAGAGTGCGGGTCACGTAAAGAATGAGGCTCAGGTACATAGTGAATCTCAGGAACAGAGTGAGACTCAGATACAGAGTGCAGCTCACGTACAGAATGAGACTCAGATATAGATTGAGGTTCAGGTACAGAGTGAGAATCATTTGCAGTGTGAGGCTCAGATACAGAGTGAGGCTCAGGTACAGAGTGAGACTCATGAACAGAATGAGACTCAGATACAGAGTGAGCCTCGGGTACAGAGTGAGACTCAGATGCAGAGTGCGGCTCAGGTGCAGAGTTCGGCTAAGATACAAAGTGAGTCTCAGGCTCAGAGTGAGACTCAGATAAAGAATGAGGCTAAGGTACAGAGTGAGACTCATGTAGAGAAGGAGACTCAGGTATAGTGTAAGGCTCAGGTGCAGAGTGAGGCTCAGGTACAGATTGAGACTCAGATAAAGGATGAGGCTCAGGTACAGAGTGAGAATCAGATAAGGAGTGAGACTCAGGTACAGAGTGAGAATCAGTGGCAGAGTGAGGCTCAGATACAGAGTGAGACTCAGATACAGAGTGAGTCTCATGCACAGAGTGAGACTCAGATAAAGAATGAGACTCAGGTACAGAGTGAGGCTCAGGTACAGAGTTAAACTCAGATACAGAGTGCGGCTCAGGTGCAGAGTTAGGCTAAGATACAAAGTGAAGCTCACGTACATATTGAAACTCAGATAAAGAGTGAGGCTCAGGTATAGAGTGAGGATCAGGTACAGAGTGAGACAGGAAAAGAATGAGAAACAGATAATGAATAAGCATCAGGAACAGAGTGAGACTCAGTTACAGAGAGAGGCTCAGGTACTGAGTGAGGCACAGCTGCAAAAAAAGACTAAGATACGGAGAGAGTCTCAGAAACATTGTGAGGCGCAGTTATAGATGAGGCTCAGGTACAGAGTGAGACTCAGATACAGAGTGAGGCTCAGGTACAGAGTGAGACTCAGATAAAGAGGGATGCTCATCTACAGAATGAAATTAAGATACGGAGTCAGGCTCAGGTACAGAGTAAGGCTCAGATACAGAGTGTGACTCAGATGCAGATTGAGGCTCAAGTACAGAGTTAGACTCAGATACAGAGTGAGGTCAGATACAGAGTGAGGCTCAGATACAGAGTGAGACACAGTTACGGAATCAGACTCAGATAAGGAGTGAGGCTCAGGTAGAGAGTGAGACTCAGCTGCAGAGTGAGGCTCAGGTACAGAGTGAGGCTCAGGTACAGAGTGAAACTCAGTTGCAGAGTGAGGCTCAAGTACAGAGTTAGACTCAGATACAGAGTGAGGTCAGATACAGAGTGAGGCTCAGATACAGAGTGAGACACAGTTACGGAATCAGACTCAGATAAGGAGTGAGGCTCAGGTAGAGAGTGAGACTCAGCTGCAGAGTGAGGCTCAGGTACAGAGTGAGGCTCAGGTACAGAGTGAAACTCAGTTGCAGAGTGAGGCTCAGGTAAAGGGTGACACTCAGATACACAGTGAGGCTCAAGTACTAAGTGAGACTCAGATACAGAGTGAGGATTGGCTGTAGAGTGAGGATCAGATAAAGAGTGAGGCTAAGGTATAGAGTGAGGCACAGGTACAGAGTGAGGGTCAGGTACAGAATGAGACTCAGATACAGAGTAAGGATCAGATACAGAGTGTGACTCAGATTCAGAGTGCGGCTCAGGAGCAGAGTTAGGCTAAGATACAAAGTGAGGCTCAGGTACAGAGTGAAACTCAGATAAAGTGTCAGGCTCAGGTATAGAGTGAGGATCAGGTACAAAGTGAGACTCAGATACTGAGTGAGGCACAGGTAAAAAATGATACTAAGTTACGGGTTGAGTCTCAGATACATTGTGAGGCTCAGTTACAGATGAGGCTCAGGTGCAGAGTGAGACTCAGGTAAAAAGTGAGACTCAGATACAGAGTGAGGCTCAGGTATAGAGTGAGGATCTGATCCAGAGTGAGACTCAGATACAGAGTGAGAAACAGATACAGATGAGGCTCAGATATAGATTGTGGCTCAGGTACAGAGTGAGGTTCAGATACAGAGTCAAGTTCAGTTACAGAGTGAGGCTCAGGTACAGAGAGAGACTCAGATTGGGAGTGAGACTCATGTACAGAGTGAGACTCAGTTGCAGAGAGAGGCGCAGATACAGAGTGAGGCAGAGGTACAGAGTGAGTTTCAGGTACAGAATGAAACTCAAGTACAGAATGAGGCTCAGGTACAGAGTGAGGCTCAGGTACAGAGTGAGACACAGATACAGAGTGAGACTCAAATACAGAGTGCGGGTCACGTAAGGAATGAGGCTCAGGTACATTGTGAGTCTCAGGTACAGAGTGAGACTCAGATACAGAGTGCAGCTCACGTAAAGAATGAGACTCAGATATAGATTGAGGTTCAGGTACAGAGTGAGACTCAGATAAAGAGTGAAGCTCAGGTACAGAGTGAGAATCATTTACAGAGTGAGGTCAGATACAGAGTGAGGCTCAGATACAGATTGAGGCTCAAGTACAGATTTAGACTCAGATACAGAGTGAGGTCAGATACAGAGTGAGGCTCAGATACAGAGTGAGACACAGTTACAGAATCAGACTCAGATAAGGAGTGAGGCTCAGGTAGAGATTGAGACTCAGCTGCAGAGTGAGGCTCAGGTACAGAGTGAAGCTCAGGTACAGAGTGAAACTCAGTTGCAGAGTGAGGCTCAGTTAAAGGGTGACACTCAGATACACAGTGAGGCTCAAGTACGAAGTGAGATCAGATACAGAGTGAGGATTGGCTGTAGAGTGAGGATCAGATAAAGAGTGAGGCACAGGTACAGAGTGAGGCACAGGTACAGAGTGAGGGTCAGGTACAGAATGAGACTCAGATACAGAGAAAGGATCAGATACAGAGTGTGACTCAGATTCAGAGTGCGGCTCAGGAGCAGAGTTAGGCTAAGATACAAAGTGAGGCTCAGGTACAGAGTGAAACTCAGATAAAGTGTCAGGCTCAGGTATAGAGTGAGGATCAGGTACAAAGTGAGACTCAGATACTGAGTGAGGCACAGGTCAAAAATGAGACTAAGTTACGGGTTGAGTCTCAGATACATTGTGAGGCTCAGTTACAGATGAGGCTCAGGTGCAGAGTGAGACTCAGGTAAAAAGTGAGACTCAGATACAGAGTGAGGCTCAGGTATAGAGTGAGGATCTGATCCAGAGTGAGACTCAGATACAGAGTGAGAAACAGATACAGATGAGGCTCAGATATAGATTGTGGCTCAGGTACAGAGTGAGGTTCAGATACAGAGTCAAGTTCAGTTACAGAGTGAGGCTCAGGTATAGAGTGAGACTCAGATTCAGAGTGAGACTCATGTACAGAGTGAGACTCAGTTGCAGAGAGAGGCGCAGATACAGAGTGAGGCAGAGGTACAGAGTGAGTTTCAGGTACAGAATGAAACTCAAGTACAGAATGAGGCTCAGGTACAGAGTGAGGCTCAGGTACAGAGTGAGACACAGATACAGAGTGAGACTCAGATACAGAGTGCAGCTCACGTAAAGAATGAGACTCAGATATAGATTGAGGTTCAGGTACAGAGTGAGACTCAGATAAAGAGTGAAGTTCAGGTACAGAGTGAGAATCATTTACAGAGTGAGGTCAGATACAGAGTGAGGCTCAGATACAGATTGAGGCTCAAGTACAGAGTTAGACTCAGATACAGAGTGAGGTCAGATACAGAGTGAGGCTCAGATACAGAGTGAGACACAGTTACGGAATCAGACTCAGATAAATAGTGAGGCTCAGGTAGAGATTGAGACTCAGCTGCAGAGTGAGGCTCAGGTACAGAGTGAAGCTCAGGTACAGACTGAAACTCAGCTGCAGAGTAAGGCTCAGTTAAAGGGTGAGACTCAGATACACAGTGAGGCTCAAGTACTAAGTGAGATCAGATACAGAGTGAGGATCGGGTGTAGAGTGAGGATCAGATAAAGAGTGCAGCTCACGTAAAGAATGAGACTCAGATATAGATTGAGGTTCAGGTACAGAGTGAGACTCAGATAAAGAGTGAAGTTCAGGTACAGAGTGAGAATCATTTACAGAGTGAGGTCAGATACAGAGTGAGGCTCAGATACAGATTGAGGCTCAAGTACAGAGTTAGACTCAGATACAGAGTGAGGTCAGATACAGAGTGAGGCTCAGATACAGAGTGAGACACAGTTACGGAATCAGACTCAGATAAAGAGTGAGGCTCAGGTAGAGATTGAGACTCAGCTGCAGAGTGAGGCTCAGGTACAGAGTGAAGCTAAGGTACAGACTGAAACTCAGTTGCAGAGTAAGGCTCAGTTAAAGGGTGAGACTCAGATACACAGTGAGGCTCAAGTACTAAGTGAGATCAGATACAGAGTGAGGATCGGGTGTAGAGTGAGGATCAGATAAAGAGTGAGGCTAAGGTACAGAGTTAGGCAGAGCTACAGAGTGAGGCTCAGGTACAGAATGAAACTCAAGTACAGAATGAGGCTCAGGTACAGAGTGAGACTCAGATACAGAGTGAGGCTCAGATACAGAGTGCGGGACACGGAATGAATGAGGCTCAGGTACATAGTGAGTCTCAGGTACAGAGTGAGACTCAGATACAGAGTGCAGCTCATGTACAGAATGAGACACAGATACAGATTGAGGTTCAGGTACAGAGTGAGACTCAGATAAAGAGTGAAGCTCAGGTACAGAGTGAGAATCATTTGCAGAGTGAGGCTCAGATACAGAGTGAGGCTCAGGTACAGAGTGAGGCTTAGGTACAGAGTGAGACTCATGAACAGAATAAGGCTCAGGTACAGAGTGAGTCTTAGGTACAGAGTGAGACTCAGATGCAGAATGCGGCTCAGGTGCAGAGTTCGGCTAAGATACAAAGTGAGTCTCAGGCTCAGAGTGAGACTCAGATAAAGAATGAGGCGAAGGTACAGAGTGAGACTCATGTAGAGAAGGAGACTCAGGTACAGAGTGAGGCTCAGGTGCAGAGTGAGGCTCAGTTACAGAATGAGACTCAGATAAAGGATGAGGCTCAGGTACAGAGTGAGAATCAGATAAGGAGTGAGACTCAGGTACAGAGTGAGAATCAGTGGCAGAGTGAGGCTCAGATACAGAGTGAGGCTCAGGTACAGAGTGATGCTCAGGTACAGAGTGATGCTAAGGTACAGAGTGAGACTCATGTACAGAATGAGGCTCAGGAACAGAATGACGCTCTGGTACAGAGTGAGGCTCAGGTACAGAGTGAGACTCAGATACAGAGTGAGTCTCATGCACAGAGTGAGACTCAGATAAAGAATGAGACTCAGTTACAGAGTGAGGCTCAGGTACAGAGTGAGACTCAGATACAGATTGAAGCTCAAGTACAAAGAGGGAGACTCAGGTACAGAGTGAGGCTCAGGTTCAGAGTTAAACTCAGATACAGAGTGCGGCTCAGGTGCAGAGTTAGGCTACGATACAAAGTGAAGCTCATGTACATAGTGAAACTCAGATAAAGAGTGAGGCTCAGGTATAGAGTGAGGATCAGGTACAGAGTGAGACTCAGGAAAAGAATGAGAAACAGATAATGAATAAGCATCAGGAACAGAGTGAGACTCAGATACAGAGAGAGGCTCAGGTACTGAGTGAGGCACAGGTGCAAAAAAAGACTAAGATACGGAGAGAGTCACAGAAACATTGTGAGGCGCAGTTACAGATGAGGCTCAGGTACAGAGTGAGACTCAGATACAGAGTGAGGCTCAGGTACAGAGTGAGGCTCAGGTACAGAGTGAGGCTCATGTACAGAGTGAAACTCAGTTGCAGAGTGAGGCTCAGGTGCAGAGTGAGACTCAGGTACTGGGTGAGGCTCAGGTACAGAGTGAGAGTCATGTACAGAATGAGGCTCAGGTACAGATTGAGACTCAGGTACAGAGCTTATGTCAGATTCAGAGTGCGGCTCAGGAGCAGAGTTAGGCTAAGATACAAAGTGAGGCTCAGATACAGAGTGAAACTCAGATAAAGTGTCAGGCTCAGGTATAGAGTGAGGATCAGGTACAGAGTGAGACTCAGATACTGAGTGAGGCACAGGAAAAAAATGAGACTAAGTTACGGGTTCAGTCTCAGATACATTGTGATGCTCAGATACAGATGAGGCTCAGGTGCAGAGTGAGACTCAGGTACAGAGTTAAACTCAGATACAGAGTGCGGCTCAGGTGTAGAGTTTGGCTAAGATACAAAGTGAAGCTCACGTACATATTGAAACTCAGATAAAGAGTGAGGCTCAGGTATAGAGTGAGGATCAGGTACAGAGTGAGACTCAGGAAAAGAATTAGAAACAGATAATGAATAACCATCAGGAACAGAGTGAGACTCAGATACAGAGAAAGGCTCAGGTACTGAGTGAGGCACAGGTGCAAAAAAAGACTAAGATAGGAGAGAGGCTCAGAAACATTGTGAGGCGCAGTTATAGATGAGGTTCAGGTAAAGAGTGAGACTCAGATACAGAGTGAGGCTCAGGTACAGAGTGAGGCTCAGATAAAGAGGGATGCTCATCTACAGAATGAAATTAAGATACGGAGTCAGGCTCAGGTACAGAGTGAGGCTCAGATACAGAGTGAGACTCAGATACAGAGTGAGACACAGTTACGGAATCAGACTCAGATAAAGAGTGAGGCTCAGGTAGAGATTGAGACTCAGCTGCAGAGTGAGGCTCAGGTACAGAGTGAGGCTCAGGTACAGAGTGAGGCTCAGTTAAAGGGTGAGACTCAGATACACAGTGAGGCTCAAGTACTAAGTGAGATCAGATACAGAGTGAGGATCGGGTGTAGAGTGAGGATCAGATAAAGAGTGAGGCTAATGTACAGAGTTAGGCAGAGCTACAGAGTGAGGCTCAAGTACAGAATGAAACTCAAGTACAGAATGAGGCTCAGGTACAGAGTGAGACTCAGATACAGAGTGAGGCTCAGATACAGAGTGCGGGACACGGAAAGAATGAGGCTCAGGTACATAGTGAGTCTCAGGTACAGAGTGAGACTCAGATACAGAGTGCAGCTCACGTACAGAATGAGACACACATACAGATTGAGGTTCAGGTACAGAGTGAGACTCAGATAAAGAGTGAAGCTCATGTACAGAGTGAGAATCATTTGCAGAGTGAGGCTCAGATACAGAGTGAGGCTCAGGTACAGAGTGAGGCTTAGGTACAGAGTGAGACTCATGAACAGAATGAGGATCAGGTACAGAGTGAGGCTCAGGTACAGAGTGAGACTCAGATGCAGAGTGCGGTTCAGGTGCAGAGTTCGGCTACGATACAAAGTTAAGCTCATGTACATAGTGAAACTCAGATAAAGAGTGAGGCTCAGGTATAGATTGAGGATCAGGTACAGAGTGAGACTCAGGTACAGAGTGAGACTCAGATACAGATTGAAGCTCAAGTACAAAGAGGGAGACTCAGGTACAGAGTGAGGCTCAGGTTCAGAGTTAAACTCAGATACAGAGTGCGGCTCAGGTGCAGAGTTCGGCTACGATACAAAGTTAAGCTCATGTACATAGTGAAACTCAGATAAAGAGTGAGGCTCAGGTATAGATTGAGGATCAGGTACAGAGTGAGACTCAGGAAAAGAATGAGAAACAGATAATGAATAAGCATCAGGAACAGAGTGAGACTCAGATACAGAGAGAGGCTCAGGTACTGAGTGAGGCACAGGTGCAAAAAAAGACTAAGATACGGAGAGAGTCACAGAAACATTGTGAGGCGCAGTTACAGATGAGGCTCAGGTACAGAGTGAGACTCAGATACAGAGTGAGGCTCAGGTACAGAGTGAGGCTCAGGTACAGAGTGAGGCTCATGTACAGAGTGAAACTCAGTTGCAGAGTGAGGCTCAAATACAGAGTGAGACTCAGGTACTGGGTGAGGCTCAGGTACAGAGTGAGAGTCATGTACAGAATGAGGCTCAGGTACAGATTGAGACTCAGGTACAGAGTTTATGTCAGATTCAGAGTGCGGCTCAGGAGCAGAGTTAGGCTAAGATACAAAGTGAGGCTCAGATACAGAGTGAAACTCAGATAAAGTGTCAGGCTCAGGTATAGAGTGAGGATCAGGTACAGAGTGAGACTCAGATACTGAGTGAGGCTCAGGAAAAAAATGAGACTAAGTTACGGGTTCAGTCTCAGATACATTGTGATGCTCAGATACAGATGAGGCTCAGGTGCAGAGTGAGACTCATGTACAGAGTTAAACTCAGATACAGAGTGCGGCTCAGGTGTAGAGTTTGGCTAAGATACAAAGTGAAGCTCACGTACATATTGAAACTCAGATAAAGAGTGAGGCTCAGGTATAGAGTGAGGATCAGGTACAGAGTGAGACTCAGGAAAAGAATTAGAAACAGATAATGAATAACCATCAGGAACAGAGTGAGACTCAGATACAGAGAAAGGCTCAGGTACTGAGTGAGGCACAGGTGCAAAAAAAGACTAAGATAGGAGAGAGGCTCAGAAACATTGTGAGGCGCAGTTATAGATGAGGTTCAGGTAAAGAGTGAGACTCAGATACAGAGTGAGGCTCAGGTACAGAGTGAGGCTCAGATAAAGAGGGATGCTCATCTACAGAATGAAATTAAGATATGGAGTCAGGCTCAGGTACAGAGTAAGGCTCAGATACAGAGTGAGACTCAGATACAGATTGAGGCTCAAGTACAGAGTTAGACTCAGATACAGAGTGAGGTCAGATACAGAGTGAGGCTTAGGTACAGAGTGAGACTCATGAACAGAATGAGGCTCAGGTACAGGGTGAGGCTCAGGTACAGAGTTAGACTCAGATACAGAGTGAGGTCAGATACAGAGTGAGGCTCAGATACAGAGTGAGACACAGTTACGGAATCAGACTCAGATAAAGAGTGAGGCTCAGGTAGAGAGTGAGACTCGGCTGCAGAGTGAGGCTCAGGTACAGAGTGAGGCTCAGGTACAGAGTGAAACTCAGTTGCAGAGTGAGGCTCAGGTAAAGGGTGACACTCAGATACACAGTGAGGCTCAAGTACTAAGTGAGACTCAGATACAGAGTGAGGATTGGCTGTAGAGTGAGGATCAGATAAAGATTGAGGCTAAGGTACAGAGTGAGCACAGGTACACAGTGAGGCTCAGGTACAGAATGAGACTCAAATACAGAGTAAGGATCAGATACAGAGTATGACTCAGATACAGAGTGAGGCTCATGTACAGAGTGAAACTCAGTTGCAGAGTGAGGCTCAAATACAGAGTGAGACTCAGGTACTGGGTGAGGCTCAGGTACAGAGTGAGAGTCATGTACAGAATGAGGCTCAGGTACAGATTGAGACTCAGGTACAGAGTTTATCTCAGATTCAGAGTGCGGCTCAGGAGCAGAGTTAGGCTAAGATACAAAGTGAGGCTCAGGTACAGAGTGAAACTCAGATGAAGTGTCAGGCTCAGGTATAGAGTGAGGATCAGGTACAGAGTGAGACTCAGATCCTGAGTGAGGCACAAGTAAAAAATGAGACTAAGTTACGGGTTGAGTCTCAGATACATTGTGAGGCTCAGTTACAGATGAGGCTCAGGTGCAGAGTGAGACTCAGGTAAAAAGTGAGACTCAGATACAGAGTGAGGCTCAGGTATAGAGTGAGGATCTGATCCAGAGTGAGACTCAGATACAGAGTGAGAAACAGATACAGATGAGGCTCAGATATAGATTGTGGCTCAGGTACAGAGTGAGGTTCAGAAACAGAGTCAAGTTCAGTTACAGAGTGAGGCTCAGGTACAGAGTGAGACTCAGATTCAGAGTGAGACTCAAGTACAGAGTGAGACTCAGTTGCAGAGAGAGGCTCAGATACAGAGTGAGGCAGAAGTACAGAGTGAGTTTCAGGTACAGAATGAAACTCAAGTACAGAATGAGGCTCAGGTACAGAGTGAGGCTCAGGTACAGAGTGAGACTCAGGTACAGAGTGAGACTCAGATACAGAGTGAGACTCAGAAATAGAGTGAGGTTCAGGCATCGAGTGAGACTCAGGTACAGAATGAGAAACAGGTACAGCATAAGAAACAGTTACAGAGTGAGGCTCAGGAACAGAATGAGACTCAGATACAGAGTGCGGCTCAGGTGCAGAGTTCGGCTAACATACAAAGTGAGTCTCAGGCACAGAGTTAGACTCAGATAAAGAATGAGGTTCAGGTACAGAGTGAGACTCAGGTAGAGAGAGAGAGACTCAGGTAAGGAGTGAAGCTCAGGTGCCGAGTGAGGCTCAGGTACAGAATGAGACTCAGATACAAAGTAAGGATCAGGTACAGAGTGAGACTCAGGTACAGAGTGAGGCTCATGTACAGAGTGAAACTCAGTTGCAGAGTGAGGCTCAGGTACAGAGTGAGACTCAGGTACCGGGTGAGGCTCAGGTACAGAGTGAGAGTCATGTACAGAATGAGGCTCAGGTACAGATTGAGACTCAGGTACAGAGTTTATCTCAGATTCAGAGTGCGGCTCAGGAGCAGAGTTAGGCTAAGATACAAAGTGAGGCTCAGGTACAGAGTGAAACTCAGATAAAGTGTCAGGCTCAGGTATAGAGTGAGGATCAGGAATAGAGTGAGGATCTGATCCAGAGTGAGACTCAGATACAGAGTGAGAAACAGATACAGATGAGGCTCAGATATAGATTGTGGCTCAGGTACAGAGTGAGGTTCAGATACAGAGTCAAGTTCAGTTACAGAGTGAGGCTCAGGTACAGTTTGAGACTCAGATTCAGAGTGAGACTCAAGTACAGAGTGAGACTCAGTTGCAGACAGAGGCTCAGATACAGAGTGAGGCAGAAGTACAGAGTGAGTTTCAGGTACAGAATGAAACTCAAGTACAGAATGAGGCTCAGGCACAGTGTAGGCTCAGGTACAGAGTGAGACTCAGATACAGAGTGAGACTCAGAAATAGAGTGAGGCTCAGGCATCGAGTGAGACTCAGGTACAGAATGAGAAACAGATACAGAATAAGAATCAGTTACAGAGTGAAATTCAGGAACAGAATGAGACTCAGATACAGAGTGCGGCTCAGGTGCAGAGTTCGGCTAAGGTACAAAGTGAGTCTCAGGCACAGAGTTAGACTCAGATAAAGAATGAGGTTCAGGTACAGAGTGAGACTCAGGTAGAGAGAGAGACTCAGGTACAGAGTGAGGCTCAGGTGCAGAGAGAGGCTCAGGTACAGAATGAGACTCAGATACAAAGTAAGGATCAGGTACAGAGTGAGACTCAGGTACAGAGTGAGGCTCATGTACAGAGTGAAACTCAGTTGCAGAGTGAGGCTCAGGTGCAGAGTGAGACTCAGGTACTGGGTGAGGCTCAGGTACAGAGTGAGAGTCATGTACAGAATGAGGCTCAGGTACAGATTGAGACTCAGGTACAGAGCTTATCTCAGATTCAGAGTGCGGCTCAGGAGCAGAGTTAGGCTAAGATACAAAGTGAGGCTCAGGTACAGAGTGAAACTCAGATAAAGTGTCAGGCTCAGGTATAGAGTGAGGATCAGGTACAGAGTGAGACTCAGATACTGAGTGAGGCACAGGAAAAAAATGAGACTAAGTTACTGGTTGAGTCTCAGATACATTGTGAGGCTCAGTTACAGATGAGGCTGAGGTGCAGAGTGAGACTCAGGTAAAAAGTGAGACTCAGATACAGAGTGAGGCTCAGGTATAGAGTGAGGATCTGATCCAGAGTGAGACTCAGATACAGAGTGAGAAACAAATACAGATGAGGCTCAGATATAGATTGTGGCTCAGGTACAGATTGAGATTCAGATACAGAGTGAAGTTCAGTTACAGAGTGAGGCTCAGGTACAGAGTGAGACTCAGATTCAGAGTGAGACTCATGTACAGAGTGAGACTCAGTTGCAGAGAGAGGCGCAGATACAGAGTGAGGCAGAGGTACAGAGTGAGTTTCAGGTACAGAATGAAACTCAAGTACAGAATGAGGCTCAGGTACAGAGTGAGGCTCAGGTACAGAGTGAGACACAGATACAGAGTGAGACTCAGATACAGAGTGGGGGTCAGGTAAGGAATGAGGCTCAGGTACATTGTGAGTCTCAGGTACAGAGTGAGACTCAGATACAGAGTGCAGCTCACGTAAAGAATGAGACTCAGATATGGATTGAGGTTCAGGTACAGAGTGAGACTCAGATAAAAGAGTGAAGCTCAGGTACAGAGTGAGAATCATTTGCAGAGTGAGGCTCAGATACAGAGTGAGGCTCAGGTACAAAGTGAGGCTCAAGTACTAAGTGAGACTCAGATACAGAGTGAGGATTGGGTGTAGAGTGAGGATCAGATAAACAGTGAGGCTCAGGTACAGAGTGAGGCAGAGGGACAGAGTGAGGCTCAGGTACAGAATGAAACTCAATTACAGAATGAGGCTCAGGTACAGAGTGAGACTCAGATATAGAGTGAGACTCAGGTACAGAGTGCGGGACATGTAAAGAATGAGGCTCAGGTACGTAGTGAGTCTCAGGCACAGAGTGAGACTCAGATACAGAGTGCAGCTCACGTACAGAATGAGACTCAGATACTGATTGAGGTTCAGGTACAGAGTGAGACTCAGATAAAGAGTGAAGCTCAGGTACACAGTGAGAATCATTTGCAGAGTGAGGCTCAGATACAGAGTGAGCTCAGGTACAGAGTGAGGCTTAGGTACAGAGTGAGACTCATGAACAGAATAAGGCTCAGGTACAGAGTGAGGCTCAGGTACAGAGTGAGACTCAGATGCAGAGTGCGGCTCAGGTGCAGAGTTCGGCTAAGATACAAAGTGAGTCTCAGGCTCAGAGTGAGACTCAGATAAAGAATGAGGCTAAGGTACAGAGTGAGACTCATGTAGAGAAGGAGACTCAGATACAGAGTGAGGCTCAGGTGCAGAGTGAGGCTCAGTTACAGAATGAGACTCAGATAAAGGATGAGGCTCAGGTACAGAGTGAGAATCAGATAAGGAGTGAGACTCAGGTACAGAGTGAGAATCAGTGGCAGAGTGAGACTCATGTACAGAGTGAGACTCATGTACAGAATGAGGCTCAGGTACAGAATGACGCTCAGGTACAGAATGACGCACGGGTACAGAGTGAGACTCAGATACAGAGTGAGTCTCATGCACAGAGTGAGACTCAGATAAAGAATGAGACTCAGGTACAGAGTGAGGCTCAGGTACAGAGTTAAACTCAGATACAGAGTTCGGCTCAGGTGCAGAGTTAGGCTAAGATACAAAGTGAAGCTCACGTACATAGTGAAACTCAGATAAAGAGTGAGGCTCAGGTATAGAGTGAGGATCAGGTACAGAGTGAGACTCAGGAAAAGAATGAGAAACAGATAATGAATAAGCATCAGGAACAGAGTGAGACTCAGATACAGAGAGAGGCTCAGGTACTGAGTGAGGCACAGGTGCAAAAAATGACTAAGATACGGAGAGAGTCTCAGAAACATTGTGAGGCGCAGTTATAGATGAGGCTCAGGTACAGAGTGAGACTCAGATACAGAGTGAGGCTCAGGTACAGAGTGAGACTCAGATAAAGAGGGATGCTCATCTACAGAATGAAATTAAGATATGGAGTCAGGCTCAGGTACAGAGTAAGGCTCAGATACAGAGTGAGACTCAGATACAGATTGAGGCTCAAGTACAGAGTTAGACTCAGATACAGAGTGAGGTCAGATACAGAGTGAGGCTTAGGTACAGAGTGAGACTCATGAACAGAATGAGGCTCAGGTACAGGGTGAGGCTCAGGTACAGAGTGAGATTCAGATACAGAGTGCGGCTCAGATACAGAGTGAGACACAGTTACGGAATCAGACTCAGATAAAGAGTGAGGCTCAGGTAGAGATTGAGACTCAGCTGCAGAGTGAGGCTCAGGTACAGAGTGAGGCTCAGGTACAGAGTGAAACTCAGTTGCAGAGTGAGGCTCAGTTAAAGGGTGAGACTCAGATACACAGTGAGGCTCAAGTACTAAGTGAGACTCAGATACAGAGTGAGGATTGGGTGTAGAGTGAGGATCAGATAAAGAGTGAGGCTCAGGTACAGAGTTAGGCAGAGGTACAGAGTGAGGCTCAGGTACAGAATGAAACTCAAGTACAGAATGAGGCTCAAGTACAGAGTTAGACTCAGATACAGAGTGAGGTCAGATACAGAGTGAGGCTCAGATACAGAGTGAGACACAGTTACGGAATCAGACTCAGATAAAGAGTGAGGCTCAGGTAGAGAGTGAGACTCGGCTGCAGAGTGAGGCTCAGGTACAGAGTGAGGCTCAGGTACAGAGTGAAACTCAGTTGCAGAGTGAGGCTCAGGTACAGAGTGAGGCTCAGGTACAGAGTGAAACTCAGTTGCAGAGTGAGGCTCAGGTAAAGGGTGACACTCAGATACACAGTGAGGCTCAAGTACTAAGTGAGACTCAGATACAGAGTGAGGATTGGCTGTAGAGTGAGGATCAGATAAATTTTGAGGTTAAGGTACAGAGTGAGCACAGGTACACAGTGAGGCTCAGGTACAGAATGAGACTCAAATACAGAGTAAGGATCAGATACAGAGTATGACTCAGATACAGAGTGAGGCTCATGTACAGAGTGAAACTCAGTTGCAGAGTGAGGCTCAAATACAGAGTGAGACTCAGGTACCGGGTGAGGCTCAGGTACAGAGTGAGAGTCATGTACAGAATGAGGCTCAGGTACAGATTGAGACTCAGGTACAGAGTTTATCTCAGATTCAGAGTGCGGCTCAGGAGCAGAGTTAGGCTAAGATACAAAGTGAGGCTCAGGTACAGAGTGAAACTCAGATGAAGTGTCAGGCTCAGGTATAGAGTGAGGATCAGGTACAGAGTGAGACTCAGATCCTGAGTGAGGCACAAGTAAAAAATGAGACTAAGTTACGGGTTGAGTCTCAGATACATTGTGAGGCTCAGTTACAGATGAGGCTCAGGTGCAGAGTGAGACTCAGGTAAAAAGTGAGACTCAGATCCAGAGTGAGTTCAGGTATATAGTGAGGATCTGATCCAGAGTGAGACTCAGATACAGAGTGAGAAACAGATACAGATGAGGCTCAGATATAGATTGTGGCTCAGGTACAGAGTGAGGTTCAGATACAAAGTGAAGTTCAGTTACAGAGTGAGGCTCAGGTACAGTGTGAGACTCAGATTCAGAGTGAGACTCATGTACAGAGTGAGACTCAGTTGCAGAGAGAGGCGCAGATACAGAGTGAGGCAGAGGTACAGAGTGAGTTTCAGGTACAGAATGAAACTCAAGTACAGAATGAGGCTCAGGTACAGAGTGAGGCTCAGGTACAGAGTGAGTCTCAGGTACAGAGTGAGACTCAGATACAGAGTGCAGCTCACGTAAAGAATGAGACTCAGATATAGATTGAGGTTCAGGTACAGAGTGAGACTCAGATAAAGAGTGAAGCTCAGGAACAGAGTGAGAATCATTTACAGAGTGAGGCTCAGATACAGATTGAGGCTCAAGTACAGAGTTAGACTCAGATACAGAGTGAGGTCAGATACAGAGTGAGGCTCAGATACAGAGTGAGACACAGTTACGGAATCAGACTCAGATAAAGAGTGAGGCTCAGGTAGAGATTGAGACTAAGCTGCAGAGTGAGGCTCAGTTAAAGGGTGAGACTCAGATACACAGTGAGGCTCAAGTACTAAGTGAGATCAGATACAGAGTGAGGATCGGGTGTAGAGTGAGGATCAGATAAAGAGTGAGGCTAAGGTACAGAGTTAGGCAGAGCTACAGAGTGAGGCTCAAGTACAGAATGAAACTCAAGTACAGAATGATGCTCAGGTACAGAGTGAGACTCAAATACAGAGTGAGGCTCAGATACAGAGTGCGGGACACGGAAAGAATGAGGCTCAGGTACATAGTGAGTCTCAGGTACAGAGTGAGACTCAGATACAGAGGGCAGCTCACGTACAGAATGAGACACAGATACAGATTGAGGTTCAGGTACAGAGTGAGACTCAGATAAAGAGTGAAGCTCATGTACAGAGTGAGAATCATTTGCAGAGTGAGGCTCAGATACAGAGTGAGGCTCAGGTACAGAGTGAGGCTTAGGTACAGAGTGAGACTCATGAACAGAATGAGGCTCAGGTACAGAGTGAGGCTCAGGTACAGAGTGAGACTCAGATAAAGAATGAGACTCAGGTACAGAGTGAGGCTCAGGTGCAGAGTTAAACTCAGATACAGAGTGCGGCTCAGGTGCAGAGTTAGGCTACGATACAAAGTGAAGCTCATGTACATAGTGAAACTCAGATAAAGAGTGAGGCTCAGGTATAGATTGAGGATCAGGTACAGAGTGAGACTCAGGAAAAGAATGAGAAACAGATAATGAATAAGCATCAGGAACAGAGTGAGACTCAGATACAGAGAGAGGCTCAGGTACTGAGTGAGGCACAGGTGCAAAAAAAGACTAAGATACGGAGAGAGTCACAGAAACATTGTGAGGTGCAGTTACAGATGAGGCTCAGGTACAGAGTGAGACTCAGATACAGAGTGAGGCTCAGGTACAGAGTGAGGCTCAGGTACAGAGTGAGGCTCATGTACAGAGTGAAACTCAGTTGCAGAGTGAGGCTCAAATACAGAGTGAGACTCAGGTACCGGGTGAGGCTCAGGTACAGAGTGAGAGTCATGTACAGAATGAGGCTCAGGTACAGATTGAGACTCAGGTACAGAGCTTATGTCAGATTCAGAGTGCGGCTCAGGAGCAGAGTTAGGCTAAGATACAAAGTGAGGCTCAGGTAAAGGGTGACACTCAGATACACAGTGAGGCTCAAGTACTAAGTGAGTCTCAGATACAGAGTGAGGATTGGTTGTAGAGTGAGGATCAGATAAAGAGTGAGGCTAAGGTACAGAGTGAGGCACAGGTACAGAGTGAGGGTCAGGTACAGAATGAGACTCAGATACAGAGTAAGGATCAGATACAGAGTGTGACTCAGATTCAGAGTGCGGCTCAGGAGCAGAGTTAGGCTAAGATACAAAGTGAGGCTCAGGTACAGAGTGAAACTCAGATAAAGTGTCAGGCTCAGGTATAGAGTGAGGATCAGGTAAAAAGTGAGACTCAGATACAGAGTGAGGCTCAGTTACAGATGAGGCTCAGGTACAGAGTGAGACTCAGGTAAAAAGTGAGACTCAGATACAGAGTGAGGCTCAGGTACATAGTGAGGATCTGATCCAGAGTGAGACTCAGATACAGAGTGAGAAACAGATACAGATGAGGCTCAGATATAGATTGTGGCTCAGGTACAGAGTGAGGTTCAGATACAAAGTGAAGTTCAGTTACAGAGTGAGGCTCAGGTACAGAGTGAGACTCAGATTCAGAGTGAGACTCATGTACAGAGTGAGACTCAGTTGCAGAGAGAGGCGCAGATACAGAGTGAGGCAGAGGTACAGAGTGAGTTTCAGGTACAGAATGAAACTCAAGTACAGAATGAGACTCAGGTACAGAGTGAGGCTCAGGTACAGAGTGAGACACAGAAACAGAGTGAGACTCAGATACAGAGTGCGGGTCACGTAAGGAATGAGGCTCAGGTACATAGTGAGTCTCAGGTACAGAGTGAGACTCAGATACAGAGTGCAGCTCACGTAAAGAATGAGACTCAGATATGGATTGAGGTTCAGGTACAGAGTGAGACTCAGATAAAGAGTGAAGCTCAGGTACAGAGTGAGAATCATTTACAGAGTGAGGCTCAGATACAGATTGAGGCTCAAGTACAGAGTTAGACTCAGATACAGAGTGAGGTCAGATACAGAGTGAGGCTCAGATACAGAGTGAGACACAGTTACGGAATCAGACTCAGATAAAGAGTGAGGCTCAGGTAGAGATTGAGACTCAGCTGCAGAGTGAGGCTCAGTTAAAGGGTGAGACTCAGATACACAGTGAGGCTCAAGTACTAAGTGAGATCAGATACAGAGTGAGGATCGGGTGTAGAGTGAGGATCAGATAAAGAGTGAGGCTAAGGTACAGAGTTAGGCAGAGCTACAGAGTGAGGCTCAAGTACAGAATGAAACGCAAGTACAGAATGAGGCTCAGGTACAGAGTGAGACTCAGATACAGAGTGAGGCTCAGATACAGAGTGCGGGACACGGAAAGAATGAGGCTCAGGTACATAGTGAGTCTCAGGTACAGAGTGAGACTCAGATACAGAGGGCAGCTCACGTACAGAATGAGACACAGATACAGATTGAGGTTCAGGTACAGAGTGAGACTCAGATAAAGAGTGAAGCTCATGTACAGAGTGAGAATCATTTGCAGAGTGAGGCTCAGATACAGAGTGAGGCTCAGGTACAGAGTGAGGCTTAGGTACAGAGTGAGACTCAGATGCAGAGTGCGGCTCAGGTGCAGAGTTCGGCTAAGATACAAAGTGAGTCTCAGGCTCAGAGTTAGACTCAGATAAAAAATGAGGCTAAGGTACAGAGTGAGACTCATGTAGAGAAGGAGACTCAGGTACAGAATGAGGCTCAGGTGCAGAGTGAGGCTCAGGTACAGAATGAGACTCAGATAAAGGATGAGGCTCAGGTACAGAGTGAGAATCAGATAAGGAGTGAGACTCAGGAACAGAGTGAGAATCAGTGGCAGAGTGAGGCTCAGATATAGAGTGAGGCTCAGGTACAGAGTGATGCTCAGGTACAGAGTGATGCTAAGGTACAGAGTGAGACTCATGTACAGAATGAGGCTCAGGTACAGAATGACGCACGGGTACAGAGTGAGGCTCAGGTACAGAGTGAGACTCAGATACAGATTGAAGCTCAAGTACAAAGAGGGAGACTCAGGTACAGAGTGAGGCTCAGGTTCAGAGTTAAACTCAGATACAGAGTGCGGCTCAGGTGCAGAGTTAGGCTACGATACAAAGTGAAGCTCATGTACATAGTGAAACTCAGATAAAGAGTGAGGCTCAGGTATAGATTGAGGATCAGGTACAGAGTGAGACTCAGGAAAAGAATGAGAAACAGATAATGAATAAGCATCAGGAACAGAGTGAGACTCAGATACAGAGAGAGGCTCAGGTACTGAGTGAGGCACAGGTGCAAAAAAAGACTAAGATACGGAGAGAGTCACAGAAACATTGTGAGGCGCAGTTACAGATGAGGCTCAGGTACAGAGTGAGACTCAGATACAGATTGAGGCTCAGGTACAGAGTGAGGCTCAGGTACAGAGTGAGGCTCATGTACAGAGTGAAACTCAGTTGCAGAGTGAGGCTCAAATACAGAGTGAGACTCAGGTACCGGGTGAGGCTCAGGTACAGAGTGAGAGTCATGTACACAATGAGGCTCAGGTACAGATTGAGACTCAGGTACAGAGCTTATGTCAGATTCAGAGTGCGGCTCAGGAGCAGAGTTAGGCTAAGATACAAAGTGAGGCTCAGATACAGAGTGAAACTCAGATAAAGTGTCAGGCTCAGGTATAGAGTGAGGATCAGGTACAGAGTGAGACTCAGATACTGAGTGAGGCACAGGAAAAAAATGAGAGTAAAGTTACGGGTTCAGTCTCAGATACATTGTGATGCTCAGATACAGATGAGGCTCAGGTGCAGAGTGAGACTCATGTACAGAGTTAAACTCAGATACAGAGTGCGGCTCAGGTGTAGAGTTTGGCTAAGATACAAAGTGAAGCTCACGTACATATTGAAACTCAGATAAAGAGTGAGGCTCAGGTATAGAGTGAGGATCAGGTACAGAGTGAGACTCAGGAAAAGAATTAGAAACAGATAATGAATAACCATCAGGAACAGAGTGAGACTCAGATACAGAGAAAGGCTCAGGTACTGAGGGAGGCACAGGTGCAAAAAAAGACTAAGATAGGAGAGAGGCTCAGAAACATTGTGAGGCGCAGTTATAGATGAGGTTCAGGTAAAGAGTGAGACTCAGATACAGAGTGAGGCTCAGGTACAGAGTGAGGCTCAGATAAAGAGGGATGCTCATCTACAGAATGAAATTAAGATATGGAGTCAGGCTCAGGTACAGAGTAAGGCTCAGATACAGAGTGAGACTCAGATACAGATTGAGGCTCAAGTACAGAGTTAGACTCAGATACAGAGTGAGGTCAGATACAGAGTGAGGCTCAGATAGAGAGTGAGACACAGTTACGGAATCAGACTCAGATAAAGAGTGAGGCTCAGGTAGAGATTGAGACTCAGCTGCAGAGTGAGGCTCAGGTACAGAGTGAGGCTCAGGTACAGACTGAAACTCAGTTGCAGAGTGAGGCTCAGTTAAAGGGTGAGACTCAGATACACAGTGAGGCTCAAGTACTAAGTGAGATCAGATACAGAGTGAGGATCGGGTGTAGAGTGAGGATCAGATAAAGAGTGAGGCTAAGGTACAGAGTTAGGCAGAGCTACAGAGTGAGGCTCAAGTACAGAATGAAACTCAAGTACAGAATGAGGCTCAGGTACAGAGTGAGACTCAGATACAGAGTGAGGCTCAGATACAGAGTGCGGGACACGGAAAGAATGAGGCTCAGGTACATAGTGAGTCTCAGGTACAGAGTGAGACTCAGATACAGAGTGCAGCTCACGTACAGAATGAGACACACATACAGATTGAGGTTCAGGTACAGAGTGAGACTCAGATAAAGAGTGAAGCTCATGTACAGAGTGAGAATCATTTGCAGAGTGAGGCTCAGATACAGAGTGAGGCTCAGGTACAGAGTGAGGCTTAGGTACAGAGTGAGACTCATGAACAGAATGAGGCTCAGGTACAGAGTGAGGCTCAGGTACAGAGTGAGACTCAGATGCAGAGTGCGGCTCAGGTGCAGAGTTCGGCTAAGATACAAAGTGAGTCTCAGGCTCAGAGTTAGACTCAGATAAAAAATGAGGCTAAGGTACAGAGTGAGACTCATGTAGAGAAGGAGACTCAGGTACAGAATGAGGCTCAGGTGCAGAGTGAGGCTCAGGTACAGAATGAGACTCAGATAAAGGATGAGGCTCAGGTACAGAGTGAGAATCAGATAAGGAGTGAGACTCAGGTACAGAGTGAGAATCAGTGGCAGAGTGAGGCTCAGATATAGAGTGAGGCTCAGGTACAGAGTGATGCTCAGGTACAGAGTGATGCTAAGGTACAGAGTGAGACTCATGTACAGAATGAGGCTCAGGTACAGAATGACGCACGAGTACAGAGTGAAGCTCAGGTGCAGAGTGAGGCTCAGGTACAGAATGAGACTCAGATAAAGGATGAGGCTCAGGTACAGAGTGAGAATCAGATAAGGAGTGAGACTCAGGTACAGAGTGAGAATCAGTGGCGGAGTGAGGCTCAGATATAGAGTGAGACTCATGTACAGAATGAGGCTCAGGTACAGAGTGAGACTCAGATGCAGAGTGCGGCTCAGGTGCAGAGTTCGGCTAAGATACAAAGTGAGTCTCAGGCTCAGAGTTAGACTCAGATAAAAAATGAGGCTAAGGTACAGAGTGAGACTCATGTAGAGAAGGAGACTCAGGTACAGAATGAGGCTCAGGTGCAGAGTGAGGCTCAGGTACAGAATGAGACTCAGATAAAGGATGAGGCTCAGGTACAGAGTGAGAATCAGATAAGGAGTGAGACTCAGGTACAGAGTGAGAATCAGTGGCAGAGTGAGACTCATGTACAGAATGAGGCTCAGGTACAGAATGACGCTCAGGTACAGAATGACGCACAGGTACAGAGTGAGACTCAGATACAGAGTGAGTCTCATGCACAGAGTGAGACTCAGATAAAGAATGAGACTCAGGTACAGAGTGAGGCACAGGTACAGAGTTAAACTCAGATACAGAGTTCGGCTCAGGTGCAGAGTTAGGCTAAGATACAAAGTGAAGCTCACGTACATAGTGAAACTCAGATAAAGAGTGAGGCTCAGGTATAGAGTGAGGATCAGGTACAGAGTGAGACTCAGGAAAAGAATGAGAAACAGATAATGAATAAGCATCAGGAACAGAGTGAGACTCAGATACAGAGAGAGGCTCAGGTACTGAGTGAGGCACAGGTGCAAAAAATGACTAAGATACGGAGAGAGTCTCAGAAACATTGTGAGGCGCAGTTATAGATGAGGCTCAGGTACAGAGTGAGACTCAGATACAGAGTGAGGCTCAGGTACAGAGTGAGACTCAGATAAAGAGGGATGCTCATCTACAGAATGAAATTAAGATATGGAGTCAGGCTCAGGTACAGAGTAAGGCTCAGATACAGAGTGAGACTCAGATACAGAGTGAGGCTCAAGTACAGAGTTAGACTCAGATACAGAGTGAGGTCAGATACAGAGTGAGGCTTAGGTACAGAGTGAGACTCATGAACAGAATGAGGCTCAGGTACAGGGTGAGGCTCAGGTACAGAGTGAGATTCAGATACAGAGTGCGGCTCAGATACAGAGTGAGACACAGTTACGGAATCAGACTCAGATAAAGAGTGAGGCTCAGGTAGAGATTGAGACTCAGCTGCAGAGTGAGGCTCAGGTACAGAGTGAGGCTCAGGTACAGAGTGAAACTCAGTTGCAGAGTGAGGCTCAGTTAAAGGGTGAGACTCAGATACACAGTGAGGCTCAAGTACTAAGTGAGACTCAGATACAGAGTGAGGATTGGGTGTAGAGTGAGGATCAGATAAAGAGTGAGGCTCAGGTACAGAGTTAGGCAGAGGTACAGAGTGAGGCTCAGGTACAGAATGAAACTCAAGTACAGAATGAGGCTCAAGTACAGAGTTAGACTCAGATACAGAGTGAGGTCAGATACAGAGTGAGGCTCAGATACAGAGTGAGACACAGTTACGGAATCAGACTCAGATAAAGAGTGAGGCTCAGGTAGAGAGTGAGACTCGGCTGCAGAGTGAGGCTCAGGTACAGAGTGAGGCTCAGGTACAGAGTGAAACTCAGTTGCAGAGTGAGGCTCAGGTAAAGGGTGACACTCAGATACACAGTGAGGCTCAAGTACTAAGTGAGACTCAGATACAGAGTGAGGATTGGCTGTAGAGTGAGGATCAGATAAAGATTGAGGCTAAGGTACAGAGTGAGCACAGGTACACAGTGAGGCTCAGGTACAGAATGAGACTCAAATACAGAGTAAGGATCAGATACAGAGTATGACTCAGATACAGAGTGAGGCTCATGTACAGAGTGAAACTCAGTTGCAGAGTGAGGCTCAAATACAGAGTGAGATTCAGGTACCGGGTGAGGCTCAGGTACAGAGTGAGAGTCATGTACAGAATGAGGCTCAGGTACAGATTGAGACTCAGGTACAGAGTTTATCTCAGATTCAGAGTGCGGCTCAGGAGCAGAGGTATGCTAAGATACAAAGTGAGGCTCAGGTACAGAGTGAGACTCAGATCCTGAGTGAGGCACAAGTAAAAAATGAGACTAAGTTACGGGTTGAGTCTCAGATACATTGTGAGGCTCAGTTACAGATGAGGCTCAGGTGCAGAGTGAGACTCAGGTAAAAAGTGAGACTCAGATCCAGAGTGAGTTCAGGTATATAGTGAGGATCTGATCCAGAGTGAGACTCAGATACAGAGTGAGAAACAGATACAGATGAGGCTCAGATATAGATTGTGGCTCAGGTACAGAGTGAGGTTCAGATACAAAGTGAAGTTCAGTTACAGAGTGAGGCTCAGGTACAGAGTGAGACTCAGATTCAGAGTGAGACTCATGTACAGAGTGAGACTCAGTTGCAGAGAGAGGCGCAGATACAGAGTGAGGCAGAGGTACAGAGTGAGTTTCAGGTACAGAATGAAACTCAAGTACAGAATGAGGCTCAGGTACAGAGTGAGGCTCAGGTACAGAGTGAGTCTCAGGTACAGAGTGAGACTCAGATACAGAGTGCAGCTCACGTAAAGAATGAGACTCAGATATAGATTGAGGTTCAGGTACAGAGTGAGACTCAGATAAAGAGTGAAGCTCAGGTACAGAGTGAGAATCATTTACAGAGTGAGGCTCAGGTACAGATTGAGGCTCAAGTACAGAGTTAGACTCAGATACAGAGTGAGGTCAGATACAGAGTGAGGCTCAGATACAGAGTGAGACACAGTTACGGAATCAGACTCAGATAAAGAGTGAGGCTCAGGTAGAGATTGAGACTCAGCTGCAGAGTGAGGCTCAGGTACAGAGTGAGGCTCAGGTACAGACTGAAACTCAGTTGCAGAGTGAGGCTCAGTTAAAGGGTGAGACTCAGATACACAGTGAGGCTCAAGTACTAAGTGAGATCAGATACAGAGTGAGGATCGGGTGTAGAGTGAGGATCAGATAAAGAGTGAGGCTAAGGTACAGAGTTAGGCAGAGCTACAGAGTGAGGCTCAAGTACAGAATGAAACTCAAGTACAGAATGAGGCTCAGGTACAGAGTGAGACTCAGATACAGAGTGAGGCTCAGATACAGAGTGCGGGACACGGAAAGAATGAGGCTCAGGTACATAGTGAGTCTCAGGTACAGAGTGAGACTCAGATACAGAGGGCAGCTCACGTACAGAATGAGACACAGATACAGATTGAGGTTCAGGTACAGAGTGAGACTCAGATAAAGAGTGAAGCTCATGTACAGAGTGAGAATCATTTGCAGAGTGAGGCTCAGATACAGAGTGAGGCTCAGGTACAGAGTGAGGCTTAGGTACAGAGTGAGACTCATGAACAGAATGAGGCTCAGGTACAGAGTGAGGCTCAGGTACAGAGTGAGACTCAGATAAAGAATGAGACTCAGGTACAGAGTGAGGCTCAGGTGCAGAGTTAAACTCAGATACAGAGTGCGGCTCAGGTGCAGAGTTAGGCTACGATACAAAGTGAAGCTCATGTACATAGTGAAACTCAGATAAAGAGTGAGGCTCAGGTATAGATTGAGGATCAGGTACAGAGTGAGACTCAGGAAAAGAATGAGAAACAGATAATGAATAAGCATCAGGAACAGAGTGAGACTCAGATACAGAGAGAGGCTCAGGTACTGAGTGAGGCACAGGTGCAAAAAAAGACTAAGATACGGAGAGAGTCACAGAAACATTGTGAGGTGCAGTTACAGATGAGGCTCAGGTACAGAGTGAGACTCAGATACAGAGTGAGGCTCAGGTACAGAGTGAGGCTCAGGTACAGAGTTAAACTCAGATACAGAGTGCGGCTCAGGTGCAGAGTTAGGCTACGATACAAAGTGAAGCTCATGTACATAGTGAAACTCAGATAAAGAGTGAGGCTCAGGTATAGATTGAGGATCAGGTACAGAGTGAGACTCAGGAAAAGAATGAGAAACAGATAATGAATAAGCATCAGGAACAGAGTGAGACTCAGATACAGAGAGAGGTCAGGTACTGAGTGAGGCACAGGTGCAAAAAAAGACTAAGATACGGAGAGAGTCACAGAAACATTGTGAGGTGCAGTTACAGATGAGGCTCAGGTACGGAGTGAGACTCAGATACAGAGTGAGGCTCAGGTACAGAGTGAGGCTCAGGTACAGAGTGAGGCTCATGTACAGAGTGAAACTCAGTTGCAGAGTGAGGCTCAAATACAGAGTGAGACTCAGGTACCGGGTGAGGCTCAGGTACAGAGTGAGAGTCATGTACAGAATGAGGCTCAGGTACAGATTGAGACTCAGGTACAGAGCTTATGTCAGATTCAGAGTGCGGCTCAGGAGCAGAGTTAGGCTAAGATACAAAGTGAGGCTCAGGTAAAGGGTGACACTCAGATACACAGTGAGGCTCAAGTACTAAGTGAGTCTCAGATACAGAGTGAGGATTGGTTGTAGAGTGAGGATCAGATAAAGAGTGAGGCTAAGGTACAGAGTGAGGCACAGGTACAGAGTGAGGGTCAGGTACAGAATGAGACTCAGATACAGAGTAAGGATCAGATACAGAGTGTGACTCAGATTCAGAGTGCGGCTCAGGAGCAGAGTTAGGCTAAGATACAAAGTGAGGCTCAGGTACAGAGTGAAACTCAGATAAAGTGTCAGGCTCAGGTATAGAGTGAGGATCAGGTAAAAAGTGAGACTCAGATACAGAGTGAGGCTCAGTTACAGATGAGGCTCAGGTACAGAGTGAGACTCAGGTAAAAAGTGAGACTCAGATACAGAGTGAGGCTCAGGTACATAGTGAGGATCTGATCCAGAGTGAGACTCAGATACAGAGTGAGAAACAGATACAGATGAGGCTCAGATATAGATTGTGGCTCAGGTACAGAGTGAGGTTCAGATACAAAGTGAAGTTCAGTTACAGAGTGAGGCTCAGGTACAGAGTGAGACTCAGATTCAGAGTGAGACTCATGTACAGAGTGAGACTCAGTTGCAGAGAGAGGCGCAGATACAGAGTGAGGCAGAGGTACAGAGTGAGTTTCAGGTACAGAATGAAACTCAAGTACAGAATGAGGCTCAGGTACAGAGTGAGGCTCAGGTACAGAGTGAGACTCAGATACAGAGTGAGACTCAGATACAGAGTGCGGGTCACGTAAGGAATGAGGCTCAGGTACATAGTGAGTCTCAGGTACAGAGTGAGACTCAGATACAGAGTGCAGCTCACGTAAAGAATGAGACTCAGATATGGATTGAGGTTCAGGTACAGAGTGAGACTCAGATAAAGAGTGAAGCTCAGGTACAGAGTGAGAATCATTTACAGAGTGAGGCTCAGATACAGATTGAGGCTCAAGTACAGAGTTAGACTCAGATACAGAGTGAGGTCAGATACAGAGTGAGGCTCAGATACAGAGTGAGACACAGTTACGGAATCAGACTCAGATAAAGAGTGAGGCTCAGGTAGAGATTGAGACTCAGCTGCAGAGTGAGGCTCAGGTACAGAGTGAGGCTCAGGTACAGACTGAAACTCAGTTGCAGAGTGAGGCTCAGTTAAAGGGTGAGACTCAGATACACAGTGAGGCTCAAGTACTAAGTGAGATCAGATACAGAGTGAGGATCGGGTGTAGAGTGAGGATCAGATAAAGAGTGAGGCTAAGGTACAGAGTTAGGCAGAGCTACAGAGTGAGGCTCAAGTACAGAATGAAACTCAAGTACAGAATGAGGCTCAGGTACAGAGTGAGACTCAGATACAGAGTGAGGCTCAGATACAGAGTGCGGGACACGGAAAGAATGAGGCTCAGGTACATAGTGAGTCTCAGGTACAGAGTGAGACTCAGATACAGAGGGCAGCTCACGTACAGAATGAGACACAGATACAGATTGAGGTTCAGGTACAGAGTGAGACTCAGATAAAGAGTGAAGCTCATGTACAGAGTGAGAATCATTTGCAGAGTGAGGCTCAGATACAGAGTGAGGCTCAGGTACAGAGTGAGGCTTAGGTACAGAGTGAGACTCATGAACAGAATGAGGCTCAGGTACAGAGTGAGGCTCAAGTACAGAGTGAGACTCAGATGCAGAATGCGGCTCAGGTGCAGAGTTCGGCTAAGATACAAAGTGAGTCTCAGGCTCAGAGTTAGACTCAGATAAAAAATGAGGCTAAGGTACAGAGTGAGACTCATGTAGAGAAGGAGACTCAGGTACAGAATGAGGCTCAGGTGCAGAGTGAGGCTCAGGTACAGAATGAGACTCAGATAAAGGATGAGGCTCAGGTACAGAGTGAGAATCAGATAAGGAGTGAGACTCAGGTACAGAGTGAGAATCAGTGGCAGAGTGAGGCTCAGATATAGAGTGAGGCTCAGGTGCAGAGTTAGGCTACGATACAAAGTGAAGCTCATGTACATAGTGAAACTCAGATAAAGAGTGAGGCTCAGGTATAGATTGAGGATCAGGTACAGAGTGAGACTCAGGAAAAGAATGAGAAACAGATAATGAATAAGCATCAGGAACAGAGTGAGACTCAGATACAGAGAGAGGCTCAGGTACTGAGTGAGGCACAGGTGCAAAAAAAGACTAAGATACGGAGAGAGTCACAGAAACATTGTGAGGTGCAGTTACAGATGAGGCTCAGGTACAGAGTGAGACTCAGATACAGATTGAGGCTCAGGTACAGAGTGAGGCTCAGGTACAGAGTGAGGCTCATGTACAGAGTGAAACTCAGTTGCAGAGTGAGGCTCAAATACAGAGTGAGACTCAGGTACCGGGTGAGGCTCAGGTACAGAGTGAGAGTCATGTACAGAATGAGGCTCAGGTACAGATTGAGACTCAGGTACAGAGCTTATGTCAGATTCAGAGTGCGGCTCAGGAGCAGAGTTAGGCTAAGATACAAAGTGAGGCTCAGATACAGAGTGAAACTCAGATAAAGTGTCAGGCTCAGGTATAGAGTGAGGATCAGGTACAGAGTGAGACTCAGATACTGAGTGAGGCTCAGGAAAAAAATGAGACTAAGTTACGGGTTCAGTCTCAGATACATTGTGATGCTCAGATACAGATGAGGCTCAGGTGCAGAGTGAGACTCATGTACAGAGTTAAACTCAGATACAGAGTGCGGCTCAGGTGTAGAGTTTGGCTAAGATACAAAGTGAAGCTCACGTACATATTGAAACTCAGATAAAGAGTGAGGCTCAGGTATAGAGTGAGGATCAGGTACGGAGTGAGACTCAGGAAAAGAATTAGAAACAGATAATGAATAACCATCAGGAACAGAGTGAGACTCAGATACAGAGAAAGGCTCAGGTACTGAGGGAGGCACAGGTGCAAAAAAAGACTAAGATAGGAGAGAGGCTCAGAAACATTGTGAGGCGCAGTTATAGATGAGGTTCAGGTAAAGAGTGAGACTCAGATACAGAGTGAGGCTCAGGTACAGAGTGAGGCTCAGATAAAGAGGGATGCTCATCTACAGAATGAAATTAAGATATGGAGTCAGGCTCAGGTACAGAGTGAGGCTCAGATACAGAGTGAGACTCAGATACAGATTGAGGCTCAAGTACAGAGTTAGACTCAGATACAGAGTGAGGTCAGATACAGAGTGAGGCTCAGATACAGAGTGAGACACAGTTACGGAATCAGACTCAGATAAAGAGTGAGGCTCAGGTAGAGATTGAGACTCAGCTGCAGAGTGAGGCTCAGGTACAGAGTGAGGCTCAGGTACAGACTGAAACTCAGTTGCAGAGTGAGGCTCAGTTAAAGGGTGAGACTCAGATACACAGTGAGGCTCAAGTACTAAGTGAGATCAGATACAGAGTGAGGATCGGGTGTAGAGTGAGGATCAGATAAAGAGTGAGGCTAAGGTACAGAGTTAGGCAGAGCTACAGAGTGAGGCTCAAGTACAGAATGAAACTCAAGTACAGAATGAGGATCAGGTACAGAGTGAGACTCAGATACAGAGTGAGGCTCAGATACAGAGTGCGGGACACGGAAAGAATGAGGCTCAGGTACGTAGTGAGTCTCAGGTACAGAGTGAGACTCAGATACAGAGTGCAGCTCACGTACAGAATGAGACACAGATACAGATTGAGGTTCAGGTACAGAGTGAGACTCAGATAAAGAGTGAAGCTCATGTACAGAGTGAGAATCATTTGCAGAGTGAGGCTCAGATACAGAGTGAGGCTCAGGTACAGAGTGAGGCTTAGGTACAGAGTGAGACTCATGAACAGAATGAGGCTCAGGTACAGAGTGAGGCTCAGGTACAGAGTGAGACTCAGATGCAGAGTGCGGCTCAGGTGCAGAGTTCGGCAAAGATACAAAGTGAGTCTCAGGCTCAGAGTTAGACTCAGATAAAAAATGAGGCTAAGGTACAGAGTGAGACTCATGTAGAGAAGGAGACTCAGGTACAGAATGAGGCTCAGGTGCAGAGTGAGGCTCAGGTACAGAATGAGACTCAGATAAAGGATGAGGCTCAGGTACAGAGTGAGAATCAGATAAGGAGTGAGACTCAGATATAGAGTGAGGCTCAGGTACAGAGTGATGCTCAGGTACAGAGTGATGCTAAGGTACAGAGTGAGACTCATGTACAGAATGAGGCTCAGGTACAGAATGACGCACGGGTACAGAGTGAGGCTCAGGTACAGAGTGAGACTCAGATACAGATTGAAGCTCAAGTACAAAGAGGGAGACTCAGGTACAGAGTGAGGCTCAGGTTCAGAGTTAAACTCAGATACAGAGTGCGGCTCAGGTGCAGAGTTAGGCTACGATACAAAGTGAAGCTCATGTACATAGTGAAACTCAGATAAAGAGTGAGGCTCAGGTATAGATTGAGGATCAGGTACAGAGTGAGCCTCAGGAAAAGAATGAGAAACAGATAATGAATAAGCATCAGGAACAGAGTGAGACTCAGATACAGAGAGAGGCTCAGGTACTGAGTGAGGCACAGCTGCAAAAAAAGACTAAGATACGGAGAGAGTCACAGAAACATTGTGAGGCGCAGTTACAGATGAGGCTCAGGTACAGAGTGAGACTCAGATACAGATTGAGGCTCAGGTACAGAGTGAGGCTCAGGTACAGAGTGAGGCTCATGTACAGAGTGAAACTCAGTTGCAGAGTGAGGCTCAAATACAGAGTGAGACTCAGGTACCGGGTGAGGCTCAGGTACAGAGTGAGAGTCATGTACAGAATGAGGCTCAGGTGCAGATTGAGACTCAGGTACAGAGCTTATGTCAGATTCAGAGTGCGGCTCAGGAGCAGAGTTAGGCTAAGATACAAAGTGAGGCTCAGATACAGAGTGAAACTCAGATAAAGTGTCAGGCTCAGGTATAGAGTGAGGATCAGGTACAGAGTGAGACTCAGATACTGAGTGAGGCACAGGAAAAAAATGAGACTAAGTTACGGGTTCAGTCTCAGATACATTGTGATGCTCAGATACAGATGAGGCTCAGGTGCAGAGTGAGACTCAGGTACAGAGTTAAACTCAGATACAGAGTGCGGCTCAGGTGTAGAGTTTGGCTAAGATACAAAGTGAAGCTCACGTACATATTGAAACTCAGATAAAGAGTGAGGCTCAGGTATAGAGTGAGGATCAGGTACGGAGTGAGACTCAGGAAAAGAATTAGAAACAGATAATGAATAACCATCAGGAACAGAGTGAGACTCAGATACAGAGAAAGGCTCAGGTACTGAGGGAGGCACAGGTGCAAAAAAAGACTAAGATAGGAGAGAGGCTCAGAAACATTGTGAGGCGCAGTTATAGATGAGGTTCAGGTAAAGAGTGAGACTCAGATACAGAGTGAGGCTCAGGTACAGAGTGAGGCTCAGATAAAGAGGGATGCTCATCTACAGAATGAAATTAAGATATGGAGTCAGGCTCAGGTACAGAGTGAGGCTCAGATACAGAGTGAGACTCAGATACAGATTGAGGCTCAAGTACAGAGTTAGACTCAGATACAGAGTGAGGTCAGATACAGAGTGAGGCTCAGATACAGAGTGAGACACAGTTACGGAATCAGACTCAGATAAAGAGTGAGGCTCAGGGAGAGATTGAGACTCAGCTGCAGAGTGAGGCTCAGGTACAGAGAGAGGCTCAGGTACAGACTGAAACTCAGTTGCAGAGTGAGGCTCAGTTAAAGGGTGAGACTCAGATACACAGTGAGGCTCAAGTACTAAGTGAGATCAGATACAGAGTGAGGATCGGGTGTAGAGTGAGGATCAGATAAAGAGTGAGGCTAAGGTGCAGAGTTAGGCAGAGCTACAGAGTGAGGCTCAAGTACAGAATGAAACTCAAGTACAGAATGAGGCTCAGGTACAGAGTGAGACTCAGATACAGAGTGAGGCTCAGATACAGAGTGCGGGACACGGAATGAATGAGGCTCAGGTACGTAGTGAGTCTCAGGTACAGAGTGAGACTCAGATACAGAGTGCAGCTCACGTACAGAATGAGACACAGATACAGATTGAGGTTCAGGTACAGAGTGAGACTCAGATAAAGAGTGAAGCTCATGTACAGAGTGAGAATCATTTGCAGAGTGAGGCTCAGATACAGAGTGAGGCTCAGGTACAGAGTGAGGCTTAGGTACAGAGTGAGACTCATGAACAGAATGAGGCTCAGGTACAGAGTGAGGCTCAGGTACAGAGTGAGACTCAGATGCAGAGTGCGGCTCAGGTGCAGAGTTCGGCTAAGATACAAAGTGAGTCTCAGGCTCAGAGTTAGACTCAGATAAAAAATGAGGCTAAGGTACAGAGTGAGACTCATGTAGAGAAGGAGACTCAGGTACAGAATGAGGCTCAGGTGCAGAGTGAGGCTCAGGTACAGAATGAGACTCAGATAAAGGATGAGGCTCAGGTACAGAGTGAGAATCAGATAAGGAGTGAGACTCAGGTACAGAGTGAGAATCAGTGGCAGAGTGAGGCTCAGATATAGAGTGAGGCTCAGGTACAGAGTGATGCTCAGGTACAGAGTGATGCTAAGGTACAGAGTGAGACTCATGTACAGAATGAGGCTCAGGTACAGAATGACGCACGAGTACAGAGTGAGGCTCAGGTGCAGAGTGAGGCTCAGGTACAGAATGAGACTCAGATAAAGGATGAGGCTCAGGTACAGAGTGAGAATCAGATAAGGAGTGAGACTCAGGTACAGAGTGAGAATCAGTGGCAGAGTGAGGCTCAGATATAGAGTGAGACTCATGTACAGAATGAGGCTCAGGTACAGAGTGAGACTCAGATGCAGAGTGCGGCTCAGGTGCAGAGTTCGGCTAAGATACAAAGTGAGTCTCAGGCTCAGAGTTAGACTCAGATAAAAAATGAGGCTAAGGTACAGAGTGAGACTCATGTAGAGAAGGAGACTCAGATACAGAATGAGGCTCAGGTGCAGAGTGAGGCTCAGGTACAGAATGAGACTCAGATAAAGGATGAGGCTCAGGTACAGAGTGAGAATCAGATAAGGAGTGAGACTCAGGTACAGAGTGAGAATCAGTGGCAGAGTGAGGCTCAGATATAGAGTGAGGCTCAGGTACAGAGTGATGCTCAGGTACAGAGTGATGTTAAGGTACAGAGTGAGACTCATGTACAGAATGAGGCTCAGGTACAGAATGACGCACGAGTACAGAGTGAGGCTCAGGTGCAGAGTGAGACTCAGATAAAGGATGAGGCTCAGGTACAGAGTGAGAATCAGATAAGGAGTGAGACTCAGGTACAGAGTGAGAATCAGTGGCAGAGTGAGGCTCAGATATAGAGTGAGACTCATGTACAGAATGAGGCTCAGGTACAGAATGACGCACGAGTACAGAGTGAGGCTCAGGTACAGAGTGAGACTCAGATACAGATTGAAGCTCAAGTACAAAGAGGGAGACTCAGGTACAGAGTGAGGCTCAGGTGCAGAGTTAAACTCAGATACAGAGTGCGGCTCAGGTGCAGAGTTCGGCTACGATACAAAGTGAAGCTCATGTACATAGTGAAACTCAGATAAAGAGTGAGGCTCAGGTATAGATTGAGGATCAGGTACAGAGTGAGACTCAGGAAAAGAATGAGAAACAGATAATGAATAAGCATCAGGAACAGAGTGAGACTCAGATACAGAGAGAGGCTCAGGTACTGAGTGAGGCACAGGTGCAAAAAAAGACTAAGATACGGAGAGAGTCACAGAAACATTGTGAGGCGCAGTTACAGATGAGGCTCAGGTACAGAGTGAGACTCAGATACAGAGTGAGGCTCAGGTACAGAGTGAGGCTCAGGTACAGAGTGAGGCTCATGTACAGAGTGAAACTCAGTTGCAGAGTGAGGCTCAAATACAGTGTGAGACTCAGGTACTGGGTGAGGCTCAGGTACAGAGTGAGAGTCATGTACAGAATGAGGCTCAGGTACAGATTGAGACTCAGGTACAGAGTTTATGTCAGATTCAGAGTGCGGCTCAGGAGCAGAGTTAGGCTAAGATACAAAGTGAGGCTCAGATACAGAGTGAAACTCAGATAAAGTGTCAGGCTCAGGTATAGAGTGAGGATCAGGTACAGAGTGAGACTCAGATACTGAGTGAGGCTCAGGAAAAAAATGAGACTAAGTTACGGGTTCAGCCTCAGATACATTGTGATGCTCAGATACAGATGAGGCTCAGGTGCAGAGTGAGACTCAGGTACAGAGTTAAACTCAGATACAGAGTGCGGCTCAGGTGTAGAGTTTGGCTAAGATACAAAGTGAAGCTCACGTACATATTGAAACTCAGATAAAGAGTGAGGCTCAGGTATAGAGTGAGGATCAGGTACAGAGTGAGACTCAGGAAAAGAATTAGAAACAGATAATGAATAACCATCAGGAACAGAGTGAGACTCAGATACAGAGAAAGGCTCAGGTACTGAGTGAGGCACAGGTGCAAAAAAAGACTAAGATAGGAGAGAGGCTCAGAAACATTGTGAGGCGCAGTTATAGATGAGGTTCAGGTAAAGAGTGAGACTCAGATACAGAGTGAGGCTCAGGTACAGAGTGAGGCTCAGATAAAGAGGGATGCTCATCTACAGAATGAAATTAAGATACGGAGTCAGGCTCAGGTACAGAGTGAGGCTCAGATACAGAGTGAGACTCAGATACAGATTGAGGCTCAAGTACAGAGCTAGACTCAGATACAGAGTGAGGTCAGATACAGAGTGAGGCTCAGATACAGAGTGAGACACAGTTACGGAATCAGACTCAGATAAAGAGTGAGGCTCAGGTAGAGATTGAGACTCAGCTGCAGAGTGAGGCTCAGGTACAGAGTGAGGCTCAGGTACAGAGTGAAACTCAGATGCAGAGTGAGGCTCAGGTAAAGGGTGACACTCAGATACACAGTGAGGCTCAAGTACTAAGTGAGACTCAGATACAGAGTGAGGATTGGCTGTAGAGTGAGGATCAGATAAAGATTGAGGCTAAGGTACAGAGTGAGCACAGGTACACAGTGAGGCTCAGGTACAGAATGAGACTCAAATACAGAGTAAGGATCAGATACAGAGTATGACTCAGATACAGAGTGAGGCTCATGTACAGAGTGAAACTCAGTTGCAGAGTGAGGCTCAAATACAGAGTGAGACTCAGGTACCGGGTGAGGCTCAGGTACAGAGTGAGAGTCATGTACAGAATGAGGCTCAGGTACAGATTGAGACTCAGGTACAGAGTTTATCTCAGATTCAGAGTGCGGCTCAGGAGCAGAGTTAGGCTAAGATACAAAGTGAGGCTCAGGTACAGAGTGAAACTCAGATGAAGTGTCAGGCTCAGGTATAGAGTGAGGATCAGGTACAGAGTGAGACTCAGATCCTGAGTGAGGCACAAGTAAAAAATGAGACTAAGTTACGGGTTGAGTCTCAGATACATTGTGAGGCTCAGTTACAGATGAGGCTCAGGTGCAGAGTGAGACTCAGGTAAAAAGTGAGACTCAGATACAGAGTGAGGCTCAGGTATAGAGTGAGGATCTGATCCAGAGTGAGACTCAGATACAGAGTGAGAAACAGATACAGATGAGGCTCAGATATAGATTGTGGCTCAGGTACAGAGTGAGGTTCAGAAACAGAGTCAAGTTCAGTTACAGAGTGAGGCTCAGGTACAGAGTGAGACTCAGATTCAGAGTGAGACTCAAGTACAGAGTGAGACTCAGTTGCAGAGAGAGGCTCAGATACAGAGTGAGGCAGAAGTACAGAGTGAGTTTCAGGTACAGAATGAAACTCAAGTACAGAATGAGGCTCAGGTACAGAGTGAGGCTCAGGTACAGAGTGAGACTCAGATACAGAGTGAGACTCAGAAATAGAGTGAGGTTCAGGCATCGAGTGAGACTCAGGTACAGAATGAGAAACAGGTACAGCATAAGAAACAGTTACAGAGTGAGGCTCAGGAACAGAATGAGACTCAGATACAGAGTGCGGCTCAGGTGCAGAGTTCGGCTAACATACAAAGTGAGTCTCAGGCACAGAGTTAGACTCAGATAAAGAATGAGGTTCAGGTACAGAGTGAGACTCAGGTAGAGAGAGAGAGACTCAGGTAAGGAGTGAAGCTCAGGTGCCGAGTGAGGCTCAGGTACAGAATGAGACTCAGATACAAAGTAAGGATCAGGTACAGAGTGAGACTCAGGTACAGAGTGAGGCTCATGTACAGAGTGAAACTCAGTTGCAGAGTGAGGCTCAGGTACAGAGTGAGACTCAGGTACCGGGTGAGGCTCAGGTACAGAGTGAGAGTCATGTACAGAATGAGGCTCAGATACAGATTGAGACTCAGGTACAGAGTTTATCTCAGATTCAGAGTGCGGCTCAGGAGCAGAGTTAGGCTAAGATACAAAGTGAGGCTCAGGTACAGAGTGAAACTCAGATAAAGTGTCAGGCTCAGGTATAGAGTGAGGATCAGGAATAGAGTGAGGATCTGATCCAGAGTGAGACTCAGATACAGAGTGAGAAACAGATACAGATGAGGCTCAGATATAGATTGTGGCTCTGGTACAGAGTGAGGTTCAGATACAGAGTCAAGTTCAGTTACAGAGTGAGGCTCAGGTACAGTTTGAGACTCAGATTCAGAGTGAGACTCAAGTACAGAGTGAGACTCAGTTGCAGACAGAGGCTCAGATACAGAGTGAGGCAGAAGTACAGAGTGAGTTTCAGGTACAGAATGAAACTCAAGTACAGAATGAGGCTCAGGCACAGTGTAGGCTCAGGTACAGAGTGAGACTCAGATACAGAGTGAGACTCAGAAATAGAGTGAGGCTCAGGCATCGAGTGAGACTCAGGTACAGAATGAGAAACAGATACAGAATAAGAATCAGTTACAGAGTGAAATTCAGGAACAGAATGAGACTCAGATACAGAGTGCGGCTCAGGTGCAGAGTTCGGCTAAGGTACAAAGTGAGTCTCAGGCACAGAGTTAGACTCAGATAAAGAATGAGGTTCAGGTACTGAGTGAGACTCAGGTAGAGAGAGAGACTCAGGTACAGAGTGAGGCTCAGGTGCAGAGTGAGGCTCAGGTACAGAATGAGACTCAGATACAAAGTAAGGATCAGGTACAGAGTGAGACTCAGGTACAGAGTGAGGCTCATGTACAGAGTGAAACTCAGTTGCAGAGTGAGGCTCAGGTGCAGAGTGAGACTCAGGTACCGGGTGAGGCTCAGGTACAGAGTGAGAGTCATGTACAGAATGAGGCTCAGGTACAGATTGAGACTCAGGTACAGAGTTTATCTCAGATTCAGAGTGCGGCTCAGGAGCAGAGTTAGGCTAAGATACAAAGTGTGGCTCAGGTACAGAGTGAAACTCAGATAAAGAGTGAGGCTCAGGTACAGAGTGAGACTCAGATAAAGAGTGAGGCTCAGGTACAGAGTGAGACTCAGATAAAGAGTGAGGCTCAGGTACAGAGTGAGACTCAGATAAAGAGTGAGGCTCAGGTACAGAGTGAGACTCAGATAAAGAGGGATGCTCATCTACAGAATGAAATTAAGATATGGAGTCAGGCTCAGGTACAGAGTAAGGCTCAGATACAGAGTGAGACTCAGATACAGATTGAGGCTCAAGTACAGAGTTAGACTCAGATACAGAGTGAGGTCAGATACAGAGTGAGGCTTAGGTACAGAGTGAGACTCATGAACAGAATGAGGCTCAGTTACAGGGTGAGGCTCAGGTACAGAGTGAGATTCAGATACAGAGTGCGGCTCAGATACAGAGTGAGACACAGTTACGGAATCAGACTCAGATAAAGAGTGAGGCTCAGGTAGAGATTGAGACTCAGCTGCAGAGTGAGGCTCAGGTACAGAGTGAGGCTCAGGTACCGGGTGAGGCTCAGGTACAGAGTGAGAGTCATGTACAGAATGAGGCTCAGGTACAGAGTGAGACTCAGGTACAGAGTTTATCTCAGATTCAGAGTACGGCTCAGGTGCAGAGTTAGGCTAAGATACAAAGTGATTCTCAGGTACATAGTGAAACTCAGATAAAGTGTCAGGCTCAGGTATAGAGTGAGGATCAGGTACAGAGTGAGACAGGAAAAGAATGAGAAACAGATAATGAATAAGCATCAGGAACAGAGTGAGACTCAGATACAGAGAGAGGCTCAGGTACTGAGAGAGGCTCAGATAGAAAAAGAGACTAATTACGGATTGAGTCTCAGATACATTTTTAGGCTCAGTTACAGATGAGGATCAGGTACAGGGTGGGACTCAGGTAAAAAGTGAGACTCAGATACAGAGTGAGGCTCAGGTATAGAGTGAGGATCTGATCCAGAGTGAGACTCAGATACAGAGTGAGAAACAGATACAGATGAGGCTCAGATATAGATTGTGAGGCTCAGGTACAGAGTGAGGTTCAGATACAGAGTGAAGTTCAGTTACAGAGTGAGGCTCAGGTACAGAGTGAGACTCAGATTCAGAGTGAGACTCATGTACAGAGTGAGACTGAGTTGCAGAGAGAGGCTCAGATACAGAGTGAGGCAGAGGTACAGAGTGAGTTTCAGGTACAGAATGAAACTCAAGTACAGAATGAGGCTCAGGTACAGAGTGAGGCTCAAGTACAGAGTGAGGCTCAGATACAGAGTGAGGATCAGGTACAGAGTGAGGCTTAGGTACAGAGTGAGACTCATGAACAGAATGAGGCTCAGGTGCAGGAGTGAGGCTCAGGTATAGAGTGAGACTCAGATACAGAGTACGGTTCAGGTGCAGAGTTCGGCTAAGATACAAAGTGAGTCTCAGGCACAGAGTTAGACTCAGATAGAGAATGAGGCTAAGGAACAGAGTGAGACTCATGTAGAGAAGGAGACTCAGGTACACAGTGAGGCTCAGGTGCAGAGTGAGGCTCAGGTACAGAATGAGACTCAGATAAAGGATGAGGCTCAGGTACAGAGTGAGAATCAGTGGCAGAGTGAGGCTCAGATACAGGGTGAGGCTCAGGTACAGAATGAGGCTCAGGTACAGAATGACGCTCAGGTACAGATTGAGACTCAGATACAGATTGAAACTCAAGTACAAAGAGGGAGACTCAGATACAGAGTGAGGCTCAGGTATAGAGTGAGAATCAGATAAAGAGTGAGGATCAGGTACAGAGTGAGGCACAGGTACAGAGTGAGGATCAGGTACAGAATGAGACTCAGATACAGAGTAAGGATCAGATACAGAGTCAGACTCAGATACAGAGTCAGGCTCAGGTACAGAGTGAGACTCAGTTGCAGAATGAGGCTCAGATACAGCGTGAGGCTCCGGTACCGAGAGAGGCTCACGTACAAAGTGAAACTCAGATAAAGAGTGAGGCTCAGGTATAGAGTGAGGATCAGATCCAGAGTGAGGCTCAGATACAGAGTGAGTCTCAGGCACAGAGTGAGACTCAGATAAAGAATGAGACTCAGGTACAGAGTGAGGCTCAGGTACAGAGTTAAACTCAGATACAGAGTGCGGCTCAGGTGCAGAGTTAGGCTCAGATACAAAGTGAAGCTCACGTACATAGTGAAACTCAGATAAAGAGTGAGGCTCAGGTATAGAGTGAGGATAAGGTACAGAGTGAAACTCAGGAAAAGAATGAGAAACAGATAATGAATAAGGATCAGGAACAGAGTGAGACTCAGATACAGAGAGAGGCTCAGGTACTGAGTGAGGCTCAGATACAGAGTGAGTCTCAGGCACAGAGTGAGACTCAGGTACAGAGTGAGACTCAGATAAAGAATGAGAATCAGGTACAGAGTGAGGCTCAGGTGCAGAGTTAAACTCAGATACAGAGTCCGGCTCAGGTGCAGAGTTAGGCTAATATACAAAGTGAAGCTCACGTACATAGTGAAACTCAGATAAAGAGTGAGGCTCAGGTATAGAGTGAGGATCAGGTACAGAGTGAGACTCAGGAAAAGAATGAGAAACAGATAATGAATAAGCATCAGGAACAGAGTGAGACTCAGATACAGAGAGAGGCTCAGGTACTGAGTGAGGCACAGGTGCAAAAAAAGACTAAGATACGGAGAGAGTCTCAGAAACATTGTGAGGCGCAGATACAGATGAGGCTCAGGTACAGAGTGAGACTCAGATACAGAGTGAGGCTCAGGTACAGAGTGAGACTCAGATACAGAGTGCGGCTCAGGTGCAGAGTTAGGCTAAGATACAAAGTGAAGCTCACGTACATAGTGAAACTCAGATAAAGAGTGAGGCTCAGGTATAGAGTGATGATCAGGTACAGAGTGAGACAGGAAAAGAATGAGAAACAGATAATGAATAAACATCAGGAACAGAGTGAGACTCAGATACAGAGAGAGGCTCAGGTACTGAGTGAGGCACAGGTGCAAAAAAAGACTAAGATACGGAGAGAGTCTCAGAAACATTGTGAGGCGCAGTTACAGATGAGGCTCAGGTAAAGAGTGAGACTCAGATACAGAGTGAGGCTCAGGTACAGAGTGAGACTCAGATAAAGAGGGATGCTCATCTACAGAATGAAATTAAGATAGGGAGCAGTCTCAGGTACAGAGTAAGGCTCAGATACAGAGTGAGACTCAGATACAGATTGAGGCTCAAGTACAGAGTTAGACACAGATACAGAGTGAGGTCAGATACAGAGTGAGGCTCAGGTACAGTGTGAGATTCAGATACAAGATGAGGCTCAGTTACAGTGTGAGGCTCAGGTGCATAGTGAGGCTCAGAAACAGATTGAGGCTCAGATACAGAGTGAGACACAGTTACAGAATCAGACTCAGATAAAGAGTGAGCCTCAGGTAGAGAGTGAGACTCAGCTCCAGAGTGAGGCTCAAGTACTAAGTGAGACAGATACAGAGTGAGGATTGGGTGTAGAGTGAGGATCAGATAAAGAGTGAGGCTAAGGTACAGTGTGAGGCACAGGTACAGAGTGAGGCTCAGGTATAGAATGAAACTCAAGTACAGAATGAGACTCAGATACAGAGTAAGGATCAGATACAGAGTGTGACTCAGATAAAGAGTGAGGCTCACTTACGGAGTGAAACTCAGTTGCAGAGTGAGGCTCAGATACAGATTGAGGCTCAGGTACCGGGTGAGGCTCAGGTACAGAGTGAGAGTCATGTACAGAATGAGGCTCAGGTACAGAGTTTATCTCAGATTCAGAGTGCGGCTCAGGTGCAGAGTTAGGCTAAGATACAAAGTGATTCTCAGGTACATAGTGAAACTCAGATAAAGTGTCAGGCTCAGGTATAGAGTGAGGATCAGGTACAGAGTGAGACAGGAAAAGAATGAGAAACAGATAATGAATAAGCATCAGGAACAGAGTGAGACTCAGATACAGAGAGAGGCTCAGGTACTGACAGAGGCTCAGATAGAAAAAGAGACTAATTACGGATTGAGTCTCAGATACATTTTTAGGCTCAGTTACAGATGAGGATCAGGTACAGGGTGGGACTCAGGTAAAAAGTGAGACTCAGATACAGAGTGAGGCTCAGGTATAGAGTGAGGATCTGATCCAGAGTGAGACTCAGATACAGAGTGAGAAACAGATACAGATGAGGCTCAGATATAGATTGTGAGGCTCAGGTACAGAGTGAGGTTCAGATACAGAGTGAAGTTCAGTTACAGAGTGAGGCTCAGGTACAGAGTGAGACTCAGATTCAGAGTGAGACTCATGTACAGAGTGAGACTGAGTTGCAGAGAGAGGCTCAGATACAGAGTGAGGCAGAGGTACAGAGTGAGTTTCAGGTACAGAATGAAACTCAAGCACAGAATGTGGCTCAGGTACAGAGTGAGGCTCAAGTACAGAGTGAGGCTCAGATACAGAGTGAGGATCAGGTACAGAGTGAGGCTTAGGTACAGAGTGAGACTCATGAACAGAATGAGGCTCAGGTGCAGGAGTGAGGCTCAGGTATAGAGTGAGACTCAGATACAGAGTGCGGTTCAGGTGCAGAGTTCGGCTAAGATACAAAGTGAGTCTCAGGCACAGAGTTAGACTCAGATAGAGAATGAGGCTAAGGAACAGAGTGAGACTCATGTAGAGAAGGAGACTCAGGTACACAGTGAGGCTCAGGTGCAGAGTGAGGCTCAGGTACAGAATGAGACTCAGATAAAGGATGAGGCTCAGGTACAGAGTGAGAATCAGTGGCAGAGTGAGGCTCAGATACAGGGTGAGGCTCAGGTACAGAATGAGGCTCAGGTACAGAATGACGCTCAGGTACAGATTGAGACTCAGATACAGATTGAAACTCAAGTACAAAGAGGGAGACTCAGATACAGAGTGAGGCTCAGGTATAGAGTGAGAATCAGATAAAGAGTGAGGATCAGGTACAGAGTGAGGCACAGGTACAGAGTGAGGATCAGGTACAGAATGAGACTCAGATACAGAGTAAGGATCAGATACAGAGTCAGACTCAGATACAGAGTCAGGCTCAGGTACAGAGTGAGACTCAGTTGCAGAATGAGGCTCAGATACAGCGTGAGGCTCCGGTACCGAGAGAGGCTCACGTACAAAGTGAAACTCAGATAAAGAGTGAGGCTCAGGTATAGAGTGAGGATCAGATCCAGAGTGAGGCTCAGATACAGAGTGAGTCTCAGGCACAGAGTGAGACTCAGATAAAGAATGAGACTCAGGTACAGAGTGAGGCTCAGGTACAGAGTTAAACTCAGATACAGAGTGCGGCTCAGGTGCAGAGTTAGGCTCAGATACAAAGTGAAGCTCACGTACATAGTGAAACTCAGATAAAGAGTGAGGCTCAGGTATAGAGTGAGGATAAGGTACAGAGTGAAACTCAGGAAAAGAATGAGAAACAGATAATGAATAAGGATCAGGAACAGAGTGAGACTCAGATACAGAGAGAGGCTCAGGTACTGAGTGAGGCTCAGATACAGAGTGAGTCTCAGGCACAGAGTGAGACTCAGGTACAGAGTGAGACTCAGATAAAGAATGAGAATCAGGTACAGAGAGAGGCTCAGGTGCAGAGTTAAACTCAGATACAGAGTCCGGCTCAGGTGCAGAGTTAGGCTAATATACAAAGTGAAGCTCACGTACATAGTGAAACTCAGATAAAGAGTGAGGCTCAGGTATAGAGTGAGGATCAGGTACAGAGTGAGACTCAGGAAAAGAATGAGAAACAGATAATGAATAAGCATCAGGAACAGAGTGAGACTCAGATACAGAGAGAGGCTCAGGTACTGAGTGAGGCACAGGTGCAAAAAAAGACTAAGATACGGAGAGAGTCTCAGAAACATTGTGAGGCGCAGTTACAGATGAGGCTCAGGTACAGAGTGAGACTCAGATACAGAGTGAGGCTCAGGTACAGAGTGAGACTCAGATACAGAGTGCGGCTCAGGTGCAGAGTTAGGCTAAGATACAAAGTGAAGCTCACGTACATAGTGAAACTCAGATAAAGAGTGAGGCTCAGGTATAGAGTGATGATCAGGTACAGAGTGAGACAGGAAAAGAATGAGAAACAGATAATGAATAAACATCAGGAACAGAGTGAGACTCAGATACAGAGAGAGGCTCAGGTACTGAGTGAGGCACAGGTGCAAAAAAAGACTAAGATACGGAGAGAGTCTCAGAAACATTGTGAGGCGCAGTTACAGATGAGGCTCAGGTAAAGAGTGAGACTCAGATACAGAGTGAGGCTCAGGTACAGAGTGAGACTCAGATAAAGAGGGATGCTCATCTACAGAATGAAATTAAGATAGGGAGCAGTCTCAGGTACAGAGTAAGGCTCAGATACAGAGTGAGAATCAGATACAGATTGAGGCTCAAGTACAGAGTTAGACACAGATACAGAGTGAGGTCAGATACAGAGTGAGGCTCAGGTACAGTGTGAGATTCAGATACAAGATGAGGCTCAGTTACAGTGTGAGGCTCAGGTGCATAGTGAGGCTCAGAAACAGATTGAGGCTCAGATACAGAGTGAGACACAGTTACAGAATCAGACTCAGATAAAGAGTGAGCCTCAGGTAGAGAGTGAGACTCAGCTCCAGAGTGAGGCTCAAGTACTAAGTGAGACAGATACAGAGTGAGGATTGGGTGTAGAGTGAGGATCAGATAAAGAGTGAGGCTAAGGTACAGTGTGAGGCACAGGTACAGAGTGAGGCTCAGGTATAGAATGAAACTCAAGTACAGAATGAGACTCAGATACAGAGTAAGGATCAGATACAGAGTGTGACTCAGATAAAGAGTGAGGCTCACTTACGGAGTGAAACTCAGTTGCAGAGTGAGGCTCAGATACAGATTGAGGCTCAGGTACCGGGTGAGGCTCAGGTACAGAGTGAGAGTCATGTACAGAATGAGGCTCAGGTACAGAGTGAGACTCAGGTACAGAGTTTATCTCAGATTCAGAGTGCGGCTCAGGTGCAGAGTTAGGCTAAGATACAAAGTGATTCTCAGGTACATAGTGAAACTCAGATAAAGTGTCAGGCTCAGGTATAGAGTGAGGATCAGGTACAGAGTGAGACAGGAAAAGAATGAGAAACAGATAATGAATAAGCATCAGGAACAGAGTGAGACTCAGATACAGAGAGAGGCTCAGGTACTGAGAGAGGCTCAGATAGAAAAAGAGACTAATTACGGATTGAGTCTCAGATACATTTTTAGGCTCAGTTACAGATGAGGATCAGGTACAGGGTGGGACTCAGGTAAAAAGTGAGACTCAGATACAGAGTGAGGCTCAGGTATAGAGTGAGGATCTGATCCAGAGTGAAACTCAGATACAGAGTGAGAAACAGATACAGATGAGGCTCAGATATAGATTGTGAGGCTCAGGTACAGAGTGAGGTTCAGATACAGAGTGAAGTTCAGTTACAGAGTGAGGCTCAGGTACAGAGTGAGACTCAGATTCAGAGTGAGACTCATGTACAGAGTGAGACTGAGTTGCAGAGAGAGGCTCAGATACAGAGTGAGGCAGAGGTACAGAGTGAGTTTCAGGTACAGAATGAAACTCAAGTACAGAATGAGGCTCAGGTACAGAGTGAGGCTCAAGTACAGAGTGAGACTCAGATACAGAGTGAGACTCAGATACAGAGTGCGGGTCACGTAAAGAATAAGGGCTCAGGTACAGAGTGAGACTCAGATACATAGTGCAGCTCCCGTACAGAATGAGACTCAGATACAGATTGAGGCTCAGGTACAGAGTCAGGCTCAGGTACAGAGTGAGACTCAGATACAGTGTGAGACTCAGATACAGAGTGCGGGTCACGTAAAGAATGAGGCTCAGGTACATAGTGAGTCTCAGGACAGAGTGAGACTCAGATACAGTGTGCAGCTCACGTACAGAATGAGACTCAGATACAGATTGAGGCTCAGGTAGAGTGTCAGGCTCAGGTACAGAGTGAGACTCAGATACAGAGTGAGACTCAGATACAGAGTGCGGGTCACGTAAAGAATGAGGCTCAGGTACATAGTGAGTCTCAGGTACAGAGTGAGACTCAGATACAGAGTGCAGCTCACGTACAGAATGAGACTCAGATACAGATTGAGGTTCAGGTACAGAGTGAGACTCAGATAAAGAGTGAGGCTCAGGTACAGAGTGAGAATCATTTGCAGAGTGAGGCTCAGATACAGAGTGAGGATCAGGTACAGAGTGAGGCTTAGGTACAGAGTGAGACTCATGAACAGAATGAGGCTCAGGTGCAGGAGTGAGGCTCAGGTACAGAGTGAGACTCAGATACAGAGTGCGGTTCAGGTGCAGAGTTCGGCTAAGATACAAAGTGAGTCTCAGGCACAGAGTTAGACTCAGATAGAGAATGAGGCTAAGGAACAGAGTGAGACTCATGTAGAGAAGGAGACTCAGGTACACAGTGAGGCTCAGGTGCAGAGTGAGGCTCAGGTACAGAATGAGACTCAGATAAAGGATGAGGCTCAGGTACAGAGTGAGAATCAGTGGCAGAGTGAGGCTCAGATACAGGGTGAGGCTCAGGTACAGAATGAGGCTCAGGTACAGAATGACGCTCAGGTACAGATTGAGACTCAGATACAGATTGAAACTCAAGTACAAAGAGGGAGACTCAGATACAGAGTGAGGCTCAGGTATAGAGTGAGAATCAGATAAAGAGTGAGGATCAGGTACAGAGTGAGGCACAGGTACAGAGTGAGGATCAGGTACAGAGTGAGGCTTAGGTACAGAGTGAGACTCATGAACAGAATGAGGCTCAGGTGCAGGAGTGAGGCTCAGGTACAGAGTGAGACTCAGATACAGAGTGCGGTTCAGGTGCAGAGTTCGGCTAAGATACAAAGTGAGTCTCAGGCACAGAGTTAGACTCAGATAGAGAATGAGGCTAAGGAACAGAGTGAGACTCATGTAGAGAAGGAGACTCAGGTACACAGTGAGGCTCAGGTGCAGAGTGAGGCTCAGGTACAGAATGAGACTCAGATAAAGGATGAGGCTCAGGTACAGAGTGAGAATCAGTGGCAGAGTGAGGCTCAGATACAGGGTGAGGCTCAGGTACAGAATGAGGCTCAGGTACAGAATGACGCTCAGGTACAGATTGAGACTCAGATACAGATTGAAACTCAAGTACAAAGAGGGAGACTCAGATACAGAGTGAGGCTCAGGTATAGAGTGAGAATCAGATAAAGAGTGAGGATCAGGTACAGAGTGAGGCACAGGTACAGAGTGAGGATCAGGTACAGAATGAGACTCAGATACAGAGTAAGGATCAGATACAGAGTCAGACTCAGATACAGAGTCAGGCTCAGGTACAGAGTGAGACTCAGTTGCAGAATGAGGCTCAGATACAGAGTGAGGCTCCGGAACCGAGAGAGGCTCACGTACAAAGTGAAACTCAGATAAAGAGTGAGGCTCAGGTATAGAGTGAGGATCAGATCCAGAGTGAGGCTCAGATACAGAGTGAGTCTCAGGCACAGAGTGAGACTCAGATAAAGAATGAGACTCAGGTACAGAGTGAGGCTCAGGTACAGAGTTAAACTCAGATACAGAGTGCGGCTCAGGTGCAGAGTTAGGCTCAGATACAAAGTGAAGCTCACGTACATAGTGAAACTCAAATAAAGAGTGAGGCTCAGGTATAGAGTGAGGATAAGGTACAGAGTGAAACTCAGGAAAAGAATGAGAAACAGATAATGAATAAGGATCAGGAACAGAGTGAGACTCAGATACAGAGAGAGGCTCAGGTACTGAGTGAGGCTCAGATACAGAGTGAGTCTCAGGCACAGAGTGAGACTCAGGTACAGAGTGAGACTCAGATAAAGAATGAGAATCAGGTACAGAGTGAGGCTCAGGTACAGAGTTAAACTCAGATACAGAGTGCGGCTCAGGTGCAGAGTTAGGCTAAGATACATAGTGAAGCTCACGTACATAGTGAAACTCAGATAAAGAGTGAGGCTCAGGTATAGAGTGAGGATCAGGTACAGAGTGAGACAGGAAAAGAATGAGAAACAGATAATGAATCAGCATCAGGAACAGAGTGAGACTCAGATACAGAGAGAGGCTCAGGTACTGAGTGAGGCACAGGTGCAAAAAAAGACTAAGATACGGAGAGAGTCTCAGAAACATTGTGAGGCGCAGTTACAGATGAGGCTCAGGTAAAGAGTGAGACTCAGATACAGAGTGAGGCTCAGGTACAGAGTGAGACTCAGATAAAGAGGGATGCTCATCTACAGAATGAAATTAAGATAGGGAGCATTCTCAGGTACAGAGTAAGGCTCAGATACAGAGTGAGACTCAGATACAGATTGAGGCTCAAGTACAGAGTTAGACACAGATACAGAGTGAGGTCAGATACAGAGTGAGGCTCAGGTACAGTGTGAGATTCAGATACAAGATGAGGCTCAGTTACAGTGTGAGGCTCAGGTGCATAGTGAGGCTCAGAAACAGATTGAGGCTCAGATACAGAGTGAGACACAGTTACAGAATCAGACTCAGATAAAGAGTGAGCCTCAGGTAGAGAGTGAGACTCAGCTCCAGAGTGAGGCTCAGGTACAGAGTGAGGCTCAGGTACAGAGTGAAACTCAGTTGCAGAGTGAGGCTCAGGAAAAGGGTGAGACTCAGATAAACAGTGAGGCTCAAGTACTAAGTGAGACAGATACAGAGTGAGGATTGGGTGTAGAGTGAGGATCAGATAAAGAGTGAGGCTAAGGTACAGTGTGAGGCACAGGTACAGAGTGAGGCTCAGGTATAGAATGAAACTCAAGTACAGAATGAGACTCAGATACAGAGTAAGGATCAGATACAGAGTGTGACTCAGATAAAGAGTGAGGCTCACTTACGGAGTGAAACTCAGTTGCAGAGTGAGGCTCAGATACAGAGTGAGGCTCAGGTACCGGGTGAGGCTCAGGTACAGAGTGAGAGTCATGTACAGAATGAGGCTCAGGTACAGAGTGAGACTCAGGTACAGAGTTTATCTCAGATTCAGAGTGCGGCTCAGGTGCAGAGTTAGGCTAAGATACAAAGTGATTCTCAGGTACATAGTGAAACTCAGATAAAGTGTCAGGCTCAGGTATAGAGTGAGGATCAGGTACAGAGTGAGACAGGAAAAGAATGAGAAACAGATAATGAATAAGCATCAGGAACAGAGTGAGACTCAGATACAGAGAGAGGCTCAGGTACTGAGAGAGGCTCAGATAGAAAAAGAGACTAATTACGGATTGAGACTCAGATACATTTTTAGGCTCAGTTACAGATGAGGATCAGGTAGAGGGTGGGACTCAGGTAAAAAGTGAGACTCAGATACAGAGTGAGGCTCAGGTATAGAGTGAGGATCTGATCCAGAGTGAAACTCAGATACAGAGTGAGAAACAGATACAGATGAGGCTCAGATATAGATTGTGAGGCTCAGGTACAGAGTGAGGTTCAGATACAGAGTGAAGTTCAGTTACAGAGTGAGGCTCAGGTACAGAGTGAGACTCAGATTCAGAGTGAGACTCATGTACAGAGTGAGACTGAGTTGCAGAGAGAGGCTCAGATACAGAGTGAGGCAGAGGTACAGAGTGAGTTTCAGGTATAGAATGAAACTCAAGTACAGAATGAGGCTCAGGTACAGAGTGAGACTCAGGTACAGAGTGAGACTCAGATACAGAGTGCGGGTCACGTAAAGAATGAGGCTCAGGTACATAGTGAGTCTCAGGTACAGAGTGAGACTCAGATACATAGTGCAGCTCACGTACAGAATGAGACTCAGATACAGATTGAGGCTCAGGTACAGAGTCAGGCTCAGGTACAGAGTGAGACTCAGATACAGTGTGAGACTCAGATACAGAGTGCGGGTCACGTAAAGAATGAGGCTCAGGTACATAGTGAGTCTCAGGACAGAGTGAGACTCAGATACAGTGTGCAGCTCACGTACAGAATGAGACTCAGATACAGATTGAGGCTCAGGTAGAGTGTCAGGCTCAGGTACAGAGTGAGCCTCAGATACAGAGTGAGACTCAGATACAGAGTGCAGGTCACGTAAAGAATGAGGCTCAGGTACATAGTGAGTCTCAGGTACAGAGTGAGACTCAGATACAGAGTGCAGCTCACGTACAGAATGAGACTCAGATACAGATTGAGGTTCAGGTACAGAGTGAGACTCAGATAAAGAGTGAAGCTCAGGTACAGAGTGAGAATCATTTGCAGAGTGAGGCTCAGATACAGAGTGAGGATCAGGTACAGAGTGATGCTTAGGTACAGAGTGAGACTCATGAACAGAATGAGGCTCAGGTGCAGGATTGAGGCTCAGGTACAGAGTGAGACTCAGATACAGAGTGCGGTTCAGGTGCAGAGTTCGGCTAAGATACAAAGTGAGTCTCAGGCACAGAGTTAGACTCAGATAGAGAATGAGGCTAAGGAACAGAGTGAGACTCATGTAGAGAAGGAGACTCAGGTACACAGTGAGGCTCAGGTGCAGAGTGAGGCTCAGGTACAGAATGAGACTCAGATAAAGGATGAGGCTCAGGTACAGAATGACGCTCAGGTACAGATTGAGACTCAGATACAGATTGAAACTCAAGTACAAAGAGGGAGACTCAGATACAGAGTGAGGCTCAGGTATAGAGTGAGAATCAGATAAAGAGTGAGGATCAGGTACAGAGTGAGGCACAGGTACAGAGTGAGGATCAGATACAGAATGAGACTCAGATACAGAGTAAGGATCAGATACAGAGTCAGACTCAGATACAGAGTCAGGCTCAGGTACAGAGTGAGACTCAGTTGCAGAATGAGGCTCAGATACAGAGTGAGGCTCCGGTACCGAGAGAGGCTCACGTACAAAGTGAAACTCAGATAAAGAGTGAGGCTCAGGTATAGAGTGAGGATCAGATCCAGAGTGAGGCTCAGATACAGAGTGAGTCTCAGGCACAGAGTGAGACTCAGATAAAGAATGAGACTCAGGTACAGAGTGAGGCTCAGGTACAGAGTTAAACTCAGATACAGAGTGCGGCTCAGGTGCAGAGTTAGGCTCAGATACAAAGTGAAGCTCACGTACATAGTGAAACTCAGACAAAGAGTGAGGCTCAGGTATAGAGTGAGGATAAGGTACAGAGTGAAACTCAGGAAAAGAATGAGAAACAGATAATGAATAAGGATCAGGTACTGAGTGAGGCTCAGATACAGAGTGAGTCTCAGGCACAGAGTGAGACTCAGGTACAGAGTGAGACTCAGGTGCAGAGTTAAACTCAGATACAGAGTGCGGCTCAGGTGCAGAGTTAGGCTAATATACAAAGTGAAGCTCATGTACATAGTGAAACTCAGATAAAGAGTGAGGCTCAGTTATAGTGTGAGGATCAGGTACAGAGTGAGACAGGAAAAGAATGAGAAACAGATAATGAATAAGCATCAGGAACAGAGTGAGACTCAGATACAGAGAGAGGCTCAGGTACTGAGTGAGGCACAGGTGCAAAAAAAGACTAAGATACGGAGAGAGTCTCAGAAACATTGTGAGGCGCAGTTACAGATGAGGCTCAGGTACAGAGTGAGACTCAGATACAGAGTGAGGCTCAGGTACAGAGTGAGACTCAGATACAGAGTGCGGCTCAGGTGCAGAGTTAGGCTAAGATACAAAGTGAAGCTCACGTACATAGTGAAACTCAGATAAAGAGTGAGGCTCAGGTATAGAGTGATGATCAGGTACAGAGTGAGACAGGAAAAGAATGAGAAACAGATAATGAATAAGCATCAGGAACAGAGTGAGACTCAGATACAGAGAGAGGCTCAGGTACTGAGTGAGGCACAGGTGCAAAAAAAGACTAAGATACGGAGAGAGTCTCAGAAACATTGTGAGGCGCAGTTACAGATGAGGCTCAGGTAAAGAGTGAGACTCAGATACAGAGTGAGGCTCAGGTACAGAGTGAGACTCAGATAAAGAGGGATGCTCATCTACAGAATGAAATTAAGATAGGGAGCAGTCTCAGGTACAGAGTAAGGCTCAGATACAGAGTGAGACTCAGATACAGATTGAGGCTCAAGTACAGAGTTAGACACAGATACAGAGTGAGGTCAGATACAGAGTGAGGCTCAGGTACAGTGTGAAATTCAGATACAAGATGAGGCTCAGTTACAGTGTGAGGCTCAGGTGCATAGTGAGGCTCAGAAACAGATTGAGGCTCAGATACAGAGTGAGACACAGTTACAGAATCAGACTCAGATAAAGAGTGAGCCTCAGGTAGAGGGTGAGACTCAGATAAACAGTGAGGCTCAAGTACTAAGTGAGACAGATACAGAGTGAGGATTGGGTGTAGAATGAGGATCAGATAAAGAGTGAGGCTAAGGTACAGTGTGAGGCACAGGTACAGAGTGAGGCTCAGGTACAGAATGAAACTCAAGTACAGAATGAGACTCTGATACAGAGTAAGGATCAGATACAGCGTGTGAATCAGATAAAGAGTGAGGCTCACTTACGGAGTGAAACTCAGTTGCGGAGTGAGGCTCAGATACAGAGTGAGGCTCAGGTACCGGGTGAGGCTCAGGTACAGAGTGAGAGTCAGGTACAGAGTTTATCTCATGTGCAGAGTTAGGCTAAGATACAAAGTGATTCTCAGGTACATAGTGAAACTCAGATAAAGTGTCAGGCTCAGGTATAGAGTGAGGATCAGGTACAGAGTGAGGCTCAGGTACAGAGTGAGGCAGAGGTACAGAGTGAGTTTCAGGTACAGAATGAAACTCAAGTACAGAATGAGGCTCAGGTACAGAGTGAGGCTCAGGTACAGAGTGAGACTCAGATACAGAGTGAGACTCAGATACAGAGTGCGGGTCACGTAAAGAATGAGGCTCAGGTACATAGTGAGTCTCAGGTACAGAGTGAGACTCAGATACATAATGCAGCTCACGTACAGAATGAGACTCAGATACAGATTGAGGCTCAGGTACAGAGTCAGGCTCAGGTACAGAGTGAGACTCAGATGCAGTGTGAGACTCAGATATAGAGTGCGGGTCACGTAAAGAATGAGGCTCAGGTACATAGTGAGTCTCAGGTACAGAGTGGGACTCAGATACAGAGTGCAGCTCACGTACAGAATGAGCCTCAGATACAGATTGATGTTCAGGTACAGAGTGAGACTCAGATAAAGAATGAAGCTCAGGTATACAGTGAGACTCAGATAAAGAGTGAAGCTCAGGTAAAGAGTGATTTTCATTTGCAGAGTGAGGCTCAGATACAGAGTGATGCTTAGGTACAGAGTGAGGCTTAGGTACAGAGTGAGACTCATGAACAGAATGAGGCTCAGGTATAGAGTGAGGATCAGGTACAGAGTGAGACTCAGATACAGAGTGCGGTTCAGGTGCAGAGTTCGGCTAAGATACAAATGAGTCTCAGGCACAGAGTTAGACTCAGATAAAGAATGAGGCTAAGGTACAGAGTGAGACTCATGTAGAGAAGGAGACTCAGGTACAGAGTGAGGCTTAGCTGCAGAGTGAGAATCAGATAAGGTGTGAGACTCAGGTACAGAGTCAGAATCAGTGGCAGAGTGAGGCTCAGATACAGAGTGATGCTCAGGTACAGAGTGATGCTCAGGTACAGACTGAGACTCATGTACAGAATGAGGCTCAGGTACAGAATGAGGCTCTGGTACAGAGTGAGGCTCAGTTACAGATTGAGACTCAGGTACAGAATGACGCTCAGGTACAGATTGAGACTCAGATACAGATTGAAGCTCAAGTACAAAGAGGGAGACTCAGATATAGAGAGAGGCTCAGGTATAGTGTGAGAATCAGATAAAGAGTGAGGATCAGGTACAGAGTGAGGCACAGGTACAGAGTGAGGATCAGGTACAGAATGAGACTCAGATACAGAGTAAGGATCAGATACAGAGTCAGACTCAGATACAGAGTCAGGCTCAGGTACAGAGTGAGACTCAGTTGCAGAATGAGGCTCAGATACAGAGTGAGGCTCCGGTACCGAGAGAGAGTCAGGTACAGAGTGAGGCTCATGTACAGAGTGAGACTCAGATACAGAGTGTGGCTCATTTGCAGAGATAAGCTAAGATACAAAGTGAGGTTCAGGTATAGAGTGAGGATCAGGTACAGAGTGAGACTCAGGAAATGAATGAGAAACAGATAATGAATAAGGATCAGGAACAGAGTGAGACTCAGATTCAGAGAGAGGCTCAGGTACTGAGTGAGGCACAGGTGCAAAAAAAGACTAAGATACGGAGAGAGTCTCAGAAACATTGTGAGGCGCATTTACAGATGAGGCTCAGGTACAGAGTGAGACTCAGATACAGAGTGAGGCTCAGGTACAGAGTGAGACTCAGATAAAGAGGGATGCTCATCTACAGAATGAAATTAAGATATGGAGTCAGGCTCAGGTACAGAGTAAGGCTCAGATACAGAGTGAGACTCATATACAGATTGAGGCTCAAGTACAGAGTTAGACTCAGATACAGAGTGTGGTCAGATACAGAGTGAGGCTCAGATACAGTGTGAGGCTCAGGTGCATAGTCAGGCTCAGAAACAGAGTGAGGCTCAGGTACAGAGTGAGACAAAGTTACGGAATCAGACTCAGATAAAGAGTGAGGCACAGGTAGAGAGTGAGACTCAGCTGGTGAGTGAGGCTCAGGTACAGAGTGAGGCTCAGGTACCGGGTGAGGCTCAGGTACAGAGTGAGAGTCATGTACAGAATGAGGCTCAGGTACAGAGTGAGACTCAGGTACAGAGTTTATCTCAGATTTAGAGTGCGGCTCAGGTGCAGAGTTAGGTTAAGATACAAAGTGAGGCTCAGGTACAGAGTGAAACTCGGATAAAGTGTCAGGCTCAGGTATAGAGTGAGGATCAGGTACAGAGTGAGACTCAGATACTGAGTGAGGCACAGGTAGAAAATGAGACTACGTTACGGATTGAGTCTCAGATACATTGTGAGGCTCAGTTACAGATGAGGATCAGGTGCAGAGTGAGACTCAGGTAAAAAGTGAGAAACAGATACAGATGAGGCTCAGATATAGATTGTGGCTCAGGTACAGAGTGAGGTTCAGATACAGAGTGAGGTTCAGTTACAGAATGAGGCTCAGGTACAGAGTGAGACTCAGATTCAAAGTGAGAGTCATGTACAGAACGAGTCTCAGTTGCAGAGAGAGGCTCAGAAACACAGTGAGGCACAGGTATAAAGTGAGGCTCAAGTACAGACTGCGACACAGGCAAATTTGAGGCTCAGGTACAGAGTGAGACTCAGTTGCAGAGAGAGGCTCAGATACAGAGTGAGTCTCAGGTAAAGAGTGAGGATCAGGTACAGAATGAGTCTCAGGTACAGATTGAGGCTCACTTACTGAGTGAGGCTCAGTTACTGAGAAATACTCTGATACAGAGGGAAGCTGAGGTACAAAATTAGACTAATATACGGAGTGAGGCTCAGATACATTGTGAGGCTCAGTTACAGATGAGGTTCAGGTACAGAGTGAGGCTCAGGAACAAAGTGAGACTCATATATAGAGTGAGGCTCAGGTATTGAGTGAGACTCTGGTACAGAATGTGAAACAGATACACAATAAGGTTCAGGTAAAGAGTGAGGCTCAGATACAGAGTGAGGCTCAGGTACATTGTGTGGCTTAGCTACAGAGTGAGGCTCAGATACAGAGTGAGGCTCAGGTAAATAGTGAGTCTCAGGTACAGAGTGAGACTCAGGTACAGAGTAAGACTCAGATACAGAGTGAGACTCAGATACAGAGTGTGGCTCAAGTACAGAGTGAGGTTCAGGTACAGAGTGAGGCTCAGATACAGAGTGATGTTCAGTTACAGAGTGAAGCTCAGGAAGAGATTGAAGTTCAAATCCAGATTGAGGCTGTGGTACAGAGTGAGGCCCAGATACAGATTGAGGCTCAGATACAGAGTGAAGCTCAAGTACAAAGTGAGACTCAGATACACAGTGAGACTCAGGTATAGAGTGAGGATCAGATAAAGAGTGAGGCTCAGGTACAGAGTGAGGCACAGGTACAGAGTGAGGCTCAGGTACAGAATGATACTCAGATACAGAGTAAGGATCAGATACAGAGTGAGACTCAGATACAGAGTGATGCTCAGGTGCAGAGTGAGACTCAGTTGCAGAATGAGGCTCAGATACAGAATAAGGATCAGGTACCGAGTGAAACTCAGGTACAGAGTGAGACTCATGTACAAAATGAGTCTCAGGTACAGAGTGAGTCTCAGGTCCAGAGTGAGACTCAGATACAGAGTGCGTCTCAGGTGCAGGGTTTGGCAAAGATAAAAAGTGAGGCTCAGGTACAGTGTGAAAATCAGATAAAGTGTGAGGCTCAGGTATAGAGTGAGGATCAGGTACAGAGTGAGATTCAGGTACTGAGTGAGGCACAGGTACAAAATGAGACCAAGTTACGGAGTGAGTGTCAGATACATTGTGAGGCTCGGTTATAGATGAGGCTCAGATACAGAGTGAGACCCAGGTACAAAGTGAGACTCAGATTCAGAGTGAGGCTCAGGTATAGAGTGAGGACCAGATCTAGAGTGAGGCTCAGATACAGAGTGAGGCACAGGTACAGAATGAAACTCAGATACAGAGTGAGAAACAGATACAGATGAGGCTCAGATACAGCTTGTGGCTCAGGTACAGAGTGAGGTTCAGATACAGAGTCAAGTTCAGTTATAGAGTGAGGCTCAGGTACAGAGTGAGACTCAGATTCAAAGTGAGAGTCATGTACAGAATGAGACTCAGTTGCAGAGATAGTCTCAGATACACAGTGAGGCACAGGTATAAAGTGAGGCTCAAGTACAGACTGCGACTCAGGTAAATTTGAGGCTCAGTTACAGAGTGAGACTCAGATACAGAGTGAGTCTCAGGTAAAGAGTGAGGCTCAGGTACAGAATGAGTCTCAGGTACAGAATGAGGCTCAGGTACTGAGTGAAGTTCAGTTACAGAGTGAGGCTCAGGAACAGAGTGAGACTCAGATACAGAGTGAGGCTCAGGTACAGAATGAGTCTCAGGTACAGAATGAGGCTCACTTACTGAGTGTGGCTCAGTTACAGAGAAAGACTCTGATACAGAGGGAAGCTGAGGTACAAAATGAGACTAATATACGGAGTGAGGCTCAGATACATTGTGAGGCTCAGTTACAGATGAGGTTCAGGTACAGAGTGAGGCTCAGGAACAAAGTGAGACTCATATATAGAGTGAGACTCTGGTACAGAATGAGAAACAGATACACAATAAGGTTCAGGTAAAGAGTGAGGCTCAGATACAGAGTGATGCTCAGGTACATTGAGTGGCTCAGCTACAGAGTGAGGCTCAGATACAGAGTGAGGCTCAGGTAAATAGTGAGTCTCTGTACAGAGTGAGACTCAGGTACAGAGTAAGGCTCAGATACAGAGTGAGACTCAGATACAGATTGAGGCTCAAATACAGAGTTAGACTCAGATACAGAGTGAGACTCAGTTACAGACTGAGGTCAGATACAGCCTGAGGCTCAGATACAGGATGAGGCTCAGTTACAGTATGAGGCACAGGAGCATAGTGAGGCTCAGCTACAGAGTGAGGCTCAGATACAGAGTGAGACTCAGTTACAGAATGAGACTCAGATAAAGAGTGAGGCTCAGATAGAGAGTGAGACTCATATAAAGAATGAGGCTCAGGTACAGAGTGAGACTCAAGTACAGAGTAAGGATCAGGAACAGAGTGAGAAACAGACACTGATGAGTCTCAGATACAGATTGTGGCTCAGGTAAAGAGTGAGGTTCAGATACAGAGTGAAGTTGGGTTACAGAGTGGGGCTCAGGTACAGAGTGAGACTCAGATTCAGAGTGAGAAACATGTACAGAGTGAGACTCATTTGCAGAGAGAGCCTCAGATACACAGTTTGGCACATATATAAAGTGAGGCTCAAGTACAGACTGTGACTCAGGTAAAGATTGAGGCTCAGGTACAGAGTGAGTCTCAGATGCAGAGAGAGGCTCAGATACAGAGTGAGTCTCAGGTAAAAAGTGAGGCTCAGGTATAGAATGAGTCTCAGGTACAGAATGAGGCTCAGGTACAGAGTGAGGCTCAGGTATAGTGTGAGACTCAGATACAGAGTGAGACAAAGATTCAGAGGGAAGCTGAGGTACAAAATGAGACTAATATACGGAGTGAGGCTCAGATACATCGTGAGGCTCAGTTACAGATGAGGCTCAGGTACAGAGTAAGTCTCAGGAACAAAGTGAGACTCAGATATAGAGAGAGGCTCAGGTACAGAATGAGAAACAGATACAGAATCAGGATGAGGTACAGAGTGAGACTCAGGTACAGAGTGACGTTCAGTTACAGTGTGAGGCTCAGGAACAGAGTGAGGCTCAGGTACAGAGTGAGGCTCAGATACAGAGTGATGTTCAGTTACAGAGTGAGGCTCAGGAAGAGATTGAAGTTCAAATCCAGATTGAGGCTGTGGTACAGAGTGAGGCCCAGATACAGATTGAGGCTCAGATACAGAGTGAAGCTCAAGTACAAAGTGAGACTCAGATACACAGTGAGACTCAGGTATAGAGTAAGGATCAGATAAAGAGTGAGGCTCAGGTACAGAGTGAGGCTCAGGTACAGAATGATACTCAGATACAGAGTAAGGATCAGATACAGAGTGAGACTCAGATACAGAGTGATGCTCAGGTACAGAGTGAGACTCATGTACAAAATGAGTCTCAGGTACAGAGTGAGTCTCAGGTCCAGAGTGAGACTCAGATACAGAGTGCGGCTCAGGTGCAGGGTTTGGCAAAGATAAAAAGTGAGGCTCAGGTACAGAGTGAAAATCAGATAAAGTGTGAGGCTCAGGTATAGAGTGAGGATCAGGTACAGAGTGAGACTCAGGTACTGAGTGAGGCATAGGTACAAAATGAGACCAAGTTACGGAGTGAGGCTCAGATACATTGTGAGGCTCGGTTATAGATGAGGCTCAGATACAGAGTGAGACCCAGGTACAAAGTGAGACTCAGATTCAGAGTGAGGCTCAGGTATAGAGTGAGGACCAGATCTAGAGTGAGGCTCAGATACAGAGTGAGGCACAGGTACAGAATGAAACTCAGATACAGAGTGAGAAACAGATACAGATGAGGCTCAGATACAGATTGTGGCTCAGGTACAGAGTGAGGTTCAGATACAGAGTCAAGTTCAGTTATAGAGTGAGGCTCAGGTACAGAGTGAGACTCAGATTCAAAGTGAGAGTCATGTACAGAATGAGACTCAGTTGCAGAGATAGTCTCAGATACACAGTGAGGCACAGGTATAAAGTGAGGCTCAAGTACAGACTGCAACTCAGGTAAATTTGAGGCTCAGTTACAGAGTGAGACTCAGTTGCAGAGAGAGGCTCAGATACAGAGTGAGTCTCAGGTAAAGAGTGAGGCTCAGGTACAGAATGAGTCTCAGGTACAGAATGAGGCTCAGGTACTGAGTGAGGCTCAGTTACAGAGAGAGACTCTGATACAGAGGGAAGCTGAGGTACAAAATGAGACTAATATACGGAGTGAGGCTCAGATATATTGTGAGGCTCAGTTACAGATGAGGTTCAGGTACAGAGTGAGTCTCAGGAACAAAGTGAGACTCATATATAGAGTGAGGCTCAGGCATTGAGTGAGACTCTGGTACAGAATGAGAAACAGATACACAATAAGGAGCAGGTACAGAATGAGCCTCAGTTACAGAGTGAAGTTCAGTTACAGAGTGAGGCTCAAGAACAGAGTGAGACTCAGATACAGAGTGAGGCTCAGGTACAGAATGAGTCTCAGGTACAGAGTGAGGCACAGGTACAGAGTGAGACACAGATACAGAGTGTGAAACAGATACAGATGAGGCTCAGATACAGATTGTGGCTCAGGTACAGAGTGAGGTTCAGATACAGAGTGAAGTTCAGTTACAGAGTGAGGCTCAGGTACAGAGTGAGACTCAGATTCAGAGTGAGACTCATGTACAGAATGAGACTCAGTTGCAGAGAGAGGCTCAGATACAGAATGAGGCACAGGTACAGAATGAGTTTCAAGTACAGAATGAAACTCAAGTACAGAATGAGGCTCAGGTACAGAGTGAGACTCAGGTACCGAGTGAGACTCATGTACAGAATGTTGCTCAGGTACAGAGTGAGTCTCAGGTACAGAGTTAAACTCAGTTGCAGAATGAGGCTCAAATACAAAGTGAGGCTCAGGTACCGAATGATGCTCAGGTACTGAGGGAGACTCATTTACACAATGTGGCTCAGTTACAGAATGAGTCTCAGGTACAGAGTTAAACTCAGATACAGAGTGCGGCTCTGGTGCAGTTAGGCTAAGATACAAAGTGAATCTCACGTACATAGTGAAACTCAGATAAAGAGTGAGGCTCAGGTATAGAGAGAGGATCAGGCACAGAGTGAGACTCAGGAAAAGAATGAGAAACAGATAATGAATAAGGATCAGGTACAGAGTGAGAATCAGGTACTGAGTGAGGCTCAGGTACTGAGTGAGGCACAGGTACAAAATGAGACTAAGTTACGGAGTGAGGCTCAGATACATTGTGAGGCTCGGTTACAGATGAGGCTCAGGTACAGAGTGAGACCCAGGTACAAAGTGAGTCTCAGATTCAGAGTGAGGCTCAGGTATAGAGTGAGGATCAGATCCATAGTGAGGCTCAGATACAGAGTGAGGCACAGGTAAAGAGTGAGACTCAGATATAGAGTGAGAAACAGATACAGATGACGCTCAGATACAGATTGTGGCTCAGGTACAGAGTGAGGTTCAGATACAGAGTGAAGTTCAGTTACAGAGTGAGGCTCAGGTACAGAGTGAGACTCAGATTCAAAGTGAGAGTCATGTACAGAATGTGACTCAGTTGCAGAGATAGCCTCAGATACACAGTGAGGCACAGGTATAAAGTGAGGCTCAAGTACAGACTGCGACTCAGGTAAATTTGAGGCTCAGGTACAGAGTGAAACTCAGTTGCAGAGAGAGGCTCAGATACAGAGTGAGTCTCAGGTGAAGAGTGAGGCTCAGGTACAGAATGAGTCTGAGGTACAGAATGAGGCTCAGGTACTGAGTGAGGCTCAGTTACAGAGAGAGACTCTGATACAGAGGGAAGCTGAGGTACAAAATGAGAATAATATACGGAGTGAGGCTCAGATACATTGTGAGGCTCAGTTACAGATGAGGTTCAGGTACAGAGTGAGGCTCAGTTACAGATGAGGTTCAGGTACAGATTGAGGCTCAGGAACAAAGTGAGACTCATATATAGAGTGAGGCTCAGGTACAGAGTGAAGTTCAGTTACAGAGTGAGGCTCAGCAACAGAGTGAGACTCAGATACACAGTGAGGCTCAGGTACAGAGTGAGGCTCAGATACAGAGTGAGGCTCTAGTACAGAGTTAGACTGAGATACGGGATGTGGCTCAGTTACAGAGTGAGACTCAGATACAGAGTGAGGCTCAGGTACAGAGTGAGGCTCAGTTACAGAGTGAAGCTCCATTACATATTGAGGCTCAGCTACAGAGTGAGGCTCAGATACAGAGTGAGACTCAGATACAGAGTGAGGCTCAGATACAGAGTGAGGCTCAGTTACATAGTGAGTCAAAGATACAGAGTGAGACTCAGGTACAGAGTAAGGCTCAGATACAGAGTGAGACTCAGATACAGATTGAGGCTCAAGTACAGAGTTAGACTCAGATACAGAGTGGGACTCAGATACAGAGTGAGGTCAGATACAGCCTGAGGCTCAGATACAGGATGAGGCTCAGTTACAGTGTGAGGCACAGGAGCATAGTGAGGCTCAGCTACAGAGTGAGGCTCAGATACAGAGTGAGACTCAGTTACAGAATGAGACTCAGATAAAGAGTGAGGCTCAGGTAGAGAGTGAGACTCAGCTGCAGAGTGAGGCTCAGGTGCAGAGTGAGACTCATGTACAGAATGAGGCTCAATACAGAGTGAGGCTCAGGAACAAAGTGAGACTCAGGTACAGAGTGAGGCTCAGGTATAAAGTGAGACTCTGATACAGAGTGAGGCTCGGGTATAGAGTGAGGATCAGATAAAGAGTGAGGCTCAGGTACAGAGTGAGGCAAAGGTACCGAGTGAGACTCATGTACAGAATGTGGCTCAGGTAAAGAGTGAGTCTCAGGTACAGAGTTAAACTCAGTTGCAGAATGAGGCTCAAATACAAAGTGAGGCACAGGTACCGAATGATGTTCAGGTACTGAGGGAGACTCATGTACAGAATGTGGCTCAGTTACAGAGTGAGTCTCAGGTACAGAGTTAAACTCAGATACAGAGTGCGGCTCAGGTGCAGAGTTAGGCTAAGATACAAAGTGAAGCTCACGTACATAGTGAAACTCAGATAAAGAGTGAGGCTCAGGTATAGAGTGAGGATCAGGCACAGAGTGAGACTCAGGAAAAGAATGAGAAACAGATAATGAATAAGGATCAGGTACAGAGTGAGAATCAGGTACTGAGTGAGGCACAGATACAAAATGAGACTAAGTTACGGAGTGAGGCTCAGATAAATTGTGAGGCTCGGTTACAGATGAGGCTCAGGTACAGAGTGAGACCCAGGTACAAAGTGAGACTCAGATTCAGAGTGAGGCTCAGGTATAGAGTGAGGATCAGATCCATAGTGAGGCTCAGATACAGAGTGAGGCACAGGTAAAGAGTGAGACTCAGATATAGAGTGAGAAACAGATACAGATGACGCTCAGATACAGATTGTGGCTCAGGTACAGAGTGAGGTTCAGATACAGAGTGAAGTTCAGTTACAGAGTGAGGCTCAGATTCAAAGTGAGAGTCATGTACAGAATGTGACTCAGTTGCAGAGATAGTCTCAGATACACAGTGAGGCACAGGTATAAAGTGAGGCTCAAGTACAGACTGCGACTCAGGTAAATTTGAGGCTCAGGTACAGAGTGAGACTCAGTTGCAGAGAGAGGCTCAGATACAGAGGGAGTCTCAGGTGAAGAGTGAGGCTCAGGTACAGAATGAGTCTGAGGTACAGAATGAGGCTCAGGTACTGAGTGAGGCTCAGTTACAGAGAGAGAATCTGATACAGAGGGAAGCTGAGGTACAAAATGAGAATAATATACGGAGTGAGGCTCAGATACATTGTGAGGCTCAGTTACAGATGAGGTTCAGGTACAGATTGAGGCTCAGGAACAAAGTGAGACTCATATATAGAGTGAGGCTCAGGTACAGAGTGAAGTTCAGTTACAGAGTGAGGCTCAGCAACAGAGTGAGACTCAGATAAACAGTGAGGCTCAGGTACAGAGTGAGGCTCAGATACAGAGTGAGGCTCTAGTACAGAGTTAGACTGAGATACGGGATGTGGCTCAGTTACAGAGTGAGACTCAGATACAGAGTGAGGCTCAGGTACAGAGTGAGACTCAGATACAGAGTGAAGCTCCATTACATATTGAGGCTCAGCTACAGAGTGAGGCTCAGATACAGAGTGAGGCTCAGTTACATAGTGAGTCAAAGATACAGAGTGAGACTCAGGTACAGAGTAAGGCTCAGATACAGAGTGAGACTCAGATACAGATTGAGGCTCAAGTACAGAGTTAGACTCAGATACAGAGTGAGACTCAGATACAGAGTGAGGTCAGATACAGCCTGAGGCTCAGATACAGGATGAGGCTCAGTTACAGTGTGAGGCACAGGAGCATAGTGAGGCTCAGCTACAGAGTGAGGCTCAGATACAGAGTGAGACTCAGTTACAGAATGAGACTCAAAGAGTGAGGCTCAGGTAGAGAGTGAGACTCAGCTGCAGGGTGAGGCTCAGGTGCAGAGTGAGACTCATGTACAGAATGAGGCTCAATACAGAGTGAGGCTCAGGAACAAAGTGAGACTCAGATACAGAGTGAGGCACAGGTAAAGAGTGAGACTCAGATATAGAGTGAGAAACAGATACAGATGACGCTCAGATACAGATTGTGGCTCAGGTACAGAGTGAGGTTCAGATACAGAGTGAAGTTCAGTTACAGAGTGAGGCTCAGGTACAGAGTGAGACTCAGATTCAAAATGAGAGTCATGTACAGAATGTGACTCAGTTGCAGAGATAGTCTCAGATACACAGTGAGGCACAGGTATAAAGTGAGGCTCAAGTACAGACTGCGACTCTGGTAAATTTGAGGCTCAGGTACAGAGTGAGACTCAGTTGCAGAGAGAGGCTCAGATACAGAGTGAGTCTCAGGTAAAGAGTGAGGCTCAGGTACAGAATGAGTCTCAGGTACAGAATGAGGCTCAGGTACTGAGTGAGGCTCAGTTACAGAGACTGTGAATCAGAAGGAAGCTGAGGTACAAAATGAGAATAATATACGGAGTGAGGCTCAGATACATTGTGAGGCTCAGTTACAGATGAGGTTCAGGTACAGATTGAGGCTCAGGAACAAAGTGAGACTCATATATAGAGTGAGGCTCAGGTACAGAGTGAAGTTCAGTTACAGAGTGATGCTCAGGAACAGAGTGAGACTCAGATACAGAGTGAGGCTCAGGTACAGAGTGAGACTCAGGTACAGAGTAAGGCTCAGATACAGAGTGAGACTCAGATACAGATTGAGGCTCAAGTACAGAGTTAGACTCAGATACAGAGTGAGACTCAGATACAGAGTGAGGTCAGATACAGCCTGAGGCTCAGATACAGGATGAGGCTCAGTTACAGTGTGAGGCACAGGAGCATAGTGAGGCTCAGCTACAGAGTGAGGCTCAGATACAGAGTGAGACTCAGTTACAGAATGAGACTCAGATAAAGAGTGAGGCTCAGGTAGAGAGTGAGACTCAGCTGCAGAGTGAGGCTCAAGTGCAGAGTGAGACTCATGTACAGAATGAGGCTCAATACAGAGTGAGGCTCAGGAACAAAGTGAGACTCAGATACAGAGTGAGGCTCAGGTATAAAGTGAGACTCAGATACAGAGTGAGGCTCGGGTATAGAGTGAGGATCAGATGCAGAGTGAGTCTCAGGACCAGAATGACACTCAGATACAGAGTGAGGCTCAGATACAGAGTGAGATGCAGATACAGAGTGAGGCTCAGTTATGAATGAATCTAAGATACATACTGAGGCTCAGCTACAGACTGAGTCTCAGATACAGAGTAAGGCTTAGATACAGAGTGAAACTCATATACAGAGTGAGGCTCAGGTACAGATTGAGACTCATGTACGGAGTCAGTCTCAGGTACAGAGTGAGGCACAGGTACAAAGTGAGAGTCAGATAGAGTGTGCAACTCAGGTGGAGAGTGAGGCTCAGGTACAGAGTGAGGCTCAGGTACAGATTGAGACTTAGGTACAGAGTGAGACTCAGATACAGAGGGATCCACAGGTACAAAATGAGACTAAGATACGGAGTGAAGCTCAGACACTTGGTGAGGCTCAGTTACAGATCAGGCTCAGGTACAGAGTGAGGCTCCGGAACAAAGTGAGACTCAGATACAGAGTGAGGCTGAGGTATAGAGTGAGGATCAGGTACAGAGTGAGACTCAGGTACAGAGTTAGGCCCAGATACAGAGTGAGACTCAGATACAGATGAGTCTCAGATTCAGACTGTGGCTCCAGTACAGAGTGAGGCTCAGGTACAGAGTGAGACTCAGATTCAGAGTGAGACTCATGTACAGATTGAGGCTCAGGTACAGACTGAGGTTCAAATACAGAGTGATGTTCAGTTACAGAGTGAGGCTCAGGAAGAGAGTGAAGTTCAGTGCCAGATTGAGGCTGTGGTACAGAGTGAGGCCCAGATACATATTGAGGCTCAGATACAGAGTAAGGCTCAACGACAGTGTGAGACTCAGATACAGAGTGAGGCTCAGGTGCAGAGTGAGGCTCAGGTACAGAGTGAGACTCAGATACAGATTGAGACTCAGATACAGAGTGAGAAACATAAAGATGAGGTTCAGATACAGAGTGGCTCAGGTTCAGATTGAGGCTCAGGATAAAGTGAGGGTCAGGTACAGAGTGAGACTCAGATACAGAGGGAGGCTGAGGTACAAAATGAGACTAAGATACGGAGTGAGTCTCAGATACATTGTGAGGCTCAGTTCCAGATGAGGCTCAGGTACAGTGTGAGGCTCAGGTACAAAGTGAGACTCAGATATAGAGTGAGGCTCAGGTATAGAGTGAGACTCAGGTACAGAATGAGAAACAGATACAGAATAAGGATCAGGTACAGAGTGAGGCTCAGATACAGAGTGAAGTTCAGTTACAGAGTAAGGCTCAGGAACAGAGTGAGACTCAGATACAGAGTGAGGCTCAGGTACATAGTGAGACTCAGATACAGAGTGAGGCTCAGGTACAGAGTGAGGCTCAGATACAGAGTGAGGTTCAGTTACAGAGTGAGGCTCAGAAACAGAGTGAGACTCAGATACAGAGTGAGAATCAGTAACAGAGCGAGGCTCAGGTATAGTGTGAGGGTCAGGTATAGAATTAAACTCAGATACAAAGTGAGGCTCAGGTACAGAGTGAGACTCAGATAGAGTGAGACTCAGACAGAGTGAGCCTCAGATACAGCGTGTGGCTTAAATACAGAGTGTGGCTCAGTTACAGATTGAGGCTCAGGTACAGAGTGTATTTCAGTTCCAGAATGAGGCTCAGGTACAGGGTAAGAATCAGGGACAGTGTGAGACTCCGGTACAGAGTGAAGCTCAGGTACATTGTGAGGCTCAGATGCAGAGTTAGGCCCAGGTACAGAGTGAGACTCAGAAACATAGTGAGGCTCAGGTACAGAGCGAGGCTCAGGTCCAGGGTGAGGCTCAGGTACAGAACGATACGCAGATACAGACTAAGGCTCAGGAACAGAGGGAGACTCAGATACAGAGTGAGACTCAGGTACAGAATGAAACTAAGAAACAGAGTGAGGCTCAGATACAGACTGAGACTCAGATACAGAGTGAGGTCAGATACATAATGAGGCTCAGATAGAGTGAGACTCTGATACAGAGTGAGTCTCAGATATAGGGTGACGCTGAGGTTAAGAATGAGACACAGATACAGAGTGAGGTTCAGATACAGAGTGATGCTCAGGTACAGAGTGAGACTCAGTCACAGAGTGATGCTCAGGTCCAGAATGATGCTCAGGTGCAGAGTGAGGCTCAGATACTGAATGAGGCTCAGATACAGAATGAGACTCAGATACAGAGTGAGGCTCAGATACAAAGTGAGTCTCAGGTTCAGAGTGAGACTCAGATACAGATTGAGACTCAGATACAGAGTGAGAAACATAAAGATGAGGTTCAGATACAGAGTGGCTCAGGTTCAGATTGAGGCTCAGGATAAAGTGAGGGTCAGGTACAGAGTGAGACTCAGATACAGAGGGAGGCTGAGGTACAAAATGAGACTAAGATACGGAGTGAGTCTCAGATACATTGTGAGGCTCAGTTCCAGATGAGGCTCAGGTACAGTGTGAGGCTCAGGTACAAAGTGAGACTCAGATATAGAGTGAGGCTCAGGTATAGAGTGAGACTCAGGTACAGAATGAGAAACAGATACAGAATAAGGATCAGGTACAGAGTGAGGCTCAGATACAGAGTGAAGTTCAGTTACAGAGTAAGGCTCAGGAACAGAGTGAGACTCAGATACAGAGTGAGGCTCAGGTACATAGTGAGACTCAGATACAGAGTGAGGCTCAGGTACAGAGTGAGGCTCAGATACAGAGTGAGGTTCAGTTACAGAGTGAGGCTCAGAAACAGAGTGAGACTCAGATACAGAGTGAGAATCAGTAACAGAGCGAGGCTCAGGTATAGTGTGAGGGTCAGGTATAGAATTAAACTCAGATACAAAGTGAGGCTCAGGTACAGAGTGAGACTCAGATAGAGTGAGACTCAGACAGAGTGAGCCTCAGATACAGCGTGTGGCTTAAATACAGAGTGTGGCTCAGTTACAGATTGAGGCTCAGGTACAGAGTGTATTTCAGTTCCAGAATGAGGCTCAGGTACAGGGTAAGAATCAGGGACAGTGTGAGACTCCGGTACAGAGTGAAGCTCAGGTACATTGTGAGGCTCAGATGCAGAGTTAGGCCCAGGTACAGAGTGAGACTCAGAAACATAGTGAGGCTCAGGTACAGAGCGAGGCTCAGGTCCAGGGTGAGGCTCAGGTACAGAACGATACGCAGATACAGACTAAGGCTCAGGAACAGAGGGAGACTCAGATACAGAGTGAGACTCAGGTACAGAATGAAACTAAGAAACAGAGTGAGGCTCAGATACAGACTGAGACTCAGATACAGAGTGAGGTCAGATACATAATGAGGCTCAGATAGAGTGAGACTCTGATACAGAGTGAGTCTCAGATATAGGGTGACGCTGAGGTTAAGAATGAGACACAGATACAGAGTGAGGTTCAGATACAGAGTGATGCTCAGGTACAGAGTGAGACTCAGTCACAGAGTGATGCTCAGGTCCAGAATGATGCTCAGGTGCAGAGTGAGGCTCAGATACTGAATGAGGCTCAGATACAGAATGAGACTCAGATACAGAGTGAGGCTCAGATACAAAGTGAGTCTCAGGTTCAGAGTGAGACTCAGATACAGATTGAGACTCAGATACAGAGTGAGAAACATAAAGATGAGGTTCAGATACAGAGTGGCTCAGGTTCAGATTGAGGCTCAGGATAAAGTGAGGGTCAGGTACAGAGTGAGACTCAGATACAGAGGGAGGCTGAGGTACAAAATGAGACTAAGATACGGAGTGAGTCTCAGATACATTGTGAGGCTCAGTTCCAGATGAGGCTCAGGTACAGTGTGAGGCTCAGGTACAAAGTGAGACTCAGATATAGAGTGAGGCTCAGGTATAGAGTGAGACTCAGGTACAGAATGAGAAACAGATACAGAATAAGGATCAGGTACAGAGTGAGGCTCAGATACAGAGTGAAGTTCAGTTACAGAGTAAGGCTCAGGAACAGAGTGAGACTCAGATACAGAGTGAGGCTCAGGTACATAGTGAGACTCAGATACAGAGTGAGGCTCAGGTACAGAGTGAGGCTCAGATACAGAGTGAGGTTCAGTTACAGAGTGAGGCTCAGAAACAGAGTGAGACTCAGATACAGAGTGAGAATCAGTAACAGAGCGAGGCTCAGGTATAGTGTGAGGGTCAGGTATAGAATTAAACTCAGATACAAAGTGAGGCTCAGGTACAGAGTGAGACTCAGATAGAGTGAGACTCAGACAGAGTGAGCCTCAGATACAGCGTGTGGCTTAAATACAGAGTGTGGCTCAGTTACAGATTGAGGCTCAGGTACAGAGTGTATTTCAGTTCCAGAATGAGGCTCAGGTACAGGGTAAGAATCAGGGACAGTGTGAGACTCCGGTACAGAGTGAAGCTCAGGTACATTGTGAGGCTCAGATGCAGAGTTAGGCCCAGGTACAGAGTGAGACTCAGAAACATAGTGAGGCTCAGGTACAGAGCGAGGCTCAGGTCCAGGGTGAGGCTCAGGTACAGAACGATACGCAGATACAGACTAAGGCTCAGGAACAGAGGGAGACTCAGATACAGAGTGAGACTCAGGTACAGAATGAAACTAAGAAACAGAGTGAGGCTCAGATACAGACTGAGACTCAGATACAGAGTGAGGTCAGATACATAATGAGGCTCAGATAGAGTGAGACTCTGATACAGAGTGAGTCTCAGATATAGGGTGACGCTGAGGTTAAGAATGAGACACAGATACAGAGTGAGGTTCAGATACAGAGTGATGCTCAGGTACAGAGTGAGACTCAGTCACAGAGTGATGCTCAGGTCCAGAATGATGCTCAGGTGCAGAGTGAGGCTCAGATACTGAATGAGGCTCAGATACAGAATGAGACTCAGATACAGAGTGAGGCTCAGATACAAAGTGAGTCTCAGGTTCAGAGTGAGACTCAGGTACAGAGTGAGGCTCAGGTACAGAATGAAACTAAGATACAAAGTGAGCCTCAGATACAGGATGAGGCTCAGGTACAGATTGAGGCACAGGTAGAAAGTATGAAACATGTACAAAGTGAGGCTCAGGTACAGAGTGTGACTGAGATACAGAGTGAGGCTCAGGTACACAATGAGTCTCAGGTACAGAGTGAGTATCAGGTACAGAGTGAGGCTTACTTAGAGAGTGAGACTCGGGTACAGAGTGAGGCTCAGGTACAGAGTGATGCCCAGGTACAGAGTGAGGCTCAGGTATAAAGTGAGTCTCAGGTACAGAGTGATTGTCAGATACAGAGTATGACTCAGGTACAGAATGAGACTCAGATACAGAGTGAGGCTCAGATACAGAGTGAGGCTCAGGAAAAGAGTGAAGTTAAGTTCCAGAGTGAGGCTCAGGTACAGAGTGAGGCTCAGGTACAGCTTGAGGCCCAGGTACAGAGTATGACTTATGCACAGAGTGAGGCTCAGGTACAGAGTGAGACTCAGATACAAATTAAGGTCATGTAGAAAGTGAGGGTCTGGTACAGAGTGAGACTCAGGTACAGAGTGAGGCTCAGTTTCAGAATGAGACTCAGATACAGGGTGAGGCTCAAATACAAAGTGAGGCTCAGGTACAGAATGAGACTCAGGTACAGAGTGAAGATCCGGTACAGAGTTAGGCTCACGTACAGGGTGAGACTCGGGAACAGAGTGAGGGTCAGATACAGATTGTGGCTCAGGTGCAGAGTGAGATTCATGTACAGAGTATGGCACAGGTACAGAGTGAGGCTCAGATACAGAGTGAGGCTCAGGTGCAGAGTGAGGCTCAGGTACAGAGTGAGGCTCAGGTACAAAGTGAGACTCAGGTACAGAGTGAGGCTCAGTACAGAATGAGAGACAAGATACAGAGTGAAGCTCAGTTACAGAGTCAGGCTCAGATAAAGAGTGATGCTCAGGTACAGGATGAGACTAAGATTCAGAGTGAGGCTCAGATACAGAGTGAGGCTCACGTACAGAGTGGGACTCGGGAAGGGATTGATGCTCAGGTACAGAGTGACGCTCAGGTGCAGAGTGAGGCTCAGATAGAGAGTGAGGCTCTGGTACAGAATGAAACTAAGATACAAAGTGAGCCTCAGATACAGGATGATGGTCAGGTACAGATTGAGGTACAGGTACAGAGTATGAAACATGTACAGAGTGAGGCTCAGGTACAGAGTGTGACTGAGATACAGAGTGAGGCTCAGATACCCAATGAGACTCAGGTACAGAGTGAGTCTCAGGTACAGAGTGAGGCTTACGTACAGAATGAGACTCGGGTACAGAGTGAGGCTCAGGTACAGAGTGATGCTCAGGTACAGAGTGAGGCTCAGGTACAAAGTGAGGCTTACGTACAGAGCGAGGCTCAAGTGCAGAGTGTGATTCAGGTAGAGAGTGAGGCTCAGTTACAGAGTAAGGCTCAGATACAGAGTGATGCTCAGGTACAGAGTGATGCTCAGGTACAGAATGAGACTCAGATACAGAGTGAGACTCAGATTCAGAGTGTGGCTCAGGTACAGAGTGATGCTCAGGTACAGAATGAGACTCAGATACAGAGTGAGGCTCAGTTACAGAGTGAGGCTCAGATACAGAGTGTAGCTCTGCTGCAGAGTGCGACTCAGGTACAGAGTGAGGCTCAGGTACAAAGTAAGGCTCGGATGCAGAGTGAGGCTCAGATAAAGAGTGAGACTATAGATACAGAGTGAGGCTCAGATACAGAGTGAGGCCCAGCTACAGAATGAGACCCAGATACAGAGCAAGACTGGGATACCGTGTGAGGCTCAGGTTCAGAGTGAAGTTCAGTTCCAGAGTGAGGCTCAGGTACAGAGTGAGGCTCAGATACAGAGTGAGGCTCAGGTACACAGTGATGCTCAGGTACAGAGTGAGACTCATGTACAGAGTGAGGCTCAGGTACAGAGTGTGAGTCCGATACAAAGTGAGGCTCAGATACAAAGTGAGGCTCTGGTACAGAGTGAGTCTGAGATACACAGAGAGTCTCAGGAAAAGAGTGAATTTCACTTCCAGAGTGAGGCTCAGGTACAGAGTGAGGCTCAGATACTGAGTGAGGTTCAGGTACAGATTGAGGCAGAGGTACAGAGTATGACTCATGTACAGAGTGAAGCTCAGGTACAGAGACAGACTCAGATACAGAGTGAGGCACAAGTACTGAGTAAGACTCAGATACAGAGTGAGGCTCAGATACAGAGTGAGTCTCAGGTACAAAATGAGAGACATATACAGAACGAGGCACTGATGCAGATTGAGGCAGCGAAACAGAGTGTGGCTCAGTTGCAGAGTGAGATTCAGATACAGAGTGAGGCTCCGACACAGAGTGAGGCTTGGGTACAGAGTGAGACTCGGGTACAGAGTGAGTCTCAGGTATAGAATGAGGCTCAAGTACAGAATGAGACTCAGATACAGACTGAGGATCAGATACAGTGTGAGGCTCAGGTACAGAGTGAGACTCAGGTACAGAGTGAGGCTTAGGTACAGAGTGAGGCTCACGTACAGAGTGAGACTCAGGTACAGAGTCAGGCTCAGGTACAGAATGAGACTCAGATACAGAGTGAGGCTCAGATACAAAATGAGGCACAGGTACCCATTGAGGGATAGGTACAGATTAAGTCTCATGTACAGAGTGACGCTCAGATACAGAGTGTGACTAGATACAGAGTGAGGCTCAGGTACAAAATGAGACTCAGGTACAGAATGAGAGACAGATACAGAGTGAGGATCTGATACAGATTGAGGCTCAGTTACACAGTGTGACTCAGGTGCAGACTGAGATTCAGGTACAGAGTGAGGCTCAGGTACAGAGTAAGACTCAGATACAGAGTGAGGCTTAGATACAGAATGAGGCTCAGTACAGAATGAGAGACAGATACAGAGTGTGGATCTGATACAGAATGAGGCTCAGATACAGAGTAAGGCTCAGCTACAGATTTAGGCTCAGATACATATTGAGGCTCAGGTACAGAATGAGACTCTGATACAGAGTGATGCTCAGGTACAGAGTGAGGCTCAGGTCCAAAGTGAGACTCAGGTACAGATTGAGGCTCAGGTACAGAATGAGACTCAGATACAGAGTGAGACTCAGATACAGAGTGAGGCTCAGGTACACGATGAGGCTCAGGTACAGAGTGAGGCTCAGGACAGAGTGAGACTCAGATACAGAGTGAGGCTCAGGTGCAGAGTGGGGCTCAGGTACAGAGTGAGGCTCAGGTACAGGGTGAGACTAAGGTACAGAGTGATTGTCAGATACAGTGTATGGCTCAGGTATAGAATGAGACTTAGATACAGAGTGAGGCTCAGATACAGAGGGAGTCTGAGATACGGAGTGAGGCTCAGGAAACGAGTGATCCTCAATTCCAGAGTGAGGCTCAGGTACAGAGTAAGGCTCAGATACAAAATGAGGCTTGGTACAGAGTGAGACTCAGGTTCAGAGTGAGGCTCAGTTTCAGAATGAGACTCAAGTACAGAATGAGACTCAGATACAGAGTGAGGCTCAGATATAGAGTGAAGCTCAGATACAGAATGAGACTCAGGTACAGAGTGAGGCACAGGTACAGAGTAAGGCTCTGGTACAGAGTGAGACTCATGTACAAAGCGAGGCTCTGGTACAGAGTGTGACTCCGAAACTAATGAGGCTCAGATACATACTGAGGCTATGGTTCAGAGTGAGACTCAGGTACAGAGTGATGTACAGTTCCAGAGTGAGGCACAGTTACAGAGTGAGGCTGAGAAACACAGACACTCTGAGGAAAAGAGTGAAGTTCACATCCAGAAAGAGGCTCAGGTACAGAGTGAGGCTCAGATACATAGTGAGGCTCAGGTACAGATGGAGGCAGAGGTATAGAGTATGACTCTTGTGCAGAGTGAGGCTCAGGTACAGAGAGAGACTCGGATATTGAGTGATGCTCAGGTACAAAATGAGGCTCTGGTACAGAGTGAGACTCAGGTACAGAGTTAGGCTCAGGTACTGAGTAAGACTCAGATACAGAGTGAGGCTCAGATACAGAGTGAGGCTCAGGTACAAAATGAGAGTCAGATATAGAATGAGGCACTGATACAGATTGAGGCTGCGAGACAGAGTGTGTCTCAGTTGCAGAGTGAGATTCAGGTACCGAGTGAGGCTCAGGTACAGAGTAAGGCTCAGATACAGCGTGAGGCTCAGGTTCAGAGTGAGGTTCAGTTCCAGAGTGAGGCTCAGGTACAGAGTGATTAACAGATGCAGAGTGAGGCTCAGATACAGGATGAGGCTCAGGTACAGATTGAGGCAGAGGTACAGAGTATGACTAATGTATAGAGTGAGGCTCAGGTACAGAGTGAGACTCAGGTCCAGATTAAGACTCAGATACAGAGTGAGGCTCAGATACAAAGTGTGGCTCAGGTGCAGAATGAGAGTCAGGTACAGAGTGATTCTCAGGTACAGAGTAAGGCTCAGATACAGAGTAATGCTCAGGTGCAGATTGAGAGTCAGATACAGAGTGAGGCTCGTATACAGAGTGAGGCTCAGATACAGAGTGTGGCTCAGCTGCAGAATGAGAGTCAGGTACAGAGTGATTCTCAGGTACAGAGTAAGGCTCAGATAAAGAGTGAGGCTCGGGTGCAGAGTGAGGCTCAGGTACAGAGAAAGACTCAGATACAGAGCGAGGCTCAGACACAGACTGAGGCTCAGTAAAGAATGAGAGACAGATACAGCATGGGATTCAGATAAAGAGTGAGGCTCAGGTACACAATGAGGCTCACGTACAGAGTGAGGCACAGGTACAGAGTGAGACACAGATAGAGAGTGAGGATCCGACACAGAGTCAGGCTCTGGTACAGATTGAGACTCAGGTACGGAGTGAGACTCAGGTACAGAGTGAGACTCAGGTGCAGAGTGAGTCTCAGGTACAGAGTGAGGCTCAGGTACAGAGTGAGGCTCAGGTACAGAATGACACTCAGATACAGAGTGAGGCTCAGATACAGAGTGAGGCTCAGGTACAGAGTGAGACTCAGATACAGAGTGAGGCTTAAGTACAGAGTGAGGCTCACGTAGAGAGTGTGACTCATTTACAAAGTGAGGCTCAGGTACAATATGAGACTCAGATACAGTGTGAGGCTCAGATACAGGATGGGGCTCAGGTACAGATTGAGGCACAGGTACAGAGTATGACTCATGTACAGAGTGAGGCTCAGGTACAGAGTGTGACTGAGATACAGAGTGAGGCTCAGGTACAAAATGAGACTCATGTACAGAAAGAGAGTCAGATACAGAGTGAGAATCTGATACAGATTGAGGCTCTGTTACAGAGTGTGGCTCAGGTGCAGACTGAGATTCAGGTACAGAGTGAGGCTCAGGTACACAGTAAGGCTCAGATACAGAGTGAGGCTCAGGTGCAGAGTGAGGCTCAGGTACAGAATGACACTCAGATACAGAGTGAGGCTCAGATACAGAGTGAGGCTCAGGTACAGAGTAAGTCTCAGATACAAAGTGAGGCTCAGCACAGAAATAGAAACAGATACAGAGTGAGGCTCAGATACAGAGTGAGGCTCAGTACAGAATGAGAGACAGATACAGAGTGTGGATCTGATACAGAGTAAGGCTCAGCTACAGATTAAGGCTCAGATACAGAGTGAGGCTCAGGTACAGAGTGAGACTCTGATACAGAGTGATGCTCTGGTAAAGAGAGAGGCTCAGGTACAGAGTGAGGCTCAGGACAGAGTGAGACTCAGATACAGAGTGAGGCTCATGTACAGAGTGGGGCTCAGTTACGGAGTGAGGCTCAGGTACAGGGTCAGATTCAGCTACAGAGCGATTGTCAGATACAGAGTATGGCTCAGGGATAGCATGAGACTTAGATACAGAGTGAGGCACGGATACAGAGTGAGTCTGTGATACGGAGTGAGGCTCAGGAATAGCGTGAACCTCAATTCCAGAGTGAGGCTCAGGTACACAGTGAGGCTCAGATACAGAGTGAGGCTCAGGTACAGATTGAGCCTCAGGTACAGAGTATGACTAATGTAAGGAGTGTGGCTCAGGTACAGAGTGAGACTCAGATACAGAGTGTGGCTCAGATACAAAGTGTGGCTTGGTACAGGGTGAGACTCAGGTACAGAGTGAGGCTCAGGTTCAAAATGAGACTCAGGTACAGAGTGAGACTCAGATACAGAGTGAGGCTCAGATACAGAGGGAGGCTCAAAACAGAATGAGACTCCGGTACAAAGTGAGGCTCTGATACTGAGTGAGGCTCAGGGCCAGAATGAGACTCAGATACAGAGTGAGGCTCAGTTACAGAGTGAGGCTCAGATACAGAGTGTAGCTCTGGTGCAGAGTGTGACTCAGGTACAGAGTGAGGCTCGGGTACAGAGTAAGGCTCAGATGCAGAGTGAGGCTCAGATAAAGAGTGAGACTTAGATACAGAGTGAGGCTCAGATACAGAGTGAGGCCCAGCTACAGAATGAGACCCAGATACAAAGCAAGGCTGGGATACCATGTGCGGCTCAGGTTCAGAGTGAAGTTCAGTTCCAGAGTGAGGCTCAGGTACAGAGTGATTAACAGATGCAGAGTGAGGCTCAGGTACACAGTGAGGCTCAGATACACAGTGAGGCTCAGGTACAGATTGAGCAGAGGTACAGAGTATGACTCATATACAGAGTGAAGCTCAGGTACAGAGACAGACTCAGATACAGAGTGAGGCACGAGTATTGTGTAAGACTCAGATGCAGAGTGAGTCTCAGATACAGAGTTAGTCTCAGGTACAAAATGAGAGTCAGATACAGAATGAGGCACTGATACAGATTGAGGCTGCGAAACAGAGTGTGGCTCAGTTGCAGTGTGAGACTCAGGTACCGAATGAGGCTCAGGTACAGGGTAAGGCTCAGATACAGAGTGAGGCTCAGGTACAGAGTGAAGTTAAGTTCCAGAGTGAGGCTCAGGTACACAATAAGACTCAGGTACAGATTAAGACTCAGATAAAGAGTGTGGCTCTGAGACAGAGTGAGGCTCAGATACAGAGTGAGGCTCACGACACAGTGAGAATGAGTTATGAGTGAGGCTCTGGTCCAGAGTGAGACCCAGGTACAGAGTGAGGCTCGGGTACAGAGTGAGACTCATGTATAGAGTGAGGCTCAGGTACAGAATGACACTCAGATACAGAGTGAGGCTCAGATACAGAGTGAGGCTCAGGTACAGAGTGAGACTCAGGTACAGAGTGAGGCTTAGCTACAGAGTGAGTCTCACGTAGAGAGTCAGACTCATTTACAAAGTGAGGCTCAGGTACAAAATGAGACTCAGATACAGAGTGAGGCTCAGGTACACGATGAGGCTCAGGTACAGAGTGAGGCTCAGGACAGAGTGAGACTCAGATACAGAGTGAGGCTCAGGTGCAGAGTGGGGCTCAGGTACAGAGTGAGGCTCAGGTACAGGGTGAGACTAAGGTACAGAGTGATTGTCAGATACAGTGTATGGCTCAGGTATAGAATGAGACTTAGATACAGAGTGAGGCTCAGATACAGAGGGAGTCTGATACAGATTGAGGCTCTGTTACAGAGTGTGGCTCAGGTGCAGACTGAGATTCAGGTACAGAGTGAGGCTCAGGTACACAGTAAGGCTCAGATACAGAGTGAGTCTCAGGTGCTAGTGAGGCTCAAGTACAGAATGAGATTCAGGTACAGAGTAAGTCTCAGATACAGAGTGAGGCTCAGTACAGAAATAGAGACAGATACAGAGTGTGGATCTGATACAGAGTAAGGCTCAGCTACAGATTAAGGCTCAGATACAGAGTGAGGCTCAGGTACTGAGTGAGACTCTGATACAGAGTGATGCTCTGGTAATGAGTGAGGCTCAGGTACAAAGTGAGACTCAGGTACAGAGTGAGGCTCAGGTATAGAATGAGACTCAGATACAGAGTGAGTCTCAGGTATATGATGAGGCTCAGGTACAGAGTGAGGCTCAGGACAGAGTGAGACTCAGATACAGAGTGAGGCTCATGTACAGAGTGGGGCTCAGTTACGGAGTGAGGCTCAGGTACAGGGTCAGATTCAGCTACAGAGCGATTGTCAGATACAGAGTATGGCTCAGGGATAGCATGAGACTTCGATACAGAGTGAGGCACAGATACAGAGTGAGTCTGTGATACGGAGTGAGGCTCAGGAACAGCGTAAACCTCAATTCCAGAGTGAGGCTCAGGTACACAGTGAGGCTCAGATACAGAGTGAGGCTCAGGTACAGATTGAGCCTCAGGTACAGAGTATGACTAATGTAAGGAGTGTGGCTCAGGTACAGAGTGAGACTCAGATACAGAGTGTGGCTCAGATACAAAGTGAGGCTTGGTACAGGGTGAGACTCAGGTACAGAGTGAGGCTCAGGTTCAGAATGAGACTCAGGTACAGAGTGAGACTCAGATACAGAGTGAGGCTCAGATACAGAGGGAGGCTCAAAACAGAATGAGACTCCGGTACAAAGTGAGGCTCAGATACAGAGTGAGGCTCAGTTACAGAGTGAGGCTCAGATACAGAGTGTAGCTCTGGTGCAGAGTGCGACTCAGGTACAGAGTGAGGCTCAGGTACAGAGTAAGGCTCAGATGCAGAGTCAGTCTCAGATAAAGAGTGAGACTTAGATACAGAGTGAGGCTCAGATACAGAGTGAGGCCCAGCTACAGAATGAGGCCCAGCTACAGAATGAGACCCAGATACAGAGCAAGGATGGGATACCATGTGCGGCTCAGGTTCAGAGTGAAGTTCAGTTCCAGAGTGAGGCTCAGGTACAGAGTGATCCACAGATACAGAGTGAGGCTCAGGTACACAGTGATGCTCAGGTAAAGAGTGAGACTAATGTACAGAGTGAGGCTCAAGTACAGAGTTTGACTCCGATACAAAGTGAGGCTCTGGTACAGAGTGAGTCTGAGATACACAGAGAGTCTCAGGAAATGAGTGAATTTCACTTCCAGAGTGAGGCTCAGGTACACAGTGAGGCTCAGGTACAGATTGAGGCAGAGGTACAGAGTATGACTCATATACAGAGTGAAGCTCAGGTACAGAGACAGACTCAGATACAGAGTGAGGCACAAGTACTGAGTAAGACTCAGATACAGAGTGAGGCTCAGATACAGAGTTAGTCTCAGGTACAAAATGAGAGTCAGATACAGAATGAGGCACTGATACAGATTGAGGCTGCGAAACATAGTGTGGCTCAGTTGCAGTGTGAGACTCAGGTACCGAATGAGGCTCAGGTACAGGGTAAGGCTCAGATACAGAGTGAGGCTCAGGTACAGAGTGAAGTTAAGTTCCAGAGTGAGGCTCAGGTACACAATAAGACTCAGGTACAGATTAAGACTCAGATACAGAGTGAGGCTCAGATACAGAGTGAGGTTCAAGTACAGACTGAGAGTCAGATAAAGAGTGTGGCTCTGAGACAGAGTGAAGCTCAGATACAGAGTGAGGCTCACGACACAGTGAGAATGAGTTATGAGTGAGGCTCTGGTCCAGAGTGAGACCCAGGTACAGAGTGAGGCTCGGGTACAGAGTGAGATTCGGGTACAGAGTGAGGCTCATGTATAGAGTGAGGCTCAGGTACAGAATGAGACTCAGATACAGAGTGAGGCTAGGATACAGTGTGAGGCTCAAGTACAGAGTGAGACTCAGGTACAGAGTGAGGCTTAGGTACAGAGTGAGACTCACGTACAGAGTATGTCTCATGTACAGAGTGAGGCTCAGGTACAGAGTGTGACTGAGATACAGAGTGAGGCTCAGGTACAAAATGAGACTCAGGTACAGAATGAGAGACAGATACAGAGTGACGATCTGATACAGATTGAGGCTCAGTTACAGAGTGTGGCTCAGGTGCAGACTGAGATTGAGGTACAGAGTGAGGCTCTGGTACAGGGTAAGCCTCAGATACAGAGTGAGGCTCAGATGTAGAGTGAGGCTCAGGTACAGAAAAAGACTCAGGTCCAGAGTAAGACTCTGATACAGAGTGAGGCTCAGATACAGAATGAGGCTCAGTACAGAATGAGAGACAGATACAGAGTGTGGATCTGATACAGAATGAGGCTCAGATACAGAGTAAAGCTCAGCTCCAGATTTAGGCTCAGATACATATTGAGTCTCAGGTACAGAATGAGACTCTGATACAGAGTGATGCTCAGGTACAGAGTGAGGCTCAGGTCCAAAGTGAGACTCAGGTACAGATTGAGGCTCAGGTACAGAATGAGACTCAGATACAGAGTGAGACTCAGATACAGAGTGAGGCTCAGGTGCACGATGAGGCTCAGGTACTGAGTGAGGCTCAGGACAGAGTGAGACTCAGATACAGAATGAGGCTCAGGTACAGAGTGGGGCTCAGGTACGGAGTGAGGCTCAGGTACAGGGTGAGACTCAGGTACAAAGTGATTGTCAGATACAGAGTATGTCTCAGGTATAGAATGAGACTTAGATACAGAGTGAGGCTCAGATACAGAGGGAGTCTGAAATACGGAGTGAGGCTCAGGAACAGAGTGATCCTCAATTCCAGAGTGAGGCTCAGGTACAGAGTAAGGCTCAGATACAAAGTGAGGCTTGGGACAGAGTGAGACTGAGGTACAGAGTGAGGCTCAGTTTCACAATGAGACTCAAGCACAGAATGAGACACAGATACAGAGTGAGGCTCAGATATAGAGTGAAGCTCAGATACAGAATGAGACTCAGGTATAGAGTGAGGCACAGGTACAGAGTAAGGCTCAGATGCAGAGTGAGGCTCAGGTAAAGAGTGAGATTTATGTACAGAGTGAAGCTCAGATACAGAGTGCGGCCCAGCTACAGAATGAGACCCAGAGACAGAGCAATTCTGGGATACAGTGTGAGGCTCAGGTTCAGAGTGAAGTTCATTTCCAGAGTGAGGCTCAGGTACAGAGTGGGATTCATGTACAGAGTGAGGCTTAGGTACAACGAATTACTTCGATAAAAAGTGAAGCTCAGATACAAAGTGAGGCTATGGTACAGAGTGAGACTCAGGTACAGATTGAGGCTGAGATACACAGAGAGTTTCAGCAAAAGAGTGAAGTTCACATCCAGAGTGAGGCTCAGGTACAGAGTGAGGCTCAGATACACAGTGAGGCTCAGGGACAGATTGAGGCAGATGTACCGAGTATGACTCATGTACAGAGTGAGGCTCAGGTACAGAGAGAGACTCAGATACAAAATGAGGCTCTGGTACAGAGTGAGACTCAGGTACAGGATGAGGATCAGGTACTGAGTAAGACTCCGATACAAAGTGAGGCTCAGATACATAGTGAGGCTATGGTACAGAGTAAGGCTCAGATACAGAGTGAGGCTCAGATACAGTGTGAGGCTCAGGTTCAGAATGAGACTCAGGTACAGAGTGAGACACTGATACAGAGTGAGGCTCAGATACAGAGGGAGGCTCAGGAACAGAATGAGACTCCGATACAAAGTGAGGCTCTGATACTGAGTGAGGCTCAGGGCCAGAATGAGACTCTGATACAGAGTGAGGCTCAGTTACAGAGTGAGGCTCAGATACAGAGTGTAGCTCTGGTGCAGAGTGCGACTCAGGTACAGAGTGAGGCTCAGGTACAGAGTAAGGCTCAGATGCAGAGTGAGGCTCAGATAAAGAGTGAGACTTAGATACAGAGTGAGGCTCAGATACAGAGTGAGGCCCAGCTACAGAATGAGACCCAGATACAGAGCAAGGCTGGAATACCGTGTGAGGCTCAGGTTCAGAGTGAAGTTCAGTTCCAGAGTGAGGCTCAGGTACAGAGTGAGGCACAGATACAGAGTGAGGCTCAGGTACACAGTGAGGCTCAGGTACAGAGTGAGACTCATGTACAGAGTGAGGCTCAGGTACAGAGTGTGACTCCGATACAAAGTGAGGCTCAGATACAAAGTGAGGCTCTAGTACAGAGTGAGTCTGAGATACACAGAGAGTCTCAGGAAAAGAGTGAATTTCACTTCCAGAGTGAGGCTCAGGTACAGAGTGAGGCTCAGATACAGAGTGAGGTTCAGGTACAGAATGAAAGTCAGATAAAGAGTGTGGCTCTGATACAGAGTGAGGCTCAGATACAGAGTGAGTCTCAGGTTCAAAATGAGAGTCAGATACAGAATGAGGCACCGATACAGATTGAGGCTGCGAAACAGATTGTGGCTCAGTTGCAGAGTGAGATTCAGATACCGAGTGAGGCTCCGGTACAGAGTATTGCTCAGATACAGAGAAAGGCTCAGGTACAGAGTGAAGTTAAGTTCCAGAGTGAGGCTCAGGTACAGAATGAGACTCAGATACAGAATGAGGCTCAGATACAGGATGAGGCTCAGGTACAGATTGAGGCAGAGGTACAGTTTATGACTAATGTACAGAGTGAGGCTCAGGTACAGAGTGTGACCGAGATACAGAGTGAGGCTCAGGTACACAATGAGACTCAGGTACAGAATGAGACTCAGATACAGAGTGAGGCTCAGATACAGAGTGAGGTTCAGGTACAGAATGAGAATCAGATACAGAGTGTGGCTCTGATACAGAGTGAGGCTCAGATACAGAGTGAGGCTCAGGACACAGTGAGATGAGTTATGAGTGAGGCTCAGGTACAGAATGAGACTCAGACACAGAGTGAGACTCGACACAGATTGAGGCTCTGGTACAGAGTGAGACTCAGGTACAGAGTCAGGCTCAGGTACAGAATGAGACTCAGATACAGAGTGAGGCTCAGATACAAAATGAGGCTCAGGTACCCATTGAGTGACAGGTACAGAGTATGTCTCATGTACAGAGTGACGCTCAGGTTCAGAGTGTGACTGAGATACAGAGTGAGGCTCAGGTACAAAATGAGACTCAGGTACAGAATGAGAGACAGATACAGAGTGACGATCTGATACAGATTGAGGCTCAGTTACAGAGTGTGGCTCAGGTGCAGACTGAGATTGAGGTACAGAGTGAGGCTCTGGTACAGGGTAAGCCTCAGATACAGAGTGAGGCTCAGATGTAGAGTGAGGCTCAGGTACAGAAAAAGACTCAGGTCCAGAGTAAGACTCTGATACAGAGTGAGGCTCAGATACAGAATGAGGCTCAGTACAGAATGAGAGACAGATACAGAGTGTGGATCTGATACAGAATGAGGCTCAGATACAGAGTAAAGCTCAGCTCCAGATTTAGGCTCAGATACATATTGAGTCTCAGGTACAGAATGAGACTCTGATACAGAGTGATGCTCAGGTACAGAGTGAGGCTCAGGTCCAAAGTGAGACTCAGGTACAGATTGAGGCTCAGGTACAGAATGAGACTCAGATACAGAGTGAGACTCAGATACAGAGTGAGGCTCAGGTGCACGATGAGGCTCAGGTACTGAGTGAGGCTCAGGACAGAGTGAGACTCAGATACAGAATGAGGCTCAGGTACAGAGTGGGGCTCAGGTACGGAGTGAGGCTCAGGTACAGGGTGAGACTCAGGTACAAAGTGATTGTCAGATACAGAGTATGTCTCAGGTATAGAATGAGACTTAGATACAGAGTGAGGCTCAGATACAGAGGGAGTCTGAAATACGGAGTGAGGCTCAGGAACAGAGTGATCCTCAATTCCAGAGTGAGGCTCAGGTACAGAGTAAGGCTCAGATACAAAGTGAGGCTTGGGACAGAGTGAGACTGAGGTACAGAGTGAGGCTCAGTTTCACAATGAGACTCAAGCACAGAATGAGACACAGATACAGAGTGAGGCTCAGATATAGAGTGAAGCTCAGATACAGAATGAGACTCAGGTATAGAGTGAGGCACAGGTACAGAGTAAGGCTCAGATGCAGAGTGAGGCTCAGGTAAAGAGTGAGATTTATGTACAGAGTGAAGCTCAGATACAGAGTGCGGCCCAGCTACAGAATGAGACCCAGAGACAGAGCAATTCTGGGATACAGTGTGAGGCTCAGGTTCAGAGTGAAGTTCATTTCCAGAGTGAGGCTCAGGTACAGAGTGGGATTCATGTACAGAGTGAGGCTTAGGTACAACGAATTACTTCGATAAAAAGTGAAGCTCAGATACAAAGTGAGGCTATGGTACAGAGTGAGACTCAGGTACAGATTGAGGCTGAGATACACAGAGAGTTTCAGCAAAAGAGTGAAGTTCACATCCAGAGTGAGGCTCAGGTACAGAGTGAGGCTCAGATACACAGTGAGGCTCAGGGACAGATTGAGGCAGATGTACCGAGTATGACTCATGTACAGAGTGAGGCTCAGGTACAGAGAGAGACTCAGATACAAAATGAGGCTCTGGTACAGAGTGAGACTCAGGTACAGGATGAGGATCAGGTACTGAGTAAGACTCCGATACAAAGTGAGGCTCAGATACATAGTGAGGCTATGGTACAGAGTAAGGCTCAGATACAGAGTGAGGCTCAGATACAGTGTGAGGCTCAGGTTCAGAATGAGACTCAGGTACAGAGTGAGACACTGATACAGAGTGAGGCTCAGATACAGAGGGAGGCTCAGGAACAGAATGAGACTCCGATACAAAGTGAGGCTCTGATACTGAGTGAGGCTCAGGGCCAGAATGAGACTCTGATACAGAGTGAGGCTCAGTTACAGAGTGAGGCTCAGATACAGAGTGTAGCTCTGGTGCAGAGTGCGACTCAGGTACAGAGTGAGGCTCAGGTACAGAGTAAGGCTCAGATGCAGAGTGAGGCTCAGATAAAGAGTGAGACTTAGATACAGAGTGAGGCTCAGATACAGAGTGAGGCCCAGCTACAGAATGAGACCCAGATACAGAGCAAGGCTGGAATACCGTGTGAGGCTCAGGTTCAGAGTGAAGTTCAGTTCCAGAGTGAGGCTCAGGTACAGAGTGAGGCACAGATACAGAGTGAGGCTCAGGTACACAGTGAGGCTCAGGTACAGAGTGAGACTCATGTACAGAGTGAGGCTCAGGTACAGAGTGTGACTCCGATACAAAGTGAGGCTCAGATACAAAGTGAGGCTCTAGTACAGAGTGAGTCTGAGATACACAGAGAGTCTCAGGAAAAGAGTGAATTTCACTTCCAGAGTGAGGCTCAGGTACAGAGTGAGGCTCAGATACAGAGTGAGGTTCAGGTACAGAATGAAAGTCAGATAAAGAGTGTGGCTCTGATACAGAGTGAGGCTCAGATACAGAGTGAGTCTCAGGTTCAAAATGAGAGTCAGATACAGAATGAGGCACCGATACAGATTGAGGCTGCGAAACAGATTGTGGCTCAGTTGCAGAGTGAGATTCAGATACCGAGTGAGGCTCCGGTACAGAGTATTGCTCAGATACAGAGAAAGGCTCAGGTACAGAGTGAAGTTAAGTTCCAGAGTGAGGCTCAGGTACAGAATGAGACTCAGATACAGAATGAGGCTCAGATACAGGATGAGGCTCAGGTACAGATTGAGGCAGAGGTACAGTTTATGACTAATGTACAGAGTGAGGCTCAGGTACAGAGTGTGACCGAGATACAGAGTGAGGCTCAGGTACACAATGAGACTCAGGTACAGAATGAGACTCAGATACAGAGTGAGGCTCAGATACAGAGTGAGGTTCAGGTACAGAATGAGAATCAGATACAGAGTGTGGCTCTGATACAGAGTGAGGCTCAGATACAGAGTGAGGCTCAGGACACAGTGAGATGAGTTATGAGTGAGGCTCAGGTACAGAATGAGACTCAGACACAGAGTGAGACTCGACACAGATTGAGGCTCTGGTACAGAGTGAGACTCAGGTACAGAGTCAGGCTCAGGTACAGAATGAGACTCAGATACAGAGTGAGGCTCAGATACAAAATGAGGCTCAGGTACCCATTGAGTGACAGGTACAGAGTATGTCTCATGTACAGAGTGACGCTCAGGTTCAGAGTGTGACTGAGATACAGAGTGAGGCTCAGGTACAAAATGAGACTCAGGTACAGAATGAGAGACAGATACAGAGTGAGGATCTGCTACAGATTGAGGCTCAGTTACAGAGTGTGGCTCAGGTGCAGACTGAGATTCAGGTGCAGAGTGAGGCTCAGGTACACAGTAAGGCTCAGATACAGAGTGAGGCTCAGGTGTAGAGTGAGGTTCAGGTACAGAAAAAAGACTCAGGTGCAGAGTAAGACTCAGATACAGAGTGAGGCTCAGATACAGAATGAGGCTCAGATACAGAGTAAAGCTCAGCTCCAGATTTCGGCTCAGATACAGAGCGAGGCTCAGGTACAGAGTGAGACTCTGATACAGAGTGATGCTCTGTTACAGAGTGAGACTCAGGTCCGAAGTGAGACTCAGGTACAGAGTGAGGCTCAGGTACCGAATGAGACTCAGATACAGAGTGAGACTCAGATACAGAGTGAGGCTCAGGTACACGATGAGGCTCAGGTACAGTGTTAGGCTCAGGACAGAGTGAGATCAGATACAGAGTGAGGCTTAGGAACAGAGTGGGGCTCAGGTATGGACTGAGGCTCAGGTACAGTGTGAGACTCAGGTACAGAGTGATTGTCAGATACAGAGTATGGCTCAGGTATAGAATGAGACTTAGATACAGAGTGAGGCTCAGATACAGAGGGAGTCTGAGATACGGAGTGAGGCTCAGGAACAGAGTGAGACTCAGATACAGAGTGAGCCTCAGATACAGGATGAGACTCAGGTACAGAATGAGACTCAGGTACAGAATGAGGCTCAGATACAGAGTGAGGCTCAGATACAGAGTGAGGCCCAGCTAAAGAATGAGACCCAGAGACAGTGCAAGGCTGGGATACAGTGTGAGGCTGAGTTTCAGAGTGAAGTTCAATTCCAGAGTGAGGCTCAGGTACACAGTGATGCTCAGGTACAGAGTGAGACTCATGTACAGAGTGAGACTCAGGTACAGAGTGAGGCTCAGTTTCAGAATGAGACTCAAGCACAGAGTGAGACTCAGATACAGAGTGAGCCTCATATACAGGATGAGGCTCAGGTACAGAGTAAGGCTCAGATGCAGAGTGAGGCTCAGATAAAGAGTGAGACTTAGATACAGAGTGAGGCTCAGATACAGAGTGAGGCCCAGCTAAAGAATGAGACCCAGAGACAGTGCAAGGCTGGGATACAGTGTGAGGCTGAGTTTCAGAGTGAAGTTCAGTTCCAGAGTGAGGCTCAGGTACACAGTGAGGCTCAGGTACAGAGTGAGACTCATGTACAGAGTGAGGCTTAGGTACAAAGAATTACTTCTATACAAAGTGAGGCTCAGATACAAAGTGAGGCTAAGGTACAGAGTTAGACTCAGGTACAGAGTGATGTTCAGTTCTAGAGTGAGACTCATGTACAGAGTGAGGCTCAGGTACAAAGAATGACTTCGATACAAAGTGAGGCTCAGATACAAATTGAGGCATTGGTACAGAGTGAGGCTGACATACAGATTGAGGCTGAGATACATAGAGAGGCTCAGGAAAAGAGTGAAGTTCACATCCAGAGTGAGGCTCAGGTACAGAGTAAGGCTCAGATGCAGAGTGAGGCTCAGATGAAGAGTGAGACTTAGATACAGAGTGAGGCTCAGATACAGAGTGAGGCCCAGCTACAGAATGAGACCCAGATACAGAGCAAGACTGGGATACCGTGTGAGGCTCAGGTTCAGAGTGAAGTTCAGTTCCAGAGTGAGGCTCAGGTACAGAGTGAGGCACAGATACAGAGTGTGGCTCAGGTACACAGTGATGCTCAGGTACAGAGTGAGGCTCATGTACAGAGTGAGGCTCAGGTACAGAGTGTGACTCCGATACAAAGTGAGGCTCAGATACAAAGTGAGGCTCAGGTACAGAGTGAGGCTCAGATACAGAGTGAGGTTCAGGTACAGAATGAAAGTCAGATAAAGAGTGTGGCTCTGATACAGAGTGAGGCTCAGATACAGAGTGAGTCTCAGGTTCAAAATGAGAGTCAGATACAGAATGAGGCACCGATACAGATTGAGGCTGCGAAACAGATTGTGGCTCAGTTGCAGAGTGAGATTCAGATACCGAGTGAGGCTCCGGTACAGAGTATTGCTCAGATACAGAGTGAGGCTCAGGTACAGAGTGAAGTTAAGTTCCAGAGTGAGGCTCAGGTACAGAATGAGACTCAGATACAGAATGAGGCTCAGATGCAGGATGAGGCTCAGGTACAGATTGAGGCAGAGGTACAGAGTATGACTAATGTACAGAGTGAGGCTCGGTACAGAGTGTGACCGAGATACAGAGTGAGGCTCAGGTACAGAGTGAAGTTAAGTTCCAGAGTGAGGCTCAGGTACAGAATGAGACTCAGATACAGAATGAGGCTCAGATGCAGGATGAGGCTCAGGTACAGATTGAGGCAGAGGTACAGAGTATGAATAATGTACAGAGTGAGGCTCAGGTACAGAGTGTGACCGAGATACAGAGTGAGGCTCAGGTACACAGTGAGACTCAGGTACAGATTAAGACTCAGATACAGAGTGAGGCTCAGATACAGAGTGAGGTTCAGGTACAGAATGAGAATCAGATACAGAGTGTGGCTCTGATACAGAGTGAGGCTCAGATACAGAGTGAGGCTCAGGACACAGTGAGATGAGTTATGAGTGAGGCTCAGGTACAGAATGAGACTCAGATACAGAGTGAGGCTCAACACAGATTGAGGCTCTGGTACAGAGTGAGACTCAGGTACAGAGTCAGGCTCAGGTACAGAATGAGACTCAGATACAGAGTGAGGCTCAGATACAAAATGAGGCTCAGGTACACAGTGAGGCTCAGGTACAGAGTGAGACTCATGTACAGAGTGAGGCTTAGGTACAACGAATTACTTCGATAAAAAGTGAAGCTCAGATACAAAGTGAGGCTATGGTACAGAGTGAGACTCAGGTACAGACTGAGGCTGAGATACACAGAGAGTTTCAGCAAAAGAGTGAAGTTCACATCCAGAGTGAGGCTCAGGTACAGAGTGAGGCTCAGATACACAGTGAGGCTCAGGGACAGATTGAGGCAGATGTACCGAGTATGACTCATGTACAGAGTGAGGCTCAGGTACAGAGAGAGACTCAGATACAAAATGAGGCTCTGGTACAGAGTGAGACTCAGGTACAGGATGAGGATCAGGTACTGAGTAAGACTCCGATACAAAGTGAGGCTCAGATACATAGTGAGGCTATGGTACAGAGTGAGGCTCAGATACAGAGTGAGGCTCAGATACAGTGTGAGGCTCAGGTTCAGAATGAGACTCAGGTACAGAGTGAGACTCAGATACAGAGTGAGGCTCAGATACAGAGGGAGGCTCAGGAACAGAATGAGACTCCGATACAAAGTGAGGCGCTGATACTGAGTGAGGCTCAGGGCCAGAATGAGACTCTGATACAGAGTGAGGCTCAGTTACAGAGTGAGGCTCAGATACAGAGTGTAGCTCTGGTGCAGAGTGCGACTCAGGTACAGAGTGAGGCTCAGGTACAGAGTAAGGCTCAGATGCAGAGTGAGGCTCAGATAAAGAGTGAGGCCCAGCTACAGAATGAGACCCAGATACAGCGCAAGGCTGGGATACCGTGTGAGGCTCAGGTTCAGAGTGAAGTTCAGTTCCAGAGTGAGGCTCAGGTTCAGAGTGAGGCACAGATACAGAGTGAGGCTCAGGTACACAGTGATGCTCAGGTACAGAGTGAGACTCATGTACACAGTGAGGCTCAGGTACAGAGTGAGACTCATGTACAGAGTGAGGCTCAGGTACAGAGTGTGACTCCGATACAAAGTGAGGCTCAGATACAAAGTGAGGCTCTGGTACAGAGTGAGTCTGAGATACACAGAGAGTCTCAGGAAAAGAGTGAATTTCACTTCCAGAGTGAGGCTCAGGTACAGAGTGAGGCTCAGATACAGAGTGAGGTTCAGATACAGAGTGTGGCTCAGTTTCAGAGTGAGATTCAGGTACAGCGTGAGGCTCAGATACAGAGTGAGGCTCAGGTACAGGATGAGGCTGAGGTACAGAGTGAGGCTCTGGAAAGAGTGAGACTCAATGCAGAGTGAGGCTCAGGTAATGAGTGGGGCTCAGGTACGGACTGAGGCTCAGGTACAGAGTGAGAGTCAGGTACAGAGTGATTGTCCGATACAAAGTGAGGCTCTGGTAGAGAGTGAGGCTCGGATACAAGATGAGGCTCAGGTACAGATTGAGGCACTGGTACAGTGTATGACTCATGTAGAGAGTAAGACTCAGATACAGAGTGAGGCTCAGATACAGAGTGAGGCTCAGGTACAGAAAGAGAGTCAGATACAGCGTGAGGCTCTAATACAGAGTTATGCTCAGATACAGAGTGTGGCTCAGTTGCGGAGTGAGATTCAGGTTCAGTGTGAGGCACAGGTACAGAGCCAGCCTCAGATACAGAGTGAGGCTCGGGTACAGAGTGAGATTCAGATACAGAGTGATACTCAGGTACAGAGGGATGCTCAGGTACAAAGTGAGACGCAGGTATAGAGTGAAATCAGGAACAGAATGACACTCAGATATAGAGTGAGTCTCAGATACAGAGTGAGACTCTGATACAGAGTGAGGCTCTGATACAAGTGAGGCTCAGATACAGAGTGAGGCACAGGTTCTGAGTGAGGCTCAGGTACAGAATGAGACACAGCTACAGAGTAAGACTCAGATACAGAGTGAGGCTCAGATACAGAGTGAGGCTCAGTACAGAAGGAGAGACAGATACAGAGTGAGGCTCTGATACAGAGTCAGGCTCAGATACATAATGTAGCCTAGGTGCAGAGTGAGATTCAGGTACAGGCTGAGGCTCAGGTACAGAGTAAGTCTCAGATACAGCGTGAGACTCAGATACAGAGTGAGGCTCAGCTACACGATGATGTTCAGGTAAACAGTGAGTCTCAGGACAGAGTGAGACCCAGATACAGAGTGAGGCTAAGGTGCAGAGTCAGGCTCAGATACAGAGTGTGGCTCAGTTGCAGAGTGAGATTCAGGTACAGCGTGAGGCTCAGGTACAGAGTATGGTTCAGAAACAGAGTGAGGCTCAGGTGCAGATTGAGGCTCAGGTACAGAATGAAACTCAGGTACTGAGTAAGGCTCAGGTACAGAGTGAGGCTCAGATACAGAGTGAGGCTAGGTACAGAGTGAGATTCAGATATAGAGTGAGACTCAGGTACAGAGTAAAAGTCAGATACAGGGTGAGGCTCAGAAACAGAGTGAGGCTCAGTGCAGAATGAGAGACAGATACAGAGTGAGGATCTGAAACAGAGTGAGACTCAGATACAGAGTGTGGTTCAGGTGCAGAGTGAGATGCAGGTACAGCGTGAGGCTCAGATACAGAGTAAGGCTCAGAAACAGAGTAAGGCTCAGATACAGAGTGAGGCTCAGGTACAGAGTATGGATCAGATACAGAGTGAGGCTCGTGTACAGAGTAAGACTCAGTTACAGAGTGATGCTCAGGTACAGAGGGAGGCTCAGGAACAGGATGAGGCTGAGGTACAAAGTGAGGCTCAGGACAGAGTGAGACTCAGATACAGAGTGAGGCTCAGGTACAGAATGAAACTCAGATACAGAGTGAGTCTCAAATACAAAGTGAGTCTCAGAGAAAGAGTGTGGCTCAGGTGCAGAGTGAGATTCAGGTACAGAGTTAGGCTCAGGTACAGTGTAAGTCTCAGATACAGAGTGAGGCTCGGGTACAGATTGAGACTCAGATACAGAGTGATGCTCAGGTAAAGAGTAAGGCTCAGGTACAGGATGAGGCTGAGGTATAAAGTGAGGCTCAGGACAGAGTGAGACTCAGATACAGAGTGAGGCTCAGGTACAGATTGGGGCTCAGGTAGGCACTGATGTTCAGGTACAGAGTGAGAGTCAGGTACAGAGTGATTGTCAGATACAAAGTGAGGCTCTGATACATCGTGAAGCTTAGATAAAGGATGAGTCACGGGAACAGATTGAGGCACAGGTACAGAGTATGACTCATGTACAGAGTGAGGCTCAGGTACAGAGTGTGACTGAGATAGAGAGTGAGGCTTAGGTACACAATGAGACTCATGTAAAGAGTAAGACTCAGATACAGAGTGAGTCTCAGATACAGAGTGTTGCTCAGGTACAGAATGAGAGTCAGATAAAGAGTGAGGCTCAGATACAGAGTGAGGCTCAGATACAGAGTGAGGCTAGGTACAGAGTGAGATTCAGATATAGAGTGAGACTCAGGTACAGAGTATGGTTCAGAAACAGAGTGAGGCTCAGGTGCAGATTGAGGCTCAGGTACAGAATGAGACTCAGGTACTGAGTAAGGCTCAGGTACAGAGTGAGGCTCAGATACAGAATGAGACTCAGATACAGCGTGAGACTCAGATACAGAGTGAGGCTCAAATACACGATGAGACTCAGATACAGAGTGAGGCTAAGGTGCAGAGTGGGGCTCAGGTACGGAGTGAGAGTCAGGTACAGATTAACACTCAGAAACAGAGTGGGCCTCAGGTACAGATTGAGAGTCAGGTACAGAGTAAAGCGCAGAAACCGAGTGAGGCTCAGGTGCAGAGTGAGGCTCAGGTACAGAATGAGAGTCAGATACAGTGTGAGACTCAGATACAGAGTGAGGCTCAGCTACACGATGAGGCTCAGGTACAGAGTGAGGCTCAGGACAGAGTGAGACTCAGATACAGAGTGTGGCTGAGTTGCAGAATGAGATTCAGGTACAGGGTGAGGCTCAGGTACAGAGTAATGCTCAGATACAGAGTGAGACTCAGTTACAGAGTAAGACTCAGATACAGAGTGAGGCTCAGATACAGAGTGAGGCTCAGTGCAGAGTGAGAGACAGATACAGAGTGAGGATCAGAAACAGAGTGAGGCTCAGATACAGAGTGTGGCACAGGTGCAGAGTGAAATGCAGGTACAGCGTGAGGCTCAGATACAGAGCAAGGCTCAGATACAGAGTGAGACTCAGGTACAGATAATGGCTCAGATACAGAGTGAAGCTCTGGACCAGACTGAGGCTCAGGTACAGAATGAAACTCAGGTACTGAGTAAGGCTCAGGTACAGAGTGAGGCTCAGATACATAATGAGACTCAGATACATGTGAGATTCAGATACAGGGTGAGTATCAGAGAAAGAGTGTGGCTCAGGTGCAGAGTGAGATTCAGGTACAGAGTGAGGCTCAGGTACAGAGTAAGTCTCAGATACAGAGGGAGGCTCGGATACAGAGTGAGACTCAGATACAGAGTGCTGCTCAGGTACAGAGGGAGGCTCAGGTACAGGATGAGGCTGAAGTACAAAGTGAGGCTCAGGACAGAGTGAGACTCAGATACAGATTGAGGCTCAGGTACAGAGTGGGGCTCAGGTAGGCACTAAGGTTCAGGTACAGAGTGGGTCTCAGGTAGGCACTGAGGTTCAGGTACAGCGTGGGTCTCAGGTAGGCACTGAGGTTCAGGTAACAGAGTGAGAGTCAGGTACAGAGTGATTGTCAGATACAAAGTGAGGCTCTGGTACATGGTGAGGCTCAGATAAAGGATGAGTCACAGGAACAGATTGAGGCACAGGTACAGAGTATGACTCATGTACAGAGTGAGGCTCAGGTACAGAGTGTGAATGAGATAGAGAGTGAGGCTTAGGTACACAATGAGACTCATGTACAGAGTAAGACTCAGATACAGAGTGAGGCTCAGATACAGAGCATGGCTCAGGTGCAGAGTAAGATTAAGGTACAAAGTTAGGCTCAGGTACAGAGTAAGTCTCAGATACAGAGTGAGGCTCGGGTACAGATTGAGACTCAGATACAGAGTGATGCTCAGGTAAAGAGTAAGGCTCAGATACAGGATGAGGCTGAGGTACAAAGTGAGGCTCAGGACAGAGTGAGACTCAGATACAGAGTGAGGCTCAGGTACAGAGTGGGGCTCAGGTAGGCACTGATGTTCAGGTACAGAGTGAGAGTCAGGTACAGAGTGATTGTCAGATACAAAGTGAGGCTCTGGTACATCGTGAAGCTCAGATAAAGGATGAGTCACGGGAACAGATTGAGGCACAGGTACAGAGTATGACTCATGTACAGAGTGAGGCTCAGGTACAGAGTGTGACTGAGATAGAGAGTGAGGCTTAGGTACACAATGAGACTCATGTAAAGAGTAATACTCAGATACAGAGTGAGTCTCAGATACAGAGTGTTGCTCAGGTACAGAATGAGAGTCAGATAAAGAGTGAGGCTCAGATACAGAGTGAAGCTCAGATACAGAGCATGGCTCAGGTGCAGAGTAAGATTAAGGTACAGAGTGAGGCTCAGGTACAGAGTAAGGCTCAGATACAGAGTGAGGCTCATGAGCAGACTGAGGCTCAGGTACAGATTGAAACTCAGGTACTAAGGCTGAGGTACAGAGTGAGTCTCAGATACATAATGAGACTCAGAAACAGAGTGAGGCTCAGCTACACGATGAAGCTCAGGCACAGAGTGAGACTCAGATACAGAGTGAGGATAAGGTGCAAGTGGGGCTCAGGTACAGAGTGAGAGTAAGGTACTGAGTGAGGCTCAGGTACAGAGTAAGGCTCAGAAACAGAGTGAGGATCAGGTACAGAGTAAGACTCAGATACAGAGTGTGGCTCAGTTGCAGAGTGAGATTCAGGTACAGCATGAGGCTCAGGTACAGAGTAATGCTCAGATACAGAGTGAGGCTCAGGGCAGTATGAGAGACAGATACAGAATGAGGATCTGAAACAGAGTGAGGCTCAGATACTGAGTGTGGCTCAGGTGCAGAGTGAGATGCAGGTACAGCGTGAGGCTCAGGTACAGAGTAAGGCGCAGTTAGAGAGTGAGATTCAGTAACAGAGTGATGCTCAGGTACAGAGGGGTACTCAGGTACAAAGTTAGACTCAGGTATAGAATGAGGCTTAGGTACAGAATGAGACTCAGATACAGAGTGAGACTCAAATACAGAGTGAGGCTCTCATACAGAGTGAGTCTCAGAGACAGAGTGTGGCTCAGGTGCAGAGAGAGAATCAGGTACCGAATGAGGCTCAGGTACAGATTGAGGCACAGGTACCGAGTTTGACTCATGTGCAGAGTGAGGCTCATGGACAGAGTGTGACTGAGATACAGTATGAGGCTCAGGTACACAATGAGACTCAGGTACAGAGAAAGACTCAGATACAGAGTGAGGCGCAGATACAGAATGAGGCTCAGTGCAGAATGAGAGACAGATACAGAGTGAGGATCTGAAACGAGTGAGCTCAGATGCAGAGTGTGGCTCAGGTGCAGAGTGAGACTCAGATACAGAGTGAGGCTCAGGTACAGAGTGGGGCTCAGGTAGGCACTGAGGTTCAGATTCAGAGTGAGAGTCAGGTTCAGAGTGATTGTCAGATACAAAGTGAGGCTCTGGTACATAGTGAGGCTCAGATAAAGGATGAGTCACAGGAACAGATTGAGGCACAGGTACAGAGTATGACTCATGTACAGAGTGAGGCTCAGGTACAGAGTGTGACTGAGATAGAGAGTGAGGCTTAGGTACACAATGAGACTCATGTACAGAGTAAGACTCAGATACAGAGTGAGGCTCAGATACAGAGCATGACTCAGGTGCAGAGTAAGACTAAGGTACAGAGTGAGGCTCAGGTACAGAGTAAGGCTCAGATACAGAGTGAGGCTCAGATACATAATGAGACTCAGAAACAGTGTGAGACTCAGATACAGAGTGAGGCTCAGCTACACGATGAGGCTCAGGTATAGATTGAGGCTAAGCACAGAGTGAGACTCAGATACAGAGTAAGGATAAAGTGCAGAGTGGGGCTCATGTACAGAGTGAGAGTCAGGTACAGAGTGAGGCTCAGGTACAGAGTAAGGCTCAGAAACAGAGTGAGGCTCAGGTGCAGAGTGAGGCTCAGGTACAGAATGAGACTCAGGTACAGATTAAGACTCAGATACAGAGTGTGGCTCAGTTGCAGAGTGAGATTCAGGTACAGCATGAGGCTCAGGTACAGAGTAATGCTCAGATACAGAGTGAGGCTCAGTTACAGATTGAGGCACAGGTTCCGAATTTGACTCATGTTCAGAGTGAGGCTCCGGTACAGAGTGTGACTGAGATACAGTATGAGGCTCAGGTACACAGTGAGACTCAGGTACAGAGTAAGACTCAGATACAGAGTGAGGCTTAGGTACAGAGTGAGACTCAGATACAGAGTGATGGTCAGGTACAGTGTGAGGCTCAGGTACAGGATGAGGCTGAGGTACAGAGTAAGGCTCAGGACAGTGTGAGACTCAGGTACAGAGTGAGGCTCAGGTACTGAGAAGGGCTCAGGTACGGACTGAGGCTCAGGTCCAGAGTGAGAGTCAGGTACAGAGTGATTGTAAGATACCAAGTTAGGCTCTGGTACAAAGTGAGGCTCAGATACAGGATTACGCTCAGGTACAGATTGAGGCACAGGCACTCTGTACTCATGTACAGAGTAAGACTCAGATACAGAGTGAGGCTCAGATTCAGAGTGAGGCTCAGAGCAGAATGAGAGACAGATACAGGTTGAGGCTCTGATACAGAGTGTGGCTCAGATACAGAGTGTGGCTCAGATACAGAATGAGGCTCTGATAATGAGTGTGGCTCAGAGACAGAGTGTGGCTCAGTTGCAAAGTGAGATTCAGGTACCGAGTGAGACTCAGGTACAGATTGAGGCACAGATACAGAGTATGACTCCTGTACAGAATGAGACTCAGGTACAGAGTATGACTGCGATACAGAATGAGTCTCAGGAACAGTGTGAGGCTCAGGTACATAGTAAGGCTCAGATACAGAGTGAGGCTCAGGTACAGAGTGAGATTCAGATACAGAGTGATGCTCAGATACAGACGGATGCTCAGGTACAAAGTGAAACTCAGGTATAGATTGAGGCTCAGGTACAGAATGAGACTCAGATACAGAGTGAGACTCAGATACAGAGTGAGTCTCTGATAAAGAGAGAGGCTCAGGTACAGAGTGAGGCTCAGATACAGGATGAGCCTAAGGTACAGAGTGAGGCACAGCTACAGTGTATGACTCATGTGGAGAGTAAGACTCAGATACAGAGTGAGGCTCAGATACAGATTGAGGCTCAGGTACAGAAAGAGAGTCAGATACAGCGTGAGTCTCAGATACAGAGTGAGGCTCAGATACAGAGTGTGGTTCAGGTGCACAGTGAGATTTTGGTACAGGTTGAGGCTCAGGTACAGATTAAGCCTCAGATACACAGTGATGCTCAGGAACAGAAGGATGCTCGGGTAAAAAGTGAGTCTCAGGTACAGAATGAAACTCAGATACAGAGTGAGTCTCAAATACAAAGTGAGGCTCTGATACAGAGTGAGGCTCAGAGAAAGAGTGTGGCTCAGGTGCAGAGTGAGATTCAGGTACAGAGTGAGGCTTAGGTACAGAGTAAGGCTCAGATACAGAGTGAGGCTCGGGTACAAAGTGAGACTCAGATGCAGAGTGATGCTCAGGTACAGAGGGAGGCTCATGTACTGGATGTGGCTGAGGTACAAAATGAGGCTCAGGACAGAGTGAGACTCAGATACAGATTGAGGCTCAGGTACAGAGTGGGTCTCAGGTGCGCCCTGAGGCTCAGGTACAGAGTGAGAGTCAGGTACAGAGTGATTGTCAGATACAAAGTGAGGCTCTGGTACATAGTGAGGCTCAGATACAGATGTGTCACAGGTACAGATTGAGGCACAGGTACAGAGTATGACTCATGTACAGAGTGACGCTCAGAAACAGAGTGTGACTGAGATACAGCGTGAGGCTCAGGTACACAATGAGACTCATGTACAGAGTAAGACTCAGATACAGAGTGAGGCTCAGATACAGAGTGTGGCTCAGGTACAGAATGAGAGTCAGATAAAACTGAGGCTCGGATACAGAGTGAGGCTCAGATATATACTGCGGCTCAGTTGCAGAGTGAGATTAAGGTACAGAGTGAGGCTCAGGAACAGAGTGAGTCTCATGTGCAGAGTGAGGCTCAGGTACGGAATGAGACTCAGATACAGCATGAGACTCAGATACAGAGTGAGGTTCAGCTACACGATGAGGCTCAGATACAGTGTGAGGTTAAGTTGCAGACTGGGGCTCAGATACAGAGTGAGAGTCAGGTACAGAGTGACGCTCACTTACAGAGTGAGGCTCAGGTACAGAATGAGAGTCAGATAAAGAGTGAGGCTCAGGTACAGAATGAGACTCAGGTACAGAGTAAGACTCAGATACAGAGTGAGGCTCAGATACAAAGTGAGGCTCAGTGCAGAATGAGAGACAGATAAAGAGTGAGGATCTGAAACAGAGTGAGGCTCAGATAGAGTGTGGCTCAGGTGCAGAGTGAGATTCAGATACAGAGTGAGAATCAGGTACAGAGTATGGTTCAGATACAGAGTGAGGCTCGTGTACAGAGTGAGACTCAGTTACAGAGTGATGCTCAGGTACAGAGGGAGGGTCAGGAACAGAATGAGGCTGAGGTACAAAGTGAGGCTCAGGACAGAGTGAGACTTAGATACAGAGTGAGGCTCAGGTACAGAATGAAACTCAGATACAGAGTGAGACTCAAATACAAAGTGAGGCTCTGATACAGAGTGAGGCTCAGGTGCAGAGTGTGATTCAGGTACAGAGTGATGCTCAAGGACAGAGGGAGGCTCAGGTACAGGATGAGGCTGAGGTACAAAGTGAGGCTCAGGTACAGAGTAAGGCTCAGATAAAGAGTGAGAGTCAGGCACAGAGTGAGGCTCAGGTACAGAGTAAGGCTCAGAAACAGAGTGAGGCTCAGGTGCAGAGTGAGGCTCAGGTACAGAATGAGACTCAGGTACAGATTAAGACTTAGATACAGAGTGTGGCTCATTTGCAGAGTGAGATTCAGGTACAGCATGAGGCTCAGGTACAGAGTAAGACTCAGATACAGAGTGAGGCTCAGATACAAAGTGAGGCTCAGTGCAGAATGAGAGACAGATAAAGAGTGAGGATCTGAAACAGAGTGAGGCTCAGATAGAGTGTGGCTCAGGTGCAGAGTGAGATTCAGATACAGAGTGAGAATCAGGTACAGAGTATGGTTCAGATACAGAGTGAGGCTCGTGTACAGAGTGAGACTCAGTTACAGAGTGATGCTCAGGTACAGAGGGAGGGTCAGGAACAGAATGAGGCTGAGGTACAAAGTGAGGCTCAGGACAGAGTGAGACTTAGATACAGAGTGAGGCTCAGGTACAGAATGAAACTCAGATACAGAGTGAGACTCAAATACAAAGTGAGGCTCTGATACAGAGTGAGGCTCAGGTGCAGAGTGTGATTCAGGTACAGAGTGATGCTCAAGGACAGAGGGAGGCTCAGGTACAGGATGAGGCTGAGGTACAAAGTGAGGCTCAGGTACAGAGTAAGGCTCAGATAAAGAGTGAGAGTCAGGCACAGAGTGAGGCTCAGGTACAGAGTAAGGCTCAGAAACAGAGTGAGGCTCAGGTGCAGAGTGAGGCTCAGGTACAGAATGAGACTCAGGTACAGATTAAGACTTAGATACAGAGTGTGGCTCATTTGCAGAGTGAGATTCAGGTACAGCATGAGGCTCAGGTACAGAGTATTGCTCAGATACAAAGTGAGGCTCAGTTACAGATTGAGGCACAGGTACCGAGTTTGACTCATGTGCAGAGTGAGGCTCAGGTACAGAGTGTGACTGAGATACAGTATGAGGCTCAGGTACACAGTGAGACTCAGGTACAGAGTAAGACTCAGATACAGAGTGAGGCTTAGGTACAGAGTGAGACTCAGATACAGAGTGATGGTCAGGTACAGAGAGATGCTCAGGTACAGGATGAGGCTGAGGTACAGAGTAAGGCTCAGGACAGTGTGAGACTCAGGTACAGAGTGAGGCTCAGGTACTGAGAGGGGCTCAGGTACGGACTGAGGCTCAGGTCCAGAGTGAGAGTCAGGTACAGAGTGATAGTAAGATACCAAGTTAGGCTCTGGTACAAAGTGAGGCTCAGATACAGGATTACGCTCAGGTACAGATTGAGGCACAGGCACTCTGTACTCATGTACAGAGTAAGACTCAGATACAGAGTGAGGCTCGAATTCAGAGTGAGGCTCAGAGCAGAATGAGAGACAGATACAGGTTGAGGCTCTGATACAGAGTGTGACTCAGATACAGAGTGTGGCTCAGTTGCGGAGTGAGATTCAGGTACCGAGTGAGACTCAGGTACAGATTGAGGCACAGGTACAGAGTATGACTCCTGTACAGAGTGAGACTCAGGTACAGAGTATGACTGAGATACAGAATGAGTCTCAGGAACAGTGTGAGTCTCAGGTACATAGTAAGGCTCAGATACAGAGTGAGGCTCAGGTACAGAGTGAGATTCAGATACAGAGTGATGCTCAGGTACAGACGGATGCTCAGGTACAAAGTGAGACTCAAGTATAGAGTGAGGCTCAGGTACAGAATGAGACTCAGATACAGAGTGAGACTCAGATACAGAGTGAGGCTCAGATACAGAGTGAGGCTCAGATACAGAGTGTGGTTCAGGTGCACAGTGAGATTTTGGTACAGTTTGAGGCTCAGGTACAGATTAAGCCTCAGATACACAGTGATGCTCAGGAACAGAGGGATGCTCGGGTAAAAAGTGAGTCTCAGGTACAGAATGAAACTCAGATACAGAGTGAGTCTCAAATACAAAGTGAGGCTCTGATACAGAGTGAGGCTCAGCTACACGATGTGGCTCAGATACAGTGTGAGGCTAAGTTGCAGACTGGGGCTCAGTTACAGAGTGAGAGTCTGGTACAGAGTGATGCTCAGTTACAGAGAGAGGCTCAGGTACAGAATGAGAGTCAGATAAAGAGTGAGGCTCAGGTACAGAATGAGATTCAGGTACAGAGTAAGACTCAGATACAGAGTGAGGCTCAGATACAAAGTGAGGCTCAGTGCAGAATGATAGACAGATAAAGAGTGAGGATCTGGAACAGAGTGAGGCTCAGATAGAGTGTGGCTCAGGTGCAGAGTGAGATTCAGATACAGAGTGAGAATCAGGTACAGAGTATGGTTCAGAGAGTGAGGCTCGTGTACAGAGTGAGACTCAGTTACAGAGTGATGCTCAGGTACAGAGGGAGGCTCAGGAACAGGATGAGGCTGAGGTACAAAGTGAGGCTCAGGACAGAGTGTGACTCAGGGACAGAGTGAGGCTCAGGTACAGAATGAAACTCAGATACAGAGTGAGACTCAAATACAAAGTGAGGCTCTGATACAGAGTGAGGCTCAGAGAAAGATCGTGGCTCAGGTGCAGGTTGTGATTCAGGTACAGAGTGATGCTCAGGTACAGAGGGAGGCTCAGGGACAGGATGAGGCTGAGGTACAAAGTGAGGCTCAGGACAGAGAGAGACTCAGATACAGATTGAGGCTCAGATACAGAGTGGGTCTCAGGTACGCACTGAGGCTCAGGTGCAGAGTGAGATTAAGGTACAGAATTAGACTCAGGTACTGAGTAAGGCTCAGGTACTGAGTGAGGCTCAGATACAGAATGAGACTCAGATACAGCGTGAGACTCAGATGCAGAGTGAGGCTCAGCTACACGACGAGGCTCAGATAGAGAGTGAGGCTAAGGTGCAGAGTGGAGCTCAGGTACGGCGTGAGAGTCAGGTACAGAGTGACGCTCAGATACAGAGTGTGGCTCAGGTACAGAATGAGAGTCAGATAAAGAGTGAGGCTCAGATACAGAGTGAGGCTCAGATACAGAGTGTGGCTCAGGTGCAGAGTGAGATTAAGGTACAGAGTGAGGCTCAGATACAGACTGAGTGTCTGATACAGAGTGAAGCTCAGAGAAAGAGTGTGGGTCAGGTGAAGAGTAGGATTAAGTTACAGAGTGAGGGTCAGGTACAGAGTAAGGCTCAGATACAGAGTGAGGCTCATGTGCAGACTGAGGCTCAGGTACAGAATGAAACTCAGGTACTGAGTAAGGTTCAGGAACAGAGTGAGGCTCAGATACATAATGAGTCTCAGATACAGTGCGAGACTCAGATACAGAGTGAGGCTCAGCTACACGATGAGGCTCAGGTACATAGTGAGGCACAGGACAGAATGAGACTCAGATACAGAGTGAGGATAAGGTGCAGAGTGGGGCTCAGGTACAGAGTGAGATTCAGGTACAGAGTGAGGCTCAGGTACAGAGTAAGGCTCAGAAACAGAGTGAGGCACAGGTACAGAGTGAGGCTCAGGTACAGAGTAAGACTCAGATACAGAGTGAGGCTCTGATACAGAGTGAGGCTCAGGTGCAGAGTGAGGCTCTGATACAGAGTGATGCTCAGCTACACGATGAGGCTCAGATACAGAGTGAGGCTAAGGTGCAGAGTGGGGCTCAGGTACGGAGTGAGAGTCAGGTACAGAGTGACGCTGAGATACAGAGTGTGACTCAGGTACAGAATGAGAGTCAGATAAAGAGTGAGGCTCAGATACAGAGTGAGGCTCAGATACAGAATGTGGCTCAGGTGCAGAGTGAGATTAAGGTACAGAGTGAGGCTCAGGTACAGAGTAAGGCTCAGGTACAGAATGAGACTCAGATACAGAGTGAGACTCAGATACAGAGTGAGGCTCTGATACAGAGTGAGGCTCAGAGACAGAGTGTGGCTCAGGTGCAGAGTGGGATTCAGGTACCGAGTGAGGCTCATGTACAGATTGAGGCACAGGTACAGAGTGTGACTCATGTGCAGAGTGAGGCTCAGGTACAGAGTGTGACTGAGATACAGTATGAGGCTCAGGTACACAATGAGACTCAGGTACAGAGTAAGACTCAGATACAGAGTGAGGCTCTGATACAGAGTGAGGCTCAGAGACAGAGCGTGGCTCAGGTGCAGAGTGAGATTCAGGTACCGAGTGAGGCTCAGCTACACAATGAGACTCAGGTACTTTGTAAGGCTCAGGTACAGAGTCAGGCTCAGTTACAGAGCATGGCTCAGGTGCAGACTAAGATTAAGGTACAGAGTGAGGCTCAGGTACAGAGTAAGGCTCAGATACAGAGTGAGGCTCATGTGCAGACTGAGGCTCAGGTACAGAATGAAACTCAGGTACTGAGTAAGGCTCAGGTACAGAGTGAGGCTCAGATACATAATGAGACTCAGATACAGTGCGAGACACAGATACAGAGTGAGGCTCAGCTACACGATGAGGCTCAGGTACAGAGTGAGGCTCAGGATAGAGTGAGACTCAGATACAGAGTGAGGATAAGGTGCAGAGTGGGACTCAGGTACAGAGTGAAAGTCAGGTACAGAGTGAGGCTCAGGTACAGAGTAAGGCTTAGAAACAGAGTGAGGCTCAGGTGCAGAGAGGCTCAGGTACAGAATGAGACTCAGGTACAGATTAAGACTCAGATACAGAGTGTGGCTCAGTTGCAGAGTGAGATTCAGGTACAGCGTGAGGCTCAGGTACAGAGTAATGCTCAGATACAGAGAGAGGCTCAGTTACAGGATGAAGCTCAGGTACAGATTGAGGCAAAGGTACAGAGTATGACTCATGTACAGGGTGAGGCTCAGGTACAGAGTGTGACTGAGATACAGAGTGAGGCTCAGGTATAAAATGAGTCTCATGTACAGAATGAGAGTCAGATACAGAGTGAGAATCTGATACAGATTGAGGCTCTGTTACAGAGTGTGGCTCAGGTGCAGACTGAGATTCAGGTACAGAGTGAGGCTCAGGTACACAGTAAGGCTCAGATACAGAGTGAGGCTCAGGTGCAGAGTGAGGCTCAGGTACAGAATGACACTCAGATACAGAGTGAGACTCAAATACAAAGTGAGGCTCTGATACAGAGTGAGGCTCAGGTGCAGAGTGTGATTCAGGTACAGAGTGATGCTCAAGGACAGAGGGAGGCTCAGGTACAGGATGAGGCTGAGGTACAAAGTGAGGCTCAGGTACAGAGTAAGGCTCAGATAAAGAGTGAGAGTCAGGCACAGAGTGAGGCTCAGGTACAGAGTAAGGCTCAGAAACAGAGTGAGGCTCAGGTGCAGAGTGAGGCTCAGGTACAGAATGAGACTCAGGTACAGATTAAGACTTAGATACAGAGTGTGGCTCATTTGCAGAGTGAGATTCAGGTACAGCATGAGGCTCAGGTACAGAGTATTGCTCAGATACAGAGTGAGGCTCAGTTACAGATTGAGGCACAGGTACCGAGTTTGACTCATGTGCAGAGTGAGGCTCAGGTACAGAGTGTGACTGAGATACAGTATGAGGCTCAGGTACACAGTGAGACTCAGGTACAGAGTAAGACTCAGATACAGAGTGAGGCTTAGGTACAGAGTGAGACTCAGATACAGAGTGATGGTCAGGTACAGAGAGATGCTCAGGTACAGGATGAGGCTGAGGTACAGAGTAAGGCTCAGGACAGTGTGAGACTCAGGTACAGAGTGAGGCTCAGGTACTGAGAGGGGCTCAGGTACGGACTGAGGCTCAGGTCCAGAGTGAGAGTCAGGTACAGAGTGATAGTAAGATACCAAGTTAGGCTCTGGTACAAAGTGAGGCTCAGATACAGGATTACGCTCAGGTACAGATTGAGGCACAGGCACTCTGTACTCATGTACAGAGTAAGACTCAGATACAGAGTGAGGCTCGAATTCAGAGTGAGGCTCAGAGCAGAATGAGAGACAGATACAGGTTGAGGCTCTGATACAGAGTGTGACTCAGATACAGAGTGTGGCTCAGTTGCGGAGTGAGATTCAGGTACCGAGTGAGACTCAGGTACAGATTGAGGCACAGGTACAGAGTATGACTCCTGTACAGAGTGAGACTCAGGTACAGAGTATGACTGAGATACAGAATGAGTCTCAGGAACAGTGTGAGTCTCAGGTACATAGTAAGGCTCAGATACAGAGTGAGGCTCAGGTACAGAGTGAGATTCAGATACAGAGTGATGCTCAGGTACAGACGGATGCTCAGGTACAAAGTGAGACTCAAGTATAGAGTGAGGCTCAGGTACAGAATGAGACTCAGATACAGAGTGAGACTCAGATACAGAGTGAGGCTCAGATACAGAGTGAGGCTCAGATACAGAGTGTGGTTCAGGTGCACAGTGAGATTTTGGTACAGTTTGAGGCTCAGGTACAGATTAAGCCTCAGATACACAGTGATGCTCAGGAACAGAGGGATGCTCGGGTAAAAAGTGAGTCTCAGGTACAGAATGAAACTCAGATACAGAGTGAGTCTCAAATACAAAGTGAGGCTCTGATACAGAGTGAGGCTCAGCTACACGATGTGGCTCAGATACAGTGTGAGGCTAAGTTGCAGACTGGGGCTCAGTTACAGAGTGAGAGTCTGGTACAGAGTGATGCTCAGTTACAGAGAGAGGCTCAGGTACAGAATGAGAGTCAGATAAAGAGTGAGGCTCAGGTACAGAATGAGATTCAGGTACAGAGTAAGACTCAGATACAGAGTGAGGCTCAGATACAAAGTGAGGCTCAGTGCAGAATGATAGACAGATAAAGAGTGAGGATCTGGAACAGAGTGAGGCTCAGATAGAGTGTGGCTCAGGTGCAGAGTGAGATTCAGATACAGAGTGAGAATCAGGTACAGAGTATGGTTCAGAGAGTGAGGCTCGTGTACAGAGTGAGACTCAGTTACAGAGTGATGCTCAGGTACAGAGGGAGGCTCAGGAACAGGATGAGGCTGAGGTACAAAGTGAGGCTCAGGACAGAGTGTGACTCAGGGACAGAGTGAGGCTCAGGTACAGAATGAAACTCAGATACAGAGTGAGACTCAAATACAAAGTGAGGCTCTGATACAGAGTGAGGCTCAGAGAAAGATCGTGGCTCAGGTGCAGGTTGTGATTCAGGTACAGAGTGATGCTCAGGTACAGAGGGAGGCTCAGGGACAGGATGAGGCTGAGGTACAAAGTGAGGCTCAGGACAGAGAGAGACTCAGATACAGATTGAGGCTCAGATACAGAGTGGGTCTCAGGTACGCACTGAGGCTCAGGTGCAGAGTGAGATTAAGGTACAGAATTAGACTCAGGTACTGAGTAAGGCTCAGGTACTGAGTGAGGCTCAGATACAGAATGAGACTCAGATACAGCGTGAGACTCAGATGCAGAGTGAGGCTCAGCTACACGACGAGGCTCAGATAGAGAGTGAGGCTAAGGTGCAGAGTGGAGCTCAGGTACGGCGTGAGAGTCAGGTACAGAGTGACGCTCAGATACAGAGTGTGGCTCAGGTACAGAATGAGAGTCAGATAAAGAGTGAGGCTCAGATACAGAGTGAGGCTCAGATACAGAGTGTGGCTCAGGTGCAGAGTGAGATTAAGGTACAGAGTGAGGCTCAGATACAGACTGAGTGTCTGATACAGAGTGAAGCTCAGAGAAAGAGTGTGGGTCAGGTGAAGAGTAGGATTAAGTTACAGAGTGAGGGTCAGGTACAGAGTAAGGCTCAGATACAGAGTGAGGCTCATGTGCAGACTGAGGCTCAGGTACAGAATGAAACTCAGGTACTGAGTAAGGTTCAGGAACAGAGTGAGGCTCAGATACATAATGAGTCTCAGATACAGTGCGAGACTCAGATACAGAGTGAGGCTCAGCTACACGATGAGGCTCAGGTACATAGTGAGGCACAGGACAGAATGAGACTCAGATACAGAGTGAGGATAAGGTGCAGAGTGGGGCTCAGGTACAGAGTGAGATTCAGGTACAGAGTGAGGCTCAGGTACAGAGTAAGGCTCAGAAACAGAGTGAGGCACAGGTACAGAGTGAGGCTCAGGTACAGAGTAAGACTCAGATACAGAGTGAGGCTCTGATACAGAGTGAGGCTCAGGTGCAGAGTGAGGCTCTGATACAGAGTGATGCTCAGCTACACGATGAGGCTCAGATACAGAGTGAGGCTAAGGTGCAGAGTGGGGCTCAGGTACGGAGTGAGAGTCAGGTACAGAGTGACGCTGAGATACAGAGTGTGACTCAGGTACAGAATGAGAGTCAGATAAAGAGTGAGGCTCAGATACAGAGTGAGGCTCAGATACAGAATGTGGCTCAGGTGCAGAGTGAGATTAAGGTACAGAGTGAGGCTCAGGTACAGAGTAAGGCTCAGGTACAGAATGAGACTCAGATACAGAGTGAGACTCAGATACAGAGTGAGGCTCTGATACAGAGTGAGGCTCAGAGACAGAGTGTGGCTCAGGTGCAGAGTGGGATTCAGGTACCGAGTGAGGCTCATGTACAGATTGAGGCACAGGTACAGAGTGTGACTCATGTGCAGAGTGAGGCTCAGGTACAGAGTGTGACTGAGATACAGTATGAGGCTCAGGTACACAATGAGACTCAGGTACAGAGTAAGACTCAGATACAGAGTGAGGCTCTGATACAGAGTGAGGCTCAGAGACAGAGCGTGGCTCAGGTGCAGAGTGAGATTCAGGTACCGAGTGAGGCTCAGCTACACAATGAGACTCAGGTACTTTGTAAGGCTCAGGTACAGAGTCAGGCTCAGTTACAGAGCATGGCTCAGGTGCAGACTAAGATTAAGGTACAGAGTGAGGCTCAGGTACAGAGTAAGGCTCAGATACAGAGTGAGGCTCATGTGCAGACTGAGGCTCAGGTACAGAATGAAACTCAGGTACTGAGTAAGGCTCAGGTACAGAGTGAGGCTCAGATACATAATGAGACTCAGATACAGTGCGAGACACAGATACAGAGTGAGGCTCAGCTACACGATGAGGCTCAGGTACAGAGTGAGGCTCAGGATAGAGTGAGACTCAGATACAGAGTGAGGATAAGGTGCAGAGTGGGACTCAGGTACAGAGTGAAAGTCAGGTACAGAGTGAGGCTCAGGTACAGAGTAAGGCTTAGAAACAGAGTGAGGCTCAGGTGCAGAGAGGCTCAGGTACAGAATGAGACTCAGGTACAGATTAAGGCTCAGATACAGAGTGTGGCTCAGTTGCAGAGTGAGATTCAGGTACAGCGTGAGGCTCAGGTACAGAGTAATGCTCAGATACAGAGTGAGGCTCAGTTACAGGATGAAGCTCAGGTACAGATTGAGGCAAAGGTACAGAGTATGACTCATGTACAGGGTGAGGCTCAGGTACAGAGTGTGACTGAGATACAGAGTGAGGCTCAGGTATAAAATGAGTCTCATGTACAGAATGAGAGTCAGATACAGAGTGAGAATCTGATACACATTGAGGCTCAGTTACAGAGTGTGGCTCAGGTGCAGACTGAGATTCAGGTACAGACTGAGATTCAGGTACAGAGTGAGGCTCAGGTACACAATGAGACTCAGGTACTGAGTAAGGCTCAGGTAGAGAGTGAGCCTCAGATACAGAATGAGGCTCAGATACAGCGTGAGACTCAGATACAGAGTAAGGCTCTGGTACAGAGTGGGGCTCAGGTATGGACTGAGGTTTAGGTACCTAGTGAGAGTCAGGTACAGATTAAATGTCAGATACAAACTGAGGCTCTGGTACATAGTGAGGCTCAGATACAGGATGAGGCTCAGGTACAGATTGAGGCACAGGTTCAGAGTATGACTCATTTACAGAGTGAGGCTCAGATACAGAGTGAGGCTCAGGTACAGAATGAGACTCAGCTACAGAGTAAGACTCAGATACAGAGTGAGGCTCAATGCAGAATGAGAGACAGTTACAGAGTGAGGCTCTGATACAGAGTGAGGCTCAGATACAGAGTGTGGCTCAGTTGTGGAGTGAGATTCAGGTACAGCGTGAGACTCAGGTACAGTGGAAGGCTCAGATGCAGAGTGAGGCTCAGGTACAGAGTAAGGCTCAGATACAGAGTGAGGCTCAGTTACAGAGTGAGATTGAGATACAGAGTGAGACTCAGGTACAGAGGGGTACTCAGGTACAAAGTTAGACTCAGGTATAGAATGAGGCTCAGGTACAGAATGAGACACAGATACAGAGTGAGACTCAGATACAGAGTGAGGCGCTGATACAGAGTGAGGCTCGGAGACAGAGTGTGGCTCAGGTGCAGAGTGAGATGCAGGTACCGAGTGAGGCTCAGGTACAGAGTAAGGCTCAGATACAGATTGAGACTCAGGTACAGAATGTGACTGAGATATTATGAGGCTCAGGTACAGAATGAGATTCAGGTACAGAGTAAGACTCAGACACAGAGTGTGGCTCAGTTACACGATGAGGCTCAGATACAGAGTGAGGCCAAGGTGCAGAGTGAGGCTCAGGTACGGAGTGAGAGTCAGGTACAGAGTGACGCTGAGATACAGAGTGTGCCTCAGGTACAGAATGAGAGTCAGATAAAGAGTGAGGCTCAGATACAGAGTGAGGCTCAGATACAGAGTGTGGCTCAGGTGCAGAGTGAGATTAAGGTACAGAGTGAGGTCAGGAACAGAGTAAGGCTCAGATACAGAGTGAGATTCAGATACAGATTGATGCTCAGGAACAGAGGGGTACTCAGGTACAAAGTTAGCATCAGGTATAGAATGAGGCTCAGGTACAGAATGAGACTCAGACACAGAGTGAGACTCAGATACAGAGTGAGGCTCTGATACAGAGTGAGGCTCAGAGACCGAGCGTGGCTCAGGTGCAGAGTGAGATTCAGGTACCGAGTGAGGCTCAGGTACAGAGTGAGACTCAGGTACAGAGAAAGGCTCAGGTACAGAGTCAGGCTTAGATACAGAGCATGGCTCAAGTGCAGAGTGAGATTCAGGTACAGAGTAAGACTCAGATACAGAGTGAGGCTCATGTGCAGACTGAGGCTCAGGTACAGAATGAAACTCAGGTACTGAGTAAGGCTCAGGTACAGAGTGAGACTCAGATACATAATGAGACTCAGATACAGTGCGAGACTCAGATACAGAGTGAGGCTCAGCAACACGATCAGGCTCAGGTACAGAGTGAGGCTCAGGATAGAGTGAGACTCAGATACAGAGTGAGGTTTAAGGTGCAGAGTGAGGCTCAGGTACTGAGAAGGGGCTCAGGTACGGACTGAGGCTCAGGTCCAGAGTGAGAGTCAGGTACAGAGTGATTGTAAGATACCAAGTTTGGCTCTGGTACAAAGTGAGGCTCAGATACAGGATTACGCTCAGGTACAGATTGAGGCACAGGCACTCTGTACTCATGTACAGAGTAAGACTCAGATACAGAGTGAGGCTCAGATTCAGAGTGAGGCTCAGAGCAGAATGAGAGACAGATACTGGTTGAGGCTCTGATACAGAGTGTGGCTCAGATACAGAATGAGGCTCTGATAATGAGTGTGGCTCAGAGACAGAGTGAGGCTCAGTTGCAGAGTGAGATTCAGGTACCGAGTGAGACTCAGGTACAGATTGAGGCACAGGTACAGAGTATGACTCCTGTACAGAGTGAGACTCAGGTACAGAGTATGACTGAGATACAGAATGAGTCTCAGGAACAGTGTGAGTCTCAGGTACATAGTAAGGCTCAGATACAGAGTGAGGCTCAGGTACAGAGTGAGATTCAGATACAGAGTGATGCTCAGGTACAGACGGATGCTCAGGTACAAAGTGAGACTCAAGTATAGAGTGAGGCTCAGGTACAGAATGAGATTCAGATACAGAGTGAGACTCAGATACAGAGTGAGGCTCAGATACAGAGTGAGGCTCAGATACAGAGTGTGGTTCAGGTGCACAGTGAGATTTTGGTACAGTTTGAGGCTCAGGTACAGATTAAGCCTCAGATACACAGTGATGCTCAGGAACAGAGGGATGCTCGGGTAAAAAGTGAGTCTCAGGTACAGAATGAAACTCAGATACAGAGTGAGTCTCAAATACAAAGTGAGGCTCTGATACAGAGTGAGGCTCAGCTACACGATGTGGCTCAGATACAGTGTGAGGCTAAGTTGCAGACTGGGGCTCAGTTACAGAGTGAGAGTCAGGTACAGAATGAGAGTCAGATAAAGAGTGAGGCTCAGGTACAGAATGAGATTCAGGTACAGAGTAAGACTCAGATACAGAGTGAGGCTCAGAGACAAAGTGAGGCTCAGTGCAGAATGATAGACAGATAAAGAGTGAGGATCTGGAACAGAGTGAGGCTCAGATAGAGTGTGGCTCAGGTGCAGAGTGAGATTCAGATACAGAGTGAGAATCAGGTACAGAGTATGGTTCAGAGAGTGAGGCTCGTGTACAGAGTGAGACTCAGTTACAGAGTGATGCTCAGGTACAGAGGGAGGCTCAGGAACAGGATGAGGCTGAGGTACAAAGTGAGGCTCAGGACAGAGTGAGATTTAGATACAGAGTGAGACTCAGGTACAGAATGAAACTCAGATACAGAGTGAGACTCAAATACAAAGTGAGGCTCTGATACAGAGTGAGGCTCAGAGAAAGAGCATGGCTCAGGTGCAGGTTGTGATTCAGGTACAGAGTGATGCTCAGGTACAGAGGGAGGCTCAGGGACAGGATGAGGCTGAGGTACAAAGTGAGGCTCAGGACAGAGTGTGACTCAGGTACAGAGTGAGGCTCAGATACAGAGTGGGTCTCAGGTACGCACTGAGGCTCAGGTGCAGAGTGAGATTAAGGTACAGAATTAGACTCAGGTACTGAGTAAGGCTCAGGTACTGAGTGAGGCTCAGATACAGAATGAGACTCAGATACAGCGTGAGACTCAGATGCAGAGTGAGGCTCAGCTACATGACGAGGCTCAGATAGAGAGTGAGGCTAAGGTGCAGAGTGCGGCTCAGGTCCGGAGTGAGAGTCAGGTAGAGAGTGATGCTCAGGTACAGGATGAGGCTGAGGTACAAAATGAGGCTCAGGACAGAGAGAGACTCAGATACAGATTGAGGCTCAGATACAGAGTGGGTCTCAGGTACGCACTGAGGCTCAGGTGCAGAGTGAGATTAAGGTACAGAATTAGACTCAGGTACTGAGTAAGGCTCAGGTACACCGTGAGGCTCAGATACAGAATGAGACTCAGATACAGCGTGAGACTCAGATACAGAGAGTGGCTCAGGTACAGAATGAGAGTCAGATAAAGAGTGAGGCTCAGATACAGAGTGAGGCTCAGATACAGAGTGTGGCTCAGGTGCAGAGTGAGATTAAGGTACAGAGTGAGGCTCAGATACAGACTGAGGGTCTGATACAGAGTGAATCTCAGAGAAAGAGTGTGGGTCAGGTGAAGAGTAGGATTAAGTTACAGAGTGAGGGTCAGGTACAGAGTAAGGCTCAGATACAGAGTGATGCTCATGTGCAGACTGAGGCTCAGGTACAGAATGAAACTCAGGTACTGAGTAAGGCTCAGGTACAGAGTGAGGCTCAGATACATAATGAAACACAGATACAGTGTGAGGCTCAGATACAGAGTGAGGCTCAGCTACACGATGAGGCTCAGGTACATAGTGAGACACAGGACAGAGTGAGACTCAGATACAGAGTAAGGATAAGGTGCTGAGTGGGGCTCAGGTACAGAGTGAGATTCAGGTACAGAGTGAGGCTCAGGTACAGAGTAAGGCTCAGAAACAGAGTGAGGCTCAGGTACAGAATGAGATTCAGGTACAGAGTAAGACTCAGACACAGAGTGAGGCTCAGATACAGAGTGATGCTCAGCTACACGATGAGGCTCAGATACAGAGTGAGGCTAGATGCAGAGTGGGGCTCAGGTACGGAGTGAGAGTCAGGTACAGAGTGACGCTGAGATATAGAGTGTGACTCAGGTACAGAATGAGAGTCAGATAAAGAGTGAGGCTCAGATACAGAGTGAGGCTCAGATACAGAATGTGGCTCAGGTGCAGAGTGAGATTAAGGTACAGAGTGAGGCTCAGGTACAGAGTAAGGCTCAGATACAGAGTGAGGCTCAGTTACAGAGTAAGATTCAGATACAGATTGATGCTCAGGTACAGAGGGGTACTCAGGTACAGGTTAGACTCAGGTATAGAATGAGGCTCAGGTACAGAATGTGACTCAGATACAGTGTGAGGCTCTGATACAGAGTGAGGCTCAGAGACAGAGTGTGGCTCAGGTGCAGAGTGAGATTCAGGTACCGAGTGAGGCTCATGTACAGATTGAGGCACAGGTACAGAGTATGCCTCATGTGCAGAGTGAGGCTCAGGTACAGAGTGTGACTGAGATACAGTATGAGGCTCAGGTACACAATGAGACTCAGGTACAGAGTAAGACTCAGATACAGAGTGAGGCTCTGATACAGAGTGAGGCTCAGAGACAGAGCGTGGCTCAGATGCAGAGTGAGATTCAGGTACCGAGTGAGGCTCAGCTACACAATGAGACTCAGGTACTTTGTAAGGCTCAGGTACAGAGTCAGGCTCAGATACAGAGCATGGCTCAGGTGCAGACTAAGATTAAGGTACAGAGTGAGGCTCAGGTACAGAGTAAGGCTCAGATACAGAGTGAGGCTCGTGCAGACTGAGGCTCAGGTACAGAATGAAACTCAGGTACTGAGTAAGGCTCAGGTACAGAGTGAGGCTCAGATACATAATGAGACTCAGATACAGTGCGAGACACAGATATAGAGTGAGGCTCAGCTACACGATGAGGCTCAGGTACAGAGTGAGGCTCAGGATAGAGTGAGACTCAGATACAGAGTGAGGATAAGGTGCAGAGTGGGGCTCAGGTACAGAGTGAGAGTCAGGTACAGAGTGAGGCTCAGGTACAGAGTAAGGCTTAGAAACAGAGTGAGGCTCAGGTGCAGAGAGGCTCAGGTACAGAATGAGACCCAGGTACAGAGTAAGACTCAGATACAGAGTGTGGCTCAGTTGCAGAGTGAGATTCAGGTACAGTGTGAGGCTCAGGTACAGAGTAATGCTCAGATACAGAGTGAGGCTCAGATACAGGATGAAGCTCAGGTACAGATTGAGGCAAAGGTACGGAGTATGACTCATGTACAGGGTGAGGCTCAGGTACAGAGTGTGACTGAGATACAGGTACAAAATGAGTCTCATGTACAGAATGAGAGTCAGATACAGAGTGAGAATCTGATACACATTGAGGCTCAGTTACAGAGTGTGGCTCAGGTGCAGACTGAGATTCAGGTACAGACTGAGATTCAGGTAGAGAGTGAGCCTCAGATACAGAATGAGGCTCAGATACAGCGTGAGACTCAGATACAGAGTGAGGCTCTGGTACAGAGTGGGGCTCAGGTATGGACTGAGGTTTAGGTACCTAGTGAGAGTCAGGTACAGATTGAATGTCAGATACAAACTGAGTCTCTGGTACATAGTGAGGCTCAGATACAGGATGAGGCTCAGGTACAGATTGAGGCACAGGTTCAGAGTATGACTCATTTACAGAGTGAGGCTCAGATACAGAGTGAGGCTCAGGTACAGAATGAGACTCAGCTACAGAGTAAGACTCAGATACAGAGTGAGGCTCAATGCAGAATGAGAGACAGTTACAGAGTGAGGCTCTGATACAGAGTGAGGCTCAGATACAGAGTGTGGCTCAGTTGTGGAGTGAGATTCAGGTACAGCGTGAGGCTCAGGTACAGTGGAAGGCTCAGATGCAGAGTGAGGCTCAGGTACAGAGTAAGGCTCAGATACAGAGTGAGGCTCAGTTACAGAGTGAGATTCAGATACAGAGTGAGACTCAGGTACAGAGGGGTACTCAGGTACAAAGTTAGACTCAGGTATAGAATGAGGCTCAGGTACAGAATGAGACTCAGATACAGAGTGAGACTCAGATACAGAGTGAGGCGCTGATACAGAGTGAGGCTCGGAGACAGAGTGTGGCTCAGGTGAAGAGTGAGATGCAGGTACCGAGTGAGGCTCAGGTACAGAGTAAGGCTCAGGTACAGAGTGAGATTCAAATACAGATTGAGACTCAGGTACAGAGTATGGCTCAGATACAGAGTGAGGCTCGTGTACAGAGTGAGACTCAGTTACAGAGTAAGGCTCAGGTACAGAGTGTGACTGAGATACATTATGAGGCTCAGGTACAGAATGAGATTCAGGTACAGAGTAAGACTCAGACACAGAGTGTGGCTCAGTTGCAGAGTGAGGCTCAGCTACACGATGAGGCTCAGATACAGAGTGAGGCTAAGGTGCAGAGTGGGGCTCAGGTACGGAGTGAGAGTCAGGTACAGTGACGCTGAGATACAGAGTGTGGCTCAGGTACAGAATGAGAGTCAGATAAAGAGTAAGGCTCAGATACAGAGTGAGGCTCAGATACAGAGTGTGGCTCAGGTGCAGAGTGAGATTAAGGTACAGAGTGAGGCTCAGGAACAGAGTAAGGCTCAGATACAGAGTGAGATTCAGATACAGATTGATGCTCAGGAACAGAGGGGTACTCAGGTACAAAGTTAGCATCAGGTATAGAATGAGGCTCAGGTACAGAATGAGATTCAGACACAGAGTGAGACTCAGATGCAGAGTGAGGCTCTGATACAGAGTGAGGCTCAGAGAAAGAGTGTGGCTCAGGTGCAGAGTCATATTCAGGTACCGAGTGAGGCTCAGGTACAGATTGAGGCACAGGTACAGAGTATGACTGAGATACAGCATGAGGCTCAGGTACACAATGAGACTCAGGTACAGAGTAAGACTCAGATACAGAGTGAGTCTCTGATACAGAGTGAGGCTCAGAGACAGAGCGTGGCTCAGGTGCAGAGTGAGATTCAGGTACCGAGTGAGGCTCAGGTACAGAGTGAGACTCAGGTATAGAGAAAGGCTCAGGTACAGAGTCAGGCTTAGATACAGAGCATGGCTCAAGTGCAGTGTAAGATTAAGGTACAGAGTTAGGCTCAGGTACAGAGTAAGGCTCAGATACAGAGTGAGGCTCATGTGCAGACTGAGGCTCAGGTACAGAATGAAACTCAGGTACTGAGTAAGGCTCAGGTATAGAGTGAGGCTCAGATACATAATGAGACTCAGATATAGTGCGAGACTCAGATACAGAGTGAGGCTCAGCTACACGATGAGGCTCAGGTACAGAGTGAGGCTCAGGATAGAGTGAGACCCAGATACAGAGTGAGGATAAGGTGCAGAGTGGGGCTCAGGTACAGAGTGAGAGTCAGGTACAGAGTGAGGCTCAGGTACAGAGTAAGGCTCAGAAACAGAGTGAGGCTCAGGTGCAGAGTGAGGCTCAGGTACAGAATGAGACTCAGTTACAGAGTAAGACTCAGATACAGAGTGTGGCTCAGTTGCAGAGTGAGATTCAGGTACAGCGTGAGGCTCAGGTACAGAGTAATGCTCAGATACAGAGTGAGGCTCAGGTACAGGATGAGGCTCAGGTACAGATTGAGGCAAAGGTACAGAGTATGACTCATGTACAGAGTGAGGCTCAGGTACAGAGTGTGACTGAGATACAGAGTGAAGCTAAGGTACAAAATGAGACTCATGTACAGAATGAGAGTCAGATACAGAGTGAGAATCTGATACAGATTGAGGCTCAGTTACAGAGTGTGGCTCAGGTGCAGACTGAGATTCAGGTACAGTCTGAGATTCAGGTACAGAGTGAGGCTCAGGTACAGAGTAAGACTCAGATACAGAGTGAGGCTCAGTGCAGAATGAGAGACAGACACAGAGTGAGTTTCTGATACAGAGTGAGGCTCAGACACAGGGTGTGGCCCAAGTGCGGAGTGAGATTCAGGTACAGCGTGATGCTCAGGTACAGAGTAAGGCTCAGATAAAGAGTGAGGCTCAGATACAGAGTGAGGCTCAGGTACAGAAAGAGAGTCAGATACAGAGTGAGGCTCTGATAAAGACTAAGGCTCAGATACAGATTGTGGCTCAGGTGCAGAGTGAGATTCAGTTCTAGAGTGAGGCTGAGTACAGAGTAAGACTCAGATACAGAGTGAGGCTCAGTGCAGAATGAGAGAATGAGATTCAGGTACAGCGTGATGCTCAGGTACAGAGTAAGGCACAGATAAAGAGTGAGGCTCACGTTCAGAGTGAGATTCAGATACAGTGATGCTCAGGTACAGAGGGATGCTCAGGTACAAAGTGAGACTCAGGTATAGAGTGAGGCTCAAGTACAGAATGAGACTCAGATACAGAGTGAGGCTCAGATACAGAGTGTGGCTCATGTTCAGAGTGAGATTCAGATACAGTGAAGCTCAGGTACAGAGTGTGACTGAGATACAGAATGAGGCTCATGTACATAATGAGACTCAGGTACACAGTAAGTCTCAGAAAGAGAGTGAGACTCAGATACAGAGTGCGGCTCAGATACAGAGTGTGGCTCAGGTGCTGAGTGAGATTCAGGTACAGAGCGAGGCTCAGGTAGAGTAAGGCTCAGATAAAGAGTGAAGCACAGCTGCAGAGTGAGGATCAGGTACAGAATGAGACTCAGCTACAGAGTTAGACACAGATACAGAGTGAGGCTCAGATACAGAGTGAGCCTCAGTACAGAATGAGAGACAGATACAGAGTGAGGCTCTGATACAGAGTGTGGCTCAAATACAGAGTGTGGCTCAGGTGCAGAGTGAGATTCAATTACAGCGTGAGGCTCAGGTACAGAGTAAGGCTCAGATACAGAGTGAGATTCAGATACAGAGTGAGGCTCAGGTACAAAGGGATGCTCAGGTACAAAGTAAGACTCAGGTATAGAGTGAGGCTCAGGTACATAATGAAACTCAGATACAGAGTGAGTCTCAAATACAGATTGAGACTCAGATACAGAGTGATGCTCAGGTACAGAGGGAGGCTCAGGTACAGGATGAGGCTGAGGTACAGAGTGAGGCTCAAGAGAGAGTGAGACTCAGATACAGAGTGAGGCTCTGGTACAGAGTGGGGCTCAGGTATGGACTGACGTTCAGGTACTGAGAGTCAGGTACAGATTGATGGTCAGATACAAACTGAGGCTCTGGTACATAGTGAGGCTCAGATACAGGATGAGGCTCAGGTACAGATTGAGGCACAGGTTCAGAGTATGACTCATTTACAGAGTGAGGCTCAGATACAGAGTGAGGCTCAGGTACAGAATGAGACTCAGCGACAGAGTAAGACTCAGATACAGAGTGAGGCTCAATGCAGAATGAGAGACAGGTACAGAGTGAGGCTCTGATACAGAGTGAGGCTCAGATACAGAGTGTGGCTCAGTTGTGAAGTGAGATTCAGGTACAGCGTGAGGCTCAGGTACAGAGGAAGGCTCAGATGCAGAGTGAGGCTCAGGTACAGAGTGAGGCTCAGATACAGAGTGAGGCTCAGTTACAGAGTGAAATTCAGATACAGAGTGAGGCTCAGGTACAGAGGGGTACTCAGGTACAAAGTTAGACTTTGTCTCAGGTACAGAATGAGACTCAGATACAGAGTGAGACTCAGATACAGAATGAGGCTCTGATACAGAGTGAGGCTCAGAGACAGAGTGTGGCTCAGGTGCAGATGAGATTCAGGTACCGAGTGAGGCTCAGGTACAGATTGAGGCACAGGTACAGAGTATGACTCATGTGCAGAGTGAGGCTCAGGTACAGAGTGTGACTGAGATACATTATGAGGCTCAGGTACACAATGAGACTCAGGTACAGAGTAAGACTCAGATACAAAGAGTGAGGCTCTGATACAGAGTGAGGCTCAGAGACAGAGCGTGGCTCAGGTGCAGAGTGAGATTCAGGTACCGAGTGAAGCTCAGGTACACAATGAGACTCAGATACAGAGTAAGGCTCAGGTACAGAGTGTGACTGAGATACAGAGTGATGCTCAGGTACAGAGTGTGGCTCAGGTACAGGATGAAGCTGAGTTACAGAGTAAGGCTCAGGACAGTGTGAGACACAGATACAGAGTGAGGCTCAGGTATTGAGAGGGGCTCAGGTATGGACTGAGCCTCAGGTACAGAGTGAGAGTCAGGTACAGAGTGATTGTCAGATACAAAGTCAGGCTCTGGTACAAAGTGAGGCTCGGATACAGAGTGAGGCTCAGATACAGAAAGAGAGTCAGATACAGAGTGAGGCTCTGATAAAGACTGAGGCTCAGATACAGATTGTGGCTCAGGTGCAGAGTGAGATTCAGTTACAGAGTGAGGCTCAGGTACAGCGTAAGACTCAGATACAGAGTGAGGCTCAGTGCAGAATGAGAGACAGATACAGAGTGAGGCTCTGATACAGAGTGAGGCTCAGATACAGAGTGTGGCCCAAGTGCGGAGTGAGATTCAGGTACAGCGTGATGCTCAGGTACAGAGTAAGGCTCTGATAAAGAGTGAGGCTCACGTTCAGAGTGAGATTCAGATACAGTGATGCTCCGGTACAGAGGGATGCTCAGGTACAAAGTGAGACTCAGGTATAGAGTGAGGCTCAGGTACAGAATGAGACTCAGATACAGAGTGAGTCTCAGATACAGAGTGAGGCTCTGATACTGAGTGAGGCTCAGAGACAGACTGTGGCTCAGGTGCAGAGTGAGATTCGGGTACCGAGTGAGGCTCAGGTACAGATTGAGGCACAGGTACAGTGTATGAATTATGTACAGAGTGAGGCTCAGGTACAGAGTGTGACTGAGATACAGAATGAGGCTCACGTACACAATGAGACTCAGGTACAGAGTAAGTCTCAGATACAGAGTGAGGCTCAGATACAGAGTGCGGCTCAGATACAGAGTGTGGCTCAGGTGCTGAGTGAGATTCAGGTACAGAGCGAGGCTCAGGTAGAGTAAGGCTCAGGAAAAGAGTGAAGCACAGCTGCAGAGTGAGGATCAGGTACAGAATGAGACTCAGCTAGAGAGTAAGACACAGATACAGAGTGAGGCTCAGATACAGAGTGAGCCTCAGTACAGAATGAGAGACAGATACAGAGTGAGGCTCTGATACAGAGTGTGGCTCAGATGCAGAGTGAGAATCAGTTACAGCGTGAGGCTCAGGTACAGAGTAAGGCTCAGATACAGAGTGAAGATCAGGTACAGAGTGAGATTCAGATACAGACTGATGTTCAGGTACAGAGTGATGCTCAGGTACAAAGCAAGACTCATGTATAGAGTGAGGCTCAGGTACAGAATGAAACTCAGATACAGAGTGAGTCTCAAATACAGATTGAGACTCAGATACAGAGTGATGCTCAGGTACAGAGGGAGGCTCAGGTACAGGATGAGGCTGAGGTACAGAGTGAGGCTCAGGAGAGAGTGAGACTCAGATACAGAGTGAGGCTCAGGTACAGACTGGGGCTCAGGTATTTACTGAGGTTCAGATACTGAGTGAGAGTCAGGTACAGAGTGAGGCTCAGGTACAGATTGAGGCACAGGTACAGAGTATGACTCATGTACAGAGTGAGGCTCATGTACAGAGTATGACTGAGATACAGAATGAGGCTCAGTTACAGAATGAGACTCAGGTACAGAGTAAGACTCAGATACATAGTGAGGCTCTTATACAGATGAGGCTCAGATACAGAGTGTGGCTCAGCAGCAGAGTGAGATTCAGGGACAGAGTGAGGTTCTGGTACAGAGTAAGGCTCAGATAGACAGTGAGGCACAAGGGCAGAGTGAGGCTCAGGTACAGAGTGAGACTCAATACAGAGTGAAGCTTAGGTAGAGAGTGAGGCTCAGGTACAGGATGAGGCTGTGGAACAGAGTAAGGCTCAGGACAGAGACACAGATACAGAGTGATGCTCAGGTACAGAGTGGGGCACATTTGCGGACTGAGGCTCAGGTACAAAGTGAGAGTCAGCTACAGATTGATTGTCAGATACAAAGTGAGGCTCTGATAAAGGATGAGTCTCAGGTACAGGTTGAGGCACAGGTACAGAGTATGACTCAAGTACAGAGTAAGACTCAGATACAGAGTGAGTCTCAGATACAGATTGAGGCTCAGGTACAGAAAGAGAGTCAGATACAGAGTGAGGCTCTGATACAGAGTGAGGAACAGATACAGAGTGTGCCTCAGGTGCAGAGTGAGATTCAGGTACAGAGTTAGACTCAGGTACAGATTAAGGCTCAGATACAGAGTAAGGCTCAGATGCAGAGTCAGGCTCAGGTACAGAGTGAGAGTCAGGTACAGAGTGATTGTCAGTTGCAAAGTGTGGCTCTGGTACATAGTGAGGCTCAGATACAGGATGAGGCTCATGTACAGATTGAGGCGCAGGTACAGAGTATGACTCATGTACAGACTAAGACTCAGATACAGAGTGAGGCTCAGATACAGAGTGAGGCTCAGGAACAGAAAGAGAGTCAGATACAGAGTGAGGCTCTGATACAGAGTGAGGCTCAGACACAGAGTGTGGCTCAGGTGCAGAGTGAGATTCAAGTACAGAGTGAGCTCAGGTACAGAGTAAGTCTCAGGTACAGAGTGAGGCTCAGGTAAGAATGAGACTCAGGTAAAGACTAAGACTCAGATACAGAGTGAGGCTCAGATACAGAGTGAGGCTCAGGTACAAAGTGAGATTCAGATACAGAGTGATGCTCTGATACAGAGTAAGGCTCAGCAACAGAGTGTGGCTCAGGTGCAGAGTGAGATTCAGTTACAGCGTGAGGCTCAGGTACAGAGTAAGTCTCAGTTACCGAGTGTGGCTCAGGTGTGGAGTGAGATTCAGGTACAGCGTGAGGCTCAGGTACAGAGTAAGGCTCAGCTACAGAGTGATGCTCAGGTACAGAGGGATGCTCAGGTACAAAGTAAGACTCAGGTATAGAGTGAGGCTCAGGCACAGAGTGTGGCCCAAGTGCGGAGTGAGATTCAGGTACAGCGTGATGCTCAGGTACAGAGTAAGGCTCAGATAAAGAGTGAGGCTCAGATACAGAGTGAGGCTCAGGTACAGAAAGAGAGTCAGATACAGAGTGAGGCTCTGATAAAGACTGAGGCTCAGATACAGATTGTGGCTCAGGTGCAGAGTGAGATTCAGTTACAGAGTGATGCTCAGGTACAGAGTAAGGCTCAGATAAAGAGTGAGGCTCAGTGCAGAATGAGAGAATGAGATTCAGGTACAGCGTGATGCTCAGGTACAGAGTAAGGCTCAGATAAAGAGTGAGGCTCACGTTCAGAGTGAGATTCAGATACAGTGATGCTCAGGTACAGAGTGAGGCTCAGGTACAAAGTGAGACTCAGGTATAGAGTGAGGCTCAAGTACAGAATGAGACTCAGATACAGAGTGAGGCTCAGATACAGAGTGTGGCTCATGTTCAGAGTGAGATTCAGATACAGTGAAGCTCAGGTACAGAGTGTGACTGAGATACAGAATGAGGCTCACGTACACAATGAGACTCAGGTACAGAGTAAGTCTCAGAAAGAGAGTGAGGCTCAGATACAGAGTGCGGCTCAGATACAGAGTGTGGCTCAGGTGCTGAGTGAGATTCAGGTACAGAGCGAGGCTCAGGTAGAGTAAGGCTCAGATAAAGAGTGAAGCACAGCTGCAGAGTGAGGATCAGGTACAGAATGAGACTCAGCTACAGAGTTAGACACAGATACAGAGTGAGGCTCAGATACAGAGTGAGCCTCAGTACAGAATGAGAGACAGATACAGAGTGATGCTCTGATAAAGAGTGAGGCTCAAATACAGAGTGTGGCTCAGGTGCAGAGTGAGATTCAGTTACAGAGTGAGGCTCAGGTACAGAGGGATGCTCAGGTACAAAGTAAGACTCAGGTACAGAGGGAGGCTCAGGTACAGAATGAGGCTGAGGTACAGAGTGAGGCTCAGGAGAGAGTGATACTCAGATACAGAGTGAGGCTCTGGTACAGAGTGGGGCTCTGTTATGGACAGAGGTTCAGGTACTGAGTGAGAGTCAGGTACAGATTGATTGTCAGATACAAACTGAGGCTCTGGTACATAGTGAGGCTCAGATACAGGATGAGGCTCAGGTACAGATTGAGGCACAGGTACAGAGTATGACTAATTTACAGAGTGAGGCTCAGATACAGAGTGAGGCTCAGGTACAGAATGAGACTCAGCTACAGAGTAAGACTCAGATACAGAGTGAGGCTCAATGCAGAATGAGAGACAGGTACAGAGTGAGGCTCTAAAACAGAGTGAGGCTCAGATACAGAGTGTGGCTCAGTTGTGGAGTGAGATTCAGGTACAGCGTGAGGCTCAGGTTCAGAGGAAGGCTCAGATGCAGAGTGAGGCTCAGGTACAGAGTAAGGCTCAGATATAGAGTGAGGCTCAGTTACAGCGTAAGGCACAGATACAGAGTGAGGCTCGGGTACAGATTGAGACTCAGATACAGAGTGAGGCTCAGGTACAGAGGGAGGCTCAGGTACAGGATGAGGCTGAGGTACAGAGTGAGGCTCAGGTACAGAGTGTGGCTCAGGTATTGACTGAAGTTCAGGTACTGAGTTAGAGTCAGGTACAGACTGATTGTCAGATACAAAGTGAGGCTCGGGTACATAGTGAGGCTCAGACACAGGATGAGGCTCAGGTACAGATTGAGGCACAGGTACAGAGTGTGACTGAGATACCGAGTGAGGCTCAGGTACACCATGAGACTCAGCTACAGAGTAAGACACAGATACAGAGTGAGGCTCAGATACAGAGTGAGGCTCAGGTACAGAATGATAGTCAGATACAGAGTGAGGCTCTGATGCAGATTGAGGCTCAGATAGAGTGAGGCTCATGTGCAGAGTGAGACTCAGTGACAGAATGAGACTCAGGTACAGAATGAGGCTCAGGTACAGAGTGAGACTCAGTTACAGAGTGATGCTCAGGTACAGAGTGAGGTGCAGTTACTAAGTGAGACTCAAATACAGAGTGAGGCTCAGATTCAGAGTGAGGCTCAGGTACAGAATGAGACACCGAAACAGAGTGAGGTTCAGATACTGAGTGTGGCTCATGTCCAGTGTGAGACTCAGGTACAGAGTGAGGCTCAGGTACAGAGTGAGGCTCAGAAACAGAGTGATGCTCAGGTACAGATTGAGGCACAGGTACAGAGTGTTACTTATGTACAGAGTGAGGCTCAGGTAGAGAGTGATACTCAGATACAGAGTGAGGTTCAGAAACAAAGTGAGGCTCTGCTACAGAGTGAGACCCAGGTATAGAGTGGGGCTCAGGTACAGAGTAAGGCTTAGATACAGAGTGATGCTCAGGTACAGAATGAGACTCAGGTACATAGTGAGACTCAGGTACAGAGTGAGACTCAGATACTCAGTGAGGGTCAGATACAAAGTTAAGCTCTGGTACAGAGTGAGACAAAGATACAGAGTTAGGCCCAGTTACAGAGTGAGAGTCAGATACAGGGTGAGGCTCAGGTACAGAATGAGGCTCAGGTACAGAATGAGACTCAGATACAGGATGAGGCTCAGATACAGAGTGAGGCTCAGATACAGAGTGAGGCTCAGCAACATGGTGAGTTTCTTTCCATAGTGTGGCTCAGGAACAGAGTGAAGTTCAGTTCCAGAAAGAGGCTCGTGTACAGAGTGAGGCTCAGATTCAGAGTGAGACTCAGATACAGAGTGAGACTCAGGTACAGAGTGAGGTTCAGATGCAGGATGAGGCTCAGATACAGAGTGAGGCTGAGATACAGAGTGAGGCTCAGGAACATGGTGAGTTCAGTTCCATAGTGTGGCTCAGGAACAGAGTGAAGTTCAGTTCCAGAATGAGGCTCAGGAACAGAGTGAGGCTCAGGTACAGTGTCAGGCTCAGGTACAGTTTAAGACACATGTACAGAGTGAGGCTCAGATGCAGAGTGAGACTCAGATAGAGAGTGAGGCTCAGATACAAAGTGAGGCTCTGGTACACAGTGAGACACAGATACAAAGTCAGCCTCAGGGACAGAGTGAGACTCAGCTACGGTGTGTGGCTCAGGTATATAGTGAGACTCGGGTACAGAGTGAGCCTCAGATACAGAGTGAGGCTCAGGTGCAGAGTGAGGCTCAGATACAGAGTGTGGCTCCGGTATAGAATGAGACTCAGGTGCAGAGTTAGGCTCAGATACAGAGTGAGGCTCGGGTACAGAGTGAGACTCAGGTACAGAATGAGACTCAGGTACAGAATGAGACTCAGACACAGAGGGAGGCTCAGATACAGAGTGAGGCTCAGGTACAGAGTGGTTCTCAGGTACATAAACAGAATCAGGTACAGAGTGACGCTCAGTTATAGAATGAGACTCACGTACAGAGTGAGGCTCTGGTCCTGAGTGAGACTCAGGTACAGAATGAGGTTCAGGTACAGAGTGTGGCTCGGGTACAGAGTGAGACTCGGGTACAGAGTGACGTTCAGGGACATAATGACACTCAGATACAAACTGAGGCTCAGGACACAGTGAGGCTCATTTACAGAGTGAGGCTCAGTTACTGAGTGAGGCTGAGATACAGACTGAGGCTCAGGAACATGGTGAAGTTCAGTTCCAGAGTGAGGCTCAGGTAGAGGCTCAGGTACAGAGTAAGACTCATGTACAGAGTGAGGCGGAGATACAGAGTGAGATCAGATACCGAGTGAGGCTCAGATACAAATTGAGGCTCTGGTAGAGAGTGAGACACAGGAATAGAGTGAAGTTAAGTTCCAGAGAGAGGCACAGGTACTGAGTGAGGATCAGGTACAGAGTGAGTCTCAAGAAAAGAGTGAAGTTAAGTTCCAGAGTGAGGCTCAGGTACAGAGTGAGACACAGATGCAGAGTGAGGCTCAGGGACAGAGTGAGACTCAGCTACAGAGTAGGGCTCAGGTACAGAATGAGACTCAGGTACAGAGTGAGACACAGATACAGAGTGAGGCTCAGATACAGAGTGTGGCTCATATACAGAGTGTGGCTCAGGTGCAGAGTGAGGCTCATGGACAGAGTGGGACTCAGGTACAGAGTGAGTCTCAGATACAGAGTGAGGCTCAGATACAGAATGAGACTCCGGTAAAGACTAAGACTCTGATACAGAGTGAGGCTCAGATACTGAGTGAGGCTCAGTACAGAATGAGAGACAGATACAGAGTGAGGCTCTGATGCAGAGTGAGGCTCAGGTATAAAGTGAGATTCAGATACAGAGTGAGGCTCAGATACAGAATGAGACTCAGATACAGAGTGAGTCTCAAATACAGAGTGATGCTCTGATACAGAGTAAGGCTCAGCGACAGAGTGGGCTCAGGTGCAGAGTGAGATTCAGTTACAGCGTGAGGCTCAGGTACAGAGTAAGTCTCAGATACTGAGTGCGGCTCAGGTGTGGAGTGAGATTCAGGTACAGCGTGAGGCTCAGGTACAGAGTAAGGTTCAGCTACAGAGTGTGGCTCAGGTACAGAGTGAGACTCAGATACAGAGTGATGCTCAGGTACAGAGGGATGCTCAGGTACAAAGTAAGACTCAGGTATAGAGTGAGGCTCAGGTACAGAATGGAACTCAGATACAGAATGAGTCTCAAATACAGAGTGATGCTCTGATACAGAGTGAGCTTCAGAGACAGAGTTTGGCTCAGGTGCAGAGTGAGATTCAGGTACGGATTGAGGCACAGATACAGAGAATTACTCATGTACAGAGTGAGGCTCAGTTACAGAGTGTGACTGAGATACCGAGTGAGGCTCAGGTACACAATGAGACTCAGCTACAGAGTAAGACTCAGATACAGAGTGAGGCTCAGATACAGAGTGAGGCTCTGATGCAGATTGAGGCTCAGATACAGAGTGTGGCACAGGTGCAGAGTGAGATTCAGGTACAGAGTGAGGCTCAGGTACAGAATAAGGCTCAGATAGAGAGTGAGGCTCATGTGCAGAGTGAGACTCAGTGACAGAATGAGACTCAGGTACAGAATGAGGCTCAGGTACGGAGTAAGGCTCAAATACAGAGTGAGTCTCAGGTACAGAGTGAGACTCAGTTACAGAGTGATGTTCAGGTACAGAGTGAGGTGCAGTTACTAAGTGATACTCAAATACAGAGTGAGGCTCAGATTCAGAATGAGGCTCAGGTACAGAATGAGACACCGAAACAGAGTGAGGCTCTGATACAGAGTGAGGTTCAGATACTGAGTGTGGCTCATGTCCAGTGTGAGACTCAGGTACAGAGTGAGGCTCAGGTACAGAGTGAGGCTCAGATACAGAGTGATGCTCAGGTACAGATTGAGGCCCAGGTACAGAGTGTTACTTATGTACAGAGTGAGGCTCAGGTAGAGAGTGATACTCAGGTACAGAGTGAGGTTCAGATAAAAAGTGAGGCTCTGCTACAGAGTGAGACCCAGGTATAGAGTGGGGCTCAGGTACAGAGTAATGCTTAGATACAGAGTGATGCTCAGGGACAGAATGAGACTCAGGTACAGAGTGAGACTCAGATACAGAGAGAGGCTCAGGTATGGAATGAGAATCAGATGCAGAGTGAGACTCAGGTACAGAGTGAGGCTGAGATACAGAGTTAGGTTCAGGAACATGGTGAAGTTCAGTTAACGAGTGAGGCTCAGGTACAGAGTGAGGCTCAGGTACAGAGTGAGACACAGATACAGAGTGAGGCTCAGGGACAGAATGAGACTCAGCTACAGAGTAGAGCTCAGGTACAGAATGAGACTCAGGTTCAGAGTGAGACACAGATACAGAGTGAGGCTCAGATACAGAGTGAGGCTCAGATACAGAGTGTGGCTCAGGTGCAGAGTGAGGCTCAGGGACAGAGTGGGACTCAGGTACAGAGTGAGTCTCAGATACAGAGTGAGTGTCCGGAATAGAATGAGACTCAGATGCAGATTGAGGCTCAGATACAGAGTGAGGCTCTGTTCCAGAGTGAGGCTCAGGACAGAGTGAGACTCAAATACAGAGTGAGACTCAGATACAGAGTGAGGCTCAGGTATAGAATGAGACTCACATATAGAGTGATGCTATGGTCCTGAGTGGGATAGAGTGAGGCTCAGGTACTGGAAGAGGCTCAGGTAGAGAGTGAGGCTCAGGACAGAGTGACACTCAGATACTGTGTGAGGATCAGGTATAGAATGAGACTCACATACATGGTGAGACTCAGATACAGAGTGAGGCTCTGGTCCTGAGTGAGGCTCAGATACAGAGTGAGACTCAGATACAGAGTGAGGATCTGATACAGGATGAGGCTCAGGTAGAGAGTGAGGCTCAGGACAGAGTGAGACTCAGATACAGAGTGAGACTCAGATACACAGTGAGGCTCAGGTATAGAATGAGACTCACATATAGAGTGATGCTCTGGTCCTGAGTGAGACTTAGGGACAGAGTGAGGCTCAGGTGCTGGATGAGGCTCAGGTACAGAGTGAGGCTCAGGTACAGAGTTAGACTCAGGTACAGAGTGAGGCTCAGGTACAAAATGAGACTCAGATATAGAGTGACGCACAGATACAGAGTGAGGCTCTGATACAGTATCAGGCTCAGGTACAGAGTGAGACTCTGATACAGAGTGATGCTCAAGTACAGAGTGAGATTCGGGTACAGAGTGAGACTCGGGTACAGAGTGAGGCACAGTGACAGAATGAGACACAGATACAGAGAGAGACGCAGGAAAGAGTGAGACTCAGTTACAAAATGAGGCTCAGTTACAGAGTGAGGATGAGATACAGAGAGAGGCTCAGGAATATGGTGAAGTTCAGTTCCAGATTGAGGCTCAGGTGCAGAATGAGGCTCAGGTACAGAGTAAGACTCATCTACAGGATGAGGCTCAGGTACAGACTGAGGCTCAGGACAGAGTGAGACTCAAGTACAGAGTGAGGCTCAAGTACAGAGTGAGACTCAAGTACAGAGTGAGGCTCAAGTACAGAGTGAGACTCAAGTACAGAGTGAGACTCAAGTACAGAGTGAGACTCAAGTACAGAGTGAGACTCAAGTACAGAGTGAGGCTCAAGTACAGAGTGAGACTCGGGTACAGAGTGAGACTCGGGTACAGAGTGAGACTCGGGTACAGAGTGAGGCACAGGGACATAATGAAACACAGATACAGAGTGAGGCTCAGGAAAGAGTGAGGATCAGTTACAAAGTGAGGCTCAGTTACAGAGTGAGGCTGAGATACAGAGTGAGACTCAGGAATATGGTGAAGTTAAGTTCCAGAGTGAGGCTCAGGAACAGAATGAGGCTCAGGTACAGAGTAAGACTCATGTACAGAGTGAGGCTCAGGTACAGAGTGAGACTCAGATACCCAGTGAGCGTCAGATACAAAGGTAAGCTCTGGTACAGAGTGAGACAAAGATACAGAGTTAGGCCCAGTTACAGAGTAAGAGTCAGATACAGAGTGAGGCTCAGGTACAGAATGAGACTCAGGTACAGAGTGAGACTCAGAGACAGAGTGAGGCTCAGATACAGAGTGAGGCTCAGGTACAGAATGAGACTCAGATACAGGATGAGGCTCAGATACAGAGTGAGGCTCAGGAACATGGTGAGTTCCTTTCCATAGTGTGGCTCAGGAACAGAGTGAAGTTCAGTTCCAGAAAGAGGCTCAGATGCAGAGTGAGACTCAGATAGAGAGTGAGGCTCAGATACAAAGTGATGCTCTGGTACACAGTGAGACACAGATACAAAATCAGGCTCAGGGATAGAGTGAGACTCAGTTACAGAGTGATGCTCAGGTACACAGTGAGGTGCAGTTACTAAGTGCGACTCAAAAACAGAGTGAGGCTCAGATTCAGAGTGAGGCTCAGGTACAGAAGAGACACCGAAACAGAGTGAGGCTCTGATACAGAGTGAGGTTCAGATACTGAGTGTGGCTCATGTCCAGTGTGAGACTCAGGTACAGAGTGAGGCTCAGGTACAGAGTGAGGCTCAGATACAGAGTGATGCTCAGTTACAGATTGAGGCCCAGGTACAGAGTGTTACTTATGTACAGAGTGAGGCTCAGGTAGAGAGTGATACTCAGATACAGAGTGAGGTTCAGATACAAAGTGAGGCTATGCGACAGAGTGAGACCCAGGTATAGAGTGGGGCTCAGGTACAGAGTAAGGCTTAGATACAGAGTGATGCTCAGGTACAGAATGAGACTCAGGTACAGAGTGAGACTCAGATACAGAGAGAGGCTCAGGTATGGAATGAGAATCAGATGCAGAGTGAGGCTGAGATACATAGTGAGACTCAGGAACATGGTGAAGTTCAGTTAACGAGTGAGGCTCAGGTACAGAGTGAGGCTCACGTACAGAGTGAGACACAGATACAGAGTGATGCTCAGGGAAAGAGTGAGACTCAGCTACAGAGTAGGGCTCAGGTACAGAATGAGACTCAGGTACAGAGTGAGACACAGATACAGAATGAGGCTCAATTACAGAGTGTGGCTCAGGTGCAGAGTGAGGCTCAGGGACAGAGTGGGACTCAGGTACAGAGTGAGTCTCAGATACAGAGTGAGTGTCCGGTCTAGAATGAGACTCAGATGCAGATTGAGGCTCAGATACAGAGTGAGGTTCTCGTCCAGAGTGAAGCTCAGATACAGAGTGAGATAAAGATACAGAGTGAGGCTCTGATACAGGATGAGGCTCAGGTAGAAAGTGAGGCTCAGGACAGAGTGAGACTCAGATACAGAGTGAGGCTCAGGTATATAATGAGACTCACATACAGAGTGAGGCTCAGATACAGAGTGAGGCTCTGGTCCAGAGTGAGGCTCAGATACAGAGTGAGGCTCAGGTATAGAATGAGACTCACATATAGAGTGATGCTCTGGTCCTGAGTGAGACTTAGGGACAGAGTGAGGCTCTGATACAGAGTGATGCTCAGGTACAGAGTGAGGCCCAGGTACAGGGTGAGACTCAGGTACAGATTAAGGCTCAGGTACAAAATAAGACTCAGATATAGAGTGAGGCACAGATACAGAGTAAGGCTCTGATACAGGATGAGGCTCAGGTACAGACTGAGGCTCAGGACAGAGTGAGACTCAAGTACAGAGTGAGGCTCAAGTACAGAGTGAGACTCGGGTACAGAGTGAGACTCGGGTACAGAGTGAGGCACAGTGACAGAATGAGACACAGATACAGAGTGAGGCTCAGGAAAGAGTGAGGCTCAGTTACAAAGTGAGGGTCAGTTACAGAGTGAGGCTGAGATACAGAGTGAGGCTCAGGAATATGGTGAAGCTCAGTTCCAGAGTGAGGCTCAGGAACGGAATGAGGCTCAGGTACAGAGTAAGACTCATGTACAGGATGAGGCTCAGGTACAAACTGAGGCTCAGGACAGAGCGAGACTCAAGTACAGAGTGAGGCTCAAGTACAGAGTGAGACTCGGGTATAGAGTGAGACTTGGGTACAGAATGAGGCACAGGGACAGAATGAGACACAGATACAGAGTGAGGCTCAGTTACAAAGTGAGGCTCAGTTACAGAGTGAGGCTCAGGAATATGGTGAAGTTCAGTTCCAGAGTGAGGCTCAGGTACAGAATGAGGCTCAGGTACAGAGTAAGACTCATTTACAGAGTGAGGCTCAGGTACAGAGTGAGACTCAGATACCGAGTGAGGGTCAGATACAAATTAAGCTCTGGTACAGAGTGAGACAAAGATACAGAGTTAGGCCCAGTTACAGAGTGAGGCTCAGATACAGAGTGAGGCTCAGGTACAGAATGAAACTCAGATACAGAGTGAGACTCAGATACAGAGTGAGACTCAGGTACAGAATGAGGCTCAGGTACAGAATGAGGCTCAGATACAGGATGAGGCTCACATACAGAGTGAGGCTCAGGAACATGGTGAGTTTCTTTCCAGAGTTTGGCTCAGGAACAGAGTGAAGTTCAGTTCCAGAAAGAGGCTCATGTACAGAGTGAGGCTCAGATAGAGAGTGAGGCTCAGCTACAGTTGAAGACACAGGTACAGAGTGAGGCTCAGATTAAGAGTGAGACTCAGATAGACTGTGAGGCTCAGATACAAAGTGAGGCTCTGGTACACAGTGAGACAAAGATACAGAGTCAGGCTCAGGGACAGAGTGAGACTCAGCTACAGTGTGTGGCTCAGGTATATAGTGAGACTCAGGTACAGAGTGAGACTCAGATACAGAGTGAGGCTCAGGTGCAGAGTGAGGCTCAGGTACAGAGTGAGGCTCAGGTACAGAATGAGACTCAGGTACAGAGTGAGACTCAGATACAGAGTGATGCTCAGATACAGAGTGAGGCTCAGGTACAGACTGAGGTTCAGATGCAGGATGAGGCTCAGATACAGAGTGAGGCTCAGGTACAGTGTCAGGCTCAGGTACAGTTAAAGACAAAGGTACAGAGTGAGGCTCAGATGCAGAGTGAGACTCAGATAGAGAGTGAGGCTCAGACACAAAGTGAGGCTCTGGTACACAGTGAGACACAGAAACAGAGAGAGGCTCAGTGACAGAGTGAGACTCAGCTAAAGTGTGTGGCTCAGGTATACAGTGAGACTCGGGTACAGAGAGAGACTCAGATACAGAGTGAGGCTCAGGAACATGGTGAGTTTCTTTCCATAGTGTGGCTTAGGAACAGAGTGAAGTTCAGTTCCAGAAAGAGGCTCATGTACAGAGTGAGGCTCACATAGAGAGTGAGGCTCAGGTACAGTTTAAGACACAGGTACAGAGTGAGGCTCAGATTCAGAGTGAGACTCAGATAGAGAGTGAGGCTCAGATACAAAGTGAGGCTCTGGTACACAGTGAGACAAAGATACAGAGTCAGGCTCAGGGACAGAGTGAGACTCAGCTACAGTGTGTGGCTCAGGTATATAGTGAGACTCGGGTACAGAGTGAGACTCAGATACAGAGTGAGGCTCAGGTGCAGAGTGAGGCTCAGATACAGAGGGAGTCTCCGGTATAGAATGAGACTCAGGTGCAGAGTTAGGCTCAGATACAGAGTGAAGCTCTGGACCAGAGTGAGACTCAGGTACAGAGTGAGGCTGAGATACAAAGTGAGGCTCGGGTACAGAGAGAGACTGAAGTACAGAGTGAGGCTCAGGTACAGAGTGAGACTCAGGTACAGAGTGAGACTCAGATACAGAGAGATGCTCAGGTACAGAATGAGACTCAGGTACAGAGTGAGACTCAGATACAGAGTGATGCTCAGATACAGAGTGAGGCTCAGGTACAAAATGAGGTTCAGATGCAGGATGAGGCTCAGATACAGAGTGAGGATGTGATACAGAGTGAGGCTCAGGAACATGGTGACTTCTGTTCCATAGTGTGGCTCAGGAACATGGTGAGTTCAGTTCCATAGTGTGGCTCAGGAACAGAGTGAAGTTCAGTTTCAGATTCAGGCTCAGGTACAGAGTGAGGCTCAGATAGAGAGTGAGGCTCATGTACAGTGTCAGGCTCAGGTACAGTTTAAGACACAGGTACAGAGTGAGGCTCAGATGCAGAGTGAGACTCAGATAGAGAGTGAGGCTCAGATACAAAGTGATGCTCTGGTACACAGTGAGACACAAATACAAAGTCAGGCTCAGGGACAGAGTGAGACTCAGTTACAGTGTGATGCTCAGGTACACAGTGAAGTGCAGATACTAAGTGCGACTCAAATACAGAGTGAGGCTCAGATTCAGAGTGAGGCTCAGGTACAGAATGAGACTGAGGTACAGAGTGAGGCTCAGATACAGAGTGAGACTCAGGTACAGAGTGAGACTCAGAAACAGATTGAGGCTCAGGTACAGAGTGAGGCTCAGGTACAGAATGAGACTCAGGTACAGAGTGAGACTCAGATACACAGTGATTCTCAGATACAGTGTGAGGCTCAGGTACAGAATGAGACTCAGACGCAGAGTAAGACTCAGGTACAGAGTGAGGTTCAGATGCAGGATGAGGCTCAGTTACAGAGTGAGGCTCAGATACAGAGTGAGGCTCAGGTACATTGTCAGACTCAGGTACAGTTTAAGACAAAGGTACAGAGTGAGGCTCAGATGCAGAGTGAGACTCAGATAGAGAGTGAGGCTCAGACACAAAGTGAGGCTCTGGTACACAGTGTGACACAGATACAGAGAGAGGCTCAGGGACAGAGTGAGACTCAGCTACAGTGTGTGGCTCAGGTATATAGTGAGACTCGGGTACAGAATGAGGCTCAGATACAGAGTGAGGCTCAGGTACAGAATGAGACTCAGATACAGGAAGAGGCTCAGTTACAGAGTGAGGCTCAGGAACGTGGTGAGATCCTTTCCATAGTGTGGCTCAGGAACAGAGTAAAGTTCGGTTCCAGAAAGAGGCTCATGTACAGAGTGAGGCTCAGATAGAGAGTGATTTTCAGGTACAGTTTAAGACACAGGTACAGAGTGAGGCTCAGATTCAGAGTGAGACTCAGATAGAGAGTGAGGCTCAGATACAAAGTGAGGCTCTGGTACACAGTGAGACAAAGATACAGAGTCAGGCTCAGGGACAGAGTCAGACTCAGCTACAGTGTGTGGCTCTGGTATATATTGAGACTCGGGAACAGAGTGAGACTCAGATACAGAGTGAGGCTCAGATGCAGAGTGAGGCTCAGATACAGAGTGAGTCTCCGGTATCGAATGAGACTCAGGTGCAGAGTTAGGCTCAGATACAGAGTGAAGCTCTGGACCAGAGTGAGACTCAGGTACAGTGTGAGGTTGAGATACAAAGTGAGGCTCGGATTCAGAGCGAGACTGAAGTACAGAGTGAGGCTCAGGTACAGAGTGAAACTCAGGAACAGAGTGAGACTCAGATACAGAGTGAGGCTCAGATACAGAGAGATGCTCAGGTACAGAATGAGACTCAGGTACAGAGTGACACTCAGATACAGAGTGATGCTCAGATACAGAGTGATGCTCAGATACAGAGTGAGGCTCAGGTCCAAAATGAGACTCAGACGCAGAGTCAGACTCAGGTACAGAGTGAGGTTCAGATGCAGGATGAGGCTCAGATACAGAGAGAGGCTGTGATACACAGTGAGGCTCAGGAACATGGTGACTTCTGTTCCATAGTGTGGCTCAGGAACATGGTGAGTTCAGGTCCATAGTGTGGCTCAGAAAGAGAGTGAAGTGCAGTTCCAGAAAGAGGCTCAGGTACAGAGTGAGGCTCAGATGCAGAGTGAGACTCAGATAGAGAGTGAGGCTCAGATACAAAGTGATGCTCTGGTACACAGTGAGACACAGATACAAAGTCAGGCTCAGGGACAGAGTGAGACTCAGTTACAGAGTGATGCTCAGGTACACAGTGAGGTGCAGTTACTAAGTGCGACTCAAATACAGAGTGATGCTCAGATTCAGAGTGAGGCTCAGGTACAGAAGAGACACCGAAACAGAGTGAGGCTCTGATACAGAGTGAGGTTCAGATACTGAGTGTGGCTCATGTCCAGTGTGAGACTCAGGTACAGAGTGAGGCTCAGGTACAGAGTGAGGCTCAGATACAGAGTGATGCTCAGTTACAGATTGAGGCGCAGGTACAGAGTGTTACTTATGTACAGAGTGAGGCTCAGGTAGAGAGTGATACTCAGATACAGAGTGAGGTTCAGATACAAAGTGAGGCTATGCGACAGAGTGAGACCCAGGTATAGAGTGGGGCTCAGGTACAGAGTAAGGCATAGATACAGAGTGATGCTCAGGTACAGAATGTGACTCAGGTACATAGTGAGACTCAGATACAGAGAGAGGCACAGGTATGGAATGAGAATCAGATGCAGAGTGAGGCTGAGATACAGAGTGAGACTCAGGAACATGGTGAAGTTCAGTTAACGAGTGAGGCTCAGGGACAGAGTGAGGCTCAGGTACAGAGTGAGACACAGATACAGAGTGATGCTCAGGGACAGAGTGAGACTTAGCTACAGAGTAGGGCTCAGGTACAGAATGAGACTCAGGTACAGATTGAGACACAGATACAGAGTGAGGCTCAGATACAGAGTGAGGCTCAGATACAGAGTGTGGCTCAGGTGCAGAGTGAGGCTCAGGGACAGAGTGGGACTCAGGTACAGAGTGAGTCTCAGATACAGAGTGAGTGTCCGGTATAGAATGAGACTCAGATGCAGATTGAGGCTCAGATACAGAGTGAGGTTCTGGTCCAGAGTGAAGCTCAGATACAGAGTGAGATTCAGATACAGAGTGAGGCTCTGATACAGGATGAGGCTCAGTTAGAGAGTGAGGCTCAGGACAGAGTGAGACTCAGATACTGAGTGAGGCTCAGGTATATAATGAGACTCACATACAGAGTGAGGCTCAGATACAGAATGAGGCTCTGGTCCAGAGTGAGGCTCAGATACAGAGTGAGGCTCAGGGACAGATTGAGACTCAGCTATAGTGTGTGGCTCAGGTATACAGTGAGACTTGGGTGCAGAGAGAGACTCAGATACAGAGTGAGGCTCAGGAACATGGTGAGTTTCTTTCCATAGTGTGGCTCAGGAACAGAGTGAAGTTCAGTTCCAGAAAGAGGCTCATGTACAGAGTGAGGGTCAGATGGAGAGTGAGGCTGAGGTACAGTTTAAGACACAGGTACAGAGTGAGGCTCAGATTCAGAGTGAGACTCAGATAGAGAGTGAGGCTCAGATACAAAGTGAGGCTCTGGTACACAGTGAGACAAAGATACAGAGTCAGGCTCAGGTATATAGTGAGACTCAGGTACAGTGTGTGGCTCAGGTATATAGTGAGACTCAGGTACAGAGTGAGACTGAGGTACAGAGTGAGGCTCAGGTACAGAGTGAGACTCAGATACAGAGTGAGACTCAGATACAGAGTGAGTGTCCGGTATAGAATGAGACTCAGATGCAGATTGAGGCTCAGATACAGAGTGAGGTTCTGGTCCAGAGTGAAGCTCAGATTCAGAGTAAGATTCAGATACAGAGTGAGGCTCTGATACAGGATGAGGCTCAGATAGAGAGTGAGGCTCAGGACAGAGTGAGGCTCAGATACAGAGTGAGGCTCAGGTATATAATGAGACTCACATACAGAGTGATGCTCTGGTCCTGAGTGAGACTTTGGGACAGAGTGAGGCTCAGGTACTGGATGAGGCTCAGGTACAGAGTGAGGCTCAGGTACAGAGTGAGACTCAGGTACAGAGTGAGGCTCAGGTACAAAATGAGACTCAGATATAGAGTGACGCACAGATAAAGAGTGAGGCTCTGATACAGTATCAGGCTCAGTACAGAGTGAGACTCTGATACAGAGTGATTCTCAGGTACAGAGTGAGGCCCAGGTACAGGGTGAGACTCAGGTACAGATTAAGACTCAGGTACAAAATAAGACTCAGATATAGAGTGAGGCACAGATACAGAGTGAGGCTCTGATACAGGTTGAGGCTCAGGTACAGACTGAGGCTCAAGTACAGAGTGAGGCTCAAGTACAGAGTGAGACTCGGGTTCAGAGTGAGGCACAGTGACAGAATGAGACACAGATACAAAGTGAGGCTGAGATAAAGAGTGAGGCTCAGGAATATGGTGAAGCTCAGTTCCAGAGTGAGGCTCAGGAACAGAATGAGGCTCAGGTACAGAGTGAGGCTCAGGTACAGAGTAAGACTCATGTACAGGATGAGGCTCAGGACAGAGTGAGATTCAAGCAGAGAGTGAGGCTCAAGTACAGAGAGAGACTCGGGTACAGAGTGAGACTCGGGTACAGAATGAGGCACAGTGACAGAATGAGACACAGATACAGAGTGAGGCTCAGTTACAAAGTGAGGCTCAGTTACAGAGTGAGGCTCAGGAATATGGTGAAGTTCAGTTCCAGAGTGAGGCTCAGGGACAGAATGAGGCTCAGGTACAGAGTAAGACTCATGTACAGAGTGAGGCTCAGGTACAGAGTGAAACTCAGATACCGAGTGAGGGTCAGATAAAAAGTTAAGCTCTGGTACAGAGTGAGACAAAGATACAGAGTTAGGCCCAGTTACAAAGTGAGAATCAGATACAGCGTGAGGAACAGGTACAGAATGAGACTCAGGTACAGAGTGAGACTCAGATACAGAGTGAGACTCAGATACAGAGGGAGGCTCAGGAACAGAATGAGACTCAGATTCAGGTTGAGGCTCAGATACAGAGAGAGGCTCAGGAACATGGTGAGTTTCTTTCCATAGTGTGGCTCAGGAACAGAGTGAAGTTCAGTTCCAGAATGAGGCTCAGGTACAGAGTGAGGCTCAGATAGAGAGTGAGGCTCAGGTACAGTGTCAGGCTCAGGTACAGTTTAAGACACAGGTACAGAGTGAGGCTCAGATGCAGAGTGAGACTCAGATAGAGAGTGAGGCTCAGATACAAAGTGAGGCTCTGGTACACAGTGAGACACAGATACAAAGTCAGGCTCAGGGACAGAGTCAGACTCAGTTACAGAGTGATGCTCAGGTACAGAGTGAGGCTCAGATACAGAGTGATGCTCAGTTACAGATTGAGGCCCAGGTACAGAGTGTTACTTATGTACAGAGTGAGGCTCAGGTACAGAGTGATACTCAGATACAGAGTGAGGTTCAGATACAAAGTGAGGCTATGCTACAGAGTGAGACCCAGGTATAGAGTGGGGCTCAGGTACAGAGTAAGGCTTAGATACAGAGTGATGCTCAGATACAGAATGAGACTCAGGTACAGAGTGAGACTCAGATACAGAGAGAGAGGCTCAGGTATGGAATGAGAATCAGATGCAGAGTGAGACTCAGGTACAGAGTGAGGCTGAGATACAGAGTTAGGTTCAGGAACATGGTGAAGTTCAGTTAACGAGTGAGGCTCAGGGACAGAGTGAGGCTCAGGTACAGAGTGAGACACAGATACAAAGTGATGCTCAGGGACAGAGTGAGACTCAGCTACAGAGTAGGGCTCAGGTACAGAATGAGACTCAGGTACAGAATGAGACACAGATACAGAGTGTGGCTCAGGTGCAGAGTGAGGCTCACGGACAGAGTGGGACACAGGTACAGAGTAAGACTCATGTACAGGATGAGGCTCAGGACAGAGTGAGACTCAAGCACAGAGTGAGGCTCAAGTACAGAGAGAGACTCGGGTACAGAGTGAGACTCGGGTACAGAACGAGGCACAGTGACAGAATGAGACACAGATACAGAGTGAGGCTCAGTTACAAAGTGAGGCTCAGTTACAGAGTGAGGCTCAGGAATATGGTGAAGTTCAGTTCCAGAGTGAGGCTCAGGGACAGAATGAGGCTCAGGTACAGAGTAAGACTCATGTACAGAGTGAGGCTCAGGTACAGAGTGAAACTCAGATACCGAGTGAGGGTCAGATAAAAAGTTAAGCTCTGGTACAGAGTGAGACAAAGATACAGAGTTAGGCCCAGTTACAAAGTGAGAATCAGATACAGCGTGAGGAACAGGTACAAAATGAGACTCAGGTACAGAGTGAGACTCAGATACAGAGTGAGGCTCAGATACAGAGGGAGGCTCAGGAACAGAATGAGACTCAGATTCAGGATGAGGCTCAGATACAGAGTGAGGCTCAGGAACATGGTGAGTTCTGTTCCATAGTGTGGCTCAGGAACAGAGTGAAGTTCAGTTCCAGAATGTGGCTCAGGTACAGAATGAGGCTCAGATAGAGAGTGAGGCTCAGGAACAGTGTCAGGCTCAGGTACAGTTTAAGACACAGGTTCAGAGTGAGGCTCAGATGCAGAGTGAGACTCAGATAGAGAGTGAGGCTCAGATACAAAGTGAGGATCTGGTACGCAGTGAGACAAAGATACAGAGTCAGGCTCAGGGACAGAGTGAGACTCAGCTACAGTGTGTGGCTCAGGTATATAGTGAGACTCAGGTACAGAGTGAGACTCAGATACAGAGTGAGTGTCAGGTGCAGAGTGAGGCTCAGATACAGAGTGAGTCTCCGGTATAGAATGAGACTCAGATGCAGAGTTAGGCTCAGATACAGAGTGAAGCTCTGGACCAGAGTGAGACACAGGTACAGAGTGAGGCTGAGGTACAGAGTGAGGCTCGGGTACAGAGTGAGACTGAGGTACAGCGTGAGGCTCAGGTAGAGAGTGAGGCTCAGATACAAAGTGATGCTCAGGGCCAGAGTGAGACTCAGCTACAGAGTAGGGCTCAGGTACAGTATGAGACTCAGGTACAGAATGAGACACAGATACAGAGTGAGCTCAGATACAGAGAGAGGCTCAGGTATGGAATGAGAATCAGATGCAGAGTGAGGCTCAGGTACAGAGTGAGGCTGAGATACAGAATTAGGTTCAGAAACATGGTGAAGTTCAGATAACAGGTGAGGCTCAGGTACAGAGTGAGGCTCAGGTACAGAGTGAGACACAGATACAAAATGATGCTCAGGGACAGAGTGAGACTCAGCTACAGAGTAGGCCTCAGGTACAGAATGAGACTCAGGTACAGAATGAGACACAGATACAGAGTGAGGCTCAGATACAGAGTGAGGCTCAGATACAGAGTGTGGCTCAGGTGCAGAGTGAGGCTCAGGGACAGAGTGGGACTCAGGTACAGAGTGAGTCTCAGATACTGAGTGAGTGTCCGGTATAGAATGAGACTCAGATGCAGATTGAGGCTCAGATACAGAGTGAGGTTCTGGTCCAGAGTGAAGCTCAGATACAGAGTGAGACTCAGATACCGAGTGAGGGTCAGATACAAAGTTAAGCTCTGGTACAGAGTGAGACAAAGATACAGAGTTAGGCCCAGTTACAGAGTGAGAGTCAGATACAGAGTGAGGCTCAGGTACAGAATGAGACTCAGGTACAGAGTGAGACTCAGATACAGAGTGAGGCTCAGATACAGAGTGAGAGTCAGATACAGAGTGAGGCTCAGGTACAGAATGAGACTCAGATACAGGAAGAGGCTCAGATACAGAGTGAGGCTCAGGAACATGGTGAGTTTCTTTCCATAGTGTGGCTCAGGAACAGAGTGAAGTTCAGTTCCAGAAAGAGGCTCATGTACAGAGTGAGGCTCAGATAGAGAGTGAGGCTCAGGTACAGTTTAAGACACAGGTACAGAGTGAGGCTCAGATTCAGAGTGAGACTCAGATAGAGAGTGAGGCTCAGATACAAAGTGAGGATCTGGTACGCAGTGAGACAAAGATACAGAGTCAGGCTCAGGGACAGAGTGAGACTCAGCTACAGTGTGTGGCTCAGGTATATAGTGAGACTCAGGTACAGAGTGAGACTCAGATACAGAGTGAGTCTCCGGTATAGAATGAGACTCAGGTGCACAGTTAGGCTCAGATACAGAGTGAAGCTCTGGACCAGAGTGAGACTCAGGTACAGAGTGAGGCTGAGGTACAGAGTGAGGCTCGGGTACAGAGTGAGACTGAGGTACAGAGTGAGGCTCAGGTAGAGAGTGAGGCTCAGATACAGAGTGAGGCTCAGGTACAGAATGAGACTCAGGTACAGAGTGAGACTCAGATACAGAGTGATGCTCATATACAGAGTGAGGCTCAGGTACAGAATGAGACTCAGACGCAGAGTGAGACTCAGGTACAGAGTGAGCCCCAGGTATAGAGTGGGGCTCAGGTACAGAGTAAGGCTTAGATACAGAGTGATGCTCAGATACAGAATGAGACTCAGGTACAGAGTGAGACTCAGATACAGAGAGGGAGGCTCAGGTATGGAATGAGAATCAGATGCAGAGTGAGACTCAGCTACAGAGTAGGTCTCAGGTACAGAATGAGACTCAGGTACAGAATGAGACACAGATACAGAGTGTGGCTCAGGTGCAGAGTGAGGCTCAGGGACAGAGTGGGACTCAGGTACAGAGTGAGTCTCAGATACTGAGTGAGTGTCCGGTATAGAATGAGACTCAGATGCAGATTGAGGCTCAGATACAGAGTGAGGTTCTGGTCCAGAGTGAAGCTCAGATACAGAGTGAGACTCAGATACCGAGTGAGGGTCAGATACAAAGTTAAGCTCTGGTACAGAGTGAGACAAAGATACAGAGTTAGGCCCAGTTACAGAGTGAGAGTCAGATACAGAGTGATGCTCAGGTACAGAATGAGACTCAGGTACAGAGTGAGACTCAGATACAGAGTGAGGCTCAGATACAGAGTGAGGATCAGGTACAGAATGAGACTCAGATACAGGAAGAGGCTCAGATACAGAGTGATGCTCAGGAACATGGTGAGTTTCTTTCCATAGTGTGGCTCAGGAACAGAGTGAAGTTCAGTTCCAGAAAGAGGCTCATGTACAGAGTGAGGCTCAGATAGAGAGTGAGGCTCAGGTACAGTTTAAGACACAGGTACAGAGTGAGGCTCAGATTCAGAGTGAGACTCAGATAGAGAGTGAGGCTCAGATACAAAGTGAGGATCTGGTACGCAGTGAGACAAAGATACAGAGTCAGGCTCAGGGACAGAGTGAGACTCAGCTACAGTGTGTGGCTCAGGTATATAGTGAGACTCAGGTGCAGAGTGAGGCTCAGATACAGAGTGAGTCTCCGGTATAGAATGAGACTCAAATGCAGAGTTAGGCTCAGATACAGAGTGAAGCTCTGGACCAGAGTGAGACTCAGGTACAGAGTGAGGCTGAGGTACAGAGTGAGGCTCGGGTACAGAGTGAGACTGAGGTACAGAGTGAGGCTCAGGAAGAGAATGAGGCTCAGATACAGAGTGAGGCTCAGGTACAGAATGAGACTCAGGTACAGAGTGAGACTCAGATACAGAGTGATGCTCAGATACAGAGTGAGGCTCAGGTACAGAATGAGACTCAGACGCAGAGTGAGACTCAGGTACAGAGTGAGGTTCAGACGCAGGATGAGGATCAGATACAGAGTGAGGCTGAGATACAGAGTGAGGCTCAGGAACATGGTGAGTTCAGTTGCATAGTGTGGCTCAGGAACAGAGTGAAGTTCAGTTCCAGAATGAGGCTCAGTTACCGAGTGAGGCTCAGATAGAGAGTGAGGCTCAGGTACAGTGTCAGGCTCAGGTACAGTTGAAGACAAAGGTACAGAGTGAGGCTCAGATGCAGAGTGAGACTCAGATAGAGAGTGAGGCTCAGATACAAAGTGAGGCTCTGGTACACAGTGAGACACAGATACAAAGTCAGCCTCAGGGACAGAGTGATGCTCAGGTACAGAGTGAGGTGCAGTTACTAAGTGAGACTCAAATACAGAGTGAGGCTCAGATTCAGAGTGAGGCTCAGGTACAGAATGAGACACCGAAACAGAGTGAGGCTCAGGGACAGAGTGAGGCTCAGGTACAGAGTGAGACACAGATACAGAGCGATGCTCAGGTACAGAATGAGACTCAGGTACAGAATGAGACACAGATACAGAGTGAAGTTCAGATACAGAGTGAGGTTCAGATACAGAGTGTGGCTCAGGTACAGAGTGAGTCTCAGATACTGAGTGAGTGTCCGGTATAGAATGAGACTCAGATGCAGATTGAGGCTCAGATACAGAGTGAGGTTCTGGTCCAGAGTGAAGCTCAGATACAGAGTGAGACTCAGATACCGAGTGAGGGTCAGATACAAAGTTAAGCTCTGGTACAGAGTGAGACAAAGATACAGAGTTAGGCCCAGTTACAGAATGAGAGTCAGATACAGAATGAGGCACAGGTACAGAATGAGACTCAGGTACAGAGTGAGACTCAGATACAGAGTGAGGCTCAGATACAGAGTGAGGCTCAGGTACAGAATGAGGCTCAGATACAGAGTGTGGCTCAGGTACAGAGTGAGTCTCAGATACTGAGTGAGTGTCCGGTATAGAATGAGACTCAGATGCAGATTGAGGCTCAGATACAGAGTGAGGTTCTGGTCCAGAGTGAAGCTCAGATACAGAGTGAGACTCAGATACCGAGTGAGGGTCAGATACAGAGTGTGGCTCAGGTGCAGAGTGAGGCTCAGGTACAGAGTGAGACACAGATACAAAGTGATGCTCAGGGACATAGTGAGACTCAGCTACAGAGTAGGGCTCAGGTACAGAATGAGACTCAGGTACAGAATGAGACACAGATACAGAGTGAGGCTCAGATACAGAGTGAGGCTCAGGTACAGAGTGAGACTCAGGTACAGAATGAGACACAGATACAGAGTGAGGCTCAGGGACATAGTGAGACTCAGCTACAGTGTGTGGCTCAGGTATATAGTGAGACTCGGGTACAGAGTGAGACTCAGATACAGAGTGAGGCTCAGGTGCAGACTGAGGCTCAGATACAGAGTGAGTCTCCGGTATAGAATGAGACTTAGGTGCAGAGTTAGGCTCAGATACAGAATGAGGCTCAGATACAGAGTGATGCTCAGGTACAGAATGAGACTCAGGTACAGAGTGAGACTCAGATACAGAGTGAGGCTCAGGTACAGAATGAGACTCAGACGCAGAGTGAGACTCAGGTACAGAGTGAGGTTCAGATGCAGGATAAGGCTCAGATACAGAGTGAGGCTGAGATACAGAGTGAGGCTCAGGAACATGGTGAGTTCAGTTCCATAGTGTGGCTCAGGAACAGAGTGAAGTGCAGTTCCAGAATGAGGCTCATTTACAGAGTGAGGCTCAGATAGAGAGTGAGGCTCAGGTACAGTGTCAGGCTCAGGTACAGTTTAAGACACAGGAACAGAGTGAGGCTCAGATGCAGAGTGAGACTCAGATAGAGAGTGAGGCTTAGATACAAAGTGAGGCTCTGGTACACAGTGAGACACAGATACAAAGTCAGGCTCAGGGACAGAGTGAGACTCAGTTACAGAGTGATGCTCAGGTACAGAGTGAGGTGCAGTTACTAAGTGAGACTCAAATACAGAGTGAGGCTCAGATTCAGAGTGAGGCTCAGGTACAGAATGAGACACCGAAACAGAGTGAGGCTCAGGGACAGAGTGAGACTCGGGTACAGAGTGAGACACAGATACAGAGCGATGCTCAGGGACAGAGTGAGACTCAGCTACAGAGTAGGGCTCAGGTACAGAATGAGACTCAGGTACAGAATGAGACACAGATACAGAGTGAAGTTCAGATATAGAGTGAGGTTCAGATACAGAGTGTGGCTCAGGTACAGAGTGAGTCTCAGATACTGAGTGAGTGTCCGGTATAGAATGAGACTCAGATGCAGATTGAGGCTCAGATACAGAGTGAGGTTCTGGTCCAGAGAGAAGCTCAGATACAGAGTGAGACTCAGATACCGAGTGAGGGTCAGATACAAAGTTAAGCTCTGGTACAGAGTGAGACAAAGATACAGAGAGAGAGTCAGATACAGAGTGAGAGTCAGATACAGAGTGAGACTCAGGTACAGAGTGTGACTCAGATACAGAGTGAGGCTCAGATACAGAGTGAGGCTCCGGTACAGAATGAGGCTCAGATACAGAGTGAGGCTCAGATACTGAGTGAGGCTCAGGAACATGGCGAGTTTCTTTCCATAGTTTGGCTCAGGAACAGAGTGAAGTTCAGTTCCAGAAAGAGGCTCATGTAGAGTGAGGCTCAGATAGAGAGTGAGGCTCAGGTACAGTTTAAGACACAGGTACAGAGTGAGGCTCAGATTCAGAGTGAGACTCAGATAGAGAGTGAGGCTCAGATACAGAGTGAGGCTCAGGTGCAGAGTAAGGCTCAGATACAGAGTGAAGCTCCGGTATAGAATGAGACTCAGATGCAGAGTTAGGCTCAGATACAGAGTGAAGCTCTGGACCAGAGTGAGACTCAGGTACAGAGTGAGGCTGAGGTACAGAGTGAGGCTCGGGTACAGAGTGAGATTGAGGTACAGAGTGAGGCTCAGGTACAGAGTGAGGCTCAGATACGGAGTGATGCTCAGGTACAGAATGAGACTCAGGTACAGAGTAAGGCTCAGATAGAGAGTGAGGCTCAGGTACAGTGTCAGGCTCAGGTACAGTTTAAGACACAGTTAAAGAGTGAGGCTCAGATGCAGAGTGAGAGTCAGATAGAGAGTGAGGCTCAGATACAAATTGAGGCTCTGGTACACAGTGAGACACAGATACAAAGTCAGGCTCAGGGACAGAGTCGGACTCAGTTACAGAGTGATGATCAGGTACAGAGTGAGGCTCAGGTACAGAGTGATGCTCAGATACAGAGTGATGCTCAGTTACAGATTGAGGCCCGGGTACAGAGTATTACTTATGTACAGAGTGAGGCTCAGGTAGAGAGTGATACTCAGATACAGAGTGAGGTTCAGATACAAAGTGAGGCTATGCTACAGAGTGAGACCCAGGTATAGAGTGGGTCTCAGGTACAGAGTAAGGCTTAGATACAGAGTGATGCTCAGGTACAGAATGAGACTCAGGTACAGATTGAGGCTCAGGTACAGAGTGATACTCAGATGCAGATTGAGACTCAGATACAGAGAGAGAGGCTCAGGTATGGAATGAGAATCAGATGCAGAGTGAGACTCAGGTACAGAGTGAGGCTGAGATACAGAGTTAGGTTCAGGAACATGGTGAAGTTCAGTTAACGAGTGAGGCTCAGGGACAGAGTGAGGCTCAGCTACAGAGTAGGGCTCAGGTACAGAATGAGACTCAGGTACAGAATAAGACACAGGTACAGAGTGAGGCTCAGATGCAGAGTGAGACTCAGATAGAGAGTGAGGCTCAGATACAAAGTGAGGCTCTGGTACACAGTGAGACACAGATACAAAGTCAAGGCTCAGGGACAGAGTCAGACTCAGTTACAGAGTAATGCTCAGGTACAGAGTGAGGCTCAGATACAGAGTGATGCTCAGTTACAGATTGAGGCCCAGGTACAGAGTGTTACTTATGTACAGAGTGAGGCTCAGGTAGAGAGTGATACTCAGATACAGAGTGAGGTTCAGATACAAAGTGAGGCTATGCTACAGAGTGAGACCCAGGTATAGAGTGGGGCTCAGGTACAGAGTAAGGCTTAGATACAGAGTGATGCTCAGATACAGAATGAGACTCAGGTACAGAGTGAGACTCAGATACAGAGAGAGAGGCTCAGGTATGGAATGAGAATCAGATGCAGAGTGAGACTCAGGTACAGAGTGAGGCTGAGATACAGAGTTAGGTTCAGGAACATGGTGAAGTTCAGTTAACGAGTGAGGCTCAGGGACAGAGTGAGGCTCAGGTACAGAGTGAGACACAGATACAAAGTGATGCTCAGGGACAGAGTGAGACTCAGCTACAGAGTAGGGCTCAGGTACAGAATGAGACTCAGGTACAGAATGAGAAACAGATACAGAGTGAGGCTCAGATACAGAGTGAGACAAAGATACAGAGTGTGGCTCAGGTGCAGAGTGAGGCTCAGGTACAGAGTGAGACACAGATACAGAGCGATGCTCAGGTACAGAATGAGACACAGATACAGAGTGAAGTTCAGATACAGAGTGAGGCTCAGGTACAGAGTGAGGCTCAGGTACAGAGTGAGACACAGGTACAAAGTGATGCTCAGGGACAGAGTGAGACTCAGCTACAGAGTAGGGCTCAGGTACAGAATGAGACTCAGGTACAGAATGAGACACAGATACAGAGTGAAGTTCAGATACAGAGTGAGGCTCAGATACAGAGTGAGGCTCAGATACACAGTGATGCTCAGGTACAGAGTGAGACTCAGGTACAGAGTGATGCGCAGATACAGAGTGAGGCTCAGGTACAGAATGAGACTCAGACGCAGAGTGAGACTCAGGTACAGAGTGAGGTTCAGATGCTGGATGAGGATCAGATACAGAGTGAGGCTGAGATACAGAGTGAGGCTCAGGAACATGGTGAGTTCAGTTCCATAGTGTGGCTCAGGAACAGAGTGAAGTTCAGTTCCAGTATGAGGCTCAGTTACCGAGTGAGGCTCAGATAGAGAGTGAGGCTCAGGTACAGTGTCAGGCTCAGGTACAGTTGTAGACAAAGGTACAGAGTGAGGCTCAGATGCAGAGTGAGACTCAGATAGAGAGTGAGGCTCAGATACAAAGTGAGGCTCTGGTACACAGTCAGACACAGATACAGAGAGAGGCTCAGGGACAGAGTGAGACTCAGCTACAGTGTGTGGCTCAGGTATATAGTGAGACTCGGGTACAGAATGAGACTCAGGTACAGAGTGAGGCTCAGATACAGAGTGAGACTCAGGTACAGAGTGAGACTCAGATACAGAGTGAGGCTCAGATACAGAGTGAGGCTCAGGTACAGAATGAGACTCAGGTACAGAGTGAGACTCAGATACAGAGTGATGCTCATATACAGAGTGAGGCTCAGGTACAGAATGAGACTCAGGTACAGAGTGAGACTCAGATACAGAGTGAGGCTCAGATACAGAGTGAGGCTCAGGTACAGAATGAGACTCAGGTACAGAGTGAGACTCAGATACAGAGTGATGCTCATATACAGAGTGAGGCTCAGGTGCAGAATGAGACTCAGACGCAGAGTGAGACTCAGGTACAGAGTGAGGTTCAGACGCAGGATGAGGATCAGATACAGAGTGAGGCTGAGATACAGAGTGAAGCTCAGGAACATGGTGAGTTCAGTTGCATAGTGTGGCTCAGGAACAGAGTGAAGTTCAGTTCCAGAATGAGGCTCAGTTACCGAGTGAGGCTCAGATAGAGAGTGAGGCTCAGGTACAGTGTCAGGCTCAGGTACAGTTGAAGACAAAGGTACAGAGTGAGGCTCAGATGCAGAGTGAGACTCAGATAGAGAGTGAGGCTCAGATACAAAGTGAGGCTCTGGTACACAGTGAGACACAGATACAAAGTCAGCCTCAGGGACAGAGTGATGCTCAGGTACAGAGTGAGGTGCAGTTACTAAGTGAGACTCAAATACAGAGTGAGGCTCAGATTCAGAGTGAGGCTCAGGTACAGAATGAGACACCGAAACAGAGTGAGGCTCAGGGACAGAGTGAGGCTCAGGTACAGAGTGAGACACAGATACAGAGCGATGCTCAGGTACAGAATGAGACTCAGGTACAGAATGAGACACAGATACAGAGTGAAGTTCAGATACAGAGTGAGGTTCAGATACAGAGTGTGGCTCAGGTACAGAGTGAGTCTCAGATACTGAGTGAGTGTCCGGTATAGAATGAGACTCAGATGCAGATTGAGGCTCAGATACAGAGTGAGGTTCTGGTCCAGAGTGAAGCTCAGATACAGAGTGAGACTCAGATACCGAGTGAGGGTCAGATACAAAGTTAAGCTCTGGTACAGAGTGAGACAAAGATACAGAGTTAGGCCCAGTTACAGAGTGAGAGTCAGATACAGAATGAGGCACAGGTACAGAATGAGACTCAGGTACAGAGTGAGACTCAGATACAGAGTGAGGCTCAGATACAGAGTGAGGCTCAGGTACAGAATGAGGCTCAGATACAGAGTGTGGCTCAGGTACAGAGTGAGTCTCAGATACTGAGTGAGTGTCCGGTATAGAATGAGACTCAGATGCAGATTGAGGCTCAGATACAGAGTGAGGTTCTGGTCCAGAGTGAAGCTCAGATACAGAGTGAGACTCAGATACCGAGTGAGGGTCAGATACAGAGTGTGGCTCAGGTGCAGAGTGAGGCTCAGGTACAGAGTGAGACACAGATACAAAGTGATGCTCAGGGACATAGTGAGACTCAGCTACAGAGTAGGGCTCAGGTACAGAATGAGACTCAGGTACAGAATGAGACACAGATACAGAGTGAGGCTCAGGTACAGAGTGAGGCTCAGGTACAGAGTGAGACTCAGGTACAGAATGAGACACAGATACAGAGTGAGGCTCAGGGACATAGTGAGACTCAGCTACAGTGTGTGGCTCAGGTATATAGTGAGACTCGGGTACAGAGTGAGACTCAGATACAGAGTGAGGCTCAGGTGCAGACTGAGGCTCAGATACAGAGTGAGTCTCCGGTATAGAATGAGACTTAGGTGCAGAGTTAGGCTCAGATACAGAATGAGGCTCAGATACAGAGTGATGCTCAGGTACAGAATGAGACTCAGGTACAGAGTGAGACTCAGATACAGAGTGAGGCTCAGGTACAGAATGAGACTCAGACGCAGAGTGAGACTCAGGTACAGAGTGAGGTTCAGATGCAGGATAAGGCTCAGATACAGAGTGAGGCTGAGATACAGAGTGAGGCTCAGGAACATGGTGAGTTCAGTTCCATAGTGTGGCTCAGGAACAGAGTGAAGTGCAGTTCCAGAATGAGGCTCATTTACAGAGTGAGGCTCAGATAGAGAGTGAGGCTCAGGTACAGTGTCAGGCTCAGGTACAGTTTAAGACACAGGAACAGAGTGAGGCTCAGATGCAGAGTGAGACTCAGATAGAGAGTGAGGCTCAGATACAAAGTGAGGCTCTGGTACACAGTGAGACACAGATACAAAGTCAGGCTCAGGGACAGAGTGAGACTCAGTTACAGAGTGATGCTCAGGTACAGAGTGAGGTGCAGTTACTAAGTGAGACTCAAATACAGAGTGAGGCTCAGATTCAGAGTGAGGCTCAGGTACAGAATGAGACACCGAAACAGAGTGAGGCTCAGGGACAGAGTGAGACTCGGGTACAGAGTGAGACACAGATACAGAGCGATGCTCAGGGACAGAGTGAGACTCAGCTACAGAGTAGGGCTCAGGTACAGAATGAGACTCAGGTACAGAATGAGACACAGATACAGAGTGAAGTTCAGATATAGAGTGAGGTTCAGATACAGAGTGTGGCTCAGGTACAGAGTGAGTCTCAGATACTGAGTGAGTGTCCGGTATAGAATGAGACTCAGATGCAGATTGAGGCTCAGATACAGAGTGAGGTTCTGGTCCAGAGTGAAGCTCAGATACAGAGTGAGACTCAGATACCGAGTGAGGGTCAGATACAAAGTTAAGCTCTGGTACAGAGTGAGACAAAGATACAGAGTGAGAGTCAGATACAGAGTGAGACTCAGGTACAGAATGAGACTCAGGTACAGAGTGTGACTCAGATACAGAGTGAGGCTCAGATACAGAGTGAGGCTCAGGTACAGAATGAGGCTCAGGGACAGAGTGAGACTCAGCTACAGTGTGTGGCTCAGGTATATAGTGAGACTCGGGTACAGAATGAGACTCAGGTACAGAGTGAGGCTCAGATACAGAGTGAGACTCAGGTACAGAGTGAGACTCAGATACAGAGTGAGGCTCAGATACAGAGTGAGGCTCAGGTACAGAATGAGACTCAGGTACAGAGTGAGACTCAGATACAGAGTGATGCTCAGATAAGAGTGAGGCTGAGATACAGAGTGAGGCTCAGGAACATGGTGACTTCAGTTCCATAGTGTGGCTCAGGAACAGAGTGAAGTTCAGTTCTTGAATGAGGCTCAGGAACAGAGTGAGGCTCAGGTACAGTGTCAGGCTCAGGTACAGTGTCAGGCTCAGGTACAGTTTAAGACACATGTACAGAGTGAGGCTCAGATGCAGAGTGAGACTCAGATAGAGAGTGAGGCTCAGATACAAAGTGAGGCTCTGGAACACATTGAGACACAGATACATAGTCAGGCTCAGGGACAGAGTGAGACTCAGCTACGGTTGTTGGCTCAGGTATATAGTGAGACTCGGGTACAGAGTGAGCCTCAGATACAGAGTGAGACTCGGGTACAGAGTGAGGCTCAGGTACAGAATGAGACTCAGACACAGAGGGAGGCTTAGATACAGAGTGAGGCTCAGGTACAGAGTGGTTCTCAGGTACATAAACAGAATCAGGTACAGAGCGAGGCTCAGTTATAGAATGAGACTCACGTACAGAGTGAGGCTCTGGTCCTGAGTGAGACTCAGGTACAGAATGAGGTTCAGGTACAGAGTGTGGCTCGGGTACAGAGTGAGACTCGGGTACAGAGTGACATTCAGGGACATAATGACACTCAGATACAAACTGAGGCTCAGGACACAGTGAGGCTCAGTTACAGAGTGAGGATCAGTTACTGAGTGAGGCTGAGATACAGATTGAGGCTCAGGAACATGGTGAAGTTCATTTCCAGAGTGAGGCTCAGGTAGAGGCTCAGATACAGAGTGAGGCTCAGATACAGAGTGATGCTCAGATACAGAGTGAGACTCAGACGCAGAGTGAGACTCAGGTACAGACTGAGGTTCAGATGCTGGATGAGGATCAGATACAGAGTGAGGCTGAGATACAGAGTGAGGCTCAGGAACATGGTGAGTTCAGTTCCATAGTGTGGCTCAGGAACAGAGTGAAGTGCAGTTCCAGAATGAGGCTCAGTTACCGAGTGAGGCTCAGATAGAGAGTGAGGCTCAGGTACAGTGACAGGCTCAGGTACAGTTGTAGACAAAGGTACAGAGTGAGGCTCAGATGCAGAGTGAGACTCAGATAGAGAGTGAGGCTCAGATACAAAGTGATGCTCTGGTACACAGTGAGACACAGATACAGAGAGAGGCTCAGGGACAGAGTGAGACTCAGCTACAGTGTGTGGCTCAGGTATATAGTGAGACTCGGGTACAGAATGAGACTCAGGTACAGAGTGAGGCTCAGATACAGAGTGAGACTCAGGTACAGAGTGAGACTCAGATACAGAGTGAGGCTCAGATACAGAGTGAGGCTCAGGTACAGAATGAGACTCAGGTACAGAGTGAGACTCAGATACAGAGTGATGCTCAGATAAGAGTGAGACTCAGGTACAGAGTGAGGTTCAGATGCAGGATGAGGATCAGATACAGAGTGAGGCTGAGATACAGAGTGAGGCTCAGGAACATGGTGACTTCAGTTCCATAGTGTGGCTCAGGAACAGAGTGAAGTTCAGTTCTTGAATGAGGCTCAGGAACAGAGTGAGGCTCAGGTACAGTGTCAGGCTCAGGTACAGTTTAAGACACATGTACAGTGTGAGGCTCAGATGCAGAGTGAGACTCAGATAGAGAGTGAGGCTCAGATACAAAGTGAGGCTCTGGTACACATTGAGACACAGATACATAGTCAGGCTCAGGGACAGAGTGAGACTCAGCTACGGTTGTTGGCTCAGGTATATAGTGAGACTCGGGTACAGAGTGAGCCTCAGATACAGAGTGAGGCTCAGGTGCAGAGTGAGGCTCAGATACAGAGTGAGGCTCAGGTACAGAGTGAGGCTCGGGTACAGAGTGAGACTCGGGTACAGAGTGAGGCTCAGGTACAGAATGAGACTCAGACACAGAGGGAGGCTCAGATACAGAGTGAGGCCCAGGTACAGAGTGGTTCTCAGGTACATAAACAGAATCAGGTACAGGGTGAGGATCAGTTATAGAATGAGACTCACGTACAGAGTGAGGCTCTGGTCCTGAGTGAGACTCAGGTACAGAATGAGGTTCAGGTACAGAGTGTGGCTCGGGTACAGAGTGAGACTCGGGTACAGAGTGACGTTCAGGGACATAATGACACTCAGATACAAACTGAGGCTCAGGACACAGTGAGGCTCAGTTACAGAGTGAGGCTCAGTTACTGAGTGAGGCTGAGATACAGACTGAGGCTCAGGAACATGGTGAAGTTCAATTCCAGAGTGAGGCTCAGGTAGAGGCTCAGATACCGAGTGTGGCTCAGGTACAGAGTGAGTCTCAGATACTGAGTGAGTGTCCGGTATAGAATGAGACTCAGATGCAGATTGAGGCTCAGATACAGAGTGAGGTTCTGGTCCAGAGTGAAGCTCAGATACAGAGTGAGACTCAGATACCAAGTGAGGGTCAGATATAGAGTGTGGCTCAGGTGCAGAGTGAGGCTCAGGTACAGAGTGAGACACAGATACAAAGTGATGCTCAGGGACAGAGTGAGACTCAGCTACAGAGTAGGGCTCAGGTACAGAATGAGACTCAGGTACAGAATGAGACACAGATACAGAGTGAGGCTCAGATACAGAGTGAGGCTCAGGTACAGAATGAGACTCAGGTACAGAATGAGACACAGATACAGAGTGAGGCTCAGGGACATAGTGAGACTCAGCTACAGTGTGTGGCTCAGGTATATAGTGAGACTTGGGTACAGAGTGAGACTCAGATACAGAGTGAGGCTCAGGTGCAGACTGAGGCTTAGATACAGAGTGAGTCTCCGGTATAGAATGAGACTTAGGTGCAGAGTTAGGCTCAGATACAGAGTGAGGCTCAGATACAGAGTGATGCTCAGGTACAGAATGAGACTCAGGTACAGAGTGAGACGCAGATACAGAGTGAGGCTCAGGTACAGAATGAGACTCAGACGCAGAGTGAGACTCAGGTACAGAGTGAGGTTCAGATGCAGGATAAGGCTCAGATACAGAGTGAGGCTGAGATACAGAGTGAGGCTCAGGAACATGGTGAGTTCAGTTCCATAGTGTGGCTCAGGAACAGAGTGAAGTGCAGTTCCAGAATGAGGCTCAGGTACAGAGTGAGGCTCAGATAGAGAGTGAGGCTCAGGTACAGTGTCAGGCTCAGGTACAGTTTAAGACACAGGTACAGAGTGAGGCTCAGATGCAGAGTGAGACTCAGATAGAGAGTGAGGCTCAGATACAAAGTGAGGCTCTGGTACACAGTGAGACACAGATACAAAGTCAGGCTCAGGGACAGAGTGAGACTCAGTTGCAGAGTGATGCTCAGGTACAGAGTGAGGTGCAGTTACTAAGTGAGACTCAAATACAGAGTGAGGCTCAGATTCAGAGTGAGGCTCAGGTACAGAATGAGACACCGAAACAGAGTGAGGCTCAGGGACAGAGTGAGGCTCAGGTACAGAGTGAGACACAGATACAGAGCGATGCTCAGGGACAGAGTGAGACTCAGCTACAGAGTAGGGCTCAGGTACAGAATGAGACTCAGGTACAGAATGAGACACAGATACAGAGTGAAGTTCAGATACAGAGTGAGGTTCAGACACAGAGTGTGGCTCAGGTACAGAGTGAGTCTCAGATACTGAGTGAGTGTCCGGTATAGAATGAGACTCAGATGCAGATTGAGGCTCAGATACAGAGTGAGGTTCTGGTCCAGAGTGAAGCTCAGATACAGAGTGAGACTCAGATACCGAGTGAGGGTCAGATACAAAGTTAAGCTCTGGTACAGAGTGAGACAAAGATACAGAGTTAGGCCCAGTTACAGAGTGAGAGTCAGATACAGAGTGAGGCTCAGGTACAGAATGAGACTCAGGTACAGAGTGAGACTCAGGTACAGAGTGAGGCTCAGATACAGAGTGAGGGTCAGATACAGAGTGTGGCTCAGGTGCAGAGTGAGGCTCAGGTACAGAGTGAGACACAGATACAAAGTGATGCTCAGGGACATAGTGAGACTCAGCTACAGAGTAGGGCTCAGGTACAGAATGAGACTCAGGTACAGAATGAGACAGATACAGAGTGAGGCTCAGGTACAGAGTGAGGCTCAGGTACAGAGTGAGACTCAGGTACAGAATGAGACACAGATACAGAGTGAGGCTCAGGGACATAGTGAGACTCAGCTACAGTGTGTGGCTCAGGTATATAGTGAGACTCGGGTACAGAGTGAGACTCAGATACAGAGTGAGGCTCAGGTGCAGACTGAGGCTCAGATACAGAGTGAGTCTCCGGTATAGAATGAGACTTAGGTGCAGAGTTAGGCTCAGATACAGAATGAGGCTCAGATACAGAGTGATGCTCAGGTACAGAATGAGACTCAGGTACAGAGTGAGACTCAGATACAGAGTGAGGCTCAGGTACAGAATGAGACTCAGACGCAGAGTGAGACTCAGGTACAGAGTGAGGTTCAGATGCAGGATAAGGCTCAGATACAGAGTGAGGCTGAGATACAGAGTGAGGCTCAGGAACATGGTGAGTTCAGTTCCATAGTGTGGCTCAGGAACAGAGTGAAGTGCAGTTCCAGAATGAGGCTCATTTACAGAGTGAGGCTCAGATAGAGAGTGAGGCTCAGGTACAGTGTCAGGCTCAGGTACAGTTTAAGACACAGGAACAGAGTGAGGCTCAGATGCAGAGTGAGACTCAGATAGAGAGTGAGGCTCAGATACAAAGTGAGGCTCTGGTACACAGTGAGACACAGATACAAAGTCAGGCTCAGGGACAGAGTGAGACTCAGTTACAGAGTGATGCTCAGGTACAGAGTGAGGTGCAGTTACTAAGTGAGACTCAAATACAGAGTGAGGCTCAGATTCAGAGTGAGGCTCAGGTACAGAATGAGACACCGAAACAGAGTGAGGCTCAGGGACAGAGTGAGACTCGGGTACAGAGTGAGACACAGATACAGAGCGATGCTCAGGGACAGAGTGAGACTCAGCTACAGAGTAGGGCTCAGGTACAGAATGAGACTCAGGTACAGAATGAGACACAGATACAGAGTGAAGTTCAGATATAGAGTGAGGTTCAGATACAGAGTGTGGCTCAGGTACAGAGTGAGTCTCAGATACTGAGTGAGTGTCCGGTATAGAATGAGACTCAGATGCAGATTGAGGCTCAGATACAGAGTGAGGTTCTGGTCCAGAGTGAAGCTCAGATACAGAGTGAGACTCAGATACCGAGTGAGGGTCAGATACAAAGTTAAGCTCTGGTACAGAGTGAGACAAAGATACAGAGTGAGAGTCAGATACAGAGTGAGACTCAGGTACAGAATGAGACTCAGGTACAGAGTGTGACTCAGATACAGAGTGAGGCTCAGATACAGAGTGAGGCTCAGGTACAGAATGAGGCTCAGGGACAGAGTGAGACTCAGCTACAGTGTGTGGCTCAGGTATATAGTGAGACTCGGGTACAGAATGAGACTCAGGTACAGAGTGAGGCTCAGATACAGAGTGAGACTCAGGTACAGAGTGAGACTCAGATACAGAGTGAGGCTCAGATACAGAGTGAGGCTCAGGTACAGAATGAGACTCAGGTACAGAGTGAGACTCAGATACAGAGTGATGCTCAGATAAGAGTGAGGCTGAGATACAGAGTGAGGCTCAGGAACATGGTGACTTCAGTTCCATAGTGTGGCTCAGGAACAGAGTGAAGTTCAGTTCTTGAATGAGGCTCAGGAACAGAGTGAGGCTCAGGTACAGTGTCAGGCTCAGGTACAGTGTCAGGCTCAGGTACAGTTTAAGACACATGTACAGAGTGAGGCTCAGATGCAGAGTGAGACTCAGATAGAGAGTGAGGCTCAGATACAAAGTGAGGCTCTGGAACACATTGAGACACAGATACATAGTCAGGCTCAGGGACAGAGTGAGACTCAGCTACGGTTGTTGGCTCAGGTATATAGTGAGACTCGGGTACAGAGTGAGCCTCAGATACAGAGTGAGACTCGGGTACAGAGTGAGGCTCAGGTACAGAATGAGACTCAGACACAGAGGGAGGCTTAGATACAGAGTGAGGCTCAGGTACAGAGTGGTTCTCAGGTACATAAACAGAATCAGGTACAGAGCGAGGCTCAGTTATAGAATGAGACTCACGTACAGAGTGAGGCTCTGGTCCTGAGTGAGACTCAGGTACAGAATGAGGTTCAGGTACAGAGTGTGGCTCGGGTACAGAGTGAGACTCGGGTACAGAGTGACATTCAGGGACATAATGACACTCAGATACAAACTGAGGCTCAGGACACAGTGAGGCTCAGTTACAGAGTGAGGATCAGTTACTGAGTGAGGCTGAGATACAGATTGAGGCTCAGGAACATGGTGAAGTTCATTTCCAGAGTGAGGCTCAGGTAGAGGCTCAGATACAGAGTGAGGCTCAGATACAGAGTGATGCTCAGATACAGAGTGAGACTCAGACGCAGAGTGAGACTCAGGTACAGACTGAGGTTCAGATGCTGGATGAGGATCAGATACAGAGTGAGGCTGAGATACAGAGTGAGGCTCAGGAACATGGTGAGTTCAGTTCCATAGTGTGGCTCAGGAACAGAGTGAAGTGCAGTTCCAGAATGAGGCTCAGTTACCGAGTGAGGCTCAGATAGAGAGTGAGGCTCAGGTACAGTGACAGGCTCAGGTACAGTTGTAGACAAAGGTACAGAGTGAGGCTCAGATGCAGAGTGAGACTCAGATAGAGAGTGAGGCTCAGATACAAAGTGATGCTCTGGTACACAGTGAGACACAGATACAGAGAGAGGCTCAGGGACAGAGTGAGACTCAGCTACAGTGTGTGGCTCAGGTATATAGTGAGACTCGGGTACAGAATGAGACTCAGGTACAGAGTGAGGCTCAGATACAGAGTGAGACTCAGGTACAGAGTGAGACTCAGATACAGAGTGAGGCTCAGATACAGAGTGAGGCTCAGGTACAGAATGAGACTCAGGTACAGAGTGAGACTCAGATACAGAGTGATGCTCAGATAAGAGTGAGACTCAGGTACAGAGTGAGGTTCAGATGCAGGATGAGGATCAGATACAGAGTGAGGCTGAGATACAGAGTGAGGCTCAGGAACATGGTGACTTCAGTTCCATAGTGTGGCTCAGGAACAGAGTGAAGTTCAGTTCTTGAATGAGGCTCAGGAACAGAGTGAGGCTCAGGTACAGTGTCAGGCTCAGGTACAGTTTAAGACACATGTACAGTGTGAGGCTCAGATGCAGAGTGAGACTCAGATAGAGAGTGAGGCTCAGATACAAAGTGAGGCTCTGGAACACATTGAGACACAGATACATAGTCAGGCTCAGGGACAGAGTGAGACTCAGCTACGGTTGTTGGCTCAGGTATATAGTGAGACTCGGGTACAGAGTGAGCCTCAGATACAGAGTGAGACTCGGGTACAGAGTGAGGCTCAGGTACAGAATGAGACTCAGACACAGAGGGAGGCTTAGATACAGAGTGAGGCTCAGGTACAGAGTGGTTCTCAGGTACATAAACAGAATCAGGTACAGAGCGAGGCTCAGTTATAGAATGAGACTCACGTACAGAGTGAGGCTCTGGTCCTGAGTGAGACTCAGGTACAGAATGAGGTTCAGGTACAGAGTGTGGCTCGGGTACAGAGTGAGACTCGGGTACAGAGTGACATTCAGGGACATAATGACACTCAGATACAAACTGAGGCTCAGGACACAGTGAGGCTCAGTTACAGAGTGAGGATCAGTTACTGAGTGAGGCTGAGATACAGATTGAGGCTCAGGAACATGGTGAAGTTCATTTCCAGAGTGAGGCTCAGGTAGAGGCTCAGATACAGAGTGAGGCTCAGATACAGAGTGATGCTCAGATACAGAGTGAGACTCAGACGCAGAGTGAGACTCAGGTACAGACTGAGGTTCAGATGCTGGATGAGGATCAGATACAGAGTGAGGCTGAGATACAGAGTGAGGCTCAGGAACATGGTGAGTTCAGTTCCATAGTGTGGCTCAGGAACAGAGTGAAGTGCAGTTCCAGAATGAGGCTCAGTTACCGAGTGAGGCTCAGATAGAGAGTGAGGCTCAGGTACAGTGACAGGCTCAGGTACAGTTGTAGACAAAGGTACAGAGTGAGGCTCAGATGCAGAGTGAGACTCAGATAGAGAGTGAGGCTCAGATACAAAGTGATGCTCTGGTACACAGTGAGACACAGATACAGAGAGAGGCTCAGGGACAGAGTGAGACTCAGCTACAGTGTGTGGCTCAGGTATATAGTGAGACTCGGGTACAGAATGAGACTCAGGTACAGAGTGAGGCTCAGATACAGAGTGAGACTCAGGTACAGAGTGAGACTCAGATACAGAGTGAGGCTCAGATACAGAGTGAGGCTCAGGTACAGAATGAGACTCAGGTACAGAGTGAGACTCAGATACAGAGTGATGCTCAGATAAGAGTGAGACTCAGGTACAGAGTGAGGTTCAGATGCAGGATGAGGATCAGATACAGAGTGAGGCTGAGATACAGAGTGAGGCTCAGGAACATGGTGACTTCAGTTCCATAGTGTGGCTCAGGAACAGAGTGAAGTTCAGTTCTTGAATGAGGCTCAGGAACAGAGTGAGGCTCAGGTACAGTGTCAGGCTCAGGTACAGTTTAAGACACATGTACAGTGTGAGGCTCAGATGCAGAGTGAGACTCAGATAGAGAGTGAGGCTCAGATACAAAGTGAGGCTCTGGTACACATTGAGACACAGATACATAGTCAGGCTCAGGGACAGAGTGAGACTCAGCTACGGTTGTTGGCTCAGGTATATAGTGAGACTCGGGTACAGAGTGAGCCTCAGATACAGAGTGAGGCTCAGGTGCAGAGTGAGGCTCAGATACAGAGTGAGGCTCAGGTACAGAGTGAGGCTCGGGTACAGAGTGAGACTCGGGTACAGAGTGAGGCTCAGGTACAGAATGAGACTCAGACACAGAGGGAGGCTCAGATACAGAGTGAGGCCCAGGTACAGAGTGGTTCTCAGGTACATAAACAGAATCAGGTACAGGGTGAGGATCAGTTATAGAATGAGACTCACGTACAGAGTGAGGCTCTGGTCCTGAGTGAGACTCAGGTACAGAATGAGGTTCAGGTACAGAGTGTGGCTCGGGTACAGAGTGAGACTCGGGTACAGAGTGACGTTCAGGGACATAATGACACTCAGATACAAACTGAGGCTCAGGACACAGTGAGGCTCAGTTACAGAGTGAGGCTCAGTTACTGAGTGAGGCTGAGATACAGACTGAGGCTCAGGAACATGGTGAAGTTCAATTCCAGAGTGAGGCTCAGGTAGAGGCTCAGATACCGAGTGTGGCTCAGGTACAGAGTGAGTCTCAGATACTGAGTGAGTGTCCGGTATAGAATGAGACTCAGATGCAGATTGAGGCTCAGATACAGAGTGAGGTTCTGGTCCAGAGTGAAGCTCAGATACAGAGTGAGACTCAGATACCAAGTGAGGGTCAGATATAGAGTGTGGCTCAGGTGCAGAGTGAGGCTCAGGTACAGAGTGAGACACAGATACAAAGTGATGCTCAGGGACAGAGTGAGACTCAGCTACAGAGTAGGGCTCAGGTACAGAATGAGACTCAGGTACAGAATGAGACACAGATACAGAGTGAGGCTCAGATACAGAGTGAGGCTCAGGTACAGAATGAGACTCAGGTACAGAATGAGACACAGATACAGAGTGAGGCTCAGGGACATAGTGAGACTCAGCTACAGTGTGTGGCTCAGGTATATAGTGAGACTTGGGTACAGAGTGAGACTCAGATACAGAGTGAGGCTCAGGTGCAGACTGAGGCTTAGATACAGAGTGAGTCTCCGGTATAGAATGAGACTTAGGTGCAGAGTTAGGCTCAGATACAGAGTGAGGCTCAGATACAGAGTGATGCTCAGGTACAGAATGAGACTCAGGTACAGAGTGAGACGCAGATACAGAGTGAGGCTCAGGTACAGAATGAGACTCAGACGCAGAGTGAGACTCAGGTACAGAGTGAGGTTCAGATGCAGGATAAGGCTCAGATACAGAGTGAGGCTGAGATACAGAGTGAGGCTCAGGAACATGGTGAGTTCAGTTCCATAGTGTGGCTCAGGAACAGAGTGAAGTGCAGTTCCAGAATGAGGCTCAGGTACAGAGTGAGGCTCAGATAGAGAGTGAGGCTCAGGTACAGTGTCAGGCTCAGGTACAGTTTAAGACACAGGTACAGAGTGAGGCTCAGATGCAGAGTGAGACTCAGATAGAGAGTGAGGCTCAGATACAAAGTGAGGCTCTGGTACACAGTGAGACACAGATACAAAGTCAGGCTCAGGGACAGAGTGAGACTCAGTTGCAGAGTGATGCTCAGGTACAGAGTGAGGTGCAGTTACTAAGTGAGACTCAAATACAGAGTGAGGCTCAGATTCAGAGTGAGGCTCAGGTACAGAATGAGACACCGAAACAGAGTGAGGCTCAGGGACAGAGTGAGGCTCAGGTACAGAGTGAGACACAGATACAGAGCGATGCTCAGGGACAGAGTGAGACTCAGCTACAGAGTAGGGCTCAGGTACAGAATGAGACTCAGGTACAGAATGAGACACAGATACAGAGTGAAGTTCAGATACAGAGTGAGGTTCAGACACAGAGTGTGGCTCAGGTACAGAGTGAGTCTCAGATACTGAGTGAGTGTCCGGTATAGAATGAGACTCAGATGCAGATTGAGGCTCAGATACAGAGTGAGGTTCTGGTCCAGAGTGAAGCTCAGATACAGAGTGAGACTCAGATACCGAGTGAGGGTCAGATACAAAGTTAAGCTCTGGTACAGAGTGAGACAAAGATACAGAGTTAGGCCCAGTTACAGAGTGAGAGTCAGATACAGAGTGAGGCTCAGGTACAGAATGAGACTCAGGTACAGAGTGAGACTCAGGTACAGAGTGAGGCTCAGATACAGAGTGAGGCTCAGGTACAGAATGAGGCTCAGATACAGAGTGAGGCTCAGATACAGAGTGAGGCTCAGGAACATGGCGAGTTTCTTTCCATAGTTTGGCTCAGGAACAGAGTGAAGTTCAGTTCCAGAAAGAGGCTCATGTACAGAGTGAGGCTCAGATAGAGAGTGAGGCTCAGGTACAGTTTAAGACACAGGTACAGAGTGAGGCTCAGATTCAGAGTGAGACTCAGATAGAGAGTGAGGCTCAGATACAAAGTGAGGATCTGGTACACAGTGAGACAAAGATACAGAGTCAGGCTCAGGGACAGAGTGAGACTCAGCTACAGTGTGTGGCTCAGGTATATAGTGAGACTCAGGTACAGAGTGAGACTCAGATACAGAGTGAGGCTCAGGTGCAGAGTGAGGCTCAGATACAGAGTGAGGCTCCGGTATAGAATGAGACTCAGATGCAGAGTTAGGCTCAGATACAGAGTGAAGCTCTGGACCAGAGTGAGACTCAGGTACAGAGTGAGGCTGAGGTACAGAGTGAGGCTCAGGTACAGAGTGAGACTGAGGTACAGATTGAGGCTCAGGTACAGAGTGAGGCTCAGATACAGAGTGAGGCTCAGGTACAGAATGAGACTCAGGTACAGAGTGAGACTCAGATACAGAGTGATGCTCAGATACAGAGTGAGGCTCAGGTACAGAATGAGACTCAGACGCAGAGTGAGACTCAGGTACAGAGTGAGGTTCAGATGCTGGATGAGGATCAGATACAGAGTGAGGCTGAGATACAGAGTGAGGCTCAGGAACATGGTGAGTTCAGTTCCATAGTGTGGCTCAGGAACAGAGTGAAGTTCAGTTCCAGAATGAGGCTCAGTTACCGAGTGAGGCTCAGATAGAGAGTGAGGCTCAGGTACAGTGTCAAGCTCAGGTACAGTTGTAGACAAAGGTACAGAGTGAGGCTCAGATGCAGAGTGAGACTCAGATAGAGAGTGAGGCTCAGATACAAAGTGAGGCTCTGGTACACAGTGAGACACAGATACAGAGAGAGGCTCAGGGACAGAGTGAGACTCAGCTACAGTGTGTGGCTCAGGTATATAGTGAGACTCGGGTACAGAATGAGACTCAGGTACAGAGTGAGGCTCAGATACAGAGTGAGACTCAGGTACAGAGTGAGACTCAGATACAGAGTGAGGCTCAGATACAGAGTGAGGCTCAGGTACAGAATGAGACTCAGGTACAGAGTGAGACTCAGATACAGAGTGATGCTCAGATACAGAGTGAGACTCAGACGCAGAGTGAGACTCAGGTACAGAGTGAGGTTCAGATGCAGGAAGAGGATCAGATACAGAGTGAGGCTGAGATACAGAGTGAGGCTCAGGAACTTGGTGAGTTCAGTTCCATAGTGTGGCTCAGGAACAGAGTGAAGTTCAGTTCTAGAATGAGGCTCAGGAGCAGAGTGAGTCTCAGGTACAGTGTCAGGCTCAGGTACAGTTTAAGACACATGTACAGAGTGAGGCTCAGATGCAGAGTGAGACTCAGATAGAGAGTGAGGCTCAGATACAAAGTGAGGCTCTGGTACACATTGAGACACAGATACATAGTCAGGCTCAGGGACAGAGTGAGACTCAGCTACGGTGTGTGGCTCAGGTATATAGTGAGACTCGGGTACAGAGTGAGCCTCAGATACAGAGTGAGGCTCAGGTGCAGAGTGAGGCTCAGATACAGAGTGAGGCTCCGGTATAGAATGAGACTCAGTTGCAGAGTTTGGCTCAGATACAGAGTGAGGCTCGGGTCCAGAGTGAGACTCAAGTATAGTGCGAGGCTCAGGTACAGAGTAAGGCTCGGGTACAGAGTGAGACTCGGGTACAGAGTGAGGCTCAGGTACAGAATGAGACTCAGACACAGAGGGAGGCTTAGATACAGAGTGAGGCTCAGGTACAGAGTGGTTCTCAGGTACATAAACAGAATCAGGTACAGAGCGAGGCTCAGTTATAGAATGGGACTCACGTACAGAGTGAGGCTCTGGTCCTGAGTGAGACTCAGGTACAGAATGAGGTTCAGGTACAGAGTGTGGCTCGGGTACAGAGTGAGACTCGGGTACAGAGTGACGTTCAGGGACATAATGACACTCAGATACAAACTGAGGCTCAGGACACAGTGAGGCTCAGTTACAGAGTGAGGCTCAGTTACTGAGTGAGGCTGAGATACAGACTGAGGCTCAGGAACATGGTGAAGTTCATTTCCAGAGTGAGGCTCAGGTAGAGGCTCAGAAACAGAGTGTGGCTCAGGTACAGAGTGAGTCTCAGATACTGAGTGAGTGTCCGGTATAGAATGAGACTCAGATGCAGATTGAGGCTCAGATACAGAGTGAGGTTCTGGTCCAGAGTGAAGCTCAGATACAGAGTGAGACTCAGATACCGAGTGAGGGTCAGATACAGAGTGTGGCTCAGGTGCAGAGTGAGGCTCAGGTACAGAGTGAGACACAGATACAGAGTGAGGCTCAGGGAGAGAGTGAGACTCAGCTACAGAGTAGGGCTCAGGTACAGAATGAGACTCAGGTACAGAATGAGACACAGATACAGAGTGAGGCTCAGGGACATAGTGAGACTCAGCTACAGTGTGTGGCTCAGGTATATAGTGAGACTCGGGTACAGAGTGAGACTCAGATACAGAGTGAGGCTCAGGTGCAGACTGAGGCTTAGATACAGAGTGAGTCTCCGGTATAGAATGAGACTTAGGTGCAGAGTTAGGCTCAGATACAGAGTGAGGTGCAGTTACTAAGTGAGACTCAAATACAGAGTGAGGCTCAGATTCAGAGTGAGGCTCAGGTACAGAATGAGACACCGAAACAGAGTGAGGCTCAGGGACAGAGTGAGGCTCAGGTACAGAGTGAGACACAGATACAGAGCGATGCTCAGGGACAGAGTGAGACTCAGCTACAGAGTAGGGCTCAGGTACAGAATGAGACTCAGGTACAGAATGAGACACAGATACAGAGTGAAGTTCAGATACAGAGTGAGGTTCAGATACAGAGTGTGGCTCAGGTACAGAGTGAGTCTCAGATTCTGAGTGAGTGTCCGGTATAGAATGAGACTCAGATGCAGATTGAGGCTCAGATACAGAGTGAGGTTCTGGTCCAGAGTGAAGCTCAGATACAGAGTGAGACTCAGATACCGAGTGAGGGTCAGATACAAAGTTAAGCTCTGGTACAGAGTGAGACAAAGATACAGAGTTAGGCCCAGTTACAGAGTGAGAGTCAGATACAGAGTGAGGCTCAGGTACAGAATGAGACTCAGGTACAGAGTGAGGCTCAGATTCAGAGTGAGACTCAGATAGAGAGTGAGGCTCAGATACAAAGTGAGTATCTGGTACACAGTGAGACAAAGATACAGAGTCAGGCTCAGGGACAGAGTGAGACTCAGCTACAGTGTGTGGCTCAGGTATATAGTGAGACTCAGGTACAGAGTGAGACTCAGATACAGACTGAGGCTCAGGAACATGGTGAAGTTCATTTCCAGAGTGAGGCTCAGGTAGAGGCTCAGATATAGAGTGTGGCTCAGGTACAGAGTGAGTCTCAGATACTGAGTGAGTGTCCGGTATAGAATGAGACTCAGATGCAGATTGAGGCTCAGATACAGAGTGAGGTTCTGGTCCAGAGTGAAGCTCAGATACAGAGTGAGACTCAGATACCGAGTGAGGGTCAGATACAGAGTGTGGCTCAGGTGCAGAGTGAGGCTCAGGTACAGAGTGAGACACAGATACAAAGTGATGCTCAGGGACAGAGTGAGACTCAGCTACAGAGTAGGGCTCAGGTACTGAATGAGACTCAGGTACAGAATGAGACACAGATACAGAGTGAGGCTCAGGGACAGAGTGAGACTCAGCTACAGTGTGTGGCTCAGGTATATAGTGAGACTCGGGTACAGAGTGAGACACAGATACAGAGTGAGTCTCCGGTATAGAATGAGACTTAGGTGCAGAGTTAGGCTCAGATACAGGGTGAGGCTCAGATACAGAGTGAGTATCAGGTACAGAATGAGACTCAGGTACTGAGTGAGACTCAGATACAGAGTGAGGCTCAGGTACAGAATGAGACTCAGATGCAGAGTGAGACTCAGGTACAGACTGAGGTTCAGATGCAGGATAAGGCTCAGATACAGAGTGAGGCTGAGATACAGAGTGAGGCTCAGGAACATGGTGAGTTCAGTTCCATAGTGTGGCTCAGGAACAGAGTGAAGTGCAGTTCCAGAATGAGGCTCAGGTACAGAGTGAGGCTCAGATAGAGAGTGAGGCTCAGGTACAGTGTCAGGCTCAGGTACAGTTTAAGACACAGGTACAGAGTGAGGCTCAGATGCAGAGTGAGACTCAGATAGAGAGTGAGGCTCAGATACAAAGTGATGCTCTGGTACACAGTGAGACACAGATACAAAGTCAGGCTCAGGGACAGAGTGAGACTCAGTTACAGAGTGATGCTCAGGTACAGAGTGAGGTGCAGTTACTAAGTGAGACTCAAATACAGAGTGAGGCTCAGATTCAGAGTGAGGCTCAGGTACAGAATGAGACACCGAAACAGAGTGAGGCTCAGGGACAGAGTGAGGCTCAGATACAGAGTGAGGCTCAGGTACAGAGTGAGACACAGATACAAAGTGATGCTCAGGGACAGAGTGAGACTCAGCTACAGAGTAGGGCTCAGGTACAGAATGAGACTCAGGTACAGAATGAGACACAGATACAGAGTGAGGTTCAGATACAGAGTGTGGCTCAGGTACAGAGTGAGTCTCAGATACTGAGTGAGTGTCCGGTATAGAATGAGACTCAGATGCAGATTGAGGCTCAGAAACAGAGTGAGGTTCGGGTCCAGAGTGAAGCTCAGATACAGAGTGAGACTCAGATACCGAGTGAGGGTCAGATACAAAGTTAAGCTCTGGTACAGAGTGAGACAAAGATACAGAGTTAGGCCCAGTTACAAAGTGAGAGTCAGATACAGAGTGAGGCTCAGGTACAGAATGAGACTCAGGTACAGAGTGAGACTCAGATACAGAGTGAGGCTCAGGTACAGAATGAGGCTCAGATACAGAGTGAGGCTCAGATACAGAGTGAGGCTCAGGAACATGGCGAGTTTCTTTCCATAGTTTGGCTCAGGAACAGAGTGAAGTTCAGTTCCAGAAAGAGGCTCATGTACAGAGTGAGGCTCAGATAGAGAGTGAGGCTCAGGTACAGAATGTGACTCAGGTACATAGTGAGACTCAGATACAGAGAGAGGCTCAGGTATGGAATGAGAATCAGATGCAGAGTGAGGCTGAGATACAGAGTGAGACTCAGGAACATGGTGAAGTTCAGTTAACGAGTGAGGCTCAGGTACAGAATGAGACTCAGGTACAGAGTGAGACTCAGATACAGAGTGATGCTCAGATACAGAGTGAGGCTCAGGTACAGAATGAGACTCAGACGCAGAGTGAGACTCAGGTACAGAGTGAGGTTCAGATGCTGGATGAGGATCAGATACAGAGTGAGGCTGAGATACAGAGTGAGGCTCAGGAACATGGTGAGTTCAGTTCCATAGTGTGGCTCAGGAACAGAGTGAAGTTCAGTTCCAGAATGAGGCTCAGTTACCGAGTGAGGCTCAGATAGAGAGTGAGGCTCAGGTACAGTGTCAAGCTCAGGTACAGTTGTAGACAAAGGTACAGAGTGAGGCTCAGATGCAGAGTGAGACTCAGATAGAGAGTGAGGCTCAGATACAAAGTGAGGCTCTGGTACACAGTGAGACACAGATACAGAGAGAGGCTCAGGGACAGAGTGAGACTCAGCTACAGTGTGTGGCTCAGGTATATAGTGAGACTCGGGTACAGAATGAGACTCAGGTACAGAGTGAGGCTCAGATACAGAGTGAGACTCAGGTACAGAGTGAGACTCAGATACAGAGTGAGGCTCAGATACAGAGTGAGGCTCAGGTACAGAGTGAGACTCAGGTACGGAGTGAGACTCAGATACAGAGTGATGCTCAGATACAGAGTGAGACTCAGACGCAGAGTGAGACTCAGGTACAGAGTGAGGTTCAGATGCAGGAAGAGGATCAGATAGAGAGTGAGGCTGAGATACAGAGTGAGGCTCAGGAACATGGTGAGTTCAGTTCCATAGTGTGGCTCAGGAACAGAGTGAAGTTCAGTTCTAGAATGAGGCTCAGGAGCAGAGTGAGTCTCAGGTACAGTGTCAGGCTCAGGTACAGTTTAAGACACATGTACAGAGTGAGGCTCAGATGTGATGACTTCTGTTCCATAGTGTGGCTCAGGAACATGGTGAGCTCTGTTCCATAGTGTGGCTCAGGAACAGAGTGAAGTTCAGTTCCAGAATGAGGCTCAGGTACAGAGTGAGGCTCAGATAGAGAGTGAGGCTCAGGTACAGTGTCAGGCTCAGGTACAGTTTAAGACACAGGTACAGAGTGAGGATCAGATTCAGAGTGAGACTCAGATAGAGAGTGAGGCTCAGATACAAAGTGAGGCTCTGGTACACAGTGAGACAAAGATACAGTGTCAGGCACAGGTATATAGTGAGACTCAGGTACAGAGTGAGACTCAGATACAGAGGGAGGCTCAGGTGCAGAGTGAGGCTCAGATACAGAGTGAGGCTCCGGTGTAGAATGAGACTCAGATGCAGGGTTAGGCTCAGATCCAGAGTGAGGCTCGGGTCCAGAGTGAGACTCAGGTATAGTGTGAGGCTCAGGTACAGAGTGAGGCTCGGGTACAGAGTGAGACTCGGGTACAGAGTGAGGCTCAGGTACAGAATGAGACTCAGACCCAGAGGGAGGCTTAGATATAGAGTGAGGCTCAGGTACAGAGTGGTTCTCAGGTACATAAACAGAATCAGGTACAGAGTGAGGCTCAGTTATAGAATGAGACTCACGTACAGAGTGAGGCTCTGGTCCTGAGTGAGACTCAGGTACAGAATGAGGTTCAGGTACAAAGTGTGGCTCGGGTACAGAGTGAGACTCGGGTACAGAGTGACGTTCAGGGACATAATGACACTCAGATACAAACTGAGGCTCAGGACACAGTGAGGCTCAGTTACAGAGTGAGGCTCAGTTACTGAGTGAGGCTGAGATACAGACTGAGGCTCAGGAACATGGTGAAGTCCAGTTCCAGAGTGAGGCTCAGGTAGAGGCTCAGGTACAGAGTGAGGCTCAGGTACAGAGTGAGGCAGAGGTACAGAGTGAGATCAGATACCGAGTGAGGCTCAGATACAAATTGAGGCTCTGGTAGAGAGTGAGACACAGGAATAGAGTGAAGTTAAGTTCCAGAGAGAGGCACAGGTACTGAGTGAGGATCAGGTACAGAGTGAGTCTCAAGAAAAGAGTGAAGTTAAGTTCCAGAGCGAGGCTCAGGGGCAGAGTGAGGCTCAGATACAGAGTGATGCTCAGGTACAGATTGAGGCCCAGGTACAGAGTGTGACTTTTGTACAGAATGAGGCTCAGGTACAGAGTGATACTCAAATACAGAGTGAGGCTCAGCTACAAAGTGAGGCTCTGCTACAGATTGAGACCCAGGTACAGAGTGGGGACCAGGTACAGAGTAAGGCTTAGATACAGAGTGAGGCTCAGATACAGAATGAGACTCAGGTACTGAGTAAGACTCAGATACAGAGAGAGTCCCGGACACAGAGTGAGGCTCAGGTATGTAATGAGAATCAGATGCAGAGTGAGACTCAGGTACAGAGTGAGGCTGAGATGCAGAGTGAGGTTGAGATACAGAGTGAGGTTCAGGAACATGGTGAAGTTCAGTTCCAGAGTGAGGCTCAGGTACAGAGTGAGGCTCAGGTACAGAGTGTGACACAGATACAGAGTGAGGCTCAGGGACAGAGTGAGACTCAGCTACAGATTAGGGCTCAGGTACAGAATGAGACTCAGGTACAGAGTGAGACACAGATACAGCGTGAGGTTCAGATAGAAAGTGAGGCTATGCTACAGAGTGAGACCCAGGTATAGAGTGGGGCTCAGGTACAGAGTAAGGCATAGATACAGAGTGATGCTCAGGTACAGAATGTGACTCAGGTACATAGTGAGACTCAGATACAGAGAGAGGCTCAGGTATGGAATGAGAATCAGATGCAGAGTGAGGCTGAGATACAGAGTGAGACTCAGGAACATGGTGAAGTTCAGTTAACGAGTGAGGCTCAGGTACAGAGTGAGGCTCAGGTACAGAGTGAGACACAGATACAGAGTGATGCTCAGGGACAGAGTGAGACTCAGCTACAGAGTGAGGCTCAGATAGAGAGTGAGGCTCAGGTACAGTGTCAGGCTCAGGTACAGTTTAAGACACAGGTACAGAGTGAGGCTCAGATGCAGAGTGAGACTCAGATAGAGAGTGAGGCTCAGATACAAAGTGAGGCTCTGGTACACAGTGAGACACAGATACAAAGTCAGGCTCAGGGACAGAGTCAGACTCAGTTACAGAGAGATGATCAGGTATAGAGTGAGGCTCAGGTACAGAGTGAGGCTCAGATACAGAGTGATGCTCAGTTATAGATTGAGGCCCAGGTACAGAGTGTTACTTATGTACAGAGTGAGGCTCAGGTAGAGAGTGATACTCAGATAGAGAGTGAGGTTCAGATACAAAGTGAGGCTATGCTACAGAGTGAGACCCAGGTATAGAGTGGGGCTCAGGTACAGAGTAAGGCTTAGATACAGAGCGATGCTCAGGTACAGAATGAGACTTAGGTACAGAGTGAGACTCAGATACAGAGAGAGAGGCTCAGGTATGGAATGAGAATCAGATGCAGAGTGATACTCAGGTACAGAGTGAGGCTGAGATACAGAGTTAGGTTCAGGAATATGGTGAAGTTCAGTTAACGAGTGAGGCTCAGGGACAGAGTGAGGCTCAGGTACAGAGTGAGACACAGATACAAAGTGATGCTCAGGGACAGAGTGAGACTCAGCTACAGAGTAGGGCTCAGGTACAGAATGAGACTCAGGTACAGAATGAGACACAGATACAGAGTGAGGCTCAGGTACAGAGTGAGGCTCAGGTACAGAGTGAGACACAGATACAGAGTGAGGCTCAGGGACAGAGTGAGACTCAGCTACAGATTAGGGCTCAGGTACAGAATGAGACTCAGGTACAGAGTGAGACACAGATACAGCGTGAGGTTCAGATAGAAAGTGAGGCTATGCTACAGAGTGAGACCCAGGTATAGAGTGGGGCTCAGGTACAGAGTAAGGCATAGATACAGAGTGATGCTCAGGTACAGAATGTGACTCAGGTACATAGTGAGACTCAGATACAGAGAGAGGCTCAGGTATGGAATGAGAATCAGATGCAGAGTGAGGCTGAGATACAGAGTGAGACTCAGGAACATGGTGAAGTTCAGTTAACGAGTGAGGCTCAGGTACAGAGTGAGGCTCAGGTACAGAGTGAGACACAGATACAGAGTGATGCTCAGGGACAGAGTGAGGCTCAGATACAGAGTGTGGCTCAGGTGCAGAGTGAGGCTCAGGGACAGAGTGGGACTCAGGTACAGAGTGAGTCTCAGATACAGAGTGAGTGTCCGGTATAGAATGAGACTCAGATGCAGATTGAGGCTCAGATACAGAGTGAGGTTCTGGTCCAGAGTGAAGCTCAGATACAGAGTGAGATTCAGATACAGAGTGAGGCTCTGATACAGTATGAGGCTCAGGTAGAGAGTGAGGCTCACGACAGAGTGAGACTCAGATACTGAGTGAAGCTCAGGTATATAATGAGACTCACATATAGAGTGAGGCTCAGATACAGAGTGAGGCTCTGGTCCAGAGTGAGGCTCAGATACAGAGTGAGGCTCAGGTATAGAATGAGACTCACATATAGAGTGATGCTCTGGTCCTGAGTGAGACTTAGGGACAGAATGAGACACAGATACAGAGTGAGGCTCAGATACAGAGTGAGGCTCAGATACAGAGTGTGGCTCAGGTGCAGAGTGAGGCTCAGGGACAGAGTGGGACTCGGGTACAGAGTGAGACTCAGATACAGAGTGAGAATCAGGTGCAGAGTGAGGCTCAGATACAGAGTGAGTCTCCGGTATAGAATGAGACTCAGGTGCAGAGTTAGGCTCAGATACAGAGTGAAGCTCTGGTACACAGTGAGACACAGATACAAAGTCAGGCTCAGGGACAGAGTGAGACTCAGTTACAGTGTGATGTTCAGGTACACAGTGAGGTGCAGTTACTAAGTGCAACTAAAATACAGAGTGAGGCTCAGATTCAGAGTGAGGCTCAGGTACAGAATGAGACTGAGGTACAGAGTGAGGCTCAGATACAGAGTGAGACTCAGGTACAGAGTGAGACTCAGATACAGAGTGATGCTCAGATACAGAGTGAGGCTCAGATACAGAGTGATGCTCAGGTACAGAATGAGACCCAGGTACAGAGTGAGACTCAGATACAGAGTGATGCTCAGATACAGAGTGAGGCTCAGGTACAAAATGAGACTCAGACGCAGAGTGAGACTCAGGTACAGAGTGAGGTTCAGATGCAGGATGAGGCTCAGATACAGAGTTAGGCTGTGATAGAGAGTGAGGCTCAGGAACATGGTGACCTCTGTTCCATAGTGTGGCTCAGGAACATGGTGAGTTCAGTTCCATAGTGTGGCTCAGGAACAGAGTGAAGTTCAGTTCCAGAATGAGGCTCAGGTACAGAGTGAGGCTCAGATAGAGAGTGAGGCTCAGGTACAGTGACAGGCTCAGGTACAGTTTAAGACACAGGTACAGAGTGAGGCTCAGATGCAGAGTGAGACTCAGATAGAGAGTGAGGCTCAGATACAAAGTGAGGCTCTGGTACACAGTGAGACACAGATACAAAGTCAGGCTCAGGGACAGAGTCAGACTCAGTTACAGAGAGATGATCAGGTATAGAGTGAGGCTCAGGTACAGAGTGAGGCTCAGATACAGAGTGATGCTCAGTTATAGATTGAGGCCCAGGTGCAGAGTGTTACTTATGTACAGAATGAGACTCAGGTACAGAGTGATACTCAGATACAGAGTGAGGTTCAGATACAAAGTGAGGCTATGCTACAGAGTGAGACCCAGGTATAGAGTGGGGCTCAGGTACAGAGTAAGGCTTAGATACAGAGCGATGCTCAGGTACAGAATGAGACTCAGGTACATAGTGAGACTCAGATACAGAGAGAGGCTCAGGTATGGAATGAGAATCAGATGCAGAGTGATACTCAGGTACAGAGTGAGGCTGAGATACAGAGTTAGGTTCAGGAATATGGTGAAGTTCAGTTAACGAGTGAGGCTCAGGGACAGAGTGAGGCTCAGGTACAGAGTGAGACACAGATACAAAGTGATGCTCAGGGACAGAGTGAGACTCAGCTACAGAGTAGGGCTCAGGTACAGAATGAGACTCAGGTACAGAATGAGACACAGATACAGAGTGAGGCTCAGGTACAGAGTGAGGCTCAGGTACAGAGTGAGACACAGATACAGAGTGAGGCTCAGGGACAGAGTGAGACTCAGCTACAGATTAGGGCTCAGGTACAGAATGAGACTCAGGTACAGAGTGAGACACAGATACAGCGTGAGGTTCAGATAGAAAGTGAGGCTATGCTACAGAGTGAGACCCAGGTATAGAGTGGGGCTCAGGTACAGAGTAAGGCATAGATACAGAGTGATGCTCAGGTACAGAATGAGACTCAGGTACATAGTGAGACTCAGATACAGAGAGAGGCTCAGGTATGGAATGAGAATCAGATGCAGAGTGAGGCTGAGATACAGAGTGAGACTCAGGAACATGGTGAAGTTCAGTTAACGAGTGAGGCTCAGGTACAGAGTGAGGCTCAGATACAGAGTGAGGCTCAGGTATAGAATGAGACTCACATATAGAGTGATGCTCTGGTCCTGAGTGAGACTTAGGGACAGAGTGAGGCTCAGGTACTGGATGAGGTTCAGGTACAGAGTGAGACTCAGGTACAGAGTGAGGTTCAGATGCAGGAAGAGGATCAGATAGAGAGTGAGGCTGAGATACAGAGTGAGGCTCAGGAACATGGTGAGTTCAGTTCCATAGTGTGGCTCAGGAACAGAGTGAAGTTCAGTTCTAGAATGAGGCTCAGGAGCAGAGTGAGTCTCAGGTACAGTGTCAGGCTCAGGTACAGTTTAAGACACATGTACAGAGTGAGGCTCAGATGTGATGACTTCTGTTCCATAGTGTGGCTCAGGAACATGGTGAGCTCTGTTCCATAGTGTGGCTCAGGAACAGAGTGAAGTTCAGTTCCAGAATGAGGCTCAGGTACAGAGTGAGGCTCAGATAGAGAGTGAGGCTCAGGTACAGTGTCAGGCTCAGGTACAGTTTAAGACACAGGTACAGAGTGAGGATCAGATTCAGAGTGAGACTCAGATAGAGAGTGAGGCTCAGATACAAAGTGAGGCTCTGGTACACAGTGAGACAAAGATACAGTGTCAGGCACAGGTATATAGTGAGACTCAGGTACAGAGTGAGACTCAGATACAGAGGGAGGCTCAGGTGCAGAGTGAGGCTCAGATACAGAGTGAGGCTCCGGTGTAGAATGAGACTCAGATGCAGGGTTAGGCTCAGATCCAGAGTGAGGCTCGGGTCCAGAGTGAGACTCAGGTATAGTGTGAGGCTCAGGTACAGAGTGAGGCTCGGGTACAGAGTGAGACTCGGGTACAGAGTGAGGCTCAGGTACAGAATGAGACTCAGACCCAGAGGGAGGCTTAGATACAGAGTGAGGCTCAGGTACAGAGTGGTTCTCAGGTACATAAACAGAATCAGGTACAGAGTGAGGCTCAGTTATAGAATGAGACTCACGTACAGAGTGAGGCTCTGGTCCTGAGTGAGACTCAGGTACAGAATGAGGTTCAGGTACAAAGTGTGGCTCGGGTACAGAGTGAGACTCGGGTACAGAGTGACGTTCAGGGACATAATGACACTCAGATACAAACTGAGGCTCAGGACACAGTGAGGCTCAGTTACAGAGTGAGGCTCAGTTACTGAGTGAGGCTGAGATACAGACTGAGGCTCAGGAACATGGTGAAGTTCAGTTCCAGAGTGAGGCTCAGGTAGAGGCTCAGGTACAGAGTGAGGCTCAGGTACAGAGTGAGGCAGAGGTACAGAGTGAGATCAGATACCGAGTGAGGCTCAGATACAAATTGAGGCTCTGGTAGAGAGTGAGACACAGGAATAGAGTGAAGTTAAGTTCCAGAGAGAGGCACAGGTACTGAGTGAGGATCAGGTACAGAGTGAGTCTCAAGAAAAGAGTGAAGTTAAGTTCCAGAGCGAGGCTCAGGGGCAGAGTGAGGCTCAGATACAGAGTGATGCTCAGGTACAGATTGAGGCCCAGGTACAGAGTGTGACTTTTGTACAGAATGAGGCTCAGGTACAGAGTGATACTCAAATACAGAGTGAGGCTCAGCTACAAAGTGAGGCTCTGCTACAGATTGAGACCCAGGTACAGAGTGGGGACCAGGTACAGAGTAAGGCTTAGATACAGAGTGAGGCTCAGATACAGAATGAGACTCAGGTACTGAGTAAGACTCAGATACAGAGAGAGTCCCGGACACAGAGTGAGGCTCAGGTATGTAATGAGAATCAGATGCAGAGTGAGACTCAGGTACAGAGTGAGGCTGAGATGCAGAGTGAGGTTGAGATACAGAGTGAGGTTCAGGAACATGGTGAAGTTCAGTTCCAGAGTGAGGCTCAGGTACAGAGTGAGGCTCAGGTACAGAGTGTGACACAGATACAGAGTGAGGCTCAGGGACAGAGTGAGACTCAGCTACAGATTAGGGCTCAGGTACAGAAAGAGACTCAGGTACAGAGTGAGACACAGATACAGCGTGAGGTTCAGATAGAAAGTGAGGCTATGCTACAGAGTGAGACCCAGGTATAGAGTGGGGCTCAGGTACAGAGTAAGGCATAGATACAGAGTGATGCTCAGGTACAGAATGTGACTCAGGTACATAGTGAGACTCAGATACAGAGAGAGGCTCAGGTATGGAATGAGAATCAGATGCAGAGTGAGGCTGAGATACAGAGTGAGACTCAGGAACATGGTGAAGTTCAGTTAACGAGTGAGGCTCAGGTACAGAGTGAGGCTCAGGTACAGAGTGAGACACAGATACAGAGTGATGCTCAGGGACAGAGTGAGACTCAGCTACAGAGTGAGGCTCAGATAGAGAGTGAGGCTCAGGTACAGTGTCAGGCTCAGGTACAGTTTAAGACACAGGTACAGAGTGAGGCTCAGATGCAGAGTGAGACTCAGATAGAGAGTGAGGCTCAGATACAAAGTGAGGCTCTGGTACACAGTGAGACACAGATACAAAGTCAGGCTCAGGGATAGAGTCAGACTCAGTTACAGAGAGATGATCAGGTATAGAGTGAGGCTCAGGTACAGAGTGAGGCTCAGATACAGAGTGATGCTCAGTTATAGATTGAGGCCCAGGTACAGAGTGTTACTTATGTACAGAGTGAGGCTCAGGTAGAGAGTGATACTCAGATACAGAGTGAGGTTCAGATACAAAGTGAGGCTATGCTACAGAGTGAGACCCAGGTATAGAGTGGGGCTCAGGTACAGAGTAAGGCTTAGATACAGAGCGATGCTCAGGTACAGAATGAGACTTAGGTACAGAGTGAGACTCAGATACAGAGAGAGAGGCTCAGGTATGGAATGAGAATCAGATGCAGAGTGATACTCAGGTACAGAGTGAGGCTGAGATACAGAGTTAGGTTCAGGAATATGGTGAAGTTCAGTTAACGAGTGAGGCTCAGGGACAGAGTGAGGCTCAGGTACAGAGTGAGACACAGATACAAAGTGATGCTCAGGGACAGAGTGAGACTCAGCTACAGAGTAGGGCTCAGGTACAGAATGAGACTCAGGTACAGAATGAGACACAGATACAGAGTGAGGCTCAGGTACAGAGTGAGGCTCAGGTACAGAGTGAGACACAGATACAGAGTGAGGCTCAGGGACAGAGTGAGACTCAGCTACAGATTAGGGCTCAGGTACAGAATGAGACTCAGGTACAGAGTGAGACACAGATACAGCGTGAGGTTCAGATAGAAAGTGAGGCTATGCTACAGAGTGAGACCCAGGTATAGAGTGGGGCTCAGGTACAGAGTAAGGCATAGATACAGAGTGATGCTCAGGTACAGAATGTGACTCAGGTACATAGTGAGACTCAGATACAGAGAGAGGCTCAGGTATGGAATGAGAATCAGATGCAGAGTGAGGCTGAGATACAGAGTGAGACTCAGGAACATGGTGAAGTTCAGTTAACGAGTGAGGCTCAGGTACAGAGTGAGGCTCAGGTACAGAGTGAGACACAGATACAGAGTGATGCTCAGGGACAGAGTGAGGCTCAGATACAGAGTGTGGCTCAGGTGCAGAGTGAGGCTCAGGGACAGAGTGGGACTCAGGTACAGAGTGAGTCTCAGATACAGAGTGAGTGTCCGGTATAGAATGAGACTCAGATGCAGATTGAGGCTCAGATACAGAGTGAGGTTCTGGTCCAGAGTGAAGCTCAGATACAGAGTGAGATTCAGATACAGAGTGAGGCTCTGATACAGTATGAGGCTCAGGTAGAGAGTGAGGCTCACGACAGAGTGAGACTCAGATACTGAGTGAAGCTCAGGTATATAATGAGACTCACATATAGAGTGAGGCTCAGATACAGAGTGAGGCTCTGGTCCAGAGTGAGGCTCAGATACAGAGTGAGGCTCAGGTATAGAATGAGACTCACATATAGAGTGATGCTCTGGTCCTGAGTGAGACTTAGGGACAGAGTGAGGCTCAGGTACTGGATGAGGTTCAGGTACAGAGTGAGGCTCAGGTACAGAGTGAGGCTCTAATACAGTATCAGGCTCAAGTACAGAGTGAGGCTCAGGTACAGAGTGAGACACAGATACAAAGTGATGCTCAGGGAGAGAGTGAGACTCAGCTACAGAGTAGACCTCAGGTACAGAATGAGACTCAGGTACAGAATGAGACACAGATACAGAGTGAGGCTCAGATACAGAGTGAGGCTCAGATACAGAGTGTGGCTCAGGTGCAGAGTGAGGCTCAGGGACAGAGTGGGACTCGGGTACAGAGTGAGACTCAGATACAGAGTGAGAATCAGGTGCAGAGTGAGGCTCAGATACAGAGTGAGTCTCCGGTATAGAATGAGACTCAGGTGCAGAGTTAGGCTCAGATACAGAGTGAAGCTCTGGTACACAGTGAGACACAGATACAAAGTCAGGCTCAGGGACAGAGTGAGACTCAGTTACAGTGTGATGTTCAGGTACACAGTGAGGTGCAGTTACTAAGTGCAACTAAAATACAGAGTGAGGCTCAGATTCAGAGTGAGGCTCAGGTACAGAATGAGACTGAGGTACAGAGTGAGGCTCAGATACAGAGTGAGACTCAGGTACAGAGTGAGACTCAGATACAGAGTGATGCTCAGATACAGAGTGAGGCTCAGATACAGAGTGATGCTCAGGTACAGAATGAGACCCAGGTACAGAGTGAGACTCAGATACAGAGTGATGCTCAGATACAGAGTGAGGCTCAGGTACAAAATGAGACTCAGACGCAGAGTGAGACTCAGGTACAGAGTGAGGTTCAGATGCAGGATGAGGCTCAGATACAGAGTTAGGCTGTGATAGAGAGTGAGGCTCAGGAACATGGTGACCTCTGTTCCATAGTGTGGCTCAGGAACATGGTGAGTTCAGTTCCATAGTGTGGCTCAGGAACAGAGTGAAGTTCAGTTCCAGAATGAGGCTCAGGTACAGAGTGAGGCTCAGATAGAGAGTGAGGCTCAGGTACAGTGACAGGCTCAGGTACAGTTTAAGACACAGGTACAGAGTGAGGCTCAGATGCAGAGTGAGACTCAGATAGAGAGTGAGGCTCAGATACAAAGTGAGGCTCTGGTACACAGTGAGACACAGATACAAAGTCAGGCTCAGGGACAGAGTCAGACTCAGTTACAGAGAGATGATCAGGTATAGAGTGAGGCTCAGGTACAGAGTGAGGCTCAGATACAGAGTGATGCTCAGTTATAGATTGAGGCCCAGGTGCAGAGTGTTACTTATGTACAGAATGAGACTCAGGTACAGAGTGATACTCAGATACAGAGTGAGGTTCAGATACAAAGTGAGGCTATGCTACAGAGTGAGACCCAGGTATAGAGTGGGGCTCAGGTACAGAGTAAGGCTTAGATACAGAGCGATGCTCAGGTACAGAATGAGACTCAGGTACATAGTGAGACTCAGATACAGAGAGAGGCTCAGGTATGGAATGAGAATCAGATGCAGAGTGATACTCAGGTACAGAGTGAGGCTGAGATACAGAGTTAGGTTCAGGAATATGGTGAAGTTCAGTTAACGAGTGAGGCTCAGGGACAGAGTGAGGCTCAGGTACAGAGTGAGACACAGATACAAAGTGATGCTCAGGGACAGAGTGAGACTCAGCTACAGAGTAGGGCTCAGGTACAGAATGAGACTCAGGTACAGAATGAGACACAGATACAGAGTGAGGCTCAGGTACAGAGTGAGGCTCAGGTACAGAGTGAGACACAGATACAGAGTGAGGCTCAGGGACAGAGTGAGACTCAGCTACAGATTAGGGCTCAGGTACAGAATGAGACTCAGGTACAGAGTGAGACACAGATACAGCGTGAGGTTCAGATAGAAAGTGAGGCTATGCTACAGAGTGAGACCCAGGTATAGAGTGGGGCTCAGGTACAGAGTAAGGCATAGATACAGAGTGATGCTCAGGTACAGAATGAGACTCAGGTACATAGTGAGACTCAGATACAGAGAGAGGCTCAGGTATGGAATGAGAATCAGATGCAGAGTGAGGCTGAGATACAGAGTGAGACTCAGGAACATGGTGAAGTTCAGTTAACGAGTGAGGCTCAGGTACAGAGTGAGGCTCAGATACAGAGTGAGGCTCAGGTATAGAATGAGACTCACATATAGAGTGATGCTCTGGTCCTGAGTGAGACTTAGGGACAGAGTGAGGCTCAGGTACTGGATGAGGTTCAGGTACAGAGTGAGGCTCAGGTACAGAGTGAGGCTCTGATACAGTATCAGTCTCAAGTACAGAGTGAGGCTCAGGTACAGAGTGAGACACAGATACAAAGTGATGCTCAGGGAGAGAGTGAGACTCAGCTACAGAGTAGGCCTCAGGTACAGAATGAGACTCAGGTACAGAATGAGACACAGATACAGAGTGAGGCTCAGATACAGAGTGAGGCTCAGATACAGAGTGTGGCTCAGGTGCAGAGTGAGGCTCAGGGACAGAGTGGGACTCGGGTACAGAGTGAGACTCAGATACAGAGTGAGGCTCAGGTGCAGAGTGAGGCTCAGATACAGAGTGAGTCTCCGGTATAGAATGAGACTCAGGTGCAGAGTTAGGCTCAGACAGAGTGAAGCTCTGGTACACAGTGAGACACAGATACAAAGTCAGGCTCAGTGACAGAGTGAGACTCAGTTCCAGTGTGATGTTCAGGTACACAGTGAGGTGCAGTTACTAAGTGCAACTAAAATACAGAGTGAGGCTCAGATTCAGAGTGAGGCTCAGGTACAGAATGAGACTGAGGTACAGAGTGAGGCTCAGATACAGAGTGAGATTCAGGTACAGAGTGAGACTCAGATACAGAGTGATGCTCAGATACAGAGTGAGGCTCAGATACAGAGTGATGCTCAGGTACAGAATGAGACCCAGGTACAGAGTGAGACTCAGATACAGAGTGAGGCTCAGATACAGAGAGATGCTCAGGTACAGAATGAGACTCAGGTGCAGAGTGAGACTCAGATACAGAGTGAGGTTCAGATGCAGGATGAGGCTCAGATACAGAGTGAGGCTGTGATACAGAGTGAGGCTCAGGAACATGATGACTTCTGTTCCATAGTGTGGCTCAGGAACATGGTGAGCTCTGTTCCATAGTGTGGCTCAGGAACAGAGTGAAGTTCAGTTCCAGAATGAGGCTCAGGTACAGAGTGAGGCTGAGATACAGAGTGAGGCTCAGGAACATGGTGAGTTCAGTTCCATAGTGTGGCTCAGGAACAGAGTGAAGTGCAGTTCCAGAATGAGGCTCAGGTACAGAGTGAGGCTCAGATAGAGAGTGAGGCTCAGGTACAGTGTCAGGCTCAGGTACAGTTTAAGACACAGGTACAGAGTGAGGCTCAGATGCAGAGTGAGACTCAGATAGAGAGTGAGGCTCAGATACAAAGTGAGGCTCTGGTACACAGTGAGACACAGATACAAAGTCAGGCTCAGGGACAGAGTCAGACTCAGTTACAGAGAGATGATCAGGTATAGAGTGAGGCTCAGGTACAGAGTGAGGCTCAGATACAGAGTGATGCTCAGTTATAGATTGAGGCCCAGGTGCAGAGTGTTACTTATGTACAGAATGAGACTCAGGTACAGAGTGATACTCAGATACAGAGTGAGGTTCAGATACAAAGTGAGGCTATGCTACAGAGTGAGACCCAGGTATAGAGTGGGGCTCAGGTACAGAGTAAGGCTTAGATACAGAGCGATGCTCAGGTACAGAATGAGACTCAGGTACATAGTGAGACTCAGATACAGAGAGAGGCTCAGGTATGGAATGAGAATCAGATGCAGAGTGATACTCAGGTACAGAGTGAGGCTGAGATACAGAGTTAGGTTCAGGAATATGGTGAAGTTCAGTTAACGAGTGAGGCTCAGGGACAGAGTGAGGCTCAGGTACAGAGTGAGACACAGATACAAAGTGATGCTCAGGGACAGAGTGAGACTCAGCTACAGAGTAGGGCTCAGGTACAGAATGAGACTCAGGTACAGAATGAGACACAGATACAGAGTGAGGCTCAGGTACAGAGTGAGGCTCAGGTACAGAGTGAGACACAGATACAGAGTGAGGCTCAGGGACAGAGTGAGACTCAGCTACAGATTAGGGCTCAGGTACAGAATGAGACTCAGGTACAGAGTGAGACACAGATACAGCGTGAGGTTCAGATAGAAAGTGAGGCTATGCTACAGAGTGAGACCCAGGTATAGAGTGGGGCTCAGGTACAGAGTAAGGCATAGATACAGAGTGATGCTCAGGTACAGAATGAGACTCAGGTACATAGTGAGACTCAGATACAGAGAGAGGCTCAGGTATGGAATGAGAATCAGATGCAGAGTGAGGCTGAGATACAGAGTGAGACTCAGGAACATGGTGAAGTTCAGTTAACGAGTGAGGCTCAGGTACAGAGTGAGGCTCAGATACAGAGTGAGGCTCAGGTATAGAATGAGACTCACATATAGAGTGATGCTCTGGTCCTGAGTGAGACTTAGGGACAGAGTGAGGCTCAGGTACTGGATGAGGTTCAGGTACAGAGTGAGGCTCAGGTACAGAGTGAGGCTCTGATACAGTATCAGTCTCAAGTACAGAGTGAGGCTCAGGTACAGAGTGAGACACAGATACAAAGTGATGCTCAGGGAGAGAGTGAGACTCAGCTACAGAGTAGGCCTCAGGTACAGAATGAGACTCAGGTACAGAATGAGACACAGATACAGAGTGAGGCTCAGATACAGAGTGAGGCTCAGATACAGAGTGTGGCTCAGGTGCAGAGTGAGGCTCAGGGACAGAGTGGGACTCGGGTACAGAGTGAGACTCAGATACAGAGTGAGGCTCAGGTGCAGAGTGAGGCTCAGATACAGAGTGAGTCTCCGGTATAGAATGAGACTCAGGTGCAGAGTTAGGCTCAGACAGAGTGAAGCTCTGGTACACAGTGAGACACAGATACAAAGTCAGGCTCAGTGACAGAGTGAGACTCAGTTCCAGTGTGATGTTCAGGTACACAGTGAGGTGCAGTTACTAAGTGCAACTAAAATACAGAGTGAGGCTCAGATTCAGAGTGAGGCTCAGGTACAGAATGAGACTGAGGTACAGAGTGAGGCTCAGATACAGAGTGAGATTCAGGTACAGAGTGAGACTCAGATACAGAGTGATGCTCAGATACAGAGTGAGGCTCAGATACAGAGTGATGCTCAGGTACAGAATGAGACCCAGGTACAGAGTGAGACTCAGATACAGAGTGAGGCTCAGATACAGAGAGATGCTCAGGTACAGAATGAGACTCAGGTGCAGAGTGAGACTCAGATACAGAGTGAGGTTCAGATGCAGGATGAGGCTCAGATACAGAGTGAGGCTGTGATACAGAGTGAGGCTCAGGAACATGATGACTTCTGTTCCATAGTGTGGCTCAGGAACATGGTGAGCTCTGTTCCATAGTGTGGCTCAGGAACAGAGTGAAGTTCAGTTCCAGAATGAGGCTCAGGTACAGAGTGAGGCTCAGATAGAGAGTGAGGCTCAGGTACAGTGTCAGGCTCAGGTACAGTTTAAGACACAGGTACAGAGTGAGGCTCAGATGCAGAGTGAGACTCAGATAGAGAGTGAGGCTCAGATACAAAGTGAGGCTCTGGTACACAGTGAGACACAGATACAAAGTCAGGCTCAGGGACAGAGTCAGACTCAGTTACAGAGAGATGATCAGGTATAGAGTGAGGCTCAGGTACAGAGTGAGGCTCAGATACAGAGTGATGCTCAGTTATAGATTGAGGCCCAGGTACAGAGTGTTACTTATGTACAGAGTGAGGCTCAGGTAGAGAGTGATACTCAGATACAGAGTGAGGTTCAGATACAAAGTGAGGCTATGCTACTGAGTGAGACCCAGGTATAGAGTGGGGCTCAGGTACAGAGTAAGGCTTAGATACAGAGCGATGCTCAGGTACAGAATGAGACTCAGGTGCAGAGTGAGACTCAGATACAGAGAGAGAGGCTCAGGTATGGAATGAGAATCAGATGCAGAGTGATACTCAGGTACAGAGTGAGGCTGAGATACAGAGTTAGGTTCAGGAATATGGTGAAGTTCAGTTAACGAGTGAGGCTCAGGGACAGAGTGAGGCTCAGGTACAGAGTGAGACACAGATACAAAGTGATGCTCAGGGACAGAGTGAGACTCAGCTACAGAGTAGGCCTCAGGTACAGAATGAGACTCAGGTACAGAATGAGACACAGATACAGAGTGAGGCTCAGGTACAGAGTGAGACACAGATACAGAGTGAGGCTCAGGGACAGAGTGAGACTCAGCTACAGATTAGGGCTCAGGTACAGAATGAGACTCAGGTACAGAGTGAGACACAGATACAGCGTGAGGTTCAGATAGAAAGTGAGGCTATGCTACAGAGTGAGACCCAGGTATAGAGTGGGGCTCAGGTACAGAGTAAGGCATAGATACAAAGTGATGCTCAGGTACAGAATGTGACTCAGTCACATAGTGAGACTCAGATACAGAGAGAGGCTCAGGTATGGAATGAGACTCACATATAGAGTGATGCTCTGGTCCTGAGTGAGACTTAGGGACAGAGTGAGGCTCAGGTACTGGATGAGGTTCAGGTACAGAGTGAGGCTCAGGTACAGAGTGAGGCTCTGATACAGTATCAGGCTCAGGTACAGAGTGAGACTCTGATACAGAGTGATGCTCAGGTACAGAGTGAGGCCCAGGTACAGGGTGAGACTCAGGTACAGATTAAGTCTCAGGTACAAAATAAGACTCAGATATAGAGTGAGGCACAGATACAGAGTGAGGCTCTGATACAGGATGAGGCTCAGGTACAGAGTGAGACTCAAGTACAGAGTGAGGCTCAAGTACAGAGTGGGACTCGGGTACAGAGTGAGGCACAGTGACAGAATGAGACACAGATACAGAGTGAGGCTCAGGAAAGAGTGAGGCTCAGTTACAGAGTGAGGCTCAGTTACAGAGTGAGGCTGAGATACAGAGTGAGACTCAGGAATATGGTGAAGCTCAGTTCCAGAGTGAGGCTCAGGAACAGAATGAGGCTCAGGTACAGAGTAAGACTCATGTACAGGATGAGGCTCAGGTACAGACTGAGGCTCAGGACAGAGTGAGACTCAAGTACAGAGTGAGACTCGGGTACAGAGTGAGACTCGGGTACAGAATGAGGCACAGTGACAGAATGAGACACAGATACAGAGTGAGGCTCAGGAAAGAGTGAGGCTCAGTTACAAAGTGAGGCTCAGTAATATGGTGAAGTTCAGTTCCAGAGTGAGGCTCAGGTACAGAATGAGGCTCAGGTATAGAGTAAGACTCATGTACAGAGTGATGCTCAGGTACAGAGTGAGAGTCAGAAACCGAGTGAGGGTCAGATACAAAGTTAATCTCTGGTACAGAGTGAGACAAAGATACAGAGTTAGGCCCAGTTACAGAGTGAGAGTCAGATACAGAGTGAGGATCAGGTACAGAATGAGACTCAGGTACAGAGTGAGACTCAGATACAGAGTGAGGCTCAGATACAGAGGGAGGCTCAGGTACAGAATGAGACTCAGATACAGGATGAGGCTCAGATACAGAGTGAGGGTCAGGAACATGGTGAATTTCTTTCCATAATTTGGCTCAGGAACAGAGTGAAGTTCAGTTCCAGAATGAGACTCAGGTACAGAGTGAGGCTCAGATAGAGAGTGAGGCTCAGGTACAGTTGAAGACACAGGTACAGAGTGAGGCTCAGATTCAGAGTGAGACTCAGATAGAGAGTGAGGCTCAGATACAAAGTGAGGCTCTGGTACACAGTGAGACAAAGGTACAGAGTCAGGCTCAGGGACAGAGTGAGACTTAGCTACAGTGTGTGGTTCAGGTATATAGTGAGAATCAGGTACAGAGTGAGACTCAGATACAGAGTGAGTCTCAGGTGCAGAGTGAGGCTCAGATACAGAGTGAGGCTCCGGTATAGAATGAGACTCAGATGCAGAGTTAGGCTCAGATACAGAGTGAAGCTCTGGACCAGAGTGAGACTCAGGTACAGAGTGAGGCTGAGGTACAGAGTGAGGCTCGGGTACAGAGTGAGACTGAGGTACAGAGTGAGGCTCAGGTACAGAGTGAGACTCAGGTACAGAGTGAGACTCAGATACAGAGTGAGGCTCAGGTACAGAGTGAGGCTCAGGTACAGAATGAGACTCAGGTACAGAGTGAGACTCAGATACAGAGTGATGCTCAGATACAGAGTGAGGCTCAGGTACAGAATGAGACTCAGACGCAGAGTGAGACTCAGGTACAGAGTGAGGTTCAGATGCAGGATGTGGCTCAGATACAGAGTGAGGCTCAAATAGAGAGTGAGGCTCAGGTACAGTGTCAGGCTCAGGTACAGTTTAAGACAAAGGTACAGAGTGAGGCTCAGATGCAGAGGGAGACTCAGATAGAGAGTGAGGCTCAGATACAAAGTGAGGCTCTGGTACACAGTGAGACACAGATACAAAGTCAGGCTCAGGGACAGAGTCAGACTCAGTTACAGAGTGATGATCAGGTATAGAGTGAGGTCAGGTACAGAGTGAGGCTCAGATTCAGAGTGATGCTCAGTTACAGATTGAGGCCCAGGTACAGAGTGTTACTTATGTACAGAGTGAGGCTCAGGTACAGAGTGATACTCAGATACAGAGTGAGGTTCAGATACAAAGTGAGGCTATGCTACAGAGTGAGACCCAGGTATAGAGTGGGGCTCAGGTACAGAGTAAGGCTTAGATACAGAGCGATGCTCAGGTACAGAATGAGACTCAGGTACAGAGTGAGACTCAGATACAGAGAGAGAGGCTCAGGTATGGAAGGAGAATCAGATGCAGAGTGAGACTCAGGTACAGAGTGAGGCTGAGATACAGAGCTAGGTTCAGGAACATGGTGAAGTTCAGTTAACGAGTGAGGCTCAGGGACAGAGTGAGGCTCAGGTACAGAGTGAGACACAGATACAAAGTGATGCTCAGGGACAGAGTGAGGCTCAGGTACAGAATGAGACTCAGGTACAGAATGAGAAACAGATACAGAGTGAGGCTCAGATACAGAGTGAGGCTCAGATACAGAGTGTGGCTCAGGTGCAGAGTGAGGCTCAGGTACAGAGTGAGACACAGATACAGAGCGATGCTCTGGGACAGAGTGAGACTCAGCTACAGAGTAGGGCTCAGGTACAGAATGAGACTCAGGTACAGAATGAGACACAGATACAGAGTGAAGTTCAGATACAGAGTGAGGTTCAGATACAGAGTGTGGCTCAGGGACAGAGTGAGTCTCAGATACTGAGTGAGTGTCCGGAATAGAATGAGACTCAGATGCAGATTGAGGCTCAGATACAGAGTGAGGTTCTGGTCCAGAGTGAAGCTCAGATACAGAGTGAGACTCAGATACCGAGTGAGGGTCAGATACAAAGTTAAGCTCTGGTACAGAGTGAGACAAAGATACAGAGTTAGGCCCAGTTACAGAGTGAGAGTCAGATACAGAGTGAGGCTCAGGTACAGAATGAGACTCAGGTACAGAGTGAGACTCAGATACAGAGTGAGGCTCAGATACAGAGTGAGGCTCAGGTACAGAATGAGGCTCAGATACAGAGTGGGACTCAGGTACAAAGTGAGTCTCAGATACTGAGTGAGTTTCCGGTATAGAATGAGACTCAGATGCAGATTGAGGCTCAGATACAGAATGAGACTCAGGTACAGAATGAGACACAGATACAGAGTGAAGTTCAGATACAGAGTGAGGTTCTGGTCCAGAGTGAAGCTCAGATACAGAGTGAGACTCAGATACCGAGTGAGGGTCAGATACAAAGTTAAGCTCTGGTACAGAGTGAGACAAAGATACAGAGTTAGGCCCAGTTACAGAGTGAGAGTCAGATACAGAGTGAGGCTCAGGTACAGAATGAGACTCAGGTACAGAGTGAGACTCAGATACAGAGTGAGGCTCAGATACAGAGTGAGGCTCAGGTACAGAATGAGGCTCAGATACAGAGTGGGACTCAGGTACAAAGTGAGTCTCAGATACTGAGTGAGTTTCCGGTATAGAATGAGACTCAGATGCAGATTGAGGCTCAGATACAGAGTGAGGTTCTGGTCCAGAGTGAAGCTCAGATACAGAGTGAGACTCAGATACCGAGTGAGGGTCAGATACAGAGTGTGGCTCAGGTGCAGAGTGAGGCTCAGGTACAGAGTGAGACACAGATAAAGAGTAGGGCTCAGGTACAGAATGAGACTCAGGTACAGAATGAGACACAGATACAGAGTGAGGCTCAGGTACAGAGTGAGACACAGATACAGAGTGAGGCTCAGGGACAGAGTGAGACTCAGCTACAGAGTAGGGCTCAGGTACAGAATGAGACTCAGGTACAGAATGAGACACAGATACAGAGTGAGGCTCAGGTACAGAGTGAGACACAGATACAGAGTGAGGCTCAGGGACAGAGTGAGACTCAGCTACAGAGTAGGGCTCAGGTACAGAATGAGACTCAGGTACAGAATGAGACACAGATACAGTGTGTGGCTCAGGTATATAGTGAGACTCGGGTACAGAGTGAGATTCAGATACAGAGTGAGGCTCAGGTGCAGACTGAGGCTCAGATACAGAGTGAGTCTCCGGTATAGAATGAGACTTAGGTGCAGAGTTAGGCTCAGATACAGAGTGAGGCTCAGATACAGAGTGATGCTCAGGTACAGAATGAGATTCAGGTACAGAGTGAGACTCAGATACTGAGTGAGGCTCAGGTACAGAATGAGACTCAGACGCAGAGTGAGACTTAGGTACAGAGTGAGGTTCAGATGCAGGATAAGGCTCAGATACAGAGTGAGGCTGAGATACAGAGTGAGGCTCAGGAACATGGTGAGTTCAGTTCCATAGTGTGGCTCAGGAACAGAGTGAAGTGCAGTTCCAGAATGAGGCTCAGGTACAGAGTGAGGCTCAGATAGAGAGTGAGGCTCAGGTACAGTGTCAGGCTCAGGTACAGTTTAAGACACAGGTACAGAGTGAGGCTCAGATGCAGAGTGAGACTCAGATAGAGAGTGAGGCTCAGATACAAAGTGAGGCTCTGGTACACAGTGAGACACAGATACAAAGTCAGGCTCAGGGACAGAGTGAGACTCAGTTACAGAGTGATGCTCAGGTACAGAGTGAGGTGCAGTTACTAAGTGAGACTCAAATACAGAGTGAGGCTCAGATTCAGAGTGAGGCTCAGGTACAGAATGAGACACCGAAACAGAGTGAGGCTCAGGGACAGAGTGAGGCTCAGGTACAGAGTGAGACACAGATACAGAGCGATGCTCAGGGACAGAGTGAGACTCAGCTACAGAGTAGGGCTCAGGTACAGAATGAGACTCAGGTACAGAATGAGACACAGATACAGAGTGAAGTTCAGATACAGAGTGAGGTTCAGATACAGAGTGTGGCTCAGGTACAGAGTGAGTCTCAGATACTGAGTGAGTGTCCGGTATAGAATGAGACTCAGATGCAGATTGAGGCTCAGATACAGAGTGAGGTTCTGGTCCAGAGTGAAGCTCAGATACAGAGTGAGACTCAGATACCGAGTGAGGGTCAGATACAAAGTTAAGCTCTGGTACAGAGTGAGACAAAGATACAGAGTTAGGCCCAGTTACAGAGTGAGAGTCAGATACAGAGTGAGGCTCAGGTACAGAATGAGACTCAGGTACAGAGTGAGACTCAGATACAGAGTGAGGCTAAGATACAGAGTGAGGCTCAGGTACAGAATGAGGCTCAGATACAGAGTGAGGCTCAGGAACATGACGAGTTTCTTTCCATAGTTTGGCTCAGGAACAGAGTGAAGTTCAGTTCCAGAAAGAGGCTCATGTACAGAGTGAGGGTCAGATAGATAGTGAGGCTCAGGTACAGTTTAAGACACAGGTACAGAGTGAGGCTCAGATTCAGAGTGAGACTCAGATAGAGAGTGAGGCTCAGATACAAAGTGAGGATCTGGTACACAGTGAGACAAAGATACAGAGTCAGGCTCAGGGACAGAGTGAGACTCAGCTACAGTGTGTGGCTCAGGTATATAGTGAGACTCAGGTACAGAGTGAGACTCAGATACAGAGTGAGGCTCAGGTGCAGAGTGAGGCTCAGATACAGAGTGAGGCTCCGGTATAGAATGAGACTCAAGTGCAGAGTTAGGCTCAGATACAGAGTGAAGCTCTGGACCAGAGTGAGACTCAGGTACAGAGTGAGGCTGAGGTACAGAGTGAGGCTCGGGTACAGAGTGAGACTGACGTACAGAGTGAGGCTCAGGTACAGAGTGAGGCTCAGATACAGAGTGAGGCTCAGGTAGAGAATGAGACTCAGGTACAGAGTGAGACTCAGATACAGAGTGATGCTCAGATACAGAGTGAGGCTCAGGTACAGAATGAGACTCAGACGCAGAGTGAGACTCAGGTACAGAGTGAGGTTCAGATGCAGGATGAGGATCAGATACAGAGTGAGGCTGAGATACAGAGTGAGGCTCAGGAACATGGTGAGTTCAGTTCCATAGTGTGGCTCAGGAACAGAGTGAAGTTCAGTTCCAGAATGAGGCTCAGTTACCGAGTGAGGCTCAGATAGAGAGTGAGGCTCAGGTACAGTGTCAGGCTCAGGTACAGTTGTAGACAAAGGTACAGAGTGAGGCTCAGATGCAGAGTGAGACTCAGATAGAGAGTGAGGCTCAGGTACAAAGTGAGGCTCTGGTACACAGTGAGACACAGATACAGAGAGAGGCTCAGGGACAGAGTGAGACTCAGCTACAGTGTGTGGCTCAGGTATATAGTGAGACTCGGGTACAGAATGAGACTCAGGTACAGAGTGAGGCTCAGATACAGAGTGAGATTCAGGTACAGAGTGAGACTCAGATACAGAGTGAGGCTCAGATACAGAGTGAGGCTCAGGTACAGAATGAGACTCAGGTACAGAGTGAGACTCAGATACAGAATGATGCTCAGATACAGAGTGAGACTCAGGTACAGAATGAGACACAGACGCAGAGTGAGGCTGAGATACAGAGTGAGGCTCAGGAACATGGTGAGTTCAGTTCCATAGTGTGGCTCAGGAACAGAGTGAAGTTCAGTTCTAGAATGAGGCTCAGGAACAGAGTGAGGCTCAGGTACAGTGTCAGGCTCAGGTACAGTTTAAGACACATGTACAGAGTGAGGCTCAGATGCAGAGTGAGACTCAGATAGAGAGTGAGGCTCAGAAACAAAGTGAGGCTCTGGTACACATTGAGACACAGATACATAGTCAGGCTCAGGGACAGAGTGAGATTCAGCTGCGGTGTGTGGCTCAGGTATATATTGAGACTCGGGTACAGAGTGAGGCTCAGATACAGAGTGAGGCTCCGGTATAGAATGAGACTCAGATGCAGAGTTAGGCTCAGATACAGAGTGAGGCTCGGGTCCAGAGTGAGACTCAGGTATAGAGTGAGGCTCAGGTACAGAGTGAGACTCGGGTACAGAGTGAGACTCGGGTACAGAATGAGGCTCAGGTACAGAATGAGACTCAGACACAGAGGGAGGCTTAGATACAGAGTGGTTCTCAGGTACATAAACAGAATCAGGTACGGAGTGAGGCTCAGTTATAGAATGAGACTCACGTACAGAGTGAGGCTCTGGTCCTGAGTGAGACTCAGGTACAGAATGAGGTTCAGGTACAAAGTGTGGCTCGGGTACAGAGTGAGACTCGGGTACAGAGTGACGTTCAGGGACATAATGACACTCAGATACAAACTGAGGCTCAGGACACAGTGAGGCTCAGTTACAGAGTGAGGCTCAGTTACTGAGTGAGGCTGAGATACAGACTGAGGCTCAGGAACATGGTGAAGTTCAGTTCCAGAGTGAGGCTCAGGTAGAGGCTCAGGTACAGAGTGAGGCGGAGATACAGAGTGAGATCAGATACCGAGTGAGGCTCAGATATAAATTGAGGCTCTGGTAGAGAGTGAGACACAGGAATAGAGTGAAGTTAAGTTCCAGAGAGAGGCACAGGTACTGAGTGAGGATCAGGTACAGAGTGAGTCTCAAGAAAAGAGTGAAGTTAAGTTCCAGAGTGAGGCTCAGGGGCAGAGTGAGGCTCAGATACAGAGTGATGCTCAGGTACAGATTGAGGCCCAGGTACAGAGTGTGACTTTTGTACAGAATGAGGCTCAGGTACAGAGTGATACTCAAATACAGAGTGAGGCTCAGCTACAAAGTGAGGCTCTGCGATAGAGTGAGACCCAGGTACAGAGTGGGGACCAGGTACAGAGTAAGGCTTAGATACAGAGTGAGGCTCAGATACAGAATGAGACTCAGGTACTGAGTAAGACTCAGATACAGAGAGAGTCCCGGACACAGAGTGAGGCTCAGGTATGTAATGAGAATCAGATGCAGAGTGAGACTCAGGTACAGAGTGAGGCTGAGATGCAGAGTGAGGTTGAGATACAGAGTGAGGTTCAGGAACATGGTGAAGTTCAGTTCCAGAGTGAGACTCAGATACAGAGAGTGAGGCTCAGGTATGGAATGAGAATCAGATGCAGAGTGATACTCAGGTGCAGAGTGAGGCTGAGATACAGAGTTAGGTTCAGGAACATGGTGAAGTTCAGTTAACAAGTGAGGCTCAGGTACAGAGTGCGGCTCAGGGACAGAGTGAGGCTCAGGTACAGAGTGAGACACAGATACAAAGTGATGCTCAGGGACAGAGTGAGACTCAGCTACAGAGTAGGGCTCAGGTACAGAATGAGACTCAGGTACAGAATGAGACACAGATACAGAGTGAGGCTCAGGGACAGAGTGAGACTCAGCTACAGATTAGGGCTCAGGTACAGAATGAGACTCAGGTACAGAGAGAGACACAGATACAGCGTGAGGTTCAGATAGAAAGTGAGGCTATGCTACAGAGTGAGACCCAGGTATAGAGTGGGGTCAGGTACAGAGTAAGGCATAGATTCAGAGTGATGCTCAGGTACAGAATGAGACTCAGGTACAGAGTGAGACACAGATACAGAGTGAGGCTCAGGGACAGAGTGGGACTCAGGTACAGAGTGAGTCTCAGATACAGAGTGAGTGTCCGGTATAGAATGAGACTCAGATGCAGATTGAGGCTCAGATACAGAGTGCGGTTCTGGTCCAGAGTGAAGCTCAGATACAGAGTGAGATTCAGATACAGAGTGAGGCTCTGATACAGGATGAGGCTCAGGTAGAGAGTGAGGCTAACGACAGAGTGAGACTCAGATACTGAGTGAAGCTCAGGTATATAATGAGACTCACATATAGAGTGAGGCTCAGATACAGAGTGAGGCTCTGGTCCAGAGTGAGGCTCAGATACAGAGTGAGGCTCAGGTATAGAATGAGACTCACATATAGAGTGATGCTCTGGTCCTGAGTGAGACTTAGGGACAGAGTGAGGCTCAGGTACTGGATGAGGTTCAGGTACAGAGTGAGGCTCAGGTACAGAGTGAGGCTCTGATACAGTATCAGGCTCAGGTACAGAGTGAGACTCTGATACAGAGTGATGCTCAGTTACAGAGTGAGGCCCAGGTACAGGGTGAGACTCAGGTACAGATTAAGTCTCAGGTACAGAATAAGACTCAGATATAGAGTGAGGCACAGATACAGAGTGAGGCTCTGATACAGGATGAGGCTCAGGTACAGAGTGAGACTCAAGTACAGAGTGAGGCTCAAGTACAGAGTGAGGCTCAAGTACAGAGTGAGACTCGGGTACAGAGTGAGGCACAGTGACAGAATGAGACACAGATACAGAGTGAGGCTCAGGAAAGAGTGAGGCTCAGTTACAGAGTGAGGCTCAGTTACAGAGTGAGGCTGAGATACAGAGTGAGGCTCAGGAATATGGTGAAGCTCAGTTCCAGAGTGAGGCTCAGGAACAGAATGAGGCTCAGGTACAGAGTAAGACTCATGTACAGGATGAGGCTCAGGTACAGACTGAGGCTCAGGACAGAGTGAGACTCAAGTACAGAGTGAAACTCGGGTACAGAGTGAGACTCGTGTACAGAATGAGGCACAGTGACAGAATGAGACACAGATACAGAGTGAGGCTCAGGAAAGAGTGAGGCTCAGTTACAAAGTGAGGCTCAGGAATATGGTGAAGTTCAGTTCCAGAGTGAGGCTCAGGTACAGAATGAGGCTCAGGTACAGAGTAAGACTCATGTACAGAGTGATGCTCAGGTACAGAGTGAGAGTCAGAAACCGAGTGAGGGTCAGATACAAAGTTAATCTCTGGTACAGAGTGAGACAAAGATACAGAGTAAGGCCCAGTTACAGAGTGAGAGTCAGATACAGAGTGAGGCTCAGGCACAGAATGAGACTCAGGTACAGAGTGAGACTCAGATACAGAGTGAGGCTCAGATACAGAGTGAGGCTCAGGCACAGAATAAGACTCAGGTACAGAGTGAGACTCAGATACAGGATGAGGCTCAGATACAGAGTGAGGCTCAGGAACATGGTGAGTTTCTTTCCATAATGTGGCTCAGGAACAGAGTGAAGTTCAGTTCCAGAATGAGACTCATGTACAGAGTGAAGCTCAGATAGAGAGTGAGGCTCAGGTACAGGTTAAGACACAGGTACAGAGGGAGGCTCAGATTCAGAGTGAGACTCAGATAGACAGTGATGCTCAGATACAAAGTGAGGCTCTGGTACACAGTGAGACAAAGATACAGAGTCAGGCTCAGGGACAGAGTGAGACTCAGCTACAGTGTGTGGCTCAGGTATATAGTGAGACTCAGGTACAGAGTGAGACTCAGATACAGAGTGAGTCTCAGGTGCAGAGTGAGGCTCCGGTATAGAATGAGACTCAGACGCAGAGTTAGGCTCAGATACAGAGTGAAGCTCTGGACCAGAGTGAGACTCAGGTACAGAGTGAGACTCAGATACAGAGTGAGGCTCAGGTACAGAGTGAGGCTCAGGTACAGAATGAGACTCAGGTACAGAGTGAGACTCAGATACAGAGTGATGCTCAGATACAGAGGGAGGCTCAGGTACAGAATGAGACTCAGACGCAGAGTGAGACTCAGGTACAGAGTAAGGTTCAGATGCAGGATGAGGCTCAGATACAGAGTGAGGCTCAGATAGAGAGTGAGGCTCAGGTACAGTGTCAGGCTCAGGTACAGTTTAAGACAAAGGTACAGAGTGAGGCTCAGATGCAGAGTGAGACTCCGATAGAGAGTGAGCTCAGACACAAAGTGAGGCTCTGGTACACAGTGAGACACAGATACAGAGAGAGCTCAGGGACAGATGAGACTCAGCTACAGTGTGTGGCTCAGGTATATAGTGAGACTCGGGTACAGAGTGAGACTCAGATACAGAGTGAGGCTCAGGTGCAGAGTGAGGCTCAGATACAGAGTGAGGCTCCAGTATAGAATGAGACTCAAGTGCAGAGTTAGGCTCAGATACAGAGTGAAGCTCTGGACCAGAGTGAGACTCAGGTACAGAGTGAGGCTAAGATACAAAGTGAGGCTCGGGTACAGAGCGAGACTGAGGTACAGAGTGAGGCTCAGGTACAGAGTGAGACTCAGGTACAGAGTGAGACTCAGATACAGAGTGAGGCTGAGATACAGAGTGAAGCTCTGGACCAGAGTGAGACTCAGGTACAGAGTGAGGCTAAGATACAAAGTGAGGCTCGGATACAGAGCGAGACTGAGGTACAGAGTGAGGCTCAGGTACAGAGTGAGACTCAGGTACAGAGTGAGACTCAGATACAGAGTGAGCCTCAGATACAGAGTGATGCTCAGGTACAGATTGAGACTCAGGTACAGAGTGAGACTCAGATACAGAGTGAGATTCAGATGCAGGATGAGGCTCAGATACAGAGTGAGGCTGTGATACAGAGTGAGGCTCAGGAACATGATGACTTCTGTTCCATAGTGTGTCTCAGGAACATGGTGAGTTCTGTTCCATAGTGTGGCTCAGGAACAGAGTGAAGTTCAGTTCCAGAATGAGGCTCAGGTACAGAGTGAGGCTCAGATAGAGAGTGAGGCTCAGGTACAGTGTCAGGCTCAGGTACAGTTTAAGACACAGGTACAGAGTGAGGCTCAGATACAGAGTGATGCTCAGTTACAGATTGAGGCCCAGGTACAGAGTGTTACTTATGTACAGAGTGAGGCTCAGGTAGAGAGTGATACTCAGATACAGAGTGAGATTCAGATACAAAGTGAGGCTGTGCTACAGAGTGAGACCCAGGTATAGAGTGGGGCTCAGGTACAGAGTAAGGCTTAGATACAGAGTGATGCTAAGGTACAGAATGAGACTTAGGTACAGAGTGAGCTCAGATACAGAGAGAGGCTCAGGTATGGAATGAGAATCAGATTCAGAGTGAGACACAGGTACAGAGTGAGGCTGAGATACAGAATTAGGTTCAGAAACATGGTGAAGTTCAGTTAACAGGTGAGGCTCAGGTACAGAGTGAGGCTCAGGTACAGAGTGAGACACAGATACAAAATGATGCTCAGGGACAGAGTGAGACTCAGCTACAGAGTAGGCCTCAGGTACAGAATGAGACTCAGGTACAGAATGAGACACAGATACAGAGTGAGGCTCAGATACAGAGTGAGGCTCAGATACAGAGTGTGGCTCAGGTGCAGAGTGAGGCTCAGGGACAGAGTGGGACTCAGATACAGAGTGAGGCTGTGATACAGAGTGAGGCTCAGGAACATGATGACTTCTGTTCCATAGTGTGGCTCAGGAACAGAGTGAAGTTCAGTTCCAGAATGAGGCTCAGGTACAGAGTGAGGCTCAGATAGAGAGTGAGGCTCAGGTACAGTGTCAGGCTCAGGTACAGTTTAAGACACAGGTACAGAGTGAGGCTCAGATACAGAGTGATGCTCAGTTACAGATTGAGGCCCAGGTACAGAGTGTTACTTATGTACAGAGTGAGGCTCAGGTAGAGAGTGATACTCAGATACAGAGTGAGGTTCAGATACAAAGTGAGGCTGTGCTACAGAGTGAGACCCAGGTATAGAGTGGGGCTCAGGTACAGAGTAAGGCTTAGATACAGAGTGCTGCTCAGGTACAGAATGAGACTCGGGTACAGAGTGAGACTCAGATACAGAGAGAGAGGCTCAGGTATGGAATGAGAATCAGATGCAGAGTGAGACTCATGGACAGAGTGAAGCTGAGATACAGAGTTAGGTTCAGGAACATGGTGAAGTTCAGTTAACGAGCGAGGCTCAGGGACAGAGTGAGGCTCAGGTACAGAGTGAGGCTCAGGTACAGAGTAGGCTTCAGGTACAGAATGAGACTCAGGTACAGAATGAGACACAGATACAGAGTGAGGCTCAGATACAGAGTGAGGCTCAGATACAGAGTGTGGCTCAGGTACAGAATGAGACACAGATACAGAGTGTGGCTCAGGTGCAGAGTGGGACTCAGGTACAGAGTGAGTCTCAGATACTGAGTGAGTGTCCGGTATAGAATGAGACTCAGATGCAGATTGAGGCTCAGATACAGAGTGAGGTTCTGGTCCAAAGTGAAGCTCAGATACAGAGTGACATTCAGATACCGAGTGAGGGTCAGATACAAAGTTAAGCTCTGGTACAGAGTGAGACAAAGATACAGAGTTAGGCCCAGTTACAGAGTGAGAGTCAGATACAGAGTGAGGCTCAGGTACAGAATGAGACTCAGGTACAGAGTGAGACTCAGATACAGAGTGAGCCTCAGATACAGAGTGAGGCTCAGATACAGAATGAGACTCAGATACAGGATGAGGCTCAGATACAGAGTGAGGCTCAGATACAGAGTGAGGCTCAGGAACATGGTGAGTTTCTTTCCATAATGTGGCTCATGAACAGAGTGAAGTTCAGTTCCAGAAAGAGGCTCATGTACAGAGTGAGGCTCAGATAGAGAGTGAGGCTCAGGTACAGTTTAAGACACAGGTACAGAGTGAGGATCAGATTCAGAGTGAGACTCAGATATAGAGTGAGGCTCAGATACAAAGTGAGGCTCTGGTACACAGTGAGACAAAGATACAGAGTCAGGCTCAGGTATATAGTGAGACTCAGGTACAGATTGAGACTCAGATACAGAGTGAGGCTCAGGTGCAGAGTGAGGCTCAGATACAGAGGGTGGCTCCGGTATAGAATGAGACTCAGACGCAGAGATAGGCTCAGGTACAGAGTGAAGCTCTGGACCAGAGTGAGACTCAGGTACAGAGTGAGGCTGAGGTACAGAGTGAGGCTCGGGTACAGAGTGAGACTGAGGTACAGAGTGAGGCTCAGGTACAGAGTGAGGCTCAGATACAGAGTCAGGCTCAGGTACAGAATGAGACTCAGGTACAGAATGAGACTCAGACGCAGAGTGAGGCTCAGATACAGAGTGAGGCTCAGGTACAGAATGAGACTCAGATACAGGATGAGTCTCAGATACAGAGTGAGGCTCAGGAACAGAGTGAAGTTCAGTTCCAGAATGCGACTCAGGTACAGGGTGAGACTCAGATACAGAGTAATGCTCATATACAGAGTGAGGCTCAGGTACAGAATGAGACTTAGGTACAGAGTGAGCTCAGATACAGAGAGAGGCTCAGGTATGGAATGAGAATCAGATTCAGAGTGAGACACAGGTACAGAGTGAGGCTGAGATACAGAATTAGGTTCAGAAACATGGTGAAGTTCAGTTAACAGGTGAGGCTCAGGTACAGAGTGAGGCTCAGGTACAGAGTGAGACACAGATACAAAATGATGCTCAGGGACAGAGTGAGACTCAGCTACAGAGTAGGCCTCAGGTACAGAATGAGACTCAGGTACAGAATGAGACACAGATACAGAGTGAGGCTCAGATACAGAGTGAGGCTCAGATACAGAGTGTGGCTCAGGTGCAGAGTGAGGCTCAGGGACAGAGTGGGACTCAGATACAGAGTGAGGCTGTGATACAGAGTGAGGCTCAGGAACATGATGACTTCTGTTCCATAGTGTGGCTCAGGAACAGAGTGAAGTTCAGTTCCAGAATGAGGCTCAGGTACAGAGTGAGGCTCAGATAGAGAGTGAGGCTCAGGTACAGTGTCAGGCTCAGGTACAGTTTAAGACACAGGTACAGAGTGAGGCTCAGATACAGAGTGATGCTCAGTTACAGATTGAGGCCCAGGTACAGAGTGTTACTTATGTACAGAGTGAGGCTCAGGTAGAGAGTGATACTCAGATACAGAGTGAGGTTCAGATACAAAGTGAGGCTGTGCTACAGAGTGAGACCCAGGTATAGAGTGGGGCTCAGGTACAGAGTAAGGCTTAGATACAGAGTGCTGCTCAGGTACAGAATGAGACTCGGGTACAGAGTGAGACTCAGATACAGAGAGAGAGGCTCAGGTATGGAATGAGAATCAGATGCAGAGTGAGACTCATGGACAGAGTGAAGCTGAGATACAGAGTTAGGTTCAGGAACATGGTGAAGTTCAGTTAACGAGCGAGGCTCAGGGACAGAGTGAGGCTCAGGTACAGAGTGAGGCTCAGGTACAGAGTAGGCTTCAGGTACAGAATGAGACTCAGGTACAGAATGAGACACAGATACAGAGTGAGGCTCAGATACAGAGTGAGGCTCAGATACAGAGTGAGGCTCAGATACAGAGTGTGGCTCAGGTACAGAATGAGACACAGATACAGAGTGTGGCTCAGGTGCAGAGTGGGACTCAGGTACAGAGTGAGTCTCAGATACTGAGTGAGTGTCCGGTATAGAATGAGACTCAGATGCAGATTGAGGCTCAGATACAGAGTGAGGTTCTGGTCCAAAGTGAAGCTCAGATACAGAGTGACATTCAGATACCGAGTGAGGGTCAGATACAAAGTTAAGCTCTGGTACAGAGTGAGACAAAGATACAGAGTTAGGCCCAGTTACAGAGTGAGAGTCAGATACAGAGTGAGGCTCAGGTACAGAATGAGACTCAGGTACAGAGTGAGACTCAGATACAGAGTGAGCCTCAGATACAGAGTGAGGCTCAGATACAGAATGAGACTCAGATACAGGATGAGGCTCAGATACAGAGTGAGGCTCAGATACAGAGTGAGGCTCAGGAACATGGTGAGTTTCTTTCCATAATGTGGCTCATGAACAGAGTGAAGTTCAGTTCCAGAAAGAGGCTCATGTACAGAGTGAGGCTCAGATAGAGAGTGAGGCTCAGGTACAGTTTAAGACACAGGTACAGAGTGAGGATCAGATTCAGAGTGAGACTCAGATATAGAGTGAGGCTCAGATACAAAGTGAGGCTCTGGTACACAGTGAGACAAAGATACAGAGTCAGGCTCAGGTATATAGTGAGACTCAGGTACAGATTGAGACTCAGATACAGAGTGAGGCTCAGGTGCAGAGTGAGGCTCAGATACAGAGGGTGGCTCCGGTATAGAATGAGACTCAGACGCAGAGATAGGCTCAGGTACAGAGTGAAGCTCTGGACCAGAGTGAGACTCAGGTACAGAGTGAGGCTGAGGTACAGAGTGAGGCTCGGGTACAGAGTGAGACTGAGGTACAGAGTGAGGCTCAGGTACAGAGTGAGGCTCAGATACAGAGTCAGGCTCAGGTACAGAATGAGACTCAGGTACAGAATGAGACTCAGACGCAGAGTGAGGCTCAGATACAGAGTGAGGCTCAGGTACAGAATGAGACTCAGATACAGGATGAGTCTCAGATACAGAGTGAGGCTCAGGAACAGAGTGAAGTTCAGTTCCAGAATGAGACTCAGGTACAGGGTGAGACTCAGATACAGAGTAATGCTCATATACAGAGTGAGGCTCAGGTACAGAATGAGACTCAGACGCAGAGTGAGACGCAGGTACAGAGTGAGGTTCAGATGCAGGATGAGGATCAGATACAGAGTGAGGCTCAGATAGAGAGTGAGGCTCAGGTACAGTGCCAGGCAAAGGTAGAGTTGAAGACAAAGGTACAGAGTGAGGCTCAGATGCAGAGTGAGACTCAGATAGAGAGTGAGGCTCAGATACAAAGTGAGGCTCTGGTACACAGTGAGACAAAGATACAGAGTCAGGCTCAGGGACAGAGTGAGACTCAGCTACAGTGTGTGGCTCAGGTATATAGTGAGACTCAGGTACAGAATGAGACTCAGACACAGAGTGAGTCTCAGGTGCAGAGTGAGGCTCAGATACAGAGTGAGGCTCCAGTATAGAATGAGACTCAGATGCAGAGTTAGGCTCAGATACAGAGTGAAGCTCTGGACCAGAGTGAGACTCAGGTACAGAGTGAGGCTGAGGTACAGAGTGAGGCTCGGGTACAGAGTGAGACTGAGGTACAGAGTGAGGCTCAGATACAGAGTGAGGCTCAGGTACAGAGTGAGAGTCAGGTACAGAATGAGACTCAGGTACAGAGTGAGACTCAGATACAGAGTGATGCTCAGATACAGAGTGAGGCTCAGGTACAGAATGAGACTCAGACGCAGAGTGAGACTCAGGTACAGAGTAAGGTTCAGATGCAGGATGAGGCTCAGATACAGAGTGAGGCTCAGATAGAAAGTGAGGCTCAGGTACAGTGTCAGGCTCAGGTACAGTTTAAGACAAAGTTACAGAGTGAGGCTCAGATGCAGAGTGAGACTCAGATAGAGAGTGAGGCTCAGACACAAAGTGAGGCTCTGGTACACAGTGAGACACAGATACAGAGTGAGGCTCAGGGACAGAGTGAGACTCAGCTACAGTGTGTGGCTCAGGTATATAGTGAGACTCAGGTACAGAGTGAGACACAGATACAGAGTGAGGCTCTGGTGCAGAGTGAGGCTCAGATACAGAGTGAGTCTCCGGTATAGAATGAGACTCTGGTGCAGAGTTAGGCTCAGATACAGAGTGAAGCTCTGGACCAGAGTGAGACTCAGGTACAGAGTGAGGCTAAGATACAAAGTGAGGCTCGGGTACAGAGCGAGACTGAGGTACAGAGTGAGGCTCAGGTACAGAGTGAGACTCAGGTACAGAATGAGACTCAGACGCAGAGTGAGACTCAGGTACAGAGTGAGGTTCAGATGCAGGATGAGGCTCAGATACAAAGTGAGGCTGTGATACAGAGTGAGGCTCAGGAACATGATGACTTCTGTTCCATAGTGTGGCTCAGGAACATGGTGAGTTCAGTTCCATAGTGTGGCTCAGGAACAGAGTGAAGTTCAGTTCCAGAATGAGGCTCAGGTACAGAGTGTGACCCAGGTATAGAGTGGGGCTCAGGTACAGAGTAAGGCTTAGATACAGAGTGATGCTCAGGTACAGAATGAGACTCAGGTACAGAGTGAGCTCAGATACAGAGAGAGGCTCAGGTATGGAATGAGAATCAGATGCAGAGTGAGGCTCAGGTACAGAGTGAGGCTGAGATACAGAATTAGGTTCAGAAACATGGTGAAGTTCAGATAACAGGTGAGGCTCAGGTACAGAGTGAGGCTCAGGTACAGAGTGAGACACAGATACAAAATGATGCTCAGGGACAGAGTGAGACTCAGCTACAGAGTAGGCCTCAGGTACAGAATGAGACTCAGGTACAGAATGAGACACAGATACAGAGTGAGGCTCAGATACAGAGTGAGGCTCAGATACAGAGTGTGGCTCAGGTGCAGAGTGAGGCTCAGGTACAGAGTAGGCTTCAGGTACAGAATGAGACTCAGGTACAGAATGAGACACAGATACAGAGTGAGGCTCAGATACAGAGTGAGGCTCAGATACAGAGTGAGGCTCAGATACAGAGTGTGGCTCAGGTACAGAATGAGACACAGATACAGAGTGTGGCTCAGGTGCAGAGTGGGACTCAGGTACAGAGTGAGTCTCAGATACTGAGTGAGTGTCCGGTATAGAATGAGACTCAGATGCAGATTGAGGCTCAGATACAGAGTGAGGTTCTGGTCCAAAGTGAAGCTCAGATACAGAGTGACATTCAGATACCGAGTGAGGGTCAGATACAAAGTTAAGCTCTGGTACAGAGTGAGACAAAGATACAGAGTTAGGCCCAGTTACAGAGTGAGAGTCAGATACAGAGTGAGGCTCAGGTACAGAATGAGACTCAGGTACAGAGTGAGACTCAGATACAGAGTGAGCCTCAGATACAGAGTGAGGCTCAGATACAGAATGAGACTCAGATACAGGATGAGGCTCAGATACAGAGTGAGGCTCAGATACAGAGTGAGGCTCAGGAACATGGTGAGTTTCTTTCCATAATGTGGCTCATGAACAGAGTGAAGTTCAGTTCCAGAAAGAGGCTCATGTACAGAGTGAGGCTCAGATAGAGAGTGAGGCTCAGGTACAGTTTAAGACACAGGTACAGAGTGAGGATCAGATTCAGAGTGAGACTCAGATATAGAGTGAGGCTCAGATACAAAGTGAGGCTCTGGTACACAGTGAGACAAAGATACAGAGTCAGGCTCAGGTATATAGTGAGACTCAGGTACAGATTGAGACTCAGATACAGAGTGAGGCTCAGGTGCAGAGTGAGGCTCAGATACAGAGGGTGGCTCCGGTATAGAATGAGACTCAGACGCAGAGATAGGCTCAGGTACAGAGTGAAGCTCTGGACCAGAGTGAGACTCAGGTACAGAGTGAGGCTGAGGTACAGAGTGAGGCTCGGGTACAGAGTGAGACTGAGGTACAGAGTGAGGCTCAGGTACAGAGTGAGGCTCAGATACAGAGTCAGGCTCAGGTACAGAATGAGACTCAGGTACAGAATGAGACTCAGACGCAGAGTGAGGCTCAGATACAGAGTGAGGCTCAGGTACAGAATGAGACTCAGATACAGGATGAGTCTCAGATACAGAGTGAGGCTCAGGAACAGAGTGAAGTTCAGTTCCAGAATGAGACTCAGGTACAGGGTGAGACTCAGATACAGAGTAATGCTCATATACAGAGTGAGGCTCAGGTACAGAATGAGACTTAGGTACAGAGTGAGCTCAGATACAGAGAGAGGCTCAGGTATGGAATGAGAATCAGATTCAGAGTGAGACACAGGTACAGAGTGAGGCTGAGATACAGAATTAGGTTCAGAAACATGGTGAAGTTCAGTTAACAGGTGAGGCTCAGGTACAGAGTGAGGCTCAGGTACAGAGTGAGACACAGATACAAAATGATGCTCAGGGACAGAGTGAGACTCAGCTACAGAGTAGGCCTCAGGTACAGAATGAGACTCAGGTACAGAATGAGACACAGATACAGAGTGAGGCTCAGATACAGAGTGAGGCTCAGATACAGAGTGTGGCTCAGGTGCAGAGTGAGGCTCAGGGACAGAGTGGGACTCAGATACAGAGTGAGGCTGTGATACAGAGTGAGGCTCAGGAACATGATGACTTCTGTTCCATAGTGTGGCTCAGGAACAGAGTGAAGTTCAGTTCCAGAATGAGGCTCAGGTACAGAGTGAGGCTCAGATAGAGAGTGAGGCTCAGGTACAGTGTCAGGCTCAGGTACAGTTTAAGACACAGGTACAGAGTGAGGCTCAGATACAGAGTGATGCTCAGTTACAGATTGAGGCCCAGGTACAGAGTGTTACTTATGTACAGAGTGAGGCTCAGGTAGAGAGTGATACTCAGATACAGAGTGAGGTTCAGATACAAAGTGAGGCTGTGCTACAGAGTGAGACCCAGGTATAGAGTGGGGCTCAGGTACAGAGTAAGGCTTAGATACAGAGTGCTGCTCAGGTACAGAATGAGACTCGGGTACAGAGTGAGACTCAGATACAGAGAGAGAGGCTCAGGTATGGAATGAGAATCAGATGCAGAGTGAGACTCATGGACAGAGTGAAGCTGAGATACAGAGTTAGGTTCAGGAACATGGTGAAGTTCAGTTAACGAGCGAGGCTCAGGGACAGAGTGAGGCTCAGGTACAGAGTGAGGCTCAGGTACAGAGTAGGCTTCAGGTACAGAATGAGACTCAGGTACAGAATGAGACACAGATACAGAGTGAGGCTCAGATACAGAGTGAGGCTCAGATACAGAGTGAGGCTCAGATACAGAGTGTGGCTCAGGTACAGAATGAGACACAGATACAGAGTGTGGCTCAGGTGCAGAGTGGGACTCAGGTACAGAGTGAGTCTCAGATACTGAGTGAGTGTCCGGTATAGAATGAGACTCAGATGCAGATTGAGGCTCAGATACAGAGTGAGGTTCTGGTCCAAAGTGAAGCTCAGATACAGAGTGACATTCAGATACCGAGTGAGGGTCAGATACAAAGTTAAGCTCTGGTACAGAGTGAGACAAAGATACAGAGTTAGGCCCAGTTACAGAGTGAGAGTCAGATACAGAGTGAGGCTCAGGTACAGAATGAGACTCAGGTACAGAGTGAGACTCAGATACAGAGTGAGCCTCAGATACAGAGTGAGGCTCAGATACAGAATGAGACTCAGATACAGGATGAGGCTCAGATACAGAGTGAGGCTCAGATACAGAGTGAGGCTCAGGAACATGGTGAGTTTCTTTCCATAATGTGGCTCATGAACAGAGTGAAGTTCAGTTCCAGAAAGAGGCTCATGTACAGAGTGAGGCTCAGATAGAGAGTGAGGCTCAGGTACAGTTTAAGACACAGGTACAGAGTGAGGATCAGATTCAGAGTGAGACTCAGATATAGAGTGAGGCTCAGATACAAAGTGAGGCTCTGGTACACAGTGAGACAAAGATACAGAGTCAGGCTCAGGTATATAGTGAGACTCAGGTACAGATTGAGACTCAGATACAGAGTGAGGCTCAGGTGCAGAGTGAGGCTCAGATACAGAGGGTGGCTCCGGTATAGAATGAGACTCAGACGCAGAGATAGGCTCAGGTACAGAGTGAAGCTCTGGACCAGAGTGAGACTCAGGTACAGAGTGAGGCTGAGGTACAGAGTGAGGCTCGGGTACAGAGTGAGACTGAGGTACAGAGTGAGGCTCAGGTACAGAGTGAGGCTCAGATACAGAGTCAGGCTCAGGTACAGAATGAGACTCAGGTACAGAATGAGACTCAGACGCAGAGTGAGGCTCAGATACAGAGTGAGGCTCAGGTACAGAATGAGACTCAGATACAGGATGAGTCTCAGATACAGAGTGAGGCTCAGGAACAGAGTGAAGTTCAGTTCCAGAATGAGACTCAGGTACAGGGTGAGACTCAGATACAGAGTAATGCTCATATACAGAGTGAGGCTCAGGTACAGAATGAGACTCAGACGCAGAGTGAGACGCAGGTACAGAGTGAGGTTCAGATGCAGGATGAGGATCAGATACAGAGTGAGGCTCAGATAGAGAGTGAGGCTCAGGTACAGTGCCAGGCAAAGGTAGAGTTGAAGACAAAGGTACAGAGTGAGGCTCAGATGCAGAGTGAGACTCAGATAGAGAGTGAGGCTCAGATACAAAGTGAGGCTCTGGTACACAGTGAGACAAAGATACAGAGTCAGGCTCAGGGACAGAGTGAGACTCAGCTACAGTGTGTGGCTCAGGTATATAGTGAGACTCAGGTACAGAATGAGACTCAGACACAGAGTGAGTCTCAGGTGCAGAGTGAGGCTCAGATACAGAGTGAGGCTCCAGTATAGAATGAGACTCAGATGCAGAGTTAGGCTCAGATACAGAGTGAAGCTCTGGACCAGAGTGAGACTCAGGTACAGAGTGAGGCTGAGGTACAGAGTGAGGCTCGGGTACAGAGTGAGACTGAGGTACAGAGTGAGGCTCAGATACAGAGTGAGGCTCAGGTACAGAGTGAGAGTCAGGTACAGAATGAGACTCAGGTACAGAGTGAGACTCAGATACAGAGTGATGCTCAGATACAGAGTGAGGCTCAGGTACAGAATGAGACTCAGACGCAGAGTGAGACTCAGGTACAGAGTAAGGTTCAGATGCAGGATGAGGCTCAGATACAGAGTGAGGCTCAGATAGAAAGTGAGGCTCAGGTACAGTGTCAGGCTCAGGTACAGTTTAAGACAAAGTTACAGAGTGAGGCTCAGATGCAGAGTGAGACTCAGATAGAGAGTGAGGCTCAGACACAAAGTGAGGCTCTGGTACACAGTGAGACACAGATACAGAGTGAGGCTCAGGGACAGAGTGAGACTCAGCTACAGTGTGTGGCTCAGGTATATAGTGAGACTCAGGTACAGAGTGAGACACAGATACAGAGTGAGGCTCTGGTGCAGAGTGAGGCTCAGATACAGAGTGAGTCTCCGGTATAGAATGAGACTCTGGTGCAGAGTTAGGCTCAGATACAGAGTGAAGCTCTGGACCAGAGTGAGACTCAGGTACAGAGTGAGGCTAAGATACAAAGTGAGGCTCGGGTACAGAGCGAGACTGAGGTACAGAGTGAGGCTCAGGTACAGAGTGAGACTCAGGTACAGAATGAGACTCAGACGCAGAGTGAGACTCAGGTACAGAGTGAGGTTCAGATGCAGGATGAGGCTCAGATACAAAGTGAGGCTGTGATACAGAGTGAGGCTCAGGAACATGATGACTTCTGTTCCATAGTGTGGCTCAGGAACATGGTGAGTTCAGTTCCATAGTGTGGCTCAGGAACAGAGTGAAGTTCAGTTCCAGAATGAGGCTCAGGTACAGAGTGTGACCCAGGTATAGAGTGGGGCTCAGGTACAGAGTAAGGCTTAGATACAGAGTGATGCTCAGGTACAGAATGAGACTCAGGTACAGAGTGAGCTCAGATACAGAGAGAGGCTCAGGTATGGAATGAGAATCAGATGCAGAGTGAGGCTCAGGTACAGAGTGAGGCTGAGATACAGAATTAGGTTCAGAAACATGGTGAAGTTCAGATAACAGGTGAGGCTCAGGTACAGAGTGAGGCTCAGGTACAGAGTGAGACACAGATACAAAATGATGCTCAGGGACAGAGTGAGACTCAGCTACAGAGTAGGCCTCAGGTACAGAATGAGACTCAGGTACAGAATGAGACACAGATACAGAGTGAGGCTCAGATACAGAGTGAGGCTCAGATACAGAGTGTGGCTCAGGTGCAGAGTGAGGCTCAGGGACAGAGTGGGACTCAGGTACAGAGTGAGTCTCAGATACTGAGTGAGTCTCCGGTATAGAATGAGACTCAGATGCAGATTCAGGCTCAGATACAGAGTGAGGCTCAGGTACAGAATGAGACTCAGGTACAGAGTGAGACTCAGATACAGAGTGAGCCTCAGATACAAAGTTAAGCTCTGGTACAGAGTGAGACAAAGATACAGGATGATGCTCAGATACAGAGTGAGAGTCAGATACAGAGGGAGGCTCAGGTACAGAATGAGACTCAGATACAGGAAGAGGCTCAGATACAGAGTGAGGCTCAGGAACGTGGTGAGTTTCTTTCCATAGTGTGGCTCAGGAACAGAGTGAAGTTCAGTTCCAGAAAGAGGCTCATGTACAGAGTGAGGCTCAGATAGAGAGTGAGGCTCAGGTACAGTTTAAGAAACAGGTATATAGTGAGGATCAGATTCAGAGTGAGACTCAGATAGAGAGTGAGGCTCAGATACAAAGTGAGGCTCTGGTACACAGTGAGACAAAGATACAGTGTCAGGCTCAGGTATATAGTGAGACTCAGGTACAGAGTGAGACTCAGATACAGAGGGAGGCTCAGGTGCAGAGTGAGGCTCAGATACAGAGTGAGGCTCCGGTATAGAATGAGACTCAGATGCAGAGTTAGGCTCAGATACAGAGTGAGACTCAGGTACAGAGTGAGGCTGAGGTACAGAGTGAGGCTCGGGTACAGAGTGAGACTGAGGTACAGAATGAGGCTCAGGTACAGAGTGAGGCTCAGAAACAGAGTTAGGCTCAGTTACTGAGTGAGGCTGAGATACAGACTGAGGCTCAGGAACGTGGTGAAGTTCAGTTCCAAAGTGAGGCTCAGGTAGAGGCTCAGGTACAGAGTGAGGCGGAGATACAGAGTGAGATCAGATACCGTGTGAGGCTCAGATACAAATTGAAGCTCTGGTAGAGAGTGAGACACAGGAATAGAGTGAAGTTAAGTTCCAGAGAGAGGCACAGGTACTGAGTGAGGCTCAGGTACAGAGTGAGTCTCAGGAAAAGAGTGAAGTTAAGTTCCAGAGTGAGGCTCAGGTACAGAGTGAGGCTCAGATACAGAGTGATGCTCAGGTACAGATTGAGGCCCAGGTACAGAGTGTGACTTTTGTACAGAGTGAGGCTCAGGTACAGAGTGATACTCAGATACAGAGTGAGGCTCAGCTACAAAGTGAGGCTCTGCTACAGAGTGAGACCCAGGTACAGAGTGGGGCTCAGGTACAGAGTAAGGCTTAGATACAGAGTGAGGCTCAGATACAGAATGATACTCAGGTACTGAGTAAGACTCAGATACAGAGAGAATCTCGGACACAGAGTGAGGCTCAGGTATGTAATGAGAATCAGATGCAGGGTGAGACTCAGGTACAGAGTGAGGCTGAGATACAGAGTGAGTTTGAGATACAGAGTGAGTTCAGGAACATGGTGAAGTTCAGTTCCAGATTGAGGCTCAGGTACAGCGTGAGGCTCAGGTACAGAGTGAGACACAGACACAGAGTGAGGCTCAGGGGCAGAGTGAGACTCAGCTGCAGAGTAGGGCTCAGGTCCAGAGTGAGACTCAGGTACAGAGTGAGGCTCAGGTACAGAGTGAGGCTCGGGTACAGTGTGAGACTCGGGTACAGAGTGAGACTCAGGTGCAGAGTGAGGCTCAGGTACATAAACAGAATCAGGTACAGAGTGAGGCTCAGGTATAGAATGAGACTCACATACAGAGTGAGGCTCTAGTCCTGAGTGAGACTCAGGTACAGAATGAGGTTCAGGTACAGAGTGAGGCTCGGGTACAGAGTGAGACTCGGGTACAGAGTGACGTTCAGGGACATAATGACACTCAGATACAGACTGAGGCTCAGGACACAGTGAGGCTCAGTTACAGAGTGAGGCTCAGTTACAGAGTGAGGCTGAGATACAGACTGAGGCTCAGGAACTTGGTGAAGTTCAGGTCCAGAGTGAGGCTCAGGTAGAGGCTCAGGTACAGAGTGAGGCGGAGATACAGAGTGAGATCAGATACCGTGTGAGGCTCAGATACAAATTGAAGCTCTGGTAGAGAGAGACACAGGAATAGAATGAAGTTAAGTTCCAGAGAGAGGCACAGGTACTGAGTGAGGCTCAGATACAGAGTGTGACTTATGTAAAGAGTGAGGCTCAGGTACAGAGTGATACTCAGATACAGAGTGAGGCTCAGCTAAAAAGTGAGGCTCTGCTACAGAGTGAGACCCAAGTACAGAGTGGGGCTCTGGTACAGAATAAGGCTTAGATACAGAGGGAGGCTCAGGTACAGAATGAGACTCAGGTACTGAGTAAGACTCAGATACAGAGAGAGGCTCAGGTATGTAATGAGAATCAGATGCAGAGTGAAACTCAGGTACAGAGTGAGGCTGAGATACAGAGTGAGGTTGAGATACAGAGAGAGGTTCAGGAACATGGTGAAGTTCAGTTCCAGATTGAGTCTCAGGTACAGAGTGAGACTCAGGTACAGACTGAGACACAGATACAGAGTGAGGCTCAGGGACAGAGTGAGACTCAGCTACAGAGTAGGGCTCAGGTATAGAATGAGACTCAGGTACAGAGTGAGACTCAAATACAGAGTGAGGCTCAAATACAGAGTGAGGCTCAGATACAGAGTGTGGCTCAGGTGCAGAGTGAGGCTCAGGAACATAGTGGGACTCAGGTACAGAGAGAGTCTCAGATACAAAGTGAGGCTCCGGTATAGAATGAGACTCAGATGCAGACTGAGGCTCAGATACAGAGTGAGACTCAGATACAGAGTGAGGCTCTGATACAGGATGAGGATCAGGTAGAGAGTGAGGCTCAGGCCAGAGTGAGACTCATATACAGAGTGAGGCTCCGGTATAGAATGAGACTCAGATGCAGACTGAGGCTCAGATACAGAGTGAGACTCAGATACAGAGTGAGGCTCTGATACAGGATGAGGATCAGGTAGAGAGTGAGGCTCAGGCCAGAGTGAGACTCATATACAGAGTGAGGCTCAGGTATAGAATGAGACTCACATACAGAGTGAGGCTCTGGTCCTAAGTGAGACTCAGTGACAGAGTGAGGCTCAAGTACAGGATGTGGCTCAGGTACAGAGTGATGCTCAGGTACAGAGTGATGCTCAGGTACAGAGTGAGGCTCAGGTACAAATTGAGACTCAGATATAGAGTGACGCACATATACAGAGTGAGGCTCTGATACAGGATGAGGCTCAGGTACAGAGTGAGACTCTGATACAGAGTGAGGCTCAGGTATAGAATGAGACTCAGATTCAGAGTGAGGCTCTGGTCCAGAGTGAGACTGAGGTACAGAGTGAGGCTCAGATACAGAGTGAGGCTCGGGTTCAGGATGAGACTCGGGTACAGAGTGAGGCACAGCTACAGTGTGTGGCTCAGGTATATAGTGAGACTCAGGTACAGAGTGAGACTCAGATACAGAGTGAGGCTCAGGTGCAGAGTGAGGCTCAGATACAGAGTGAGGCTTAGTATAGAATGATACTCAGATACAGATTGAGGCTCAGGACAAAGTGAGGCTCAGTTACAGAGTGAGGCTCAGTTACAGAGTGAGGCCCAGATACAGAGTTAAGCTCTGGTACAGAGTGAGACACAGATACAGAGTTAGGCCCAGTTACAGAGTGAGACTCAGATACTGAGTGAGGCTCAGGTACAGAATGAGACTCAGGTACAGAGTTAGACTCAGAAACAGAGTGAGACTCAGATACAGAGTGAGACTCAGGTACAGAGTGAGTCTCAGATACAGAGTGAGGCTCCGGTATAGAGAGAGACTCAGATGCAGATTGAGGCTCAGAAACCGAGTGAGGCTCAGATACAGAGTGAGACTCCGATACAGAGTGAGGCTCTGATACAGGATGAGGCTCAGGTAGAGAGTGAGGCTCAGGACCGAGTGAGACTCAGATACAGAGTGAGGCTCAGGTATAGAATGAGAATCACATACAGAATGAGTCTCTGGTCCTGAGTGAGACTCAGGGACAGAGTGAGGCTCAGGTACAGAGTGTGGCTCGGGTACAGAGTGAGACTCGGGTACAGAGTGACGCTCAGGGACATAATGACACTCAGATACAGACTGAGGCTCAGGATAGAGTGCGGCTCAGTTACAGAGTGAGGCTCAGTTACAGGGTGAGGCTCTGGTACACAGTGAGACAAAGATACAGAGTCAGGCTCAGGAACTTGGTGAAGTTCAGTTCCAGAGTGAGGCTCAGGTAGAGGCTCAGATACAGAATGAGGCTCAGGTACAGAGTGAGGCCCAGGTACTGAGTGTGACTTATGTATAGAGTGAGACTCAGGTACAGAATGAGTCTCCGATACAGAGTGAGGCTCTGATACAGAGTGAGGCTCAGATACAGAGTGTGGCTCATGCGCAGTGTGAGGCTCTGGTACAGAGTGAGGCTCAATTACAGAGTGAGGCTGAGATACAGAGTGAGGCTCGGGAACTTGGTGAAGTTCAGTTCCAGAGTGAGGCTCATGTAGAGGATCAGATACAGAGTGAGGTTGAGGTACAGAGTAAGACTCATGTACAGAGTGAGGCTGAGATACAGAGTGAGAGCAGATACCGAGTGAGGCTCAGATACAAATTGAGACACAGGAAAAGAGTGAAGTTAAGTTCCAGAGAGAGGCTCAGGTACAGAGTAAGGCTCAGGTACAGAGTGACGCTCAGATACAGATTGAGGCTCAGGAAAAGAGTGAATTTCATTTCCAGAGTGAGGCCGAGTTACAGTGTGAGGCTTAGAAACAGAGTGAGGCTCAAGTACAGATTTAGACTCCTGTGCAGAGTGAGGCTCTGGTACAGCATGCGACACAGATACAGAGTGAGGCTCAGGGACAGAGTGAGACTCAGCAACAGAGTGGGGCTCAGGTATAGAATGACACTCAGGTACAGTGTGAGACTCAGATACAGAGTGAGGCTCAGATACAGAGTGAGACTCAGATACAGAGTGAGGCTCAGATACAGAGTGAGACTCAGGTGCAGAGTGAGGCTCAGATACAGAGTGGGACTCAGGTACATAGTGAGTCACAGATACAGTGTGAGGCTCAGGTACAAAATGAGACTCAGATATAGAGTGACGCACAGATACAGAGTGAGGCTCTGATACAGGATCAGGCTCAGGTACAGATGGAGACTCTGATACAGAGTGATGCTCAGGTACAGAGTGAGGCTCATGTACAGAGTGAGACTCAGGTACAGAGTGAGGCTCGGGTACAGAGTGAGACTCAGGACAGAGTGAGGTTCAGTTACAATGTGAGGCTCAGTTAAAGACTGAGGCTGAGATACAGACTGAGGCTCAGGAACATGGTGAAGTTCAGTTCCAGAGTGAGGCTCCGGTACAGAGTAAGACTCATGTACAGAGTGTGGCTCAGGTACAGAGTGAGACTCAGATACAGAGTGAGGCTCAGATACAAAGTTAAGCTCTGGTACAGAGTGAGACACAGATACAGATCTAGGCCCAGTTACAGAGTGAGACTCAGGTACAGAATGAGACTCAGATACAGAGTGAGGCTCAGATACAGAGAGTGGCTCAGGTACAGAATAAGACTCAGACGCAGAGTGAGACTCAGGTACAGAGTGAGACTCAGATACAGGATGAGGCTCAGATACAGAGTGAGGCTCAGGTACAGAAAAAGACTCTGACGCAGAGTGAGACTCAGGTACAGAGTGAGGCTCAGATACAGGATGAGGCTCAGATACAGAGTGAGGCTCTGATACAGAGTGAGGCTCAGGAACATGGTGAGTTCAGTTCCATAGTGTGGCTCAGGAACAGAGTGACGTTCAGTTCCAGAATGAGGCTCAGGTACAGAGTCAGGCTCAGGTATAGTTTAAGACACAGGTACAGAGTGAGGCTCAGATGCAGATTGAGGCTCAGAGAGAGAGTGAGGCTCAGATACAAAGTGAGGCTCAGGTACACAGTGAGACACAGATACAGAGTCATGCACAGGGACAGAGTGAGACTCAGCTACAGCGTGTGGCTCAGGTAATTAGTGAGACTCAGGTACAGAGTGAAACTCAGATACAGAGTGAGGATCAGGGACAGAGTGAGACTCAGCTACAGAGTGGGGCTCAGGTATCGAATGAGACTCAGGTACAGTGTGAGACTCAGAAACGGAGTGAGGCTCAGATACAGAGTAAGACTCAGATACAGAGTGTGGCTCTGGTCCAGAGTGAGGCTCGGATACAGAATGAGACTCAGATACAGAGTGAGACTCAGGTACATAGTGAGGCTCAGGTACATAGTGAGCCTTGGGTACAGAGTGAGACCCGGGTACAGAGTGACGCTCAGGGACTTAATGACACTCAGATACAGAGTGAGGCTCGGGACACAGTGAGGCTCAGTTACATAGTGAGGCTCAGGTACGGCGTGAGGCTGAGATACAGAGTGAGATTCAGGAACATGGTGAAATTCAGTTCCAGAGTGAGGCTCAGGTACAGAGTGAGGCTCAGGTACAGAGTGAGACACAGATACAGAGTGAGGCTCAGGGACAGAGTGAGACTCAGCTACAGAGTGGGGCTCACGTATAGAATGAGACTCAGGTACAGAGTGAGCCTCAGATACATAGTGAGGCTCAGAGACAGCGTGAGACTCAGATACAGAGTGTGGCTCTGGTCCAGAGTGAGGCTCAGATACAGAATGAGACTCAGATACTGAGTGAGACTCAGGTACATAGTGAGGCCGCAGAGTGAGCCGCGGGTACAGAGTGAGACCCGGGTACAGAGTGACGCTCAGGGACATAATGACACTCAGATACAGAGTGTGTCTCAGATACAGTGTCAGGCTCCGGTATAGGGTGAGACTCAGATGCAGACTGAGGCTCAGAAACAGAGTGAGGCTCAGATACAGCGTGAGACTCAGATACAGAGTGAGGCTCTGATACAGGATGAGGCTCAGGTAGAGAGTGAGGCTCAGGACAGAGTGAGACTCAGATACAGAATGAGTCTCTGGTCCTGAGTGAGACTCAGGGACAGAGTGAGGCTCAGGTACAGAGTGAGGCTCAGGTACAGAGTGAGACTCGGGTACAGAGTGATGCTCAGGGACATAATGACACTCAGATACAGACTGAGGCTCAGGACAGAGTGCGGCTCAGTTACAGAGTGAGGCTCATTTACAGGGTGAGGCTGAGATACAGAGTGAGGCTCAGGAACTTGGTGAAGTTCAGTTCCAGAGTGAGGCTCAGATAGAGGCTCAGGTACAGAGTGAGGCTCAGGTACAGAGTGAGGCTGAGATACAGAGTGAGGCTCAGGAAATTGGTGAAGTGCAGTTCCAGAGTGAGGCTGAGATACAGAGTGAGGCTCAGGAACTTGGTGAAGTTCAGTTCCAGAGTGAGGCTCAGGTAGAGGATCAGATACAGAGTGAGGCTGAGAAACAGAGTGAGATCAGATACCGAGTGAAGCTCAGATACAAATTGAGACACTGGTACACAGTGAGACACAGGAAAAGAGTGAAGTTAAGTTCCAGAGAGAGGCTCAGGTACAGAGTGAGGCTCAGGTGCAGAGTGAGGCTCAGGCACAGAGTGAGGCTCAGATACAGATTGAGGCTCAGGAAACGAGTGAATTTCATTTCCAGAGTTAGTCCGAGTTACAGTGTGAGGCTTAGATACAGAGTGAGGCTCAAGTACAGATTTAGACTCCTGTACAGAGTGAGGCTCAGGTACCCAGTGAGACACAGATACAGAGTGAGGCTCAGGGACAGAGTGAGACTCAGCAACAGAGTGGGGCTCAGGTATAGAATGAGACTCAGGTACAGTGTGAGACTCAGATACAGAGTGAGGCTCAGATACAGAATGAGACTCAGATACAGAGTGTGGCTCAGGTGCAGAGTGAGGCTCAGATACAGAGTGGGACTCAGGTACATTGTGAGTCACAGATACAGAGTGAGGCTCCGGTATAGAATGAGACTCAGATGCATATTGTGGCTCAGATATAGAGTGAGGCTCTGATCCAGAGTGAGGCTCAGATACAGAATGAGACTCAGATACAGAGTGAGACTCAGGTACATAGTGAGGCTCAGGTCCAGAGTGAGCCTCGTGTACAGAGTGAGACTCGGGTACAGAGTGACGCTCAGGGACATAATGACACTCAGATGTAGAATGAGGCTCAGGACACAGTGAGGCTCAGTTACAGAGTGATACTCAGCTACAGAGTGGGGCTCACGTATAGAATGAGACTCAGGTACTGTGTGAGACTCAGATACAGAGTGAGGCTCAGATACAGAGTGAGACTCAGATACAGAGTGAGGCTCAGGTACAGAGTGAGGCTCAGATACAGAATGAGACTCAGATACAGAGTGAGACTCAGGTACATAGTGAGACACAGGAATAGAGTGAAGTAAAGCTCCGGAGAGAGGCTCAGGTACAGAATGAGGCACAGATACAGAGTGAGGCAAATATACAGACTGAGGCCCAGGTACAGAGTGTGACTTATGTACAGAGTGAGACTCAGGTACAGAGTGAGGCTCAGGTCCAGAGTGAGACTCTGATACAGAGTGATGCTCAGGAACAGAGTGAGGCTCAGGTACAGAGTGAGACTCAGGTACAGAGTGAGGATCAGGTACAAAATGAGACTCAGATATAGAGTGACGCACAGATACAGAGTGAGGCGCTGATACAGGATCAGGCTCAGGTACAGATTGTGATTCTGATACAGAGTGAAGCTCAGGTACAGAGTGAGACTCAGGTACAGAGTGAGACTCAGGTACAGAGTGAGGCTCAGGTAAAGAGTGAGACTCAGGTACAGAGTGATGCTCAGGTACAGAGTGAGGAACAGGTACAGAGTGAGTCTCAGGTACAGTGTGAGGATCAGGTACAAAATGAGACTCAGATAGAGAGTGACGCACAGATACAGAGTGAGGCGCTGATACAGGATGAGACTCAGGTACAGATTGAGGCTCAGGACAGAGTGAGACACAGATACAGAGTGAGGCTCAGGGACAGAGTGAGACTCAGCAACAGAGTGAGGCTCTGGTCCAGAGTGAGGCTCATGTACAGATTGAGGCTCGGGTACAGAGTGAGACTCAGGACAGAGTGAGGCTCAGTTACAATGTGAGGCTCAGTTACAGACTGAGGCTGAGATACAGACTGAGGCTCAGGAACATGGTGAAGTTCAGTTCCAGAGTGAGGCTCCGGTACAGAATGAGGCTCAGGTACAGAGTAAGACTCATGTTCAGTGTGTGGCTCAGTACACAGTGAGACTCAGATACCGAGTGAGGCTCAGATACAAAGTTAAGATCTGGTACAGAGTGAGACATAGATACAGATTTCGGCCCAGTTACAGAGTGAGACTCAGATACAGAGTGAGGCTCAGGTACAGAATGAGACTCTGACGCAGAGTGAGACTCAGGTACAGAATGAGGCTCAGATACAGGATGAGGCCCAGATACAGAGTGAGGCTGAGATACAGAGTGAGGCTCAGGAACATGGTGAGTTCAGTTCCATAGTGTGGCTCAGGAACAGAGTGAAGTTCAGTTCCAGAATGAGGCTCAGGTACAGAGTCAGGCTCAGGTACAGTTTAAGACAAAGGTACAGAGTGAGGCTCAGATAGAGAGTGAGGCTCAGATACAAAGTGAAGCTCTGGTACACAGTGAGACACAGATACAGAATCATGCTCAGGGACAGAGTGAGACTCAGCTACAGTGTGTGGCTCAGGTATTTAGTGAGACTCAGGTACAGAGTGAAACTCAGATACAGAGTGAGGCTCAGGCGCAGAGTGAGGCTCTGATGCAGAGTGAGGCTCCGGTATAGAATGAGACACAGATGCAGAGTCAGGCTCAGATACAGAGTGAGGCTCTGTTCCAGAGTGAGACTCAGGTACAGAGTGAGGCTCAGGTACAGAGTGAGGCTCGGGTACAGAGTGAGACTCGGGTACAGAGTGAGGCTCAGGTACAGAATGAGACTCAGATACAGAGTGAGGCTTTGATACACAGTGAGGCAAGCTACAGAGTGGTACTCAGGTACATAAACAGAATCTGGTACAGAGTGAGGCTCAGGTATAGAATGAGACTCACATACAGAGTGAGGCTCTGGTCCTGAGTGAGACTCAGGTACAAAATGAACCACAGGTACAGAGTGAGGCTCAGATAGAGAGTGAGGCTCAGGTACAAAGTCAGGGTCAGGTACAGTTTAAGACACATGTACAGAGTGAGGCTCAGATGCAGAGTGAGACTCAGATAGAGAGTGAGGCTCAGGTAGAAAGTGAGGCTCTGGTACACAGTGACACACAGATACAGAGTCAGGCGAAGGGACAGATTGAGACTCAGGTACAGTGTGTGGATCAGGTATACAGTGAGACTCACGTACAGAGTGAGACTCAGTTACAGAGTGAGGCTCAAGTGGAGAGTGAGGCTGAGATACAGAGTGAGGCTCCGGTATAGAATGAGACTCAGATGCAGAGTTAGGCACAGATACAGAGTGAGGCTCTGGTCCAGAGTGAGACTCAGGTACAGAGTGAGGCTCAAGTACAGAGTGAGGCTCGGGTACAGAGTGAGGCTCAGGTACAGAATGAGAATCAGGTACAGAGTGAGGCTTAGATACACAGTGAGGCTCAGGTACAGAGTGGGACTCAGGAACATAAACAGAATCAGGTACAGATTGAGGCTCAGGTATAGATTGAGACTCATATACAGAATGAGGCTCTGGTGCTGAGTGAGACTCAGGTACAGAATGAGGTTCAGGTACAGACAGATGCTCGGGTACAGAGTGAGACCCGGGTACAGAGTGACGTTCAGGGACATAATGACACTCAGATACAAACTGAGGCTCAGGACACAGTGAGGCTCAGTTACAGAGTGAGGCTCAGTTACAGAGTGAGTCTAAGATACAGAGTGAGGCTCAGGAACTTGGTGAAGTTCAGTTACAGAGTGAGGCTCAGGTTGAGGCTCAGATACAGAGTGAGGCTCAAGTACAGAGTGAGGCTCCAGAGTAAGACTCATGTACAGAGTGAAGCTGAGATACAGAGTGAGATCAGATACCGAGTGAGGCTCAGATACAGAGTGAGGCTCAGGTACAGAATGAGGCTCAGATACAGAGTGAGGCTAATATACAGACTGAGGCCCAGGTACAGAGTGTAACTTAATTGCAGAGTGAGACTCAGGTATGGAGTGAGGGTCAGGTCCAGAGTGAGACTCTGATACAGAGTGATGCTCAGGAACAGAGTGAGACTCAGGTACAGAGTGAGACTCAGGTACAGGATGAAGCTCAGATACAGAGTGAGGCTCAGGTACAGAATGAGACTCTGACGCAGAGTGAGACTCAGGTACAGAGTGAGGCTCAGATACAGGATGAGGCTCAGATACAGAGTGAGGCTGAGATACAGAGTGAGGCTCAGGAACATGGTGAGTTCAGTTCCATAGTGTGGCTCAGGAACAGAGTGAAGTTCAGTTCCAGAATGAGGCTCAGGTACATAGTGAGACTCACATAGAGAGTGAGGCTCAGGTACAGAGTCAGGCTCAGATACAGTTTAAGACAAAGGTACAGAGTGAGGCTCTGATACAGGATGAGACTTAGATGCAAAGTGAGGCTCTGGTCCAGAGTGAGACTCAGGTACAGAGTGAGGCTCGGGTACAGAGTGAGGCTCGGGTACAGAGTGAGACTCAGGACAGTTTGAGGCTCAGTTACAATGTGAGGCTCAGTTACAGACTGAGGCTGAGATACAGACTGAGGCTCAGGAACATGGTGAAGTTCAGTTCCAGAGTGAGGCTCCGGTACAGAATGAGGCTCAGGTACAGAGTAAGACTCATGTACAGAGTGTGGCTCAGGTACAGAATGAGACTCAGGTACAGAATGAGACTCAGATACAGAGTGAGGCTAAGATACAGAGAGAGGCTCAGGTACAGAATAAGACTCAGACGCAGAGTGAGACTCAGGTACAGAGTGAGACTCAGATACAGGATGAGGCTCAGACACAGAGTGAGGCTGAGATACAGAGTGTGGCTCAGGAACAGAGTGAAGTTCAGTTCCAGAATGAGGCTCAGGTACGTAGTGAGGCTCAGATAGAGAGTGAGGCTCAGGTACAGATTCAGGCTCAGGTACAGTTTAAGACAAAGGTACAGAGTGAGGCTCAGATAGAGAGTGAGGCTCAGGTAGAGAGTCAGGCTCAGGTACAGTTTAAGACACAGGTACAGAGTGAGGCTCAGATGCAGAGTGAGGCTCAGAGAGAGAGTGAGGCTCAGATACAAAGTGAGGCTCTGGTACACAGTGAGACACAGATACAGAGTCATGCTCAGGGACAGAGTGAGACTCAGCTACAGCATGTGGCTCAGGTATTTAGTGAGACTCAGGTACAGAGTGAAACTCAGATACAGAGTGAGGCTCAGATACAGAGTGAGGCTCCAGTATAGAATGAGACACAGATGCAGAGTTAGGCTCAGATACAGAGTGAGGCTCTGGTCCAGAGTGAGACTCAGGTACAGAGTGAGGCTCAGGTACAGAGTGAGGCTCGGGTACAGAGTGAGACTCGGGTACAGAGTGAGTCTCAGGTACAGAATGAGACTCAGATACAGAGTGAGGCTTAGATACACAGTGAGGCAAGCTACAGAGTGGTACTCAGGTACATAAACAGAATCTGGTACAGAGTGAGGCTCAGGTATAGAATGAGACTCACACACAGAGTGAGGCTCTGGTCCTGAGTGAGACTCAGGTACAGAATGAACCTCAGGTACAGAGTGAGGCTCAGATAGAGAGTGAGGCTCATGTACAGAGTCAGGGTCAAGTACAGTTTAAGACACATGTACAGAGTGAGGCTCAGATGCAGAGTGAGACTCAGATAGAGAGTGAGGCTCAGGTAGAAAGTGAGGCTCTGGTACACAGTGAGGATCAGATACAGAGTGATGCTCAGGTACAGATTGAGGCCCAGGTACAGAGTGTGACTTATGTACAGAGTGAGGCTCAGTTAGAGAGTGATACTCAGATACAGAGTGAGGCTCAGGTGCAGAGTGAGGCTGAGATACAGAGTGAGGCTCCGGTATAGAATGAGACTCAGATGCAGAGGTAGGCACAGATACAGAGTGAGGCTCTGGTCCAGAGTGAGACTCAGGTACAGAGTGAGGCTCAAGTACAGAGTGAGGCTCGAGTACACAGTGAAGCTCGGATACAGAGTGAGGCTCAGGTACAGAATGAGACTCAGGTACAGAGTGAGGCTTAGATACACAGTGAGGCTCAGGAACAGAGTGGGACTCAGGTACATAAACAGAATCAGGTACAGAGTGAGGCTCAGGTATAGAATGAGACTCACATACAGAATGAGGCTCTGGTGCTGAGTGAGACTCAGGTACAGAATGAGGTTCAGGTACAGAGTAAGGCTCGGGTACAGAGTGAGACTCGGGCACAGAGTGACGCTTAGGGACATAATGACGCTCAGATACATACTGAGGCTCAGGGCACAGTGAGGCTCAGTTACAGAGTGAGGCTCAGTTACAGAGTGAGGCTGAGATACAGACTGAGGCTCAGGAACATGGTGAAGTTCAGTTCCAGAGTGAGGCTCAGGTAGAGGCTCAGGTACAGAGTGAGCCTCAGGTTCAGAGTAAAACTCATGCACAGAGTGAGGCTGAGATACAGAGTGAGTTCAGATACCGAGTGAGGCTCAGATACAAATTGAGGCTCTGGTAGAGAGTGAGACACAGGAATAGAGTGAAGTTAAGTTCCAGAGCGAGCCAGAGGTACTGAGTGAGGCTCAACTACAGAGTGAGACACAGGAAAAGAGTGAAGTTAAGTTCCAGAGTGAGGCTCAGGTACAGAGTGAGGCTCAGATACAGAGTGATGCTCAGGTACAGATTGAGGCCCAGGTACAGAGTGTGACTTATGTACAGAGTGAGGCTCAGTTACAGAGTCATACTCAGATACAGAGTGAGGCTCAGCTACAAAGTGAGTCTCTGCTACAGAGTGAGGCCCAGGTACAGTGTGAGGCTCAGGTACAGAATGAGACTCAGGTACAGAGTGAGTCTCAGATACAGAGTGAGGCTCACAAAGAGTGAGGCTCAGGTATGGAATGAGAATCTGATGCAGAGTGAGACTCAGATAGAGAGTGAGGCTCAGATACAAAGTGAGGCTCTGGCACACAGTGAGACACAGATACATATTCAGGCTCAGGGACAGAGTGAGACTCAGCTACAGTGTGTGGCTCAGGTATATAGTGAGACTCAGGTACAGAGTGAGACACAGATACAGAGTGAGGCTCAGGGACAGAGTGAGACTCAGCTACAGAGTGGGGCTCACGTATAGAATGAGACTCAGGTACAGTGTGAGACTCAGATACAGAGTGAGGCTCAGATACAGAGTGAGACACAGATACAGAGTGTGGCTCTGGTCCAGAGTGAGGCTCAGATACAGAATGAGACTCAGATACAGAGTGAGACTCAGGTACATAGTGAGGCTCAGGTACAGAGTGAACCTCGGGTACAGAGTGAGACCCGGGTACAGAGTGACGCTCAGGGACATAATGACACTCAGATACAGAGTGAGGCTCAGGACACAGTGAGGTTCAGTTACAGAGTGAAACTCAGTTACGGAGTGAGGCTGAGATACAGAGTGAGGTTCAGGAACATGGTGAACTTCAGTTCCAGAGTGAGGCTCAGGTAGAGAGTGAGGCTCAGGTACAGAGTGAGACACAGATACAGAGTGTGGCTCAGGGACAGACTGAGAATCAGCTACAGAGTGGGGCTCAGGTATAGAATGAGACTCAGGTACAGAGTGAGTCTCAGGTACAGAGTGAGGCTCGGGTACAGAGTGACGGTCAGGGACATAATGACACTCAGATACAGACTGAGGCTCAGGACAGAGTGCGGCACAGTTACAGAGTGAGGCTCAGGTACAGAGTGAGGCTCAGGTACAGAGTGAGGCTCAGGTACAGAGTGAGGCTCAGATACAGAGTGAGGCTCAGGAACTTGGTGAAGTTCAGTTCTAGAGTGAGGTTCAGGTACAGACTCAGATACAGAGTGAGGCTCAGGTACAGAGTGAGGCACAGATACAGAGTGAGGCTCAGGTACAGATTGAGGCCCAGGTACAGAGTCTGACTTATGTATAGTGTGAGACACAGGTACAGAATGAGACTCCGATACAGAGTGAGGCTCTGATACAGAGTGAGACTCAGATGCAGAGTGCGGCTCATGTGCAGTGTGAGGCTCAGGTACAGAGTGAGGCTCAGTTACAGAGTGAGGCTGAGATACAGAGTGAGGCTCAGGAACTTGGTGAAGTTCAGTTCCAGAGTGAGGCTCAGGTACAGAGTAAGACTCATGTACAGAGGTGAGGCTGAAATACAGATTGAGATCAGATACCGAGAGAAGCTCAGATACAAATTGAGACACTGGTACAGAGTGAGACACAGGAAAAGAGTGAAGTTAAGTTCCAGAGAGAGGCTCAGGTACAGAGTGAGGCTCAGGTACAGAGTGAGGCTCAGGTACAGAGTGAGGCTCAGATACAGAGTGAAGCTCAGGTAAAGAGTGAATTTCATTTCCAGAGTGAGTCCGAGTTACAGCGTGAGGCTTAGATACAGAGTGAGTCTCAAGTACAGATTAAGATTCCTGTACAGAGTGAGGCTAAGGTACAGAGTGAGACTCTGATACATAGTGAGGCTCAGAGACAAAGTGTTGCTCTGGTACAGAGTGAGACACAGATACAGAGTGAGGCTCAGGGACAAAGTGAGACTCAGCAACAGAGTGGGGCTCAGGTATAGAATGAGACTCAGGTACAGTGTGAGACTCAGATACCGAGTGAGGCTCAGAGACAGTGTGTGTGTCAGGTGCAGAGTGAGGCTCAGATACAGAATGAGACTCAGATACAGAGTGAGACTCAGGTACATAGTGAGGCTCAGGTACAGAGTGAGGCTCGGGTCATAGTGAGACTCGGGTACAGAGTGACGCTCAGGGACATAATGACACTCAGATACAGACTGAGGCTCAGGACACAGTGAGGCTCAGTTACAGAGTGAGGCTCAGTTACAGAGTCAGGCTGAGATACAGACTGAGGCTCAGGAACTTGGTGAATTTCAGTTACAGAGTGAGGCTCAGGTAGAGGCTCAGATACAGAGTGAGGCTCAGGTACAGAGTGAGGCTCAGGTACAGAGTAAGACTCATGTACAGAGTGAGGCTGAGATACAGAGTGAGATCAGACACCAAGTGAGGCTCAGATACAAATTGATACTCTGGAACAGAGTGAGACAGAGGAATAGAGTGAAGTTAAGTTCCAGAGAGAGGCTCAGGTACAGAGTAAGACTCATGTACAGAGTGAAGCTGAGATACAGAGTGAGATCAGATACAAAGTGAGGCTCTGGTACACAGTGAGACACAGATACATAGTCAGACTCAGGGACAGAGTGAGACTCAGCTACAGTGTGTGGCTCAGGTAAATAGTGAGACTCAAGGTACAGAGTGAGACACAGATACAGAGTGAGGCTCAGGGACAGAGTGAGACTCAGCTACAGAGTGGGGCTCAGGTATAGAATGAGACTCAGGTACTGTGTGAGGTTCAGATGCAGAGTGAGACTCAGATACAGAGTGTGGCTCTGGTCCAGAGTGAGGCTCAGATACAGAATGAGACTCAGATACAGAGTGAGACTCAGGTACATAGTGAGGCTCAGGTACAGAGTGAGCCTCGGGTACAGCGTGAGAACCGGGTACAGAGTGACGCTCAGGGACATAATCACACTCAGATACAGAGTGAGGCTCAGATACAGAGTGAGGCTCCGGTATAGAATGAGACTCAGATGCATATTGTGGCTCAGATATAGAGTGAGGCTCTGGTCCAGAGTGAGGCTCAGATACAAAGTGAGGCTCTGGCACACAGTGAGACACAGATACATAGTCAGGCTCAGGGACAGAGTGAGACTGAGCTACAGTGTGTGGCTCAGGTATATAGTGAGACTCAGGTACAGAGTGAGACTCAGCTACAGAGTGGGGCTCAGTTATAGAATGAGACTCAGGTACAGTGTGAGACTCAGATACAGAGTGAGGCTCAGATACAGAGTGAGGCTCAGATACAGAGTGAGACTCAGATACAGAGTGAGACTCAGGTACATAGTGAGGCTCAGGTACAGAGTGAGGCTCAGGACACAGTGAGGCTCAGGTACAGAGTGACGCTCAGTTACGGAGTGAGGCTGAGATACAGAGTGAGGTACAAGAACATGGTGAACTTCAGTTCCAGAGTGAGACTCAGCTACAGAGTGGGGCTCAGGTATAGAATGAGACTCAGCTACAGAGTGAGACTCAGATACAGAGTGAGGCTCAAATACAGAGTGAGGCTCAGGGACAGAGTGAGACTCAGCTACAGAGTGGGGCTCAGGTATAGAATGAGACTCAGGTACAGAGTGAGACTCAGATACAGAGTGAGGCTCAGATACAGAGTGAGGCTCAGAGACAGTGTGTGTCTCAGGTGCAGAGTGAGGCCTAGGAACAGAGTGGGACTCAGGCACAGAGTGAGTCTCAGATACAGAGTGAGGCTCCGGTATAGAGTGAGACTCAGATTCAGATTGAGGCTCAGAAACAGAGTGAGGCTCAGATACAGAGTGAGACTCAGATACAGAGTGAGGCTCTGATACCGGATGAGGCTCAGGTAGAGAGTGAGGCTCAGGACAGAGTGAGACTCAGATACAGAGTGAGGCTCAGGTATAGAATGAGAATCACATACAGAATGAGTCTCTGGTCCTGAGTGAGACTCAGGGACAGAGTGAGGCTCAGGTACAGAGTGAGGCTCGGATACAGAGTGAGACTCGGGTACAGAGTGACGCTCAGGGACATAATGACACTCAGATAGAGACTGAGGCTCAGGACAGAGTGCGGCTCAGTTACAGAGTGAGGCTCAGTTACAGGGCGAGGCTGAGATACAGAGTGAGGCTCAGGAACCTGGTGAAGTTCAGTTCCAGAGTGAGGCTCAGGTAGAGGCTCAGATACAGAGTGAGGCTCAGGTACAGAGTGAGGCACAGATACAGAGTGAGGCTCAGGTACAGAGTGAGGCCCAGGTACAGTGTCTGACTTATGTATAGAGTGAGACTCACGTACAGAATGAGACTCCGATACAGAGTGAGGCTCAGATACAGAATGTGGCTCATGTGCAGTGTGAGGCTCAGGTACAGAGTGAGGCTCAGTTACAGAGTGAGGCTGAGATACAGAGTGAGGCTCAGGAACTTGGTGAAGTTCAGTTCCAGAGTGAGGCTCAGGTAGCGGATCAGATACAGAGTGAGGCTCAGGTACAGAGTAAGACTCATGTACAGAGTGAGTTTGAGATACAGATTGAGATCAGATACCGAGTGATGCTCAGATACAAATTGAGACACTGGTACACAGTGAGACACAGGAAAAGAGTGAAGTTAAGTTCCAGAGAGAGGCTCAGGTACAGAGTGAGGCTCAGGTACAGAGTGAGGCTCAGGTACAGAGTGAGGCTCAGATACAGAGTGAGGCTCAGGAAAAGACTGAATTTCATTTCCAGAGTGAGGCCGAGTTACAGTGTGAGGCTTAGATACAGAGTGAGTCTCAAGTACAGATTAAGACTCCTGTACAGAGTGAGGCTCAGGTACAGAGTGAGACACAGATACAGAGTGAGGCTCAGGGACAGAGTGAGACTCAGCAACAGAGTGGGGCTCAGGTATAGAATGAGACTCAGGTACAGTGTGAGACTCAGATACAGAGTGAGGCTCAGATACAGAGTGAGACTCAGATACAGAGTGAGACTCAGGTACATAGTGAGGCTCAGGTACAGAGTGAGGCTCAGGACACAGTATGGCTCAGGTACAGAGTGATGCTCAGTTACGGAGTGAGGCTGAGATACAGAGTGAGGTACAGGAACATGGTGAACTTCAGTTCCAGAGTGAGGCTCAGGGACAGAGTGAGGCTCAGGTACAGAGTGAGACACAGATACAGAGTGAGGCTCAGGGACAGAGTGAGACTCAGGTGCAGAGTGAGGCCTAGGAACAGAGTGGGACTCAGGTACAGAGTGAGTCTCAGATACAGAGTGAGGCTCCGGTATAGAGTGAGACTCAGATTCAGATTGAGGCTCAGAAACAGAGTGAGGCTCAGATACAGAGTGAGACTCAGATACAGAGTGAGGCTCTGATACAGGATGAGGCTCAGGTAGAGAGTGAGGCTCAGGACAGAGTGAGACTCAGATACAGAATGAGGCTCAGGTATAGAATGAGAATCACATACAGAATGAGTCTCTGGTCCTGAGTGAGACTCAGGGACAGAGTGAGGCTCAGGTACAGAGTGAGGCTCGGGTACAGAGTGAGACTCGGGTACAGAGTGACGCTCAGGGACATAATGACACTCAGATAGAGACTGAGGCTCAGGACAGAGTGCGGCTCAGTTACAGAGTGAGGCTCAGTTACAGGGCGAGGCTGAGATACAGAGTGAGGCTCAGGAACCTGGTGAAGTTCAGTTCCAGAGTGAGGCTCAGGTAAAGGCTCAGATACAGAGTGAGGCTCAGGTACAGTGTGAGGCACAGATACAGAGTGAAGCTCAGGTACAGAGTGAGGCCCAGGTACAGAGTGTGACTTATGTATAGAGTGAGACTCACGTACAGAATGAGACTCCGATACAGAGTGAGGCTCTGATACAGAGTGAGGCTCAGATACAGAGTGTGGCTCATGTGCAGTGTGAGGCTCAGGTACAGAGTGAGGCTCAGTTACAGAGTGAGGCTGAGATACAGAGTGAGGCTCAGGAACTTGGTGAAGTTCAGTTCCAGAGTGAGGCTCAGGTAGCGGATCAGATACAGAGTGAGGCTCAGGTACAGAGTAAGACTCATGTACAGAGTGAGTTTGAGATACAGATTGAGATCAGATACCGAGTGAAGCTCAGATACAAATTGAGACACTGGTACACAGTGAGACACAGGAAAAGAGTGAAGTTAAGTTCCAGAGAGAGGCTCAGGTACAGAGTGAGGCTCAGGTACAGAGTGAGGCTCAGGTACAGAGTGAGGCTCAGATACAGAGTGAGGCTCAGGAAAAGACTGAATTTCATTTCCAGAGTGAGGCCGAGTTACAGTGTGAGGCTTAGATACAGAGTGAGTCTCAAGTACAGATTAAGACTCCTGTACAGAGTGAGGCTCAGGTACAGAGTGAGACTCTGATACATAGTGAGGCTCAGAGACAAAGTGTGGCTCTGGTACAGAGTGAGACACAGATACAGAGTGAGGCTCAGGGACAGAGTGAGACTCAGCAACAGAGTGGGGCCCAGGTATAGAATGAGACTCAGGTACAGTGTGAGACTCAGATACAGAGTGAGGCTCAGGTGCAGAGTGAGGCTCAGATACAGAGTGGGACTCAGGTACATAGTGAGTCACAGATACAGACTGAGGCTCCGGTATAGAATGAGACTCAGATGCATATTGTGGCTCAGATATAGACTGAGGCTCTGGGCCAGAGTGAGGCTCAGGTACAGAATGAGACTCAGATACAGAGTGAGACTCAGGTACATAGTGAGGCTCAGGTCCAGAGTGAGCCTCGTGTACAGAGTGAGACTCGGGTACAGAGTGACGCTCAGGGACATAATGACACTCAGATGTAGAATGAGGCTCAGGACACAGTGAGGCTCAGTTACAGAGTGATACTCAGCTACAGAGTGGGGCTCACGTATAGAATGAGACTCAGGTACTGTGTGAGACTCAGATACAGAGTGAGGCTCAGGGACAGAGTGAGACTGAGCTACAGTGTGTGGCTCAGGTATATAGTGAGACTCAGGTACAGAGTGAGACTCAGCTACAGAGTGGGGCTCAGTTATAGAATGAGACTCAGGTACAGTGTGAGACTCAGATACAGAGTGAGGCTCAGATACAGAGTGAGGCTCAGATACAGAGTGAGACTCAGATACAGAGTGAGACTCAGGTACATAGTGAGGCTCAGGTACAGAGTGAGGCTCAGGACACAGTGAGGCTCAGGTACAGAGTGACGCTCAGTTACGGAGTGAGGCTGAGATACAGAGTGAGGTACAGGAACATGGTGAACTTCAGTTCCAGAGTGAGACTCAGCTACAGAGTGGGGCTCAGGTATAGAATGAGACTCAGCTACAGAGTGAGACTCAGATACAGAGTGAGGCTCAGATACAGAGTGAGGCTCAGGGACAGAGTGAGACTCAGCTACAGAGTGGGGCTCAGGTATAGAATGAGACTCAGGTACAGAGTGAGACTCAGATACAGAGTGAGGCTCAGATACAGAGTGAGGCTCAGAGACAGTGTGTGTCTCAGGTGCAGAGTGAGGCCTAGGAACAGAGTGGGACTCAGGCACACAGTGAGTCTCAGATACAGAGTGAGGCTCTGGTATAGAGTGAGACTCAGATTCAGATTGAGGCTCAGAAACAGAGTGAGGCTCAGATACAGAGTGAGACTCAGATACAGAGTGAGGCTCTGATACCGGATGAGGCTCAGGTAGAGAGTGAGGCTCAGGACAGAGTGAGACTCAGATACAGAGTGAGGCTCAGGTATAGAATGAGAATCACATACAGAATGAGTCTCTGGTCCTGAGTGAGACTCAGGGACAGAGTGAGGCTCAGGTACAGAGTGAGGCTCGGATACAGAGTGAGACTCGGGTACAGAGTGACGCTCAGGGACATAATGACACTCAGATAGAGACTGAGGCTCAGGACAGAGTGCGGCTCAGTTACAGAGTGAGGCTCAGTTACAGGGCGAGGCTGAGATACAGAGTGAGGCTCAGGAACCTGGTGAAGTTCAGTTCCAGAGTGAGGCTCAGGTAGAGGCTCAGATACAGAGTGAGGCTCAGGTACAGAGTGAGGCACAGATACAGAGTGAGGCTCAGGTACAGAGTGAGGCCCAGGTACAGTGTCTGACTTATGTATAGAGTGAGACTCACGTACAGAATGAGACTCCGATACAGAGTGAGGCTCAGATACAGAATGTGGCTCATGTGCAGTGTGAGGCTCAGGTACAGAGTGAGGCTCAGTTACAGAGTGAGGCTGAGATACAGAGTGAGGCTCAGGAACTTGGTGAAGTTCAGTTCCAGAGTGAGGCTCAGGTAGCGGATCAGATACAGAGTGAGGCTCAGGTACAGAGTAAGACTCATGTACAGAGTGAGTTTGAGATACAGATTGAGATCAGATACCGAGTGATGCTCAGATACAAATTGAGACACTGGTACACAGTGAGACACAGGAAAAGAGTGAAGTTAAGTTCCAGAGAGAGGCTCAGGTACAGAGTGAGGCTCAGGTACAGAGTGAGGCTCAGGTACAGAGTGAGGCTCAGATACAGAGTGAGGCTCAGGAAAAGACTGAATTTCATTTCCAGAGTGAGGCCGAGTTACAGTGTGAGGCTTAGATACAGAGTGAGTCTCAAGTACAGATTAAGACTCCTGTACAGAGTGAGGCTCAGGTACAGAGTGAGACACAGATACAGAGTGAGGCTCAGGGACAGAGTGAGACTCAGCAACAGAGTGGGGCTCAGGTATAGAATGAGACTCAGGTACAGTGTGAGACTCAGATACAGAGTGAGGCTCAGATACAGAGTGAGACTCAGATACAGAGTGAGACTCAGGTACATAGTGAGGCTCAGGTACAGAGTGAGGCTCAGGACACAGTATGGCTCAGGTACAGAGTGATGCTCAGTTACGGAGTGAGGCTGAGATACAGAGTGAGGTACAGGAACATGGTGAACTTCAGTTCCAGAGTGAGGCTCAGGGACGGAGTGAGGCTCAGGTACAGAGTGAGACACAGATACAGAGTGAGGCTCAGGGACAGAGTGAGACTCAGCTACAGAGTGGGGCTCAGGTATAGAATGAGACTCAGGTACAGAGTGAGACTCAGATACAGAGTGAGGCTCAGATACAGAGTGAGGCTCAGAGACAGTGTGTGACTCAGGTGCAGAGTGAGGCCTAGGAACAGAGTGGGGCTCAGGTACAGAGTGAGGCTCAGATACAGAGTGAGGCTCAGGAAAAGACTGAATTTCATTTCCAGAGTGAGGCCGAGTTACAGTGTGAGGCTTAGATACAGAGTGCGTCTCAAGTACAGATTAAGACTCCTGTACAGAGTGAGGCTCAGGTACAGAGTGAGACTCTGATACATAGTGAGGCTCAGAGACAAAGTGTGGCTCTGGTACAGAGTGAGACACAGATACAGAGTGAGGCTCAGGGACAGAGTGAGACTCAGCAACAGAGTGGGGCCCAGGTATAGAATGAGACTCAGGTACAGTGTGAGACTCAGATACAGAGTGAGGTTCAGGTGCAGAGTGAGGCTCAGATACAGAGTGGGACTCAGGTACATAGTGAGTCACAGATACAGACTGAGGCTCCGGTATAGAATGAGACTCAGATGCATATTGTGGCTCAGATATAGACTGAGGCTCTGGGCCAGAGTGAGGCTCAGGTACAGAGTGAAGCTGAGATACAGAGTGAGATCAGATACCGAGTGAGGCTCAGATACAGAGTGAGGCTCTGGTACACAGTGAGACACAGATACATATTCAGGCTCAGGGACAGAGTGAGACTCAGCTACAGTGTGTGGCTCAGGTATATAGTGAGACTCAGGTACAGAGTGAGACACAGCTACAGAGTGGTGCTCAGGTATAGAATGAGACTCAGGTACGGTGTGAGTCTCAGATACAGAGTGAGACTCAGATACAGAGTGTGGCTCTGGTCCAGAGTGAGGCTCAGATAGACAATGAGACTCAGATACAGAGTGAGACTCAGGTACATAGTGAGGCTCAGGTACAGACTGAGCCTCGGGTACAGAGTGGGACCCGGGTACAAAGTGACGCTCAGGGACATAATGACACTCAGATACAGAGTGAGGCTCAGGACACAGTGAGGCTCAGTTACAGAGTGAGGCTCAGTTACAGAGTGAGGCTCAGGAACTTGGTGAAGTTCAGTTACAGAGTGAGGCTCAGGTCGAGGCTCAGATACAGAGTGAGGCTCAAGTACAGAGTGAGGCTCAGGTACAGAATGAGGCTCAGGACAGAGTGAGGCCCAGGTACAGAGTGTGACTTATGTACAGAGTGAGACTCAGCAACAGAGTGGGGCCCAGGTATAGAATGAGACTCAGGTACAGAGTGAGGCTCAGGTCCAGAGTGAGACTCTGATACAGAGTGATGCTCAGGTACAGAGTGAGGCTCAGGTACAGAGTGAGGCTCAGGTACAAAATGAGACTCAGATATAGAGTGAAGCACAGATACAGAGTGAGGCTCTGATACAGGATCAGGCTCAGGTACAGAGTGAGGCTCAGGTACAGAGTGACGTTCAGTTACGGAGTGAGGCTGAGATACAGAGTGAGGTACAGGAACATGGTGAACTTCAGTTCCAGAGTGAGGCTCAGGGACGGAGTGAGGCTCAGGTACAGAGTGAGACTCAGGTACAGAGTGAGGCTCAGATACAGAGTGAGACTCAGGTACAGAGTGAGGCTCAGGTACAGAATGAGACTCAGATGCAGAGTGAGACTCAGGTACAGCGTGAGGCTCAGATAAAGAGTGAGGCTTAGCTACAGAATGAGGCTGAGATACAGAGTGAGGCTGAGATACAGAGTGAGGCTCAGAATCATGGTGAGTTCAGTTCCAGTGTGTGGCTCAGATCCAAAGTGAGTCTCTGGTACAGAGTGAGACACAGATACAGAGTGAGACTCAGGTGCAGAGTGCAGCTCAGGTACAGAGTGAGGCTCAGGTACAGAATGAGACTCAGATACAGAGTGAGACTCAGATACAGAGTGAGGTGCAGTAACAGGATGAGGCTCTGCTACAGAGTGAGACTCAGGTACAGAGTGAGGCTCAGATACAGAGTGAGGCTGAGATACAGAGTGTGGTTCAGGAACATGGTGAAGTTCATTTCCAGAGTTAGGCTCAAGTACACAGTGAGGCTCAGATACACTCAGGTACAGAATGAGGCTTAGATACAGAGTGAGGCTCAGTTACAAAGTGAGGCTCTGTTACAGAGTGAGACTCAGGTACAGAGTGAGGCTCGGGTACAGAGTGAGACTCAGAAACAGAGTGAGGCACAGATACAGAGTGTGGCTCAAGTGCAGAATGAGGCTCATGTACAGAGTGGAACTCAAGTAAAGAGTAAGTCTCAGATACACAATGAGGCACTGGTACAGAAAAGACTCAGATGCAGGGTGAGGCTCAGGGAAAGAGTGAGGCTCGGGTACAGAGGGAGACTCGGGTACAAAGTGAGGCTCAGGGACAGAATGAGTCTAAGATACAGAATGAGGCTCAGGACAGAGTGAGGCTCAGTTACAGAGAGAGGCTCAGTTACAGAGTGAGGCTGAGATACAGAGTAAGGCTCAGGAACATGGTGAAGTTCAGTTCCAGAGTGAGGCTCAGGTACAGAGTGAGGCTCAGGTACAGAGTGAGACACAGATACAGAGTGAGGCTCAGGACAGAGCGAGGCTCAGTAACAGAGTGAGGCTCAGTTACAGAGTGAGACTCAGATACAGAGTGAGGCTCAGATACAGAGTGAGGCTGACATACAGAGTGAGGTTCAGGAACATGGTGAAGTTCATTTCCACAGTTAGGCTCAGGTACAGAGTGAGGCTAAGATACAGAGTGAGGCTCAGTTACAAAGTGAGGCTCTGCTACAGAGTGAGAATAAGGTACAGAGTGAGGCTCAGGTTCAGATTGAGACTCAGGTACAGAGTGAGACTCAGATACAGAGTGAGGCTCAGATACAGAGTGAGGCTCAGGTACAGAATGAGACTCAGATACAGTTTGAGGCTCTGAAACAGAGTGAGGCTCAGATACTGAGTGTGTCTCATGTGCAGTGTGAGACTCAGGTACAGAGTGAGGCTCAGGTACAGAGAAAGGCTCAAGTACAGAGTGAGATTCTGATACAGAGTGTGGCTCAGATACAGTGTGAGACTCAGGAACAAACTGAGGCTCTGATACAGGATGAGGATCAGGTACAGAGTGAGACTCAGGTACAGAATGACACTCAGATATACAGTGTGGCTCAGATACAGTGTGAGACTCAGATGCAGAGTGAGGCTCTGGTCCAGAGTGAGTCTCAGGTGCAGAGTGAGAATTAGTTACAGAGTGAGGCTCGGTTACAGAGTGAGACTCGGGTACAGAGTGAGGCTCAGGGACAGAATGAGTCTCAGATACAGAGTGAGGCTCAGGACAGAGTGAGGCTCAGTTACAGAGAGAGGCTCAGTTACGGAGTGAGGCTGATATACAGAGTAAGGCTCAGGAACATGGTGAAGTTCAGTTCCAGAGTGAGGCTCAGGTACAGAGTGAGGCTCAGGTACAGAGTGAGACACAGATACAGAGTGAGGCTCAGGACAGAGCGAGGCTCAGTAACAGAGTGAGGCTCAGTTACAGAGTGAGACTGACATACAGAGTGAGGTTCAGGAACATGGTGAAGTTCATTTCGACAGTTAGGCTCAGGTACAGAGTGAGGCTAAGATACAGAGTGAGGCTCAGTTACAAAGTGAGGCACTGCTACAGAGTGAGAAATAAGGTACAGAGTGACGCTCAGGTTCAGATTGAGACTCAGGTACAGAGTGAGACTCAGATACAGAGTGAGGCTCAGATACTGAGTGTGTCTCATGTGCTGTGTGAGACTCAGGTACAGAGTGAGGCTCAGGTACAGAGTGAGATTCTGATACAGAGTGTGGCTCAGATACAGTGTGAGACTCAGATGCAGAGTGAGGCTCTGGTCCAGAGTGAGACTCAGGTACAAAGTGAGAATTAGGTACAGAGTGAGGCTCGGGTACAGCGTGAGACTCGGGTACAGAGTGAGGCTCAGGGACAGAATGAGTCTCAGATACAGAGTGAGGCTCAGGACAGAGTGAGGCTCAGTTACAGAGAGAGGCTCAGTTACAGAGTGAGGCTGATATACAGAGTAAGGCTCCGGAACATGGTGAAGTTCAGTTCCAGAGTGAGGCTCAGGTACAGAGTGAGGCTCAGGTACAGAGTGAGACATAGATACACAGTAAGGCCCAGTTGCAGAGTGAGACTCAGATATAGAGTGAGGCTCAGGTACAGAATGAGACTCAGGTACAGAGTGAGACTCAGATACAGAGTGAGCCACAGATACAGAGTGGGGCTCAGGGACAGAGTAAGACTAAGAAATAGAGTGAGGCACAGATACAGAGTGAGACTCAGATACAGAATGAATCTCTGATAGAGGATGAGGCTCAGGTACAGATTGAGGCTCAGGACAGAGTGAGACTCAGATACAGGGTCAGGCTCAGGTATAGAATGAGACTCAGATGCAGAGTGAGGCTATGGTACAGAGTGAGACTTAGGTACAGAGTGACGCTCAGGTTCAGAGTGAGGCTCGGGTACAGAGTGAGACTCGGGTACACAGTGACGCTCAGGGATAGAATGAATCTCAGATACAGAGTGAGGCTCAGGACAGAGTGAGGCTCAGTTACAGAGAGAGGCTAAGTTACAGAGGGAGGCAGATATACAAAGTAAGGCTCAGGAACATGGTGAAGTTCAGTTCCAGTGTGAGCTCAAGTACAGAGTGAGGCTCAGATACAGACTTAGGCTCAGGTACAGAGTGAGGCTCACTTACAGAGTAAGACTGATGTACAGAGATAGGCTCAGGTACAGAGCGAGACTCAGCTACCCAGTGAGGCTCAGATACAAAGTGAGGCTCAGTTACAGAGTGAGACTCAGATACAGAGTGTGGCTCAGATACAGAGTGTGACTGAAGTGCAGAGTGAGGCTCAGGTACAGAGTGGAACTCAGGAAAAGAGTGAGTCTCAGATATAGAGTGAGGCTCCGGTACCGAATGAGACTCAGATGCAGAGTGAGGCTCAGAGAAAGAGTGAGGCTCGGGTACAGAGTGAGACTCGGGTACAGAGTGAGGCTCAGGTACAGAATGAGACACAGATACAGAGTCAGGCTCAGATACAGAGTGAGGCTCAGATAGAGAGTGAGACTCGGGTGCAGAGTGCAGTTCAGGTACAGAGTGAGGCTCAGGTACAGAATGAGACTCAGATGCAGAGTGAGACTCAGGTACAGCGTGAGGCTCAGATAAAGAGTGAGGCTTAGCTACAGAATGAGGCTCAGATACAGAGTGAGGCTGAGATACAGAGTGAGGCTCACAAACATGGTGAGATCAGTTCCAGTGTGTGGCTCAGATCCAAAGTGAGGCTCGGGTACAGAGTGAGGCTCAGATACAGAGTGAGGCTCAGGTACAGAGTGAGACACAGATACAGAGTGAGGCTCAGGACAGAGCGAGGCTCAGTAACAGAGTGAGGCTCAGTTACAGAGTGAGACTGACATACAGAGTGAGGTTCAGGAACATGGTGAAGTTCATTTCGACAGTTAGGCTCAGGTACAGAGTGAGGCTAAGATACAGAGTGAGGCTCAGTTACAAAGTGAGGCACTGCTACAGAGTGAGAAATAAGGTACAGAGTGACGCTCAGGTTCAGATTGAGACTCAGGTACAGAGTGAGACTCAGATACAGAGTGAGGCTCAGATACTGAGTGTGTCTCATGTGCTGTGTGAGACTCAGGTACAGAGTGAGGCTCAGGTACAGAGTGAGATTCTGATACAGAGTGTGGCTCAGATACAGTATGAGACTCAGATGCAGAGTGAGGCTCTGGTCCAGAGTGAGACTCAGGTACAAAGTGAGAATTAGGTACAGAGTGAGGCTCGGGTACAGCGTGAGACTCGGGTACAGAGTGAGGCTCAGGGACAGAATGAGTCTCAGATACAGAGTGAGGCTCAGGACAGAGTGAGGCTCAGTTACAGAGAGAGGCTCAGTTACAGAGTGAGGCTGATATACAGAGTAAGGCTCCGGAACATGGTGAAGTTCAGTTCCAGAGTGAGGCTCAGGTACAGAGTGAGGCTCAGGTACAGAGTGAGACATAGATACACAGTAAGGCCCAGTTGCAGAGTGAGACTCAGATATAGAGTGAGGCTCAGGTACAGAATGAGACTCAGGTACAGAGTGAGACTCAGATACAGAGTGAGCCACAGATACAGAGTGGGGCTCAGGGACAGAGTAAGACTAAGAAATAGAGTGAGGCACAGATACAGAGTGAGACTCAGATACAGAATGAATCTCTGATAGAGGATGAGGCTCAGGTACAGATTGAGGCTCAGGACAGAGTGAGACTCAGATACAGGGTCAGGCTCAGGTATAGAATGAGACTCAGATGCAGAGTGAGGCTATGGTACAGAGTGAGACTTAGGTACAGAGTGACGCTCAGGTTCAGAGTGAGGCTCGGGTACAGAGTGAGACTCGGGTACACAGTGACGCTCAGGGATAGAATGAATCTCAGATACAGAGTGAGGCTCAGGACAGAGTGAGGCTCAGTTACAGAGAGAGGCTAAGTTACAGAGGGAGGCAGATATACAAAGTAAGGCTCAGGAACATGGTGAAGTTCAGTTCCAGTGTGAGCTCAAGTACAGAGTGAGGCTCAGATACAGACTTAGGCTCAGGTACAGAGTGAGGCTCACTTACAGAGTAAGACTGATGTACAGAGATAGGCTCAGGTACAGAGCGAGACTCAGCTACCCAGTGAGGCTCAGATACAAAGTGAGGCTCAGTTACAGAGTGAGACTCAGATACAGAGTGTGGCTCAGATACAGAGTGTGACTGAAGTGCAGAGTGAGGCTCAGGTACAGAGTGGAACTCAGGAAAAGAGTGAGTCTCAGATATAGAGTGAGGCTCCGGTACCGAATGAGACTCAGATGCAGAGTGAGGCTCAGAGAAAGAGTGAGGCTCGGGTACAGAGTGAGACTCGGGTACAGAGTGAGGCTCAGGTACAGAATGAGACACAGATACAGAGTCAGGCTCAGATACAGAGTGAGGCTCAGATAGAGAGTGAGACTCGGGTGCAGAGTGCAGTTCAGGTACAGAGTGAGGCTCAGGTACAGAATGAGACTCAGATGCAGAGTGAGACTCAGGTACAGCGTGAGGCTCAGATAAAGAGTGAGGCTTAGCTACAGAATGAGGCTCAGATACAGAGTGAGGCTGAGATACAGAGTGAGGCTCACAAACATGGTGAGATCAGTTCCAGTGTGTGGCTCAGATCCAAAGTGAGGCTCGGGTACAGAGTGAGGCTCAGATACAGAGTGTGGCTCAGATACAGAGTGTGGCTCAAGTGCAGAGTGAGGCTTAGGTACAGAGTGGAACTCAGGTAAAGAGTGCATCTCAGATACAGAGTGAGGCACTTTTACAGAAAAGACTCAGTTGCAGACTGAGGCTCGGGTAAAGAGTGAGGCTCGGGTACAGAGTGAGACTCGGGTACAGAGTGAGACTCAGGTACAGAGTGAGACTCGGGTACAGAGTGAGACTCAGATACAGAGTGAATCTGAGATACAGAGTGTGGTTCAGGAACATGGTGAAGTTCATTTCCAGAGTTAGGCTCAGGTAGAGAGTGAGGCTAAGATACAGAGTGAGGCTCGGGTACAGAGTGAGACTCGGGTACAGAGTGAGGCTCAGGTACAGAATGAGGCTCAGGACAGAGCGAGGCTCAGTTACAGAGTGAGGCTCAGTTACAGAGTGAGACTCAGATACAGAGTGAGGCTCAGATACACAGTGAGGCTCAGATACAGAGTGAGGCTCAGGTACAGAATGAGACTCCAATACAGAGTGAGACTCAGGTACAGAGTGAGACTCAGATATAGAGTGAGGCTCAGATACAGAGTGAGGCTCAGGTACAGAATGAGACTCCGATACAGATTGAGGCTCTGATACAGAGTGAGGCTCAGATACTGAGTGTGGCTCATGTGCAGTGTGAGACTCAGTTACAGAGTGAGGCTCAGGTACAGAGTAAGGCTCAAGTACAGAGTGAGATTCTGATACAGAGTGTGGCTCAGATACAGTGTGAGTCTCAGGAACAGAGTGAGGCTCTGATACAGGATGAGGATCAGGTACAGAGTGAGGCGCAGGTACAGAGTGAGACTCAGGTACAGAATGAGACTCAGATATAGAGTATGGTTCAGATACAGTGTGAGACTCAGATGCAGAGTGAGGCTCTGGTCCAGAGTGAGACTCAGGTACAGAGTGAGGCTTAGGTACAGAGTGAGGCTCGGGTACAGAGTGAGACTCGGGTACAGAGTGAGGCTCAGGGACAGAATGAGTCTCAGATACAGAGTGAGGCTCAGGGACAGAGTGAGGCTCAGGTACAGAGAAAGGCTCAAGTACAGAGTGAGATTCAGACACAGAGTGTGGCTCAGATACAGTGTGAGTCTCAGGAACAGAGTGAGGCTCTGATACAGAAAAGACTCAGATGCAGAGTGAGCCTCAGGTAAAGAGTGAGGCTCGGGTACAGAGTGAGGCTCAGGTACAGAATGAGGCTCAGATACAGAATGAGGCTCAGGACAGAGCGAAGCTCAGTTACAGAGTGAGGCTCAGTTACAGAGTGAGACTCAGATACAGAGTGAGGCTCAGATACAGAGTGAGGCTCAGATACAGAGTGAGGCTCAGGTACAGAATGAGACTCCAATACAGATTGATGCTCAGTTACAGAGTGAGACTCAGGTACAGAGTGAGACTCAGATCCAGAGTGAGGCTCAGGTACAGAATGAGACTCCGATACAGATTGAGGCTCTGATAATGAGTGTGGCTCATGTGCAGTGTGAGACTCAGTTACAGAGTGAGGCTCAGGTACAGAGTAAGGCTCAAGTACAGAGTGAGATTCAGATACAGAGTGTGGCTCAGATACAGTGTGAGTCTCAGGAACAGAGTGAGGCTCTGATACATGATGAGGATCAGGTACAGAGTGAGGCGCAGGTACAGAGTGATACTCAGGTACGGAATGAGACTCAGATATAGAGTATGGCTCAGATACAGTGTGAGACTCAGATGCAGAGTGAGGCTCTGGTCCAGAATGAGACTCAGGTACAGAGTGAGGCTTAGGTACAGAGTGAGGCTCAGGTACAGAGTGAGACTCGGGTACAGAGTGAGGCTCAGGGACAGAATGAGTCTCAGATACAGAGTGAGGCTCAGGACAGAGTGAGGCTCAGTTACAGAGAAAGGCTCAGTTACAGAGTGAGGCTGATATACAGAGTAAGGCTCAGGAACATGGTGAAGTTCAGTTCCAGTGTGAGCTCAGGTACAGAGTGAGGCTCAGATACAGAGTCAGGCTCATGTACAGAGTTAGGCTCAGATACAGAGCGAGACTCAGCTACCCAGTGAGGCTCAGATACAAAGTGAGGCTCTGGTACAGAGTTAGGCTCAGATACAGAGCGAGACTCAGCTACCCAGTGAGGCTCAGATACAAAGTGAGGCTCTGGTACAGAGTGAGACACAGATACAGAGTGAGGCTCAGATACAGATTGTGGCTCAGATACAGAGTGTGGCTCAAGTGCAGAGTGAGGCTTAGGTACAGAGTGGAACTCAGGTAAAGAGTGAGTCTCAGATACAGAGTGAGGCGCCGGGTACAGAGTGAGACTCGGGTACAGAGTGAGGCTCAGATACAAAGTGATGCTCAGTTACAGAGTGAGTCTCAGATACAGAGTGTGGCTCAGATACAGAGTGTGGCTCAAGTGCAGAGTGAGGCTCAGGTACAGAGTGGAACTCAGATAAAGAGTGAGTCTCAGATACAGAGTGAGGCTCCGGTACCGAATGATACTCAGAGGCAGAGTGAGGCTCAGGTAAAGAGTGAGGCTCGGGTACAGAGTGAGACTCAGGTACAGAGTGAGGCTCAGGTACAGAATGAAACACAGATACAGAGTCAGGCTCAGATACAGAGTGAGGCTCAGGTACAGAGTGAGACTCATGTACATAATGAGACTCAGGTACAGAGTGAGACTCAGGTACAGAGTGAGACTCGGGTGCAGAGTGCAGCTCAGGTACAGAGTGAGGCTCAGGTACAGAATGAGACTCAGATGCAGAGTGAGACTCAGGTACAGCGTAAGGCTCAGATAAAGAGTGAGGCTTAGCTACAGAATGAGGCTGAGATACAGAGTGAGGCTGAGATACAGAGTGAGGCTCAGAATCATGGTGCGTTCAGATCCAAAGTGTGTCTCTGGTACAGAGTGAGACACAGATACAGAGTGAGACTCGGGTGCAGAGTGCAGCTCAGGTACAGAATGAGGCTCAGGTATAGAATGAGACTCAGATACAGAGTGAGACTCAGATACAGAGTGAGGCGCAGTAACAGGATGAGGCTCAGATAAAGAGTGAGGCTCAGGACAGAGTGAGGCTCAGTTACAGAGTGAGGCTCAGATACAGAGTGAGGCTGAGATACAGAGTGAGGTTCAGGAACATGGTGAAGTTCATTTCCAGAGTTAGGCTCAGGTACACAGTGAGGCTCAGATACAGAGTGAGGCTCAGGTACAGAATGAGGCTTAGATACAGAGTGAGGCTCAGTTACAAAGTGAGGCTCTGCTACAGAGTGAGACTCAGGTACAGAGTGAGGCTCGGGTACAGAGTGAGACTTGGGTACAGAGTGAGGCTCAGGTACAGAATGAGTCTCAGATACAGAATGAGGCTCAGGACAGAGCGAGGCTCAGTTACAGAGTGAGGCTCAGTTACAGAGTGAGACTCAGATACAGAGTGAGGCTCAGATACAGAGTGTGGCTCAAGTGCAGAATGAGGCTCAGGTACAGAGTGGAACTCAAGTAAAGAGTGAGTCTCAGATACACAGTGAGGCACTGGTACAGAAAAGTCTCAGATGCAGGGTGAGGCTCAGGTAAAGAGTGAGGCGCGGGTACAGGGTGAGACTCGCGTACAGAGTGAGACTCAGCTACAGAATGAGTCTCAGATACAGAGTGAGGCTCAGGACAGAGCGAGGCTCAGTATCAGAGGGAGGCTCAGTTACAGAGTGAGACTCAGATACAGAGTGAGGCTCAGATACAGAGTGAGGCTGACATACAGAGTGAGGCTCAGGAACGTGGTGAAGTTCATTTCCACAGTTAGGCTCAGGTACAGAGTGAGGCTAAGATACAGAGTGAGGCTCAGTTACAAAGTGAGGCTCTGCTGCAGAGTGAGAATAAGGTACAGAGTGAGGCGCAGGTTCAGATTGAGACTCAGGTACAGAGTGAGACTCAGATACAGAGTGAGGCTCAGATACAGAGTGAGGCTCAGGTACAGAATGAGACTCAGATACAGTTTGAGGCTCTGAAACAGAGTGAGGCTCAGATACTGAGTGTGTCTCATGTGCAGTGTGAGACTCAGGTACAGAGTGAGGCTCAGGTACAGAGAAAGGCTCAAGTACAGAGTGAGATTCTGATACAGAGTGTGGCTCAGATACAGTGTGAGACTCAGGAACAAACTGAGGCTCTGATACAGGATGAGGATCAGGTACAGAGTGAGACTCAGGTACAGAATGACACTCAGATATACAGTGTGGCTCAGATACAGTGTGAGACTCAGATGCAGAGTGAGGCTCTTGTCCAGAGTGAGTCTCAGGTACAGAGTGAGAATTAGGTACAGAGTGAGGCTCGGGTACAGAGTGAGACTCGGGTACAGAGTGAGGCTCAGGGACAGAATGAGTCTCAGATACAGAGTGAGGCTCAGGACAGAGTGAGGCTCAGTTACAGAGAGAGGCTCAGTTATAGAGTGAGGCTGATATACAGAGTAAGGCTCAGGAACATGGTGAAGTTCAGTTCCAGAGTGAGGCTCAGGTACAGAGTGAGGCTCAGGTACAGAGTGAGACATAGATACACAGTTAGGCCCTGTAGCAGAGTGAGACTCAGATACAGAGTGAGGCTCAGGTACAGAATGAGACTCAGGTACAGAGTGAGACTCAGATACAGAGTGAGCCACAGATACAGAGTGGGGCTCAGGGACAGAGTAAGGCTAAGAAATAGAGTGAGGCACAGATACAGAGTGAGATTCAGATACAGAGTGAATCTCTGATAGAGGATGAGGCTCAGGTACAGATTGAGGCTCAGGACAGAGTGAGACTCAGATACAGGGTCAGGCTCAGGTATAGAATGAGACTCAGATGCAGAGTGAGGCTATGGTACAGAGTGAGAATTAGGTACAGAGTGACGCTCAGGTTCAGAGTGAGAGTCGGGTACACAGTGACGCTCAGGGTTAGAATGAGTCTCAGATACAGAATGAGGCTCAGGACAGAATGAGGCTCAGTTACAGAGAAAGGCTAAGTTACAGAGGGAGGCAGATATACAGAGTAAGGCTCAGGAACATGGTGAAGTTCAGTTCCAGTGTGAGTTCAGGTACAGAGTGAGGCTCAGATACAGAGTGAGGCTCAGGTACAGAGTGAGGCACATTTACAGAGTAAGACTCATGTACAGACTTAGGCTCAGGTACAGAGCGAGACTCAGCTTCCCAGTGAGGCTCAGGTACAAAGTGAGGCTCAGTTACAGAGTGAGACTCAGATACAGAGTGTGGCTCAGATACAGAGTGTGACTGAAGTGCAGAGTGAGGCTCAGGTACAGAGTGGAACTCAGGTAAAGAGTGAGTCTCAGATACAGAGTGAGGCTCCGGTACCGAATGAGACTCAGATGCAGAGTGAGGCTCAGGTAAAGAGTGAGGCTCGGGTACAGAGTGAGACTCGGGTACAGAGTGAGGCTCAGGTACAGAATGAGACACAGATACAGAGTCAGGCTCAGATACAGAGTGAGGCTCAGGTACAGAGTGAGACTCATGTACATAATGAGACTCAGGTACAGAGTGAGGCTCAGATACAGAGTGAGACTCGGGAGCAGAGTGCAGTTCAGGTACAGAGTGAGGCTCAGGTACAGAATGAGACTCAGATGCAGAGTGAGACTCAGATACAGCGTGAGGCTCAGATACAGAGTGAGGCTTAGCTACAGAGTGAGGCTCACAAACATGGTGAGATCAGTTCCAGTGTGTGGCTCAGATCCAAAGTGAGGCTCTGGTACAGAGTGAGACACAGATACAGAGTGAGACTCAGATACAGAGTGAGGCTCAGATACAGAGTGTGGCTCAGATACAGAGTGTGGCTCAAGTGCAGAGTGAGGCTTAGGTACAGAGTGGAACTCAGGTAAAGAGTGAGTCTCAGATACAGAGTGAGGCTCAGGACAGAGTGAGGCTCTGCTACAGAGTGAGACTCAGGTACAGAGTGAGGCTAAGATACAGAGTGAGGCTCAGTTACAGAGAGAGACTCAGATACAGAGTGAGGCTCAGATACAGAGTGTGGCTCAAGTGCAGAATGAGGCTCAGATATAGAGTGAAACTCAGGTAAAGAGTGAGTCTCAGATACACAGTGAGGCACTGGTACAGAAAAGTCTCAGATGCAGGGTAAGGCTCAGGTAAAGAGTGAGGCTCGGGTACAGGGTGAGAGTCGCGTACAGAGTGAGGCTCAGCTACAGAATGAGTCTCAGATACAGAGTGAGGCTCAGGACAGAGCGAGGCTCAGTATCAGAGTGAGGCTCAGTTACAGAGTGAGACTCAGATACAGAGTGAGGCTGACATACAGAGTGAGGCTCAGGAACATGGTGAAGTTCATTTCCACAGTTAGGCTCAGGTACAGAGTGAGGCTAAGATACAGAGTGAGGCTCAGTTACAAAGTGAGGCTCTGCTGCAGAGTGAGAATAAGGTACAGAGTGAGGCGCAGGTTCAGATTGAGACTCAGGTACAGAGTGAGACTCAGATACAGAGTGAGGCTCAGATACAGAGTGAGGCTCAGGTACGGAATGAGACTCAGATACAGTTTGAGGCTCTGAAACAGAGTGAGGCTCAGATACTGAGTGTGTCTCATGTGCAGTGTGAGACTCAGGTACAGAGTGAGGCTCAGGTACAGAGAAAGGCTCAAGTACAGAGTGAGATTCTGATACAGAGTGTGGCTCAGATACAGTGTGAGACTCAGGAACAGACTGAGGCTCTGATACAGGATGAGGATCAGGTACAGAGTGAGACTCAGGTACAGAATGACACTCAGATAGACAGTGTGGCTCAGATACAGTGTGAGACTCAGATGCAGATTGAGGCTCTGGTCCAGAGTGAGTCTCAGGTACAGAGTGAGAATTAGGTACAGAGTGAGGCTCGCGTACAGAGTGAGACTCGGGTACAGAGTGAGGCTCAGGGACAGAATGAGTCTCAGATACAGAGTGAGGCTCAGGACAGAGCGAGGCTCAGTTACAGAGTGAGGCTCAGTTACAGAGAGAGACTCAGATACAGAGTGAGGCTCAGTTACAGAGTGAGGCTCAGTTACAGAGAGAGACTCAGATACAGAGTGAGGCTCAGATACAGAGTGTGGCTCAAGTGCAGAATGAGGCTCAGATACAGAGTGAAACTCAGGTAAAGAGTGAGTCTCAGATACACAGTGAGGCACTGGTACAGAAAAGTCTCAGATGCAGGGTTGGCTCAGGTAAAGAGTGAGGCTCGGGTACAGGGTGAGACTCGCGTACAGAGTGAGGCTCAGCTACAGAATGAGTCTCAGATACAGAGTGAGGCTCAGGACAGAGCGAGGCTCAGTATCAGAGTGAGGCTCTGTTACAGAGTGAGACTCAGATACAGAGTGAGGCTGACATACAGAGTGAGGCTCAGGAACATGGTGAAGTTCATTTCCACAGTTAGGCTCAGGTACAGAGTGAGGCTAAGATACAGAGTGAGGCTCAGTTACAAAGTGAGGCTCTGCTGCAGAGTGAGAATAAGGTACAGAGTGAGGCGCAGGTTCAGATTGAGACTCAGGTACAGAGTGAGACTCAGATACAGAGTGAGGCTCAGATACAGAGTGAGGCTCAGGTACAGAATGAGACTCAGATACAGTTTGAGGCTCTGAAACAGAGTGAGGCTCAGATACTGAGTGTGTCTCATGTGCAGTGTGAGACTCAGGTACAGAGTGAGGCTCAGGTACAGAGAAAGGCTCAAGTACAGAGTGAGATTCTGATACAGAGTGTGGCTCAGATACAGTGTGAGACTCAGAAACAGACTGAGGTTCTGATACAGGATGAGGATCAGGTACAGAGTGAGACTCAGGTACAGAATGACACTCAGATATACAGTGTGGCTCAGATACAGTGTGAGACTCAGATGCAGAGCGAGGCTCTGGTCCAGAGTGAGTCTCAGGTACAGAGTGAGAATTAGGTACAGAGTGAGGCTCGCGTACAGAGTGAGACTCGGGTACAGAGTGAGGCTCAGGGACAGAATGAGTCTCAGATACAGAGTGAGGCTCAGGACAGAGAGAGGCTCAGTTACAGAGAGAGGCTCAGTTACAGTGTGAGGCTGATATACAGAGTAAAGCTCAGGAACATGGTGAAGTTCAGTTCCAGAGTGAGGCTCAGGTACAGAGTGAGGCTCAGGTACAGAGTGAGACATAGATACACAGTTAGGCCCTGTAGCAGAGTGAGACTCAGATACAGAGTGAGGCTCAGGTACAGAATGAGACTCAGGTACAGAGTGAGACTCAGATACAGAGTGAGCCACAGATACAGAGTGGGGCTCAGGGACTGAGTAAGGCTAAGAAATAGAGTGAGGCACAGATACAGAGTGAGACTCAGATACAGAGTGAATCTCTGATAGAGGATGAGGCTCAGGTACAGATTGAGGCTCAGGACAGAGTGAGACTCAGATACAGGGTCAGGCTCAGGTATAGAATGAGACTCAGATGCAGAGTGAGGCTATGGTACAGAGTGAGAATTAGGTACAGAGTGACGCTCAGTTTCAGAGTGAAGCTCGGGTACAGAGTGAGAGTCGGGTACACAGTGACGCTCAGGGTTAGAATGAGTCTCAGATACAGAATGAGGCTCAGGACAGAATGAGGCTCAGTTACAGAGAAAGGCTAAGTTACAGAGGGAGGCAGATATACAGAGTAAGGCTCAGGAACATGGTGAAGTTCAGTTCCAGTGTGAGTTCAGGTACAGAGTGAGGCTCAGATACAGAGTTAGGCTCAGGTACAGAGTGAGGCTCATTTACAGAGTAAGACTCATGTACAGAGTTAGGCTCAGGTACAGAGCGAGACTCAGCTTCCCAGTGAGGCTCAGGTACAAAGTGAGGCTCAGTTACAGAGTGAGACTCAGAAACAGAGTGTGGCTCAGATACAGAGTGTTACTGAAGTGCAGAGTGAGGCCCAGGTACAGAGTGGAACTCAGGTAAAGAGTGAGTCTCAGATACAGAGTGAGGCTCCGGTACCGAATGAAACTCAGATGCAGAGTGAGGCTCAGGTAAAGAGTGAGGCTCGGTTACAGAGTGAGACTCGGGTACAGAGTGAGGTTCAGGTACAGAATGAGACACAGATACAGAGTCAGGCTCAGATACAGAGTGAGGCTCAGGTACAGAGTGAGACTCATGTACATAATGAGACTCAGGTACAGAGTGATGCTCAGATACAGAGTGAGACTCGGGTGCAGAGTGCAGTTCAGGTACAGAGTGAGGCTCAGGTACAGAATGAGACTCAGATGCAGAGTGAGACTCAGGTACAGAGTGAGGCTCAGATACAGAGTGAGGCTCAGGTACAGAATGAGACTCAGATACAGTTTGAGGCTCTGAAACAGAGTGAGGCTCAGATACTGAGTGTGTCTCATGTGCAGTGTGAGACTCAGGTACAGAGTGAGGCTCAGGTACAGAGAAAGGCTCAAGTACAGAGTGAGATTCTGATACAGAGTGTGGCTCAGATACAGTGTGAGACTCAGGAACAGACTGAGGCTCTGATACAGGATGAGGATCAGGTACAGAGTGAGACTCAGGTACAGAATGACACTCAGATATACAGTGTGGCTCAGATACAGTGTGAGACTCAGATGCAGAGCGAGGCTCTGGTCCAGAGTGAGTCTCAGGTACAGAGTGAGAATTAGGTACAGAGTGAGGCTCGCGTACAGAGTGAGACTCGGGTACAGAGTGAGGCTCAGGGACAGAATGAGTCTCAGATACAGAGTGAGGCTCAGGACAGAGAGAGGCTCAGTTACAGAGAGAGGCTCAGTTACAGAGTGAGGCTGATATACAGAGTAAAGCTCAGGAACATGGTGAAGTTCAGTTCCAGAGTGAGGCTCAGGTACAGAGTGAGGCTCAGGTACAGAGTGAGACATAGATACACAGTTAGGCCCTGTAGCAGAGTGAGACGCAGATACAGAGTGAGCCACAGATACAGAGTGGGGCTCAGGGACAGAGTAAGGCTAAGAAATAGAGTGAGGCACAGATACAGAGTGAGACTCAGATACAGAGTGAATCTCTGATAGAGGATGAGGCTCAGGTACAGATTGAGGCTCAGGACAGAGTGAGACTCAGATACAGGGTCAGGCTCAGGTATAGAATGAGACTCAGATGCAGAGTGAGGCTATGGTACAGAGTGAGAATTAGGTACAGAGTGACGCTCAGGTTCAGAGTGAAGCTCGGGTACAGAGTGAGAGTCGGGTACACAGTGACGCTCAGGGTTAGAATGAGTTTCAGATACAGAATGAGGCTCAGGACAGAATGAGGCTCAGTTACAGAGAAAGGCTAAGTTACAGAGGGAGGCAGATATACAGAGTAAGGCTCAGGTACAGAGCGAGACTCAGCTTCCCAGTGAGGCTCAGGTACAAAGTGAGGCTCAGTTACAGAGTGAGACTCAGAAACAGAGTGTGGCTCAGATACAGAGTGTGACTGAAGTGCAGAGTGAGGCTCAGGTACAGAGTGGAACTCAGGTAAAGAGTGAGTCTCAGGTACAGAGTGAGGCTCCGGTACCGAATGAGACTCAGATGCAGAGTGAGGCTCAGGTAAAGAGTGAGGCTCGGGTACAGAGTGAGACTCGGGTACAGAGTGAGGTTCAGGTACAGAATGAGACACAGATACAGAGTCAGGCTCAGATACAGAGTGAGGCTCAGGTACAGAGTGAGACTCATGTACATAATGAGACTCAGGTACAGAGTGATGCTCAGATACAGAGTGAGACTCGGGTGCAGAGTGCAGTTCAGGTACAGAGTGAGGCTCAGGTACAGAATGAGACTCAGATGCAGAGTGAGACTCAGGTACAGCGTGAGGCTCAGATAAAGAGTGAGGCTTAGCTACAGAATGAGGCTCAGATACAGAGTGAGGCTGAGATACAGAGTGAGGCTCACAAACATGGTGAGATCAGTTCCAGTGTGTGGCTCAGATCCAAAGTGAGGCTCTGGTACAGAGTGAGACACAGATACAGAGTGAGGCTCAGATACAGAGTGAGGCTCAGATACAGAGTGTGGCTCAGATACAGAGTGTGGCTCAAGTGTAGAGTGAGGCTTAGGTACAGAGTGGAACTCAGGTAAAGAGTGAGTCTCAGATACAGAGTGAGGCTCAGGACAGAGTGAGACTCAGTTACAGAGTGAGGCTCAGGTACACAGTGAGGCTAAGATACAGAGTGTGGCTCAGGTACAGAATGAGGCTTAGATACAGAGTGAGGCTCAGTTACAAAGTGAGGCTCTGCTACAGAGTGAGACTCAGGTACAGAGTGAGGCTCGGGTACAGAGTGAGGCTCAGTTACAGAGTGAGGCTCAGGTACAGAATGAGTCTCAGATACAGAATGAGGCTCAGGACAGAGCGAGGCTCAGTTACAGAGTGAGGCTCAGTTACAGAGTGAGACTCAGATACAGAGTGTGGCTCAAGTGCAGAATGAGGCTCAGGTACAGAGTGGAACTCAGGTAAAGAGTGAGCCTCAGATACACAGTGAGGCACTGGTACAGAAAAGTCTCAGATGCAGGGTAAGGCTCAGGTAAAGAGTGAGGCTCGGGTACAGGGTGAGACTCGCGTACAGAGTGAGTCTCAGCTACAGAATGAGTCTCAGATACAGAGTGAGGCTCAGGACAGAGCGAGGCTCAGTATCAGAGTGAGGCTCAGTTACAGAGTGAGACTCAGATACAGAGTGAGGCTCAGATACAGAGTGAGGCTCAGATACAGAGTGAGGCTGACATACAGAGTGAGGCTCAGGAACATGGTGAAGTTCATTTCCACAGTTAGGCTCAGGTACAGAGTGAGGCTAAGATACAGAGTGAGGCTCAGTTACAAAGTGAGGCTCTGCTGCAGAGTGAGAATAAGGTACAGAGTGAGGCGCAGGTTCAGATTGAGACTCAGGTACAGAGTGAGACTCAGATACAGAGTGAGGCTCAGATACAGAGTGAGACTCAGATACAGTTTGAGGCTCTGAAACAGAGTGAGGCTCAGATACTGAGTGTGTCTCATGTGCAGTGTGAGACTCAGGTACAGAGTGAGGCTCAGGTACAGAGAAAGGCTCAAGTACAGAGTGAGATTCTGATACAGAGTGTGGCTCAGATACAGTGTGAGACTCAGGAACAGACTGAGGCTCTGATACAGGATGAGGATCAGGTACAGAGTGAGACTCAGGTACAGAATGACACTCAGATATACAGTGTGGCTCAGATACAGTGTGAGACTCAGATGCAGAGTGAGGCTCTGGTCCAGAGTGAGTCTCAGGTACAGAGTGAGAATTAGGTACAGAGTGAGGCTCGCGTACAGAGTGAGACTCGGGTACAGAGTGAGGCTCAGGGACAGAATGAGTCTCAGATACAGAGTGAGGCTCAGGACAGAGTGAGGCTCAGTTACAGAGAGAGGCTCAGTTACAGAGTGAGGCTGATATACAGAGTAAAGCTCAGGAACATGGTGAAGTTCAGTTCCAGAGTGAGACTCAGATACAGAGTGAGGCTCAGGTACAGAATGAGACTCAGGTACAGAGTGAGACTCAGATACAGAGTGAGCCACAGATACAGAGTGGGGCTCAGGGACAGAGTAAGGCTAAGAAATAGAGTGAGGCACAGATACAGAGTGAGACTCAGATACAGAGTGAATCTCTGATAGAGGATGAGGCTCAGGTACAGATTGAGGCTCAGGACAGAGTGAGACTCAGATACAGGGTCAGGCTCAGGTATAGAATGAGACTCAGATGCAGAGTGAGGCTATGGTACAGAGTGAGAATTAGGTACAGAGTGACGCTCAGGTTCAGAGTGAAGCTCGGGTACAGAGTGAGAGTCGGGTACACAGTGACGCTCAGGGTTAGAATGAGTTTCAGATACAGAATGAGGCTCAGGACAGAATGAGGCTCAGTTACAGAGAAAGGCTAAGTTACAGAGGGAGGCAGATATACAGAGTAAGGCTCAGGAACATGGTGAAGTTCAGTTCCAGTGTGAGTTCAGGTACAGAGTGAGGCTCAGATACAGAGTTAGGCTCAGGTAAAGAGTGAGGCTCATTTACAGAGTAAGACTCATGTACAGAGTTAGGCTCAGGTACAGAGCGAGACTCAGCTTCCCAGTGAGGCTCAGGTACAAAGTGAGGCTCAGTTACAGAGTGAGACTCAGATACAGAGTGTGGCTCAGATACAGAGTGTGACTGAAGTGCAGAGTGAGGCTCAGGTACAGAGTGGAACTCAGGAAAAGAGTGAGTCTCAGATACAGAGTGAGGCTCCGGTACCGAATGAGACTCAGATGCAGAGTGAGGCTCAGGTAAAGAGTGAGGCTCACTTACAGAGTAAGACTCATGTACAGAGTTAAGCTCAGGTACAGAGCGAGACTCAGCTACCCAGTGAGGCTCAGATACAAAGTGAGGCTCAGTTACAGAGTGAGACTCAGATACAGAGTGAGGCTCAGGTACAGAATGAGACACAGGTACAGAGTGAGGCTCAGATACAGAGTGAGGCTCAGGTACAGAATGAGACTCAGATACAGTTTGAGGCTCTGAAACAGAGTGAGGCTCAGATACTGAGTGTGTCTCATGTGCAGTGTGAGACTCAGGTACAGAGTGAGGCTCAGGTACAGAGAAAGGCTCAAGTACAGAGTGAGATTCTGATACAGAGTGTGGCTCAGATACAGTGTGAGACTCAGGAACAGACTGAGGCTCTGATACAGGATGAGGATCAGGTACAGAGTGAGACTCAGGTACAGAATGACACTCAGATATACAGTGTGGCTCAGATACAGTGTGAGACTCAGATGCAGAGCGAGGCTCTGGTCCAGAGTGAGTCTCAGGTACAGAGTGAGAATTAGGTACAGAGTGAGGCTCGCGTACAGAGTGAGACTCGGGTACAGAGTGAGGCTCAGGGACAGAATGAGTCTCAGATACAGAGTGAGGCTCAGGACAGAGAGAGGCTCAGTTACAGAGAGAGGCTCAGTTACAGAGTGAGGCTGATATACAGAGTAAAGCTCAGGAACATGGTGAAGTTCAGTTCCAGAGTGAGGCTCAGGTACAGAGTGAGGCTCAGGTACAGAGTGAGACATAGATACACAGTTAGGCCCTGTAGCAGAGTGAGACGCAGATACAGAGTGAGCCACAGATACAGAGTGGGGCTCAGGGACAGAGTAAGGCTAAGAAATAGAGTGAGGCACAGATACAGAGTGAGACTCAGATACAGAGTGAATCTCTGATAGAGGATGAGGCTCAGGTACAGATTGAGGCTCAGGACAGAGTGAGACTCAGATACAGGGTCAGGCTCAGGTATAGAATGAGACTCAGATGCAGAGTGAGGCTATGGTACAGAGTGAGAATTAGGTACAGAGTGACGCTCAGGTTCAGAGTGAAGCTCGGGTACAGAGTGAGAGTCGGGTACACAGTGACGCTCAGGGTTAGAATGAGTTTCAGATACAGAATGAGGCTCAGGACAGAATGAGGCTCAGTTACAGAGAAAGGCTAAGTTACAGAGGGAGGCAGATATACAGAGTAAGGCTCAGGTACAGAGCGAGACTCAGCTTCCCAGTGAGGCTCAGGTACAAAGTGAGGCTCAGTTACAGAGTGAGACTCAGAAACAGAGTGTGGCTCAGATACAGAGTGTGACTGAAGTGCAGAGTGAGGCTCAGGTACAGAGTGGAACTCAGGTAAAGAGTGAGTCTCAGGTACAGAGTGAGGCTCCGGTACCGAATGAGACTCAGATGCAGAGTGAGGCTCAGGTAAAGAGTGAGGCTCGGGTACAGAGTGAGACTCGGGTACAGAGTGAGGTTCAGGTACAGAATGAGACACAGATACAGAGTCAGGCTCAGATACAGAGTGAGGCTCAGGTACAGAGTGAGACTCATGTACATAATGAGACTCAGGTACAGAGTGATGCTCAGATACAGAGTGAGACTCGGGTGCAGAGTGCAGTTCAGGTACAGAGTGAGGCTCAGGTACAGAATGAGACTCAGATGCAGAGTGAGACTCAGGTACAGCGTGAGGCTCAGATAAAGAGTGAGGCTTAGCTACAGAATGAGGCTCAGATACAGAGTGAGGCTGAGATACAGAGTGAGGCTCACAAACATGGTGAGATCAGTTCCAGTGTGTGGCTCAGATCCAAAGTGAGGCTCTGGTACAGAGTGAGACACAGATACAGAGTGAGGCTCAGATACAGAGTGAGGCTCAGATACAGAGTGTGGCTCAGATACAGAGTGTGGCTCAAGTGTAGAGTGAGGCTTAGGTACAGAGTGGAACTCAGGTAAAGAGTGAGTCTCAGATACAGAGTGAGGCTCAGGACAGAGTGAGACTCAGTTACAGAGTGAGGCTCAGGTACACAGTGAGGCTAAGATACAGAGTGTGGCTCAGGTACAGAATGAGGCTTAGATACAGAGTGAGGCTCAGTTACAAAGTGAGGCTCTGCTACAGAGTGAGACTCAGGTACAGAGTGAGGCTCGGGTACAGAGTGAGGCTCAGTTACAGAGTGAGGCTCAGGTACAGAATGAGTCTCAGATACAGAATGAGGCTCAGGACAGAGCGAGGCTCAGTTACAGAGTGAGGCTCAGTTACAGAGTGAGACTCAGATACAGAGTGTGGCTCAAGTGCAGAATGAGGCTCAGGTACAGAGTGGAACTCAGGTAAAGAGTGAGCCTCAGATACACAGTGAGGCACTGGTACAGAAAAGTCTCAGATGCAGGGTAAGGCTCAGGTAAAGAGTGAGGCTCGGGTACAGGGTGAGACTCGCGTACAGAGTGAGTCTCAGCTACAGAATGAGTCTCAGATACAGAGTGAGGCTCAGGACAGAGCGAGGCTCAGTATCAGAGTGAGGCTCAGTTACAGAGTGAGACTCAGATACAGAGTGAGGCTCAGATACAGAGTGAGGCTCAGATACAGAGTGAGGCTGACATACAGAGTGAGGCTCAGGAACATGGTGAAGTTCATTTCCACAGTTAGGCTCAGGTACAGAGTGAGGCTAAGATACAGAGTGAGGCTCAGTTACAAAGTGAGGCTCTGCTGCAGAGTGAGAATAAGGTACAGAGTGAGGCGCAGGTTCAGATTGAGACTCAGGTACAGAGTGAGACTCAGATACAGAGTGAGGCTCAGATACAGAGTGAGACTCAGATACAGTTTGAGGCTCTGAAACAGAGTGAGGCTCAGATACTGAGTGTGTCTCATGTGCAGTGTGAGACTCAGGTACAGAGTGAGGCTCAGGTACAGAGAAAGGCTCAAGTACAGAGTGAGATTCTGATACAGAGTGTGGCTCAGATACAGTGTGAGACTCAGGAACAGACTGAGGCTCTGATACAGGATGAGGATCAGGTACAGAGTGAGACTCAGGTACAGAATGACACTCAGATATACAGTGTGGCTCAGATACAGTGTGAGACTCAGATGCAGAGTGAGGCTCTGGTCCAGAGTGAGTCTCAGGTACAGAGTGAGAATTAGGTACAGAGTGAGGCTCGCGTACAGAGTGAGACTCGGGTACAGAGTGAGGCTCAGGGACAGAATGAGTCTCAGATACAGAGTGAGGCTCAGGACAGAGTGAGGCTCAGTTACAGAGAGAGGCTCAGTTACAGAGTGAGGCTGATATACAGAGTAAAGCTCAGGAACATGGTGAAGTTCAGTTCCAGAGTGAGACTCAGATACAGAGTGAGGCTCAGGTACAGAATGAGACTCAGGTACAGAGTGAGACTCAGATACAGAGTGAGCCACAGATACAGAGTGGGGCTCAGGGACAGAGTAAGGCTAAGAAATAGAGTGAGGCACAGATACAGAGTGAGACTCAGATACAGAGTGAATCTCTGATAGAGGATGAGGCTCAGGTACAGATTGAGGCTCAGGACAGAGTGAGACTCAGATACAGGGTCAGGCTCAGGTATAGAATGAGACTCAGATGCAGAGTGAGGCTATGGTACAGAGTGAGAATTAGGTACAGAGTGACGCTCAGGTTCAGAGTGAAGCTCGGGTACAGAGTGAGAGTCGGGTACACAGTGACGCTCAGGGTTAGAATGAGTTTCAGATACAGAATGAGGCTCAGGACAGAATGAGGCTCAGTTACAGAGAAAGGCTAAGTTACAGAGGGAGGCAGATATACAGAGTAAGGCTCAGGAACATGGTGAAGTTCAGTTCCAGTGTGAGTTCAGGTACAGAGTGAGGCTCAGATACAGAGTTAGGCTCAGGTAAAGAGTGAGGCTCATTTACAGAGTAAGACTCATGTACAGAGTTAGGCTCAGGTACAGAGCGAGACTCAGCTTCCCAGTGAGGCTCAGGTACAAAGTGAGGCTCAGTTACAGAGTGAGACTCAGATACAGAGTGTGGCTCAGATACAGAGTGTGACTGAAGTGCAGAGTGAGGCTCAGGTACAGAGTGGAACTCAGGAAAAGAGTGAGTCTCAGATACAGAGTGAGGCTCCGGTACCGAATGAGACTCAGATGCAGAGTGAGGCTCAGGTAAAGAGTGAGGCTCACTTACAGAGTAAGACTCATGTACAGAGTTAAGCTCAGGTACAGAGCGAGACTCAGCTACCCAGTGAGGCTCAGATACAAAGTGAGGCTCAGTTACAGAGTGAGACTCAGATACAGAGTGAGGCTCAGGTACAGAATGAGACACAGGTACAGAGTGAGGCTCAGATACAGAGTGAGGCTCAGGTACAGAATGAGACTCAGATACAGTTTGAGGCTCTGAAACAGAGTGAGGCTCAGATACTGAGTGTGTCTCATGTGCAGTGTGAGACTCAGGTACAGAGTGAGGCTCAGGTACAGAGAAAGGCTCAAGTACAGAGTGAGATTCTGATACAGAGTGTGGCTCAGATACAGTGTGAGACTCAGGAACAGACTGAGGCTCTGATACAGGATGAGGATCAGGTACAGAGTGAGACTCAGGTACAGAATGACACTCAGATATACAGTGTGGCTCAGATACAGTGTGAGACTCAGATGCAGAGCGAGGCTCTGGTCCAGAGTGAGTCTCAGGTACAGAGTGAGAATTAGGTACAGAGTGAGGCTCGCGTACAGAGTGAGACTCGGGTACAGAGTGAGGCTCAGGGACAGAATGAGTCTCAGATACAGAGTGAGGCTCAGGACAGAGAGAGGCTCAGTTACAGAGAGAGGCTCAGTTACAGAGTGAGGCTGATATACAGAGTAAAGCTCAGGAACATGGTGAAGTTCAGTTCCAGAGTGAGGCTCAGGTACAGAGTGAGGCTCAGGTACAGAGTGAGACATAGATACACAGTTAGGCCCTGTAGCAGAGTGAGACGCAGATACAGAGTGAGCCACAGATACAGAGTGGGGCTCAGGGACAGAGTAAGGCTAAGAAATAGAGTGAGGCACAGATACAGAGTGAGACTCAGATACAGAGTGAATCTCTGATAGAGGATGAGGCTCAGGTACAGATTGAGGCTCAGGACAGAGTGAGACTCAGATACAGGGTCAGGCTCAGGTATAGAATGAGACTCAGATGCAGAGTGAGGCTATGGTACAGAGTGAGAATTAGGTACAGAGTGACGCTCAGGTTCAGAGTGAAGCTCGGGTACAGAGTGAGAGTCGGGTACACAGTGACGCTCAGGGTTAGAATGAGTTTCAGATACAGAATGAGGCTCAGGACAGAATGAGGCTCAGTTACAGAGAAAGGCTAAGTTACAGAGGGAGGCAGATATACAGAGTAAGGCTCAGGTACAGAGCGAGACTCAGCTTCCCAGTGAGGCTCAGGTACAAAGTGAGGCTCAGTTACAGAGTGAGACTCAGAAACAGAGTGTGGCTCAGATACAGAGTGTGACTGAAGTGCAGAGTGAGGCTCAGGTACAGAGTGGAACTCAGGTAAAGAGTGAGTCTCAGGTACAGAGTGAGGCTCCGGTACCGAATGAGACTCAGATGCAGAGTGAGGCTCAGGTAAAGAGTGAGGCTCGGGTACAGAGTGAGACTCGGGTACAGAGTGAGGTTCAGGTACAGAATGAGACACAGATACAGAGTCAGGCTCAGATACAGAGTGAGGCTCAGGTACAGAGTGAGACTCATGTACATAATGAGACTCAGGTACAGAGTGATGCTCAGATACAGAGTGAGACTCGGGTGCAGAGTGCAGTTCAGGTACAGAGTGAGGCTCAGGTACAGAATGAGACTCAGATGCAGAGTGAGACTCAGGTACAGCGTGAGGCTCAGATAAAGAGTGAGGCTTAGCTACAGAATGAGGCTCAGATACAGAGTGAGGCTGAGATACAGAGTGAGGCTCACAAACATGGTGAGATCAGTTCCAGTGTGTGGCTCAGATCCAAAGTGAGGCTCTGGTACAGAGTGAGACACAGATACAGAGTGAGGCTCAGATACAGAGTGAGGCTCAGATACAGAGTGTGGCTCAGATACAGAGTGTGGCTCAAGTGTAGAGTGAGGCTTAGGTACAGAGTGGAACTCAGGTAAAGAGTGAGTCTCAGATACAGAGTGAGGCTCAGGACAGAGTGAGACTCAGTTACAGAGTGAGGCTCAGGTACACAGTGAGGCTAAGATACAGAGTGTGGCTCAGGTACAGAATGAGGCTTAGATACAGAGTGAGGCTCAGTTACAAAGTGAGGCTCTGCTACAGAGTGAGACTCAGGTACAGAGTGAGGCTCGGGTACAGAGTGAGGCTCAGTTACAGAGTGAGGCTCAGGTACAGAATGAGTCTCAGATACAGAATGAGGCTCAGGACAGAGCGAGGCTCAGTTACAGAGTGAGGCTCAGTTACAGAGTGAGACTCAGATACAGAGTGTGGCTCAAGTGCAGAATGAGGCTCAGGTACAGAGTGGAACTCAGGTAAAGAGTGAGCCTCAGATACACAGTGAGGCACTGGTACAGAAAAGTCTCAGATGCAGGGTAAGGCTCAGGTAAAGAGTGAGGCTCGGGTACAGGGTGAGACTCGCGTACAGAGTGAGTCTCAGCTACAGAATGAGTCTCAGATACAGAGTGAGGCTCAGGACAGAGCGAGGCTCAGTATCAGAGTGAGGCTCAGTTACAGAGTGAGACTCAGATACAGAGTGAGGCTCAGATACAGAGTGAGGCTCAGATACAGAGTGAGGCTGACATACAGAGTGAGGCTCAGGAACATGGTGAAGTTCATTTCCACAGTTAGGCTCAGGTACAGAGTGAGGCTAAGATACAGAGTGAGGCTCAGTTACAAAGTGAGGCTCTGCTGCAGAGTGAGAATAAGGTACAGAGTGAGGCGCAGGTTCAGATTGAGACTCAGGTACAGAGTGAGACTCAGATACAGAGTGAGGCTCAGATACAGAGTGAGACTCAGATACAGTTTGAGGCTCTGAAACAGAGTGAGGCTCAGATACTGAGTGTGTCTCATGTGCAGTGTGAGACTCAGGTACAGAGTGAGGCTCAGGTACAGAGAAAGGCTCAAGTACAGAGTGAGATTCTGATACAGAGTGTGGCTCAGATACAGTGTGAGACTCAGGAACAGACTGAGGCTCTGATACAGGATGAGGATCAGGTACAGAGTGAGACTCAGGTACAGAATGACACTCAGATATACAGTGTGGCTCAGATACAGTGTGAGACTCAGATGCAGAGTGAGGCTCTGGTCCAGAGTGAGTCTCAGGTACAGAGTGAGAATTAGGTACAGAGTGAGGCTCGCGTACAGAGTGAGACTCGGGTACAGAGTGAGGCTCAGGGACAGAATGAGTCTCAGATACAGAGTGAGGCTCAGGACAGAGTGAGGCTCAGTTACAGAGAGAGGCTCAGTTACAGAGTGAGGCTGATATACAGAGTAAGGCTCAGGAACATGGTGAAGTTCAGTTCCAGAGTGAGACTCAGATACAGAGTGAGGCTCAGGTACAGAATGAGACTCAGGTACAGAGTGAGACTCAGATACAGAGTGAGCCACAGATACAGAGTGGGGCTCAGGGACAGAGTAAGGCTAAGAAATAGAGTGAGGCACAGATACAGAGTGAGACTCAGATACAGAGTGAATCTCTGATAGAGGATGAGGCTCAGGTACAGATTGAGGCTCAGGACAGAGTGAGACTCAGATACAGGGTCAGGCTCAGGTATAGAATGAGACTCAGATGCAGAGTGAGGCTATGGTACAGAGTGAGAATTAGGTACAGAGTGACGCTCAGGTTCAGAGTGAAGCTCGGGTACAGAGTGAGAGTCGGGTACACAGTGACGCTCAGGGTTAGAATGAGTTTCAGATACAGAATGAGGCTCAGGACAGAATGAGGCTCAGTTACAGAGAAAGGCTAAGTTACAGAGGGAGGCAGATATACAGAGTAAGGCTCAGGAACATGGTGAAGTTCAGTTCCAGTGTGAGTTCAGGTACAGAGTGAGGCTCAGATACAGAGTTAGGCTCAGGTAAAGAGTGAGGCTCATTTACAGAGTAAGACTCATGTACAGAGTTAGGCTCAGGTACAGAGCGAGACTCAGCTTCCCAGTGAGGCTCAGGTACAAAGTGAGGCTCAGTTACAGAGTGAGACTCAGATACAGAGTGTGGCTCAGATACAGAGTGTGACTGAAGTGCAGAGTGAGGCTCAGGTACAGAGTGGAACTCAGGAAAAGAGTGAGTCTCAGATACAGAGTGAGGCTCCGGTACCGAATGAGACTCAGATGCAGAGTGAGGCTCAGGTAAAGAGTGAGGCTCACTTACAGAGTAAGACTCATGTACAGAGTTAAGCTCAGGTACAGAGCGAGACTCAGCTACCCAGTGAGGCTCAGATACAAAGTGAGGCTCAGTTACAGAGTGAGACTCAGATACAGAGTGAGGCTCAGGTACAGAATGAGACACAGATACAGAGTCAGGCTCAGATACAGAGTGAGGCTCAGGTACAGAGTGAGACTCATGTACATAATGAGACTCAGGTACAGAGTGAGGCTCAGATACAGAGTGAGACTCGGGTGCAGAGTGCAGTTCAGGTACAGAGTGAGGCTCAGGTACAGAATGAGACTCAGATGCAGAGCGAGACTCAGGTACAGCGTGAGGCTCAGATAAAGAGTGAGGCTTAGCTACAGAATGAGGCTCAGATACAGAGTGAGGCTGAGATACAGAGTGAGGCTCACAAACATGGTGAGATCAGTTCCAGTGTGTGGCTCAGATCCAAAGTGAGGCTCTGGTACAGAGAGAGACACAGATACAGAGTGAGGCTCAGATACAGAGTGAGGCTCAGATACAGAGTGTGGCTCAGATACAGAGTGTGGCTCAAGTGCAGAGTGAGGCTTAGGTACAGAGTGGAACTCAGGTAAAGAGTGAGTCTCAGATACAGAGTGAGGCTCTGTTACAGAAAAGACTCAGTTGCAGACTGAGGCTCAGGTAAAGAGTGAGGCTCGGGTACAGAGTGAGACTCGGGTACAGAGTGAGACTCAGATACAGAGTGAGTCTGAGATACAGAGTGTGGTTCAGGGACATGGTGAAGTTCATTTCCAGAGTTAGGCTCAGGTACAGAGTGAGGCTAAGATACAGAGTGAGGCTCTGGTACAGAAAAGACTCAGAAGCAGAGTGAGGCTCAGGTAAACTGTGAGGCTCGGGTACAGAGTGAGACTCGGGTACAGAGTGAGGCTCAGGTACAGAATGAGGCTCAGATACAGAATGAGGCTCAGGACAGAGCGAAGCTCAGTTACAGAGTGAGACTCAGATACAGAGTGAGGCTCAGACACACAGTGAGGCTCAAATACAGAGTGAGGCTCAGATACAGAATGAGACTCCGATACAGATTGAGGCTCAGTTACAGAGTGAGACTCAGGTACAGAGTGAGACTCAGATACAGAGTGAGGCTCAGATACAGAGTGAGGCTCAGGTACAGAATGAGACTCCGATACAGATTGAGGCTCTGATACAGAGTGAGGCTCAGATACTGAGTGTGGCTCATGTGCAGTGTGAGACTCAGGTACAGAGTGAGGCTCAGGCACAGAGTAAGGCTCAAGTACAGAGTGAGATTCTGATACAGAGTGTGGCTCAGATACAGTGTGAGTCTCAGGAACAGAGTGAGGCTCTGATACAGGATGAGGATCAGTTACAGAGTGAGGCGCAGGTACAGAGTGAGACTCAGGTACAGAATGAGACTCAGATATAGAGTATGGCTCAGATGCAGAGTGCGGCTCTGGTCCAGAGTGAGTCTCAGGTACAGAGTGAGAATTAGGTACAGAGTGAGGCTCCGGTACAGAGTGAGACTCGGGTACAGAGTGAGGCTCAGGGACAGAATGAGTCTCAGATACAGAGTGAGGCTCAGGACAGAGTGAGGCTCAGTTACAGAGAGAGGCTCAGTTACAGAGTGAGGCTGATATACAGAGTAAGGCTCAGGAACATGGTGTAGTTCAGTTCCAGAGTGAGGCTCAGGTACAGAGTGAGGCTCAGGTACAGAGTGAGACATAGATACACATTTAGGCCCAGTAGCAGAGTGAGACTCAGATACAGAGTGAGGCTCAGGTACAGAATGAGACTCAGGTGCAGAGTGAGACTCAGATACAGAGTGAGCCACAGATACAGAGTGAGGCTCAGGGACAGAGTAAGACTAAGAAATAGAGTGAAGCACAGATACAGAGTGAGACTCAGATACAGAGTGAATCTCTGATAGAGGATGAGGCTCAGGTACAGATTGAGGCTCCGGACAGAGTGAGACTCAGACACAGGGTCAGGCTCAGGTATAGAATGAGACTCAGATGCAGAGTGAGGCTATGGTACAGAGTGAGAATTAGGTACAGAGTGACGCTCAGGTTCAGAGTGAGGCTCGGGTACAGAGTGAGACTCGGGTACAACAGTGACGCTCAGGGATAAATGAGTCTCAGATACAGAGTGAGGCTCAGGACAGAATGAGGCTCAGTTACAGAGAGAGGCTAAGTTGCTGAGGGTGGCAGATATACAGAGTAAGGCTCAGGAACATGGTGAAGTTCAGTTCCAGTGTGAGTTCAGGTACAGAGTGAGGCTCAGATACAGAGTTAGGCTCAGGTACAGAGTGAGGCTCATTTACAGAGTAAGACTCATGTACAGAGTTAGGCTCAGTTACAGAGCGAGACTCAGCTTCCCAGTGAGGCTCAGGTACAAAGTGAGGCTCAGTTACAGAGTGAGACTCAGATATAGAGTGTGGCTCAGATACAGAGTGTGACTGAAGTGCAGAGTGAGGCTCAGGTACAGAGTGAAACTCAGATAAAGAGTGAGGATCGGCTACAGAGTGAGACTCGGGTACAGAGTAAGGCTCAGCTACAGAATGAAACACAGATACAGAGTCAGGCTCAGATACAGAGTGAGGCTCAGGTACAGAGTGAGACTCAGGTACAGAGTGACGCTCAGATACAGAGTGAGACTCGGGTGCAGAGTGCCGCTAAGGTACAGAGTGAGGCTCAGGTACAGAATGAGACTCAGATGCAGAGTGAGACTAAGGTACAGCGTGAGGCTCAGATACAGAGTGATGCTTAGCTACAGAATGAGGCTGAGATACAGAGTGAGGCTCAGGTACAGAATGAGACTCAGATACAGAGTGAGACTCAGATACAGAGTGAGGCGCAGATACCGGATGAGGCTCATGTACAGAGTGAGGCTCAGTTACAGACTGAGGCTCTGATACAGGATGAGGATCAGGTACAGAGTGAGACTCAGGTACAGAATGAGACTCAGATACAGAGTGAGACTCAGATACAGAGTGAGGCGCAGATACAGGATGAGGCTCAGGTACAGAGTGAGGCTCAGCACAGAGTGAGGCTCAGTTACAGAGTGAGGCTCGGGTACAGACTGAGACTCGGGTACAGAGTGAGGCTCAGGGACAGAATGAGTCTCAGATACTGAGTGAGGCTCAGGACAGAGTGAGGCTCAGTTACAGAGAGAGGCTCAGTTACAGAGGGATGCAGATATACAGAGTTAGGCTCAGGAACATAGTGAAGTTCAGTTCCAGTGTGAGCTCAGGTAGAGAGTGAGGCATCAGATACAGAGTTAGGCTCAGGTACAGAGTGAGGCTCACTTACAGAGTAAGACTCATGTACAGAGTTAGGCTCAGGTACAGAGCGAGACTCAGCTACCCAGTGAGACTCAGATACAAAGTGAGGCTCAGTTACAGAGTGAGACTCAGATACAGAATGTGGCTCAGATACAGAGTGTGGCTCAAATGCAGAGTGAGTCTCAGGTACAGATTGGAACTCAGGTAAAGAGTGAGTCTCAGATACAGAGTGAGGCTCTCGTACCGAATGAGACTCAGAGGCAGAGTGAGGCTCAGGTAAAGAGTGAGGCTCGGGTACAGAGTGAGGCTCAGGTACAGAATGAGACACAGATACAGAGTGAGGCTCAGGTACAGAGTGAGACTCATGTACATAATGAGACTCCGGTACAGAGTGAGACTCAGGTACAGAGTGAGGCTCAGATACAGAGTGAGGCTCAGATACAGAGTGAGACTCGGGTGCAGACTGCAGCTCAGGTACAGAGTGAGGCTTAGGTACAGAATGAGACTCAGATACAGAGTGAGACTCAGATACAGAGTGAGGCGCAGATACAGGATGAGGCTCAGGTACAGAGTGAGGCTCAGGACAGAGTGAGGCTGAGATACAGAGTGAGGTTCAGAAACATGGTGAGATCAGTTCCAGTTCGTGGCTCATATCCAAAGTGAGGCTCTGGGACAGAGTGAGACACAGATAAAGAGTGAGACTCGGGTGCAGAGTGAGGCGCAGATACCGGATGAGGCTCATGTACAGAGTGAGGCTCAGTTACAGACTGAGGCTCTGATACAGGATGAGGATCAGGTACAGGATAAGGCTCAGGTACAGAGTGAGGCTCAGGACAGAGTGAGGCTCAGTTACAGATTGAGGCTCAGATACAGAGTGAGGCTGAGATACAGAGTGAGGCTCAGGTACAGAATGAGACTCAGGTACAGAGTGAGACTCAGATACAGTGAGAGGCTCAGATACAGAGTGAGGCTCAGGTACATAATGAGACTAAGATGCAGAGTGAGACTCAGGTCCAGCGTGAGGCTCAGATACAGAGTGAGGCTTAGGTACAAAATGAGGCTCAGATACAGAGTGAGGCTCAGATACAGGGTGAGGCGCAGGTACAGAGTGAGGCTCAGGTACAGATTAAGACACATGTCCAGAGTGAGGTTCAGGTACAGAATTAACTCAGATACAGAGTGAGGCTCAGATACAGAGTTAGACTCAGATACAGAGTGAGGCTCAGATACAGGATGAGGCTCAGGTGCAGAGTGAGTCTCAGGACAGAGTGAGACTCAGTTACAGAGTGAGACTCAGGTACAGAGTAAGGCTCAGGATCAGATTGAGACTCAGGTACAGAATGAGACTCAGATACAGAGTGAGGCTCTGATACAGAGTGAGGCTCAGATACTGAGTGTGGCTCATGTGCAGTGTGATGCTCAGGTACAGAGTGAGGCTCAGGTACAGAGTAAGGCTCAGATACAGAGACAGGCCCAGGGACAGAATGAGTCTCAGATACAGAGTGAGGCTCAGGTCAGAGTGAGGCTGAGTTACAGAGTGACGCTGAGCTACACAGTGAGGCTCAGGAACATGGTGAAGTTCAGTTCCAGAGTGAGGCTCAGGTACAGAGTAAGGCTCAGGTACAGAGTGAGACACAGAGACACAGTTAGGCCCAGTTACAAAGTGAGACTCAGATACAAAGTGAGTCTCTGGTACAGAGTAAGACACAGATACAGAGTGAGGTTCAGGGACAGAGTGAGACTGTTCTACAGATTGGGGCTCACGTATAGAATGAGATTCAGGCAAAGAGTGAGTCTCAGATACAGAGTGAGGCTCCGTAATATAATGAGACTCAGATACAGAGTGAGGCTCAGGTACAGAATGAGACTCAGATGCAGAGTGAGGCTCTGGTCCAGAGTGAGACTCAGGTACAGAGTGAGGCTTAGGTACAGAGTGAGGCCCAGGTACAGAGTGAGAGTCGGGTATAGAGTGAGGCTAAGGGACAGAATGAATCTCAGATACAGAGTGAGGCTCAGGATAGAGTGAGGCTCAGTTACAGAGTGACGCTGAGCTACACAGTGAGGCTCAGGAACATGGTGAAGTTCAGTTCCAGAGTGAGGCTCAGGTACAGAGTGAGGCTCAGGTACAGAGTGAGACACAGAGACACAGTTAGGCCCAGTTACAGAGTGAGACTCAGATGCAGAGTAAGGCTCAGGTACAGAATGAGACTCAGGTACAGAGTGAGACTCAGATACAGAGTGAGGCTCAGATACAAAGTGAGTCTCTGGTACAGAGTAAGACGCAGATACAGAGTGAGGCTCAGGGACAGAGTGAGACTCAGGTATAGCGTGAGGCTCAGATACAGAGTGAGGCTCAGGTACAGAATGAGGCTCAGATACAGAGTGAGGCTGTGATACAGGGTGAGGCTCAGGAACATATTGAGTTCAGTTCCAGAGTGTGGCTCAGGAACATAGTGAAGTTCAGTTCCAGAGTGAGGCTCCGGTACAGAGTAAGGCTCAGATACAGAGTGACACTCAGATACAGAGTGAGGCTCAGGTACAGAGTGAGCCTCAGGACAGAGTGAGAATCAGTTACAGAATGAGGCTCAGGTACAGAGTGGGGGTCAGAACAGAGTGAGGCTCAGGAAAAGTGTCAAGTTAAGTTCCAGAGTGAGGCTCAGGAACAGAATGAGGCTCAGACACAGAGTGAGACTCAGGTACAGATTAAGGCCCAGGTACAGAGCATGACTTATGTACAGAGTGAGGTTCAGGTACTGGGTGAGACTCAGATACAGAGTGATGTTCAGTAACAAAATGATGCTCTGCTTCAGAGTGAGACTCAGGTACAAAGTGAGACTCAGGTACAGAGTGAGGCTTAGGTACAGAGTGGAACTCAGATAAAGAGTCAGGCTCAGATACAGAGTGAGGCTCAGGTACAGAGTGAGACTCATGTACATAATGAGACTCAGGTACAGAGTGAGACTCAGGTACAGAGTGAGGCTCAGATACAGAGTGAGACTCAGGTGCAGTGTGCCGCTAAGGTACAGAGTGAGGCTCAGGTACAGAATGAGACTCAGATGCAGAGTGAGACTAAGGTACAGCGTGAGGCTCAGATACAGAGTGAGGCTTAGCTACAGAATGAGGCTGAGATACAGAGTGAGGCTCAGGTACAGAATGAGACTCAGATACAGAGTGAGACTCAGATACAGAGTGAGACGCAGATACCGGATGAGGCTCATCTACAGAGTGAGGCTCAGTTACAGACTGAGGCTCTGATACAGGATGAGGATCAGGTACAGAGTGAGACTCAGGTACAGAATGAGACTCAGATACAGAGTGAGACTCAGATACAGAGTGAGGCGCAGATACAGGATGAGGCTCAGGTACAGAGTGAGGCTCAGCACAGAGTGAGGCTCAGTTACAGAGTGAGGCTCGGGTACAGAGTGAGACTCGGGTACAGAGTGAGGCTCAGGGACAGAATGAGTCTCAGATACAGAGTGAGGCTCAGGACAGAGTGAGGCTCAGTTACAGAGAGAGGCTCAGTTACAGAGGGATGCAGATATACAGAGTTAGGCTCAGGAACATAGTGAAGTTCAGTTCCAGTGTGAGCTCAGGTAGAGAGTGAGGCATCAGATACAGAGTTAGGCTCAGGTTCAGAGTGAGGCTCACTTACAGATTAAGACTCATGTACAGAGTTAGGCTCAGGTACAGAGCGAGACTCAGCTACCCAGTGAGACTCAGATACAAAGTGAGGCTCAGTTACAGAGTGAGACTCAGATACAGAATGTGGCTCAGATACAGAGTGTGGCTCAAATGCAGAGTGAGTCTCAGGTACAGATTGGAACTCAGGTAAAGAGTGAGTCTCAGATACAGAGTGAGGCTCTCGTACCGAATGAGACGCAGAGGCAGAGTGAGGCTCAGGTAAAGAGTGAGGCTCGGGTACAGAGTGAGGCTCAGTTACAGAATGAGACACAGATAGAGAGTCAGGCTCAGATACAGAGTGAGGCTCAATTACAGAGTGAGACTCATGTACATAATGAGACTCCGGTAAAGAGTGAGACTCAAGTACAGAGTGAGGCTCAGATACAGAGTGAGACTCGGGTGCAGAGTGCAGCTCAGGTACAGAGTGAGGCTCAGGTACAGAATGAGACTCAGATGCAGAGTGAGACTCAGGTACAGCGTGAGGCTCAGATACAGAGTGAGGCTTAGCTACAGAATGAGGCTCAGATACAGAGTGAGGCTGAGATACAGAGTGAGGCTCACAAACATGGTGAGATCAGTTCCAGTGTGTGGCTCAGATCCAAAGTGAGGCTCTGGTACAGAGTGAGACACAGATACAGAGTGAGACTCGGGTGCAGACTGCAGCTCAGGTACAGAGTGAGGCTTAGGTACAGAATGAGACTCAGATACAGAGTGAGACTCAGATACAGAGTGAGGCGGAGATACAGGATGAGGCTCAGGTGCAGAGTGAGGCTCAGGACAGAGTGAGGCTGAGATACAGAGTGAGGTTCAGAAACATGGTGAGATCAGTTCCAGTTCGTGGCTCATATCCAAAGTGAGGCTCTGGTACAGAGTGAGACACAGATAAAGAGTGAGACTCGGGTGCAGAGTGCAGCTCAGTTACAGAGTGAGGCTCAGGTACAGAATGAGACTCAGATACAGAGTGAGACTCAGATACAGAGTGAGGTTCAGATACAGGATAAGGCTCAGGTACAGAGTGAGGCTCAGGACAGAGTGAGGCTCAGTTACAGATTGAGGCTCAGATACAGAGTGAGGCTGAGATACAGAGCGAGGCTCAGGTACAGAATGAGACTCAGGTACAGAGTGAGACTCAGATACAGAGAGAGGCTCAGATACAGAGTGAGGCTCAGGTACATAATGAGACTAAGATGCAGAGTGAGACTCAGGTCCAGCGTGAGGCTCAGATACAGAGTGAGGCTTAGGTACAAAATGAGGCTCAGATACAGAGTGAGGCTCAGATACAGGGTGAGGCGCAGGTACAGAGTGAGGCTCAGGTACAGATTAAGACACATGTACAGAGTGAGGTTCAGGTACAGAATTAACTCAGATACAGGGTGAGGCTCAGATACAGAGTTAGACTCAGATACAGAGTGAGGCTCAGATACAGGATGAGGCTCAGGTGCAGAGTGAGTCTCAGGACAGAGTGAGACTCAGTTACAGAGTGAGACTCAGGTACAGAGTAAGGCTCAGGATCAGATTGAGACTCAGGTACAGAATGAGACTCAGATACAGAGTGAGGCTCTGATACAGAGTGAGGCTCAGATACTGAGTGTGGCTCATGTGCAGTGTGATGCTCAGGTACAGAGTGAGGCTCAGGTACAGAGTAAGGCTCAGATACAGAGACAGGCCCAGGGACAGAATGAGTCTCAGATACAGAGTGAGGCTCAGGTCAGAGTGAGGCTGAGTTACAGAGTGACGCTGAGCTACACAGTGAGGCTCAGGAACATGGTGAAGTTCAGTTCCAGAGTGAGGCTCAGGTACAGAGTGAGGCTCAGGTACAGAGTGAGACACAGAGACACAGTTAGGCCCAGTTACAGAGTGAGACTCAGATGCAGAGTAAGGCTCAGGTACAGAATGAGACTCAGGTACAGAGTGAGACTCAGATACAGAGTGAGGCTCAGATACAAAGTGAGTCTCTGGTACAGAGTAAGACGCAGATACAGAGTGAGGCTCAGGGACAGAGTGAGACTATTCTACAGATTGGGGCTCACGTATAGAATGTGATTCAGGTGAAGAGTGAGTCTCAGATACAGAGTGAGGCTCCGTAATATAATGAGACTCAGATACAGAGTGAGGCTCCGGTATATAATGAGACTCAGATACAGAGTGAGGCTCAGGTACAGAATGAGACTCAGATGCAGAGTGAGGCTCTGGTCCAGAGTGAGACTCAGGTACAGAGTGAGGCTTAGGTACAGAGTGAGGCCCAGGTACAGAGTGAGACTCGGGTACAGAGTGAGGCTAAGGGACAGAATGAATCTCAGATACAGAGTGAGGCTCAGGACAGAGTGAGGCTCAGATACAGAGTGAGGCTGAGATACAGTGTAATGCTCAGGAATATGGTGAAGTTCAGTTCCAGATTGAGCTCAGGTACAGATTGAGGCTCAGATACAGAGTGAGGCTCAGGTACAGAGTGAGGCTCACTTACAGAGTAAGACTCATGTACAGAGTTAGGCTCAGGTACAGAGTGAGACTCAGGTACAGAGTGAGGTTCAGGTACAGAATTAACTCAGATACAGAGTGAGGCTCAGATACAGAGTTAGACTCAGATACAGAGTGAGGCTCAGATACAGGATGAGGCTCAGGTGCAGAGTGAGTCTCAGGACAGAGTGAGACTCAGTTACAGAGTGAGACTCAGGTACAGAGTAAGGCTCAGGATCAGATTGAGACTCAGGTACAGAATGAGACTCAGATACAGAGTGAGGCTCTGATACAGAGTGAGGCTCAGATACTGAGTGTGGCTCATGTGCAGTGTGATGCTCAGGTACAGAGTGAGGCTCAGGTACAGAGTAAGGCTCAGATACAGAGACAGGCCCAGGGACAGAATGAGTCTCAGATACAGAGTGAGGCTCAGGTCAGAGTGAGGCTGAGTTACAGAGTGACGCTGAGCTACACAGTGAGGCTCAGGAACATGGTGAAGTTCAGTTCCAGAGTGAGGCTCAGGTACAGAGTAAGGCTCAGGTACAGAGTGAGACACAGAGACACAGTTAGGCCCAGTTACAAAGTGAGACTCAGATACAAAGTGAGTCTCTGGTACAGAGTAAGACACAGATACAGAGTGAGGTTCAGGGACAGAGTGAGACTGTTCTACAGATTGGGGCTCACGTATAGAATGAGATTCAGGCAAAGAGTGAGTCTCAGATACAGAGTGAGGCTCCGTAATATAATGAGACTCAGATACAGAGTGAGGCTCAGGTACAGAATGAGACTCAGATGCAGAGTGAGGCTCTGGTCCAGAGTGAGACTCAGGTACAGAGTGAGGCTTAGGTACAGAGTGAGGCCCAGGTACAGAGTGAGAGTCGGGTATAGAGTGAGGCTAAGGGACAGAATGAATCTCAGATACAGAGTGAGGCTCAGGATAGAGTGAGGCTCAGTTACAGAGTGACGCTGAGCTACACAGTGAGGCTCAGGAACATGGTGAAGTTCAGTTCCAGAGTGAGGCTCAGGTACAGAGTGAGGCTCAGGTACAGAGTGAGACACAGAGACACAGTTAGGCCCAGTTACAGAGTGAGACTCAGATGCAGAGTAAGGCTCAGGTACAGAATGAGACTCAGGTACAGAGTGAGACTCAGATACAGAGTGAGGCTCAGATACAAAGTGAGTCTCTGGTACAGAGTAAGACGCAGATACAGAGTGAGGCTCAGGGACAGAGTGAGACTCAGGTATAGCGTGAGGCTCAGATACAGAGTGAGGCTCAGGTACAGAATGAGGCTCAGATACAGAGTGAGGCTGTGATACAGGGTGAGGCTCAGGAACATATTGAGTTCAGTTCCAGAGTGTGGCTCAGGAACATAGTGAAGTTCAGTTCCAGAGTGAGGCTCCGGTACAGAGTAAGGCTCAGATACAGAGTGACACTCAGATACAGAGTGAGGCTCAGGTACAGAGTGAGCCTCAGGACAGAGTGAGAATCAGTTACAGAATGAGGCTCAGGTACAGAGTGGGGGTCAGAACAGAGTGAGGCTCAGGAAAAGTGTCAAGTTAAGTTCCAGAGTGAGGCTCAGGAACAGAATGAGGCTCAGACACAGAGTGAGACTCAGGTACAGATTAAGGCCCAGGTACAGAGCATGACTTATGTACAGAGTGAGGTTCAGGTACTGGGTGAGACTCAGATACAGAGTGATGTTCAGTAACAAAATGATGCTCTGCTTCAGAGTGAGACTCAGGTACAAAGTGAGACTCAGGTACAGAGTGAGGCTTAGGTACAGAGTGGAACTCAGATAAAGAGTCAGGCTCAGATACAGAGTGAGGCTCAGGTACAGAGTGAGACTCATGTACATAATGAGACTCAGGTACAGAGTGAGACTCAGGTACAGAGTGAGGCTCAGATACAGAGTGAGACTCAGGTGCAGTGTGCCGCTAAGGTACAGAGTGAGGCTCAGGTACAGAATGAGACTCAGATGCAGAGTGAGACTAAGGTACAGCGTGAGGCTCAGATACAGAGTGAGGCTTAGCTACAGAATGAGGCTGAGATACAGAGTGAGGCTCAGGTACAGAATGAGACTCAGATACAGAGTGAGACTCAGATACAGAGTGAGACGCAGATACCGGATGAGGCTCATCTACAGAGTGAGGCTCAGTTACAGACTGAGGCTCTGATACAGGATGAGGATCAGGTACAGAGTGAGACTCAGGTACAGAATGAGACTCAGATACAGAGTGAGACTCAGATACAGAGTGAGGCGCAGATACAGGATGAGGCTCAGGTACAGAGTGAGGCTCAGCACAGAGTGAGGCTCAGTTACAGAGTGAGGCTCGGGTACAGAGTGAGACTCGGGTACAGAGTGAGGCTCAGGGACAGAATGAGTCTCAGATACAGAGTGAGGCTCAGGACAGAGTGAGGCTCAGTTACAGAGAGAGGCTCAGTTACAGAGGGATGCAGATATACAGAGTTAGGCTCAGGAACATAGTGAAGTTCAGTTCCAGTGTGAGCTCAGGTAGAGAGTGAGGCATCAGATACAGAGTTAGGCTCAGGTTCAGAGTGAGGCTCACTTACAGATTAAGACTCATGTACAGAGTTAGGCTCAGGTACAGAGCGAGACTCAGCTACCCAGTGAGACTCAGATACAAAGTGAGGCTCAGTTACAGAGTGAGACTCAGATACAGAATGTGGCTCAGATACAGAGTGTGGCTCAAATGCAGAGTGAGTCTCAGGTACAGATTGGAACTCAGGTAAAGAGTGAGTCTCAGATACAGAGTGAGGCTCTCGTACCGAATGAGACGCAGAGGCAGAGTGAGGCTCAGGTAAAGAGTGAGGCTCGGGTACAGAGTGAGGCTCAGTTACAGAATGAGACACAGATAGAGAGTCAGGCTCAGATACAGAGTGAGGCTCAATTACAGAGTGAGACTCATGTACATAATGAGACTCCGGTAAAGAGTGAGACTCAAGTACAGAGTGAGGCTCAGATACAGAGTGAGACTCGGGTGCAGAGTGCAGCTCAGGTACAGAGTGAGGCTCAGGTACAGAATGAGACTCAGATGCAGAGTGAGACTCAGGTACAGCGTGAGGCTCAGATACAGAGTGAGGCTTAGCTACAGAATGAGGCTCAGATACAGAGTGAGGCTGAGATACAGAGTGAGGCTCACAAACATGGTGAGATCAGTTCCAGTGTGTGGCTCAGATCCAAAGTGAGGCTCTGGTACAGAGTGAGACACAGATACAGAGTGAGACTCGGGTGCAGACTGCAGCTCAGGTACAGAGTGAGGCTTAGGTACAGAATGAGACTCAGATACAGAGTGAGACTCAGATACAGAGTGAGGCGGAGATACAGGATGAGGCTCAGGTGCAGAGTGAGGCTCAGGACAGAGTGAGGCTGAGATACAGAGTGAGGTTCAGAAACATGGTGAGATCAGTTCCAGTTCGTGGCTCATATCCAAAGTGAGGCTCTGGTACAGAGTGAGACACAGATAAAGAGTGAGACTCGGGTGCAGAGTGCAGCTCAGTTACAGAGTGAGGCTCAGGTACAGAATGAGACTCAGATACAGAGTGAGACTCAGATACAGAGTGAGGTTCAGATACAGGATAAGGCTCAGGTACAGAGTGAGGCTCAGGACAGAGTGAGGCTCAGTTACAGATTGAGGCTCAGATACAGAGTGAGGCTGAGATACAGAGCGAGGCTCAGGTACAGAATGAGACTCAGGTACAGAGTGAGACTCAGATACAGAGAGAGGCTCAGATACAGAGTGAGGCTCAGGTACATAATGAGACTAAGATGCAGAGTGAGACTCAGGTCCAGCGTGAGGCTCAGATACAGAGTGAGGCTTAGGTACAAAATGAGGCTCAGATACAGAGTGAGGCTCAGATACAGGGTGAGGCGCAGGTACAGAGTGAGGCTCAGGTACAGATTAAGACACATGTACAGAGTGAGGTTCAGGTACAGAATTAACTCAGATACAGGGTGAGGCTCAGATACAGAGTTAGACTCAGATACAGAGTGAGGCTCAGATACAGGATGAGGCTCAGGTGCAGAGTGAGTCTCAGGACAGAGTGAGACTCAGTTACAGAGTGAGACTCAGGTACAGAGTAAGGCTCAGGATCAGATTGAGACTCAGGTACAGAATGAGACTCAGATACAGAGTGAGGCTCTGATACAGAGTGAGGCTCAGATACTGAGTGTGGCTCATGTGCAGTGTGATGCTCAGGTACAGAGTGAGGCTCAGGTACAGAGTAAGGCTCAGATACAGAGACAGGCCCAGGGACAGAATGAGTCTCAGATACAGAGTGAGGCTCAGGTCAGAGTGAGGCTGAGTTACAGAGTGACGCTGAGCTACACAGTGAGGCTCAGGAACATGGTGAAGTTCAGTTCCAGAGTGAGGCTCAGGTACAGAGTGAGGCTCAGGTACAGAGTGAGACACAGAGACACAGTTAGGCCCAGTTACAGAGTGAGACTCAGATGCAGAGTAAGGCTCAGGTACAGAATGAGACTCAGGTACAGAGTGAGACTCAGATACAGAGTGAGGCTCAGATACAAAGTGAGTCTCTGGTACAGAGTAAGACGCAGATACAGAGTGAGGCTCAGGGACAGAGTGAGACTATTCTACAGATTGGGGCTCACGTATAGAATGTGATTCAGGTGAAGAGTGAGTCTCAGATACAGAGTGAGGCTCCGTAATATAATGAGACTCAGATACAGAGTGAGGCTCCGGTATATAATGAGACTCAGATACAGAGTGAGGCTCAGGTACAGAATGAGACTCAGATGCAGAGTGAGGCTCTGGTCCAGAGTGAGACTCAGGTACAGAGTGAGGCTTAGGTACAGAGTGAGGCCCAGGTACAGAGTGAGACTCGGGTACAGAGTGAGGCTAAGGGACAGAATGAATCTCAGATACAGAGTGAGGCTCAGGACAGAGTGAGGCTCAGATACAGAGTGAGGCTGAGATACAGTGTAATGCTCAGGAATATGGTGAAGTTCAGTTCCAGATTGAGCTCAGGTACAGATTGAGGCTCAGATACAGAGTGAGGCTCAGGTACAGAGTGAGGCTCACTTACAGAGTAAGACTCATGTACAGAGTTAGGCTCAGGTACAGAGTGAGACTCAGGTACAGAGTGAGACTCAGATACAGAGTGAGGCTCAGGTACAGAATGAGACTCAGGTACAGAATGAGACTGAGATACAGAGTGAGACTCAGATACAGAGTGAGGCTCAGGTACAGAATGAGACTCAGATGCAGAGTGAGACTCAGGTATAGCGTGAGGCTCAGATACAGAGTGAGGCTCAGGTACAGAATGAGGCTCAGATACAGAGTGAGGCTGTGATACAGAGTGAGGCTCAGGAACATATTGAGTTCAGTTCCAGAGTGTGGCTCAGGAACATAGTGAAGTTCAGTTCCAGAGTTAGGCTCAGGTACAGAGTAAGGCTCAGATACAGAGTGACACTCAGATACAGAGTGAGGCTCAGGTACAGAGTGAGCCTCAGGACAGAGTGAGAATCAGTTACAGAATGAGGCTCAGGTACAGAGTGGGGGTCAGAACAGAGTGAGGCTCAGGAAAAGTGTCAAGTTAAGTTCCAGAGTGAGGCTCAGGAACAGAATGAGGCTCAGATACACAGTGAGGCTCAGGTACAGATTAAGGCCCAGGTACAGAGCATGACTTATGTACAGAGTGAGGTTCAGGTACTGAGTGAGACTCAGATACAGAGTGATGTTCAGTAACAAAATGATGCTCTGCTTCAGAGTGAGACTCAGGTACAAAGTGATGCTCAGATACAGAGTGAGGCTCAGGTACAGAATGAGATTCCGATACAGAGTGAGGCTCTGATACAGAGTTAGGCTCAGGTACAGAGTGAGGCTTAGGTAGGGAATGAGACTCAGATATAGAGTGAGGCTCAGATAAAGAGTGAGACTCAGATACAGAGTGAGGCTCTGATACAGGATGAGGCTCAGGTACAGAGTGAGGCTCAGGACAGAGTGAGACTCAGATACAGAGTGAGGCTCAGGTATAGAATGAGACTCAAATGCAGAGTGAGCCTCTGGTCCAGAGTGAGACTCAGGTACAGAGTGAGTCTCAGGTACAGAGTGTGGCTCAGGTACAGAATGAGACTCAGATACAGGGTGAGGCTCTGATACAGAATGTGGCTCAGATTCAGAGTGAGGCTCAGGTACAGAGTGAGACACAGAGACACAGTTAGGTCCAGTTACAGAGTGAGACTCAGATACAGAGTAAGGCACAGGTACAGAATGAGATTCAGGTACAGAGTGAGACTCAGATACAGAGTGAGGCTCAGATACAAAGTGAGTCTCTGGTACAGAGTAAGACACAGATACAGTGAGGCTCAGGGACAGAGTGAGACTGTTCTACAGATTGGGGCTCACGTATAGAATGAGATTCAGGTAAAGAGTGAGTCTCAGATACAGAGTGAGGCTCCGGAATATAATGAGACTCAGATACAGAGTGAGGCTCAGGTACAGAATGAGACTCAGATGCAGAGTGAGGCTCTGGTCCAGAGTGAGACTCAGGTACAGAGTGAGGCTTAGGTACAGAGTGAGGCCCAGGTACAGAGTGAGACTCGGGTACAGAGTGAGGCTAAGGGACAGAATGAATCTCAGATACAGAGTGAGGCTCAGGACAGAGTGAGGCTCAGTTACAGAGTGAGGCTGAGATACAGTGTAATGCTCAGGAATATGGTGAAGTTCAGTTCCAGATTGAGCTCAGGTACAGATTGAGGCTCAGATACAGAGTGAGGCTCAGGTACAGAGTGAGGCTCACTTACAGAGTAAGACTCATGTACAGAGTTAGGCTCAGGTACAGAGTGAGACTCAGTCACCGAGTGAGGCTCAGATACAAAGTGAGTCTCAGGTACAGAGTGAGACTCAGATACAGAGTGAGGCTCAGGTACAGGATGAGACTCAGGTACAGAATGAGACTCAGGTACAGAGTGAGACTCAGATACAGAGTGAGACTCAGATACAGAGTGAGGCTCAGGTACAGAATGAGACTCAGATGCAGAGTGAGGCTGTGATACAGAGTGAGGCTCAGATACAGAGTGAGGCTGTGATACAGAGTGAGGCTCAGGAACATATTGAGTTCAGTTCCAGAGTGTGGTTCAGGAACATAGTGAAGTTTAGTTCCAGAGTGAGGCTCAGGTACAGAGTAAGGCTCAGATACAGAGTGACACTCAGATACAGAGTGAGGCTCAGGTACAGAGTGAGCCTCAGGACAGAGTGAGAATCAGTTACAGAATGAGGCTCAGGTAGAGAGTGGGGGTCAGAACAGAGTGAGGCTCAGGAAAAGTGTCAAGTTAAGTTCCAAAGTGAGGCTCAGGAACAGAATGAGACTCAGATGCAGACTGAGGCTCTGGTCCAGAGTGAGACTCAGGTACAGAGTGAGGCTTAGGTACAGAGTGAGGCCCAGGTACAGAGTGAGACTCGGGTACAGAGTGAGGCTAAGGGACAGAATGAATCTCAGATACAGAGTGAGGCTCAGGACAGAGTGAGGCTCAGTTACAGAGTGAGGCTGAGATACAGTGTAATGCTCAGGAATATGGTGAAGTTCAGTTCCAGATTGAGCTCAGGTACAGATTGAGGCTCAGACACAGAGTGAAGCTCAGGTACAGAGTGAGGCTCACTTACAGAGTAAGACTCATGTACAGAGTTAGGCTCAGGTACAGAGTGAGACTCAGTCACCGAGTGAGGCTCAGATACAAAGTGAGTCTCAGGTACAGAGTGAGACTCAGATACAGAGTGAGGCTCAGGTACAGAATGAGACTCAGGTACAGAATGAGACTCAGATACAGAGTGAGATTCGATACAGAGTGAGGCTCAGGTACAGAATGAGACTCAGATGCAGAGTGAGACTCAGGTATAGCGTGAGGCTCAGATACAGAGTGAGGCTCAGGTACAGAATGAGGCTCAGATACAGAGTGAGGCTGTGATACAGAGTGAGGCTCAGGAACATATTGAGTTCAGTTCCAGAGTGTGGCTCAGGAACATAGTGAAGTTCAGTTCCAGAGTGAGGCTCAGGTACAGATTAAGGCTCAGATACAGAGTGACACTCAGATACAGAGTGAGGCTCAGGTGCAGAGTGAGCCTCAGGACAGAGTGAGAATCAGTTACAGAATGAGGCTCAGGTACAGAGTGGGGGTCAGAACAGAGTGAGGCTCAGGAAAAGTGTCAAGTTAAGTTCCAGAGTGAGGCTCAGGAACAGAATGAGGCTCAGATACACAGTGAGGCTCAGGTACAGATTAAGGCCCAGGTACAGAGCATGACTTAAGTACAGAGTGAGGTTCAGGTACTGAGTGAGACTCAGATACAGAGTGATGTTCAGTAACAAAATGATGCTCTGCTTCAGAGTGAGACTCAGGTACAAAGTGAGGCTCAGATACAGAGTGAGGCTCAGGTACAGAATGAGACTCCGATACAGAGTGAGGCTCTGATACAGAGTAAGGCTCAGATACAGAGTGAGGCTCGGATACAGAGTGAGACTCAGGTACAGAGTGAGGCTTAGGTAGGGAATGAGACTCAGATATAGAGTGAGGCTCAGATAAAGAGTGAGACTCAGATACAGAGTGAGGCTCTGATACAAGATGAGGCTCAGGTACAGAGTGAGGCTCAGGACAGAGTGAGACTCAGATACAGAGTGAGGCTCAGGTATAGAATGAGACTCAAATGCAGAGTGAGCCTCTGGTCCAGAGTGAGACTCAGGTACAGAGTGAGTCACAGGTGCAGAGTGTGGCTCAGGTACAGAATGAGAATCAGATACAGGGTGACGCTCTGATACAGAGTGTGGCTCAGATTCAGAGTGAGGCTCAGGTACAGAGTAGGACTCAGTTAAAGAGTGAGTCTCAGATACAGATTGAGGCTCCGGTACAGAATGAGACTCAGATGCAGAGTGAGGCTCAGATACAGAGTGAGGCTCAGGACAGAGTGAGATTCAGTTACAGAGTGAGGCTCAGTTACAGAGTGAGACTCAGATACAGAGTGAGGCTCAGATACAGAGTGAGGCTGAGATACAGAGTGAGGCTCAGGAACATGGTGAAGTTCAGTTCCAGAGTTAGGCACAGGTACAGGGTGAGGCTCAGATACAGGGTGAGGCTCAGGTACAGAGTGAGGCTCAGGTACAGAGTAAGACTCATGTACATAGTGAGGCTCAGGTACAGAATGAGACTCAGATAAGAGTGAGGCTCAGATACAGAGTGAGACTCAGATACAGAGTGAGGCTCAGATACAGAGTGAGGCTCAGATACAGATTAAGACTCATGTACAGATTGAGGCTCAGGTACAGAATTAACTCAGATACAGAGTGAGGCTCAGATACAGAGTGAGGCTGAGATACAGAGTGAGGCTCAGGAACATGGTGAAGTTCAGTTCCAGAGTTAGGCACAGGTACAGGGTGAGGCTCAGATACAGGGTGAGGCTCAGGTACAGAGTAAGACTCATGTACATAGTGAGGCTCAGGTACAGAATGAGACTCAGATAAGAGTGAGGCTCAGATACAGAGTGAGACTCAGATACAGGGTGAGGCTCAGATACAGAGTGAGGCTCAGATACAGAGTGAGGCTCAGATACAGATTAAGACTCATGTACAGAGTAAGGCTCAGGTACAGAGTGAGCCTCAGGACAGAGTGAGAATCAGTTACAGAATGAGGCTCAGGAAAAGTGTCAAGTCAAGTTCCAGAGTGAGGCTCAGGAACAGAATGAGACTCAGATGCAGACTGTGGCTCTGGTCCAGAGTGAGACTCAGGTACAGAGTGAGGCTTAGGTACAGAGTGAGGCCCAGGTACAGAGTGAGACTAGGGTACAGAGTGAGGCTAAGGGACAGAATGAATCTCAGATACAGAGTGAGGCTCAGGACAGAGTGAGGCTCAGTTACAGAGTGAGGCTGAGATACAGTGTAATGCTCAGGAATATGGTGAAGTTCAGTTCCAGATTGAGCTCAGGTACAGATTGAGGCTCAGACACAGAGTGAAGCTCAGGTACAGAGTGAGGCTCACTTACAGAGTAAGACTCATGTACAGAGTTAGGCTCAGGTACAGAGTGAGACTCAGTCACCGAGTGAGGCTCAGATACAAAGTGAGTCTCAGGTACAGAGTGAGACTCAGATACAGAGTGAGGCTCAGGTAAAGAGTGAGACTCTTCTACAGAGTGGGGCTCGGGTACAGAGTGAGGCTCAGGTACAGAATGAGTCTCAGATACAGAGTGAGGCTCAGATACAGAGTGAGGCTCAGATACAGAGTGAGGCTCTGATACAGGATGAGGCTCAGGTACAGAGTGAGGCTCAGGACAGAGTGAGACTCAGATACAGAGTGAGGCTCAGGTATAGAATGAGACTCAAATGCAGAGTGAGCCTCTGGTCCAGAGTGAGACTCAGGTACAGAGTGAGTCTCAGGTACAGAGTGTGGCTCAGGTACAGAATGAGACTCAGATACAGGGTGAGGCTCTGATACAGAGTGTGGCTCAGATTCAGAGTGAGGCTCAGGTACAGAGTGAGACACAGAGACACAGTTAGGCCCAGTTACAGAGTGAGACTCAGATACAGAGTAAGGCTCAGGTACAGAATGAGATTCAGGTACAGAGTGAGACTCAGATACAGAGTGAGGCTCAGATACAAAGTGAGTCTCTGGTACAGAGTAAGACACAGATACAGAGTGAGGCTCAGGGACAGAGTGAGACTGTTCTACAGATTGGGGCTCACGTATAGAATGAGATTCAGGTAAAGAGTGAGTCTCAGATACAGAGTGAGGCTCCGGTATATAATGAATCTCAGATACAGAGTGAGGCTCAGGACAGAGTGAGGCTCAGTTACAGAGTGAGGCTGAGATACAGTGTAATGCTCAGGAATATGGTGAAGTTCAGTTCCAGATTGAGCTCAGGTACAGATTGAGGCTCAGATACAGAGTGAGGCTCAGGTACAGAGTGAGGCTCACTTACAGAGTAAGACTCATGTACAGAGTTAGGCTCAGGTACAGAGTGAGACTCAGTCACCGAGTGAGACTCAGATACAAAGTGAGTCTCAGGTACAGAGTGAGACTCAGATACAGAGTGAGGCTCAGGTACAGGATGAGACTCAGGTACAGAATGAGACTCAGGTACAGAATGAGACTCAGATACAGAGTGAGATTCGATACAGAGTGAGGCTCAGGTACAGAATGAGACTCAGATGCAGAGTGAGACTCAGGTATAGCGTGAGGCTCAGATACAGAGTGAGGCTCAGGTACAGAATGAGGCTCAGATACAGAGTGAGGCTGTGATACAGAGTGAGGCTCAGGAACATATTGAGTTCAGTTCCAGAGTGTGGCTCAGGAACATAGTGAAGTTCAGTTCCAGAGTGAGGCTCAGGTACAGAGTAAGGCTCAGATACAGAGTGACACTCAGATACAGAGTGAGGCTCAGGTGCAGAATGAGCCTCAGGACAGAGTGAGAATCAGTTACAGAATGAGGCTCAGGTACAGAGTGGGGGTCAGAACAGAGTGAGGCTCAGGAAAAGTGTCAAGTTAAGTTCCAGAGTGAGGTTCAGGAACAGAATGAGGCTCAGATACACAGTGAGGCTCAGGTACAGATTAAGGCCCAGGTACAGAGCATGACTTAAGTACAGAGTGAGGTTCAGGTACTGAGTGAGACTCAGATACAGAGTGATGTTCAGTAACAAAATGATGCTCTGCTTCAGAGTGAGACTCAGGTACAAAGTGAGGCTCAGATACAGAGTGAGGCTCAGGTACAGAATGAGACTCCGAAACAGAGTGAGGCTCTGATACAGAGTAAGGCTCAGATACAGAGTGAGGCTCCGATACAGAGTGAGACTCAGGTACAGAGTGAGGCTTAGGTAGGGAATGAGACTCAGATATAGAGTGAGGCTCAGATAAAGAGTGAGACTCAGATACAGAGTGAGGCTCTGATACAAGATGAGGCTCAGGTACAGAGAGAGGCTCAGGACAGAGTGAGGCTCAGGTATAGAATGAGACTCAAATGCAGAGTGAGCCTCTGGTCCAGAGTGAGACTCAGGTACAGAGTGAGTCTCAGGTACAGAGTGTGGCTCAGGTACAGAATGAGAATCAGATACAGGGTGAGGCTCTGATACAGAGTGTGGCTCAGATTCAGAGTGAGGCTCAGGTACAGAGTAGGACTCAGTTAAAGAGTGAGTCTCAGATACAGATTGAGGCTCCGGTACAGAATGAGACTCAGATGCAGAGTGAGGCTCAGATACAGAGTGAGGCTCAGGACAGAGTGAGATTCAGTTACAGAGTGAGGCTCAGTTACAGAGTGAGACTCAGATACAGAGTGAGGCTCAGATACAGAGTGAGGCTGAGATACAGAGTGAGGCTCAGGAACATGTTGAAGTTCAGTTCCAGAGTTAGGCACAGGTACAGGGTGAGGCTCAGATACAGGGTGAGGCTCAGGTACAGAGTGAGGCTCAGGTACAGAGTAAGACTCATGTACATAGTGAGGCTCAGGTACAGAATGAGACTCAGATAAGAGTGAGGCTCAGATACAGAGTGAGACTCAGATACAGAGTGAGGCTCAGATACAGAGTGAGGCTCAGATACAGATTAAGACTCATGTACAGATTGAGGCTCAGGTACAGAATTAACTCAGATACAGAGTGAGGCTCAGATACAGAGTGAGGCTGAGATACAGAGTGAGGCTCAGGAACATGGTGAAGTTCAGTTCCAGAGTTAGGCACAGGTACAGGGTGAGGCTCAGATACAGGGTGAGGCTCAGGTACAGAGTAAGACTCATGTACATAGTGAGGCTCAGGTACAGAATGAGACTCAGATAAGAGTGAGGCTCAGATACAGAGTGAGACTCAGATACAGAGTGAGGCTCAGATACAGAGTGAGGCTCAGATACAGAGTGAGGCTCAGATACAGATTAAGACTCATGTACAGAGTAAGGCTCAGGTACAGAGTGAGCCTCAGGACAGAGTGAGAATCAGTTACAGAATGAGGCTCAGGTAGAGAGTGGGGGTCAGAACAGAGTGAAGCTCAGGAAAAGTGTCAAGTCAAGTTCCAGAGTGAGGCTCAGGAACAGAATGAGACTCAGATGCAGACTGAGGCTCTGGTCCAGAGTGAGACTCAGGTACAGAGTGAGGCTTAGGTACAGAGTGAGGCCCAGGTACAGAGTGAGACTCGGGTACAGAGTGAGGCTAAGGGACAGAATGAATCTCAGATACAGAGTGAGGCTCAGGACAGAGTGAGGCTCAGTTACAGAGTGAGGCTGAGATACAGTGTAATGCTCAGGAATATGGTGAAGTTCAGTTCCAGATTGAGCTCAGGTACAGATTGAGGCTCAGACACAGAGTGAAGCTCAGGTACAGAATGAGGCTCACTTACAGAGTAAGACTCATGTACAGAGTTAGGCTCAGGTACAGAGTGAGACTCAGTCACCGAGTGAGGCTCAGATACAAAGTGAGTCTCAGGTACAGAGTGAGACTCAGATACAGAGTGAGGCTCAGGTACAGAATGAGACTCAGGTACAGAATGAGACTCAGATACAGAGTGAGATTCGATACAGAGTGAGGCTCAGGTACAGAATGAGACTCAGATGCAGAGTGAGACTCAGGTATAGCGTGAGGCTCAGATACAGAGTGAGGCTCAGGTACAGAATGAGGCTCAGATACAGAGTGAGGCTGTGATACAGAGTGAGGCTCAGGAACATATTGAGTTCAGTTCCAGAGTGTGGCTCAGGAACATAGTGAAGTTCAGTTCCAGAGTGAGGCTCAGGTACAGAGTAAGGCTCAGATACAGAGTGACACTCAGATACAGAGTGAGGCTCAGGTGCAGAGTGAGCCTCAGGACAGAGTGAGAATCAGTTACAGAATGAGGCTCAGGTACAGAGTGAGGCTCAGGACAGAGTGAGACTCAAATGCAGAGTGAGCCTCTGGTCCAGAGTGAGACTCAGGTACAGAGTGAGTCTCAGGTACAGAGTGTGGCTCAGGTACAGAATGAGACCCAGATACAGGGTGAGGCTCTGATACAGAGTGTGGCTCAGATTCAGAGTGAGGCTCAGGTACAGAGTAGGACTCAGTTAAAGAGTGAGTCTCAGATACAGATTGAGGCTCCGGTACAGAATGAGACTCAGATGCAGAGTGAGGCTCAGATACAGAGTGAGGCTCAGGACAGAGTGAGATTCAGTTACAGAGTGAGGCTCAGTTACAGAGTGAGACTCAGATACAGAGTGAGGCTCAGATACAGAGTGAGGCTGAGATACAGAGTGAGGCTCAGGAACATGGTGAAGTTCAGTTCCAGAGTTAGGCACAGGTACAGGGTGAGGCTCAGATACAGGGTGAGGCTCAGGTACAGAGTGAGGCTCAGGTACAGAGTAAGACTCATGTACATAGTGAGGCTCAGGTACAGAATGAGACTCAGATACAGAGTGAGGCTCAGATACAGAGTGAGACTCAGATACAGAGTGAGGCTCAGATACAGAGTGAGGCTCAGATACAGATTAAGACTCATGTACAGAGTGAGGCTCAGGTACAGAATTAACTCAGATACAGAGTTAGACTCAGATACAGAGTGAGGCTCAGATACAGGATGAGGCTCAGGTGCAGAGTGAGTCTCAGGACAGAGTGAGACTCAGTTACAGAGTGAGACTCAGGTACAGAGTAAGGCTCAGGATCAGATTGAGACTCAGGTACAGAATGAGACTCAGATACAGAGTGAGGCTCTGATACAGAGTGAGGCTCAGATACTGAGTGTGGCTCATGTGCAGTGTGATGCTCAGGTACAGAGTGAGGCTCAGGTACAGAGCAAGGCTCAGATACAGAGACAGGCCCAGGGACAGAATGAGTCTCAGATACAGAGTGAGGCTCAGGTCAGAGTGAGGCTGAGTTACAGAGTGACGCTGAGCTACACAGTGAGGCTCAGGAACATGGTGAAGTTCAGTTCCAGAGTGAGGCTCAGGTACAGAGTGAGGCTCAGGTACAGAGTGAGACACAGAGACACAGTTAGGCCCAGTTACAGAGTGAGACTCAGATACAGAGTAAGGCTCAGGTACAGAATGAGACTCAGGTACAGAGTGAGACTCAGATACAGAGTGAGGCTCAGATACAAAGTGAGTCGCTGGTACAGAGTAAGACACAGATACAGAGTGAGGCTCAGGGACAGAGTGAGACTGTTCTGCAGATTGGGGCTCACGTATAGAATGAGATTCAGTTAAAGAGTGAGTCTCAGATACAGAGTGAGGCTCCGGTATATAATGAGACTCAGATACAGAATGAGGCTCAGGTACAGAATGAGACTCAGATGCAGAGTGAGACTCAGGTATAGCGTGAGGCTCAGATACAGAATGAGGCTCAGGTACAGAATGAGGCTCAGATACAGAGTGAGGCTGTGATACAGAGTGAGGCTCAGGAACATATTGAGTTCAGTTCCAGAGTGTGGCTCAGGAACATAGTGAAGTTCAGTTCCAGAGTGAGGCTCAGGTACAGAGTAAGGCTCAGATACAGAGTGACACTCAGATACAGAGTGAGGCTCAGGTACAGAGTGAGCCTCAGGACAGAGTGAGAATCAGTTACAGAATGAGGCTCAGGTACAGAGTGGGGGTCAAAACAGAGTGACGCTCAGGAAAAGTGTCAAGTTAAGTTCCAGAGTGAGGCTCAGGAACAGAATGAGGCTCAGATACACAGTGAGGCTCAGGTACAGATTAAGGCCCAGGTACAGAGCATGACTTTTGTACAGAGTGAGGTTCAGGTACCGAGTGAGACTCAGATACAGAGTGATGTTCAGTAACAAAATGATGCTCTGCTTCAGAGTGAGACTCAGGTACAAAGTGAGGCTCAGATACAGAGTGAGGCTCAGGTACAGAATGAGACTCCGATACAGAGTGAGACTCAGGTACAGAGTGAGGCTCAGGTAGGGAATGAGACTCAGATATAGAATGAGGCTCAGATAAAGAGTGAGACTCAGATACAGAGTGAGGCTCTGATACAGGATGAGGCTCAGGTACAGAGTGAGGCTCAGGACACAGTGAGACTCAGATACAGCGTGAGGCTCAGGTATAGAATGAGACTCAAATGCAGTGTGAGCCTCTGGTCCAGAGTGAGACTCAGGTACAGAGTGAGTCTCAGGTACAGAGTGTGGCTCAGGTACAAAATGAGACTCAGATACAGGGTGAGGCTCTGATACAGAGTGTGGCTCAGATTCAGAGTGAGGCTCAGGTACAGAGTAGGACTCAGTTAAAGAGTGAGTCTCAGATACAGATTGAGGCTCCGGTACAGAATGAGACTCAGATGCAGAGTGAGGCTCAGATACAGAGTGAGGCTCAGGACAGAGTGAGATTCAGTTACAGAGTGAGGCTCAGTTACAGAGTGAGACTCAGATACAGAGTGAGGCTCAGATACAGAGTGAGGCTGAGATACAGAGTGAGGCTCAGGAACATGGTGAAGTTCAGTTCCAGAGTTAGGCACAGGTACAGGGTGAGGCTCAGATACAGGGTGAGGCTCAGGTACAGAGTGAGGCTCAGGTACAGAGTAAGACTCATGTACATAGTGAGGCTCAGGTACAGAATGAGACTCAGATACAGAGTGAGGCTCAGATACAGAGTGAGACTCAGATACAGAGTGAGGCTCAGATACAGAGTGAGGCTCAGATACAGATTAAGACTCATGTACAGTGTGAGGCTCAGGTACAGAATTAACTCAGATACAGAGTTAGACTCAGATACAGAGTGACACTCAGATACAGAGTGAGGCTCAGGTGCAGAGTGAGCCTCAGGACAGAGTGAGAATCAGTTACAGAATGAGGCTCAGGTACAGAGTGGGGGTAAGAACAGAGTGAGGCTCAGGAAAAGTGTCAAGTTAAGTTCCAGAGTGAGGCTCAGGAACAGAATGAGGCTCAGATACACAGTGAGGCTCAGGTACAGATTAAGGCCCAGGTACAGAGCATGACTTAAGTACAGAGTGAGGTTCAGGTACTGAGTGAGACTCAGATACAGAGTGATGTTCAGTAACAAAATAATGCTCTGCTTCAGAGTGAGACTCAGGTACAAAGTGAGGCTCAGATACAGAGTGAGGCTCAGGTACAGAATGAGACTCCGATACAGAGTGAGGCTCTGATACAGAGTAAGGCTCAGATACAGAGTGAGGCTCGGATACAGAGTGAGACTCAGGTACAGAGTGAGGCTTAGGTAGGGAATGAGACTCAGATATAGAGTGAGGCTCAGATAAAGAGTGAGACTCAGATACAGAGTGAGGCTCTGATACAGGATGAGGCTCAGGTACAGAGTGAGGCTCAGGACAGAGTGAGACTCAGATACAGAGTCAGGCTCAGGTATAGAATGAGACTCAAATGCAGAGTGAGCCTCTGGTCCAGAGTGAGACTCAGGTACAGAGTGAGTCTCAGGTACAGAGTGTGGCTCAGGTACAGAATGAGACTCAGATACAGAGTGAGGCTCTGATACAGAGTGTGGCTCAGATTCAGAGTGAGGCTCAGGTACAGAATGAGGCTCAGATACAGAGTGAGGCTGTGATACAGAGTGAGGCTCAGGAACATATTGAGTTCAGTTCCACAGTGTGGCTCAGGAACATAGTGAAGTTCAGTTCCAGAGTGAGGCTCAGGTACAGAGTAAGGCTCAGATACAGAGTGACACTCAGATACAGAGTGAGGCTCAGGTACAGAGTGAGCCTCAGGACAGAGTGAGAATCAGTTACAGAATGAGGCTCAGGTACAGAGTGGGGGTCAGAACAGAGTGAGGCTCAGGAAAAGTGTCAAGTTAAGTTCCAGAGTGAGGCTCAGGAACAGAATGAGGCTCAGATACAGAGTGAGGGTCAGATACAGAGTCAGACTCAGTACAGAGTGAGGCTCAGGTACAGAGTGGGGCTTGAACAGAGTGATGCTCAGGAAAAGAGCGAAGTTAAGTTCCAGAGTGAGGCTCAGGTACAGAGTGAGGCTCAGGTACAGAGTGAGGCTCAGGAACATGGTGAAGTTCATTTCCAGAGAGAGGCTTAAGTACAGAGTGAGGCTCAGATACAGAGTGAGGCTCAGATACAGAATGAGACTCCGATACAGAGTGAGGCTCTGATACAGAGTGAGGCTCAGATACTGAGTGTGGCTCATGTGCAGTGTGAGACTCAGGTACAGAGTGAGGCTCAGGTACAGAGTAAGGCTCAGATAAAGAGTGAGGCTCAGGTACAGAGTAAGACTCTGATACAGTGTGATGCTCAGGTACAGAGTCAGGCTCCGGAACAGAGTGAGGCTCAGGACAGAGTGAGGGTCAGTTACAGAGTGAGGCTCAGTTACAGAGTGAGGCACAGGTACAGAATGAGACTCCGATACAGAGTGAGACTCAGGTACAGAGTGAGGCTCAGGTAGGGAATGAGACTCAGATATAGAATGAGGCTCAGATAAAGAGTGAGACTCAGATACAGAGTGAGGCTCTGATACAGGATGAGGCTCAGGTACAGAGTGAGGCTCAGGACACAGTGAGACTCAGATACAGCGTGAGGCTCAGGTATAGAATGAGACTCAAATGCAGTGTGAGCCTCTGGTCCAGAGTGAGACTCAGGTACAGAGTGAGTCTCAGGTACAGAGTGTGGCTCAGGTACAAAATGAGACTCAGATACAGGGTGAGGCTCTGATACAGAGTGTGGCTCAGATTCAGAGTGAGGCTCAGGTACAGAGTAGGACTCAGTTAAAGAGTGAGTCTCAGATACAGATTGAGGCTCCGGTACAGAATGAGACTCAGATGCAGAGTGAGGCTCAGATACAGAGTGAGGCTCAGGACAGAGTGAGATTCAGTTACAGAGTGAGGCTCAGTTACAGAGTGAGACTCAGATACAGAGTGAGGCTCAGATACAGAGTGAGGCTGAGATACAGAGTGAGGCTCAGGAACATGGTGAAGTTCAGTTCCAGAGTTAGGCACAGGTACAGGGTGAGGCTCAGATACAGGGTGAGGCTCAGGTACAGAGTGAGGCTCAGGTACAGAGTAAGACTCATGTACATAGTGAGGCTCAGGTACAGAATGAGACTCAGATACAGAGTGAGGCTCAGATACAGAGTGAGACTCAGATACAGAGTGAGGCTCAGATACAGAGTGAGGCTCAGATACAGATTAAGACTCATGTACAGAGTGAGGCTCAGGTACAGAATTAACTCAGATACAGAGTTAGACTCAGATACAGAGTGACACTCAGATACAGAGTGAGGCTCAGGTGCAGAGTGAGCCTCAGGACAGAGTGAGAATCAGTTACAGAATGAGGCTCAGGTACAGAGTGGGGGTCAGAACAGAGTGAGGCTCAGGAAAAGTGTCAAGTTAAGTTCCAGAGTGAGGCTCAGGAACAGAATGAGGCTCAGATACACAGTGAGGCTCAGGTACAGATTAAGGCCCAGGTACAGAGCATGACTTAAGTACAGAGTGAGGTTCAGGTACTGAGTGAGACTCAGATACAGAGTGATGTTCAGTAACAAAATAATGCTCTGCTTCAGAGTGAGACTCAGGTACAAAGTGAGGCTCAGATACAGAGTGAGGCTCAGGTACAGAATGAGACTCCGATACAGAGTGAGGCTCTGATACAGAGTAAGGCTCAGATACAGAGTGAGGCTCGGATACAGAGTGAGACTCAGGTACAGAGTGAGGCTTAGGTAGGGAATGAGACTCAGATATAGAGTGAGGCTCAGATAAAGAGTGAGACTCAGATACAGAGTGAGGCTCTGATACAGGATGAGGCTCAGGTACAGAGTGAGGCTCAGGACAGAGTGAGACTCAGATACAGAGTCAGGCTCAGGTATAGAATGAGACTCAAATGCAGAGTGAGCCTCTGGTCCAGAGTGAGACTCAGGTACAGAGTGAGTCTCAGGTACAGAGTGTGGCTCAGGTACAGAATGAGACTCAGATACAGAGTGAGGCTCTGATACAGAGTGTGGCTCAGATTCAGAGTGAGGCTCAGGTACAGAATGAGGCTCAGATACAGAGTGAGGCTGTGATACAGAGTGAGGCTCAGGAACATATTGAGTTCAGTTCCACAGTGTGGCTCAGGAACATAGTGAAGTTCAGTTCCAGAGTGAGGCTCAGGTACAGAGTAAGGCTCAGATACAGAGTGACACTCAGATACAGAGTGAGGCTCAGGTACAGAGTGAGCCTCAGGACAGAGTGAGAATCAGTTACAGAATGAGGCTCAGGTACAGAGTGGGGGTCAGAACAGAGTGAGGCTCAGGAAAAGTGTCAAGTTAAGTTCCAGAGTGAGGCTCAGGAACAGAATGAGGCTCAGATACAGAGTGAGGGTCAGATACAGAGTCAGACTCAGTACAGAGTGAGGCTCAGGTACAGAGTGGGGCTTGAACAGAGTGATGCTCAGGAAAAGAGCGAAGTTAAGTTCCAGAGTGAGGCTCAGGTACAGAGTGAGGCTCAGGTACAGAGTGAGGCTCAGGAACATGGTGAAGTTCATTTCCAGAGAGAGGCTTAAGTACAGAGTGAGGCTCAGATACAGAGTGAGGCTCAGATACAGAATGAGACTCCGATACAGAGTGAGGCTCTGATACAGAGTGAGGCTCAGATACTGAGTGTGGCTCATGTGCAGTGTGAGACTCAGGTACAGAGTGAGGCTCAGGTACAGAGTAAGGCTCAGATAAAGAGTGAGGCTCAGGTACAGAGTAAGACTCTGATACAGTGTGATGCTCAGGTACAGAGTCAGGCTCCGGAACAGAGTGAGGCTCAGGACAGAGTGAGGGTCAGTTACAGAGTGAGGCTCAGTTACAGAGTGAGGCACAGGTACAGAATGAGACTCCGATACAGAGTGAGACTCAGGTACAGAGTGAGGCTCAGGTAGGGAATGAGACTCAGATATAGAATGAGGCTCAGATAAAGAGTGAGACTCAGATACAGAGTGAGGCTCTGATACAGGATGAGGCTCAGGTACAGAGTGAGGCTCAGGACACAGTGAGACTCAGATACAGCGTGAGGCTCAGGTATAGAATGAGACTCAAATGCAGTGTGAGCCTCTGGTCCAGAGTGAGACTCAGGTACAGAGTGAGTCTCAGGTACAGAGTGTGGCTCAGGTACAAAATGAGACTCAGATACAGGGTGAGGCTCTGATACAGAGTGTGGCTCAGATTCAGAGTGAGGCTCAGGTACAGAGTAGGACTCAGTTAAAGAGTGAGTCTCAGATACAGATTGAGGCTCCGGTACAGAATGAGACTCAGATGCAGAGTGAGGCTCAGATACAGAGTGAGGCTCAGGACAGAGTGAGATTCAGTTACAGAGTGAGGCTCAGTTACAGAGTGAGACTCAGATACAGAGTGAGGCTCAGATACAGAGTGAGGCTGAGATACAGAGTGAGGCTCAGGAACATGGTGAAGTTCAGTTCCAGAGTTAGGCACAGGTACAGGGTGAGGCTCAGATACAGGGTGAGGCTCAGGTACAGAGTGAGGCTCAGGTACAGAGTAAGACTCATGTACATAGTGAGGCTCAGGTACAGAATGAGACTCAGATACAGAGTGAGGCTCAGATACAGAGTGAGACTCAGATACAGAGTGAGGCTCAGATACAGAGTGAGGCTCAGATACAGATTAAGACTCATGTACAGAGTGAGGCTCAGGTACAGAATTAACTCAGATACAGAGTTAGACTCAGATACAGAGTGACACTCAGATACAGAGTGAGGCTCAGGTGCAGAGTGAGCCTCAGGACAGAGTGAGAATCAGTTACAGAATGAGGCTCAGGTACAGAGTGGGGGTCAGAACAGAGTGAGGCTCAGGAAAAGTGTCAAGTTAAGTTCCAGAGTGAGGCTCAGGAACAGAATGAGGCTCAGATACACAGTGAGGCTCAGGTACAGATTAAGGCCCAGGTACAGAGCATGACTTAAGTACAGAGTGAGGTTCAGGTACTGAGTGAGACTCAGATACAGAGTGATGTTCAGTAACAAAATAATGCTCTGCTTCAGAGTGAGACTCAGGTACAAAGTGAGGCTCAGATACAGAGTGAGGCTCAGGTACAGAATGAGACTCCGATACAGAGTGAGGCTCTGATACAGAGTAAGGCTCAGATACAGAGTGAGGCTCGGATACAGAGTGAGACTCAGGTACAGAGTGAGGCTTAGGTAGGGAATGAGACTCAGATATAGAGTGAGGCTCAGATAAAGAGTGAGGCTCAGGTACAGAGTGAGGCTCAGGACAGAGTGAGACTCAGATACAGAGTCAGGCTCAGGTATAGAATGAGACTCAAATGCAGAGTGAGCCTCTGGTCCAGAGTGAGACTCAGGTACAGAGTGAGTCTCAGGTACAGAGTGTGGCTCAGGTACAGAATGAGACTCAGATACAGAGTGAGGCTCTGATACAGAGTGTGGCTCAGATTCAGAGTGAGGCTCAGGTACAGAATGAGGCTCAGATACAGAGTGAGGCTGTGATACAGAGTGAGGCTCAGGAACATATTGAGTTCAGTTCCACAGTGTGGCTCAGGAACATAGTGAAGTTCAGTTCCAGAGTGAGGCTCAGGTACAGAGTAAGGCTCAGATACAGAATGAGGCTCAGGTACAGAGTGAGGCTCAGGTACAGAGTGAGCCTCAGGACAGAGTGAGAATCAGTTACAGAATGAGGCTCAGGTACAGAGTGGGGGTCAGAACAGAGTGAGGCTCAGGAAAAGTGTCAAGTTAAGTTCCAGAGTGAGGCTCAGGAACAGAATGAGGCTCAGATACAGAGTGAGGGTCAGATACAGAGTCAGACTCAGTACAGAGTGAGGCTCAGGTACAGAGTGGGGCTTGAACAGAGTGATGCTCAGGAAAAGAGCGAAGTTAAGTTCCAGAGTGAGGCTCAGGTACAGAGTGAGGCTCAGGTACAGAGTGAGGCTCAGGAACATGGTGAAGTTCATTTCCAGGGAGAGGCTTAAGTACGGAGTGAGGCTCAGATACAGAGTGAGGCTCAGATACAGAATGAGACTCCGATACAGAGTGAGGCTCTGATACAGAGTGAGGCTCAGATACTGAGTGTGGCTCATGTGCAGTGTGAGACTCAGGTACAGAGTGAGGCTCAGGTACAGAGTAAGGCTCAGATAAAGAGTGAGGCTCAGGTACAGAGTAAGACTCTGATACAGTGTGATGCTCAGGTACAGAGTCAGGCTCCGGAACAGAGTGAGGCTCAGGACAGAGTGAGGGTCAGTTACAGAGTGAGGCTCAGTTACAGAGTGAGGCACAGGTACAGAGTGAGGCTCAGGAACATGGTGAAGTTCAGTTCCAGAGTTAGGCTCAGGTACAGAGTGAGGCGCAGGTACAGAGCGAGGCGCAGGTACAGAGTGAGGCTCGGGTACAGATTGAGACTCATGTACAGAGTGAGGCTCAGGTACAGAATGAGGCTCAGATACAGAGTGAGGCTGTGATACAGAGTGAGGCTCAGGAACATATTGAGTTCAGTTCCAGAGTGTGGCTCAGGAACATAGTGAAGTTCAGTTCCAGAGTGAGGCTCAGGTACAGAGTAAGGCTCAGATACAGAGTGACACTCAGATACAGAGTGAGGCTCAGGTGCAGAGTGAGCCTCAGGACAGAGTGAGAATCAGTTACAGAATGAGGCTCAGGTACAGAGTGGGGGTCAGAACAGAGTGAGGCTCAGGAAAAGTGTCAAGTTAAGTTCCAGAGTGAGGCTCAGGAACAGAATGAGGCTCAGATACACAGTGAGGCTCAGGTACAGATTAAGGCCCAGGTACAGAGCATGACTTTTGTACAGAGTGAGGTTCAGGTACTGAGTGAGACTCAGATACAGAGTGATGTTCAGTAACAAAATGATGCTCTGCTTCAGAGTGAGACTCAGGTACAAAGTGAGGCTCAGATACAGAGTGAGGCTCAGGTACAGAATGAGACTCCGATACAGAGTGAGACTCAGGTACAGAGTGAGGCTCAGGTAGGGAATGAGACTCAGATATAGAATGAGGCTCAGATAAAGAGTGAGACTCAGATACAGAGTGAGGCTCTGATACAGGATGAGGCTCAGGTACAGAGTGAGGCTCAGGACACAGTGAGACTCAGATACAGCGTGAGGCTCAGGTATAAAATGAGACTCAAATGCAGTGTGAGCCTCTGGTCCAGCGTGAGACTCAGGTACAGAGTGAGTCTCAGGTACAGAGTGTGGCTCAGGTACAAAATGAGACTCAGATACAGGGTGAGGCTCTGATACAGAGTGTGGCTCAGATTCAGAGTGAGGCTCAGGTACAGAGTAGGACTCAGTTAAAGAGTGAGTCTCAGATACAGATTGAGGCTCCGGTACAGAATGAGACTCAGATGCAGAGTGAGGCTCAGATACAGAGTGAGGCTCAGGACAGAGTGAGATTCAGTTACAGAGTGAGGCTCAGTTACAGAGTGAGACTCAGATACAGAGTGAGGCTCAGATACAGAGTGAGGCTGAGATACAGAGTGAGGCTCAGGAACATGGTGAAGTTCAGTTCCAGAGTTAGGCACAGGTACAGGGTGAGGCTCAGATACAGGGTGAGGCTCAGGTACAGTGTGAGGCTCAGGTACAGAGTAAGACTCATGTACATAGTGAGGCTCAGGTACAGAATGAGACTCAGATACAGAGTGAGGCTCAGATACAGAGTGAGACTCAGATACAGAGTGAGGCTCAGATACAGAGTGAGGCTCAGATACAGATTAAGACTCATGTACAGAGTGAGGCTCAGGTACAGAATTAACTCAGATACAGAGTTAGACTCAGATACAGAGTGACATTCAGATACAGAGTGAGGCTCAGGTGCAGAGTGGGGGTCAGAACAGAGTGAGGCTCTGATACAGAGTAAGGCTCAGATACAGAGTGAGGCTCGGATACAGAGTGAGACTCAGGTACAGAGTGAGGCTTAGGTAGGGAATGAGACTCAGATATAGAGTGAGGCTCAGATTAAGAGTGAGACTCAGATACAGAGTGAGGCTCTGATACAGGATGAGGCTCAGGTACAGAGTGAGGCTCAGGACAGAGTGAGACTCAGATACAGAGTCAGGCTCAGGTATAGAATGAGACTCAAATGCAGAGTGAGCCTCTGGTCCAGAGTGAGACTCAGGTACAGAGTGAGTCTCAGGTACAGAGTGTGGCTCAGGTACAGAATGAGACTCAGATACAGAGTGAGGCTCTGATACAGAATGAGGCTCAGATACAGAGTGAGGCTGTGATACAGAGTGAGGCTCAGGAACATATTGAGTTCAGTTCCACAGTGTGGCTCAGGAACATAGTGAAGTTCAGTTCCAGAGTGAGGCTCAGGTACAGAGTAAGGCTCAGATACAGAGTGACACTCAGATACAGAGTGAGGCTCAGGTACAGAGTGAGCCTCAGGACAGAGTGAGAATCAGTTACAGAATGAGGCTCAGGTACAGAGTGGGGGTCAGAACAGAGTGAGGCTCAGGAAAAGTGTCAAGTTAAGTTCCAGAGTGAGGCTCAGGAACAGAATGAGGCTCAGATACAGAGTGAGGGTCAGATACAGAGTCAGACTCAGTACAGAGTGAGGCTCAGGTACAGAGTGGGGCTTGAACAGAGTGATGCTCAGGAAAAGAGCGAAGTTAAGTTCCAGAGTGAGGCTCAGGTACAGAGTGAGGCTCAGGTACAGAGTGAGGCTCAGGAACATGGTGAAGTTCATTTCCAGAGAGAGGCTTAAGTACAGAGTGAGGCTCAGATACAGAGTGAGGCTCAGATACAGAATGAGACTCCGATACAGAGTGAGGCTCTGATACAGAGTGAGGCTCAGATACTGAGTGTGGCTCATGTGCAGTGTGAGACTCAGGTACAGAGTGAGGCTCAGGTACAGATTAAGGCTCAGATAAAGAGTGAGGCTCAGGTACAGAGTAAGACTCTGATACAGAGTGATGCTCAGGTACAGAGTGAGGCTCCGGAACAGAGTGAGGCTCAGGACAGAGTGAGGGTCAGTTACAGAGTGAGGCTCAGTTACAGAGTGAGGCACAGGTACAGCGTGAGGCTCAGGAACATGGTGAATTTCAGTTCCAGAGTTAGGCTCAGGTACAGAGTGAGGCGCAGGTACAGAGCGAGGCGCAGGTACAGAATGAGGCTCGGGTACAGATTGAGACTCATGTACAGAGTGAGGCTCAGGTACAGAATGAGACTCAGATACAGGGTGAGGCTCAGATACAGAGTGGGACTCAGATACAGAGTGAGGCTCAGGTACAGGATGAGGCTCAGGTACAGAGTGAGGCTCAGGTCATAGTGAGACTCAGTTACAGAGTGAGGCTCAGGTACAGTGTGGGGCTCAGATACAGAGTGCGGCTCAGGTACAGAATGAGACTCAGATACAGAGTGTGACTCAGATACAGAGTGTGGCTCAGTTGCCGAGTGAGCTCAGGTACAGAGTGAGGCTCAGTAACAGAGTGAGGCTCCGGTATAGAATGAGACTCAGATGCAGAGTGAGTCTCAGATACAGAGTGAGGCTCAGGTAAAGAGTGAGGCTCAGGTACAGAGTGAGACTCAGGTACAGAGTGAGACTCAGTTGCAGAGTGCAGCTCATTTACAAAGTGAGGCTCAGATACAGAGTGAGACTCGGATACAGAGTGAGGCTCCATTACAGGATGAGGCTCAGGTACAGAGTGAGGCTCAGGACAGGGTGAGCGTCAGTTACAGAGTGAGGCTCATTTACAGAGTGAGGCTCAGGAACAGAATGAGACTCATGTACAGAGTGAGGCTCAGGTACAGAATGAGACTCAGATACAGAGTGAGGCTCAGATACAGAGTGGGACTCAGATACAGAGTGAGGCTCAGGTACAGGCTGAGGCTCAGGTACAGAGTGAGGCTCAGGTCATAGTGAGACTCAGTTACAGAGTGAGGCTCAGGTACAGAGTGGGGCTCAGAACAGAGTGAGGCTCAGGAAAAGAGTGCAGTTATGTTCCAGAGTGAGGCTCAGGTACAGAGTGAGGCTCAGATACAGAGTGCGGCTCAGGTACAGAATGAGACTCAGATACAGAGTGCGGCTCAGGTACAGAATGAGAATCAGATGCAGAGTGAGACTCAGATACAGAGTGAGGCTCTGGTCCAGAGTGAGACTCAGGTACAGAGTGAGGCTAGGGTAAAGAGTAAGGCTCAGGTACAGAATGAGACTCAGATGCAGAGTAAGACTCAGGTCCAGCGTGAGGCTCAGATACAGAGTAAGGCTTAAGTACAGAATGAGGCTCAGATACAGAGTGAGGCTGAGATACAGAGTGAGGCTCACGAACATGGTGAGATCAGTTCCAGTGTGTGGCTCATGAACAGAGTGAAGTTCAGTTCCAGAGTGAGACTCAGATACAAAGTGAGGCTCTGGTACAGAGTGAGACACAGATACAGAGTGAGGCTCAGGTAAAGAGTGAGACTCTTCTACAGAGTGGGGCTCACGTATAGAATGAGACTCAGGTACAGAGTGAGACTCAGATACAGCGTGAGGCTCAGATAGAGTGTGGCTCAGATACAGAGTGAGGCTCAGGTGCAGAGTGAGACTCAGGAACAGAGTGGGACTCAGGTAAAGAGTGAGTCTCAGATACAGAGTGAGTCTCCGGTATAGAATGAGACTCAGATGCACAGTGAGGCTCAGATATAGAGTGAGACTCGGGTACAGAGTCAGGCTCAGGTACAGAATGAGACTCAGATGCAGAGTGAGACTCAGATGCAGAGTGAGGATCTGATACAGAGTGTGGCTCAGATACAGAGTGTGGCTCAGTTGCAGAGTGAGCTCAAGTACAGAGGGGGACTCAGGTAAAGAGTGAGTCTCAGATACAGAGTGAGGCTCCGGTATAGAATGAGACTCAGATGCAGAGTGAGGCTCAGATACAGAGTGAGGCTCTGGTCCAGAGTGAGACACAGGTACAGAGTGAGGCTCAGGTAAAGAGTGAGGCTCGGGTACAGAGTGAGACTCGGGTACAGAGTGAGGCTCAGGTACAGAATGAGTCTCAGATACAGAGTGAGGCTCAGATACAGAGTGAGGCTCATGTACAGAGTGAGACTCAGGTACATAATTAGACTCAGGTACAGAGTGAGGCAGAGGTACAGAGTGAGACTCAGGTGCAGAGTGCAGCTCATTTACAGAGTGAGGCTCAGATACAGAATGAGACTCAGATACAGAGTGAGACTCAGATACAGAGTGAGGCTCCATTACTGGATGAGGCTCAGGACAGAGTGAGGCTCAGGACAGAGTGAGGCTCAGTTACAGTATGAGGCTCAGTTACAGAGTGAGGCGCAGGTACAGAGTGAGGCTCAGGAACATGATGAAGTTCAGTTCCATAGTGCGGCACAGGTACAGAGTGAGGCTCAGGTACAGAGTGAGACTCATGTACAGAGTGAGGCTCAGGTATAGAATGAGACTCAGATACAGAGTGAGGCTCAGATACAGAGTGGGACTCAGATACAGAGTGAGGCTCAGATACAGGATGAGGCTCGGGTACAGAGTGAGGCTCAGGTCAGAGTGAGACTCAGTTACAGAGTGAGGCTCAGGTACAGAATGAGGCTGAGATACAGAGTATGACTTATGTACAGAGTGAGACTCAGGTACAGAGTGAGACTCAGGTTCAGATTGAGACTCAGGTACAGAGTGAGACTCAAGATGCAGAGTGGGACTCAGATACAGAGTGAGGCTCAGGTGCAGGATCAGGCTCAGGTACAGAGTGAGGCTCAGGTCATAGTGAGACTCAGTTACAGAGTGAGGCTCAGGTACAGAGTGGGGCTCAGATACAGAGTGCGGCTCAGGTACAGAATCAGACTCAGATACAGAGTGTGACTCAGATACAGAGTGTGGCTCAGTTGCCGAGTGAGCTCAGGTACAGAGTGAGGCTCAGTTACAGAGTGAGGCTCCGGTATAGAATGAGACTCAGATGCAGAGTGAGGCTCAGATACAGAGTGAGGCTCAGGTAAAGAGTGAGGCTCAGGTACAGAGTGAGACTCAGGTACAGAGTGAGGCTCCATTACAGCATGAGGCTCAGGTACAGAGTGAGGCTCAGGACAGGGTGAGCGTCAGTTACAGAGTGAGGCTCATTTACAGAGTGAGGCTCAGGTACAGAATGAGATTCAGATACAGAGTGAGGCTCAGATACAGAGTGGGACTCAGATACAGAGTGAGGCTCAGGTACAGGCTGAGGCTCAGGTACAGAGTGAGGCTCAGGTCATAGTGAGACTCAGTTACAGAGTAAGGCTCAGGTACAGAGTGGGGCTCAGAACAGAGTGAGGCTCAGGAAAAGAGTGCAGTTATGTTCCAGAGTGAGGCTCAGGTACAGAGTGAGGCTCAGATACAGAGTGCGGCTCAGGTACAGAATGAGACTCAGATACAGAATGCGGCTCAGGTACTGAATGAGACTCAGTTACAGAGTGAGGCTAGGGTAAAGAGTAAGGCTCAGGTACAGAATGAGACTCAGATGCAGAGTAAGACTCAGGTCCAGCATGAGGCTCAGATACAGAGTGAGGCTGAGATACAGAGTGAGGCTCACGAACATGGTGAGATCAGTTCCAGTGTGTGGCTCATGAACAGAGTGAAGTTCAGTTCCAGAGTGAGGCTCAGATACAAAGTGAGGCTCTGGTACAGAGTGAGACACAGATACAGAGTGAGGCTCAGGTAAAGAGTGAGACTCTTCTACAAAGTGGGGCTCACGTATAGAATGAGACTCAGGTACAGAGTGAGACTCAGATACAGCGTGAGGCTCAGATAGAGTGTGGCTCAGATACAGAGTGAGGCTCAGGTGCAGAGTGAAACTCAGGAACAGAGTGGGACTCAGGTAAAGAGTGAGTCTCAGATACAGAGTGAGTCTCCGGTATAGAATGAGACTCAGATGCAGAGTGAGGCTCAGATACAGAGTGGGACTCAGATACAGAGTGAGGCTCAGGTACAGGATGAGGCTCAGGTACAGAGTGAGGCTCAGGTCATAGTGAGACTCAGTTACAGAGTGAGGCTCAGGTACAGAGTGGGGCTCAGATACAGTGTGCGGCTCAGGTACAGAATGAGACTCAGATACAGGGTGTGACTCAGATACAGAGTGTGGCTCAGTTGCCGAGTGAGCTCAGGTACAGAGTGAGGCTCAGTTACAGAGTGAGGCTCCGGTATAGAATGAGACTCAGATGCAGAGTGAGGCTCAGATACAGAGTGAGGCTCAGGTAAAGAGTGAGGCTCAGGTACAGAGTGAGACTCAGGTACAGAGTGAGGCTCCATTACAGCATGAGGCTCAGGTACAGAGTGAGGCTCAGGACAGGGTGAGCGTCAGTTACAGAGTGACGCTCATTTACAGAGTGAGGCTCAGGTACAGAATGAGATTCAGATACAGAGTGAGGCTCAGATACAGAGTGGGACTCAGATACAGAGTGAGGCTCAGGTACAGGCTGAGGCTCAGGTACAGAGTGAGGCTCAGGTCATAGTGAGACTCAGTTACAGAGTAAGGCTCAGGTACAGAGTGGGGCTCAGAACAGAGTGAGGCTCAGGAAAAGAGTGCAGTTATGTTCCAGAGTGAGGCTCAGGTACAGAGTGAGGCTCAGATACAGAGTGCGGCTCAGGTACAGAATGAGACTCAGATACAGAATGCGGCTCAGGTACTGAATGAGACTCAGTTACAGAGTGAGGCTAGGGTAAAGAGTAAGGCTCAGGTACAGAATGAGACTCAGATGCAGAGTAAGACTCAGGTCCAGCATGAGGCTCAGATACAGAGTGAGGCTGAGATACAGAGTGAGGCTCACGAACATGGTGAGATCAGTTCCAGTGTGTGGCTCATGAACAGAGTGAAGTTCAGTTCCAGAGTGAGGCTCAGATACAAAGTGAGGCTCTGGTACAGAGTGAGACACAGATACAGAGTGAGGCTCAGGTAAAGAGTGAGACTCTTCTACAGAGTGGGGCTCACGTATAGAATGAGACTCAGGTACAGAGTGAGACTCAGATACAGCGTGAGGCTCAGATAGAGTGTGGCTCAGATACAGAGTGAGGCTCAGGTGCAGAGTGAAACTCAGGAACAGAGTGGGACTCAGGTAAAGAGTGAGTCTCAGATACAGAGTGAGTCTCCGGTATAGAATGAGACTCAGATGCAGAGTGAGGCTCAGATATAGAGTGAGGCTCGGGTACAGAGTGAGACTCGGGTACAGAGTGAGGCTCAGGTACAGAATGAGTCTCAGATACAGAGTGAGGCTCAGATACAGAGTGAGGCTCATGTACAGAGTGAGACTCAGGTACAGAGTGAGGCTCAGGTACAGAGTGAGACTCAGGTGCAGAGTGCAGCTCATTTACAGAGTGAGGCTCAGATACAGAATGAGACTCAGATACAGAGTGAGACTCAGATACAGAGTGAGGCTCCATTACTGGATGAGGCTCAGGACAGAGTGAGGCTCAGGACAGAGTGAGGCTCAGTTACAGTATGAGGCTCAGTCACAGAGTGAGGCGCAGGTACAGAGTGAGGCTCAGGAACATGATGAAGTTCAGTTCCAGAGTGAGGTTCATGTACAGAGTGAGGCTCAGATACAGAGTGAAGCGCAGGTACAGAGTGAGGCTCAGGTACAGAGTGAGACTCATGTACAGAGTGAGGCTCGGGTACAGAATGAGACTCAGATACAGAGTGAGGCTCAGATACAGAGTGGGACTCAAATACAGAGTGAGGCTCAGATACAGGATGAGGCTCGGGTACAGAGTGAGGCTCAGGTCAGAGTGAGACTCAGTTACAGAGTGAGGCTCAGGTACAGAATGAGGCTGAGATACAGAGTATGATTTATGTACAGAGTGAGGCTCAGGTACAGAGTGAGGCTCAGATACAGAGTGAGGCTCAGTTACAAAGTGAGGCTCTGCTACAGAGTGAGACTCAGGTACAGAGTGAGACTCAGGTTCAGATTGAGACTCAGGTACAGAGTGAGACTCAAGATGCAGAGTGAGACTCTGATACAGAGTGAGGCTCAGCTACTGAGTGTGGCTCATGTACAGTGTGAGACTCAGGTACAGAGTGAGGCTCAGGTAGAGAGTAAGGCTTAAGTACAGAATGAGGCTCAGATACAGAGTGAGGCTGAGATACAGAGTGAGGCTCACGAACATGGTGAGATCAGTTCCAGTGTGTGGCTCATGAACAGAGTGAAGTTCAGTTCCAGAGTGAGGCTCAGATACAAAGTGAGGCTCTGGTACAGAGTGAGACACAGATACAGAGTGAGGCTCAGGTAAAGAGTGAGACTCTTCTACAGAGTGGGGCTCACGTATAGAATGAGACTCAGGTACAGAGTGAGACTCAGATACAGCGTGAGGCTCAGATAGAGTGTGGCTCAGATACAGAGTGAGGCTCAGGTGCAGAGTGAAACTCAGGAACAGAGTGGGACTCAGGTAAAGAGTGAGTCTCAGATACAGAGTGAGTCTCCGGTATAGAATGAGACTCAGATGCAGAGTGAGGCTCAGATATAGAGTGAGGCTCGGGTGCAGAGTGAGTCTCAGGTACAGAGTGTGGCTCAGGTACAAAATGAGACTCAGATACAGGGTGAGGCTCTGATACAGAGTGTGGCTCAGATTCAGAGTGAGGCTCAGGTACAGAGTAGGACTCAGTTAAAGAGTGAGTCTCAGATACAGATTGAGGCTCCGGTACAGAATGAGACTCAGATGCAGAGTGAGGCTCAGATATAGAGTGAGGCTCAGGACAGAGTGAGATTCAGTTACAGAGTGAGGCTCAGTTACAGAGTGAGACTCAGATACAGAGTGAGGCTCAGATACAGAGTGAGGCTGAGATACAGAGTGAGGCTCAGGAACATGGTGAAGTTCAGTTCCAGAGTTAGGCACAGGTACAGGGTGAGGTCAGATACAGGGTGAGGCTCAGGTACAGAGTGAGGCTCAGGTACAGAGTAAGACTCATGTACATAGTGAGGCTCAGGTACAGAATGAGACTCAGATACAGAGTGAGGCTCAGATACAGAGTGAGACTCAGATACAGAGTGAGGCTCAGATACAGAGTGAGGCTCAGATACAGATTAAGACTCATGTACAGAGTGAGGCTCAGGTACAGAATTAACTCAGATACAGAGTTAGACTCAGATACAGAGTTAGACTCAGATACAGAGTGACACTCAGATGCAGAGTGAGGCTCAGGTGCAGAGTGAGCCTCAGGACAGAGTGAGAATCAGTTACAGAATGAGGCTCAGGTACAGAGTGGGGGTCAGAACAGAGTGAGGCTCAGGAAAAGTGTCAAGTTAAGTTCCAGAGTGAGGCTCAGGAACAGAATGAGGCTCAGATACACAGTGAGGCTCAGGTACAGATTAAGGCCCAGGTACAGAGCATGACTTAAGTACAGAGTGAGGTTCAGGTACTGAGTGAGACTCAGATACAGAGTGATGTTCAGTAACAAAATAATGCTCTGCTTCAGAGTGAGACTCAGGTACAAAGTGAGGCTCAGATACAGAGTGAGGCTCAGGTACAGAATGAGACTCCGATACAGAGTGAGGCTCTGATACAGAGTAAGGCTCAGATACAGAGTGAGGCTCGGATACAGAGTGAGACTCAGGTACAGAGTGAGGCTTAGGTAGGGAATGAGACTCAGATATAGAGTGAGGCTCAGATAAAGAGTGAGACTCAGATACAGAGTGAGGCTCTGATACAGGATGAGGCTCAGGTACAGAGTGAGGCTCAGGACAGAGTGAGACTCAGATACAGAGTCAGGCTCAGGTATAGAATGAGACTCAAATGCAGAGTGAGCCTCTGGTCCAGAGTGAGACTCAGGTACAGAGTGAGTCTCAGGTACAGAGTGTGGCTCAGGTACAGAATGAGACTCAGATACAGAGTGATGCTCTGATACAGAGTGTGGCTCAGATTCAGAGTGAGGCTCAGGTACAGAATGAGGCTCAGATACAGAGTGAGGCTGTGATACAGAGTGAGGCTCAGGAACATATTGAGTTCAGTTCCAGAGTGTGGCTCAGGAACATAGTGAAGTTCAGTTCCAGAGAGAGGCTCAGGTACAGAGTAAGGCTCAGATACAGAGTGACACTCAGATACAGAGTGAGGCTCAGGTACAGAGTGAGCCTCAGGACAGAGTGAGAATCAGTTACAGAATGAGGCTCAGGTACAGAGTGGGGGTCAGAACAGAGTGAGGGTCAGGAAAAGTGTCAAGTTAAGTTCCAGAGTGAGGCTCAGGAACAGAATGAGGCTCAGATACAGAGTGAGGGTCAGATACAGAGTCAGACTCAGATACAGAGTGAGGCTCAGATACAGGATGAGGCTCAGTTACAGAGTGAAGCTCAGGACAGTGTGAGACTCAGTACAGAGTGAGGCTCAGGTACAGAGTGGGGCTTGAACAGAGTGATGCTCAGGAAAAGAGCGAAGTTAAGTTCCAGAGTGAGGCTCAGGTACAGAGTGAGGCTCAGGTACAGAGTGAGGCTCAGGAACATGGTGAAGTTCATTTCCAGAGAGAGGCTTAAGTACAGAGTGAGGCTCAGATACAGAGTGAGGCTCAGATACAGAATGAGACTCCGATACAGAGTGAGGCTCTGATACAGAGTGAGGCTCAGATACTGAGTGTGGCTCATGTGCAGTGTGAGACTCAGGTACAGAGTGAGGCTCAGGTACAGAGTAAGGCTCAGATAAAGAGTGAGGCTCAGGTACAGAGTAAGACTCTGATACAGTGTGATGCTCAGGTACAGAGTCAGGCTCCGGAACAGAGTGAGGCTCAGGACAGAGTGAGGGTCAGTTACAGAGTGAGGCTCAGTTACAGAGTGAGGCACAGGTACAGAGTGAGGCTCAGGAACATGGTGAAGTTCAGTTCCAGAGTTAGGCTCAGGTACAGAGTGAGGCGCAGGTACAGAGCGAGGCGCAGGTACAGAGTGAGGCTCGGGTACAGATTGAGACTCATGTACAGAGTGAGGCTCAGGTACAGAATGAGACTCAGATACAGAGTGAGGCTCAGATACAGAGTGGGACTCAGATACAGAGTGAGGCTCAGGTACAGGATGAGGCTCAGGTACAGAGTGAGGCTCAGGTCATAGTGAGACTCAGTTACAGAGTGAGGCTCAGGTACAGAGTGGGGCTCAGATACAGTGTGCGGCTCAGGTACAGAATGAGACTCAGATACAGGGTGTGACTCAGATACAGAGTGTGGCTCAGTTGCCGAGTGAGCTCAGGTACAGAGTGAGGCTCAGTAACAGAGTGAGGCTCCGGTATAGAATGAGACTCAGATGCAGAGTGAGTCTCAGATACAGAGTGAGGCTCAGGTAAAGAGTGAGGCTCAGGTACAGAGTGAGACTCAGGTACAGAGTGAGACTCAGTTGCAGAGTGCAGCTCATTTACAAAGTGAGGCTCAGATACAGAGTGAGACTCGGATACAGAGTGAGGCTCCATTACAGGATGAGGCTCAGGTACAGAGTGAGGCTCAGGACAGGGTGAGCGTCAGTTACAGAGTGAGGCTCATTTACAGAGTGAGGCTCAGGAACAGAATGAGACTCATGTACAGAGTGAGGCTCAGGTACAGAATGAGACTCAGATACAGAGTGAGGCTCAGATACAGAGTGGCACTCAGATACAGAGTGAGGCTCAGGTACAGGCTGAGGCTCAGGTACAGAGTGAGGCTCAGGTCATAGTGAGACTCAGTTACAGAGTGAGGCTCAGGTACAGAGTGGGGCTCAGAACAGAGTGAGGCTCAGGAAAAGAGGGCAGTTATGTTCCAGAGTGAGGCTCAGGTACAGAGTGAGGCTCAGATACAGAGTGCGGCTCAGGTACAGAATGAGACTCAGATGCAGAGTGAGACTCAGATACAGAGTGAGGCTCTGGTCCAGAGTGAGACTCAGGTACAGAGTGAGGCTAGGGTAAAGAGTAAGGCTCAGGTACAGAATGAGACTCAGATGCAGAGTAAGACTCAGGTCCAGCGTGAGGCTCAGATACAGAGTAAGGCTTAAGTACAGAATGAGGCTCAGATACAGAGTGAGGCTGAGATACAGAGTGAGGCTCACGAACATGGTGAGATCAGTTCCAGTGTGTGGCTCATGAACAGAGTGAAGTTCAGTTCCAGAGTGAGACTCAGATACAAAGTGAGGCTCTGGTACAGAGTGAGACACAGATACAGAGTGAGGCTCAGGTAAAGAGTGAGACTCTTCTACAGAGTGGGGCTCACGTATAGAATGAGACTCAGGTACAGAGTGAGACTCAGATACAGCGTGAGGCTCAGATAGAGTGTGGCTCAGATACAGAGTGAGGCTCAGGTGCAGAGTGAGACTCAGGAACAGAGTGGGACTCAGGTAAAGAGTGAGTCTCAGATACAGAGTGAGTCTCCGGTATAGAATGAGACTCAGATGCAGAGTGAGGCTCAGATATAGAGTGAGACTCGGGTACAGAGTCAGGCTCAGGTACAGAATGAGACTCAGATGCAGAGTGAGACTCAGATGCAGAGTGAGGATCTGATACAGAGTGTGGCTCAGATACAGAGTGTGGCTCAGTTGCAGAGTGAGCTCAAGTACAGAGGGGGACTCAGGTAAAGAGTGAGTCTCAGATACAGAGTGAGGCTCCGGGATAGAATGAGACTCAGATGCAGAGTGAGGCTCAGATACAGAGTGAGGCTCTGGTCCAGAGTGAGACACAGGTACAGAGTGAGGCTCAGGTAAAGAGTGAGGCTCGGGTACAGAGTGAGACTCGGGTACAGAGTGAGGCTCAGGTACAGAATGAGTCTCAGATACAGAGTGAGGCTCAGATACAGAGTGAGGCTCATGTACAGAGTGAGACTCAGGTACATAATTAGACTCAGGTACAGAGTGAGGCTCAGGTACAGAGTGAGACTCAGGTGCAGAGAGCAGCTCATTTACAGAGTGAGGCTCAGATACAGAATGAGACTCAGATACAGAGTGAGACTCAGATACAGAGTGAGGCTCCATTACTGGATGAGGCTCAGGACAGAGTGAGGCTCAGGACAGAGTGAGGCTCAGTTACAGTATGAGGCTCAGTTACAGAGTGAGGCGCAGGTACAGAGTGAGGCTCAGGAACATGATGAAGTTCAGTTCCAGAGTGCGGCTCATGTACAGAGTGAGGCTCAGATACAGAGTGAAGCACAGGTACAGAGTGAGGCTCAGGTACAGAGTGAGACTCATGTACAGAGTGAGGCTCAGGTATAGAATGAGACTCAGATACAGAGTGAGGCTCAGATACAGAGTGGGACTCAGATACAGAGTGAGGCTCAGATACAGGATGAGGCTCGGGTACAGAGTGAGGCTCAGGTCAGAGTGATACTCAGTTACAGATTGAGGCTCAGGTACAGAATGAGGCTGAGATACAGAGTATGACTTATGTACAGAGAGAGGCTCAGGTACAGAGTGAGGCTCAGATACAGAGTGAGGCTCAGTTACAAAGTGAGGCTCTGCTACAGAGTGAGACTCAGGTACAGAGTGAGACTCAGGTTCAGATTGAGACTCAGGTACAGAGTGAGACTCAAGATGCAGAGTGAGGCTCTGATACAGAGTGAGGCTCAGCTACTGAGTGTGGCTCATGTACTGTGTGAGACTCAGGTACAGAGTAAGGCTCAGATACAGAGTGAGGCTCAGTTATAGTGTGTGACTCTGATACAGAGTGAGGCTCAGGTACAGAGTGATGCTCAGGTACAGAGTGAGGCTCAGGTACAGAATGAGACTCAGATACAGAGTGAGGCTCAGATACAGAGTGGGACTCAGATACAGAGTGAGGCTCAGGTACAGGATGAGGCTCAGGTACAGAGTGAGGCTCAGGTCATAGTGAGACTCAGTTACAGAGTGAGGCTCAGGTACAGAGTGGGGCTCAGATACAGAGTGCGGCTCAGGTACAGAATCAGACTCAGATACAGAGTGTGACTCAGATACAGAGTGTGGCTCAGTTGCCGAGTGAGCTCAGGTACAGAGTTAGGCTCAGTTACAGAGTGAGGCTCCGGTATAGAATGAGACTCAGATGCAGAGTGAGGCTCAGATACAGAGTGAGGCTCAGGTAAAGAGTGAGGCTCAGGTACAGAGTGAGACTCAGGTACAGAGTGAGGCTCCATTACAGCATGAGGCTCAGGTACAGAGTGAGGCTCAGGACAGGGTGAGCGTCAGTTACAGGGTGAGGCTCATTTACAGAGTGAGGCTCAGGTACAGAATGAGATTCAGATACAGAGTGAGGCTCAGATACAGAGTGGCACTCAGATACAGAGTGAGGCTCAGGTACAGGCTGAGGCTCAGGTACAGAGTGAGGCTCAGGTCATAGTGAGACTCAGTTACAGAGTAAGGCTCAGGTACAGAGTGGGGCTCAGAACAGAGTGAGGCTCAGGAAAAGAGTGCAGTTATGTTCCAGAGTGAGGCTCAGGTACAGAGTGAGGCTCAGATACAGAGTGCGGCTCTGGTACAGAATGAGACTCAGATACAGAATGCGGCTCAATAACTGAATGAAACTCAGATGCAGAGTGAGGCTCAGATACAGAGTGAGGCTCTGGTCCAGAGTAAGACTCAGTTACAGAGTGAGGCTAGGGTAAAGAGTAAGGCTCAGGTACAGAATGAGACTCAGATGCAGAGTAAGACTCAGGTCCAGCATGAGGCTCAGATACAGAGTGAGGCTTAAGTACAGAATGAGGCTCAGATACAGAGTGAGGCTGAGATACAGAGTGAGGCTCACGAACATGGTGAGATCAGTTCCAGTGTGTGGCTCATGAACAGAGTGAAGTTCAGTTCCAGAGTGAGGCTCAGATACAAAGTGAGGCTCTGGTACAGAGTGAGACACAGATACAGAGTGAGGCTCAGGTAAAGAGTGAGACTCTTCTACAGAGTGGGGCTCACGTATAGAATGAGACTCAGGTACAGAGTGAGACTCAGATACAGCGTGAGGCTCAGATAGAGTGTGGCTCAGATACAGAGTGAGGCTCAGGTGCAGAGTGAAACTCAGGAACAGAGTGGGACTCAGGTAAAGAGTGAGTCTCAGATACAGAGTGAGTCTCCGGTATAGAATGAGACTCAGATGCAGAGTGAGGCTCAGATATAGAGTGAGGCTCGGGTACAGAGTGAGACTCGGGTACAGAGTGAGGCTCAGGTACAGAATGAGTCTCAGATACAGAGTGAGGCTCAGATACAGAGTGAGGCTCATGTACAGAGTGAGACTCAGGTACAGAGTGAGGCTCAGGTACAGAGTGAGACTCAGGTGCAGAGTGCAGCTCATTTACAGAGTGAGGCTCAGATACAGAATGAGACTCAGATACAGAGTGAGACTCAGATACAGAGTGAGACTCCATTACTGGATGAGGCTCAGGACAGAGTGAGGCTCAGGACAGAGTGAGGCTCAGTTACAGTATGAGGCTCAGTCACAGAGTGAGGCGCAGGTACAGAGTGAGGCTCAGGAACATGATGAAGTTCAGTTCCAGAGTGCGGTTCATGTACAGAGTGAGGCTCAGATACAGAGTGAAGTGCAGGTACAGAGTGAGGCTCAGGTACAGAGTGAGACTCATGTACAGAGTGAGGCTCGGGTACAGAATGAGACTCAGATACAGAGTGAGGCTCAGATACAGAGTGGGACTCAAATACAGAGTGAGGCTCAGATACAGGATGAGGCTCGGGTACAGAGTGAGGCTCAGGTCAGAGTGAGACTCAGTTACAGAGTGAGGCTCAGGTACAGAATGAGGCTGAGATACAGAGTGAGGCTTAAGTACAGAATGAGGCTCAGATACAGAGTGAGGCTGAGATACAGAGTGAGGCTCACGAACATGGTGAGATCAGTTCCAGAGTGTGGCTCATGAACAGAGTGAAGTTCAGTTCCAGAGTGAGACTCAGATACAAAGTGAGGCTCTGGTACAGAGTGAGACACAGATACAGAGTGAGGCTCAGGTAAAGAGTGAGACTCTTCTACAGAGTGCGGCTCGGGTACAGAGTGAGGCTCAGGTACAGAATGAGTCTCAGATACAGAGTGAGGCTCAGATACAGAGTGAGGCTCAGATATAGGATGAGGCTCAGGTACAGAGTGAGGCTCAGGTCAGAGTGAGACTCAGTTACAGAGTGAGGCTCAGGTACAGAATGAGGCTGAGATACAGAGTATGACTTAAGTACAGAGTGAGGCTCAGGTACAGAGTGAGGCTCAGATACAGAGTGAGGCTCAGTTACAAAGTGAGGCTCTGCTACAGAGTGAGACTCAGGTACAGAGTGAGACTCAGGTTCAGATTGAGACTCAGGTACAGAGTGAGACTCAAGATGCAGAGTGAGGCTCTGATACAGAGTGAGGCTCAGCTACTGGGTGTGGCTCATGTACAGTGTGAGACTCAGGTACAGAGTGAGGCTCAGGTACAGAGTAAGGCTCAGATACAGAGTGAGGCTCAGGTACAGTGTGTGACTCTGATACAGAGTGATGCTCAGGTACAGAGTGAGGCTCAGGTACAGAGTGAGACTCAGGTACAGAGTGAGGCTCCGGTACAGAGTAGGACTCATGCACAGAGTGAGGCTCAGGTACAGAATGGGACTCAGATACAGAGTGAGACTCAGATACAGAGTGAGGCTCCATTCCAGGATGAGGCTCAGGTACAGATTGAGGCTCAGGACAGAGTGAGGGTCAGTTACAGAGTGAGGCTCAGTTACAGAGTTAGGCTCAGGTACAGAACGAGACTCATGTACAGAGTGAGGCTCAGGTACAGAATGAGACTCATGTACAGAGTGAGGCTCAGGTACAGAATGAGACTCAGATACAGAGTGAGGCTCAGGAACAGAGTGAGGCTCAGGTACAGAGTGAGACTCATGTACAGAGTGAGGCTCAGGTACAGAATGAGACTCAGATACAGAGTGAGGCTCAGATACAGAGTGGGACTCAAATACAGAGTGAGGCTCAGATACAGGATGAGGCTCGGGTACAGAGTGAGGCTCAGGTCAGAGTGAGACTCAGTTACAGAGTGAGGCTCAGGTACAGAATGAGGCTGAGATACCGAGTATGACTTATGTACAGAGTGAGGCTCAGGTACAGAGTGAGGCTCAGATACAGAGTGAGGCTCAGTTACAAAGTGAGGCTCTGCTACAGAGTGAGACTCAGGTACAGAGTGAGACTCAGGTACAGATTGAGACTCAGGTACAGAGGGAGACTCAAGATGCAGAGTGAGACTCTGATACAGAGTGAGGCTCAGCTACTGAGTGTGGCTCATGTACAGTGTGAGACTCAGATGCAGAGTGAGGCTCCGATACAGAGTGAGACTCAGCTACCGAGTGAGACTCAGATACAAAGTGAGTCTCAGGTACAGAGTGATAGTCAGATCCAGAGTGAGGCTCAAGTACAGAATGAGGCTCAGATACAGAGTGAGGCTGTGATACAGAGTGAGGCTCAGGAACATGGTGAGTTCAGTTCCAGAGTGAGGCTCAGGTACAGAGTGAGGCTCAGATACAGAGTGAGGCTCTGGTACAGGCTGAGGCTCAGGTACAGAGTGAGGCTCAGGTCATAGTGAGACTCAGTTACAGAGTGAGGCTCAGGTACAGAGTGGGGCTCAGAACAGAGTGAGGCTCAGGAAAAGAGTGCAGTTATGTTCCAGAGTGAGGCTCAGGTACAGAGTGAGGCTCAGATACAGAGTGCGGCTCAGGTACAGAATGAGACTCAGATACAGAGTGCGGCTCAGGTACAGAATGAGACTCAGATGCAGAGTGAGGCTCAGATATAGAGTGAGGCTCTGGTCCAGAGTGAGACTCAGGTACAGAGTGAGGCTAGGGTAAAGAGTAAGGCTCAGGTACAGAATGAGACTCAGATGCAGAGTAAGACTCAGGTCCAGCGTGAGGCTCAGATACAGAGTGAGGCTTAAGTACAGAATGAGGCTCAGATACAGAGTGAGGCTGAGATACAGAGTGAGGCTCACGAACATGGTGAGATCAGTTCCAGAGTGTGGCTCATGAACAGAGTGAAGTTCAGTTCCAGAGTGAGACTCAGATACAAAGTGAGGCTCTGGTACAGAGTGAGACACAGATACAGAGTGAGGCTCAGGTAAAGAGTGAGACTCTTCTACAGAGTGGGGCTCGGGTACAGAGTGAGGCTCAGGTACAGAATGAGTCTCAGATACAGAGTGAGGCTCAGATACAGAGTGAGGCTCAGATACAGAGTGAGGCTCAGATACAGGATGAGGCTCAGGTACAGAGTGAGGCTCAGGTCAGAGTGAGACTCAGTTACAGAGTGAGGCTCAGGTACAGAATGAGGCTGAGATACAGAGTATGACTTAAGTACAGAGTGAGGCTCAGGTACAGAGTGAGGCTCAGATACAGAGTGAGGCTCAGTTACAAAGTGAGGCTCTGCTACAGAGTGAGACTCAGGTACAGAGTGAGACTCAGGTTCAGATTGAGACTCAGGTACAGAGTGAGACTCAAGATGCAGAGTGAGGCTCAGCTACTGGGTGTGGCTCATGTACAGTGTGAGACTCAGGTACAGAGTGAGGCTCAGGTACAGAGTAAGGCTCAGATACAGAGTGAGGCTCAGGTACAGTGTGTGACTCTGATACAGAGTGATGCTCAGGTACAGAGTGAGGCTCAGGTACAGAGTGAGACTCAGGTACAGAGTGAGGCTCCGGTACAGAGTAGGACTCATGCACAGAGTGAGGCTCAGGTACAGAATGGGACTCAGATACAGAGTGAGACTCAGATACAGAGTGAGGCTCCATTCCAGGATGAGGCTCAGGTACAGAGTGAGGCTCAGGACAGAGTGAGGGTCAGTTACAGAGTGAGGCTCAGTTACAGAGTTAGGCTCAGGTACAGAACGAGACTCATGTACAGAGTGAGGCTCAGGTACAGAATGAGACTCATGTACAGAGTGAGGCTCAGGTACAGAATGAGACTCAGATACAGAGTGAGGCTCAGGAACAGAGTGAGGCTCAGGTACAGAGTGAGACTCATGTACAGAGTGAGGCTCAGGTACAGAATGAGACTCAGATACAGAGTGAGGCTCAGATACAGAGTGGGACTCAAATACAGAGTGAGGCTCAGATACAGGATGAGGCTCGGGTACAGAGTGAGGCTCAGGTCAGAGTGAGACTCAGTTACAGAGTGAGGCTCAGGTACAGAATGAGGCTGAGATACCGAGTATGACTTATGTACAGAGTGAGGCTCAGGTACACAGTGAGGCTCAGATACAGAGTGAGGCTCAGTTACAAAGTGAGGCTCTGCTACAGAGTGAGACTCAGGTACAGAGTGAGACTCAGGTACAGATTGAGACTCAGGTACAGAGTGAGACTCAAGATGCAGAGTGAGACTCTGATACAGAGTGAGGCTCAGCTACTGAGTGTGGCTCATGTACAGTGTGAGACTCAGATGCAGAGTGAGGCTCAGATACAGAGTGAGACTCAGCTACCGAGTGAGACTCAGATACAAAGTGAGTCTCAGGTACAGAGTGATAGTCAGATCCAGAGTGAGGCTCAAGTACAGAATGAGGCTCAGATACAGAGTGAGGCTGTGATACAGAGTGAGGCTCAGGAACATGGTGAGTTCAGTTCCAGAGTGAGGCTCAGGTACAGAGTGAGGCTCAGATACAGAGTGAGGCTCTGGTACAGGCTGAGGCTCAGGTACAGAGTGAGGCTCAGGTCATAGTGAGACTCAGTTACAGAGTGAGGCTCAGGTACAGAGTGGGGCTCAGAACAGAGTGAGGCTCAGGAAAAGAGTGCAGTTATGTTCCAGAGTGAGGCTCAGGTACAGAGTGAGGCTCAGATACAGAGTGCGGCTCAGGTACAGAATGAGACTCAGATACAGAGTGCGGCTCAGGTACAGAATGAGACTCAGATGCAGAGTGAGGCTCAGATATAGAGTGAGGCTCTGGTCCAGAGTGAGACTCAGGTACAGAGTGAGGCTAGGGTAAAGAGTAAGGCTCAGGTACAGAATGAGACTCAGATGCAGAGTAAGACTCAGGTCCAGCGTGAGGCTCAGATACAGAGTGAGGCTTAAGTACAGAATGAGGCTCAGATACAGAGTGAGGCTGAGATACAGAGTGAGGCTCACGAACATGGTAAGATCAGTTCCAGAGTGTGGCTCATGAACAGAGTGAAGTTCAGTTCCAGAGTGAGACTCAGATACAAAGTGAGGGTCTGGTACAGAGTGAGACACAGATACAGAGTGAGGCTCAGGTAAAGAGTGAGACTCTTCTACAGAGTGGGGCTCGGGTACAGAGTGAGGCTCAGGTACAGAATGAGTCTCAGATACAGAGTGAGGCTCAGATACAGAGTGAGGCTCAGATACAGAGTGAGGCTCAGATACAGGATGAGGCTCAGGTACAGAGTGAGGCTCAGGTCAGAGTGAGACTCAGTTACAGAGTGAGGCTCAGGTACAGAATGAGGCTGAGATACAGAGTATGACTTAAGTACAGAGTGAGGCTCAGGTACAGAGTGAGGCTCAGATACAGAGTGAGGCTCAGTTACAAAGTGAGGCTCTGCTACAGAGTGAGACTCAGGTACAGAGTGAGACTCAGGTTCAGATTGAGACTCAGGTACAGAGTGAGACTCAAGATGCAGAGTGAGGCTCAGCTACTGGGTGTGGCTCATGTACAGTGTGAGACTCAGGTACAGAGTGAGGCTCAGGTACAGAGTAAGGCTCAGATACAGAGTGAGGCTCAGGTACAGTGTGTGACTCTGATACAGAGTGATGCTCAGGTACAGAGTGAGGCTCAGGTACAGAGTGAGACTCAGGTACAGAGTGAGGCTCAGGTACAGAGTAGGACTCATGCACAGAGTGAGGCTCAGGTACAGAATGGGACTCAGATACAGAGTGAGACTCAGATACAGAGTGAGGCTCCATTCCAGGATGAGGCTCAGGTACAGAGTGAGGCTCAGGACAGAGTGAGGGTCAGTTACAGAGTGAGGCTCATTTACAGAGTTAGGCTCAGGTACAGAACGAGACTCATGTACAGAGTTAGGCTCAGGTACAGAATGAGACTCATGTACAGAGTGAGGCTCAGGTACAGAATGAGACTCAGATACAGAGTGAGGCTCAGGAACAGAGTGAGGCTCAGGTACAGAGTGAGACTCATGTACAGAGTGAGGCTCAGGTACAGAATGAGACTCAGATACAGAGTGAGGCTCAGATACAGAGTGGGACTCAAATACAGAGTGAGGCTCAGATACAGGATGAGGCTCGGGTACAGAGTGAGGCTCAGGTCAGAGTGAGACTCAGTTACAGAGTGAGGCTCAGGTACAGAATGAGGCTGAGATATCGAGTATGACTTATGTACAGAGTGAGGCTCAGGTACACAGTGAGGCTCAGATACAGAGTGAGGCTCAGTTACAAAGTGAGGCTCTGCTACAGAGTGAGACTCAGTTACAGAGTGAGACTCAGGTTCAGATTGAGACTCAGGTACAGAGTGAGACTCAAGATGCAGAGTGAGACTCTGATACAGAGTGAGGCTCAGCTACTGAGTGTGGCTCATGTACAGTGTGAGACTCAGATGCAGAGTGAGGCTCAGATACAGAGTGAGACTCAGCTACCGAGTGAGAATCAGATACAAAGTGAGTCTCAGGTACAGAGTGATAGTCAGACCCAGAGTGAGGCTCAAGTACAGAATGAGGCTCAGATACAGAGTGAGGCTGTGATACAGAGTGAGGCTCAGGAACATGGTGAGTTCAGTTCCAGAGTGAGGCTCAGGTGCAGAGTGAGGCTCAGATACAGAGTGAGGCTCTGGTACAGGCTGAGGCTCAGGTACAGAGTGAGGCTCAGGTCATAGTGAGACTCAGTTACAGAGTGAGGCTCAGGTACAGAGTGGGGCTCAGAACAGAGTGAGGCTCAGGAAAAGAGTGCAGTTATGTTCCAGAGTGAGGCTCAGGTACAGAGTGAGGCTCAGATACAGAGTGCGGCTCAGGTACAGAATGAGACTTAGATACAGAGTGCGGCTCAGGTACAGAATGAGACTCAGATGCAGAGTGAGGCTCAGATATAGAGTGAGGCTCTGGTCCAGAGTGAGACTCAGGTACAGAGTGAGACTCAGGTTCAGATTGAGACTCAGGTACAGAGTGAGACTCAAGATGCAGAGTGAGGCTCTGATACAGAGTGAGGCTCAGCTACTGGGTGTGGCTCATGTACAGTGTGAGACTCAGGTACAGAGTGAGGCTCAGGTACAGAGTAAGGCTCAGATACAGAGTGAGGCTCAGGTACAGTGTGTGACTCTGATACAGAGTGATGCTCAGGTACAGAGTGAGGCTCAGGTACAGAGTGAGACTCAGGTACAGAGTGAGGCTCAGGTACAGAGTAGGACTCATGCACAGAGTGAGGCTCAGGTACAGAATGGGACTCAGATACAGAGTGAGACTCAGATACAGAGTGAGGCTCCATTCCAGGATGAGGCTCAGGTACAGAGTGAGGCTCAGGACAGAGTGAGGGTCAGTTACAGAGTGAGGCTCATTTACAGAGTTAGGCTCAGGTACAGAACGAGACTCATGTACAGAGTGAGGCTCAGGTACAGAATGAGACTCATGTACAGAGTGAGGCTCAGGTACAGAATGAGACTCAGATACAGAGTGAGGCTCAGGTACAGAGTGGGACTCAGATACAGAGTGAGGCTCAGGTACAGGCTGAGGCTCAGGTACAGAGTGAGGCTCAGGTACAGAGTGGGACTCAGATACAGAGTGAGGCTCAGGTACAGAGTGAGGCTCAGATACAGAGTGCGGCTCAGATACAGAATGAGACTCAGATGCAGAGTGAGGCTCAGATACAGAGTGAGGCTTAGGTGCAGAGTGAGCTCAGGAACAGAGTGGGACTCAGGTAAAGAGTGAGTCTCAGATGCAGAGTGAGTCTTCGGTATAGAATGAGACTCAGATGCAGAGTGAGGCTCAGATATAGAGTGAAGTTCAGTTCCAGAGTGCGGCTCATGTACAGAGTGAGGCTCAGATACAGAGTGAGGTGCAGGTACAGAGTGAGGCTCAGGTACAGAGTGAGACTCATGTACAGAGTGAGGCTCAGGTACAGAATGAGACTCAGATACAGAGTGAGGCTTAGATACAGAGTGGGACTCAGATACAGAGTGAGGCTCAGATACAGGATGAGGCTCCGGTATAGAATGAGACTCAGATGCAGAGTGAGGCTCAGATATAGAGTGAGGCTCTGGTCCAGAGTGAGACTCAGGTACAGAGTGAGGCTCAGGTAAAGAATGAGGCTCAGGTACAGAGTGAGGCTCAGGACAGTGTGAGACTCAGTTAGAGAGTGAGGCTCATGTACAGAGTGGGTCTTAAACAGACTGATGCTCAGGAAAAGAGCGAAGTTAAGTTCCAGAGTGAGGCTCAGGTACAGAGTGAGGCTCAGGTACAGATTGAGGCTCATGAACATGGTGAATTTCATTTCCAGAGTGAGCCTCAGGTACAGAGTGAGGCTTAGATACAGAGTGATGCTCAGATACAGAATGAGACTCCGATACAGAGTGAGGCTGTGATACAGAGTGAGGCTCAGATACTGAGTGTGGCTCATGTGCAGTGTGAGACTCAGGTACAGAGTGAGAATCAGGTACAGAGTGAGGCTCAGGTGCAGAGTGAAACTCAGGAACAGAGTGGGACTCGGGTAAAGAGTGAGTCTCAGATACAGAGTGAGTCTCCGGTATAGAATGAGACTCAGATGCAGAGTGAGGCTCAGATATAGAGTGAGGCTCGGGTACAGAGTGAGACTCGGGTACAGAGTGAGGCTCAGGTACAGAATGAGTCTCAGATACAGAGTGAGGCTCAGATACAGAGTGAGGCTCATGTACAGAGTGAGACTCAGGTACAGAGTGAGGCTCAGGTACAGAGTGAGACTCAGGTGCAGAGTGCAGCTCATTTACAGAGTGAGGCTCAGATACAGAATGAGACTCAGATACAGAGTGAGACTCAGATACAGAGTGAGGCTCCATTACTGGATGAGGCTCAGGACAGAGTGAGGCTCAGGACAGAGTAAGGCTCAGTTACAGTATGAGGCTCAGTCACAGAGTGAGGCGCAGGTACAGAGTGAGGCTCAGGAACATGATGAAGTTCAGTTCCAGAGTGTGGTTCATGTACAGAGTGAGGCTCAGATACAGAGTGAAGCGCAGGTACAGAGTGAGGCTCAGGTACAGAATGAGACTCAGATGCAGAGTAAGACTCAGGTCCAGCGTGAGGCTCAGATACAGAGTGAGGCTTAAGTACAGAATGAGGCTCAGATACAGAGTGAGGCTGAGATACAGAGTGAGGCTCACGAACATGGTGAGATCAGTTCCAGAGTGTGGCTCATGAACAGAGTGAAGTTCAGTTCCAGAGTGAGACTCAGATACAAAGTGAGGCTCTGGTACAGAGTGAGACACAGATACAGAGTGAGGCTCAGGTAAAGAGTGAGACTCTTCTACAGAGTGGGGCTCGGGTATAGAGTGAGGCTCAGGTACAGAATGAGTCTCAGATACAGAGTGAGGCTCAGATACAGAGTGAGGCTCAGATACAGAGTGAGGCTCAGATACAGGATGAGGCTCAGGTACAGAGTGAGGCTCAGGTCAGAGTGAGACTCAGTTACAGAGTGAGGCTCAGGTACAGAATGAGGCTGAGATACAGAGTATGACTTAAGTACAGAGTGAGGCTCAGGTACAGAGTGAGGCTCAGATACAGAGTGAGGCTCAGTTACAAAGTGAGGCTCTGCTACAGAGTGAGACTCAGGTACAGAGTGAGACTCAGGTTCAGATTGAGACTCAGGTTCAGATTGAGACTCAGGTACAGAGTGAGACTCAAGATGCAGAGTGAGGCTCAGCTACTAGGTGTGGCTCATGTACAGTTTGAGACTCAGGTACAGAGTGAGGCTCAGGTACAGAGTAAGGCTCAGATACAGAGTGAGGCTCAGGTACAGTGTGTGACTCTGATACAGAGTGATGCTCAGGTACAGAGTGAGGCTCAGGTACAGAGTGAGACTCAGGTACAGAGTGAGGCTCAGGTACAGAGTAGGACTCATGCACAGAGTGAGGCTCAGGTACAGAATGGGACTCAGATACAGAGTGAGACTCAGATACAGAGTGAGGCTCCATTCCAGGATGAGGCTCAGGTACAGAGTGAGGCTCAGGACAGAGTGAGGGTCAGTTACAGAGTGAGGCTCATTTACAGAGTTAGGCTCAGGTACAGAACGAGACTCATGTACAGAGTGAGGCTCAGGTACAGAATGAGACTCATGTACAGAGTGAGGCTCAGGTACAGAATGAGACTCAGATACAGAGTGAGGCTCAGGAACAGAGTGAGGCTCAGGTACAGAGTGAGACTCATGTACAGAGTGAGGCTCAGGTACAGAATGAGACTCAGATACAGAGTGAGGCTCAGATACAGAGTGGGACTCAAATACAGAGTGAGGCTCAGATACAGGATGAGGCTCGGGTACAGAGTGAGGCTCAGGTCAGAGTGAGACTCAGTTACAGAGTGAGGCTCAGGTACAGAATGAGGCTGAGATACCGAGTATGACTTATGTACAGAGTGAGGCTCAGGAACAGAGTGAGGCTCAGGTACAGAATGAGGCTGAGATACAGAGTATGACTTATGTACAGAGTGAGGCTCAGGTACAGAGTGAGGCTCAGATACAGAGTGAGGCTCAGTTACAAAGTGAGGCTCTGCTACAGAGTGAGACTCAGTTACAGAGTGAGACTCAGGTTCAGATTGAGACTCAGGTACAGAGTGAGACTCAAGATGCAGAGTGAGACTCTGATACAGAGTGAGGCTCAGCTACTGAGTGTGGCTCATGTACAGTGTGAGACTCAGATGCAGAGTGAGGCTCAGATACAGAGTGAGACTCAGCTACCGAGTGAGACTCAGATACAAAGTGAGTCTCAGGTACAGAGTGATAGTCAGATCCAGAGTGAGGCTCAAGTACAGAATGAGGCTCAGATACAGAGTGAGGCTGTGATACAGAGTGAGGCTCAGGAACATGGTGAGTTCAGTTCCAGAGTGAGGCTCAGGTGCAGAGTGAGGCTCAGATACAGAGTGAGGCTCTGGTACAGGCTGAGGCTCAGGTACAGAGTGAGGCTCAGGTCATAGTGAGACTCAGTTACAGAGTGAGGCTCAGGTACAGAGTGGGGCTCAGAACAGAGTGAGGCTCAGGAAAAGAGTGCAGTTATGTTCCAGAGTGAGGCTCAGGTACAGAGTGAGGCTCAGATACAGAGTGCGGCTCAGGTACAGAATGAGACTTAGATACAGAGTGCGGCTCAGGTACAGAATGAGACTCAGATGCAGAGTGAGGCTCAGATATAGAGTGAGGCTCTGGTCCAGAGTGAGACTCAGGTACAGAGTGAGACTCAGGTTCAGATTGAGACTCAGGTACAGAGTGAGACTCAAGATGCAGAGTGAGGCTCTGATACAGAGTGAGGCTCAGCTACTGGGTGTGGCTCATGTACAGTGTGAGACTCAGGTACAGAGTGAGGCTCAGGTACAGAGTAAGGCTCAGATAAAGAGTGAGGCTCAGGTACAGTGTGTGACTCTGATACAGAGTGATGCTCAGGTACAGAGTGAGGCTCAGGTACAGAGTGAGACTCAGGTACAGAGTGAGGCTCAGGTACAGAGTAGGACTCATGCACAGAGTGAGGCTCAGGTACAGAATGGGACTCAGATACAGAGTGAGACTCAGATACAGAGTGAGGCTCCATTCCAGGATGAGGCTCAGGTACAGAGTGAGGCTCAGGACAGAGTGAGGGTCAGTTACAGAGTGAGGCTCATTTACAGAGTTAGGCTCAGGTACAGAACGAGACTCATGTACAGAGTGAGGCTCAGGTACAGAATGAGACTCATGTACAGAGTGAGGCTCAGGTACAGAATGAGACTCAGATACAGAGTGAGGCTCAGGTACAGAGTGGGACTCAGATACAGAGTGAGGCTCAGGTACAGGCTGAGGCTCAGGTACAGAGTGAGGCTCAGGTACAGAGTGGGACTCAGATACAGAGTGAGGCTCAGGTACAGAGTGAGGCTCAGATACAGAGTGCGGCTCAGATACAGAATGAGACTCAGATGCAGAGTGAGGCTCAGATACAGAGTGAGGCTTAGGTGCAGAGTGAGCTCAGGAACAGAGTGGGACTCAGGTAAAGAGTGAGTCTCAGATGCAGAGTGAGTCTCCGGTATAGAATGAGACTCAGATGCAGAGTGAGGCTCAGATATAGAGTGAAGTTCAGTTCCAGAGTGCGGCTCATGTACAGAGTGAGGCTCAGATACAGAGTGAGGTGCAGGTACAGAGTGAGGCTCAGGTACAGAGTGAGACTCATGTACAGAGTGAGGCTCAGGTACAGAATGAGACTCAGATACAGAGTGAGGCTTAGATACAGAGTGGGACTCAGATACAGAGTGAGGCTCAGATACAGGATGAGGCTCCGGTATAGAATGAGACTCAGATGCAGAGTGAGGCTCAGATATAGAGTGAGGCTCTGGTCCAGAGTGAGACTCAGGTACAGAGTGAGGCTCAGGTAAAGAATGAGGCTCAGGTACAGAGTGAGGCTCAGGACAGTGTGAGACTCAGTTAGAGAGTGAGGCTCATGTACAGAGTGGGTCTTAAACAGACTGATGCTCAGGAAAAGAGCGAAGTTAAGTTCCAGAGTGAGGCTCAGGTACAGAGTGAGGCTCAGGTACAGATTGAGGCTCATGAACATGGTGAATTTCATTTCCAGAGTGAGCCTCAGGTACAGAGTGAGGCTTAGATACAGAGTGATGCTCAGATACAGAATGAGACTCCGATACAGAGTGAGGCTGTGATACAGAGTGAGGCTCAGATACTGAGTGTGGCTCATGTGCAGTGTGAGACTCAGGTACAGAGTGAGAATCAGGTACAGAGTGAGGCTCAGGTGCAGAGTGAAACTCAGGAACAGAGTGGGACTCGGGTAAAGAGTGAATCTCAGATACAGAGTGAGTCTCCGGTATAGAATGAGACTCAGATGCAGAGTGAGGCTCAGATATAGAGTGAGGCTCGGGTACAGAGTGAGACTCGGGTACAGAGTGAGGCTCAGGTACAGAATGAGTCTCAGATACAGAGTGAGGCTCAGATACAGAGTGAGGCTCATGTACAGAGTGAGACTCAGGTACAGAGTGAGGCTCAGGTACAGAGTGAGACTCCATTACTGGATGAGGCTCAGGACAGAGTGAGGCTCAGGACAGAGTAAGGCTCAGTTACAGTATGAGGCTCAGTCACAGAGTGAGGCGCAGGTACAGAGTGAGGCTCAGGAACATGATGAAGTTCAGTTCCAGAGTGCGGTTCATGTACAGAGTGAGGCTCAGATACAGAGTGAAGCGCAGGTACAGAGTGAGGCTCAGGTACAGAGTGAGACTCATGTACAGAGTGAGGCTCCGGTACAGAATGAGACTCAGATACAGAGTGAGGCTCAGATACAGAGTGGGACTCAAATACAGAGTGAGGCTCAGATACAGGATGAGGCTCGGGTACAGAGTGAGGCTCAGGTCAGAGTGAGACTCAGTTACAGAGTGAGGCTCAGGTACAGAATGAGGCTGAGATACCGAGTATGACTTATGTACAGAGTGAGGCTCAGGTACAGAGTGAGGCTCAGATACAGAATGAGGCTCAGTTACAAAGTGAGGCTCTGCTACAGAGTGAGACTCAGGTACAGAGTGAGACTCAGGTTCAGATTGAGACTCAGGTACAGAGTGAGACTCAAGATGCAGAGTGAGACTCTGATACAGAGTGAGGCTCAGCTACTGAGTGTGGCTCATGTACAGTGTGAGACTCAGATGCAGAGTGAGGCTCAGATACAGAGTGAGACTCAGCTACCGAGTGAGACTCAGATACAAAGTGAGTCTCAGGTACAGAGTGATAGTCAGATCCAGAGTGAGGCTCAAGTACAGAATGAGGCTCAGATACAGAGTGAGGCTGTGATACAGAGTGAGGCTCAGGAACATGGTGAGTTCAGTTCCAGAGTGAGGCTCAGGTACAGAGTGAGGCTCAGATACAGAGTGAGGCTCTGGTACAGGCTGAGGCTCAGGTACAGAGTGAGGCTCAGGTCATAGTGAGACTCAGTTACAGAGTGAGGCTCAGGTACAGAGTGGGGCTCAGAACAGAGTGAGGCTCAGGAAAAGAGTGCAGTTATGTTCCAGAGTGAGGCTCAGGTACAGAGTGAGGCTCAGATACAGAGTGCGGCTCAGGTACAGAATGAGACTCAGATACAGAGTGCGGCTCAGGTACAGAATGAGACTCAGATGCAGAGTGAGGCTCAGATATAGAGTGAGGCTCTGGTCCAGAGTGAGACTCAGGTACAGAGTGAGGCTAGGGTAAAGAGTAAGGCTCAGGTACAGAATGAGACTCAGATGCAGAGTAAGACTCAGGTCCAGCGTGAGGCTCAGATACAGAGTGAGGCTTAAGTACAGAATGAGGCTCAGATACAGAGTGAGGCTGAGATACAGAGTGAGGCTCACGAACATGGTGAGATCAGTTCCAGAGTGTGGCTCATGAACAGAGTGAAGTTCAGTTCCAGAGTGAGACTCAGATACAAAGTGAGGCTCTGGTACAGAGTGAGACACAGATACAGAGTGAGGCTCAGGTAAAGAGTGAGACTCTTCTACAGAGTGGGGCTCGGGTACAGAGTGAGGCTCAGGTACAGAATGAGTCTCAGATACAGAGTGAGGCTCAGATACAGAGTGAGGCTCAGATACAGAGTGAGGCTCAGATACAGGATGAGGCTCAGGTACAGAGTGAGGCTCAGGTCAGAGTGAGACTCAGTTACAGAGTGAGGCTCAGGTACAGAATGAGGCTGAGATACAGAGTATGACTTAAGTACAGAGTGAGGCTCAGGTACAGAGTGAGGCTCAGATACAGAGTGAGGCTCAGTTACAAAGTGAGGCTCTGCTACAGAGTGAGACTCAGGTACAGAGTGAGACTCAGGTTCAGATTGAGACTCAGGTACAGAGTGAGACTCAAGATGCAGAGTGAGGCTCAGCTACTGGGTGTGGCTCATGTACAGTGTGAGACTCAGGTACAGAGTGAGGCTCAGGTACAGAGTAAGGCTCAGATACAGAGTGAGGCTCAGGTACAGTGTGTGACTCTGATACAGAGTGATGCTCAGGTACAGAGTGAGGCTCAGGTACAGAGTGAGACTCAGGTACAGAGTGAGGCTCCGGTACAGAGTAGGACTCATGCACAGAGTGAGGCTCAGGTACAGAATGGGACTCAGATACAGAGTGAGACTCAGATACAGAGTGAGGCTCCATTCCAGGATGAGGCTCAGGTACAGAGTGAGGCTCAGGACAGAGTGAGGGTCAGTTACAGAGTGAGGCTCAGTTACAGAGTTAGGCTCAGGTACAGAACGAGACTCATGTACAGAGTGAGGCTCAGGTACAGAATGAGACTCATGTACAGAGTGAGGCTCAGGTACAGAATGAGACTCAGATACAGAGTGAGGCTCAGGAACAGAGTGAGGCTCAGGTACAGAGTGAGACTCATGTACAGAGTGAGGCTCAGGTACAGAATGAGACTCAGATACAGAGTGAGGCTCAGATACAGAGTGGGACTCAAATACAGAGTGAGGCTCAGATACAGGATGAGGCTCGGGTACAGAGTGAGGCTCAGGTCAGAGTGAGACTCAGTTACAGAGTGAGGCTCAGGTACAGAATGAGGCTGAGATACCGAGTATGACTTATGTACAGAGTGAGGCTCAGGTACACAGTGAGGCTCAGATACAGAGTGAGGCTCAGTTACAAAGTGAGGCTCTGCTACAGAGTGAGACTCAGGTACAGAGTGAGACTCAGGTACAGATTGAGACTCAGGTACAGAGTGAGACTCAAGATGCAGAGTGAGACTCTGATACAGAGTGAGGCTCAGCTACTGAGTGTGGCTCATGTACAGTGTGAGACTCAGATGCAGAGTGAGGCTCAGATACAGAGTGAGACTCAGCTACCGAGTGAGACTCAGATACAAAGTGAGTCTCAGGTACAGAGTGATAGTCAGATCCAGAGTGAGGCTCAAGTACAGAATGAGGCTCAGATACAGAGTGAGGCTGTGATACAGAGTGAGGCTCAGGAACATGGTGAGTTCAGTTCCAGAGTGAGGCTCAGGTACAGAGTGAGGCTCAGATACAGAGTGAGGCTCTGGTACAGGCTGAGGCTCAGGTACAGAGTGAGGCTCAGGTCATAGTGAGACTCAGTTACAGAGTGAGGCTCAGGTACAGAGTGGGGCTCAGAACAGAGTGAGGCTCAGGAAAAGAGTGCAGTTATGTTCCAGAGTGAGGCTCAGGTACAGAGTGAGGCTCAGATACAGAGTGCGGCTCAGGTACAGAATGAGACTCAGATACAGAGTGCGGCTCAGGTACAGAATGAGACTCAGATGCAGAGTGAGGCTCAGATATAGAGTGAGGCTCTGGTCCAGAGTGAGACTCAGGTACAGAGTGAGGCTAGGGTAAAGAGTAAGGCTCAGGTACAGAATGAGACTCAGATGCAGAGTAAGACTCAGGTCCAGCGTGAGGCTCAGATACAGAGTGAGGCTTAAGTACAGAATGAGGCTCAGATACAGAGTGAGGCTGAGATACAGAGTGAGGCTCACGAACATGGTAAGATCAGTTCCAGAGTGTGGCTCATGAACAGAGTGAAGTTCAGTTCCAGAGTGAGACTCAGATACAAAGTGAGGGTCTGGTACAGAGTGAGACACAGATACAGAGTGAGGCTCAGGTAAAGAGTGAGACTCTTCTACAGAGTGGGGCTCGGGTACAGAGTGAGGCTCAGGTACAGAATGAGTCTCAGATACAGAGTGAGGCTCAGATACAGAGTGAGGCTCAGATACAGAGTGAGGCTCAGATACAGGATGAGGCTCAGGTACAGAGTGAGGCTCAGGTCAGAGTGAGACTCAGTTACAGAGTGAGGCTCAGGTACAGAATGAGGCTGAGATACAGAGTATGACTTAAGTACAGAGTGAGGCTCAGGTACAGAGTGAGGCTCAGATACAGAGTGAGGCTCAGTTACAAAGTGAGGCTCTGCTACAGAGTGAGACTCAGGTACAGAGTGAGACTCAGGTTCAGATTGAGACTCAGGTACAGAGTGAGACTCAAGATGCAGAGTGAGGCTCAGCTACTGGGTGTGGCTCATGTACAGTGTGAGACTCAGGTACAGAGTGAGGCTCAGGTACAGAGTAAGGCTCAGATACAGAGTGAGGCTCAGGTACAGTGTGTGACTCTGATACAGAGTGATGCTCAGGTACAGAGTGAGGCTCAGGTACAGAGTGAGACTCAGGTACAGAGTGAGGCTCAGGTACAGAGTAGGACTCATGCACAGAGTGAGGCTCAGGTACAGAATGGGACTCAGATACAGAGTGAGACTCAGATACAGAGTGAGGCTCCATTCCAGGATGAGGCTCAGGTACAGAGTGAGGCTCAGGACAGAGTGAGGGTCAGTTACAGAGTGAGGCTCATTTACAGAGTTAGGCTCAGGTACAGAACGAGACTCATGTACAGAGTTAGGCTCAGGTACAGAATGAGACTCATGTACAGAGTGAGGCTCAGGTACAGAATGAGACTCAGATACAGAGTGAGGCTCAGGAACAGAGTGAGGCTCAGGTACAGAGTGAGACTCATGTACAGAGTGAGGCTCAGGTACAGAATGAGACTCAGATACAGAGTGAGGCTCAGATACAGAGTGAGACTCAAATACAGAGTGAGGCTCAGATACAGGATGAGGCTCGGGTACAGAGTGAGGCTCAGGTCAGAGTGAGACTCAGTTACAGAGTGAGGCTCAGGTACAGAATGAGGCTGAGATATCGAGTATGACTTATGTACAGAGTGAGGCTCAGGTACACAGTGAGGCTCAGATACAGAGTGAGGCTCAGTTACAAAGTGAGGCTCTGCTACAGAGTGAGACTCAGTTACAGAGTGAGACTCAGGTTCAGATTGAGACTCAGGTACAGAGTGAGACTCAAGATGCAGAGTGAGACTCTGATACAGAGTGAGGCTCAGCTACTGAGTGTGGCTCATGTACAGTGTGAGACTCAGATGCAGAGTGAGGCTCAGATACAGAGTGAGACTCAGCTACCGAGTGAGACTCAGATACAAAGTGAGTCTCAGGTACAGAGTGATAGTCAGATCCAGAGTGAGGCTCAAGTACAGAATGAGGCTCAGATACAGAGTGAGGCTGTGATACAGAGTGAGGCTCAGGAACATGGTGAGTTCAGTTCCAGAGTGAGGCTCAGGTGCAGAGTGAGGCTCAGATACAGAGTGAGGCTCTGGTACAGGCTGAGGCTCAGGTACAGAGTGAGGCTCAGGTCATAGTGAGACTCAGTTACAGAGTGAGGCTCAGGTACAGAGTGGGGCTCAGAACAGAGTGAGGCTCAGGAAAAGAGTGCAGTTATGTTCCAGAGTGAGGCTCAGGTACAGAGTGAGGCTCAGATACAGAGTGCGGCTCAGGTACAGAATGAGACTTAGATACAGAGTGCGGCTCAGGTACAGAATGAGACTCAGATGCAGAGTGAGGCTCAGATATAGAGTGAGGCTCTGGTCCAGAGTGAGACTCAGGTACAGAGTGAGACTCAGGTTCAGATTGAGACTCAGGTACAGAGTGAGACTCAAGATGCAGAGTGAGGCTCTGATACAGAGTGAGGCTCAGCTACTGGGTGTGGCTCATGTACAGTGTGAGACTCAGGTACAGAGTGAGGCTCAGGTACAGAGTAAGGCTCAGATAAAGAGTGAGGCTCAGGTACAGTGTGTGACTCTGATACAGAGTGATGCTCAGGTACAGAGTGAGGCTCAGGTACAGAGTGAGACTCAGGTACAGAGTGAGGCTCAGGTACAGAGTAGGACTCATGCACAGAGTGAGGCTCAGGTACAGAATGGGACTCAGATACAGAGTGAGACTCAGATACAGAGTGAGGCTCCATTCCAGGATGAGGCTCAGGTACAGAGTGAGGCTCAGGACAGAGTGAGGGTCAGTTACAGAGTGAGGCTCATTTACAGAGTTAGGCTCAGGTACAGAACGAGACTCATGTACAGAGTGAGGCTCAGGTACAGAATGAGACTCATGTACAGAGTGAGGCTCAGGTACAGAATGAGACTCAGATACAGAGTGAGGCTCAGGTACAGAGTGGGACTCAGATACAGAGTGAGGCTCAGGTACAGGCTGAGGCTCAGGTACAGAGTGAGGCTCAGGTACAGAGTGGGACTCAGATACAGAGTGAGGCTCAGGTACAGAGTGAGGCTCAGATACAGAGTGCGGCTCAGATACAGAATGAGACTCAGATGCAGAGTGAGGCTCAGATACAGAGTGAGGCTTAGGTGCAGAGTGAGCTCAGGAACAGAGTGGGACTCAGGTAAAGAGTGAGTCTCAGATGCAGAGTGAGTCTCCGGTATAGAATGAGACTCAGATGCAGAGTGAGGCTCAGATATAGAGTGAAGTTCAGTTCCAGAGTGCGGCTCATGTACAGAGTGAGGCTCAGATACAGAGTGAGGTGCAGGTACAGAGTGAGGCTCAGGTACAGAGTGAGACTCATGTACAGAGTGAGGCTCAGGTACAGAATGAGACTCAGATACAGAGTGAGGCTTAGATACAGAGTGGGACTCAGATACAGAGTGAGGCTCAGATACAGGATGAGGCTCCGGTATAGAATGAGACTCAGATGCAGAGTGAGGCTCAGATATAGAGTGAGGCTCTGGTCCAGAGTGAGACTCAGGTACAGAGTGAGGCTCAGGTAAAGAATGAGGCTCAGGTACAGAGTGAGGCTCAGGACAGTGTGAGACTCAGTTAGAGAGTGAGGCTCATGTACAGAGTGGGTCTTAAACAGACTGATGCTCAGGAAAAGAGCGAAGTTAAGTTCCAGAGTGAGGCTCAGGTACAGAGTGAGGCTCAGGTACAGATTGAGGCTCATGAACATGGTGAATTTCATTTCCAGAGTGAGCCTCAGGTACAGAGTGAGGCTTAGATACAGAGTGATGCTCAGATACAGAATGAGACTCCGATACAGAGTGAGGCTGTGATACAGAGTGAGGCTCAGATACTGAGTGTGGCTCATGTGCAGTGTGAGACTCAGGTACAGAGTGAGAATCAGGTACAGAGTGAGGCTCAGGTGCAGAGTGAAACTCAGGAACAGAGTGGGACTCGGGTAAAGAGTGAATCTCAGATACAGAGTGAGTCTCCGGTATAGAATGAGACTCAGATGCAGAGTGAGGCTCAGATATAGAGTGAGGCTCGGGTACAGAGTGAGACTCGGGTACAGAGTGAGGCTCAGGTACAGAATGAGTCTCAGATACAGAGTGAGGCTCAGATACAGAGTGAGGCTCATGTACAGAGTGAGACTCAGGTACAGAGTGAGGCTCAGGTACAGAGTGAGACTCCATTACTGGATGAGGCTCAGGACAGAGTGAGGCTCAGGACAGAGTAAGGCTCAGTTACAGTATGAGGCTCAGTCACAGAGTGAGGCGCAGGTACAGAGTGAGGCTCAGGAACATGATGAAGTTCAGTTCCAGAGTGCGGTTCATGTACAGAGTGAGGCTCAGATACAGAGTGAAGCGCAGGTACAGAGTGAGGCTCAGGTACAGAGTGAGACTCATGTACAGAGTGAGGCTCCGGTACAGAATGAGACTCAGATACAGAGTGAGGCTCAGATACAGAGTGGGACTCAAATACAGAGTGAGGCTCAGATACAGGATGAGGCTCGGGTACAGAGTGAGGCTCAGGTCAGAGTGAGACTCAGTTACAGAGTGAGGCTCAGGTACAGAATGAGGCTGAGATACCGAGTATGACTTATGTACAGAGTGAGGCTCAGGTACAGAGTGAGGCTCAGATACAGAATGAGGCTCAGTTACAAAGTGAGGCTCTGCTACAGAGTGAGACTCAGGTACAGAGTGAGACTCAGGTTCAGATTGAGACTCAGGTACAGAGTGAGACTCAAGATGCAGAGTGAGACTCTGATACAGAGTGAGGCTCAGCTACTGAGTGTGGCTCATGTACAGTGTGAGACTCAGATGCAGAGTGAGGCTCAGATACAGAGTGAGACTCAGCTACCGAGTGAGACTCAGATACAAAGTGAGTCTCAGGTACAGAGTGATAGTCAGATCCAGAGTGAGGCTCAAGTACAGAATGAGGCTCAGATACAGAGTGAGGCTGTGATACAGAGTGAGGCTCAGGAACATGGTGAGTTCAGTTCCAGAGTGAGGCTCAGGTACAGAGTGAGGCTCAGATACAGAGTGAGGCTCTGGTACAGGCTGAGGCTCAGGTACAGAGTGAGGCTCAGGTCATAGTGAGACTCAGTTACAGAGTGAGGCTCAGGTACAGAGTGGGGCTCAGAACAGAGTGAGGCTCAGGAAAAGAGTGCAGTTATGTTCCAGAGTGAGGCTCAGGTACAGAGTGAGGCTCAGATACAGAGTGCGGCTCAGGTACAGAATGAGACTCAGATACAGAGTGCGGCTCAGGTACAGAATGAGACTCAGATGCAGAGTGAGGCTCAGATATAGAGTGAGGCTCTGGTCCAGAGTGAGACTCAGGTACAGAGTGAGGCTAGGGTAAAGAGTAAGGCTCAGGTACAGAATGAGACTCAGATGCAGAGTAAGACTCAGGTCCAGCATGAGGCTCAGATACAGAGTGAGGCTTATTTACAGAATGAGGCTCAGATACAGAGTGAGGCTGAGATACAGAGTGAGGCTCACGAACATGGTGAGATCAGTTCCAGAGTGTGGCTCATGAACAGAGTGAAGTTCAGTTCCAGAGTGAGACTCAGGTACAGAGTGAGGCTCAGGTAAAGAATGAGGCTCAGGTACAGAGTGAGGCTCAGGACAGTGTGAGACTCAGTTAGAGAGTGAGGCTCATGTACAGAGTGGGTCTTAAACAGACTGATGCTCAGGAAAAGAGCGAAGTTAAGTTCCAGAGTGAGGCTCAGGTACAGAGTGAGGCTCAGGTACAGATTGAGGCTCATGAACATGGTGAATTTCATTTCCAGAGTGAGCCTCAGGTACAGAGTGAGGCTTAGATACAGAGTGATGCTCAGATACAGAATGAGACTCCGATACAGAGTGAGGCTGTGATACAGAGTGAGGCTCAGATACTGAGTGTGGCTCATGTGCAGTGTGAGACTCAGGTACAGAGTGAGAATCAGGTACAGAGTGAGGCTCAGGTGCAGAGTGAAACTCAGGAACAGAGTGGGACTCGGGTAAAGAGTGAATCTCAGATACAGAGTGAGTCTCCGGTATAGAATGAGACTCAGATGCAGAGTGAGGCTCAGATATAGAGTGAGGCTCGGGTACAGAGTGAGACTCGGGTACAGAGTGAGGCTCAGGTACAGAATGAGTCTCAGATACAGAGTGAGGCTCAGATACAGAGTGAGGCTCATGTACAGAGTGAGACTCAGGTACAGAGTGAGGCTCAGGTACAGAGTGAGACTCCATTACTGGATGAGGCTCAGGACAGAGTGAGGCTCAGGACAGAGTAAGGCTCAGTTACAGTATGAGGCTCAGTCACAGAGTGAGGCGCAGGTACAGAGTGAGGCTCAGGAACATGATGAAGTTCAGTTCCAGAGTGCGGTTCATGTACAGAGTGAGGCTCAGATACAGAGTGAAGCGCAGGTACAGAGTGAGGCTCAGGTACAGAGTGAGACTCATGTACAGAGTGAGGCTCCGGTACAGAATGAGACTCAGATACAGAGTGAGGCTCAGATACAGAGTGGGACTCAAATACAGAGTGAGGCTCAGATACAGGATGAGGCTCGGGTACAGAGTGAGGCTCAGGTCAGAGTGAGACTCAGTTACAGAGTGAGGCTCAGGTACAGAATGAGGCTGAGATACCGAGTATGACTTATGTACAGAGTGAGGCTCAGGTACAGAGTGAGGCTCAGATACAGAATGAGGCTCAGTTACAAAGTGAGGCTCTGCTACAGAGTGAGACTCAGGTACAGAGTGAGACTCAGGTTCAGATTGAGACTCAGGTACAGAGTGAGACTCAAGATGCAGAGTGAGACTCTGATACAGAGTGAGGCTCAGCTACTGAGTGTGGCTCATGTACAGTGTGAGACTCAGATGCAGAGTGAGGCTCAGATACAGAGTGAGACTCAGCTACCGAGTGAGACTCAGATACAAAGTGAGTCTCAGGTACAGAGTGATAGTCAGATCCAGAGTGAGGCTCAAGTACAGAATGAGGCTCAGATACAGAGTGAGGCTGTGATACAGAGTGAGGCTCAGGAACATGGTGAGTTCAGTTCCAGAGTGAGGCTCAGGTACAGAGTGAGGCTCAGATACAGAGTGAGGCTCTGGTACAGGCTGAGGCTCAGGTACAGAGTGAGGCTCAGGTCATAGTGAGACTCAGTTACAGAGTGAGGCTCAGGTACAGAGTGGGGCTCAGAACAGAGTGAGGCTCAGGAAAAGAGTGCAGTTATGTTCCAGAGTGAGGCTCAGGTACAGAGTGAGGCTCAGATACAGAGTGCGGCTCAGGTACAGAATGAGACTCAGATACAGAGTGCGGCTCAGGTACAGAATGAGACTCAGATGCAGAGTGAGGCTCAGATATAGAGTGAGGCTCTGGTCCAGAGTGAGACTCAGGTACAGAGTGAGGCTAGGGTAAAGAGTAAGGCTCAGGTACAGAATGAGACTCAGATGCAGAGTAAGACTCAGGTCCAGCATGAGGCTCAGATACAGAGTGAGGCTTATTTACAGAATGAGGCTCAGATACAGAGTGAGGCTGAGATACAGAGTGAGGCTCACGAACATGGTGAGATCAGTTCCAGAGTGTGGCTCATGAACAGAGTGAAGTTCAGTTCCAGAGTGAGACTCAGATACAAAGTGAGGCTCTGGTACAGAGTGAGACACAGATACAGAGTGAGGCTCAGTTACAAAGTGAGGCTCTGCTACAGAGTGAGACTCAGGTACAGAGTGAGACTCAGGTTCAGATTGAGACTCAGGTACAGAGTGAGACTCAAGATGCAGAGTGAGGCTCTGATACAGAGTGAGGCTCAGCTACTGGGTGTGGCTCATGTACAATGTGAGACTCAGGTACAGAGTGAGGTTCAGGTACAGAGTAAGGCTCAGATACAGAGTGAGGCTCAGGTACAGTGTGTGACTCTGATACAGAGTGATGCTCAGGTACAGAGTGAGGCTCAGGTACAGAGTTAGACTCAGGTACAGAGTGAGGCTCAGGTACAGAGTAGGACTCATGCACAGAGTGAGGCTCAGGTACAGAATGGGACTCAGATACAGAGTGAGACTCAGATACAGAGTGAGGCTCCATTCCAGGATGAGGCTCAGGTACAGAGTGAGGCTCAGGACAGAGTGAGGGTCAGTTACAGAGTGAGGCTCATTTACAAAGTTAGGCTCAGGTACAGAACGAGACTCATGTACAGAGTGAGGATCAGGTACAGAATGAGACTCATGTACAGAGTGAGGCTCAGGTACAGAATGAGACTCAGATACAGAGTGAGGCTCAGGTACAGAGTGGGACTCAGATACAGAGTGAGGCTCAGATATAGAGTGAGGCTCTGGTCCAGAGTGAGACTCAGGTACAGAGTGAGGCTCAGGTAAAGAATGAGGCTCAGGTACAGAGTGAGGCTCAGGACAGTGTGAGACTGAGTTACAGAGTGAGGCTCATGTACAGAGTGGGTCTTAAACAGACTGATGCTCAGGAAAAGAGCGAAGTTAAGTTCCAGAGTGAGGCTCAGGTACAGAGTGAGGCTCAGGTACAGATTGAGGCTCATGAACATGGTGAATTTCATTTCCAGAGTGAGGCTCAGGTACAGAGTGAGGCTTAGATACAGAGTGATGCTCAGATACAGAATGAGACTCCGATACAGAGTGAGGCTGTGATACAGAGTGAGGCTCAGACACTGAGTGTGGCTCATGTGCAGTGTGAGACTCAGGTACAGAGTGAGGCTCCGGTACAGAGTGAGATTCAGGTACAGAGTGAGGCTCAGGTGCAGAGTGAAACTCAGGAACAGAGTGGGACTCGGGTAAAGAGTGAGTCTCAGATACAGAGTGAGTCTCCGGTATAGAATGAGACTCAGATGCAGAGTGAGGCTCAGATATAGAGTGAGGCTCGGGTACAGAGTGAGACTCGGGTACAGAGTGAGGCTCAGGTACAGAATGAGTCTCAGATACAGAGTGAGGCTCAGATACAGAGTGAGGCTCATGTACAGAGTGAGACTCAGGTACAGAGTGAGGCTCAGGTACAGAGTGAGACTCAGGTGCAGAGTGCAGCTCATTTACAGAGTGAGGCTCAGATACAGAATGAGACTCAGATACAGAGTGAGACTCAGATACAGAGTGAGGCTCCATTACTGGATGAGGCTCAGGACAGAGTGAGGCTCAGGACAGAGTAAGGCTCAGTTACAGTATGAGGCTCAGTCACAGAGTGAGGCGCAGGTACAGAGTGAGGCTCAGGAACATGATGAAGTTCAGTTCCAGAGTGCGGTTCATGTACAGAGTGAGGCTCAGATACAGAGTGAAGCGCAGGTACAGAGTGAGGCTCAGGTACAGAGTGAGACTCATGTACAGAGTGAGGCTCAGGTACAGAATGAGACTCAGATACAGAGTGAGGCTCAGATACAGAGTGGGACTCAAATACAGAGTGAGGCTCAGATACAGGATGAGGCTCGGGTACAGAGTGAGGCTCAGGTCAGAGTGAGACTCAGTTACAGAGTGAGGCTCAGGTACAGAATGAGGCTGAGATACAGAGTATGACTTATGTACAGAGTGAGGCTCAGGTACACAGTGAGGCTCAGATACAGAATGAGGCTCAGTTACAAAGTGAGGCTCTGCTAAAGAGTGAGACTCAGGTACAGAGTGAGACTCAGGTTCAGATTGAGACTCAGGTACAGAGTGAGACTCAAGATGCAGAGTGAGACTCTGATACAGAGTGAGGCTCAGCTACTGAGTGTGGCTCATGTACAGTGTGAGACTCAGATGCAGAGTGAGGCTCAGATACAGAGTGAGACTCAGCTACCGAGTGAGACTCAGATACAAAGTGAGTCTCAGGTACAGAGTGATAGTCAGATCCAGAGTGAGGCTCAAGTACAGAATGAGGCTCAGATACAGAGTGAGGCTGTGATACAGAGTGAGGCTCAGGAACATGGTGAGTTCAGTTCCAGAGTGAGGCTCAGATACAGAGTGAGGCTCTGGTACAGGCTGAGGCTCAGGTACAGAGTGAGGCTCAGGTCATAGTGAGACTCAGTTACAGAGTGAGGCTCAGGTACAGAGTGGGGCTCAGAACAGAGTGAGGCTCAGGAACAGAGTGCAGTTATGTTCCAGAGTGAGGCTCAGGTACAGAGTGAGGCTCAGATACAGAGTGCGGCTCAGGTACAGAATGAGACTCAGATACAGAGTGCGGCTCAGGTACAGAATGAGACTCAGATTCAGAGTGAGGCTCAGATATAGAGTGAGGCTCTGGTCCAGAGTGAGACTCAGGTACAGAGTGAGGCTAGGGTAAAGAGTAAGGCTCAGGTACAGAATGAGACTCAGATGCAGAGTAAGACTCAGGTCCAGCATGAGGCTCAGATACGGAGTGAGGCTTATGTACAGAATGAGGCTCAGATACAGAGTGAGGCTGAGATACAGAGTGAGGCTCACGAACATGGTGAGATCAGTTCCAGAGTGTGGCTCATGAACAGAGTGAAGTACAGTTCCAGAGTGAGACTCAGATACAAAGTGAGGCTCTGGTACATAGTGAGACACAGATACAGAGTGAGGCTCAGGTAAAGAGTGAGACTCTTCTACAGAGTGGGGCTCGGGTACAGAGTGAGGCTCAGGTACAGAATGAGTCTCAGATACAGAGTGAGGCTCAGATACAGAGTGAGGCTCAGATACAGAGTGAGGCTCAGATACAGGATGAGGCTCAGGTACAGAGTGAGGCTCAGGTCAGAGTGAGACTCAGTTACAGAGTGAGGCTCAGGTCAGAGTGAGACTCAGTTACAGAGTGAGGCTCAGGTACAGAATGAGGCTGAGATACAGAGTATGACTTAAGTACAGAGTGAGGCTCAGGTACAGAGTGAGGCTCAGATACAGAGTGAGGCTCAGTTACAAAGTGAGGCTCTGCTACAGAGTGAGACTCAGGTACAGAGTGAGACTCAGGTACAGAGTGAGACTCAGGTACAGAGTGAGACTCAAGATGCAGAGTGAGGCTCTGATACAGAGTGAGGCTCAGCTACTGGGTGTGGCTCATGTACAGTGTGAGACTCAGGTACAGAGTGAGGCTCAGGTACAGAGTAAGGCTCAGATACAGAGTGAGGCTCAGGTACAGTGTGTGACTCTGATACAGAGTGATGCTCAGGTACAGAGTGAGGCTCAGGTACAGAGTGAGACTCAGGTACAGAGTGAGGCTCAGGTACAGAGTAGGACTCATGCACAGAGTGAGGCTCAGGTACAGAATGGGACTCAGATACAGAGTGAGACTCAGATACAGAGTGAGGCTCCATTACTGGATGAGGCTCAGGACAGAGTGAGGCTCAGGACAGAGTAAGGCTCAGTTACAGTATGAGGCTCAGTCACAGAGTGAGGCGCAGGTACAGAGTGAGGCTCAGGAACATGATGAAGTTCAGTTCCAGAGTGCGGTTCATGTACAGAGTGAGGCTCAGATACAGAGTGAAGCGCAGGTACAGAGTGAGGCTCAGGTACAGAGTGAGACTCATGTACAGAGTGAGGCTCAGGTACAGAATGAGACTCAGATACAGAGTGAGGCTCAGATACAGAGTGGGACTCAAATACAGAGTGAGGCTCAGATACAGGATGAGGCTCGGGTACAGAGTGAGGCTCAGGTCAGAGTGAGACTCAGTTACAGAGTGAGGCTCAGGTACAGAATGAGGCTGAGATACAGAGTATGACTTATGTACAGAGTGAGGCTCAGGTACAGAGTGAGGCTCAGATACAGAATGAGGCTCAGTTACAAAGTGAGGCTCTGCTACAGAGTGAGACTCAGGTACAGAGTGAGACTCAGGTTCAGATTGAGACTCAGGTACAGAGTGAGACTCAAGATGCAGAGTGAGACTCTGATACAGAGTGAGGCTCAGCTACTGAGTGTGGCTCATGTACAGTGTGAGACTCAGATGCAGAGTGAGGCTCAGATACAGAGTGAGACTCAGCTACCGAGTGAGACTCAGATACAAAGTGAGTCTCAGGTACAGAGTGATAGTCAGATCCAGAGTGAGGCTCAAGTACAGAATGAGGCTCAGATACAGAGTGAGGCTGTGATACAGAGTGAGGCTCAGGAACATGGTGAGTTCAGTTCCAGAGTGAGGCTCAGGTACAGAGTGAGGCTCAGATACAGAGTGAGGCTCTGGTACAGGCTGAGGCTCAGGTACAGAGTGAGGCTCAGGTCATAGTGAGACTCAGTTACAGAGTGAGGCTCAGGTACAGAGTGGGGCTCAGAACAGAGTGAGGCTCAGGAACAGAGTGCAGTTATGTTCCAGAGTGAGGCTCATGTACAGAGTGAGGCTCAGATACAGAGTGCGGCTCAGGTACAGAATGAGACTCAGATACAGAGTGCGGCTCAGGTACAGAATGAGACTCAGATTCAGAGTGAGGCTCAGATATAGAGTGAGGCTCTGGTCCAGAGTGAGACTCAGGTACAGAGTGAGGCTAGGGTAAAGAGTAAGGCTCAGGTACAGAATGAGACTCAGATGCAGAGTAAGACTCAGGTCCAGCATGAGGCTCAGATACAGAGTGAGGCTTATGTACAGAATGAGGCTCAGATACAGAGTGAGGCTGAGATACAGAGTGAGGCTCACGAACATGGTGAGATCAGTTCCAGAGTGTGGCTCATGAACAGAGTGAAGTACAGTTCCAGAGTGAGACTCAGATACAAAGTGAGGCTCTGGTACAGAGTGAGACACAGATACAGAGTGAGGCTCAGGTAAAGAGTGAGACTCTTCTACAGAGTGGGGCTCGGGTACAGAGTGAGGCTCAGGTACAGAATGAGTCTCAGATACAGAGTGAGGCTCAGATACAGAGTGAGGCTCAGATACAGAGTGAGGCTCAGATACAGGATGAGGCTCAGGTACAGAGTGAGGCTCAGGTCAGAGTGAGACTCAGTTACAGAGTGAGGCTCAGGTACAGAATGAGGCTGAGATACAGAGTATGACTTAAGTACAGAGTGAGGCTCAGGTACAGAGTGAGGCTCAGATACAGAGTGAGGCTCAGTTACAAAGTGAGGCTCTGCTACAGAGTGAGACTCAGGTACAGAGTGAGACTCAGGTACAGAGTGAGACTCAGGTACAGAGTGAGACTCAAGATGCAGAGTGAGGCTCTGATACAGAGTGAGGCTCAGCTACTGGGTGTGGCTCATGTACAGTGTGAGACTCAGGTACAGAGTGAGGCTCAGGTACAGAGTAAGGCTCAGATACAGAGTGAGGCTCAGGTACAGTGTGTGACTCTGATACAGAGTGATGTTCAGGTACAGAGTGAGGCTCAGGTACAGAGTGAGGCTCAGGTACAGAATGGGACTCAGATACAGAGTGAGACTCAGATACAGAGTGAGGCTCCATTCCAGGATGAGGCTCAGGTACAGAGTGAGGCTCAGGACAGAGTGAGGGTCAGTTACAGAGTGAGGCTCATTTACAGAGTTAGGCTCAGGTACAGAACGAGACTCATGTACAGAGTGAGGCTCAGGTACAGAATGAGACTCATGTACAGAGTGAGGCTCAGGTGCAGAATGAGACTCAGATACAGAGTGAGGCTCAGGTACAGAGTGGGACTCAGATACAGAGTGAGGCTCAGGTACAGGCTGAGGCTCAGGTACAGAGTGAGGCTCAGGTACAGAGTGGGACTCAGATACAGAGTGAGGCTCAGGTACAGAGTGAGGCTCAGATACAGAGTGCGGCTCAGATACAGAATGAGACTCAGATGCAGAGTGAGGCTCAGATACAGAGTGAGGCTCTGGTCCAGAGTGAGACTCAGGTACAGAGTGAGGCTAGGGTAATGAGTAAGGCTCAGGTACAGAATGAGACTCAGATGCAGAGTAAGACTCAGGTCCAGCGTGAGGCTCAGATACAGATTGAGGCTTAAGTACAGAATGAGGCTCAGATACAGAGTGAGGCTGAGATACAGAGTGAGGCTCACGAACATGGTGAGATCAGTTCCAGTGTGTGGCTCATGTACAGAGTGAAGTTCAGTTCCAGAGTGAGACTCAGATACAAAGTGAGGCTCTGGTACAGAGTGAGACACAGATACAGAGTGAGTCTCAGGGACAGAGTGAGACTCTTCTACAGAGTGGGGCTCACGTATAGAATGAGACTCAGGTACAGAGTGAGACTCAGATACAGAGTGAGGCTCAGATACAGAGTGTGGCTCAGATACAGAGTGAGGCTTAGGTGCAGAGTGAGCTCAGGAACAGAGTGGGACTCAGGTAAAGAGTGAGTCTCAGATGCAGAGTGAGTCTCCGGTATAGAATGAGACTCAGATGCAGAGTGAGGCTCAGATATAGAGTGAAGTTCAGTTCCAGAGTGCGTCTCATGTACAGAGTGAGGCTCAGATACAGAGTGAGGTGCAGGTACAGAGTGAGGCTCAGGTACAGAGTGAGACTCATGTACAGAGTGAGGCTCAGGTACAGAATGAGACTCAGATACAGAGTGAGGCTTAGATATAGAGTGGGACTCAGATACAGAGTGAGGCTCAGATACAGGATGAGGCTCCGGTATAGAATGAGACTCAGATGCAGAGTGAGGCTCAGATATAGAGTGAGGCTCTGGTCCAGAGTGAGACTCAGGTACAGAGTGAGGCTCAGGTAAAGAATGAGGCTCAGGTACAGAGTGAGGCTCAGGACAGTGTGAGACTCAGTTACAGAGTGAGGCTCATGTACAGAGTGGGTCTTAAACAGACTGATGCTCAGGAAAAGAGCGAAGTTAAGTTCCAGAGTGAGGCTCAGGTACAGAGTGAGGCTCAGGTACAGATTGAGGCTCATGAACATGGTGAATTTCATTTCCAGAGTGAGGCTCAGCTACAGAGTGAGGCTTAGATACAGAGTGATGCTCAGATACAGAATGAGACTCCGATACAGAGTGAGGCTGTGATACAGAGTGAGGCTCAGATACTGAGTGTGGCTCATGTGCAGTGTGAGACTCAGGTACAGAGTGAGGCTCCGGTACAGAGTGAGATTCAGGTACAGAGTGAGGCTCAGGTACAGAATGAGACTCAGATATAGAGTGAGGCTCAGATACAGTGTGAGACTCAGGTATATAATGAGGCTCTGATACAGGATGAGGCTCAGGTACAGAGTGAGACTCGGGTGCAGTGTGCGGCTCAGGTACAGAGTGAGGCTCAGGTACAGAATGAGACTCAGATACAGAGTGAGACTCAGACGCAGAGTGAGGCTCTGATACAGAGTGTGGCTCAGATACAGAGTGTGGCTCAGTTGCAGAGTGAGCTCAGGTACAGAGTGGGACTCAGGTAAAGAGTGAGTCTCAGATACAAAGTGAGGCTCCGGTATAGAATGAGACTCAGATGCAGAGTGAGGCTCAGATACAGAGTGAGGCTCTGGTCCAGAGTGAGACACAGGTACAGAGTGAGGCTCAGGTAAAGAGTGAGTCTCAGATACAAAGTGAGGCTCAGATACAGAGTGAGGCTCATGTACAGAGTGAAACTCAGGTACATAATGAGACTCAGGTACAGAGTGATGCTCAGGTACAGAGTGAGACTCGGGTGCAGAGTGATGCTCATTTACAGAGTGAGGCTCAGGTACAGAATGAGACTCGGATACAGAGTGAGACTCAGATACAGAGTGAGGCTCCATTACAGGATGAGGCTCAGGACAGAGTGAGGCTCAGTTACAGAGCGAGGCTCAGTTACAGAGTGAGGCGCAGGTACAGAGTGAGGCTCAGGAACATGGTGAAGTTCAGTTCCAGAGTGCGGCTCATGTACAGAGTGAGGCTCAGATACAGAGTGAGGCGCAGGTACAGAGTGAGGCTCAGGTACAGAGTGAGACTCATGTACAGTGTGAGGCTCAGGTACAGAATGAGACTCAGATACAGAGTGAGGCTTAGATACAGAGTGGGACTCACATACAGAGTGAGGCTCAGATACAGGATGAGGCTCAGGTACAGAATGAGGCTCAGGTCAGAGTGAGATTCAGTTACAGAGTGAGACTCAGCTACCGAGTGAGACTCAGATACAAAGTGAGTCTCAGGTACAGAGTGATAGTCAGATCCAGAGTGAGGCTCAAGTACAGAATGAGACTCAGGTACAGAATGAGACTCATATACAGAGTGAGGCTCAGATACAGAGTGAGGGTCAGGTACAGAATGAGGCTCAGATACAGAGTGAGGCTGTGATACAGAGTGAGGCTCAGGAACATGGTGAGATCAGTTCCAGTGTGTGGCTCATGTACAGAGTGAAGATCAGTTCCAGAGTGAGACTCAGATACAATGTGAGGCTCTGGTACAGAGTGAGACACAGATACAGAGTGAGTCTCAGGGACAGAGTGAGACTCTTCTACAGAGTGGGGCTCACGTATAGAATGAGACTCAGGTACAGAGTGAGACTCAGATACAGAGTGAGGCTCAGATACAGAGTGTGGCTCAGATACAGAGTGAGGCTTAGGTGCAGAGTGAGCTCAGGAACAGAGTGGGACTCAGGTAAAGAGTGAGTCTCAGATACAGAGTGAGTCTCCGGTATAGAATGAGACTCAGATGCAGAGTGAGGCTCAGATATAGAGTGAAGTTCAGTTCCAGAGTGCGGCTCATGTACAGAGTGAGGCTCAGATACAGAGTGAGGTGCAGGTACAGAGTGAGGCTCAGGTACAGAGTGAGACTCATGTACAGAGTGAGGCTCAGGTACAGAATGAGACTCAGATACAGAGTGAGGCTTAGATATAGAGTGGGACTCAGATACAGAGTGAGGCTCAGGTACAGAATGAGACTCAGATACAGAGTGAGGCTTAGATATAGAGTGGGACTCAGATACAGAGTGAGGCTCAGATACAGGATGAGGCTCCGGTATAGAATGAGACTCAGATGCAGAGTGAGGCTCAGATATAGAGTGAGGCTCTGGTCCAGAGTGAGACTCAGGTACAGAGTGAGGCTCAGGTAAAGAATGAGGCTCAGGTACAGAGTGAGGCTCAGGACAGTGTGAGACTCAGTTACAGAGTGAGGCTCATGTACAGAGTGGGTCTTAAACAGACTGATGCTCAGGAAAAGAGCGAAGTTAAGTTCCAGAGTGAGGCTCAGGTACAGAGTGAGGCTCAGGTACAGATTGAGGCTCATGAACATGGTGAATTTCATTTCCAGAGTGAGGCTCAGGTACAGAGTGAGGCTTAGATACAGAGTGATGCTCAGATACAGAATGAGACTCCGATACAGAGTGAGGCTGTGATACAGAGTGAGGCTCAGATACTGAGTGTGGCTCATGTGCAGTGTGAGACTCAGGTACAGAGTGAGGCTCCGGTACAGAGTGAGATTCAGGTACAGAGTGAGGCTCAGGTACAGAATGAGACTCAGATATAGAGTGAGGCTCAGATACAGTGTGAGACTCAGGTATATAATGAGGCTCTGATACAGGATGAGGCTCAGGTACAGAGTGAGACTCGGGTGCAGTGTGCGGCTCAGGTACAGAGTGAGGCTCAGGTACAGAATGAGACTCAGATACAGAGTGAGACTCAGACGCAGAGTGAGGCTCCAGTATAGAATGAGACTCAGATGCAGAGTGAGGCTCAGATACAGAGTGAGGCTCTGGTCCAGAGTGAGACACAGGTACAGAGTGAGGCTCAGGTAAAGAGTGAGTCTCAGATACAGAGTGAGGCTCAGATACAGAGTGAGGCTCATGTACAGAGTGAAACTCAGGTACATAATGAGACTCAGGTACAGAGTGAGGCTCAGGTACAGAGTGAGACTCGGGTGCAGAGTGATGCTCATTTACAGAGTGAGGCTCAGGTACAGAATGAGACTCGGATACAGAGTGAGACTCAGATACAGAGTGAGGCTCCATTACAGGATGAGGCTCAGGACAGAGTGAGGCTCAGTTACAGAGTGAGGCTCAGTTACAGAGTGAGGCGCAGGTACAGAGTGAGGCTCAGGAACATGGTGAAGTTCAGTTCCAGAGTGCGGCTCATGTACAGAGTGAGGCTCAGATACAGAGTGAGGCGCAGGTACAGAGTGAGGCTCAGGTACAGAGTGAGACTCATGTACAGAGTGAGGCTCAGGTACAGAATGAGACTCAGATACAGAGTGAGGCTTAGATACAGAGTGGGACTCAGATACAGAGTGAGGCTCAGATACAGGATGAGGCTCAGGTACAGAATGAGGCTCAGGTCAGAGTGAGATTCAGTTACAGTGTGAGACTCAGCTACCGAGTGAGACTCAGATACAAAGTGAGTCTCAGGTACAGAGTGATAGTCAGATCCAGAGTGAGGCTCAAGTACAGAATGAGACTCAGGTACAGAATGAGACTCATATACAGAGTGAGGCTCAGATACAGAGTGAGGCTCAGGTACAGAATGAGGCTCAGATACAGAGTGGGGCTGTGATACAGAGTGAGGCTCAGGAACATGGTGAGTTCAGTTCCAGAGTGAGGCTCAGGTACAGAGTGAGGCTCAGATACAGAGTGAGGCTCTGGTACAGTGTGAGACACAGATACAGAGTGAGGCTCAGGGATAGAGTGAGACTCAGCTACAGAGTGGGGCTCAGGTATAGAATGAGACTCAGGTACAGATTGAGACTCAGATACAGAGTGAGGCTCAGATACAGAGTGCGGCTCACATACAGAGTGTGGCTCAGGTGCAGAGTGAGGCTGAGGTACTGAGTGCGTCTCAGATACAGAGTGAGGCTCCGGTTTAGAATGAGACTCAGATGCAGAGTGAGGCTTAGATACAGAGCGAGGCTCTGGTCCAGAGTGAGACTCAGGTATAGAGTGAGGTTCAGGTACAGAGTGAGGTTCAGGTACAGAATGAGACTCAGATACAGATTGAGGCTCAGAAACAGAGTGAGGCTCAGATAGAGTGATGCTCAGATATAGAGTGAAGTTCAGTTACCGAGTGAGGCTCAGGAACAGAGTGAAGTTTAGATCCAGAGTGAGGCTCAGGTACAGAGTGAGGCTCAGATACAGGGTGCGGCTCAGATACAGATGAAGGCTCAGGTACAGAATGAGGCTCAGGTACAGAGTGAAGTTCAATTCCAGAGCGTGGCTCAGGTACTGAGTGAGGTTCACATACCAGTTGAAGCTCTGTCAGATAAGGGTGAGGCTCAGTTTCTGAAGGTGATATTTTATTTTAACTGACCTGCATGTAATGGGTGGGCCAGTAGTGCTCTGGGAGGCCCTTTGGTTCAGTAGCATGTTTTATTGTGGCTCTGTGCACCAGATATGGTCTAAGTATCCCACTTCTGGTTTTACAACCAGAGCGGATGGGAGGTGTGACACGCTAACTCTGTCAAAGCAAGGAATTCTAATTAAGGGACCCTGCAGGGGTTAGAATGAACCACAGGAGAAGGAAGGAGCCCTGTCTGCCCCCCCCACTCCCGTAAGTCTCTGACTCTGACCTGGACGTTCTGCTGTGGGATCTGAGGAACTGAAATGAAATGATGCTTCCCAAGGACAGGAGGAAGAGCTCAGACTCTCAAACTTAGCAGGCATGGATAGTAGTGGCTGAGGAAGTGAGCAGCTGCAGTGTGCTCCCTCCAACCTGTATACAGTGCCCCAAAAGCATCACAGCAGGAGAGGAATGATGAGTGGCAAAACACTTTCCATTGTGAAGGCCCACACTCTGATTTTCTCAGTATTATCTGCACAGCACTCCTCAGTTCAACACACCTTGCAGCTCCACTCAAAACTCTATCTCCTGACACCTCCTCACATCATTCCCATCTGCACAGCCAACTCAATTTGTGTCATCTCTCACCCATATTTAACAGTCGCCCTCCACAATTGGCATCTTTTAACCCTCTTGACTCATTTTTCACACTGATAATGCTCTACTTTCTCTCCTTGCAGGGGAAGAGAATGCACAATTCCAGGAATGCAGAGACCCAGTGGTTGGGGTGCAGCGGCCTCCAGTGACAGGCACCTTGTTGACAACTGGCAATGCATGCCCACCTGATCTACTGGGAAGGAGGCCTAGTTCCAGCAAGCTGCAAACTTTAGCAAAGACCACCATGAAAGCCTGAGCCTCCTGAGACACTGGAGCTCATACATTGAGAGAGCTGATCTTCTGCCTGCTAACCCTGTGTTGGGATCTTGACTCCTCTGAGCTAGATCTCTGTGTCCAGTCGCTCTGCCCTGTGGCTGAGGAGAAAGCAGCTTCTGCTGCTGTTGGTCTTGTTCCTGCAGTTCCTGGTGCTGTGGGTGTTGCTCCTCTAGTTCCTCATCACAGGTGCAATGTTGAGATTCATAAGCTGCTCCTGTGCTGCAGTGAAGGCTGTCAACAGGGATGAGCAGTGAAGGTGAGCAAAGTCCAAGACAGGAAAAGCGACTTTCAAGAATTTGAAAATTACCTGTCCAGCAATAAGAGCTCAATCTCTGAAGTCATGTTGTGAGCACCAGCTTCTCATCCAAGTAGGGCTGCAGCTATTCAGTTCCACTCTTTAATGGCTTCCCAGCCTGCCAGTTTCACCAAAGAAGCCCTCCCCACTGTGCTCTCAGCTGATTGACTCTGGCAAGTTTCACACAACTTAGGAAACCCGTACACTGAGGTATATATCGAAAATATTGGAATTCCTTATCATGGGAGTTCCCACTTCCCTGTGAACCTGCCCAGATTAAACCGGGTAGTGGGTGGGTATCGGGGGGGATCATGCTGGGTTTCTGACCCAATACCACTTTTTGGGGCTATAACACTCTCACCCTTATCCAAACCTGAACCCCTTGCAGTGGTTAGATCCAGAGTGAAGTTCCTCCGGTACAGGGACTGAGAACAATTTGCTTTCATCTCAACATTAGGAGGGAACTCCCTGGTATATCCAGCAGCCATCTTTAGGGACTTTCTGAGCTAGATTGTTGACTGCAGCCTATGGCCATAAGGGCTGGGAAGAGATTGCCTTAGGCAATTTCCTAGTCAAAAGATGAACTCATCATTTTGATCTCATTGTTATGGTTTAGAATTGATCCCAAGTTTAAAGGTAGGAAGTCAGCCTCTAACCCGTGGCACTACCTTGTCCCTTCATGGGTGCGACTCTGCTTTCAGCTGTGATAAAAATTGAAAGTGGGTGTCACAGCCTCACTTGATTTTTGGTGAATTTCTCAGGAATTGAGATGTTTGCAGAATCTCAGTGAAATCACCCCAAATTTCCAAAATGCAAACAGCAATTGATTCCTAATAAAATGGCTTGAGATAATTACTAACACAGCAGTGCAGGGGTACAAGTTCAAGCTCTGGGTAATTTAGTTGTAACTGCTTAACAGAGGGTGAAGAGTGTCTGGAATTTCAACAGGGATCCAGTCGGCTATCCAGCACCCCAAAGGGCGGATTCGTCCCAGATTTACACAAAATGCGGTAGCGGGTGGGGAAATTACCTGCAGTCTGCAATGGCGGGTTTTCTCGCCGTATTGTCCCAAATCCTCCAGGTTATTTGTGCATTCCCGGGAAGAACGCCATTTCCATGGTGGGTGGGCTCTCATTCGCACACCTGTCATCACCCCGCTGCTTCATCATGCTGGACACCATGTTTAAAGTCCAGCCGTGTGCACACACCTCAGTGCTCCCAGACCATGACTGCTGCAGGGAAGACATGGCCCGGAAAGGCAAAAAGACTGCATCCCCCAGGTTCAGCGACGTATCACTAGTATGCCTTTTGGATGCTATGGAGTCGCTGCGGGATGTTGTCTACTCCCGCTCTGGCTGCAGGATGGGCAGCAGCTAGGCTTGGGAGGCAGTGGCAGGGGTGGTCAGCGCCAAAGCCCTTCAAAAGAGGACAGCCACCCAGTGCCGCAAGAGGGTGAATGATCTCTTCCGTTCCACCAGAGTAAGTCACTCTTCTCATCACTCTCAGCTCACACACTCACAAACCCATCACACATCCACACGGCCCTCATTCACTGCCAGCACAAGCGACATCACCGTTCACTCTCACACACTCACCAGCTCAGAGACATACATCGGTGGGACCTAGCTTTAGAATAGCCTCGGGATTACAATCTGGTGAGCACATCGCACTGTCTGATCCACAGCAGGTGCCGGCAGAGGCTTCCCTGGTATCCAGCACTCGGAGGACAGCTGGAGGCCAGAAATTTGCTGAGCCTGAGTCAGATGAGGAGCCTCTGGACTTGGTCATGTCACATTTGCTTGAGCTGCAAAGGCAAGCTCAGGAACATGAGGAAGAGATGTCTGCTGCACTCTTCAGATTGCAAGGCACGATGGAGAAGTCCATCTGCCTTCACTCTGAGATGATGACGCCAGCTTGCCAACACACCAAGGTCAACACTGGTAGGATGGCGGCTGCCTTGGTCCAGGACATCACTCCTGCACTGCTGCGCAGGCTCAACTCCACCAGACCGGACCAGGCACCAGAACCTCATCTGCAGCATCCCGATGGTCTGCACCACCAAGTTGTGAGTTGCAGCATGAGCCTCATTACAGCATCGCTCTGCTGCAGTCTGAGGCCGCCGCATGCGTGCCATCAGTCACGTCCTCTGCAAGTAGCCCTTGTCCCTGAGGAGCCATCCCTGCAGCTTCTGTGGACCCTGGAAGACTTCAGGGGTCTGTGACCAACTGAGGATGTAGGCATGATGCACACTCCCTGGAAGCCATGCGCAGACCTGCAGGATGTGTTTCTGGTGGTCGCACACCAGCTGCACATTCAGTGAATGGAAGCCCTTATGGTTGGTGTAGTTGACTGTGTGTTGCGACAGAGATCTGAGCGCCACATGAGTGCAGTCGATCGCACCCTGGACTGTGGGAAACCCAAGATCTTGCATCCTGGCTGTCCTGGTCCCAGGCAAAATGCACAAAGTTGTGCGCTGTCATAACGATTACATCCGTGACACCATGGATGCATTTGTGGGTGGAGGCTTGTGATGTCCCACAAAGGTCACTTGTGGAGCCCTGAAAGGAGCCACTGGCGTAGAAATTGAGGGTCATGATTACTTTCACGGCAATTGGCAGTGAATGCCCTCTATGTCCCTGTGGTGCCAAATCCTGCAGCAGCTGGCAGATGTGACCGACCAGTTCCCTAGATATGCACAGTCTTTGGCGACACGGGTTCTTGGTCATCTGCAGGAATGAAAAGCAGCATCTATAGATCCTGGTTCTAGCTAGGCACCAACTAGCGATGGCTCACTGTGATTCTTTGACAGCATGTGCGAGAGCACCAGCCGCCCCTCCTTTCTGAGGTTGCTGCACCTCCCTTTGCACAGCCAGGCATCTCAGCCGCTCTCGCCTTCGTCTTCTTCACTCTCTGTAGGCCATCAGGCATACAGCTAGGTCACCACGCTCCATGATCTTGATGTATTCCTGCAGGATGAGAGAGACACATGGTTAGCATGGGTGTACTAAGAACCTGCCCTAGTTAAGTCTGAAGGCCCCTTAACGCACCCCAGAGAGCGCTGGCCACCACTTAGATGGCCAGAGATTAGTGCGCTTCATGGCTGCCCGAAACCCCACCCTCCTTCAGCCCACTCCACCTGACCGATTTGCAGCAACTTTGCCGGCTGGACTGCACGCTGTGCTCTCAGCTCAGGCATTCTCCTTTCCCTCGGTGCAAGGCTGCCCCGTTAGCTTGAACCATGGGGGAGACTGGTCCAAATGATGATATTGATGATGATATTTCAAGGGGCTGTGAGCGCCTCCAGCGGTGACTGCTCCATGGCCTGCTTTCGCAAGGAGATTGTACAATGTGCGCAGTCGTTCAACTGTTCTGCAGCCCACTAAAACACCCATGGTTTTGCAGTTTGTGCCAGGGGGGTGGAAAGCTTTGGAGAAATCGGTGGTACTTTGATGCCTCTGCGTTGCTTGAGTGGGCAGATAAGCTAGAGGCCCAACTCTAATCATATCAACGTGGCTGCGCCTGGACTGTCTCAGCTGCAGAAGAACGGTCACTTTGTATAGGTTTCCCTAATGCGTGCCACTTCCCTTGCCCACCCTACATCCCACTCTGAATGCTTGTGTGCTATATTCAATGGCAGGGCAGTGCTTAAGCCCCCAGCATTTAACCACCTTCCCCCCACATGTCACCTCAATGGCAGGGCTGCCCTTAACCCACGCCCCACGTCGCCTCAACCGCTGGGCAGCCCTTGCCCCCCCCTCCCCCCCAACAAGCCGCCTCAACGGCAGGGCTACCCTTAATCCACAAACCCCCCAACTCCCCACCCCCCAATGCCCCACAAGCTTGAAATCCGACAGGTGACCCTGGTGATCGCTGTGCAACATTACTGTGTACTCACCTCCAAGTTCCCCTTAAAGTGCAGACAGCCAAGTGCACACCTTTTATATGCTGTTGCGTTCAGTTTTGGGAACCACTGCTCAGGAAGAATAGATTAGCCTTACAGGTGTCCAGTGTAGATGGAAATGCATCATACTAGGGCTAAAAGGTTTGAGTTATGAAGATAAGTTAGATAAATTAATCTTGTATTCGCCTGAGTAAACCAGATTAAATTGTGATTTTATTGAATTGTTTAAAATGTTAAAAGGATTTAATAGAGTAGTTATGGAGAAACTTTCCTCTTGTAGGTGAATCAAGAACAAAAGACACAATCTTAAAATTACAGCTAGTCCATTCAGGAACAGAATCATATAATACATAGAATATAAAGAACAGAAACAGACCATTAAGCCCATCCAATTCATGATGGTGTTTATGCTCCACTCAAGCCTCCTTCCATTTTTCCTCAGCTAACTCTATCAGAATTACCTTCCATTCCCTTCTCCTTCATCTGCTTATCTATCTTCCCCTGAAATGCATCTATACTATTTGCCTCAACCACCTCTTTTGGTAGCAAGTTCCACATTCTCATCACTCTTTGGTAAAGAAGTTTCCTCTGAATTCCCTATTTGATTTTTTGGTGACTATCTAATAATATAAATGGCCTCTAGTTTTAGTTTTATTCTTCCTCACAAGAGGAAATCGGGAAGTGGTTATAGTGTTCAATGGTTTGATTGATCTGTGTTTGATTGTGTTGGTCTGTTCTCTGATCTATGTAACTGTACTTGATTACTTAAGACTGTGGGTGGGCTAGAGAGCTAAGCACACTGAGAGGATCCAGAAAAAACCTAAGTTCTGGCTGACATAATATGTGTAGAAATCCTTAAAGTTCTGAGATATTTTAAAGTATTATAAATAAACTTGTTGCAGATTTGGAATTAGTTTTGAGATAAATGAGATATCTAAGAAATCCAGCAAACTGGCAAATACATAACAAAATTGGCAATGAGGATGCAATGTGAGTGGATTGTTCAAATATTTTCCCCTCCCACATACTAGCTCTCAAATTGTCCTTTATCACCCTTATAAATAGTTCAACACCACCATTTGTAGATGGGTTGTAGAGCGATGTCAGGTGCTGATGAATTCATAGCTTTCTAGGAAGTCTGTGAACAGCCAGGAAACAAACTGCAGTCCGTTGTTTATTTTGATAATCTGCAGCAAACATCATATTGTAAACAACTTATCTAGAATATCAATGACTGAAACGGTGGTTATGGAATTTGTTGTAGAAAATTCTGGCCATTTGCTATGTAAATCATTAACAACAAACAAAAAAATATTGATTCTTAGGGGCTGCTTGCATTTCTCCAAAAATGTCTACTTGGAATTGTAGCTATGGTTTTGTTGGCCATGGTGCCAGTTGTAGAGTGCAGGACACAGTTTAACAGATTTCTACTGAGTGTACAGGCTACACAGTTTCTAGTGAATTCTTCCATTAAGCGATCTATTATCGGCACCAGATTGTTGTTTCATCTGAACAATACCTGGATATCCTTCATGGGCAGGATGCACTACACATTTCTGGGATAACTGAGAGTTCCGTGTGAATAGAGGTGTCACTAAAGAATGTGAGTTTGTTGCATATTCTGTAGTATGGGAGCACTTCTTCCTCTATTCCACGATGTCACTTGGTTTTTATGTACTGGCTTACTTTCTGCAGTATGCTGTCTGTCTCTGATTCTGCTTTCAATTCTTCTTGCGTCACCAGATTCGCAGTTGCCCGAAATCACTGTAATCATGTAATCTTCAACATCACAAGTTGCTTCGCTATTACTGATGCTATCTTTGATCGTAGTACAGGCCAGCATGTCAGCTACTCAGTTGTGTGGACCTGTGAGATACTTGACCTCGAAGTGATACTGATAAAGATGATCTGACCATCTGTAGATACACAGAGTCAATGACCAGATCCTGACATGGCTAATAATGTAGCTGGCTTTTGGTAATTAATGTGACGAGTGAACTTTCTATCATAGCGATTCAATTGCCAATGTCCATAAGCATCGATGCTGGATAGTGCTTGCACTCCAGTAGAGCATTTGTGTTTGGTTTCTGACAATGGGATTGATGCATAAGTGATTGGTCGTTTGTTTCCTTCAATGTACTGTGAGAATACAGCTCCAATTGCAATTCCTGGTGCATTTGTTGGGACATATGTCTCTGCATGTGGGCTGAAATGCATGAGGACTGGCAGAGATGCAATCTTTGTTTTTAACGTGTCAAACACTGTTTGCTGTGTGAGTGTCCATTCCCATTGTGCATTCTTGCACAGTAGCTTTCGAAGAAGCTCTGTGATCTCTGCACACATAAGAACAAGTTTGTGATAAAAGTTGGTAGCACCGAGGAACAATGACACTTTTCACTTTACATGGTGTTGAAAGCACATGGATGGCTTTGGCGTTGTTGTGTGTAGGCTTCATTCCAGCTGCTGTCACTCTATACCCTAGAAAGTCAATCTGGTACACCACAAATGTGTATTTTTCCTTGTTGTGCGTTAAATTGTGTTGTTCAAGTTGAGTGCATAGCTTTGATAGTCGCTAATCATGTTTTACTTTCTCCCTCCGATGGGCAACAACATCACTGAGTAGGCTGAGTTTCCCATCAACATCTGACAAGACTGAAGAAACAATCTTCTGGAGCGCACTAAGTGCCGAATTTAGTCCAAGGGTCACTCTGTGGTACTGAAATACACCTTCATGAGTAACAAAATGTTTAAGATATTGGCTTTGCTCTTCTAGAGGTATCTTAAGAAAGCTCTGTTGCATATTGAGCTTTGTAAAGACTGTGGAGCCATGAAATTATGCTCTTAGTTCTTGGATTGTAGGAATTGGATACTTTCTGGAATGATAGCATTGTTGACTGCCTTAAGGTTGGCACGTTGTCTAATTTCTATTTTTTCGTCAGACAATGACCAGATTTATATCCATGGCGATGAGTCAATGTGTTCAATGATGCCATCTGCTTCAAGTTGTTCCAGCTCCTGTGACAGGTCGGCACCAATTTCAAATGGCAACCATCTCAAATTTTGTGAAACTGGTGAAATTAACGTGTCAATGTGAAGAGCATGACAGTGCCCCTTAATTTCCCCAAAACCAGAACATAAGGATGGATACCAGTGTGTATAGACTGCATCATCAATCACGTTAAGGTGCATTCCAGTGGGGTCTTCAAGTTTGAATCCAAGCCTATTGAAAAGATTTACCCCCTTAAGGCTTCTGCCTTTAGCTACATAGAAAGTGAACCTGTCTCGGGTGATGTTTTAGTAGCGGTTCAGAACTGTGATCATTCCTGAAACCAGAATGATAGAATCATTATAAGCTTGAAGAGTTGCTGTTGCAGGAGGAAGAAGCTACTGCAAAAAGTACTGATGGTGGAGTTTTTCATTCAATATCAATAAGAAGTGACACTAAGATGCCCGTTGAGCTCTCCTTAAAGTGACCAGGTACTTTACCTTTTATTATAGTATATACATGTCATACCTCACTTTCAGGAAGAAACTCTTCCACATGTTGAACCAATGAAATCTTCTTCTTTGACAGCCTGCTTATCTTTGCAAAATAGTTCCACTTAACGCATGAGTTGCACTTTTTCCCTTGAGCTGGACATGGCATTGTGACTCAAAAAGCATTGCCACAATTTGGGCACAGTTTTGATAGTATCTGGGCGTGTTGGGCACATGTTGATGAGATTGCTGAGATCCCTTTGTCCATAACTCTTACACTTGAGCTGGTTGGACAAGACATGTCTGCAACCCTGAGTCTAAGGGTGAATTGCTGTGTAACCGCTACAAATCTAACATGGCAGATTCAGTTTGGACGGCCAAGGTCTTGGCTTTTTCCAAGGTCAAATCATCATCCTCCATGAGGAGACATTCTCTAATTCATGGAATTGAAGTCTTTTTAATTAATTAGTCATGAATTAGTTCATTGGTTAGTGTGCCAAATTTACATATAGAAGCAAATTACTGCAACACTGCCACATATTGCTTTATGTGTGCACCATTCCCCTGGCTCTTTGATGGAATGTATATCATTCAATCATCACATTGTTCTTTGGCCTGAGCATTTTTTGAGAGTACTTACTACCATATCAAGCGTAGACGTATCTTGCGTGAGCTGCTCGAACATTCAGTGGCCTTCTGCTCTGAGACATTGTACAAGTATCGCCTTTTTACAAATCGCTGCTACACCCGGACTGTTCATCCCTATAGCGAGCAGGTAGGTCTTGAACCCCGAAATCCATCGCTCCCAGCACATGGGACGATCTCCCGGCGCTGAAATAAATGGTTCTGGAGCTGGTAAAGTTAAACTTTTCTAAACCGTCCTTGTCGCCAATAGACATCTATGATATACAGCAAACCAACAAATACATAACAGTAGCTCTTCACAGAAAAGGCTGGTAGAAATTTGCAACTGTCTCCCTGTAAAGGCTGTGAATGCTGGGGAAGCATAGGAGTGTTCGAGACTGAGAATTTTTTGTTCAGTAAGGTATCAAGGCATATGGAGCAAAGGCAGGTGAATAGAATTGACTTGCAAATCCATCATGATCTGGTTAAATGATGGAATAGTCTACTCCTATTCTGAAGTTCCTAGAAAAAGGGATGGAGGCTCATAAGAGTATAAGGCATTTTTTCAAGCTTTGGGACTGCCTAAAAGGTGTGTAATGATCACCTTAAGTGCATTGGCTTTGCAAAGGGTTTGGAGTACAAGCGTATGGAAGTCTTGCTGTAATTGTACAGGGCTTTGGTGAGACCACACCTAGAATTCAATGTACAGTTTTGGTCTCAGTACAGTTTTGATCTATGTACCTCAGGAGTACTAGACTTAGAGGGGATGCAACAAAGATTCACTAGATTGATTTCTGGGATAAAAGCATTGTCTTATGAGGAGAGATTGAGTAGAATGGGCCTCTATTTTCTGGAATTTAGAGGAACGAGAGAGAATCTCATAAATTCTGAGTGAGTTTGATGGGGTAGACTCAAGAGTTGTTTCCCCTGGCTGGAGAGTCTAAAACCAGGGGGCCTAGTCTCAGGATAAAGGAACAGCCATTTAGGACTGAGATGAGGAGAAACTTCTTCATTCAGAGAGTTGTAAATCTCTGGAATTCTCACCCCCAGAGGGATGTATTGTTCCATTTGCTTAGGTCAATAGATCTTTAGACACCATGGGAATGAAGAGATATTGGGATAATGAATGAAGGTTATGTTGAGAAAGAAGATTGTCCATGACCTTACTGAATGACGGAGTGCGTTTGAGGGGCCATAAAGCCTACTGCTGCTCCTAGTTTTCATGTTCTTATTTTTACATCTACCTCGAATCCACCCAGTTTCTATGCTTCAGGGTTTTGAAGCATACCTTTGTTACATTTCATTTGAAAACCTGTGCAGGGTACAGGAATAGGGGGTATGACCTTGGGACGGGTGGCTCCAATGGGCACATGGGGGCCCCTAAAGGAGGTTCCCCTCCTTTTGCCTGACACCAACTTTCCCAGTAAAAGCTGCCAGACTACTTGCTTGGCATGGGCCTCCCCTGCCACGGGTAAAATAATGGCGGGAATGGGATGAGGCGATTAAGTGGTCATTAATCGGTCACTTAAGGGCCTCAATCGGCTCAAGGGTGGGTGGGTTGTCTAACCCGCCACTTCCACCCCTCCTCCCCACCCCGGCGAAAAATGAGAGACAGTTTGGGATGGGCAGGAAGGCGGCTGGCTGGCACATGCTGTATTTTATGAGCCTTCCTCTCCTTCAAACATGGCGGCTTTGGGGGTGGGGGGGCTGGGGGGGGGGGGCGTAAAATTCAGCCCAATGATTTACAGGGGGACTTTCTAAAGGCTTCTCCTGCCTGTGGGCTGTGATCTGAGAAACTCTGTAAAAGTAGTGATAATGTGGATATTCAACCCCAAAAACTTTCATTTGTGGTTATGTACCTTGCCCAACAATAAAATGTAATTGCCCAGAGTCCTATGCAGAGGGCCCATTGCTTAAGAACCTGGCAGGTTTGGTTCCCACTGTCTACTGAGTTAATGGATCTGAATGAAAGAGGGGGTGAGGTAGAGGTACTGAAATTAACCTTGGCATGCTTGACCATCCAGGGCAGAGAGAGACAGTGAAAAAAAGAAGTGAAGCTCCTGATCCAGATCACAATCAATGAGCCCTCAGTTGGAATGGACTTATCCAGATATTGGGCACAGTCAGGACTGCTCTGAGTGGCGATGTAACTCATAGTTGAGTAAACCATCCTTTTCACTGAGGTCCTAAAGTCAGGGTTGCCAACCCTCCAGGATTGTCCTGGAGTCTCCTGGAATTAAAGATTAATCTCCAGCTGTGAGCAGCACCTGATTTGCTTGAGCATTTTCATTTGCTTATTGGCTACTAAAATATTTGAGAAAAGGCAGTAGGGCTGGGCAGGGCTGTTGCGCTGGGCAGGGTAGCTGGACTGGGCAGGGCTGTTGGGCTGGGCAGGGCTGTTGAGTTGGGCAGAGCTGTTGGGCTGGGCAGAACTGTTGGGCTGGGCAGGGCTGTTGGGCTGGGCAAGGCAGTTGGCAGTTATGTGATGAAACCTCCAAGACTATATCCAACCAGAGTTGGCAAAATCTAACGAACGGACAGCCCGTGACTTGGAAACCTGTAGCCTTGGATGTCTGGGCACCTTCAGGAGGGACGAAGGAAATAGCATTGAGGTAAAAGAAATTGTTTCCGAGACTTTCCAAATCGGTACAAAAACAATATCAACTTGCATTTATATAGCTCATTTAACAAAATAAAATGTCTGAAGGTGATTGGCAGGGCTATTATGATTCAAGACATGACATTGAGCCACACAACAAGGTATTGGCCCAGATGATTGTAAGCTTGATCAGAGAGGTATGTTTTAAGAAGCATTTTAAAGGAGGAGAGGGAGGTAGAGAAGTGTGGGAGGGAATTGCAGAGTTAAGCAATAATCAGTCCATGACTATAAAATAGTCACTAAGAAATCCATTAGGGAATTTAGAAGAAACTTTTTACCCAGGGAGTGACTGAAATGAATAGTATGGATGTATTTAAGGGGAAACTAGACAAGCGTGTGAGGGAAAAGGGAATAGAATGTTATGATGATAGAGGAGGTTCAAGTGGAGCATAAATACCAGTATGGACTGGTTGGGCTGAATGGCCTGTTTCTGTGTTGTATATTCTATGTAATCCTATACAGCAGAAGGCAAGGCCACAAAGTTGAAGCAATTAAAATCGGAGATGCTCAAGAGGCCAGAATTAGAAGAATGCAGATATCTCAGAGGATTATGAGGCTGGAGGAGATTACAGAGATAGGGAGGGTTGAGGCCATGGAGGGAATTGAAAAGAAGGGTGAGAATTTTAAAATCAATGTGTTGCTTAGGTCAGTGAGCATCGAGTTGATAGGTGCATGTGGTGGGTACAGAACAAGTTAATTGATGGGAGCAAATCTACACACATTCTGTCTCTCCCACCATCTCCACTCCCCCCTCTCCACTAACCCCCTCACTTCCTTCTTCCTTCTGCCCTCCGCTCGCTGCCTCTCCTTCCCTCCCCTCCCCATCGTCTTCCCAAATACTTTTCCTTTTTACAATGTGATTTAAATTTATTCTGAGCACTTACGGCGCCCAGAAGTGCAGAAAATAAGATCAATTGTACGAGGGGAGATAGAAAACATATTCAACCTTAGCACAAATGCAAATAGAGAAAAATAGGCCTCTTTCTATTTTCGATATTTTCTCCCCTCCATACAAAAAAACATCTGTTGTAAAGGCAACCTGTTAGCTCCATTCAGGTCATCTTTCACAGTGTGGTAATTCCTTTAATAATAAACAGTCATCTCGGCATGCAGATAAACAGAGCAGACAGTTTCAATATTTTAACATGTGATAACATTTCTAGAATGCAGGGGGCAATTTCCATATTACTGCAGGCTTTTTTTTAACTCGAAGCAGATTGATTTTTATGACACTCATTCTTTCCACGTTCTGACAAAGTGGAGGAAAGATACAATTCCTTGCAGTGAATCATGTTGCCTGCTCTTTGTAATAAAGTATTTTTGTCTGTGTGTGTGTGTGTGTGTGTGTGTGTGTGACTGAGCGTGATTGGAGCTGATGCCTGTGACAGTATTTTACTCACCGAGCTCTGTGTTTTTCCTTCTGCTTGCTTCACGCTGTAAGGGGAAGAACACTCGTTTCCGCAATGATTCAGGAGCTGTAACAGCACTCACTGAAAACAAGATAGTTCAGCTTTAGTCTCATTACTGAATCCCTTTCTCCTGTGGGTTCGAGATACTCTCTCGCTCATTTAAATCCTGTTACTGCGGGGTTCATGTGAAATGTTTTTCAATCTGTTCCGTTGCTCTATTTCTTTTTTGGTCAGTGTTTGTAGTCTGCTCTTTGTTTTGGGGTGGTGGCGGGAGAGGGAGGGATAATGGGGGTGGGGTTGGGAGGGTGGGGGGAAATTGGTCTTCATCCAGCAGCTGCTTCAAGGAGGTGAAAATGGAACATGGTGTACATCAGGCTGCTGATTTGTATGAGTTGTGGGTTCAAGCCCTACTACAGTGTGATTCATGCTACTGGTCCAAAATCAGTCCCACCCCCTTGAAATTCCCAACCTCCCTCCCCAAGTCTGTCCCCTGTTCTACTCCAGGAAGGTGCGAACTCTCATTGGAGTTCCAGAGCGGTTGCCAACTCTAATTGGATGTTTCTTGGAGATTTCATCGTGTGACCTACAACCTCACTCATTCAAACAACTATTTTTCTTGTGGCCTGTATTATTTCTATTAGTAAGTAAAATTGTTCAAAGATAGCGAAATTAAAAAAATAAACAACTTTTTAAAATGCCCCATAACTTTTCTCCCATAGGTTCCTTGCAGTACTATCCCTGGAGATTAGTCTTTAATTCCTGGAGACTCAGGACAACGCTGGCAGGGGGTGCTAGACAGTTAGACTGGTGCCAATTGTTTTCAAGTACTTTGCCCAAGCAGCCATGAGTGAACCTCAATGATGAGTCTAGCAGACCACTCAATGTACTAGTGGAACATCGCACACAAGGCTAATTTTCATCTTCCTCTGACCTCCACACATGGGTTGGTAAGATTGAGTGGGGATGGGGGTGTGTCACTGGATGAGAACCAAGGGTGGAAATCCCTATGATTTTCCAAGGCCCCATCACCATTATCATCCTAGAATATCTGAGGCCAATTGTACCAATCCCAACATCCTCCAGCTATACTGTGGAATCTTTGCCATCCACCTGAGGGGGCAAATAGGGCCTTGGTTTAACATCATCTGAAAGATAATATCTCCAACATGTGGCACTCCCTAGGGCTGCAATGGGAGAGTCGGCCTGGGCCCCATGACCTTTCTAACACAGAGGGGAGGGTGCTACCTGTCAAGCCATGGCCAGTGACAAGACTTAAAATGGAAGAGAACAAAGAGGAGGGGTAAAATGCACAAAAGGAAAGAGAAAGAATTCTGCATGCAGTGCTTCTAATGGATAACAGAAGATAATTAAATGACAGAAGTGATATTAACATGAGACAATAGGAAGTGTAATGAGAGAGATCAAAAGAAATTAAAGACATTTACAAGACATGGAGATAAAGGTTGGCTGAGGAGATAGCTAGCTGAGGCAGGGAGAAATGGATGCACAAGAAAGTGGAAAAGCAGTGTAGGAAAGGAACCATTTAGGCACCAAGGATGTTAACTATAAGCTTCCATTTTCTCTTCAGCATGAAGGGTTGGTAGTGTGGGATAGATTTACTGACATTTCAGTGCCTGGGTGGAGGAGGGGGGGAATTGAGAAAAGATTGGAGCTTGGTACAGGGTCCTCTGTTGAAACATTGGTGCGGCTGATTGAAATACCAGAACCAGAGAATCTAGGAGAAACAGGAAGAGAATAAAGGAGAAAGCAAGTATATGAGAAGTAAAAGCAAAGATCCCAAGACTGAGAGGAATGTGAAAAGAGAAAGAAAATTACAGATGAGAGGGGACAGAGAAAGAGGAGACAAGTAAACAAGAGATTATTTTTAAGAAGAGCAAAAAATGAAAATGGGAAAAAAGATGGAAAAGTAGGTGCAGAGAAGAATACATCGACACTCCTTAGAATCTCCCTCTGCAACCAAGTGAAAGAAGGAATGTCAGTCACTTTCAAGCACATTCTGGTTTTGAGCAGAAAGCGACATCTCAGATAAATGGCTCATGACTGAAGATTTCATGCCCTTGGGAATGGTCCAAGGTTGGAGGTTCCACCCGAAGCTCTGTGTTAAGTTGGAGCTCCTATTAATTTGATTTGGGGCAGCTTAGTTCAGGGTTAAGTTTTGCTGCTGGAATCATTAACTGGAGCACGGGCTCTGTGGAGAGCAGCACTGCGCAATATTAGGCCTGTGGGCCAATCCGACCCTGCCTGATCATTTCATCCAGACCGTGATATTCACTTTTTAATTATCAAGATATGAAAATCTTTCAATTTTTTTTTATCACTTTTAATTTTTTCCCATTGAGGTTGCATGGCATTAAAAGTAAAATTCTCATTAAAAAGAATGAAATTAATCTTGTTTCATACAAGGCCCGATATGAGATTATCCTTAATACAGTATTATGCGGACAATATTTTAATAAATTAATGCAAGACCAAAAAAAGAAAGTTTGTATCTGGATCGTATTTGGGAGTTTGGTTTTTTTTTAATGCTTTTAGTTCTCCTCAGTGCATCAAGAAGAACAAGGTCGCAGCCTCTCCTAAGCTACACTGTTGGTCAATAACAGAGGATGTTGGGTGCCATGGCATTGAGAAATCTTGATAACTTGCCTTTTTCCATAAACAAATCTGAGGCAATTTCCTCTTGAGGAGATGTGTTTGAGTGTTTCTGGAATGGAAACATTGGATTAAAATTTTCCCTTTACCAAATGCCCTCCCATTAACAGATATTTCCAATGGCAGTGTACCTTTAAAAAGGTTCCCCCACTGCCCAGGGTCATTCCCTGGTTCCACCCCCAGCCTCTGCTGCTAGCCACTTTGCCTTGATATTGCTGGACCCAGGCCCAGTTCTGATGGCAGTTTAGTGACGTGCACTGAAAATGCGAATGTCAGGTGTAGATCTGTCAAGGCTCACCACTCGCTCCATCTATCTGCCTTCAATACCCTTACTATACAAAAATCTATTAAAAAGCTTCAATTGATCCTCAACATCCACAGCCTTGTGGGAAAGGGAATTCAGATTTTTACTACCCTTTATTTGAAAAAGTGTTTGCTGAACTCCCTCTTGAACAGTCTGGCTGTAGTCTTAAGATTTGGATTCCTCCCAACAAGAGAAAATAATTAATAGCTCTGATGAAAGGTCATTGACCTGAAACATTAGGCAGAATTTTACAGCCCTGTTGTGGCAGGGGTTGGGCCTTAAAATGCAGCAAGCCATTCTAAAGTCCACTGACTTCGGCAGGACCAGAAAATCCAGCTGGCAGGAGGGGCTGTAAAATTCCACCCAATAACTCCGTTTCTCTCTCCCTAAATGCTCCCTGGCCTGCTGAGTGTTTCCAGCATTTTTTGTTTTGATTTCAGGTTTCCAACATCTGCAGTATTTTGCTTTTGTAAGAGGAAATAGTTGCCCTCTTATCAACTCAAATAACCAATTGTTTAATTATCTTTAACACCTCCATCAAATCGCCCCACAGTCTTCTAAACTGAAAGGAACAGAACCCATATCAAGTAATTTGACCTCATAATTTAACTTTTCTTAACTTTAATATCATTCTGATGAATCTGTGCTATGGCCTGTCCAAGGCCAATGAATCCTTCCTGAGGCACGCTGACCTGGGGTGGAATTGTCCCTTCCCATTTGTGGTGGGCGTCATAGTGGGCAGGACCGGAAAATATCAGATCACAAGTTCAATCTCACGGCATTGTAAAACCAGTTTGCAATCGTCCGCTCCACCTGTCAATGGCGGGCTGCATTTCCCTCCACTGCATGTTAGGGAGGGAGTTCCAGGATTTTGACCCAGCAACCTTGATGGAACAGTGATATAGTTTCAAGTCAGGATGGTGAGTGACTTGGAGGAGAACTTCCAAGTGGCTGTGTTCCCATGTATCTTCTGCCCTTGTTCTTCTAGATGGTAGTGGTTGTGGGTTTGGAAGATGTTGTCTAAGAATTTTAATGAATTCCTGCAGTGCATCTTGTAGATGGTACATATTGCTGCTACTGTGCATCGAGGTGGGCAGAATGAATGTTTGTGGATGGGATGCCAATCAACAGTGTTGAGCTTCTTGAGTGTTGTGGGAGCTGCACTCATCCAGACAAATGGAGAGTATTCCATCACACTCCTGACTTGTGCCTGTAGATGATGGACAGGCTTTGGGGAGTCAGGAGGCGAGTTACTAGCCACAGCATTCCTAGTCTCTGACCTGCTCTTGTAGCCACAGTATATATAGCTAGTCCAGTTCAGTTTCTAGTCAGCGGTAATCCCCAGGATGTTGATACTGGGGGATTCAGTGATGGTAATGCCATTGAATGTCAAGGGGTGATGGTTAGATTCTCTCTTTTTGGAGATGGTCATTGCCTGGCACTTATGTAGTGTAAATGTTATTTGTCACTTGTCAGCCCAAGCCTGCATATTGTCCAGGCCTTGCTGCATTTGGAGTCATGAATGGTGCTGAACATTGTGCAATCATCAGCGAATGCAACCCAATTCTAACTTTATGATGGAAGGATGGTCATTGATGAAGCAACTGAAGATGGTTGGGCCCTGAACACTACCCTGAGGAACTGAGATGATTGATCTCCAACAACAACCATTTTCCTTTGTGCTAGGTATTATTACAAACAGCAGAGGGTTCCCCACCAATTCCCACTGGCTCCAATTTTGCTAGGGCTCCTTGATGTCACACTCAGATAAATGCTGCCTTGATATCAAGGGCAGTCGCTCTCACCTCACCTTTGGAGTTCAGCTCTTTTGTCCATGTTTGAACCAAGGCTGTAATGAGATCAGGAGCTGAATGAACCTGGCGAAACCCAAACTGACTATCAGTGAGCAGGTTATTGCTAAGCAAGTGGCACTTGATAATACTGTTGATGACCCCTTCCATTACTTTACTGATGATGGAGGGTAGATTACTGGAACGGTAATTGGCCAGGTTAGATTTGTCCAGCTTTTTGTGTACAAGACATACCTGGGCAGTTTTCCACATTGCCAGGTAGATGCCAGTGTTGTAGCTGTACTGGAAAAGTTTGGCTAGGGGCGCAGCAAGTTCTGGAGCACAAGTCTTCAGTACAGTGGTCTTGATAAGTTGGAGCACCATGAGAATGGCCTTCTTGAGCAGGATGGGGCAATTGGTGATGGGATGTCATGTGATGAAACCTTCAAGGGTATAAGCAGATCCATGTACACCCCTGTGATATCACTGTGGCTTTGGCACTATTTCCATCCCCAACCCAATACTGACAGCACTAAACTTGCTAGCACAGTTTGTCTTTCTAATACTGTAGGATGTAGAAACCTTTGGCATGCTCATTGCAGGTATGGGGAGGTGGTGGCATAGTGGTATCATCACTGGACTGGTAATCCAGAGACCCAGGGTAATGCTCTGGGGACCTGGGTTTGAATCCCACCACAGCAGATGGTGAAATTTTAATTCAATAAAAATCTGGAATTAAGCCATGAAACCACTGCCGATTGTTGTAAAGACCCATCTGGTTCGCTAATGCCCTTTCGGGTAGGAAATCTGTCGTCCTTACCTGGTCTGGCTTACATGTGACTCCAGATCCACAGCAATGTGGTTGACTCTTAACTGCCCCCTGAACAAGGGCAATTAGGGATGGGCAATAAATGCTGGCCCAGCCAGCGACACCCACATTCCATACTTTTAAAAAGCTGAAGCTTGGATCTTTCCTGTCGGACACTTTCTACCTCGGAGCCTTCTCAGACTGTTGCCTTGCTAGGTGATGAAGAAGTGAGAAAAATTGCTGCAAAGAAACAGGAAAGGGGAAATAAAATTGTACATAATTTTTAAAATATTTGTACAAGGTATGAACTTGACAAGACATAACAAGCTAATCAGCTAAATAGCTACTTTCCATTAGAGTCTGTGTAAACAGGGTGATAAACTCAGGTTACAGAAACAAAATACTGGGCAATAAAATTAATTTTGTTCTGTGCACATTTTCAAACCCTTACGAAAGCACATTAAAGTATTTTAAACATAATTACATCTGTACTGAAATTGATATTCGGAAAATCTGAGCACAGACCTGTTTATTCAGAAGTAGAAAGTGTTTTAATACAACTGAATGCTCATTGATGATTTTTTTTTAAGTTTTCGCCATTATGCAGCTCTTAATAGAATTATGAGTAACAGTTAACTTTCGAATGCTTGGCATTGATTGAAGGAGACATGTAAATTTTCATAGTAATCCTTTCAAATCAGGAGCATTCCCGGCCGCCTATGTAGGCTCCTCCCTCCCAGTCTTGCAGGCAATTGACTTGGTTGCACTGGTCCAGACAAGTCAATGGAAGCGGGCTGTATCCCCTAGATCTAGTCTCTTCCAGAAGGAGAAACATCCTTTCAGCGTCCACCCTGTCAAGTCCCCTCAGGAACTTATATGTTTCAAAAGGATCCCCTCTCATTCTTCTAAACTCCAATGGATACAGGCTCAATCTGTCCAACCTTACCTCATAAGATAACCTCTTCATCCCAGGAATCAGTCTAGTGAATCTTCTCTGAACTACTCCTAATGCAATTATGTAATTATGCAATCATGATACAAGATCTTAGCCTATGAAACGCTACCAAAGGACTCCTCCAGATCACCATTCTCCCTCCCTCTCTCTACAGCGGCTCTTGGGTTTAAGAGAAAAGAAGGCTTACATCTATATCATGTCTTTTATAGACTCAGAATATCCCAAAACACTTTACATCCAATAAAGTGCAGCCACTGTTGTAATATAAAAACCAGAACAACCAATTTGCACACCGTAAGATCCCAATAACAGTAACATGATAATTTGAAAGGGAAATCATGTTTAACCAACTCATTGGAGTTCTCTGAGGAAATAACATGCCGTAGATAAAGTGGAACCGGTGGATATACTGTACTTAGATTTCCAGAAGGCATTTGATCAAGTGCCACATCAAAGGTTATTGCAGAAAATAAAAGCTCTTGCAATAGGGGGTAACATATTGACATGGATAGAAGATTGGCTGGCTAACAGGAAACAGAGAGTGGGCATAAATGGATCTTTTTCAGGTTGGCAAGATATAACGAGTGTTGTGCCACAGGGATCAGTGCTGGGACCGCGACTGTTTACAATTTATATAAATGACTTGGATGAAGGGGTTGAAGGAGTCAGGTTGCCAAATTTGCTGATGACACAAAGATAGGTAGGAAAGTGAGTTGTGAAGAAGACATAAGGAGGCAAAAAAGATGTAGATAAGTTAAGTGAGTGGACAAGGATCTGGTAAATGGAGTATTACCTGGGAAAATGTGAAATTGTCCATTTTGGCAGGAAGAATAAAAGGGAAGCATATTATCTAAATGGCTAGAGATTGCAGAGCTCCAAGATGCAGAGAGATCTGCATGTCTTACTGCATGAATTGCAAAAGGGTAGTGTGCAGGTACAGAAAGTAACACTAATATAACGGTACTGTTTATAGTGAGGGGAATTAAATACAAAAGTAGGGAGGTTATACGGGGCGTTGGTGAGGCCACATCTGGAGTACTATGTGCATATTGGTCACCTTATTTAAGGAAGGATGTAAATGCATTGGAAGCAGTTCAAAGGTTTACCAGACTAATACTTAGAATGGGCGAGTTGTCTTATGAAGAAAGATTGTACAGGGTAGGCTTGTATCCGCTGGAGCTTAGATGAGTAAGAAGCAATTTGATTGAAACATATAAGATCCTGAGGGGTCTTGACAGGGTGGATGTGGAAAGGATCTTTCTTCTTATGTTAGAATCCAGAACTAGGAGTCGCTGTTTAAAAATAAGGAGTCGCTCATTTAAAACAGAGATTAGGCAAAATGTTTTCTCTCAGAGGGTCTTTGGAACTCTCTTCCTGAAAGGCGTTGGAAGCAGAGCCTTTGAATATTTTTAAGGCAGAGGTGGATAGATTCTTGGTAAGCAAGGGGGTGATGGATTATTGGGGGTAGGCGGGATGCAGATTTGTGGTTACTATCAGATCAGCCATGATCTTACTAAATGGCGGAGCAGGCTCAAGGGGCCAAATAGCCTACCCCTGCTCCTTGTTTGTACATTCTTATGTTTTAATGATGCTGTTTGAGGGAAATATTGGGCCAGGATACTGGAGAGAACTCACCTGCTCTTCTTCCAAATAAGGGCCATAGGATCTTTACTAGCCACCGAAGAGGATAGATGGGGCCTCAGAATATGTCTCACCTGAAAGATGGCACTCCCTCAGCACTAACCTGCGAGTATTAGCATGGATTTTATTCCTGAATGTCCTGAGTGGGACTCAAACTCACAGCCTTCTGACTCGGAGGTGAGAGGACTACACGCTGAACCATGGTCCACATCTGAGAACGAACTGCTTCAGGCTCCTTCCCCTCCCCAACCATAACATAAGCTATGGTTCACCTGGAACAGCTGATCCACCACCTTGCACCCCCCCACACCCCACCCCTGCCACCACCGCCACTTCCCCACACAAACAGGATTTATCACCAAAACTGCGGCAAAGGGCTGGCAGACACTAAGAAAATTCACCCGCTTTGAACACAAGAGCAGGAGTGGGCCATTCACCCCTCAAGCCTATTCTGTCATTCAAATAGATCATGCCTTATCTGTATCCTAAGTCCATCTCCGCCTTGATTCGATAACCCTTAATACCCTTAGCTAACAAAGATCTATCAATCTCAAGTTTGATATTTTCAATTGACACCCCACCCTCACCACCTCCTCCAACCTCAACAGTTTTTGTTGGGGAGAGAGTTCCAGGTTTCCAGCACCCTTCGTGTTTCCTGACATCAGCCCTGAACAATCTAAATCTAATTTTAAGATGTTCCCCTTGTTCTGGACTCTGCGCCAGTTTCTCTATTTCTATGCGATCAAATAGTTTCATTATCTTTGTCACTTCAAATTGTTTATCTCATAATCTTCTGTATTCAAGTGAATGCAAACCCATTTTATGCAACCCATCCTTGAAATTTTGAGGCAGTCTTAAGCTGCTTCCAGTTAGGCGTTAGTCCACAGCACGAAGCTGGTCTTTAATTCACTGCATATCAGCACTGAATTATCAATCTCACCAGGAAAGGAACTGAATTTACCTGGTCTGGGGAGTTGGAAATGTCAGTCAGGGCAATCTGATGCTGAGATTAAGATACATTGTTGGGTCAGTGAAAAGGCAGCTTTACAGGCAGCAAAAAAGACTTGGATTTGTACACGACCCTCATTTCACATCGAGCTGTTTTGTGCCTGTATTTGATGCTGAAACTTTCATCCATACTAGATTTGACAATCCAGTGGTCTTCTGGCTGGTTTCCCACCTCCATAAACTTTCAGCTTATCCAATACCCCGATGCTAGTATCCTAACTCGCACTAAGTCCTGTTCAACTGGTGTGAAATGAGGGTCTTGAGAATGTGTCAAAATCCAAGTCTTTTTTGCTGCCTTAAAACTGCCTTTTCACTGACCCAACAATGTATCTTAACCTCAGCATCAGGTTGCCCTGACTGACATTCCAGCCCTGTGCTTACTGACCTACACTGCATTCTGGTCTTGGGATGTTTTACTATGCAGCTTCTTGCTGCTATTGTGCCTGGCTTGCTTAGTATTGGGTGCGTGAAATGGAAAATGTGGTCCCTTCCCAACAATAAGGGTCCTTACCTCGATCAGCGCAACATTACGCAAACACAATAACCTGAATTATTTTTCCTCTTTTGCTCCAGTGAGAACAAATTGGATTTGCTTAGAGGGAGAGGCAGAGATAGAGTGTGTTCAAGGGAGAGGGAGAGCAGAGATGGAATGTGTTCAAGGGAGAGGGAGAGGCAGAGATAGAGTGTGTTCAAGGGAGAGGGAGAGGCAGAGATAGAGTGTGTTCAAGGGAGAGGGAGAGGCAGAGATGGAGTGTGTTCGAGGGAGAGGGAGAGGGAGAGATAGAGGGAGAGGCAAGGAGCGTTTGGGGTAGAGAGAAACACAGAGGGAGCGGGAGAAGAAGAGTTAAAGGGAGGGATAGAGGGAGAATTAGAGGTAGCTGTGTGATTGTTTGTGGTGGATGTCAGTATGTTCAAGAATAGCTTTGTGAATTTGGTGTTAATAAAAAAATCAAAGCGTTAGAATAAAAAATGAAAACTCTCAGAATTTTCCCTTATCTTCTTTTAGATCAGATAACATTCTGAAAAGCCATCAGTCTGAGAGGCTCTGCAATTACTGGATTCATGTATAATCAGCTACTTTCCTTCTCTTTTTATTTCCAATTTCTCCTGTTTCACCCTTCCTCTCCTGAAGGTGCCACTGGCACATGCTGGATTACAGTTTCAACCTCCAAGAGGGCAGACAATGAGTGCTTGTAGACGGTTCGACTAAGGGCTGCATCACAGCAGAACCCTAGTTCCACCCTGTCCTGCCACACCCAACCCCCTTCTCCCCCATGCATTCCTCTTCAGTGTGGATCATTATGCTGACCTTTTTTGTCTTCCTCTCTCCATCCCTCATACAGGGAGCACTGAGGTCAATTGTGGCACTCCCACTCTACCCCTCCCCCTCACCCACCCCATGCCCTCATTGCTGCCTCGGTTGAGATCAGTTAAGTCGGCACAGTCCAGGAACCTAACCTGGATTTTCTTTGCCACAATCCAGGGTGTGTTACCATGCCTAGAGCCTGAAGCATTCATGCCCAGTTTGAGTGTGTGGATGATGTTACAGATTTTGAATTAAACGGATGGGAGCTTTGATATATTCCTTTCTCTTCCACTACCAATCAGCCAGAATGTGCCTCGGAACTCCATATATTGGGCATATTAGAGCATCTGTATCGGAGTGCTAAGTGTTATTGTAAGTAATTCGTTGTGTCTGATAGCCGGCGCATGTTTAGAGGATATCTGGAGTGTGTGACTGACTCTCAGAAGGAAAATGTTAATGGATTCAGACTCAACATCTTCCAAGCTATTAGAGACTTGTACCATCTCATCATGCTGTGTTATAGGAAATGGAGAGCATTTACGGTGTCCAGATAATCTTATACAGCGACGGCAGTGTTTTCACTAGCTCTGTCTGTCTGCTGACTTTGTTATTTAAAAAGCAGGCAAAAAAAATATAAGCAGGCAGGTTGGTGCTGAAAGACTTAAAGCCTAAGGACAGGAAAAGTTAGAGATATTTATTTGACAGGGTCAAGGTTGCCGCTTTCTTTTCCCTTCCCCAGGTCCCCTAGGTGTTAGACTGTGAGACATTTAATCGAGGGAGTAGCGATTTCATATCTATAAGAAAAATCAAATAATGCAAGATGATTTACTCCCCCTAGCAACCAGGGAGCTTACCCTTAGCAACCAGCACTGCCTCGGGCTGTGGTGTAATCAGCTTGAAAATATTTCAATTATTGTGTTGATTTTAGTGGATTTGAGAAGCAGTTGGTGAGCACAGAGGCATACTGGGCCCGCGACCTACAATGGAAGATATTGATTTAAACAGGTGTCAGGAAGGAAAAGTGGAGTAAATTTAAATGGAATAGGATAGCAGAATCATTGAGTGGGGTTTGCTCTGGGTGTGACATTTGGCACAGCGCTGAATGAATGAAGCTCAACTGAACTAGAAATTTCACCTTGAAATCATCCACAGGCCAATCAAGCAAAAGACATTCCTGGTGTTTTTCAATGCAATCTTCATTTGCGGCAAAGAGGTGCTCAAGTAGAAAAAATCTTTGTCGACAGTGATGGGTTTGGATGGTCCTCGCCATGCAAGCTATAAGAGAAGGTCAAGGTGCTGCTGGTCATTCAGCAGATAAGATAAACTTCAGCACTGATTACGTTTCTCCCTCTTGTTAGCAGCAGTGTGTGTCAGTGTGTGTATGTGTCACCGTGTGCACGTATGTATGTACACGCATGTATGTGCACATTTGAACACAAAGAATCATAGAAATAGAAATCATAGAAGCATAGAAATTTACAACATGGAAAGCAGCCATTTGGCCCATCGTGTCCATGCCAGTTAGCAAGGAGTCATCCATACTAGTCCCATTTATATGTTTCATGGTCCTGTAGATTATGACCCTTCAAGTGCATATCAAAGGACTTTTTAAATATTATGAGGGTTTCTGCCTTTATCACCCTTTCAGGCAGCGAGTTCCAAATCCCCACCAGCTTCTGGGTGAAAAGATTTCCCCACAAATCCCTTGTAAACCTCCTACCTCCGCCCCTAAATCTATACTTTACATGGAATTTTACAGCCTAAAAACAGGCTATTTGGCCCAGCTGATGTTCATGCTCCTTTTGAACCTCCTCTCACTTCACCAAATCCTATCAGCATATCTTTCTATTCCTTTCTACCTCATGCGATTACTTAGTTTCACTTCAGATGAATCGATGCTATTTACCTCAACTACTCCATGTGTTTGCGGGTTTCACACTCTAGACACTCTCTGGGTAAAGAAGTTTCTCTTGAATTCTTTATTGGATTTGTTAGTGACTGTCTTATATTTATGGCCTTGTCCTCTCGCACAAGTGAAAATGTCTTCTCTGCGAATACCCTTCATAATCTTAAAGATCCCTATCAGGTCACCTTTCAGTTTTGTCTTTCTAAACAAAAGAGGCCCATTCTGTTCAGTCTTTCTTGATAATTGAGTTAAATACTGAAGGATTTACAGCCCCGTGGAAGGGCCTTTCTTTAGGGCCAAAGTTGCTCTCAGTGCTATTTTTAACATTTTGGTTTTTGTGCCCCATTTAGATTCCACTGTTTCCTCAGCTAGGAGGTACTGCATGATCAAAAAGCCCAAAGTCACCATCGAGAATCACAAATAAATAATCAACCTCCATTTGTTCACTTACCAAAATGGCAAGCAGACTCCAAGGAGCTATTACAGATCCAGTTTTCAACACATTCATCAGGAGACTGGAGTGGGAAGGAAGAAAATTGGTCAGGAACAAAAAGAAAATCGGATGGATCTGGTTCACGTTCACGTAAATCCAGTTTGTGTGTATATATGTGCAAGCAGGCTTCAGTTTCTCTTTGTACGTGCTGGTGTGTCCATTTTAATGTTAAGAGCAAGCATTTATGCATCACCTTTCATATATCATAGGATGTCTCAAAGTGGTTTGCAGGCTCATGCAATGCCAAGGTTGCCAACTCTTGTTTGACATATTCCTGAAGGAGTCATCACATGAACCCCCTGCCTCCAACCACCCCATCCCCACACTCACCCAATTAGCCACCTGCCTTATCCATTCTTGTGGGGCCCCACTCTCCCACCTGCCAGATTGAATGGTTCTCAAATGTCAGTCCAACAAATCTTTTAAACCCATGTCTGATTTTTTTATACTAATAAACAAAAAAGTGTATAATTTCTTTTTAAAAAACACCACTTCTTAATGTCCCTATATTGTTTTCTGCTGAGTCTATTGGCAGCAGTGCTCTTTAATTCCTGGAGACTCAAGAGCAATCCTGGAGGGTTGGCAACCCCACACAGTCCTCCAACTAACACAGCCAGTGATTTCAGGAAATGAATGAATGGAGGATTGTAATTCTGCAGTGAGTGACTCACCTCCCAACAAACACCCCCCACCAAACCACCACCACCACCATCATCTACAAACCACAAGTCAGGTTTGTGATGGAATACTCCCCAGTTGCTTGGACAAGAGCAGCTCCAACAGCACAAGAAGATCAACATCAGACAGGACAAAGCAGGCTGCTTGATCGGCACCTCACAGGAACCTAAGAACATAGGAGCTTGCCACTTATTCTGAAACCATGTCTCCTGGTTCTAGACCGTACCAGCCAGGGGAAGCATCCTTTCTACATCTATCCTTTCCAGCCCCTTAAGAATTTTGCAACTTTCAATAAGATCACCTCTCATTATTCTAAACACCCACCACCTTAGACATTTATTCCCTCCATAGTGGCATCAGTGTGTACCATCTATAAAACTGACTGCAGCTACTCACCAAAGTTCCTTTTCAGCACCTTCTAAACCTGCAACCTCTACCACCTAACATAATAAGAATAACAGATGCATGGAAACGCCACCTACAAGCTCCTCCAAGGCACATCCTCATTTGGAAACATTTTGCCATTCCTTCATCGTCTCTGGAACTCCCTTCCTAACAGCACTAAAGATGCAGCTAGACCACACAGACTACAGCAATTCAAGAAGGCGACTCATCACCACCATCTCAAAGGCAATTAGGATTAGCAATAAATGTGGTTTTGCCAGTAAAGCCAAATCCCAGAAATGAATAGCAAAATTAATTCTGTAACTTTACACTCCATACATCTTAGTTTTGTACTAGGCGCTTTGCAATAGGTTGCGACTTGTAACCATGTAAGTTTTTCCTCAATCCTTGCATTAAATATGTTCAAGAATATTCCTTCCACTACTTCACCCCCTTGTGTAATTCATCAGGCATCATATTTTTCAATACATTTTTTCAATAATGCATCTGCTCCTAAGCTACTGCAGATGCATTACTGAAAAAATGTACTGAAAAATATGGCAGGGGCACAGGAGTGACTCAAAGGGCAGCAAATTCAACTCAAGGTCTGGACAAATTTAAAAATGCTTCCAGTCCCCCACTCCAGAGACTTGAGCGCATGGTCTAATTGGACACTCCCAGTGCAGCACAGAGGAAGTGATGCACTCCAGAGGTGCGGTCTTTTGGATAAGACATTGAACCGAAGAGCCATTGGCCCGCTCAGCGGGATGTAAGGTTCCAGGGGTGGAGTTTTCCCCTACCTCCAGCAGCAGGGTTGGTGGCAGGCAAGGGCGGGATGGAAAGAAAAACCAGTGTCCGGACTGCGAGGAATAATAGCGGGAACTTAGGTCCCGACCATCTTGGTGGGTTAATGGTGGCTTTGCCTTTCGCGCTGAAGCGAGTCGGGAACCGAATTTGCATGTTATGCAATACTAATTAAAACACCAACCGACCGGAATCGTACCTCCACCCCGCCCCCTCGGATTTATCTTCTGTTCCGCCAATGGGAATTCACGCCGGTCAAACCTGGCGAGAGTTACAATCATTTACCTGATAAGCTGTGGCCTGAAGCAATGGAGGACCCCATGACTCCAGATACGGAATGCACCGAGAAGACTGGGGGGATGAACATATGGGGATAGTTGGAACACACTGAGGGGTGCTGGAAGCCACTGAGAGGGTGACTACGAAGCCGTTGGGGGGGGGGGGGGTGCAGCGGTGTGACCAGGAAGGCCTGAGATGGGGGTGGGGGGTGACCAGGAGGCTTTGTGGGCGGTAATGTTCAACTGAAAGATGGGAGATGGGTCAGCTCAATTGGATGACTGAAGGAGATCCTTCATAATCTAGCCTGACAAGGCAAAGGTCTCTCTATGGGGTCCAGAGGGCAGTGGAGGGAAGGGGGATAGTGCGAGTGGGAGGCTGCTCACAAATGGCTCGCATGAGCCTTGGCAAAGAGCAATGCACACAGTCATGATTCGGGGGACATCGATCCAGCCTTGGCCCCACCATGGAATGGGGGTGGGGCAGTGTACACAGGCCATAATACCAGCAACAGATGTCTGGGAGATGGAATGATTCAAATAATTACAAAGGTGCAATAACTATTTACAATGATTGTACACCTGGGCCACCAGTGTGAACTTAATGCTTCTTTGTTTTTCTTACCCTACCACTATGTCTAGGTGCTCACCCCACATCTGCAGCAGAGGTGGAGATAGCCAACTGACCACAATGATCTATTGACCATTTTGTCTCTGATGACTTTGGCAGGGGCCCCCGGAGGGCTCCGGCCTTCTTTGGGTCTCCTGTGCTGAGGTAGGTGCACCCTCAGTGGTCTCAGAGGCTGGAGCTGATGGGGTCACAGGCACAGGGGACTCAGAATGTGTGGACACCCTTGGAGAGTCCTGAGTGGAAGCCTCAGGGGCAGCTGCCTGATGCTCCTCCTCTCTTTGTGTGCCCGTGGTCCCCTTCCTGAATCCTTGAGGGAAAGCAGCACCTGGAGGGAGGTTGAGGTGCCCTGCCCCACTCTTGGTTAGCCACTGTATGAGCTTACCCATGGCTACAGTGATGGAGTACAGGTCAGAGTGCATATCCAATGGAACCTCTGCATTTTACTGGACGAAGGTCTCCATGGCAACTACCATCCTCATAATGAAGACCTCTCTGCGCCCATAACATCAGAGGGCACACGGACACACACCTCCACCTCCTGTACAATCTGCTAAGGGCCTCTGACACCTCTGCCTGACCTCTCCCAGAGGCTCATCATCTGACTCTGACTTAGTAAGGGCCTCTTCTCCAGTGGCCCTCCGAGTGCCAGAGACCTTGTCTGTAACTGCCTTCTCCTGCTATGGACACATGTCCATGAGGTGACCACCAGAATGTGAGCCTCAGCCTAATCCAGATACAGCACCCAGCGAGGTGTGTGTCTCTGGGCTGGAGGAGGGTGCAGGCTCTTTTGGTGTGAAGGAGTGCTTATCATCTCCTGAGCTGTCCTTGGAGCTGGGGCTGAGTTCCGGTGTGGGAGCTGGCCTCCCCCTCTTCCTACTGGCACCTGGAATGGAGAATGAGTGACAGACTAGGCTGCCACCTACGTTACACACAGCCTTGCCCTCATGTTCCGATTGGCAGAGATTAAGCACACTTCCTCACTGGATGCTTGGGGGAGGCTGAGCTCGCCATTGGCACACGCACGGCCACGCTCCTCCCCTGCCAGCTCGGCACCTCGCTGTTCCTATTGTGTGAGGGACCAGATATCGGGCATGCCCCCTCCCACCTTCTCCCGTGTAAAGATAGATAAATGGATTGTGAGCACTTCAGATGCAGGAGCAAGTCACAGGCTACTAATTCTGTGGCTGAGAAGTGACCTTGTGACTCCCCAAAGCTGCCCACCATGCGAGGCACAAGTGAGGGGTTTGAGGGTATACTGGCCCAGTTAAGTGTCACTCCAACAGCACTCGGGAGGCTGTATACCATTCAGGACGAAGCAGGCTGTTTGATTGACACCCCATCCAACACCCTCAACATTCAGTTCCTCTACCACTGACCCATTGGCAGCTGTGTGAGCGATGCACAGCTGCTACAACGCAAGGCTATTTCAGCAGCTTCCTTCAGACCCGCAAGCTCTAGCAGCTAGAAGAACAAGGGCAGCAAAGGCATGGCATCAGCAGCATCTGCAAGTTGCCCTCTACTCCAACCTTCCACCATGTGCCTTCAGTGTGACCGGGCCAGCAACCCACAGTTACTTCCCTCGCAGGAGACCACATGGACCACAGTGGGGTAATGGTGCAGCACTGCAGCACCTTTGCCAGGGCTTTTCGGGATGGGCAGCACAGATGCTGGCCTTGCCATTGAGGTCCAGGCCATATGCCAGATTCAGGAAATGGTGCGGTGAATGTACGGAGTAGAGGGTTCACTTACCCAGGCAGCGCAGATCAATTTGTTCATCCATTCCCTGCACTGCAGGACAGTCCCCCCCGCCCCTCTGCACCCCTGTGGCACTGACCACCCTGGCAACCTTCTCCCAGGCCAGTGTGGTGAGTCAGTTGGGCCTCCTACCATTGCTGGGAAAACTTCCCTCCTGTCCTCCATGGCCCGGAGGAGAGTCTCCAGGAGGTTTCACTGAACCATGGGTCCGGTACTTGGTGCCTTCTCAAGGCCATCTCAGTGTCCTGAAGTTCGGTGCACTGAATCACTGGCTGTCCAGATGCCTTTTAAATGTGCCAGCAGAGTGTGTAATTTCCTACCTGCCCTGCCACAAGCTGCTTTGCGAACTGCATGCACGCATGATTAATTAGGCAGGGAGTGCATCATTGCATGTAATGACCCACCCTGCTCATTTCAGGGAAAACTCTGGGTTCCCACTCCCTCTATGGAACTTATGGTGCTAGTGGAAAATTCAGGCCCATGTCACTATTCTGAAGAAGAGCAGAGTTTCAGTACTGGGCCAATATTCATTCTTCAACCAACATGGCTGTAAGAAAATGGATTATCTGGTCGTTTATCACTACTGCTGTTCAAGAGATCTTGCTGTGTGTAAAATGGCTGCCACATTTCCTATATTAGAACAATGATTACACTTCAACAAAGTACTTCATTGGTGTAAAGTGCTTTGGGATATCCTGAGGGCATGAAAGTCTTCCTCTTTTAATGGTTCTTAGGTTTGCTTTGAGGTATTCCGCATGTTCATTGCGAACCTCTGCTCAGTTGATGGTCAGAGAGCTTGTTACAGGGTCGATGTGTACAGTCAACCACAGGCTGGGTGAGATCAGTACTTCATTTTATTTTTTCTCCCTGAAAGTGAAATATTTTTCCAGCTCAAAGCGCTGCAGGTTTGCTGATGATAATGGAACTCACTGTGAGTGTTTCTGTTAGATTCAATTGTCAGGGAATCCTTGGACTCTAACCAGCAATCACACATCTGTGTGCTATATATATATATTAACTGTTAAAATGAATGCAGTATATTTAACATTATCAGCAAGGTTTTTTTGATGGATGGGCAACTTCACTAGAAACCAACTGATGTCACCCATTCAGACATTCAGAATTGATTGAATCTTTTCCCCATTAGTGGACTAAAAATCTTAATATTAAATATTAGGCCACTCACAAGTACACTTCCTAAAATAGTACTGCTTGACGTCAAGAGACTCTGGAGATTTTAAGTACCCTGTGCTTAGAGAAATTTTTTCTTTCTTGATATCTGCTCTTATCAGCAGCACCTTATTTAAAATTTGAAGCTACTTCTTAGCTCATCTTTTTCTGATCTCCCCCTTCCCTAGCTGGCTTCCTGCTTCAACCCCAAATTCCCTCCCATCCCGGCTTGTTAACCTACTCCATTTCGAATATCAGAGATCATCATCCTGAATCTCCGCCTTAGCTTCTAGACCTCCTGCCTGATTTCCACCTGTCCCAATCTGTTATCTTTTGTTGTTTCATCATGTGCCATCTAAATCCAATAGTTGAGCAAATTTTTTCACTCCCTAGCCCAGGGAATTAGACAACAATAAAACGATTTGCAGATATATTGCACCTTCAATGTGTTTAATGTTCCAAGGCGGTTTATGTGGCTGTTACGAAATAAAGATTAACATGGAGCCACATGAGAAGGTATTAGGACAGGTTTGGTCAAAGGGTTGTTTTAATTCATAAAATGATACAACACAGAAAGGGACCATTTGGCCCATCTTTGAAATTGTCAACCAATTAGTCTCATTCTCCTGCTCTTTTGCCCTGGCCCTGCAAGTTTTCCGACTTAACTTTGAAAGTTATTACTGAATCTGCTTCCTATATTCTTTCAGGCAGGTATTCTAGATTATAACAACTTGCTGCTTAAAAATATTCTCTCTCATGTAATCTCTGATTCTCCAACCAATTACCTTAAACTTGTGTCATACGGACATAAGAAAAAGGAGCAAGAGTAGGCCATTCAGCCCCTGGAGCAGGCTCTGCCATTCAATAAGAGCATGGGTTATCTTGGACCTTAATTCCTGTTTCCAGTGTAGCACTTCACAAGTTATTGTCCGATTGTTTTGCTTTTCCTGCCCCTTTCCCTATTGTTCCATTTTAAAATGCTGCTCATCTTCCACTTCTGTTGAAGTGCCCCCCACTAGGAATGTTAACTCTAATTTCTCTCTCCACAGATGTTGCCTGACCTGTTGAGTGGTTCCAGCATTTTCTGTTTTGGCCCACAGGCTACTGACCCTTTTGCCACTGAAAATGCTTTCCCTTTCGTCGCTTCGTCAATTGGCCCATGACTTTGAACACCTCCATCAAACCTCTCCTTAACTTTCTCTGCCCTAAGGAGGTCCTTAGCTCTCCAGTTTCTCCACATAACTGAAGTAGCCTCTCCACGAAACAAAAGGAGGAGTGTAGGACAGAGAGCTTTAGGGAGGGACTTCCTGTGCTGAGGGCTGAGGCAGCGATAGCTGCTAATGGCACAGAGCAAAGGAAATTGGGGATACGTAGGGGGCCAAAATTGGAAACAAGGATGAGAATCTTAGGATCAAAACCTTGCTGGACTAGACAGTAAAAAGGTTTCAGTGGTACTTTTTTTTATCGGCAACAAGACCAGAAAGGCAATGTACACTGCCTTTACAGTGGAAGCTTTTCTATCTACGTGTGCTTGACCAGCAGTTTTTTTATGGAGTTAGTTGGTGTCAGCCAGAACTGCTACAGTTGGCCTCCTCTGCTCTGTTCTGCTCTGCTCTAGAGAGGAGAACAATCAGCCAAAATTTCCATCCTTTGCTACTGCCTGCTGATCCTGCCACAAAGTGTCTGTGCATGGGGATTGGGTAGACAAGGGGAAATGTTTGAGAGCAGGCTGAGCTGTGGAGCCTTCCCTGGTCACATAAAAAGCTGATGCTGATACAGGAAAAGCAGGAACTCTGGCACATGTGAAATATCACCCTGATAAGAGTCGGCACCTTCAGGAAGGGAGCAAATTGAAAGGCAAAAGGAAACCGCTTAGTGCAGTCTTGTTACCAACACATTTATAACTGCTCAGTCTTCTATAGGCCTGTCAGTTGAGTATTGCATTCAATCTAAAAGTGATACAGGAAGCTTGTGTGGGTGTCCAGTTTTGATGTTGAGCATTGACCCATAGCACATCATGCAGGCTTCTCTTATTCAGCTCATCACAGCATCGCAATATCATTGAAAGGGAAGGTCAAGTAGAACCATATTGCACTATAAATTTACCTGCTAACTCGTTACTACACGTATCGGGCAGAAAAACAGTTGTTATGTCTTTGGATCAGGGAATCAAAACACAGAATCTGATGCTTCACCTGCACTTTCATATAAGAGCACAACATAGGATTGCCTTGCTTTCTCTCAGTCAGCCGTGGCTTGGTGGATAGCTCTCTCACCTCAGAGTCAGAAGGCTGTGGGTTCAAACACCACTCTGGAGACTCCAGTGCAATACTAAGGATGCACTGCACTGTCAGAGGTGCTGTCTTTCAGTTCTCCTGGGCTAATACCCCTCATCCAACACCTAAAAAAAAATACCTGGTCATTGCTGTGGGAGTGGGCACAGAATGGTTGTCATGTTTTCCACATTACAACAGTGATTACACTTCAAAAATACTTAATTGGCTGTAGAGAACTTTGTGATGTCCAGAGGTTGTGAAAGGTGCTGCAAGTGTTCTCTTTCCTTCAGGTGGAATATTACACTGAGGCCCCATCCACCTGTTCAGATGGCCACTAAAGTTCTCATAGCACTACTTTCAGAGTGGTCAGACCACTTGGTGCCCTGGCCAACATTCTCCTCAATCAATGCCACCAAAATCACGCGATCTATCTCATCACACTGCTTGGGTTGTGGCTTATGTGAAATGGATCCCAGCTGTGGACACCCAACATCAAAGTAATTCACTATCACCTAGAACTGAATGTTGGTGATGTCAGTGGACAGATAATATCCATATAGTATCTCTCTGCCGGCAAATGGAACTCACTTGGTACCCGATTTATTTTATGGCAGCTAATCTCCTGTAGGATTGTACAAAGGGAGTCGAGGCCACGTGTCATCTGAAGATGAACTGCGGTCAGACGGTTATTGGATCACGGCGAGAAGATGTAATCCAGCTCACCATTTTAATGTCATATAGTCTGTTCCTATTCTTCCGAATGTTTTAAACACTAGCTGATCTCCCATGACATTCCACATGTGAAATTGGAAAACATGGTCACTCTCTTACCTGTCTCTGATGATTCTCTCTGTCTCTCCTCTCCTTTTCTCTTCACTCACACCATTTTGCTTCTCTCCATCTTTCCTTTCGGTTTAAGGTGGTGGCTGGTATAGTTTGCCACATTGGGACATTGAAGTGCATGGTCACTGATCCTTGAAGGTAGCAGGACAGGTAGGTAAGTTGGTTAAGAAGACTTATGAGAAATTTTCCTTTATTAGCCGAAGCATGGAGTATAAGGGCAGGGAGGTTAGGCTGGTTTAGGCTGGAACAGTATTAAACACTAGTTAGGCCGCAGCTAGAATACTGCGTACATTTCTGGTCACCATATTACAGGAAGGATGTGTTCGCACTAGTGAGAGTAGAGAGGAGATTTATGAGGATGTTGCCAGAAATGGACAATTTTAGCCATGAAGAAAGATTGAGATAGGCTGGGGTTTTTTGCTTTGGAACAGAGGAGGCCGAGGAGAGATTTAACCAAGGTACATACAATTCTGAGAGGCCTAGATAGAGTGGATAGGAAGGGCCTATTTCCCTCAGCAGAGAGGTCAATAAACAGAAGGTTTAGATTTAAAATAATTGGTAGAAGGATTAGAGGGGAGTTGAGGAGAAATATTTTCATCCACAGGATGGTGAGAATCTGGAACTCACTGCCTGAAAGGGTGATAGAAGCAGAAACCCTTAACGCATTTATAAAAACACTTAAATATGCACTTGAAGAGCCATGACCTACAGGCCTGTAGACTGGATATACTGTTTTCAGCTGGCATGGGACAATGATTGAATGGCCTTCTTCTCTGCCATAAACCTCTGAGAGTTCAAGGTGTTTAATATCATGAAGAGGTTAGATAGTCTAAATAAAGAGAAACTATTTCCACTGGCTGAAAGGCCGATAAGGAAAGAGGACAGATTCAAGACAATTACCAAGGGAACCAGAGGAGAAATGAGGAAAAACTTTTTTTTAAATGTAGCAAGTGGTTAGTTTTTGGATGTGTTGCCTGATTAGGTGATGGCAACAGATTCAATAGTAATTTCAAAAAAGAATTGGATAAATCCTTGAAAAAAATTGCAGGGATCTGGGAAAAACAAGGGATTGGGACTAACCGGATTGCTTTTCCAAAGAGCCTGTGTAGACTTGATGAAATAAATTGCCTCCTTCTGTGCTGTATTATTCTCTGACTCTATGATTTCCCCCTCCTTTCTCCACTGTTGCACACTTGAGGCTGAATTTTTGCCATGGAGAAAGAAAGCAGGAGCTGGGTCTGTTTTTAGGTCAGAAATGCCTTTCCAGTGGGAAACTGTTTAAAGTGAAGGTTTTCACAGGGGTAAACATGTAACTGATTTCCTGGCCAATTAGAAACAGTGATGGTGGGCATGGAGGCAGGTCAGATGAACAATAGAACTTATCTAGACTCCCACTCCCACTGCAGCTATCACTGAGGCTGCTGGTTGCCCTGAGGGAGAGATCTGTGTTTGTGCTGAAGCTTTCCACTTCACCGATAGGGAATTGAGATGCCCCAGGGGAGCTGAGGCCTGGCACCCAGGGCAGAGCAGACCCTCACTTCACTGTTGCTGACTTGGATCTGACGCTGGAGGCCGTGGGGGAGAGGAGAGGGGTCCTCTTACCGGAGGATAGCTGGAGGAGGCCACCTCACGTTGCAGGGCACCTTTCTGTTCAGTGTCACCTCCCTCTGCCTTCTCTTTCTCCTCCTCCCTTACCTCCTGCTCCTGCCCAAGCTGTCACATTCCAGGACCGCACAACCCACAAGGCCCACCCCTGTCTGGAGGGCCATGTTATGTAGAGTACAGCAGACCACTACAATGACCGAGATCATTGTGGGATGGTATTGGAGGACACCAGACATTGGAATCACATCTTCAGAAGTCTGATGGCCTGTTCAATGGTTGTCCTCCTGAGCAGGTGGCACTGGTCATTTCGCTTCTGTCCCCCTAACTGGGGCTTTGCAGATGGATCAGTAGCCATCTTTTAAGGGGATTTCCCTTGTCCTCTAGGATTCATCCATGCACTTTGAGGGTTGGAGTGAAGATCTGAGGCAGCATGGACTGGTGGAGGATGGAGGAGTCAGTGCAGCTACCAGGAAACTGAGCGCACACCTAGGGGAAGCTCTTACTGTGGTCACAGATCAGCTGAAAGTTGAAGTGGAAGCCCTCGTTGATGGATCTTAATGGCCAGTCAGTGGGTGTTTTGATGGCCATGTGGGAGTAATTGATCATGTCCTGCTTGTGGGGAAATTCAGCGATGGAGACAAAACCCACACTGCTCTGTCCCTCCGAGGCTATGTCTGTTTTGAAATAAATATGCTGGTCAGCTTTGGCAAAGAGGGCATCAGCGACCAGCAAGATGTAGTGGTGTTTGTTTCATCATGTGTTCGGGGTCAAGACTGGGTTCTTCAGGCTGGCCTATTCTCCCAAAGTAAGCTGTTCCAGACTGTAATTTGTTAAAACCATTACTCTTCATTTACAGCTACTATATACATATTGGGACCTCTGCAAGCAGTTGGAACTTCTGCTCCCTCCAGATCTGTTACTCAGTCATGTGATGTTACATCTATTACATCAGCATTATGTGCTTCCAATGTTAACCTTTTACTCTACATCTCCCCTCAAGTCTTTATCCTGATTGATATTTACATCCTCCTACATCTCCTCCGAAAGTCTCAGACTCGCAGGCTAAGTCCCTGAGGTACCTTGACCAATCTCCTTGATCTTGTTCTGATCTGTTTTGAGGTTGAGGATATTCCATACTCTCCCTTCTGTTGGTGTGTGTTCTTCTCCTGGGTGGCTGTTCAGCTTGTCTTCCTACTTCTTTCTCTTCAGGATCTGAGTCCTATGTCCAAGTTTCTATTGTCTTTCTCTCCAAGGATATTAAGGCACTGTGGTTTCTCCTTATGGTGTCTTGGTCTGTCTCAATCCTGTGTGATTTCAGTTATGGTGTTCTTTTGATTATTGTGCCTTCTCTTTGTTGGTGCTGTTTTGGGGATTACTTGACTGTATAGACAAATCAGTCCTAATCGTAGGTAATCTTAGGGGTGGAGTTTTCTAGTCCTGGACCTGGTTCAAGCATGTAACCTCTTCAGGAGCTCTGTAAATAAAGTTTACTGTTTCTAACAAGAAACCTGTCCAGTACACCAAATTTATTACAATTGGTGACGAGGCCAAAAAGCTCCGATGCTGTACCTTGCCTCCTGAATGCGAGTAGATCAATTTTTTAAGGGAAGAAAGGAAAGTATACTTACCAGTCATACCACTCTTCGGCAGAATTGACCCGTGCGATTCATTCATGGAAGACTGGAGCCAGTACATAGAGCATCTAGGTTTTTATTTCAAGGCGAATGAAATAACAGCGGAGGAGAAGCAGAAAGCAATTCTTTTAAGTGTCTGCGGGAGCAAGACATATAACCTCACCCGTAGTCTGACAGCCCTGAACACGCCCAATTATAAATCTTTTAATGAGCTGGTAGAACTTGTGAAGATTAATTTTCGGCCTAAGCCATTGGTGATTATGCAGCGATTCAAGTTCAACTCCAGAGCTAGGACCCAGGGAGAGTCCATTGCAACCTATATCGCAAAGTTGAAACAGTTGACTGAGCACTGCAACTTCGGAGATACTTTCAATGACATGTTGTGGGATAGTTTGGTTTGTGGCATGCACAATGATGCCTTTCAGCACCATTTAATTGCAGAAGTTAACATTGATTTGTAGCGTGTCATGGAAACAGCACTAGCAATGGAGAGTGCTGAGAGGGACTCGCAGGCTTTGCAGAGTGTGCAGCATGGCGCCGTTCTTCAGCTGGGATAGGAACCTACCACCAGGCATGGTGCGAAAACCAGAGAGATAGCCGCAAAGCAGGAGATAGTCTCTACTGCCTGAAAAACTAAATGTCTTACTGGAAGCATCTCACCGGCGATTCAGAAATTAATCTGTTACCGAGGTGGGGGTAACCATGTACCAGAAACCTGCAGATTTAAGGAGGCAGAATGCTACTACTGTCACAAAAAAGGGTATTTTCTAAAACAATGCAGGGCGACATTAAGACAGCCAATCAGATAGCAGACCAAGATGATTGAAGTGCACAATATAACTGAACCAGAAGCTGCTGATGCTGATATCTGTTCCCTATACAATGTCAAAGCAGTAAAAACTGAACTAATCACCATCACCCTTCAAGTGAATGGAAAGCATCTAGTCTTGGAGGTAGACTCAGGAGCATCGACCGCAGTGGTGGGAGTTCACATCTTTAAATACCTAAGTGAAGTCACCCAGCCAGTGAATCTGGAGCAAACCTTGGCTCAGCTGAACACATACAGAGTCAATACAGGTAGAAGGCATCACCTATGTACCTGTATCCTACAGGCAACAGACAGCCCAGCTGCCAGTGATTGTTGTAACAGGTGAAGGACCTAGTCTTCTGTGCTGCAATTGGTCAAAAGAAATTAAGCTCAACTAGTCAGAATTTTTTCAAATTGGAACAGGAAGAAGTCCTGAGTTGATAAGGGAATATAATGATGTCTTTTGGAATGAGACTGGAGAACCGACAGACGTTCAAAGGATGCAACGATCCCTCAGGTCAGAGTTGGTTCCTCGGGAAAATCATGAACAGAAGCAGAATGAGTGCAGTGCCACTCAACCAACTGAAGGAGCAGTTGGCAGAAAAAAACTCAACAATGTTCTATGTTCCAGGAGGAAGCCAAAAGATGCCAGAAGGAAACAGAAGAACTGAAGAATCAGCTGATTGAGACAAAAGAGGCATTAGAAGGAAAAGTTGTGGAACTTCCCAAGATGCGAGTGGGTAATGAAGCTAAGGGTAGCTCAACCCCCGAACTGAACCAAGTTAAGATTTCACCAGAGAGAAATTTGGCCAATTGTGAAAACAAAATGAAGGGTGAGTCAAAACTCTGTGGCAAACACAAGAAGAAAACATAGAAATCAAACCCAAAAAATAACAGGATATTATTAAAACTCATTGCTGAAATTACATAACACCTTACCTTCAATAGACCTCTTTTTTCTCGATACTCAAATTTATTTGAGCTGGTCTTCAAATAAATCTTTTTGATATTTTTCCCTCAACTTCATGTAGGATTTTAGAATGAATGCTATTGATTCTGTAAATCCAGTATTACACAATTTTCTTTTCCATGAACCCCTGCATTCTCTGACATACCAGCAACATCCTCTGATGCTTCATTTTCTTCTTCTTCTAGTTTTTAAAAGGCGTCATTAGATCATACAGAAATGAGAGAAAACCATAAACCCAATCTAAGTATTCCTCTGTTATAATATCTAGGACTTCCTCGAGTGTATCAATTTGTTCATTACTACCATCACCTTTAGTGTGGCCTAGCAACATTTTGGCATCTTCCACATCAAAATCACCATCTTCATCGGCATCATAGACCGCAAGTTTTCGCATAACATCTTTGTCTTCAGAACTCCCTCTGCAGCTGGGAAGGATTAATCACAACTTGAAAAGAAGGTTTATCCATAATGTTTGGAGTAAAGAAATTAATCAATATCTGCATGGTCGACATTTCACCATAGTGTCAGATCACAAGCCACTTATGGATTTATTTAGTGAAGATAAAACAATTCCAGGGTAGCGTCTTCCAGAATTCAAAGATGGGCTTTAGTTTTGTTGGCATATAAATACACCTTTATGCACCGTCCGGGTGTGCATATAGCAAATGCAGATACCCTCTGTCATTTTCCTTTGTCAGATATCATTATACCTGCTCCAGTGCCTCAAGAAGTTGTACTTGTGTTGAACTTCCTGGATTCCTCACCGGTCTGAGCGAAGCAGGTAACGAATTGGACAAACCGGGATTGATACCGAGACCAGGTATTGCGAGGGTGGTCGAATGCACCAGTCTCTGAGGAGATAAAAACACTCCATGCCTGTATAACTGAGTTAAGTTGTCAAGATGGAACCTTGGTGTGGGGATAGAGAGTTGTCCCTTCACAAGGAAGAGAACCACTTTAGAAAGAGCTTCACAGTGCGTATCCAGGCATTTCAAAATTGAGGATGCTTGCGCAAAGTGATGTCTGGTAGCCAGGTATAGGCAGCAATATAGAAAAAATGGTTAAACACTGTCCCCAGTGCCAGCAACAACTGAAGTTGCCCATTTCAGCTCCACTGCACCCATGGAAGTGGCCTGGTCGACCCTGGGTTAGACTACATATAGACTGGGTAGGTCCATTTTTAGGTATTATGTTTTTAGTGATCATCAATGCGCATTTAAAGTGGATGGATGTGTATGAAGTTAGATCATTGTGTGCAACTATCAAAAAGCTGCCCCAATATTTTAGTGTACATGTACTACCAGAAGTCATTGTTTCAGATAACGATACTGTTTTCACTACTACAGAATTCCAGAGATTGATGAACTTGAAATGGAATGAACCATATCAGAACAGCACTGTATCATCCTTCACCCAATGGGTTAGCAGAAAGAGCAGTACAAACGTTAAAATGAAGAAATTATCCAAAGGAACGTTAGCAAAACTAATTTCAGGATTTCTACTCAACTATTGCACAACTCCACATGCAACTATGGGTTCAATACCATCTGAATTACTAATGAAACGCTACCTTCGTACAAGGTTGAGTCTGGTGTTTCCTAATTTAGAGAAGGTAGAGGAGAACCAGAGTAGTCGGAAAGTAAGTCATGATATTCACAGTAAAGTTCTGTGGGAGTGACAATTTATGTGCAAAATTTTGGAAATGGGCCTAGCTGGGTTCCTGGTATAATTGTCTCTGAAACAGGACCTTTGTCATACCAAGTGGAAGTGAAAAACCAGATTGTTGGAAAACAATGTGGATCATTTAAGAAGTAAAGAGACACTTCAACAGCCACCTGAAATTGAAGTCGAACCATTGATCCCTGAGGCGCCGGACATAGAATAGACACTAAGATAAAAGCAAAATATTGCAGATGCTGGAAATCTGAAACAAAAACAAAAATTGCTGGAAAACCTCAACAGGTCTGACAGCATCTGTGGAGAGGAAGACAGAGTTAATGTTTCGAATTCGTATGAGTCTTCATCAGAACTTCACAGAATAGACATACCTGATGTCTGTTATGAAGTAAATCATTCTGAACTGCCATTGTCTAAGGATGTCCGTGATGCCACAGTTCCTGATCAAGTTGACCCAATGGAAGAATTTCAGGTTGTAGAGCTACGTCGCTCTAACCGAATTAAGAAACTACCTCAGAGACTTAATCTATAATCGCATGACCTGTGTATATGTTATGGATTAAGATATTTTTGTAAATAAGAGATGCAGAACAAAATTAAAGGAGGAGGAATGTAATGATTGTAAGTAAAACCTTTCACACTGTTTTGCGGATCACGTGACTGTACAGGCGAATCAGCCCTAAGTGCGGTTAATCTTAGGGGCGGTTAATCTAGTTGTGGACCTGGTTCAAGCATGTAGCTTCTTCAAGAGCTCTGTAAATAAAGTTTACTGTTTATAACAAGAAACCTATCTGGTGCATCAATTTTATTATAGTCTCGTACCCATACTCTCTCCCCGGCCTTCAGCTTTGATAACTCATGTTCTCTATGCCTCTGGTTAAAGCTACCAGCCTGTTTGTTTCTCTGTTCTTCCTCATGCTGTTTTACCCTCTCATGGTCATTTGTGGTGATATTGGGTTTAAGTTTCTTTGTCAGAGATGGAAGTTGTGTTCTCAATCTCCTTTCCATCAACAACTCAGATGGTGAGAAACCATTTTGTAGTGGTGAGGGTCAGTAACTCAGAAGAATTCGATTAAGGTCTTCATTCTTTATCAGGAAATCTTTGATTGTTTGTAGACCCCTCTCAGCTGCTCCATTAGCCTGAGGATAACAGGGTGAACTGATTATATAACAAATCTGTATTCCTTTGTAAAATTTTGCAATAACTCATTAGCAGATCAAGGCCCATTGCCAGTCACCAAAATGTCCGGAATGCCATGTATTACATAAATTCTCTTTCATGATTGAATGTTTGCATCACATCTTGATGGAAGCAACCTGTTTACTTCAATCCACCTCGAGTAGTAATCAATGATGATAAGGAATGTTTTCCCCTTAAAATCAAATAAATCCAATCCCAGGCATTCCCACAGCCTTGATGGAAAAGTAGGAGGTGATAGTGGTTCTTTTTGCTCTTGGCTGTTTATTGCACACGTAAGATAATTAGAAATCACTTCTTCTATAGAACGAGTAATGTCTGTCATCAAACTGATTGCTGGGCTCTCGCACAACATTTTACTATCCCTATCTGACCTTGCTGAAGCCTTTGAAGAATATCAAGCTGAAGTACTCTCAGTATTACTATTCTCTTACTGAAGACTAGAAAATCATCAAAGACTGTGAGGTGCTGGGTTTTTCAAAACATTGGCGTAGTACTGGATTGCTGGGGATATATTCTGGCCATCCTTTCAGACAATATTGTCTTATCTAGAGATGTTTGTCATCTTGCTGCTGTGCTTGTTTTATTTCCTACAATTTTTTTGCAGTAACTGTTAAGTGTTGAGTAATTAGGTTTGAATACGTTCCCACCTCCTCAATGAAGGGTAAATCCACTTGTTTGATTCCTTCTAATGGTGAGCATGACAAGTATGCCTGCTGTCTTTTGATACTTCCCTTGAACATACTCTGTTATGGAGTCGTATCTCATAAATCTTACTCTAAACCGCTGGATTCTGGGCAGCATCTTCACAATTTCTTTCATGTCAGGAAGAGTGACTAGTGGCTTATGGTCAGTTTCAGCCAACACTCCTTTTCTTGTTTGTGGAGTATCTCTTGTTCTGCTTCTGATAATGACCTTGAGGTATAGTAAACTGGTCTACATTTGCTGTCTCCCTGTGCTTAAAATAATACAGCCTCCAGATCTGTAGACGATGCATCTGCGGCTACTATGGTCGGTATTTCTGAGATGTAAAATGCCAAAATTTTAAAGGAGATTGAAAGTTGTTCAATCTTTTCAAAAGTATTTTGCTAGTCCATGTCCCAGCAGCACTGTTGACCCTAACTCAATAGCTAAATCAAAGAGCCATTGACTCCGCTAAATTTGGTAGGAACTTGCCTACTTGGTTGACCATCCTGAGAAATCATTGAAGTTCAGTGCTGTTCCTGAGCTGTGGAAATTCTCAAATTACTTTTGTTTTTTGTGACAAACTGTGATCCAGTGGCTTGTACTATGTGACCTAAAAATTTGATCATAGGTTTGATGAACTCACATTTTTCATTCAATGTTAGGCCTGCATCCTGTCTTAGGACTACACTGACTCTGTGGCCATGCTCTTCTCTCGTGGAGCCATGTTGTCCATATTACTCCTTCCATGCCTTCTTGGGTTTGAGGTATTGCTGTCTGGAAAATCTCTGGAATGAACACAATTCCAAATGGCAATCTAGTGAAGCAATAAAGACTGAATGGGGTTATAAATGTGGTCAGCAATTTGGATTCTTTATCCAGGGGCAACTGCCCAAATACACTGTTTGTATCCAATTTGGTGAATAGAGTACTCATGGCTAGTTTGGCAAGACTCTCATCCACTGAGGCCATTGGGTGGATCTCACATTTCACTGACTTGTTTAGTCAAGTTAAATCCACACAAATTCTTATACAGACATTTTAACTTTGGGACGTGACCATTCCTGAGCAGCATTTTGTTGGCATGGTCATGGTGATAAACTCCTTGCTGTTGCATCTTCTCAATTTCACTCTCGACTTTGTCTAAGGGTGAGTGAGGGACTTTCCTCAGTGTAAAGAGGCAGATTGGTTTAGCATCAGCTCATAGGCTGATTTGGTACATGGTCTTTAGATTCCCTCGGCCTGTAAATAATTTTGAAGATTTATTCCTGAATGTACTGCTGTAATGCTCATGAGCAACATCATCCATTTGATAGATTAGCTTCAATTTTAAGTATGCCTTTCTACTTGGTAGAGAGCATTCTTGATTTTGAATGACAAGAGAGAGGTTCAAAGATTTCTCTATCTTTGTATTTCAGCTTTGCCATGAGTTGGCCATTAACTTTCAATGTAGTCCCACCAGGAACTTGTAACTTGATAGACGAGGTTTGCAATGTAATCTACTTGAGGCATTTGACTTCGTCTGATAAAACAGAAACCCCTGCTCCTGTGTCTAATTTTTTTCTATAGAAACTCTGGGGTGTCCACCCACTTTGCGTTTAACATTCCAACAATTATTTTCAGTATCATTTACCTCCCTGAGGAAGGTTCCTTCCTTTGCTTGTGGATCTTCTACTTCTTGTACATGGCTTTGGTTTAAAATTTTCTCCCTCTTATAGGTTGTCAGCAGTTTTGAACAACAGACTGTTGTGAAGTGGCCTGCTTTTCCACAGCTGTGGCACTCTGCTCCCCCTATTGGACATTCTTCTTGCAGCTTGTTCCCACCACACCGATGATATTTCAAGGTGCCAGCTGGCGGGCGGGCTTTCTATGGCTGGCCTCCCATTCTTTACCTACCTCCTTTCAGCTGGTCAAGTTCCCGTCTTGACAGCTTTTAAACAGCTTTAACTGGTCTCAATTGTAGGGGGAGCAGGATTCCTATCCCACATTTCCCCAGCCCTCATGATTATAGCTGGCACCTGGATTGGTGTCTTGCAATTGAATATTTCCAGCATTTTCTGTTTTAATTTTAGGCCACCTTTCTCGACAACATTCATTTTTGTCTATAGGTGAAGCATTTTGGGCCATTTTTAATCAATGCTAAAGGTACTATATAAATGCAAATAGTTGCTGTCGTTATTTATTTCATTGCTGCATGTGAGATGTTGTTGTACACAAGATGGCTGTAATTTTTTTCCTGGCTAATTATTTAAAATATGTGAAGTGTCTTGAGAAGTGACTGATAGATATTATACCCAAGTGAAGGTCTGCACCATAGCCAGAACAATATGTTAAATAATTTGCCTCTTCTCCTGTAGGTGCTAAGTCTCTGGGGTATGGTTCAAAGGCCACCATTCTCCAGTATCCTGACTGAATGACCAATCTTCTTGAGCTTCGTCCTAACAGCCACCCTGGTTGAGATCATCCAGACTGGGCGCTGAACCAAAACTTCTATGATCAGTCCAACACCATCATCCATAGATATTCATTAAAAATCTAACTGCCCACCACCTGCAAACCACACCCCCCCACGCCCCAACCCGCACCCCCCCCCCCTCCCCCCCACCCATCCCAACCACAATGCATGGGTGACCCATCTGTACTAATCCATCACAGAGCTACATGAACAGGCTACAAAACAACAGTCACTGGCCCTGTCACACAGCAAGCACCCTGAGTCACATACCTACATGTCTGCACAATTTGCTGCATTCGATGTCAGGGAAGCAGCTGAATGTATTCAAGGTCACTGAGAGTTCACAATAATTACTGCATTACTGACTTAAACCAAACAGGAGTGTTAAAAATATATCTTTTTTTTGCTCATGCTGATTTGCTTGTCATATTAGCTGTTTATTAAAGGTCACTTTACAGCACTAAAATTATAGATTCTGAATTATTTGCTAAATACTGAAAGATTGGCATCTTGTTGGAAGACACTGGCCCTTATCATATAACTCTCTGCTAAGATAATAACTCTCTGTTAAGATAATAACTCTTTGCTAAGAAAACTGCAATGTTTTAATGGGAAGCAAATATATCATTTACAAAAAACACATGGCAAATGGATATGGAAAGAATAAGTCTCTGGGTTTGTGATACATTTGCTTGTTTTATTCATTTTTTTTAAATCAATGACTGGGTAAGCTAGTCCTTCTCACTGTGTTTCCAGTTATTGGAAGTGGCAGCCCATGCAATCTAAGAACATAAGCACGAGTAGGGCCAATCCTAACAGGTCTTGTGATGCCATAGGTCAAACATGTCTATTATAAACAGGTCACTGACACTCTGTGCTAATGGTTATATAACTCTTACTAATCCTGCATGAGCCTTCCCTAACACCCTCTTCCCCCTGCCCCATACCACCCCGACTCATGAACTGGTAACTTCACTGAATTGTGCAGACTATGATGTGCCCAAGTTCAACCCGCTGAGTTAGCTGATTAGTAATGGGGAGAGGGAGAATGGTGAGCCATTGAAGGGGCAGTACAACCGGTCCTCAATTATGGCCCAAGACAAAGGGCTGAATTTCACCCCCACACACCCAACGGAAGGGTGTGAAACTGAAGGAAAGGGATTCCCTCTGGGTTCCTGCTTGCCCTGATCTTGTAGTGGTTTTACGCTGGTGCAGGCAAGGCCTCAGATGGGATGCTGGCCCTTGCCCCAGATGAAGCCCTTCAGTGACCAACTATTGGCCACTTAAAGCCGTTCCCTGACCAGCCTCAATTTTTCGGCTGGTGGGAGGATTTACCAGGGGTGGGGGAAGCCCAAAAATGAGTGGGTTTAGATCTCGAGTGGGAAGGCGGGGGGGGGCACCTCCATCCGAAGCCCTTTATTGACTTTGGGCGCACACCCTGCCCCCCTTAAGGTCCAACGGCCCCCGTCCTCCCTCCTGGCCTTTCCACCAACATCCCAATTGCCCAGGGCCAATTGGGCCAACACCCCCAAAGCCTTTCTTACCCTCCCCACACTGGGACCCCTTCAGCTTACCTTGCCGCCCTGTGCCGGGACTAAGGCTCAGACATCTCCCTGAAGTTTCTCTTCTGTCCACTGCAGCAGGGACTAGGGAGCTGCTTGCCAATCTGAGTGGCCTGACAGCTCCCGTAAGGCATGACTTGCTCCAGAGTGAGGGTCAGAAATCCCGTCTGCAGCCAATTGATGCTCGCTCGAGTGTGAAATGGCTGCGGGATACTTGGAGTTGGCAGGGATGTGTTCCCTGCCGACTCTTCGAATGGCGGGAAGATAAACCCCGCCGTCTGGGAAATCCAGGCCAAAACCTCACCGAGGTCACCTGCAACCCCCCCTCACTCTCCCACCCTGCCAGAAAATATATGCAAGGCGACACAATCAGTCTTGGCTATGATGCCCTCCAAAGTTAAATATCATGCTGGAATTCTCTAAGTATGGTACATGCATGCAGAATGGATACTTTGCATGGGGAAATAGAAAGCTGCTGGTGCTCAAGTGTCTGTGCCTTGAGGAGAGCGAAACTTCTGGATGAGACTTTTGCAGAAAATAGTAGCATTTAAGGAAAAGATGAAAGAAAAGAGATGGAATAGGAGGAAAATCAGACATTGGGATGAGTGTGGGTATAGTGTTTAACCTTTTTTATTTTTATGTGGAATTGTATTTTAATTATTTATTGTGATAGCTGCTTGGTTAATAGAAGAGATATCAAAATTTCTGCTGCTTGATCCATTTTATTGCTATATTGTTAATACTTACACAACAGCATAGTTACATATCAACAATTGATTAAACTGGAATTAGAATACTGGGGGTTAATCTTTGCAAGAGTTCGTAGAATGATACAACACAGAAAGTGGGCATTCGGCCTATCATTCCTGCACTGGCTCTTTTAAAGAGTTATACAACTTGTCCCGCCCACCCTTTTTTCCTGCAACCATGTTTTTATTTTCTTTCCAAGTATTTATCCAATTCCCCTTTGAAAGCTATTACTGAAACTGCTTGCACCAATTTTTTATGCAGTACGTTTCAGCTGATAACAACTGACTTCATAAACATGACTCTCCAAATGCCTCAAATAAATGTACTCTTTTTTGGTTCTTTTGCCAATTATTTTAAATCCACATCCTTTGTTTATCAACACTGCCAGTGGAAACAATTTCTCCCTATTTCCTCTGTCAAAATCCTTCATAATTTAGAACAATTCTTTTAAATCTCCTCTTAAGTTTCTTCAGTCTCTCCAGATAACTGAAGTCCTTCTTCCCTGGTACTGTTCTAGTGAATCTTTTCTGCACCTTCTCCATGGCCTCTAATTGTTTACTGAAAAATCGTTTTTGAGCCTTTCTCCAGGGCTTCCCACAGACCTTCTGCAGAAGTTATGGCAGAGGATCGAGTAAACTCCCACAGAAATTCATCCTCAGGGATGGGGGGGGCTTCAGCTCAATTTTGACTTTTCACTTTTAGAAGGATGTAAAAGCCATGGAGTAGAGGGGTAGAAAATTGTGATGTTGATACATTGACCAAGAGTCTTCAGTTAGAGAAGCTGGTGTTCTTCTCATTAAAATAGGGAAGATTAAAAGTGCATTTATTTGAGGGGTTGAGAATGTCCCACTAGAAAAAGTGGCGAAAGCAGAATCTGTAACAGCTTTTGAAAGAAAAGTGTCTTTGGTGACACAGGAATTACTAGGATGCACAAAGGCTGTAATGAAAATGAAAATGCTGGAAATACCCAACAGGTCAGGTAGCATCTGTGAGAGAGAAATGGAGTCAACGTTTCAAGTCGATAGCATCTCATCAGAACTGGAAAAAGTTAGAGATGTAACAGGTTTTAAGCCACTCTGGAGCATGGATGGGGAGAGAGAGGAAAAGAACAATATGGAAGGTCTGAAGTAGAGTGGACGGCAGGAGAGATAAATGACAAAAACAATAATGTTGCAAAGTAAAAAGAGATGGTAATGGTTCCATCTAGTTCACCTACCACCATCCTGGTAGTAGTGGTAAATTCTTCATTGTTTGAGTATGTACAAGCTGTAAGTGATTTCAAAGGTCACACTTCACAGCTAAACTTATGAGAAGGAATTTGATTATAGTGGGGGAAGGGTGTGTTCTGCTGCCCACCCCTAACTCTCTCAGCTGCTTTTGCAAGATCCTAGAGGTGAGGAGGATCCAGGACGTCTGGGTAGCTTGGCAGCTGCAGCTGAAGTTTGGTCCAGGGTGTTTCACTGTTTTCACCCTTTGCTGCAGTCCACTGAGCTTTGCTAATCATGACTTATGCCGTAATATCAACCAAGGAGCAAGGTGTGTAGGTAGGCCTTGAGAACCCACCTCAGCTATAACATGGATTGAACCTGTGCTTTTGCTGCTATTCTGCATTGCAATCTTAGCCAACTAATCTACCTGCTCCCCCTACCATCCTGGTAGTTGCATGATACAACAACCATGGACTTGTTGACTAATCATATCAATCAAACCTACATAATTAATCTACAACAGATTGAGAAATGATGCAAGGCCAACCCCAGAGATATAAAGCTTTGGGAACCATCGATCCAAAGTTACCTGTGCCTCTCAAGCATGCTACACTTAACACACATCATGGCTCATATTACCCATATACTATATTGTAGATATTGGATACAGGAAAAATCTTGAGAAAGGGCAGGGGAATCGGTCCGAATGGATCGTTCTTTCAGAGGGTCAGGAAGTATGATGTGCTGAATGGCTTCTTCCTGTGCTGTATAATTCCAAATACTGAGTTTACCACCCTGCTAGCTAACAGTCTAATGTATAAAAAGAGTAAATTTAGGTGTAGGATGAAGTAAAAAGCACAATTACTAGTATTCACCTCCCTTGGACATGATGGGTGAAAGTATTAAACAGGAAACATTGGATCAGCTGCTCATTATACATCTCTTCCAATTTTTATTTCCATGTATGACGGTCGACCATGAGAGCATTAACTCTTTATGGGATGGTTTACATTGCAAAAGGCTTTTTTTTGTACTGCCGCAAGATTGGGAGGAAGATGTAGAAAAGAATAAAGCAGAAGCCATCTCAGGAACAGGAGCCATCAAGGTTTGAATGGGACTTGACACATACAACCCTTTGATAAGATTGATTTTAGAATTTCCACTTGCTTGAACATTCCATTTACTTTAACTGCAGAGAAACATCCTAAATTGTCCCTTAAAAGAGAAGGTTAAGTGTGGTAGAGAGACTTTTTATTGGAAAGTACAATTCCTACACAAGTTTTTTTTAAATCACTTTTAGCCTTTCCTACTTTTCAAGGAAATGTTTTAAATTAATAGTAGTTTCAACCTGTCTGTTAAACACTGTCACTTCAGGTCTCCAGAGAGCTGCTCAGCTGACACCACTTCCTGGGGAGTAATACAGGCTGGCATCCTTTCTGTTACCCTGAACCAACTGGGAGATTCAAAACCAGGAAAATTCAGCATTAGCCAAGCAAGCAGCAAGATAGCCCATCAAATCCCAAATGATTTAGGACACTCCAGCTGGATGACCTCTGTGGAGGTGAAATGATGACCTTGTCCATTAATTATGGTGGGATTTTCCTTGCCCACCGGCGTCGGGTGTGTTCGGTGGCATAAGTGGACATTACGGCGTGATTGGATTCAGGACGGCATGAAACCAGTTTGACGATTGCCCACTCAGCCCACAGATGACATCAGAAACCTCATTGTAATACATCAGCATATCATTATTTGGCCTGCCCACTAGAATTGTTCTCCCCCTTGACCCCCCCAGCTAAAACATCTGCCCAAGTGGGCGGAAAAACATACTGACGTGTTTCACAACAGCACATAAGCAACGTGCACCTTGTGGGCTGCACTTTGCTCGGGACCTCAAGGTTTGTTTGCCTACCTTGCTCCAGCCAGCACTTGCAGTCATCAATGTCAGGCTTCACAGACAGCACCACATCACTTTTAGGGGAGCTCACAGCATCTCTCTACCTAACAGATCAGCCATATGTGGATGGTTTTTCTATGGCTGCAGGGCTAGAGCTTGCTAGCAAACAGGGAGAAGGAAAGAGGCTGCAGCACCAGGGCTGTACTGGGGTAGGAGGGTAACCCAGGGTGTGCGTGGGGGCACACATTGATCTGTGCAAGTGGCCTCAAGATGGTGAGGGTTGAGGAGGCAGTCTCCAGAGGAGATGAGGCCAGATATGTGTGAGAATGGGTGGTGACGTCTCTTGAGCTTGCAGTGAGTGAGATGCCAGTGAATGTGTGATGGGTTTGAGTGTGTGAGTTTATAGAGTGCTGAGGTGGTTGCCATACCTGGCTGTACAGTCGAGATCATTTATCCTCTATCCGCACTGGATGGCCAACCTCTCCTGTGCAGCATTGGTACTGATCACCACTGCCACTGCCTCCCAAGCCTGGTTGGTCATGCCTCTGCCCATCCTGCACCAGAGGGGAGGTAGAGGACATCGACTTGGGTCTCCACAGTGTCCAAAAGGCGTTTCAGTGACATGTCACTGAACCTGGGGGCTGCAGTCTCTTTGCCTTTCATGGACATCTTCCCTGCAGTGATCTTGGGTTGGAACCACTGAAGTGTGTACGCACGGCTGGACTTTAAATATGGTGCCCAGCATGATGAAGCGGTGAGGCGATGGCTTGGCAGGTCGACGAGAACCCGCCCACCATGGAAACAGCATGTTTCCTGGGAACACAAAACTAATCCAGCGGGTTTGGGACGATACGGTGTGAAATCCCGCCATTGCAGCCGGTGGGTAAAACATCGTTTTACCCACTTGCTACTGCACTTAGTACAAATCTGGGACAATTCTGCCCCATGTCTTATGTGATAAGAATTTGAGACCTGTTTTTAGGCAAAAGAAACAATTAGTCTCCACAAATCCATCCATTTTGGCTGATCTAGAATCCACCTATTGAACTTCTCACCATTGCTCAATTCAGTTACTGATAAAGGAGTGAAATGGCAATGCAAGATTATACACACACTGGCTATGCATTTATGTGTTGTAAACTGGTTGTTAATCTTACAGCCCATAAGGAGGAAATTTGACCTATCAAATTTCTGTGAATTCTTTGAAAAAGCCATCTAATTAGTTCTATTCGACCCCACCCCACTCTTTCCCCATAGCCCTGTAAACAGTAACATAGCATAAGTTAATTTTGCATATGCTTATAAAATTCCTTCTGGGCCCAAATTGGTTCAATGTATACAAACTCCCTAACAATTTTTTCATGTTATTGTTATTAAGTACCAATGAGAATCAAATATGCAAATTCATTCCCGCAGCCTCACCATCATCTTTAATGGCTCTGTGGAAGGATAGCAGAAGGCAACAGACAGAAGTTTGCGATCAAGCTAGAGTAAAGCAACAGATGTCGTGAAGAGTGGTTCGACATTTCAATCCAAACAGAAGCGTTGTTCCATCTGCAAGTCTCACTTTGCTGGACATGTAGGGAGAACCTAACACATTTCATTACCAAAGACCCTTCAGAGCCAATGAAGTCTTGAAGTGTAGCTACTGATGTCGTGTCAGGAAACCCAGCAGCCAATTTGTGCATAAATAATCCCACAATGAAATGAATGTCCAGATAATTTGCTTTTGTTTTGGTGATGTTGTTTGAGGGTAAGTGTTGACCAGGACACTGGGGTGGGAGGTGTGGGGTGGAAGCAGGGGACCCCTGCTTCCTGCTCTTATACTTCATGTTCATCCAAGGCGGCCGATATGAATCTCAGTTTAACATCTCATCCATAAGAGGGAACCTCCAACAACACAGCATTCTCTCAGCTCTGCACAGAAATGTAAGCCTTAGATTACATGCTCAAGTCTCTGGAGTCTGCAGAAGGTGAAAACAAGCAGCAGCAGAGGATTAGAAGGGTCCATGACTGTAGAAGGATCACAACATCAATGACAATACAAAGGCTATCACATTCCTAAAAAAAATCTTAAAGCACTTCAAACAAATTATTTTTGAAGTGTCGTCTCCTCCAGTCCTACAAGCCCCCGTGATCTCCATGATCCTCCAGCTCTGGCCTGTTGACCATCCTTTGCCCCCAATGCTACCCCCATCCAATTGGTAACCCATGCCTTTAACAGCCTATGCCATAAGTTTTGCAATTCTCTCCCTAAACCTCTCCACCTCTCTAATTCTCTTCCCTCCTTTAAGACACTCTTTAAAAGCTACTACTTTGGCCATAGCTTCTGGTCATTTGTCCTAATGTGTACTTCCTTTGTTTGGTGTTAACTTATGTCTACTTATACTCTTATGAAGCATTTCACAATGTTAAAAATGATATATAAATGCACATCATTGTTGTTGTAGGCAAATGGCACCTAACATGGGCCCCACAGACAGCAGTGGATTAATGACCAAATAATCTGGCTGTTATCTGAAGAATGAGGAGATGTTGGACAGCTGGATGCTGCATCAGGAGAACTCTCTATATTTCTCCAGACAATGCCATGGAATCTTTAACATTCACCTGAATAGGCAGATGAGGAGGTTCAACCATTATCATCAATGCAGCACCTTCCTCAGTATTACACTTGAAGTGTCAATTGGAATACATGCTCAAATCCTGACCTTCTGATTGCCAACTAAATGGAGCTGACACTGGAAATGGCATTCCTCATGTAATAGCGTAGCCCTAGGATGGAATTGTCCCAGATTTGCACTAAGTGCAGCAGCAGGCAGGAAAAAGGATGTTTAACCCACTGGCCACAATGGTGGGTTTTCGTGCTGTATCATCCCAAATCCAACTGATTCATCATGCATTTCACTGGCGAGTGGCCTCCGATTCACTCACCACGCCATCACCTCGCCGTTTCCTCATAACGGACACCATATTCAAAGCGCAGCTGCACGCACACCTCTCAGTGCGTCCAGCCCAGGACTGCAGCAGAGAAAACATGGCTCCAAAAGGCAAGAAGACTGCAGCCCCCTGATTTGGTGACACATCCCTGGGACACCCTGTGGACACTGTTGGAGCCCACTGTGATGTCCTCTACCCTCATTCTTGCCTCAGGAGGTCCAGCAATCTCACAGCTCCAGCTTGGGAGGCAGTGACAGTGGTGATCAGTGCCAATGCTGCGCAGAAGAGGTTCACCGTCCAGTGCAGAAAGAGGATGAATGATCTCATCCATTCAGCCAGGGTAAGGCAGCCATCTCATCACTCTAACACACACACTCACAAGGCCATCACACGTTCACTGGTGTCTCACTCACTGCCAGCTCAATGGACATCACCACCCATTCTCACACACACCCTCACATCTCCATCTGGACTCATCTCTGGAGACTGCCTCCTCAGCCCTCACCCTCTTGAGGCCACTTGCACAGATCAACATGTACCCCCCCACACACCCTGGGATACCTCCCTTCCCCAGTATAGCCCTTGCCCCAGAGCCTCTTCCCCTGCCTGAGGCCACTTCTCCCCCTTCCCCAAGCAAACCCTAGCCCTGCAGCCATTGAAAAGCCACTCCCGCCATACGGCTGATCTTGTAAGTAGAGACCTGCCCGTGAGCCCCCCAAAAGTGATGTGGTGCTGTCTGTGTAGCCTGGCACTGATGAACGCGAGTGCTGCCCGAAGCAAGGTAGGCAAACAAACCTTGAAGTCCTGAACGAAATGCAGCTCACCATGTGCACATCGCTTATGTTCACTTGTGAAACATGTGTTTGCACGCCAACGTGCCTGGATGATTCAGCGTGAAGGGTGGGGGCGGGGGGCGGCGGGGGGGGGGGGGGGGGGGGGGTGGTGGTGGTGGTGGGTGGGTGGGGAAGGGGGGTGTGGAGGGTGGGGGGTGGTTCCAGTGAGCTGGGCTTATAAGGATATGCAGATTACAATGAAGTTCCCAACATGCAGTGGCAGGAAACGTAGCCCCCCATTGATGAGCAGAGTGGACAATTGCAAACTGGTTTCATGACATCATGAAATCGATTTTTGGCCTTCCCATCATATTGTCTGCTCACACCCACCATGATGCCCAACGCCAACGGGCAAGGAAAATTCCACCCCTAACCTTGGATACACATACATTTTCCAACAAATGTCAATTGATCAGGAAGGGCAACTCTGCCTTAATTTTTGCCCCTTCTCTAGCACGGGACATCGATCACAATTGCAGTAGGCCCAGCAGGTGCCTCAGATAACTCGAGTAACTAACAGAACCCCGGAGATCAAACCAGGGTCAGCATAGCTTAGTTCTATAGTGGACAGTGTGTTACCAATCACAAAGCACTGGGGGAACTTAACCCTGAAATTGTTAGTCTTGAGGACATAAATGTGTCAAGTGGGAAGATCACATAGCATTGAATTGTCACAGTTGAAGGATGTCATAATGAGATGAATACACCATTAGATGCCAACATAAACTGACAAAGTCACACTGAGATTCCATGAGAATAGCTGTTATAAGAAATGGAATTAGAATTGATGCTGGAGGAACAATATTTTGAGTTTGGGAGTTAAGATGTAATGTTAGGGCTAGAGTGGAAGGACCAGGTTTGTGATGAACTGGGAACTCCTGATGCCCAAAGTAGATTTTGGTTAAGCTTTATCTTCTTATATCAAAATGAATTGCAAAAGCTGTTATGATTACAATCGACAAAATAAGTGCGGAATAAAGTTCCAAAGGAAAGTCGTTGTGGTGGCAGCAGAACATTGCAAGCCTTTGCTTCCATAAGATGTTTTATTTGAATGAATGACACTGAAAACGCTCTGTACGTGTATCAGAGAAACAATTGTGAAGTTTATAGGTCTCTGTATCAGCTTTTCCCACAGCTGTCGATTCCGGCTTCAGTAATAATGTTCAATTCCTCCTCCTCGAACAATAGATCCACGTCACACATCTTTGGATAAAGCTTAGGTGATTATTTCCTATAGACATCCCAGTTCCCTAAAACTTTCAGATTCTGTCCCAGTGCCAAAGAAAAAACTAAAATGCATAGTCGTTGATCCCAGAAAATTCCCTCAACAAATAGGAAAAATGGCAACTTTTGCTTTAGGGTAAATGCTGTTTGCCTCTTCCTCTCCAATCTTCTAAAGGTGCTGACTCATGTAGTTCCAAAGATTCAGTTAAGTGGCCATTTTTCACACACGATCTTAGAAAATGAGAGCTGGTGAGCAATTCAATTGCGGAAGGCATCACAGACAAGCCAGATCCTGCCTATCTTCTGACATCCCATGCAGTGGATCACTGAATACCAATTCAGCAGTCAAAATCATAGCTATGCCATCCCAAACATTGGGCACTTGCCTAGGTCCAATTGTGGTGCTCCAACTGCACCCTAGCCGAGTTGAGGGCTCAACACCTTCTACCACTGGCATGCTGTGGCTGCTGTGTTTGCTGTCTACATGATGCATTGCAGTAACTCACCATGCTTACTTTGAGCTACCTGCCAACCCAACCACTGAGAAAGACAGGAACAGCAATGTCTGGGAGCACCAGCACCTCCAGGACCCTCTTCACGTCACATCTTCTTGACTTGGACAAACATCACCAAGCATTCATCATCGCAAAGTCAAACTCATGAAATTGATTGCCCGACATCGTCATGGCAAGAGGTAAAAAAAATGTTGCAATATGATGGTGAATCCATCAAAAATCACAGCAAGTTGGAGCACTTTGTGCAGTCCTGGGCTCAACACTTTAAGAAGGATGTTGATACGGTTGATATAGAGCAGAGGTTCACTGGTCTGATGTGAGAAAATATGAATACAATAATAGCTTGAACAATTGGGTTGCTTTTGTTAGCATAGAGAAGATTATGAGGTGAGGTGATTTATTATTTAATAATAAATAATGAGGGGATGGGAAATAGTAAATAGAAACAGATTATTCCCAGTGATTGAGTGGCCATAGATGGGTGATTAAATATAAGGGAGTTATGTCAGAGAGCAGGAGACACCTCTTTGCCAGCCATGAGTTGCACTACCAGAGGTAGTGATTGAAGGAGTGACCCTGTCAACCATTTCAGATAAATGACTGAAGGAAAGAAGGATTATGGGGATGTGAGAACCGAGCAGTCACATGGGAGTGGAGGATAAATATCACCATAGGCTGACAGGGCTGAATGGTCTCTTGCCTGCTCACACATGAAGAATAATTATCTGGGTGAGGTATCAGAGGGGCTCCAAGTGAGAGGCAGCACAAATATATGTATATCATTTAACAATGTCTCAGGTCTGGTTTCTCAAGTTTGAATGGGAGAACTTGGCTTCAGCTGGCAGGCCATAGGTAGAGTTTTGAAAATTACTCCTTTATCTCAGGAGAGAGCTGACAAAGTTAGCTGCACTACCAAAGACTTTATTTCATTTCATTTTTAATGTAAGTTCCAAGACGAGTGGGCTGAAATCATGCTGTGAGATATTATTAGCTAGGGACTTCTTCAGTAATACATTCTACTGTCGCTCTCCTGAACAGAATGATATGGAAGACTAGGGACCAGGCTGACTTCAGTAAGCATTTGCCTGTGTTTCCAGTGCCCTTAAGCAAAATCCGGATGCAATGGATATTGACCGTTTCATTTAAGTTACGCAGTTGTATGAAGCTGCTTTGGTCTGGCGTACTAACTTTGATAGAATATGCAGCACAGAAACAGGCCATTCAGCCCAACCAGTCCATCCTGGCTTTTATGGTCCTTTCAAGCTTCCTCCCATCCTTCAACTAATTCTTATCCGTACGACACGATTACCTTCTCCCTCACACGCTTACCTAATTTCCTCTTAAATGCAACTACAGTATTTGCCTTAACTACTCCCTCTGGTAGCCAAATCCACATTCTCATCACTCTCTGCTTAAAGAAGTTTTGTTTCTGAATTCCCTATTGGATTTCTTGGTGACCATCTTATATTAATGGCCTCTAGTTTGGCTCTTCCCCATCAGTGGAAATATGTGGCTAAATTTTACAACCCCTCCTGCCAACCGGATTTCCCAGTTCCGCTAAAGTCAATGGACTTTAGGACAACTTGCGGTGTTTTCTGACCCCACTCCCACTGTGGCAGGGCTGTAAAGTTCCACCCACTGACTCTCTGTCTGCTCATAATTTTAATCCAGTGCCTTCATCTCTTTGATAATATGGTGACTAGAACTGTACACCGTAGTCCGAGTGTGTTTCTTTGTTAAAATAGCAGACAGAAGACAGCAGTTGGTGCTACTTATCAAAGCCTGTAGATCTCAGCTCAACATCACTTCAGCTACGCAGTAATGCTGCAGAGAACAACCTTTGAATTTGGTGACTGCACTGTAAAGTGTGAGATGCTGGCATGGCTATATGTAGAAGCAGCAGCATCTACTTTGGAGGTCATGGAGGCCAAGAGATGGGGGGGTGTGCGGGTAGCAGTGTGGGGGAGGGGTTGTAGTTGGGGCCTCTTCACTACAAATTGTTGCAGTTGCCTTCCCTCCTGCTCTTTTCAACCTTAGTAAATGTTCTGAACCTTGGGCCTCAGCAAACAATAACTGGGCTTTCTAACAAGTTCCACGTGTTGTTCATCACATTATCCATTCTTGCTTTAATATTCTGATAATAGATTTGGACAAAAGGCTAGAAATTTACTAATTTAGCAGAAGTGCACAGTCGTACAAAATTGTAAAGGCAAATTCATTTGTGAGCATTGTACTTAATGCATATTTAAATGAATCTTTCCAAAGTGATTTGTATTATACATTTTGATTTATTTGAAATTCTTTGTCCCTGCTTCCTTTTCAGACCAGTGTGAAACTCTTGGTGGTTAAGGTATCCAAGGCAGGTGTTAGATTTTCTGCTAAAGAAAGGTTTATTGACCCACCTCTGCATCATAAACTGGCCTCTCAGTGGTCTTCCAACAGCTCAGCAAAGCACCAGTTTCTGCATTCAATATTCTATGATAAATGGCTCAGGGGAAACCCAAAATGAAGTCCTTAAATGGCTGAAATAGGCCACTTTGCAGACTCAGTGTAGACCAGACCATAGACTTGCACATGCACTTGGGTAGATAGTTCCTGTGCAAAATTTCAGAATACACACCTACAGTGCACACACAATTACACTGAACAACAAAATGTGAATAATGGGATTGGATCTATTTGACTAATCAAAGCTCAGCTAACTAGTGTACCGTAACTCCCACACTCCGACATCCAATTGAGTTTTGAATGTCTCTCTACCAGGTGTTTTGCTCCACTACCTAATCCGTACATGGTAGATTATTTCAAATATTCACTGCTCTGAGTAAAGAAATTCTTAAGATGTTTCATCTAATTGACATTTTATTCGTTTTAAATTCATAGATGCATGGTTATTTAAATTTCAGCAGGAATTTTTCCCTTCATCTGCTGTATCTTTGTTGGAAGAGCTGCATAAACACTGAAAAAATGGCTTAAATGTCCAACTATATCATTTTATCCCCTGGATTTCAGTGATTCTGCTGGTCAAGTTACTGCAACAACAACTTGCATCCCTATGGCACCTTTAACATAGTGAAACATTACAGTGAAAACCCACTGCAGAAATTTACCCCATACTTTTCTCCTGCTTATATTGTGAATCCAAAATCAAAGTCCATAATTTAAGACATGACAGAGGTTTGCAAATAATATGGGAGGAGGGACAGAGTAAGGAATTCCAAACATTGGAATCATTCTTTTGCAGAAGGTTCAAGTAGGAAATTGTCTGATCAATCTTGATTTTAACACAAGGAGGATGTAGTGAGGACAAAGAGTGGATAAAGTAAAACATTAGTAGCTTTGGAGGTGCAAGAGAGCAAATCTCAAATAACAATAGGACTTTGGCGTTTATATTAAGATAGCATAATGCTGGAATTGGCATGAAGATAGCACCTAGTCAGGATTGTATCCTGTATATATGCATATAGTTATGTGTTATTCATTAACAGTTACTGTTCAACCATACAAGCCTCTCGATCTCTTCATGAGGCAACATACAACCTTACAACAGGAGGGACTTCCAGAATTTTGACCCAGTGACAATGAAGGAATGGTTGATACATCTTCAATTTGGGATGGTGTGTGATTTGGGGGAACTTGGGGGTGATGGTGTTCTCCAACACCTGCTGCCCTTGGCCTTCTAGGTGGTGCAGGTGGTGGGTTTGGGCAATGCTGTCGAAGCAGCTTTGGCAAGTTGCTGCACTGCAACCTGTAGATAGTACACATTTCTCACTGCAAGGCAGCCATTCCACAGTATTCTTGCTTGAGTAGTGCCTTGGATAGAGGATTTGGTGCAAGACTGGATGTGGAAGGGTCATACCCAAGTACAGACAAAAAAAATTGTGTGAGCTCCACAGGATTGTGGGACCTTCCTTATCCAATTTTGTCTTGTGTTTTACCCAAGCGTAGAAGAGAATAATCTGCTGCAACTCCCACTACTAGATCATAGAGACTTAAACCAGGAATTGCCCCTCGGCTCCTCCTGTTTTGCCACTTAAAATCTCTGCTGAGAGGTCATACATGTAAATGAAGTCGCTATGGTGATGAACCAGGCAATGCTCAGAGGGAATTCCTGATCTCAGACTATAGTAGACTTTGGAGTTGGCTGGATAAACCTGAGTTGCAACATACCAAAATACACACCATTACACAGTGAGCCATTTTATTTGATGATAAAGTACTTATACAGGGTAAACACCGCTCTTTCAGCCAATGCTCATTTATAAAGAGACATTGTTGATGCTTGACTGCTATGAGAAAACATAAATACAACATAAAAGATACAATAATACTGCACATAAAATCCAGAACAAGGAGGAAAAGGAACTCACATAATTCATCTTTAAAATACTGGTAATAAAATACTATTTATGACTGGCATGAAATATGTCAAACAATCCATGTGCCTGTAGATACATTAGGAGTGATTTGCAAATGGAAGCTGATTGCTACATATTGGTGTTGTGTGGACTCGCTTTTCTGAGCGGGCATTAGTTGGGCAATATATTGTTAACTGGAGGAACAGCACCTCATCTTCCGACTAGGCAATTTACAGCCTTCTGGATTGAATATTGAATTCAACAACTTTAGATCTTGAACTCCCTCCTCCATCCCCACCCCCTTTCTGTTTCTTCTCACTTCCTTTTGTTTTTTCCAATAATTTATATAGATTTTTCTTTTACCACCTATTTCCATTATTTTTAAATCTTTTATGCTCCCCCCACCCCCACTAGAGCTGTATCTTGAGTGCCCTACCATCCATTCTTAATTAGCACATTCGTTTAGATAATATCACCAACTTCAATGCCTCTGTGCTCTTTTATTCTTTTGTCTGTGACATCTTTTGATTATCTGCTCCTATCACTGCTTGATTGTCCCTACAACACCAACGCCCCCCCCACTTCTCTCCACCCACGCCACCACCTCCCCCCCCCCCCACCCCCGCACCCCTCCGCCACTTTAAACCAGCTTATATTTCACCCCTTTCCTAAGATTCACTCAGTTCTGTTGAAGAGTCATGAGGACTCGAAATGTAAACTCTTTTCTTCTCCGCCGATGCTGCTAGACCTGCTGAGTTTTTCCAGGTAATTCTGTTTTTGTTTTGGATTTCCAGTATCTGCAGTTTTTTGTTTTTATATATTGTTAGCATTCACCTTATTTTACTGAGTCAGTCTCACTTGAATAGAGTGATCGGCAGCCCTCCCATATTGGGCTGGCCAGATGGGAGGAAAGCGGGGAGGGGTATGAATTGGGTGGACAATGCCCTTGAAGGAGTATTTGGGTAAATGTAATGGATTATACCCACTTATAGGAAAGGGGCCTCATATGGTGATAAAAACATTGCTATCAATTACAAAGGCCGCTATTATTTTTAATGCCTACTTCAGCTTTTTGAAAAAGACTGAATCAAATTCTAGGTTCTTTGAGGGACACAAACATGCTTGCAACTGGTCCAGTGCAGTATTGAGAAGTGCAGCCTTTTGGATGAAAATATTAAAGTGAGGCCCTGTTGGCCCTCTCAGGTGTGGTATGAGATCCCATGGCACTATTTTGAAGATGAGCTGGAGAGTTCTCCCCGGTGTCCCAGTCAGTATTTATCCCTCAACCAATATCACTAAAACAGAACAACAATATTTTATCTCATTGCTGTTTGTAGGATCTTATTGCAAGTTAATTGACCACTGCATTTCTCTATATTGCAACAGAGGCTTCACTTCAAAAGTACTTAATCGGCAGTGAAGCACTTTGTGACATGCTGAGCTTGTGAAAGGCACTATATAAGTGCAAGTTCTTTATTTCCTTTTGCCACCGAGAGGTTTAAAGAGCCTCTACAGTTACTGCCGTGCACTGAATTTCTTTTCCACTTATCCTCCTATACTGCCTTTTCATTGGGTTTTCCCCCATTATCTCTGTTTTTCCAAGGAACAAGCAGAAGAACAACAGAGGTATGCTAAGCAGATCATTCCGCACATGGGGTGATCAGTAGCTATAGACAAATATTAGCAGAGGCAAATCCAGCTATACTTCTAAAACCTAAGCCAACGTCTTACATAATTCTAAATTGCATTTTTCCTCTTTTTTTGAAAAAAATAAGTGAAATTAATTTTGAAAGCTGCTCAGGTAAACAGAAAGGCTCCAATTACTATCAGTATCATGTGTTGATAGTTAGAAAATGTAATAATTCTAATGAGTGAAAGCTCTATAGAAAAAGATAGATAAGGACAGGAAGAGAGCAACAAATGAGTGATCAAGCAGAAAAAGAGAGAGAAATAGAGATAGCCAATGAGAAAGAGAAACATTTGCAGAAAGGAGAAGGAAGTTACTTCATTTTAGTAGGCACGGCCCTGATGTTATTACATTGTCAGTAAAATGCTTTATGTCTAACACTATGAGCAATGCCACTACAGATCACTAGCAAAATACTCAGACATTACATGCACCTGCATTGCCTTGCCAAATTAATATTTTGGTTCATACTCCTGTCATGCTTAATGATGCAGTAATTAGTTTATTCTATGCAAATCCCTCACTGTTGATTGGATCATGAAAATAATTCCCAATTTATTTTCAAAGATTTTTGTGAAATGTAAACAGAGACTTCCCCACTGACCACATGCACCCGATTTTCACAGAAGTCAGAAAATTGGACAGGGTGTAAAATGGGCTCCCGATTCACTCTCATCCATTTCGCACTACTGCCAAAAACCCATTTCACCCCAGAATGACCGCAGTATATAATTTTTTAAAAGTAGCCTTAGCAATTGCAATGCAAAAAGAAAGCACGACATTTCATCCTTAGTTCTGATTTGAAGTCTGCAAAGCAATTAACCTCTGATTGACCTCACTCTACACAGTTTCCTCACCAAACAATCAAATTCTGATTGACCTATGCCTCTGTTTACTTAACAACAATAAGACTTAGAACAACACAGTTACACTTTAACATGCAGGATAATACGTTCTATATTACGCAATATAGACCTGATATCATCTGACTAAGCATAAGCAATACTAATCCATTTGTATATAAAGTTTACACAACTCTCTTTTTCGTAAAGCTCTTCCTCAGTTAGTAGCTTACAGACATTCAGTGTTGCACATGGAGATGGTCATTTGCAAAATAGCTGCTATTGAGATTGTGAGTGTATACTGCATTATGAGGAGATGCCTTCAAGACAAAACTGGGATAAGTGCACTGCACTGCTTTTCAAAAATGGATTCAACAACAACAAAAACGTGTATTTATATAGTGCTTTTAATGCAGTTAAACATCCCAAGGTACTTCAGAGGAGGGGTATCAAGCAAATTTTAACACGTAGCCACTTAAAGAGATAGTAATTGATCAAGGAGTTAGGCTTAAATAATGTTGTCAAGGAGGAGAGAGAGGCAGAGAGGTTTGCGTTGGGAAATCCCAATTTCTATGGCCCACGCAGCTAAAGGCATAAATGCCAATCATGGATAATTGAAAATTGAGGTGGTAATTAGGCCAGAATTGGAGGCGCTCAGAAACCTTGGAGGATCGTAGGGCTGGAGGAAGTTACAGAAATAAGGAGAAGTGGGGCCTTGGACGGTTTTGAACACAAGATTAAAAACAAGTAATTACTAGAATGGGAACCAACATAAGTCAGTGAGCACAGGGTGGTGATGGCTGATCGGGACTTTGTACAATTCAGGATTTAATGACATTTTAGTTACAGCAAGTACCTTAAAGTAGGCACCAAAATTATTCTAAACTTTCATCAAATTCTCTGGAATTGCATCTGTATTGCTGAGGAAAGGCTAAACCATGCAAAATGATGACTCTTGAGTATTTCTTTGAACTTTCTATTGCAAGTCTGTGATTGTGATTAAAAGGAGCGATGGTCAAATGTTGTGAATACGGCTCTCGCAGGGATTTAAGCTTTGCTTTTCAGGAATCAGAGTCGCCATATCAACAATGAAAAATCTCAAAACATTTTAATGTTGCTGGACATCAGTCTCAGATTATACCGAATTCGTGTTCCACCATGGTGGGCCATGTTTAAATTTGATTAGTGATCTGTAAGAATACTCAATGTAGCAATTGCCAGTTTAGAAGACCTATGAGAGGCTTTGAGCAAAGGAATAATGACCTTAAGTGGCATTTTAAAAAAATTACAAGCTTTAGAAAACTTGGAATATGGTCCAATCTGAAAAGATTGCATTTGTCTCGAGGCTTTTTCCCAAATCTAGATGTTTAGGAGACTTCTATTTTCAACATTATTGGCAGGAGATCTTAACACAGCAATGCATCACTTGCAGATGGAGGGATATACTCTGGTATATTTCAGAAAGTGGAACCTGGAGTTCTTTGTCCTGGGGCTCAGAATAAAGTATGAACCATTCACAACATACTTGAGAACTGGTTATCATCTGTTTAGTGAAGATACTCAATATTGGTATCACTTGTCCAGCAAAAATACTGAATTGGCTGTTGTTTGAATAAAGATGATCTTTAATTCATTCTGGCTTGTACAGTGAAGATACTAAAGACTTAATATGGCCTTTTCTGGCCTGTTCACATATTGTAATGTGGTGTTGTTGTGAACTAATCATAGCAACCAATGTCTAATTAGTCTACAACAGACCCAGACATGTCACTAGAAAATCTCTAGTAGTGGACAGGTTTGGGAACCATAGGTCCAGAGTTATTTTTTTCCTCCCAGGCATGTTACACTCACCACATGCAGTGTTTCAAATTACTCATATACTGTATCCCAAAAGTGCTGTTCTCTGAAAAAAATCTATTGAATTTGGGTTTGGATGAATTGAAGCATTGATTCTTGAAGTTTATGCAGTTAGAACTCACATTTGTGGCATCGAGTACAGTTTGACTGTATGAGGGCAAATTTTACAAATGCACACCTCTAGCATGGGCTTATGCTTGTCCAGCATGCATACTGAATACTCAGGCAGGGAAATCAGCTTTTACCATCCCAATGTGACAACAATGTTACACGAGACAATTTCAAACTGCAGTGAGATAAATGACCGGTTAATCTCGGTTGTAGACCGACACTGGGTGAACACCTCCACACTTCCACAACTGGTGTCATGACATCTTTAAATGTCCACCTGATCAAAGATAGAGCCTTGGTTCAATGTCTCATCCAAAGGACAGCACCTCCAACAATGCAGTAACTGCACTGGAGCCTTATACCATGTGCTCCTGTCTTGATCTTAAGGCCAGGGTGGAGGGCGGTTTGAAATTTACTGTGAGAAAGATAACTTCCTTCAATATTTCTTCTTCATTCATTATCCTCCAGGCTTTCTTTTAAATGTTTGGTTGCTAAGGGATACCTTATGACTTATGTGCCAGTGTCCAATCTCTAGAGCATCAGTGACCTCATCTTTCTATGCTTATTTATGAAGTAGGCCACAGTGGCAATTATTGCGTAGCAGCCGAGATAGCTGGGAATAGTTTAGGATATGACAAATACTACAGAAGGCAAATGTTAAAGTGTTTCGAGCAATATCTCTGGAATAGGTCTTGATTACTCCAGTTACCTAGGCAGGAATGCCAGGGGTGCTGAGGTGTGAAAGTAATCCATTAAGTAGGCTACTCAGACAAAGCCGCAGTCCATGAAGGGTGAAAGAAGTCAATTAAAGAGCTAATATAGATGGCTCCAGGATGTCTGCAAGGAAACCATCTTATGGGTTGTCCTTGAAATATTTGATTGACAGCCAGAGCACAGACTGCTGTGTATATAAGCATAAAGTTTCTAACTGAGCCCCTCTTGTGCTTATCCTTTTGTCATCTGTGGCTCAGTTGGTAACACTCTTGCCTCTGAGTCATAAGTTTGTGGATTCAAGCCCCACCCCAGAAACTTCAGCAGAAAAACTGGGATGACTCCTCTACCCCATACCACCGCCCTCCCAGTGAGGGAGTGCTGCATTATTGGAAGTGTCCCTCTTTGGATGAGACATTAAATCAAGGCCTCAGCTGCTCACTCAGGCGATGTAAAGATCCAATCAAACTATTTCAAAGAACCACCAGGGAATTTTCCCTGGTAATGTGGCCAATATTTATCCCTCAACAAACATCACCAAGATAGATTATTTGTCCATAATGCTGTTTATGGGACTTGCTGTGTGCAAATTGGCTGCCACACTTCTTGCATTACAACAGTGACTGTCATGATAAAGCGTTTTGAGACATTCTGTAGTTCTGTAGTTGTAAGCCTTTCTTTGTAATACAGCACTGCTTTCAAAAGTAATACTGTACTATAATTAAGGTAATAAAAAGGTATGTTCACTATTCCTGATATCTAAATCAGTTTTATTACTGTAATATTTGCAATTGTTTTAATACAATAGTGATCTCTGAACCTGCCAGCAGTTTAAGAGTTAAGCTTTCTTCAGCTGCATTCACATTACAGCTTGCTAACATCAGCCTGATTGCACTTTGTCGAGTGTAATTTTGGCATGGTACATGACCTGCAATACTCACAGCTAACCTTTTTCATATCTAGTGAACAGCTTTTGTTTGGATCAACCATGTCCAGCATTACTTCTGAACTTGGTACAGAAAGGAGGTTCAGGTTTCAGACTATGGTCAAAGAGGGTTGAGATCTGTGGTCACAAAGCCTCCCTCTCTTCCTTCCTCCCATCCCCACCCCCACCAATTACACAGGTTCACAGAAGGATCAGCTTCTATCTAACACAAGACATGTGGTAAAACCAGCCTGACTAATGGGGTTTGCCAACTCTGGTTGGATATATTCCTGGAGGTTTCATCACATGACCTCCCGCTTCCAGTTGCCCCGCCTCCCAGTCAAACTGACTATTTTTTCCCCTATCTCCAATAATTTACAATTAATAAATGGAAGTGTTCAAAGGAAAATAAAGAAAAAAAATCATGATTATTACGCTTCTTGTGTCCAGGGCATTAAACTTTAATCCTGGAGGGTTGGCAACATTAATGTCTAACCTCAGCTCTAACCTGGTTATATGCTTTTGTGATGGTTTCTTGTGCCAGCCTCAGATTGCTTCCAATGAGGAACCATCTGCTGCGAGTGTCAAAAATGGTGCTGGCGCTAGAGACTATATTCTGGCACCTGCCAAGATATTCTTTGCTTCCACCATCGAGGCGAAGCTGGTGTCAATCCACCCATACCAGTTTCAGATGCATGACATTGGGCTGGCCAGTGAGCCAACAAATTTATTCATGAAGAGTCTGGGATTCAGGACAATGAAGGTAGCTATTCTCATCAATCTCAAGACCCAAGTTAGGCATTGGCTGTGATTCTGTGAATCAGTATTAGGACTTGCAACTTTTCTGATATCCAGGAAGTAAAACTAGACCTGGAACAATCTGTAACCTGGCTCCTATTAAGGTGATATCCTTGGAGACTCCAGTTGGGATTTTTCCAGGTTTATTAATAAGGCGTAATGTGCTGAATTTTGAGACTCCCCAGTTCCTTCCTGTGACTTTATCCTCATTAGTCAGTCATCTGGATAAAGAGAAAGATGTACTTTGAGATAGGCCCTCAACTATTATTGACAGGCATTCCACAGCTATTATTAACAAACATTCAGCAAAGAACATATGCAATGACTCTAGACCAAATATTAAATCCCCGTGTTGGTAACCTGCATCCACCAGTTCTAAAATTGCTGCTTCTTCACTGCCTAAGAGCATTGAAGATCATATTTCTTTCAATTCTTCAAGCAGTTCAGACTTGAAATTCTACCATGGGATATAATCTAGTTCACTAATGCCCCTTTAAGGAAGGAAATCTGCCATCCTTACCTGGTCCGGCCTACATGTGACTCCAGACCCACAGTTACATGGCTGACTGTTAACTGCCCTCTGAAATGGTCTAACAAGCCATTCAGTTCAAGGGCAATTAGGAATGGACAACTCATGTTGGCTTTGCCAGCGTCACCGACATCCCAAGAAAGAATAAATTTAAAAAGGTTAAGCAGATCAGAGGATTACAGTGATGGAGGGGGGTTACAAAAATAGGGAGGGGCAAGGACATGGAGAGATTAATCTCCAACCCTCTGTTTTATTGGTACCTCCACTGAATGCCATCATCTTGTAGTTTTTAAGATGCAAATGAGCCACTCTTCATATCCTTCCTCCTCTTTCATCGTCACTGCACTTAATTTAAGGCCTCTCTGAAATCTCTTAAATTTGGCAAACCCTCTGACAGCATCTTCCACACCTGTAACCTCTACCACTTAGGAGAAGGGCAGCAAACAAATGTAAACAGCACCACCAGCAAGTTCCCCTCCAAGTCACTCACCGTCCTGATGTGGAAATATATTGCTACACTGTCACTGGATCAAATTCCTGGAACTCCCTCCCTAACAGCATTGTGGGTGTACTTACACCACATGGACTGCAGCAGTTCAAGAAGAAAGCTCACCACCACCTCAGTTAGGGATGGGCAATAAATGCCAGTAATGCTTACATCCCATGAACAAATAATTTTTAAAAAATCAAGTATTGTTTTACTCTCCCATTTCAAACCACCCTCTTCCAGGATTTCAACTTCTGAGATTTCTTATCTCCCTGTTTTCCTTTTTTTTCTCAATCCTCAGACTGTTGGGAAATCATTACAATCAGATTGACATGGTCTCCTTGCCAATTCATTCCAGACAGGGGAATTATCCTTCACTAGATATGACCTTTGGACCTTCACCTCAGCTTCCCAATTAATAAAAGAAAGCAGGAGAAATTTTCACTTTGGGATGTAGTACAAACATTGATCCCCCTCTCCACCCGTTGCACATCTCTCCGCTTTTCATATCTATGGGAGAAATATACAATGGACATCATCCACCTTCTACCATCACTCAAGGTTAAAGTTACCCAAAGCATATGTGAACACAGGCATAAAGTCAATGTTGCAAACATGCAAACTTAACAGTTCCATGAGACTCAATGATGAACACCAGCCTGATCTTCCACGGGCAATTACTGCCCATTCCTAACTGCCTTTGAACTAAGTGGCTTGCTAGACCATTTCAGAGGGCAGCTAACAGTCAACCACATTGGTGTGAATCTGGATTCCCATGTAGGCCAGACCAGATAAGGATGGCAGATCTCCTCCCCAAGGGTAATTAGGGATGGCCAATAAATGCTAGCCTAGTGAGTGATGCCCAACCCCAACAATGAATCAAAAAAACAAAACCCAATTTACCTCTACAAGGGAACCCTGATTATCTGTGGCACTTTGATCTCTAGAATGGCTCTAACAAGTTCCTTATTCTCTCTTCAGTAAATAATTAAGATCCAGTCCCAAAGACATGTTACATTTGAATACCTTTTGAAAGTTGTAAAATAAAAGTTTAAAAGACTTGGTATAACAAAGTACTGGATTTGAAAAGTGATTTTATAATTTGATGAATTGAATTAACATCTACAAAACCAGAATAAAAAGATTTTTCAAGCATACTGTAAATAGTAACATCTCATTTACAACTCACATCCATAAATAAGCGGCATGATTCCATACAGAGGACATATAAACAAGGAGCTTATCCAGAGATTTTATACCATTTGTTATGAGCCCAGATGAGACCACCAATTGTTGTGATCTCAGCAGAGATCAGTAACTTTTTGTCAAAGAATCCTAAAACCCAGGTATTTGCAAAAAGAATGAAGCCATAAGATAATTGACAAAAGAAGTAATGGCAACAGGAGGATAACTTTGTCACACAATGAGCAGTTAGGATCTGGAATGTATTGCCTGAGAAAGTGTGGTGGAGGCAGGTTCAATCGAAGCCTTCAAAAGGGAATTGGTTTGTTACCTGAAAAGGAAAAATGTGCAGGGCTAGGGGAAAAAAAGCAGGGAGTGGAAATAGATGAATTGCTCCTTCACAGGGCTGGCACAGACATGATGGGCCAAATGGCCTCCTTCTGTGCTGTAACCATTTTATGATTCTATAAGAAAATCCATTTAAAATCAAAAGAAATTTACTAAACAAAAATCAAAGGACACAAATATTCATAACCACATTCTATCATAAATGGTAGGTTAAAGATATTAAGTGAATAAATACTTATTTTCTAAACTGAACTTCCTAACTGAAATTTCCTTCTACACCAATTTGACTTACACTTCAAAACTCAAGTCAGATACTTATCAAAATTTGGAAGATTAATCATGTTGTCTGAATACTACTTTGAAGATTCGTATAAGGATTCAGCTTCCTTGGACTTCCCACTTACTTCCTGTAAGATTTTTCTTTCAAACTTCCTTCAACCGTCTCACGGTTGTCAACTCCCAGTTCAACACAGGTATAGCTAGCTTCTTAAACATAGCCACTTCGGGTCAGGACTTGCCAGCTTCTAACGTTCTTTAACTCTGGCGGTTTTTTCTCTTCTCTCTCTTTTTCTCTCTCTTCTGCTGGAAAGAAATATTCCTTGATATGCAGCTAGATTGTTCTAAAAACTACAAACTAAAAACCCTTCTTTGGACCAGAGCCAGACATTCTACTCACCCTTATAATTAACTTCAAATTGACCCTTTGCTATTCTATTGTTTCTTTCCGAGGCAACTTGGTCACATGAATCATTTATTGGAAGCCAGGACCTTACCAGAAATCAATTCTGGGAGAAACCTATTTCTTAAAGAGACCAACACCCCAGCATAAAGTATAGGTCCCCCCCCCAAAAAAAAGCACATGGGTCATCACATTATTTGATACTATTTTGCTGATTTTTATATTTGACACTCTTATTTTGCACATTTTTTTCATTTACTTTATCAGGAAATGAAAGCCCTTGAATAAATTAGTTCTTGAGAACCCCATGAAATGAACCACTTGCTTCGTGGTTTAACACACTGGATCACACAACCTAGGATGAGCATTTTTCTAATCAGTTCAAATCCACTGAGCATTTGCAAGGAGGTTTTTGAAATGTGCTGGAATATTTTCTGTAAGTTTCAGTGATCAGAATTCTGGAAATTTCTATTCATGGATACAATAACCAGTGTCAACTTGGAAAGTAATTATTTAACTGACAACCTGAGTGCTGAGATCCTCCTCGCTGTTAAACAATGGATGGGAGTAATAGAAAATATTTTACTTCCTAAATTTGCGTCTGTCAATTTAAATAAAAGTACTTGATAGGCCTTTTGGTATTAGTCAGACATGCGGAGTTCTCTTTAACAATGACATGATAAGACATTGCATTATTAAATTTTACATAGTATCACACAAAGCTTTGAGAGCAAATACTCACCAAGTTGTACATAAAACATACAAATGAATTAATGCTGTTTGGTGCGATTTGATCTGATCTGTCTGTGACAGAAGGAGAATTTTGTCTTTATTTTATCATGTATATATGTGTGTAAGGAACATGTGTCTGTAGATATATATAGAGATAAATAACATACAAAGTTTATAAATATAGACATATGTGTGCATAAACATGCAAATAAAAACAAAAAAAGTTTATATTTATTTAGTACCTTTCACAACCTCAGAATGTCCCAAAGCTCTTTACAGTCAATGAAGTACTTTTGAAGTGTAGCAACTAGTGTAATGTTAGAAACATGGCAGCCAATTTGCACACAGCAAGCATCCATAAACAGCAATGTGATATTGACTAGATAATCATTCTTTTCAATGATTGGTTAAGAAAATCATTGACCAGCATGCTGGGAGAATTCCCCTGCTTTTCTGCAAAATAGTACCATGGGATCATTCATATCCACCTGAAAGGAAAGACAACAACTTGGTTTAATGTCTCATCTGATAGCTGGCACCTTCAAAAGTGCAGCACTCCCTCAGTACTGCACTGAACTGTCAGACATTATATATAGTGAAACTTTGATTACTCAGCTTACAGAGACATATCATCATCTATGTCTATAAGGCTGCCTTTATGAAATGTCCTTCCTAATATGGAATGGAATTTTTCTGTACTGTATGATTTCATGTTAATTTTAGGCTGTGCATGGCTAATCAGGAGGCTAGCTATAATGCAAATAGACTTGGTCACTTTTAACGAGACTGAGAACATTACAAGCTAGATATTAGCCCTAGTCCTCAGTCAATTGGACTTGTCAAGCAGTAACTATGTCAACTTATTCAACATAGAATTCTGACCTAAATGTATTTTTGTTATTGTTTCGTGTCAACATCTGGCTGCTCAAAGGAAAGTGCATGGTTTACTTTTGCAGAATCGATGCAACCATCTTGCTAACTAGACTACCTTGTCAAATCTAGCTTGCGCTGTAACCTCTGCAAGGTTGGCTGCTGAAGACAATCTTCAAAGAAATTGCTTCACCATCAAAATTGCTATGGTACAAAGCAGAAGAAACTTTATTTTCTTATAGATCCTAGTTACAAAGCTAAGGGTGCAGCCAGTTGCATTGGTATCTGCTTATTCTTTTCCAATAAGAGTCTGTCATTTCAAGAGTTTGATAGTTGAAGCTGGGATATTTGGTCATCAATATTGCAAATCACTATTTAGGCTCTGCAATATCTGCATGTATCTAGGCTTTTGTTAATCAACCACTTATAAATAAATTTGGTTATCGGAGTTAACCTGCATGCAGTGGGCTAGCATTTGATATTTTGTAGAAGTACAGGAGATGTAATGGAAATCATACATAATGCCCAGTGTACAGTATTACCGCTACATAGGGTAAGTGTCAATCCTGGGCTATGCTAAGGCAGTATGGAAGAAAGCAAAGGACTCCGATTTCAGATGATGATGAAATCTATGCACTAATGGAAAATATCATCAGACAATTTGCATAGGGAACAATGCTGGGCAAAGGCAAACCACTGCTCTGAATTGCAGCTGTTTTGTTGCTCAGTATTAACATAAGAATGCTTAATACATTCATAGTCAAAGTATGTTACACACTTTTTTTATAGTGATGCTAATCTTCAAATAAATGGGTTAAATCTCCATTAAAAAGTGGATAAAATATTTTGGTGCAAACTTATTCACTCTTTGTACACTAATAGTGCACAGTGTAAAATTTTGTGATCAGATTCCTTAAGGTCACCTGGTAAAGCAAGGTGGAAAGGTTACCAACAGTGCCCATTTTCCTGAAAGGTTCATAGATTTTTACTGCAAGGTTTCATACCCTGGGGAATGGAACACTTTGAGCATCCAGTGCTACCATGGAACATTTCCTAGCCAGGTATAGTCCATGTGATTTGTAATCTAAAGCTCTCTCTCTCTTCTACGCCAATTAGTTGCCTCAACTCCACTTCACAAGATACTTACATTAGTCCAGTTGGACTCCTTATCAACCTGTGTCGAGTCACCAGCGGTATTGTAGTTTGGACTTACTCCCATTAGGAACTGAGTTGGAACTCCCCTGGGCACAGTCCTCATGGAACCTTTACCGCTAGCTGATAGAGGAGTTATTTATTTCATCACTCTGAGCCAGATTCAAATTCAGATCCCAAAGGTAAAAGGACAATTTCCTAAACTTTCACACCATCTGGTCTCTTGTCATTAGATTATTTTTTTTTAAATGAACTAAAATAAACTTTGATTGATTTGAATGCTTTAGTTTCTTATTTATTTTTGTCTATTCTTTTTAAATCAAACAGCACCTGCTAATAATATCATGCAAAAACTGACAGAGAGCTGGTGCTGCTTTTATGTGTATCCAGAGCTAAATGATCAAATGCAAGAAAGAACAACTTGCATTCATATGGCACCTATTCACAATGTCAAAGTATCCCAAAGCACTTTACAGCCAATGAAGTACTTCGGAAGTGTTGTCATGTACTTTCTGCATTGCAGAAATTCACCAAGGCTCCTTTGACAGCAACTTCCAAACCCACGACCACCATCATCTAGAAGGACAAGGGCAACAGATAGATGGGAACACCACCAGCTGAAAGTTCCCCTCCAAGCCACTCACCATCCTGACTTGGAAATATATCGCCATTCCTTCAATGTTGCTGGGTCAAAATCCTGGATCTCCCTTCCTAACAGCACTGCAGGTGTACCTACACCACATGGACTGCAGCGGTTTCAATAAGGCAGCTCACCACCACTTTCTCAAGAGCAATTAGGGATGGGCAATAAATGTTGGCCCAGCCAGCAAAGCCCACATCCCATGAATGAATTTTAAAAATGCAGGAAACCCAACAGCTAGTTTGCACACAGCAGGGCTGAGTTTTACCAGCCACCGAGGGATGGGCTGGGAGGCAGGGCGGGGAAATGCGAGGAAGTGGAGTGCCTGTTGCCTCCCAGATGCTATGGAAGTTTATCAGCAGTGGGTAAGCTGGAGGATGGCCTACCAGTCCAGAAGCCAATTGAGGCCCTTAACTGGTCAATTAAGGGCCACTTAAGGGCTTCTTCCTGCCACTACTGGCATCCCAAAGGTGGTTGGATCCCCTGCCATGTTGGAAGACTCCTCCAGCAAGGTTAAACCTGGTGGCTTCCCTGTAGGCTGGGGGGTGTCTTCCTGGTTGGCCATTCTGTGGCACACAGAGGGCTCCCCAGGTCCAAAGGGCTGCCCCCAAAGAATCAGACCCCTTGACATCACCAATCGCCCCCCCCGCCACTGCTTGCCTGGGCTTGCCTGATTTGCTTCAGTGACCTCGACTCCACTTATTATGTGGGGAGGTCTGTGTCCATTTTTGACAGCTGCAGTCCCAACAGTGGCCACTGTTCCTGGTTGGCCAGCAGCGGTTGGGGTCGGGCTCCTGTTTTTTAACTCAGGCAGTCAATTGCCTGAGTGCCGAAAAATACGGCCAGGAGTCCCCAAACAGCCAATACAGGGTTACACCCGACTCTCTGGTGCAGCGTCATGACCCCTGCTGCGCCAGTAAAATTCAGCCCAACAAAAACCTCACAGATAGCAATGAGATAAATGAACAGTTTACCTGCTTTAATGATGTTGGCTGGCAGGACAAATATTGGCCAGTACCCAGGGAGAAGCTCCTTGCTCTACTTTGACACGGTTCCCTGGGATCTTTTATGTTCACCTGAGAGGGCAGACGATGCCTAGGTTTAATGCCTCAGCCAAAGAGACAAAGCAGCAATGCTTCAGCACTGCGCTGGAATTGAGACCTGGATTGTGTGCTCAAGTTACTGGAGTGGGACTCTAAACCCACAACCTTCTGACATGTAGGCAAGAGTGCTACCCATTAAGCCACAGCTGGTACATTCAGGAGCTCATTGCCCTCTGGTAAGGTGCTGGTTGATGCATTTGCATAATGATCAATGAGAAATTATTTTAACAATTTAACTAAGTGGGTTATCAACTGTGAACCCAGTGCACAGAGAAACTTTACATGTTAAGCTTTGGGCGAACAGAAGCTTTTCTCTCCAGAAAGGTTATTTTGATTTGGACGATCTCAGCACTTTTATAGCTCCAAATTCTTACTTAACTGACAATTAATCCAGGTTTCCAGCCAGAGTGCTGTACATGGCTGAATGCCATAACCTACCCAATAGTCAATGTGTTTGGCCCCGGGTCGTTGCCATGCCTGACCTATTGACAACACACTTATCCATAAAGTTAAAAAGGATATTTTTTTTTACAAAAGTAAGCCCTTTTATATAAAAAAAACCTTCAAATCTCCTGCAGAATAATGACAGCAGTCTGAGCTTTACATTATCAAACAGAAACTAGTGCCAGCACAGTGCCTTCAATGGGCAAGATCTGTTGATTGGTCATGCAACCCCCATCCCAATTTTGGAGCATCAACTGTTGGTCACGCAAATTGGGAAACTGGGCTGGACGGGAAGGAAGACATCCCATAATTTGCTATTCTCCATGGAGAGAAGATGATAGGTTGGATGCTTCACAGTATCCAAAATACCTGCACAGCTCTCAGTGCTCCCCTCATGCATTAACATGCATGCATTTGTGAATTTCTTTGAAGTGCAGTGACTTATGGCAGGGGAGGCAATGGTGTAGTGATATTGTCGCTGGACTAATAATCCAGAGACCAGGGTAATACCCCAGGGACCTGGGTTCGAATCCTGCCACAGCAGATGGTTTTGAATTCAATAAACAAATCTAGAATTAAAAATCTGATGATCACCATGAAACCATTGTCGATTGATGAATCCATGTTGGGAAGGAAATCTGCTGAACCTACACAGCAATATGGTTGACTCTTAAACAGCCTAGCAAGCCAAGCAACTCAGCTGATACAAAGCCTCAAAAAAGGAATGAAACTGGACAGATCAACCTAGGCACTGGAAACAATCCTGCAAAGTCCTCCTTACTAACATCTGGGGGCTAGTGCCAAAATTGGGAGGATGACATTGTCATCCTCATGGAATCATATATTACAGATAATGTCCCAGATGCCACCATCTGGTTATGTCCTGTCCCACCAAAGGTGGTGACACAGTGGTATACAGTCAGGAAGGAGTTGCCCTAGGAGTTCTCAACATCGACTCTGGACCCCATGTAGTCTCATGACATCAGGTCAAACCTGGTCAAGGAAACCTCCTGCTGATTACAACATACCATCCCCTTCAGCTGCCCCACCATTTGGAGGAAGTACTGAGTGTGGCAGGGGCGCAGAATATATTTCAATGCGCTTCACCAAGAGTGGCTCAGTCGCACCGAGATGGCTGAGTCCTAAAGGACATAGCTGCTAGATTGGGTATGTGGTGAGGGAAAAACATACTTGACCTCATCCTCACCAGCTGCAGCAGATCCAGGACAGTATCGGTAGGAGTGACCACCGCACATTCCCTTTTTGAGGCTTTGTAGCAGTTTGTTACAACTGAGTGGCTTATTAGTACTTGTGGTGATAAAGTCCTACCTTCACATTGAGGATACCCTCCATTGTGCTGTGTGGCACTACCACCATGCTAAATGGGATAGATTTTGAACAGATCTAGCAACTCAAGGCTGGGCATCCATGAGCCTCTGTGGCAGCAGAATTGTGCTTGAACACAATCTGTAACCTCATGGCCCAGCATATCCCCCAATCTACCATTACCATCAAGTCAGGGGATCAACCCTGGTTCAATGAAGAGTGCAGGGGGGCATGCCAGGAACAGCACCAGGCGTCCCTATAGATGAGGTGTCAACCTGGTGAAGCTGTAACACAGGACTACTTGCGTGTCAAACAGTATAAGCAGCAAGTGATAAACAGAGCTAAGTGATCCCACATACAATGGATCAGATCTAAGATCTGCAGTCCAGCCACATTCAGTCGTAAATGGTGGTGGACTCACTGGAAGGCCATAAGACCATAAAACGTAGGAGCAGAAGTAGGCCATTCTGCCCATCGAGTCTACTCTGCCATTCAATGAGATTATGGCTGATCTGATAATTCTCAATTCCACTTTCTTGCCTTTTCCCCATACCCCTTGATTCCTTTACTGATTAAAAATCTGTCTATCTCAGCCTTGAATATATTTAACGACCCAGCCTCTACAGCCCTCTGCGGTAAAGAATTCTACAGATTGACTACCCTCTGAGAGAAGAAATTCCTCCTCATCTCTGTTTTAAATGGGCGCTCCCTTACTATGAGATTATGGCCTCTGGTCCTAGACTCTCCCACAAGGGGAAACAACATCTCAGCACCTACCATGTCAAGCCCCCTAAGAATCTTATATGTTTCAATAAAGTTGCCTCTCATTCTTCTAAACTCCAATGAGTACAGGCCCAATCTACTCAACCTCTCCTCATAAGAAAATCCCTCCATACCCAGGATCAATCTAGTGAACCTTCTCTGGACTGCCTCCAATGCCAGCATATCTTTCCTTAGATAAGGGGACAAAAACTGTTCACAGTATTCTAGGTGTGGTCAAACTGGTGCCTTGTATCGTTTTAGCAAGACTTCCCTATTTTTATACTCCATTCCCTTTGAAATAAAGGCCAACATTCCATTTGCCTTACCTATTACCTGCTGAACTTGTATGTTAGCTTTTTGGGATTGACGCACAAGGACTCCCAAATCTCTCTGTGTTGCAGCTTTCTTCAGTCTTTCTCCATTTAAGTAATATTCAGCTCCTCTATTCTTCCTGCCAAAGTGTATAACCTCACATTTTCCCGCATTATATTCCATCTGCCATGTTTTTGCCCACTCACTTAACCTGTCTATATCCCTCTGTAGACTCTTTGTGTCAGCCTCACCATTTGCCTTCCTGCCTATTTTTGCATCATCCGCAAACTTGACAATAGTACATTCATTTCCCTCATCCAAATCATTTATATTGTAAATAATTGTGGCCCCAACACTGATGCCCACGGCACTCCACTACTTACTGGTTGCCAACCTGAAAATGCCTCTCTTATCCCAATTCTCTGTCTTCTGTTAGTTAGCAGGTCCTCTTTCCATGCTAATAGACTGCCACCAACACCATGGGCTCTTATCTTATTGAGTAACTTTATGTGTGGTACCTTATCGAATGCCTTTTGGAAATCCAAATATATTACATCTACTGGTTCCACTTTATCTATCCTGCTTGTTACCTCCTCAAAGAATTCTAATAAATTTGTCAGGTGTGATTTCCCCTTCATGAAGCCATGATGACTCTGCTTGATTAGATTATGCATTTCTAAATGTTCTGCTATTACATCCTTTATAATGGACTCTAACATTTTCCCATGAGAGTTGTTAAGCCAACTGACCTATAGTTACCTGTTTTATGTCTCCCTCCCTTTTTGAACAAGGGTGTTACATTGGCAATTTTCCAATCCTCTGGGACTTTTCCAGAATCTAAGGATTCTTGGAAGATTACTACCAGTGCATCCACTATCTCTACAGCTATTTCCTTTAATATCCTAGGATGCAACCCATCAGGTGCAGTTGACTTATCAGCCTTTAGCTCCATTAGTTTCCCTAGTACTTTTTCCCTAGTGATACTTATTGTATTTATTTCCTCCCCCACTTTTTGCATTTTGATTATTCAGTATCTTTGGAACTCTGTTAGTGTCTACTACCTTGAAAACTGATACAAAGCATTTATTCAACTCCTCTGCCATTTCCTGGTTCTCCATTATTATGTCCCCAGCCTCATCCTCTGAGGGGCCTATTTTGACTTTGGCCTCTCTCTTCCTTTTTATATATTTAAAGAAGCTCTTACTGTCCGTTTTTATATTACTTGCTAGTTTACCCTCAAAGTTCATTTTCTCTCTCTTTATTATTTTTTTGGTCATCTTCTGTTGGTTTTTTAAAACTTTCCCAATCCTCTGGCTTACCACTAATCTTTGCTATATTGTATATTTTTTATTTCACTTTGATATTATCCTTAACTTCCTTGGTTAACCATGGTTGGTTTATCCCTTTCCTACAATCCTTCTTCCTCACTGGATATATCTTTGTTGTGAGTCATGAACTATTTTCTTAAACATCTGCCACTGTTCATCAACTGTCTTTTCTGCTAAACTCCTTTCCCAGTCCGCTCCAGCCAATTCTGCCCTCATTCCTTTGTAATTACCCTTATTTAAGTTTTGCAGGGTTGTTTCTGACCCAATTTTCTCACTCTCAAACTGAATGCTAAATTCCACCATATTATGGTCACTGTTTCCTAGGGCATCTTATACTCTGAGATCATTTATTAAACCTGCCTCATTACACATCACCAGATTCAAGATAGCCTGATCCCTGGTTGGATCCACAACATATTGTTCTTGGAAACAGTCCCGAATATACTCTATGATTTCTTGGTCATGGCTACCTCTGCCAATTTGATTTTCCCAATCTACATGAAGATTAAAGTCACCCATGATCAATATGCTGCCTTTTTTACATGCCCTCATTATCCCCTGATTTATTCGCTGCCCTGCAACAAGCTACTGTTAAGGGGCCTATAGACTACTCCCACCAGTGTCTTCTTCCCCTTGTTATTTCTTACCTCCACCCATATGGATTCCACATCTACTGATCCAAGATCATCTCTTGCTATCATACTTATTCCATCTCGTACTAACAAAGCTATGATGTAAAATTGTTGAACTTAGTGTTGAGTTCAGAAGGCTATAGAGTGCTGACCTCTAATCAAATCGAAACATGAGGTGTTCCTTGAGTTTGTGCCAAGGACAGAAGGGTCAGAGTGGGAGCAAGATGGTGAACTGAAATGACCAGCGACAGGAAGCTCTGTGTCATGTTTGTGGTCACCTGCTCTGTGTTTGGCCAGCCCAATGTAGAGGAGACCACATCATCAGCAGCGAATACAGTATAAAAAATTGAAAGAAATACAAGGACATCAATGCTTCATCCAGAACGGGTGTTTGAGCCTTGGATGGTGAGAGGGGAGGAGGTAAAATGGAAGGTGTTGCATCTCCTGCGCCTGCATGGAAAGGTCCCATAGGAAAGGGATGAGGTGTTGCAATGACAGGAGTACACCAGGGTATCATATTCGGAATGCTGACAGGAGAGGGGAGGGTAAGATTTGTTTGGTGGAGATGGAAATAGCAGAGGATGATCCATTGAATATGGAGGCTGGTGGGAAGAAAGGTGAGGGCAAGGGGAGCATCATCATGATTTTGGGAGGGAGAAGTTGTGTGAGAGCAGAAGTGTGGGGGGGTTGATTGGAAATGGTGGAGGGCCCTATCAACCAGGCTGGGGTGCGAATCCTTGGCTGAGGAAAAAGAAAGACATATTGGAAACATTAGTATGGACAGCGCTAGTATATCGTCTGAACAGATGTGATGGAGATGGAGAAACTGGGAGAATGGAATGGAGACACTACAGGAAATGGAGTGTGAGGAAGTGTAGTCAAGGCAGCTGTGGAAGTCAGTGGGCTTGCAGAATCCCCAGAAATGAAGATGGGGAAGCCCAGGAAGGGAAGGGAAGAGACAGAGCTGGACTATGTGAAGGTTAGAGAAGGGTGGAAATTGGAAACAAAGTCAATGAAATTTTCCAGTTCAGAGTGAGAACAGGAAGTAACACTGACATGGTCATCAATGTATTGGAAAAAGAATTGTGGGAAGGGGCCTGAGTAGCATTGAAATAAGGAAAGTTCCACAAATCTTCCAAAAGGCAGACATAGCCATATAGGCAACACCTTTCTGAGTGGAGTTGAAAGAGAAGTTGTTCAGATTGAGAACAAGTTCAGCCAGGCAGAGGAGGGTGGTGGTGGATGGTGACTGGTTGTGCTTCCATTGAAGGAAGAAGTGGACAGCCCTCAGACCTCATCCCAGTGGGGGATGGGGGTGTTAGGTATTACACACCCATTGCGAAGAAGAGATAGTTAGGGCCAGGAAACTGGCAACTGTTGAAGTGACGAAGAGTCATGGTTTTAGCTAGGAATAGGCTGGACAAGGGGAGGAAAAATGGAGTCAAGATAGGAAAAATGGGCACAGTGGGGCAGGTTGAAACAATATGTCCACCAGTACAGTCCTGTTTATGGATTTTGGGAAGGAGGTAGAAGCGAGCTTTTTGGGGTTGGGAGACTATGAGGTTGGAGGCTGTGGAGGGAAGAGATTTCCAGAGGAGACTAGTCAGTGACAGTCCTGGATACAATGGCTTGACGTTTGGTACTGAGATCAGTGTCGCGGGAGGTAGGAGGAAGTGTCAGAGAGTTGGCATGTTCAGCTGCTGATAGACAGAGGTTGGTATGCCAGATAACAACAGCGCAACCCTTGTCAACAGGTTTGATGATGATGTTGAGGTTGGGCCTGAGAGAACTGAGTGCTGTAAGGTTAGAGTGTAGTGAATGAGGGGAGCAGAGAAATTGAAATGGTTGATGCCACACTGGCAGTTCACAATGAAAAAGTCTAGAGAAGGCGAGAGACTAGAGAGAGGGGTCTCAGTGGAGGAAGCGTATTGGAGTTGTGTAAAAGGGTCCATTAAGTGGGGGAAGACTGTAGGCATTGAGGTGGACTGGAGGCAAATCTGATCGAACAAGAGTTCAGCATTGTGCTGAGTTCAAAATTCATTGAGATTCCTGGACCTGTGCATCACCAGATTTTGACAGGCCTAAGGGCAGACCCACACTGAGCTGCTCATCATGTGATGAAAAGTAATCATGACCGGCGTAAAGTGTGAGCAGTGGGAGAGCTGCTCTTTTCAATGGTGAATGAGGAACGACAGAAAATGGTTTCATCCCAGGGGTAGGAGGTTACACAATCAAAGCATCTGGGAAGTGGCTCAAATAATTTTTCACCGCCGCCCAAATCCCCACAGGTGCAAGGAAGGTTTCCCAAGCTTCCACTAGGGGCCCTCAGCCATGGCAGATGACCAGCCATCTGACAGAGAACTGCCCTGATAGAAACAAAAGCCAAGAAGTGGAGAGTATGCAACAGTATTCAAACAATATAGAACAAAAACAGAATTACTTGGAAAAACTCAGCAGGTCTGGCAGCATCGGCGGAGAAGAAAAGAGTTGACGTTTCGAGTCCTCATGACCCTTCCACAGAGAATGCCTCCTCCTCACAGACTGGAATGGCTTGGAGGATGTTACTGGGAGGCATGAGAGCTGTAGTGGGACATTGTTGCATCTGTTTTGCACCAGTAAAACTGGCAAAACCTAGGGGGCCAACATCCCACGTCCAGAAGACCCACAAAGGCATCTGACTCCATATTGGGTCAAGCCATTTTTCAGGCATCTTTGGTGACGGCCTAAAGTAGATGTTTTGCCCCTTGCATTTTAAATGAGAGATTTAATGTCTGTTTTATGCTGTCTCTGAGAAATGGAACATCACAGCTGCCGAACATCCTTAGAAATGGAATTGTAGCCCATCATATCAACCTGCTCCTGGTTGCGAATCACATTAACAACCTGTTCACAGGAAAACAGTCTATGCATAGACAAGCCCCTGAGCAGGGTTTGCTGGAGATAAAGGTAGTGAAAAAAAATGAACTTGCATTTATATAGCAGCTTTCACAACCTCAGGGCATCCCAAAACACTTCACAGTCAATGAAGTACTTTTGAAATACAGTGACTGTTGTCATTTTGGTAATTAGGCAGCCAATTTATGCACAGCAAGGTCCCACAAACACCAACAAGATAACTGATCAGGTAATCTGTTTTTCTATCCCACAGTCTATCCTCTGTGAACTTGAAATTATCCAAAGCTCTGCTGCCCATATCGCAGCATGTCCCATTGCCCCATCACCCCACTGCTTGTTGAGCTACATTGGCTCCTGGTAAAGTAACACCTTGATTTTAAAATGTTCACCCTTGTTTTCAAAACCCTCTATGGCCTTGCTTTTCCCTACCTCTGTAATTTCCAATTCAACCTGCCGAGATATCTGCACTTCCCTAATTCTGGCCTTTTGTGCATTCCCAATTATGATGGCTCCACCGTTGGTGGCCGTGCATTCAGTTGCCTAGGCCCCAAGCTCTGCAATTCCTTCCCTGCACAACTCAGCCTCTCTACCACACTTACCTCCTTTAAGCCACTTCTTAAAATGCACCCCTTTAATAAAGTTTTTGGTCATCCAACTTAATACCTCCTTATATGACTTGTTGTCATACTTTGTTTTATAATGCTCCAGTGAAGCACCATGAGATGTTTCATTACGTGAAAGGTGCTGTATAAATGTAAGTTGCTGCTGTTGTTGTTGTTCTTGTTTTCCAGCGATGTTTGTTGAGGGCTGAATATTGGCCAGGAACTGGGGAGAACTCCCACACTTTTCTCTGGAGTAGTTCCATGAGAGCTGAGTGGATAGACGTGGCCTTGGTTTAACGTCTCGTCCAAATGGCAGCACTCTCTCAGTACTGTGCAGATCTGGCTGTAAAGCACTTCAGGACATCCTGAGGTCTCAAAATATGACATATAAATGTAGGTTTGTGCAACGCAGTTGTACTGGACCATGATAGTCCATTAATGTTTGTGGACATTAATAGTTCTGGCTCCTTTTCTTCCTGCCTCTGTTGAAGATGGCAATTAACAGAATTGAAATTGTTTTCTCTCAATCTGTCCCCTCTTCCAATTAAAATGAATGAGAATTTCCCTCCCACTCATTATTTAATTGTCTTGTTTGCAAAATAATATAGTCAAAGAAAAATAAATGTGATTTGATCTCTGGTTTGTTTTAGTCTATGTCAAGGAAATTAATTCACTAACCATTTATCGAGGGTCATGTTCACAACCCACACTTGACTTGAGGACCAATCAATGGCACATGGTGGAATGGAATGATCGGGCAAATTACTGCTCCTCTAACATCCTATATGAAGAGTTGATGCCAATCACCACATTGTTCCCGATCAGCAAGTCGGCTCCTACAAGAGGAAAGGGCCTTTGACTTGTTGAACAGAAGCTGGAAAAGGCTACCTCCTGCTTAAGAGAGGTAAGAACTTGGAAGTTTAGATCAGTCAATAACCAGGCAGCTTGTGGGTATCAGTACGTAAATGGATGAAGTAGAGAGTCTATCAAAAGATCACAATTTAACCGGAGGAAATAGCTGTATAATGAGTACAGCTGATCAACATTATCCAACCATATAAGTTCTAATCAGTAATGCAGGTTTGCTGATCATTTTACTCTGCCCTATCTTTCTCATAAATATTTGTGTCATCCATACAATGAGCTGGTCCCATATTCCAAGTATACTTGCCAACTTGGTTAGATGTATCCCTGGATGTTTCATCACATGACCACCTGCCTGCGACCTCACTGCCCTAACACTCTTGATTGAATGGCACATCATCCTTAAAGAGCACTACCTTCCCTCAGCTGATCAGGACTTGTGTTTGTTACTTGATAGGATGATTATCAACAATCGATCAAAGACACTTTTCCCAACATATTTATCACTGATCAACTGAAACATTCAAAGAATATAAAAACACCACACAATATTTTTAATACACAGTTGATATGGCAACAAAATAGTGCGATATATAGAATCTAAACAGTGAGAGATGCAGAATTTAAAATGTGAGAGATATGGGCAATTTTCCCAACCAGGGTGGAGGAGGATTCGGTCCATGCAGTGTAGGAAAGTACTGGAAAATGATGTTGGGTTGGGAATTGAACACCACCCCACATTCTCTAGCTTTCCACAGAGTGGGTTTTGATTCTACCAGGGAACCCCCTGCATCCAGCAGAAAAACAATTGAGGTGATTAGAAAGGGAATTAGGAGCCTTTTTAACCGCAAATTCCTTCTGTCCCAAAAGCACACTTTGTCAGAGTCACCAAGGCAAGTGCACAATGGGAAGAGCTACTCCAGTGAAACTGACAAGCTGTGAAGACTATGATCAGATACACTGAAGAGCTCCTCCACCCACATGAGTGGAGATGATGGCCTCTTCCTTCTGCCCTTGGGAGAACTCATCTCACTGCAGCCCCTTAGATCCCAGCCTTGGTCACTTGCAACTGTAATGGCTATCATATTATACTCATTTATTCCTAGCTATATGGTTCAGCAAGATACGGGCTTCAGCAGGGTTCAAGTGAAGTTCATCCCTATAGTACAGCTCCCTCTTTCCCCAGTACTGGTGCCAGCACCCTTGAATCAAAACCCATTTCTCCCACACCAGTCTCTGAGCCATGCATTCAACTCTCTGATCTTATTTATCTTCCTGTTGCTGACCATGAATCAAATTTAATCTACCTAATTTAAGGGATATGACTGCCTCCCGGAGCAAAATGTCCAAGTAAATTACCCCTTACACGACAGTGTCTGAAGCATGGATCCAGCTCATCAACTCTGAGCTGAAGTTCCTCAAGCCACAGGCACTTACTGCAGCTGTGGCTGCAACACGTCACCTGCCCTACCGTAGGTTTCAAGCTTGGAATTATCACTCAATGATTATTTGCTGTTATATTTAGTAGTTTAACTAGTTAATGTATAAATTTAATACAGTACTTATATTTCCCTAGTTCCGTTTAAATTACTCCCCCATTTAAAGGGATAGAATCTTAAAACTCATCAATCAATCATCTACCTGCTCGCCTAAATAATGCCCCTGAGCTTCAGCTCTTAGGTCTCACCATCTGTCATTCTCTCTCTTGGACCACTCCTTGTTCTGTAAAGACCAGAACAGTTCCTTCTCCCTCACTGCATTGAATTCCCTCACTTACCAAATTCCCCAAGTTAAGCGCTCTGCCTTGCACCTAACCTATGATACACTTTCAGCAAGACCTTCTCCCTATTCTAATCTATGTCATTTATTCCAACATGGACCATGATGATGGGGTTTACCCCACCCTTTCCAAGTTCTTCTCCAGTCTCTGAGGGCTAACCCTTGCCCTGGCACTGGGTAGGCAACACAGCCATTGAAGTTCTTGTTCTTGGCTACAAGGGATACTATCTATCCCTCTAATTATAGACTCCCCCATTACTACCACATTTCTATTCTGCTCTTTTCCCACACTCACCTCCCCACCCCCACTCAACTCAATAGCTATTCACCTCATAGTGAAATCACCTCACTACAGTCCCCCAGATTCCACCACAGAACTTCCACAGAAGAGTGAGAGACCCAGAGGCAATCTTCCCAAGTCCCCTTTCCATTCCTGTGGATGCTGTAGCCTCAAAAGTCCAGCAGCCGTTGGCTCATTGTAACCCATCTCATGGTCCCTTTAGTTAGAAATTCTTAACTTGGCAGGGCGGATGTGTCACCCCACCCACCCTCTCTAATTAGTCGGGGAGCCCGGAGGTGGCATGATAATGCTGTGATTCCGGGCATGAGCCTGGAAAATCCGGCAACTAGCCAACCAGGTTCCCGATCCACATCTGGTCCCGTCATTTTGGTGGGGATGAGGTTATAAAATTTCCACCCACAGAATTGAAACACAGAGATACGGAATTATAAATGAGAAAGATACAGAATCAAAACTGTGAGAGACAGAGAATCAAAACATTGAGAGAGATACAGAATTGAAACTGTGAGAGATACAGAATCGAAACTGTGAGACATATAGAATCTAAACTGTTTGGGATATAGAATCAAATCACCCCTCCCAATTGCCAGTGCCTGCCTGCCGGGCCCTGACTTCCCACAGAAATTCACCTTTCTTTGAGGGTGTCTCGGCACTTTCCACATACGTCTGCAAACTTTCCTCTTCAGATAATTATCCAATTCCTTTTTGAAAGATGCAGTTGAATCTGCCTCCAACCCACTCTCAAGCAGTGCATTCCTGAGCCTACCTAACCAATCACTGCATGAAAAAGCTTCCACTTGTGTCACCCCTGGTTAGTTTGTCATTCAACTTAAATCAGTGTCCTCTGATTCTCAACCCTTCTGCCAATGGGAACAGTTTCTCTCTATCTGCTCTGTTCAGACCCCTTATGATTTTGAACACTTCTACCAAATCTCCTCTCAGTCTTTTCTTCTGTGAGGAGAACAGCCACAACTTTTCCAATCTATCCACAGAACTGAAGTCTTTCATCCCTCGAACCATTCTAGTGAATCTTTTCTCCACTCTCTTGAATGTTTTTATATCCTTTCTAAGAATTGGGCACAATACTCCAGTTGAGGCCAAACCAGTATTTTATAAATATTGACCATAACATTTTTGCTTTTGTACTCTAGACGTCTATTTTTAAAACCCAGGATCCTGTATGCCTTTTTAACCACAATATCAATCTGCCCTGCCATCTTCATTTTATATTTGTGCAAATATATTCTCAGGTTTCTATGCTTCTTTACCCCTTTTAGAATTGTACCCTTTATTTTGAATTGCCTCCCTTCATTCTTCCTACCAAAACGTATCACTTCACACTTCTCTGTCTTAAATTTCATCTGTCATGTGTCCACCCATTCCACCAGCCTATGTCCTCTTGAAAACTACCTCTATTGCTAGTTTACAATACTTCCATTGGTATCATCTATAAATTTTGAAATTGTGCCCTGCACAACCAAAATAGATCAAGAATTTTAATACTGACCCCTGGGGAGCCCCACCATGAAACCTTTCTCCAGTCTGAAAGATAACCGTTCACCACTACTCTTTGTTTCCTGTCGTCAGCCAACTTCGTATCCATATTGCTACTTTCACTTTTATTCTATGGGCTTGACTTTGAAAACAAAGTCTTGTTGTGCTTTATGAAGTACATTTTGGAAGTCCATGTATACCACATCAACCACAAAACTTTAATCAACCTCTCTGTTACCTCATCAAAAAACACAATCAAACAATTTGGCTGTCTTTCCTTAATTAACCCACACTTGTCATAGTAATTGTTAATTTTGTCCCGAATTATTGTTTCTAAAATCTATCTCACCACCAAGGTTAAACGGACTGGCCTCTAGTTGCTGTCTTTTTCCTTCCATCCTCTTTTGAACAAAGCTGTAACATTTACCAGTGTTTCTGTGATTTCCACCCTTGCTTCCATCATTGCCACGATTGACAAGGAGATCCAATACCAGCTCAGCTGCAGCAGATCAGTCTTCTACAAACTACAGCAACGTGACTTTACAACAAAGACCTCTGCAAGTCAACAAAACCCCTGGAGTATAGAGCAGTTGCATTCACCACATTCCTGTACTGCAGTGAGAGCATGTCCTGTGTATCAGTGACACAACAGCATGCTAGAGAAATTCCATCAGCAGTCTCCATTGCGTCCTCCAGATTCAACCTTTTAAAAATTCATTTTATTGGATGTGGGCTTCGCTGGCTAGGCAGCATTTATTGCCCATCCCTAATTGTCCTTGAGAAGGTGGTGGTGAGCTGCCTTCTTCAACTGCTGCAGTCCATGTGGCGTAGTTACACCCACAGTGCTGTTAGGAAGGGAGTTCCAGGATTTTGACCCAGCGACAGTGAAGGAACGGCGATATATTTCCAAGTCAGGTTGGTGAGTGGCTTTGAGAGGAACTTCCAAATAGTGCTGTTCCCATCTATCTGCTGCCCTTGTCCTTCTGGATGGTAATGGTCATGGATTTGGAAGGTGCTGTCTACGGAGCCTTGATGAGTTTCTGCAGCGCATCTTGTAAATGGTACACACTGCTGCCACTGCGCGTTGGTGGTGGAGGGAGTGATTGTTTGTGGATGTGGTGCCAATCAAGCAGACTGCTTTGTCCTTGACAGCATCAAGCTTCTTGAGTGTTGTCGGAGCTGCACTCACCCAGGCAAGTGGAGAGTATTTCATCACATTCCTGACTTGTGCCTTGTAGATGCTGGACAGACTTTTGGGAGTCAGGAGATGAGTTACTCATTGCATGATTCCTAGCCTCTGACCTGCTCTTGTAGCCACAGTATTTATATAACTAGTCCAGTTCAGTTTCTGGTCAATGGTAACCCCCAGGACATTGATAATGGGGGATTCAGCGATGGCAATGCCATTGAATGTCAAGGGGCAATGGTAACATTTTTTCTTGTTGGAGATGGTCATTGCCTGGCACTTATCCGGCACGAATGTTACTTGCCACTTGTCACCCCAAGCCTTGACATTGTCCAGGTCTTGCTGCATTTGGACATGGGCTATTTCAGCATCTGAGGAGTTGCGAATGGTGCAAAACATTGTTCAATCATCAGCGAACATCCCCACTTCTGACCTTATGATGGAAGATGGGTCATTGATGAAGCAGATGAAGGTTGGGCTTAGGACACTGCCCCAAGGAACCCCTCCAGTGATGTCCTGGAACTGAGATGATTGATCTCCAACAACCACAGCCATCTTCCTTTGTGCTAGGTATGACTCCAACCAGTGGAGAGCTTTCCCCTGATTCCCATTGACTCCAGTTTTGTGAGGACTCCTTGATGGCATACTTGGTCAAATGCTGCCTTGAAGTCAAGGGCAGTCACTCTCACCTCACCTCTTAAGTTCAGCTCATTTGTCCATGTTTGAACCAAGGCTATAATGAGGTTAGAAGCTGAGTGATCCTGGTGGAACCCAAACTGAGCATCAATGAGCAGGCTATTGCTAGGCAAGTATCACCTGATAATAACCCCTTCCATCACTTATCTTTTGCACTGTGCTAGGCTCCTCCATTATTGAGGATGGGGAAGTTTGTGGAGCCTCCTTTTCAAGTGAGTTGTTTAATTGTTCACCATCATTCATGACTGGATCTGACAGGACTGCAAAGTTTAGATCTGATCCATTGGTTGTGCAAACACATAGCTCTGTCTATCATTTGCTGCTTATGCTGTTTTGCATGCAAGCAGTCCTGTGCTGTATCTTCACCAGGTTGACACCTCATTTTTAGTAATGCCTGGTGCTGCTTCTGGCATGCCATCCTGCACTCTTCATTGAACCAGGGTTGATCCCCTGGCTTGAGGGTAATGGTAGGGTGGGGGATATGCTGGGCCATGAGGTTACAGATTATGTTCAAGTATAATGCTGCTGCTGCCGATGGCCCACAGCACCTCAGGGATTCCCCAGTCTTGAGTTGCTAAATCTGTTCGAAATCTATCTCATTTAGCATGGTGGTAATGCCACATAACACGATGGAGGGTATCTTCAATGAGAAGGCGAGACTTTGTCTCAATAAGGATATGTGGTGTTCACTCCTACTGGTACAATCATGGACAGATATATTTGTGGCAGGCAAGTTGATGAGGACGAGGTCAAGTATGTTTTTTCCTCTTTTTGGTTCCCTCATCATCTGCCGCAATCTAGCAGCCATGTCCTTTAGGACTTGGCCAGCTGGGTCAGCAGTGGTGCTACCAAGCCCCTCTTGGTGATGGACATTTAAGTCCCCACCCAGTCTACATTCTGTGCCTTTGCCATTCTCAGTGCTTTCTCCAAGTGGTGTTCAACATGGAGGAGTACAAATTCACCTGCTGTGAGGGGATAGTACATGGTAATCAGCAAGAGGTTTCCTTGCTTATGTTTGACCTGATGCCATGAGACTTCATGGGGGCCAGAGTCAATGTTGAGGACTTCCAGGGCAACTCCTTCCCAACTGTTTCCACTGTGCCACCACCTCTGCTGGGTCAGAATATATGTGGGGATAGTGATGGTGGTGTCTGGGACATGATCTTTCAGGTATGATTCTGAGAGGATGATTATGTCAGGCTGTTTGCTTGACTAGGCTGTTGGACAGCTCTCCCAATTTTGGCACTAGCCCCCAGATGTAAGGAAGGAGGACTTTTCAGGGTCGACAGGGCTGGGTTTGCCTTTGATAGGTGATCCATCCCATTTCATTCCTTCTTGTTGACTTTTTAGTGGTTGGTTACAACTGAGTGACTTGCTAGGCCATTTCAGAGGGCAGTTAAGAGTGATCCACATTGCTGTGAGTCTGGAGTCACATGTAGTCCAGACCATGTAAGGACGACAGATTTCCTTCCCTAAAGGACATTAATGAACGTAGATAGGTTTTATTGACAATCTACAATGGCTTCATGGTTATCATTAGTCTTTTAATTACAGGCTCTTATTGAATTCAAATTCCACCACCTGCTCTGGTGGGATTCAAACCCGGGTTTTCAGAGCATTACCCTGGGTCTCTGGATTATCAGTCCAGTGACAATAGCTCTACCACCCTCTGCCCAATGGTAGGACCATCAAATAAATAGCAATGCCCTTCTTAAAGTCAGGTACACAAGCATTCAGGCAAAAATTCAGGCAAATAACTTCCCAGAAATGCTAGGGTACCAAAGCCCTAGTGAGAAGGAGGAATTGAAGGAAATTAGTGTTATTAAAACAATAGTGCTGGAGAAGTTAATGGGACTGAAAGCCAATAAATCCCCAGAGCCCAATAATCTACATCCCAGAGTACTAAAGGGGGTGGCCATGGAAATAGTGGATGTGTTAGTTGTCATCTTCCAAAATTCTGTAGATTCTGGAACAGTCCTGGAAAATTGGAGGGTGGTAGATATAACCCCACTATTTATAAAAGGAGGGAAGGAGAAAACAGCGAATTACAGACCAGTTAGCCTAACCTCAGTGGTAGGGAAAATGCTAGAGTCTATTGTAAAGAATGTGATAATATCAAAGTCAACATGGATTTATGAAAGGAAAATCATGTTTGACAAACCTACTAGAGTTTTTTGAGGATGTAACTAGCAGTATAGATAAAGGAGAGCCAGTGGATGTAGTGTATTTGAATTTTCAGAAAGCTCTTGATAAAGTCCCACATAAGAGATTAGTTTGTAAAATGAAAGCATATGGGATTGGGGGTAATATATTGGCATGGATTGAGAATTGGTTAGCAGACAGGAAACAGAGAACAGGAATAAATGGGTCTTTCGGAGTAGCAGGCAGTGAGTAGTGAGGTACCGCAGGAATCAGTGCTTGGACCCCGGCTATTCACAATAGTTATCAATGATTTGGATGAGGGAACCAAATGTAATATTTCCACGTTTGCTGATGACATGAAACTTGGTGGGAATGTGAGCAATTAGGAGGGTGTTAAGAGGCTTCAAGGCAATTTAGACAGGCTGAGTGAGTGGGTAGATGCAGATGCAGTATAACGTGGATAAGTGCGAAGTTATCCACTTCACAGAATGGCACAGTATTTAAATGGTGATAGATTGGGAAATGTTGATGTACAAAGGGACCTGAATGTCCTTGTACACCAATCACTGAAAGCAAGCATGCAAGTGCAGCAAGCAGTTATGAAGGCAAATGGTATGTTGACCTTCATTGTGAAAGAAATTGAGTACAGGAGCAAAGATGTCTTACTGCAGTTTTACAGGGATTTGGTGAGACCACATCTGGAGTATTGTGTGCAGTTTTGGTCTCCTTATCTAAGAAAGGATATACTTGTCACAGAGGGAGTGCAGCAAAGGTTCACCAGACTGATTCCTGGGATGGCAGGATTGTCCTGTGAGGAGAGATTGGGCCAACTAGACCTGTATTAATTGGATTTTAGAAGAATGAGAGGAAATCTTATTGAAACATAAAATTCTGAAAGGGATGGACAGACTGGATGCAGTGATGATGTTTGCTCTGGCTGGGGGATCTAGAACAAGTTACAATCTCAGGATACGGGGTAGACCATTTAGGACTGAGATGGGGAGAAACCTCTTCACTCAGAGTGGTGAACCTATGGCTTTCTCTACCACAGGAGGCTGTGGAGGCCAAGACACTGAATATATTTAAGAAGGAAATAGATAGATTTCTGGACTTTAAAGGCTTCCAGGGGTATGGGGAGAGAGCGGGAGTACGGTATTGAGATTAAGGATTAGCCATGATCATATTGAATGGTGGAGCAGGCTCAAAGGGCTGAGTGATCTAGTTCTATTCTCTGTTTTTATAACTACTGCAAAATCCTGCAATGGACTGGATTCTTGCCCTGGTGGCCTAAAAATATCTCCCCACCAGGTCCTGTTTTCTCAACTCTCAAATGGCCAGTGTTCCAGGAGAGGGCAAGCAAGGTGCTTCAAAGACATGCTGAATCTCCTTCTGAAGTTCAGCCACATTGACTGGGAGGAACTTGCTCCCAATTGTTCAAAATGGCAACAACTTGTCCATCAAGCTGCACCATGCTTTTAGAATCTAAACTGTGAGGGATACAGAATCTAAACTGTGAGGGATACAATCTAAACCGTGAGAGATACAGAATCTAAACCGCGTGGGATGCAGATTCTAAACTGCGAGGGATGCAGATTCTAAACTGCGAGGGATACAGAATCTAAACTGTGAGAAACAGAAACTATCCCGGCACAGAGATACTGTAACTATACTCAGAAATACAGGAACTAAGCTCTGATGGCTGTACAAACACTAAACTGAAAGCCACTGAGCGGAAAAGAAACAGAAACTAAAATATCAAACAAATTGGAAACTGTGCAGATACCAAACTATAAAAGAAATGGAAACTTAACTGAAAGCCAAAACAAACTAAACCAGAGACTCAGAAACGTTACTGGGACAAATACAGAAACTGATCAGAAAATCGCAGAGCGTGACCGCCAGGATACCGAAATTACACTTTGAATAGGATACACTGAAAACGGTGTGTGAGAGATACAGGAACGAAATTGAGCGAGTAAACCTTGCTTTGGAAGGATGAATATGGGAGGGTGTGTGAGAAAGAGAAAAATAAGTGAAAGAGATAAGGAAAGATGTGATCCTAATCGGATAAGTATGGGTGAGAGAAGAGAGCAGGAGCGGGAGAGTGAAGTGTGTGTGAGAGAAAGCGCGGAACTCTCGCTGTCACATCTGGAATCCCCATCCATCCCCTCCCGGGACAGGAAGTTTCACACTTCACGATACATTAACTTCAGCTCTCCGATTCCTTGGGAACAAGAGGCAGGAACATGAACAATGCTCTCTAATCTGAAAACCTGCACTCAACTGACCCCGGCTCCTGTAGAAAGAAAACAAACAGGAATCTCTCAAGCCCTTAGCCACAGCTGACACCCACTGCGTCAAATATATTCAACATCCAAAATAATCAGGGATTGGGTTCGTCATTCCCAAAAACAAGTGATGTTTTCACTGCCCTTTAGTTAATATCTCGATTATTTTTTTTAAGAGAATTCATCAAATGGTTCCTCCTGTCACTGGGAAAATCAGTTCAAGGCGGATTGGACTTCCCACCAATCTTTTAATTAACTTTCTATCTCCGCTTTAAAACGTCATCATTCCTCATTTTGGAAATTCCTTCGCAAATGTTAAAGTTTATGATCCGTCCTTGCAATGAATTCGAGCCCCCTTGAGGGTATGAATTGACTGGAGATCGACATGGGGAGTGAGAGGTGGGGGAGGGGAAGGAAAAGTGAGAAACTGAGAGTGAGAAGGAAAAGTGAAGAATTGAAGCAAACTGGAAACCGGGAGAGCGAGAAAAGGAAGAGTGGAAGAAATGAACGTGGTTGAAAAAATAGTGAGGCAAGAGGGAAAGGAAAGGAGAGAAAATGAAAAGTTCGGGAAGGGAGAAGAGGAAAGCAGAGGGTGAGGGAAACCGAAGAATAAGGAGGAGGAAGAGGGGAGGGAGGAGTAGAAGAAAACGAGAGTCCCAAAGCTGAAGAGGGAACACGTGGAGGGAAGCAAAGACAAGAGGTAACGGAGGGAACGGAGAGAATGGGACAGAGGAGTGAGCAATGGGATGGAGAGGGTGAATTTGGTTAAGGAGGGAAAAATATTTAACATATGCAAAGAAACCAGGAGGTGAGGTGGCAGGACGAGTAAAGGTTCGACATTAATCTTGCAAATCCCAGTGATGTCTATGAAACCTGCTGCTTGGTGTAATATTAGATAGAAGAGGAACGGTTCCATTGAACTGCTATCTGACTCCAGCCTTGGTTTTGATCCAGCTACACAAGTCTTCCTGTCTCTCTCAGTCTAGGTTTCATTTCAGTGAGCTTTATTCTACACTTCAAAACCTGTACTGTTCAGTACTTCAACTCGTTATCCAGTCAGCTGGGTGTGTTTAATTAAAACAAACGACCCTGTCCTTTCCTCCCTCACTCTTCTAGTGTCCTCCCCCCGGCACTCAGTCTCTGGCTTCCCCTGTGTTTATCTCCCCCTCTCTCTCCGCATATCACTCATGTCAGTGTGAGACTGATGTGTGCAACAATCCGTCCACACCAGGGCAACACCGCGGATATCCGCCCTTCGCTCAGATCCGCCACACCTTCTCAAGTGTTGCGATTGTGTGGGTTTCCCAGATGAGCCGGGAGACTGGAATCACCCGAGCATAGCGTGCGTGTAACCCAAATGTTCTCTTCAACTGGACCAATGCATTTGTAGCTTCCTGTATAACCTAAACCAATCTGAGTCTGCCCAACCCAGATGTTTTGTTCTCGCCAGCTGGGGTCTATGAGGTAAAGTCCGTCGGTAAAGTTGCTAGGAAACGATTGCTGGATGGTGGGGATGCTGCTCCTTCCCAGTCTGTCGGCACCTGGCGCTTCTGCCCATTGTCTCCCTCGGTAAAGATGTCACGGCAGCTACAATGATGTCTATTCTGCTGGCGGAGAAATTGGTCTGGTTCGTCTAAGGATGTGATGAGCTTCCCCCAGTTGTCAAACATGTCTTTGAAAAGTTTGAATCAGATTTAAACCGGAGGGTCGCTTGTGGGCCACAGGACCGACCTCATCAACGTTCCCATCAGCACCAATCTTAAATCCAACCTGCTACCGAACCATCTAATCCCAGCACACTGCATTTATCATCAGTTTACTGTATCAAACCATTTAACCCTCAAGATATTGTATTAAACCGCCAGGCCTTTTACTCCATTTCACAGTACTAATTACCAAACCATCTTATTCCAATGCAGTCTTTAACTACCAAACTATCTACCCTGAACGCACTACAGTAAATTAACAAACCATCTAACCCCAATATTCAGCATCTATTCACCAAACTATCGTACCTCAATAAACTGTATCAATATATTAAAAAATCTAAACTAACATATTCTGGCAAATGTGTTTGTTGGGTTTGAGGACTTCGCACCTCTGCCCCGCCCTTGCTCACGGATCCTCCAATCACAGCCTTGCTTTTGCCCATGCTCTCCAGTCACCCAGCCTTTTGCGGCTGCACCTTGAGAGTCCGGTTCAGGCTCATTCTTCAGTCGGGTTCACTGACTCTGCATTGGGGCACCCAACCTCCCGCCCCCACTCATAAGAACAAGAGATAGGAGCAGGAGTGGACCATAGGACCCCTCAAGTCTGCTCCGCCATTTAAAACGGTCAGAGCCAACCTTCTGGCTGCTTTCGCCCGCTCCGCACACTCCTTGATTCCCTGGCAGACCCACATCTGTCTGCCTCAGCCTTAGGTCTATTCAACAATAGAGCATACACAACCCTCTGGGGGTACGGAATTCCAAAATTCACAGTGCTTCGAGTGTGGAAATTTCTCCTCATCCATGTCCTAAATGATCCTGAGACTGTGTCTCCGTGTTCTAAATTTCCTTTCACATTTAAATTGAGACCCAAATCCAGGGGCCACTTATACAGTGAGACCAAATTAGGGCCATGTACACTGAGACAACAAATGCAGGGGCCACTGTACTGAGGGTATAACATGGGAATCAGAGTGTCTCAGGGTGTGGAATGGTCAGAATGGTGAAACCAGTTCCAGTGAAGGTGAAAGGCAAGTAAAGGATGAATCGGGTTGTGACAGGTCAAAACTGGCGATAGCAATTCTGGACCTACCTGTTTTCCTGCCAATTTTTTTCTGTGAGAAATGTAGAGATGTGAAAGAAAGCATCAAATCAGCTGGATCGGAAACGAGGTTCCTTGAAGGAAGGATTCATGTGCCTTTTCTGTGACTGGTATACGTACCAGTAAACATACTGGTAAACATACATGAAATAGAAAGGACACATATAGTAATAATGACATTGTTATTAGTGTTCTCTAACCCTATCCACTAACAATAAAACCTTGACTCTGACCACTAATCCTACTTAATACCTTTAACCCTAATCCTAAACCCTAACTTTGCCCAATATTCCTAAACCCTAGCTCTAACCACAGAATCCACTCTAAACCTAACAGCTAAACCTGAAATTTAACCCTAATCTCTAATTCAAATCATGGACCCTAATCCTAATCACAAACCCTAACTCTAACTGCTAATCATTAACACTAGTCCCAAAATACTATTGTATCAAACTACTAAACCATCTAACCCTCAGAATCATGTATTAACTTCCAGACCATTGAACCCAGTACAATTTTAGTTAAGGGAAGAGTCTGAATTGGCACACTGTAAAAATACACATTCAGTCGAATCACGGGACCTAAACCAAACCGGTTAAACTTGGTCCAACAATATACCATTTTTTGCGATCGAAAATGTACTGCACAAAACTACCTCGGCGTAATTTAATATTGTACCAGTCCATCTAAATGAAACACGTTTTGTCAAAATGTCTCAGACTAGTCCAGTGCTGGATTAATTTCCTGAACCCCATAGCCGAGACAGTTAAACCCAGTTTACTGGGCCAAATTATCCGAACCTATCCTATTGTACCAAACTGCATGAATACAATTCAAAACTATTCCCAAAAGATAAACCAACATATCGTGCGTAAACCCAAACAGCTGCTGACCCCAAGCAATCCCCTAACAAAGCACCCGAACAAAGTAATGCCAAACAATTTGAAACCATTCCAACCAATGGACCGAACAGTAATTCAAAAATAGTTTGTAATGAAGTACCTAACCTCAATCTCCCGGACTAAACGATACAACCAAGTAATCTATCTACAATCCAATAATGGGCCAGGAAATCGAAACCGATCAAGTGCAAATCTATTCCACCCTAAATTACTTCCAAACTGGCTGACCAGAAACCCCAATCCAACTACTGGACTACATTTCAAATCCATAACATCATCTAAACTCAAGATAACAAACACTAAACGTTAACCCTGTTTCTCTCTCCACAGATGCTGTCAGACCTGCTGAGTTTTTCCAGCATTTCCTGTTTTTATTATTTAAGCACGAAATCCAACCGAGCAGCAATCCCGTTAAACGCCATCTACCACCACAGCGGATAACTCCATGCGGCCTGAGCACTCTGCATGTTACTGAGCCAAACCGGCACTGTCCAGCGTTAGGGGTTCAGGAGGGTTTCGAACTGTAGCAGAAACGCCATTGGGATGAAGGAGGATCGAAAAATAGAGAGGACGTTTACACATTGGCAATATGTAGAATATAGAGGGAAGATTTTTTAATGACCGTTTGCCGGCAGAAACATTTGCGGAAATTCATATAAACGATTATAAAATTGCGTTCAGGAAAGGCAGGAATGGGGAATAAATACTGCGTTAATCCTTCTGTCACTCCAGTGTCCTCTTTGCACTGGAAGCAAGTTTAAAGCGGAACAAATCTGGTTATTGTATAAAAACCGAGGGAGAATGTGGCTGAGTCTCTGAGTGGAAGGATATATAATGGCTTTTGCTGTCATTCAGTCAGGGTCAGATCATAATGATTATTATTTTTGGTCAGCCTACTGATAATTAACTAAAAACAGACTTCCTTAATGAAACACGTTCCATAAGGTGATAATTAGTGGGAACGAGTGGAGATACAATGACTGGGATCTGTTGCAGCAGCAGAAACGAGTGGGCCTGGCCGTGGACAATCAGCTTTTCAGATGTCGATTCTGCCATTTAATCATAGGGAATCCCTGGACTGGACAGTTTTATTAGTTAAATTTGCTCTAAGTATATTATGGAATCCGTTACTGGATATATATAGAGAAAAAAATAAACTGTTTTCAACATAGTTCTTCCTTTAATCTAATACATATGATTTTGAGTGTCAATTTAATTCTGTCCATTGTAGTTTAAGATAATACTTTATTCTGATGTGCTTTGGTACATATGTCCTTCCCAGTGATCCAACACCTTCAGTCACCTGTGTCCTCTTCACAAATCCAATGCATTGAAATAGCCAGTGCACTGCGGGGCGACTGGAATTCCTTCTTAACTTCAATTTCTTTATTTAAGTCTTCAACAAGAGTTATAATTGTAAAAGATTACATTTAAAACGTAATTAGATTTGATTCATTTCCAACAAATAGCTGAAAAGCCACAGCCTGGTTGCGTTTAATACAGTACTGCACAGTTGAAAAAGTTAGATCTGTAGATTTTCTCCACATTACTTCCAAGCATTTGCTTTCCAACGCTGAAAAGTTATTTTTCTATTACTACTGTGAAATAGACAATAAATAAAAACAATTTGGATGACTGCAATCTTTGTGAGGAGGCAGAATAGCTGAAGGAAAGCGAGCATGATCATTGGGCTTTAAACATTTAATAAGTGCAGCTAGTTTAAGTCGAAAAGAGAAAGCGTCTCTTCACCAAAATTCTAGATAAACCTTTATCACAGGGAGACAGCGTCTAATTATTTAAATGGACCGTGGTACCCGGCAGCAGCTATTAAATTATTATTCTCTGTATAAATACGTGGCTGTGTGTGTGTGTGTGTGTGTGTGTGTGTAACTAACGTGTTTATGACCAGCACTCCCTATCTCGAACCTTACCATCATGTTAATGCGCGTACTAACCTTCATATATGTTGACGACTAGCACATTGAAACAAAGTTGTTTTTAAATAAAAAGTAAAACCTCACCTACAAGCTACTTATTGGTGTGAAGTATAAACGAAAAGTAAATTTGCATTATTTTATGGGGGGAGCTCATTTTCAAGTCATAATCATTTATTATTAGCTTGCTCTCTGATGTTCTATCGATCAGTGTACGATTTAATTGGTGGTTTTATGACGATTGCCTCAGTTCCCCAGGTGTCCTCATCTCCTAGTAACGTATAACACGTATGAAAACAAACTACTCTTCCCTCCCAGTCTTTGTTTAATGGTTCATAATGTGTAAGCGCGAATTCTCTAAATGATGTTTGACTACAAATACACCGCCAAACAAACGCCCATGAAATAAATAAATAATTACTATTTTCAAATAAGAGCCGGGGCCGTGGCTGGAATCAGAGAACTGGAGATTAAAATTCAGTGAATCAGGTGTGGAAAATCGAAACAAATTTCCAGGATTCCGGAGGCAGTTTAAATGTTGAATTTCATCCGGGATAAAATAGAAACCTTTCCCTCAATAATGCAGCATTTTTCTTTAAAAGGACATCATAGAATCTTAACCTCTACAGAAGGGTATCGGAGGAGAGGGTGGATTTTCATTTGTTGCAAAATTTAAAAAAAACTGATCCGTTCTTTCCGTTCTTGGACGCAAGTTTCTGGACACGCTAGGTTCGAGGCTCCTGTCTCAGTCCTATTGCAACTCTACATCTTTGAAAATATACACACGGCACTTCTTAATTCACTATTAAATCAATTACAGTTTACAAATTTAAATCGTTTGGCAGCATCTCCCTCACGTATGACACAGTTAGGCGCAAGTTTTTTTTTGTTAAATGCAAGTTCCTGTCAAACTGTATGTGAGGATTTTTTTGAAAAGCACCTTCAGAAGCATTTTAAGCTTACTGCAAAAAAGTCACAAATATCTCACAATATTTCTGCCAAAATACGTGTAAATTCGTGTAGTCTTCAAAAGTGTAACCCTCAGCCCAAAGTTGCATGATAATATAAGCAGAGCTGTTATAGACTAAATGTACAGTTCATTCCAGGCTCCTTGGAGAGTTTCCCAGTAGCTATGTGCAATATCAGTGCAAATAAATTATATTCTTAATAAGAACCTATCGTCAGTCTTCGCAAGGTGCGTGTGAGACATCTTTGAAATGAGGGGGAACATCTAAAATCGGTCTATGAAAAAGTATTCATCATTAATTAAATAGTTTAATCAATTTGGATTTTAAATTCTGTGTTTAAAAAATTAGAGAAAAGAAACATTGCAGACAGCAACCTGCTCGATGTAAAGCTTTGTAACAAGATCTTGTCTGCAGGAAGCTGGCTAGTTTGGTTCGACTTCAACTCTATCCTGTGAAGTCGAAGTGTCTCACACCCATTTGCAGCTGCATTATTTTAATCTATATGAATTTGTCTCCGGATTAAATGTGGTTAGGATTTTTTTTTGTAATTTACACTCTGCTCTCCGATCGATCCGACACCTCTTATTGAGTACGCGGTAATTTTTCACGCTAGCTGCGAGGTGCTGAGATAAACCCCTCTCATTAGAGGCGGCTGCGAAGGATTGCTAATTTGTCCAAACTGTCAGAGCCGTGTACAACCCCGGGTTAAAAATAAATCACAAAATAAACTACACCTTCCGAACCTGAGCAATTTATCATTCTGTAAGGATGTAGGGGTTCCAAACAAAAATATGCTTCTTCGGTAAACACTTTGTGGCGGGGGGGGGGGGGGGGGGGGGGGGTGGTCGGGGGAGGGGGGGGGGAGCGAGGGGGGGGGGGGGGGGTGGTGGGGGGTGCCGAATAATAATAAAAGCGTCTAATTTGCTTCAGCTAATTTGGAAATGTGTTGCAAATGGGGCTCTTGAAAATTACGTTCATAATTAATTGTGCAAATTTGTTTCTATTAAATAAAAATAACACGTATTGAAGAACTCAATTACCATTAATTAAGCTTGATATCCTAATTTGGAAATTCTGTAATACAAACCAGCCGTTTTGGAACCGGTTGTGAGAGAGAAGACTGCAGCCCTTGGGCTCAGCTCAGTCCTTGGAGATTTGAAAATCAGAAAACGAGATGGAAGCGCACAAGGTGCTAAATTAGCTCCGTGATCTGCACTTATTGCATGCACACTCCCCATTACTGCGCCTTTCTGTGTGCAACTTAATATTCAGGGCATGGCGCCTCGTCTAGATAGCAGATTTATCAAATGGGAAAATGAATGTATGATGATCAGTTAAATTGAAAATCAGCGCCGGGATGACAGCTCGACCTGACACCTCCGTAATTAGAAAGAAAAATGATGGCGTCCGATGCATAATAGAGCAAAAACAATTTGCACTGTCCCATAATGATCCAGCGTTCAAATTGAAAATTTCTCTTGGTATAAATTGAATTCATAAAGTATGATTCATCGCGGACACATCTCCCGGAGACTGCGAGCTAGATCGATTGATAGTTTGTCTAGAAACAGCTTCCTCCTCGGGCTCAGCAAAAAAAAACCCTATTGAGCTGAGAGCAGCACCAACATTGGACTAAACTGCTTAACTAAATCACTAATTCACCTTAAGGACATGTGTCTGCTAGCGACCGATACTCGGCCTCATTCACAACCGCAATCATTATGGCTGTAAATAAATAAAACATGAGCTATACGGACAAAATGAACAGCTGCAAATTGAAGAAAGGAGGCAATTTATTGCTGCAAGGGAAATATTTCACGTTATTTAAAACAACATAGCATTTTAAACGCCGGGGCTTTTTTTTTCCTTTCGCAGATTATATTTTTCCACCTTTTGCTACCAAACGGATACAGAAATGGCAAGCGTGACTGCTAAGGTCAGGGATTTGAGGCGAGACCAGTTTTAAGGACACCGAGACAATCATTTTCCTATTAACTGAATTTGTACAGAATGCAATTTCTGCCCAGAGAGTCTTAAGTGACGTCCGTCTCGACACAAATTCTCTCTCTTTTTTGATCTAATTATTTTTTCTCCAAAAGCTGATGCATCCTGCAGAGCAAATATCACAGGCACCGAGCGAAAATTATGTAAATATTATTAAAGAGAACGGGAGCTCAGAAATTCATCTGCGCGCACCCAGAACTAAGCCTGCCTTATTATTATATTCAATTTATTTGCAAATAAAAGGCCCGATGACCAGAAGGGATCAGCGATATTTAACTAGGCTGTAAACATAATTCCACTGTGCACAGACTCGACAAAATTAATGGTTTTAATAATTGGGATTTTAATTCCCAGGGAACTGATGTAGTTTACACTGCATAAGTGCCCTGTAAATTGAAGGGGATTGGCGAGGGAGGGGGTGATGGGTGAGGAGGGGGAGGGAGGCAAAGCTGGGTGCGAGTTTCTGGCAAAGTTTTTTTTCCATATACTCACCACCACCACCCCCCCCCCTCCCCCGTCCCCTCCCCTCCCCTCCCCTCGCCCCTCTTTCTATCGGTGCAGCTGTCCTGAATCTCTCAAACTCCCCCCTTGGGTCTCCTCCCTATTAGAACAAATGTGTTCTTCTTTTGTTGAGGCGCGTTTGCTTTCCCTGTCCTATTACAGGCGACACATGATCAATAGGATGATAACACCAGAACATCAATATAAGCGACAGAACAATGAAGGATATCATCGAACATCTATCTTAATATAGCCTGCTACAAGATACATGACAAAGAAAACCTCATGAAAATTCCAGCCCACGATTTTCCATTTCACAACCAATTCAGCACAGCCAAATATGCACACACACATCTCATCCTATTATTTTCCAATTTCAATTTTATGCCCCAGCCCTTTCATGCTAATTCTATTATTGAAGGAACTTGTGTGATTTCATATCACTATAAAATCGGTAATGTGTAATAACCCTTTGGGCTAAACCCGACCTCGGCTGCCATCGGGAAAATAATCACTTTCATATCAGGACGCGGCAGGAAGCGGGCAGCACGGTGGCCCCTCCGGCTTCGCCAGAGATTCACAGCATTTTAATGAATAAAGGTCTTATAGCAATAAACACAAACACAGAATCTACCCAGAGCAGCTCAGCTCCTGTACAGATATTAACACTGACAGATCACAGACAAAACAGTTTTTTTTAAACAGAAACATTTATTTATAAAAAAAAGTTACATCATATATAAATATTTGATACATTTGTTTGGGTTTTACACAATGAGAGGAGAGGATTCTTGGTTTTATACATTGCGTTCAGACACCAATGTTAACTGTGTATATATAAGAAACTGTTTTGGCTCGGCTTAGTGAAACAGGGCTGGGTTAATATCTGAACGCATCTCTTGGCCAGTGAAAATTCACACAGACATCCACCTGCATAGCAAACAAACTAAATAAACTGAAAAGACATGTTTATCTAGTGAATTATACGCGAAAGTCCTTATTTTCCCTCTTTCTTGTTTCTTTGATTTGTTGTGTCTGCTTTGCAGATGTGATGTTATTTCAGAGTCTGTGACTAGTCCATATCCACGTCCTCGCACTCTGTCATGTGTTCTCCAGGGCAGTTTGTTTTTACTGGTTCTGGAGAGTCCGGGTTCTGTTGGGTTAGTTCATCTGGACTCTCTGAGGCCAGAGCTTTACTTGACTCAAGCTGGCTGGAATTCGTATCGAGATAGCTGGCTTGTGTGGCGTTTGGAGTTGACCCGGGATAGCTGGTCTGTGCTGAGCTCGAATCCGAGCCGGGACAGTTGGTTTGTGTGGAGTTTGAATTTGACCCGGGATAAATGGAATGTACCTGGTCTGTTTCTGCAGCTGTTGTGTCTGGCCCAGAGGGAGATGGAGGTTGGACGGGGGGTGTCCGGATGCTGGTTTGGGGTACGATGAAACCCAAAGGCTGGGTAATGGGGTACAGAAGGAAATGTCCTTTCCCAATGACTGCTCTGGGGTTTGGCAAGGCTGGGAAGTCATAGTGAGCCTTGCGCCGCGGCATCGTGTCAGAAAGAAGGCTTTCCACACTGAAAGGGTTGTTTTTTTGATCGCACTTTGTCAGGTTAGAAGAGCGACCGTTTGTGCACAGGTAACTTTGAGGTTTATCCCGATTGCAGTCCAGATCCGACGATCTGCTGGGGTTATTCTGGGACGGGGTTCTTTGGTGGTGGGAGAGCTTTTGTCCCGTTTGCTCACAGTTCGCTTCGGTTTGGTCCCTGCTGCCATTCGGGGAGTGCTGGCTCGGCTCGGCACGGATGGAAACCTGTTCTTTGGCCGGCTGCAAGTGGACCACGCTGCTATCCGACTCGGAGCCGGACGAGGCAATGCTGCAGTCTCCCTCCGAGTGAAGCAGCTTGTTTTGGGATTTCAGGAGTTTCTTCTCTTGCTTTCGTTTCTTTTTCTCCATCTTTTCCATCTCTCTCCGGGCAATCTCCTCGGGGTCCATGGGCTCTCCGCTGCAGGTGGTGGGGTGCGAGTTGTGAGCCGGTCGTCCGGGTCCCTTCTTGGTGTTTTCCTTTTTCCGCCATTTAGCTCTGCGATTTTGGAACCAGACCTACATGCCGAATAATGAAAATGACATTACAATCGAATTTCACAGCAATTTTCCTCTCTCCGCAAAGATTCCGTAATGTTTTTGCTCCTCTATGTTTGAACAGGTCATTTTGCTTATACCCAATTTCCTTACATATCCAGCCCGACAGTAACTTCCTGCTTCCACTGAGTGGACTTTAAAGGCCAGTTAAGCTTTTTATCATCAAACAAATAAAAATGATAATCTTGAAACCTCGTTAACACGCCAGTTTTAAGATATTAATGGCACCAGCCGGTTACGCTCTATTTCAATGTCCCTTAGCAATAAGAACTGTCCAAGTGGAGCGCTGGCCCAATTTCAGTCGCAGAACACTTCGAAAATTTAGACCAGTTCTTTCAAAAAAAAATAACTTGCTGTTTGTTTATGGCTGTAAACTTTTCAGTGTTGGGGTTGAATACAGAGATTGTTAGAGAGGATAGCATGTTGGAATCATGGTTTAAAGTTCTTTTAATGACCCGGGACAGCATCAAACAGGGACCAACTCCAGCACCTGTGTGGCGAAAGGAAGTTTTGGGAGTTGCGTTCCCCCCTCCCGCCCCCATTCTCTCCTGTGTAAATAACATCTTGTTTACACAATCAACACGAAAACCTGAATTAGGTTAATTGACAAACGAATTGCATTTAATCTCGCGTGTAATTCTATCAATTAAATCGATGCTTTGCGATTTCAACTGAAGCAGTTTATTTTGCAAACCCCGCGGTGGAGGTGGAATCAAAGCTTGAATCCGCCCCTCAACTTATCAGTCCTCACCTCATCAAAAAACAGTAAGGGAGGGGGCGGGGGCGGTGTGTGGATGAGAGAGCACAATGGAAGCAACGGATATGGTTATTCTAAAGGGAGTGCAAACTCAAATAACGATGATCGGCTATTAATAATCGGACAGCTTTCGTCACCATAGTTTAATGTGTAATTCTAACTTGCAATTTAGTACTTAAATGTTTCCTTTTCCTTCTCGCCTCCTACAGGAAATAATTAATAAACTCGGTCACCCTCAGTTCTTGACAGAGTCCAATATTGCCATCTTCTACTCATTCTGCTCAACACACACACACACACAACACACACAAATAAGAAAATCATTAGAAACACAACGCGTTTTCGTTTTACACAATCGAGGATTTTTTTTCGAAATTAAAGATATTAAACAAGGTTTTATTTTAGAAAATAAACAAGCTCCCTCTGATCATCAAAAAAACCCACTCGTGTCTTTTCTATTCTGTCCCTTGTTAAACACGAATTAGACTGGCCAATAATCGTTTTACAAGGAGTTCTCTTTGTGTCGGTTCCAACTGTTCTGTCAATGAGAAGTGCTCATTACCGTCTTAAGGGAAATAAACATTCTCGACTTCATCTAAACCTCACTTAACTACCCATCAACAAATTGGATAAAGTGCTTAAGAACAGGGAAGGGTCAGGAACGGCTATGTCTTTGGTCTGATATTTCTGTTCAACCTGTGCCACATTCCTGTTCTTGATTGTGACAATAGAATTATAATTTTAAAACACATTTATTTAACTTAACACTCGGTCGTTCTGGGTTTTTTGACAGCCGGTTGTTCCGTCCTGATTTGTACACGCCCAGATGTTTCATAACATATTTGGAACTCATTTCCACAAAAAAAAATCACCCCCCCAAAAAAAAACATATTTTATGCATACAGAGCCCAGCCTGTTGCAAATTTTGAGAAGGTGTACGATTTGATTATTCTCATCATCCCATTGAAATGTTAGATGGCTTCTTTCCATTATAATGTTTACACAGCTTTCCGTTTAAGAGTTTACGTCCAGTCCGACAAAGGTAAACACTGCTCGCAGCAATTCTAACAGCAAAAAGTAACACATTCTCAACACCAAACATTTTCGGTGCAGAATACTTAGAGCCAAGTTGCGTGTTTTAACCGCTCGTTGTTGCCATTAGCAGCTTCTTTTTTTTACATTTATACACAATCACTTGATTTTCTACAGTACAAAAATGGAAAACCAATCATGGATTGCTTATCAGACTCAGATTAACAAATCATTTGTTTTTAAATAGGAGCACAGACTATATCTATAAATGCACCATTGTTGGTTTCCCTCTCACTTTAACCCCAATTTTGATTGCATTTAATAAGGAATAATTACAAAATAAAAACATAGTGCTTAAAATGTGATTTAAACGTGAAAAATATGAATTAAACACATTTTAACGTTGACAGCAGCCCATTCAAATTGCAAAATGTCACCACATCTTGTAAATACTAGATGATGTCAGCTGGATTATTACAGTGCAGTCTTTCGACACACTGGGATCGTTATGATGCGTGTTTTATTTAAGGTTTAATTTTAATTCTTTTCTTACCTGAACCCGAGACTCCACCAGGTCGAGTCTCAATGCCAGCGCCTCTCTCATGAAGACATCTGGATAATGGCTCTCGTTGAAGGCTTTTTCCAATTCCTCCAACTGCCAGCCGGTGAAATTGGTCCGCGTCCTCCTCCGTTTACAACCAGGGGTGTCCTTTTCGGGATCCGACGAGTCTGTGACAAGAGGGGAATAAGACAGAAAAAAGGACGGAGGGGGTTGAAGACGGCGGGGAGGGGGGCGGGGGGGTGGGGGTTGGTGGTGGTGGTGGTGGTGAAGGATAGAAGGAAAACATTGATTAGAATAAATGAAATAAAAACGACCAGACTGCAGGCAGTACATGAATTCGTCGCTGGAATACACACGAGACATCACAATCTACAAAGGCCTTCTGACCATTTTTACCTGCACTTTTAGAATTGTACTCGTTTCCATGATATTAGTGCAAGTGAAGAATTTTCGTGCAATGTTTTTATTGTAGGAACGAAAAAAGGATGATAGTTATTTTTCCTCACAGTATATAAATAACCCGGAATAAATAGATACTGGCTACATGAGACTTGTGACCGTATTTGAATTTGTTGAAATGTAGGTGCATTGTTCCAGTGCATTATTGTTAACGGTTTTAAGGCGTTTGCATCCGAATCGGGATCGATGCAGTTTCTCTCCCAGCGACTAAAGAGGGAGAGCTTGATGAAAACAATATGTGCAGCTTTTACAGGCACAGGACCTGGGCAAAGAGCGCTACGTTCCCACAGCATCGACTTACCGATTCCCACGGCTATAGAGCGCCTGAACACACATGTCCATTTATCTATCCACACACACACACACACACTCAAAACATGTACAATCGACGCCCCATACCTTCCGGGTGTCCCTGGATCCCGGTATATTACCAAGATATACTTTCAAAATATCTTGCACACACACTATTCTGCGTCCTCATTACCGTCCTTGTATTGTATTTACCTGGGCTATTGTACTCGTTCCAGTGTTAAACTACCCTTTCTTTCGTTTTTGAAATAAATCAATCCCCTTGTATGATTAATTTTTAATTAGTTTCTGCTGTATAATATAGTTATGTTTGCCGTTATGTCCCCCCCCCCCACCCAACTCCCCACTCCCTCCCCTTCTCTGTGGCAAACCTTCAGGTCCAGATCTTGGCCTGGCTGAGGGCCGAACACTTTCTTTCTCTCTCACTCCTCTCTTTCTTACCTGACAGTTTGAACGACTGGCTCTCCCCGTTCACGTTACAAGCCGAAGGCATCAGAGGGGACGGGTTGACCACAGACGCCGTGCAGGAGCCGCTCAGTAATCCGTCTATGGTGAAGGGGACGCTGGCAGACTGCAGCTGGTGCCCTGCGAGCTCATACACATGATGATGAGTAAGGGGGTAGTGGAATCCTACCATACTGGCCAAGGTGCCTCCAAACTGAGCATGGTGGTGCTCTAGGATCCTGCTATCCATCATCTCCCTGCAGGGGGAAAGGGGCCAGGGAGAGAGACAGAGAGAGAGACAGAGAGAGGGGGGGGAAAAGATTGCACTTAAAGGATTTGGGTGAACTTCAAAATGTATGCAGGAAAAGTAGAAAAGCGGTTGACATGCTAGTGGACGGGGAGGATGTGTCTTTACTTTATGAACATAAAGGATCCAATAATTAGCCCAGGCTTTGGGAATTTGGGACCAATAAGAAACGTTAATCGCGTCTGACGTCAGAGACGTATAGTCGGTGTGTGTTGGTACCAGTGGGTATTAAGACCGCTTGAAAACGTTTCCATATCGATCGCTAATTATACATGACATCCACCTCAATAAACAATATATGAGCTGTCAAAACAATGCAGGAGGATTTGACGAGTACGGGCCCAGGCTCCCGCAGGTTGATTGGTACCTGGTTAAATACTAAACAGAGTACAGAGTAAACATATGCAATTTCTCTGCACCCCTACACAACACACACTAATAGATTTTCTCTCTCTCTCTCCCAAACATTGACCATCGTGTTGTCCAAGATTTTTTTTCAAAGAGAGAACGATTTCCTTGGTCAGCTTTTAAACTGATGTCGGGCCAATTACAGGGACACGTTGAGCGGCAAATAGACTGATCGGATAATAGAGGATTCATCAGCTGCTGTTTCCAGACCTGTCACAATGCATTTAAAAGAACATGATATTTCATCTTCGGCGTTTGCTCTGGACTGCTCTGTCACTATGAATATTTAAAGCTATCGTGACGGTGCCTTATATAAAAAAGGGGGATCTTTAAAACTGCCATTCGCTCTTTATTGAAAATATCGACAACAATAAGTAAATATTGAATTATTAATCACAGGACGGTGCTAATTAAACACAGGTCACACCAGTGCACGGGTGCAAGGAGTCATTTTTTTCATTATTTTCTTCCCATGCAAAGGAGAAAAAAAAAATCAGGCACTTTCTCTGAACCGGTGATTAATGTTAATGAGCCTGAGTCCCGCTTTGTTCTAATTAAATTATATTCCCCATTGAAGTTTCTAAACTCGCTCTCAATCGCCGAGCTGCAGACAACAGGAGAGGGGGAAAAAAAAACAATTAGACAAAGAATCATTTAAAAAAAATAAAAACACAGAAATAAAACAATTATTTACATGAATTCGTTCAGATTGCTTCATGGAAGGGCGGCAAAATTCTAAAAGTGCAAAGTTTCAAGAAACTCTTCAAGTTAAGGACCAGGACTGGCTGCAAGAGCATTCCGAATTGGAAGGGAGAAAAATTAAGATGCTCTTGTTCCAAGGCCATGTCTGCAACTGTACTATTACGCGATAAATGTTTTTTTAATTGTTGCTTTGATTTATTATTACTTATTTCAAAAATCTTCCTTATTTATGCTAATAGGACAATAGGTTTGTCTATAAATAAACGGAAATCTCAGTCATAACACATTAAACCTAAATGATTCACCAGATTTTACCATCCCTTACCTTCAACGTGAAAACAACCGAATGGTTCCTTAAAAAGCTTATTAAATTAGAAATGTCGCCTTTCAGCAAAATATATTAAACTGTGCATCCCATTTACACCTTGCTCGTCCTTTCGTCCTCTTCATTTTAATAGCTTTTAAAATAAAATTATTGTGAGATTGGGAATATTAATCTTTCCGTGTCTTTCACGGTCGCAGATTGAATTCCATAAATTGATAGTGTGTCCCTATGTTTGACAATTGCGTCTGATTGTTATTTCTTTCTACCCAAAGGGGTAGAAAAGTTGTTTAAATATTATTGCAAAGGGCAGTAATCTGTTAACTGTTCTACAACGGCACCAGCTTGGAACACAGGACTTAGACTGACAGTGGAAGAGATGCTGGGAAAAGGGACACGAAAGTTTCAGTAGCACCGTCCAGTCCAGGAAGGTGGCTCGGATTTCGAGCAGGAAAACTTTGGGATAGTTTGGAGAAGAAGAGGTGGCAGGGACAAGAGCTGGGGCAGGGGAGAGATTCCTGTAAAATGTCACGGGAGAGAGCGGAGAACTTTAGAGTGAGAGAAGCAAAGAGAGCGCCCCAGAGACAGAGGCGTTCAAAGTGTTGGCTCTGAGGGAATATATAAATATATATATATATATATATATATATATATAGTCCTAATGGGGAAAAGTTTGGTCGGTGGTGAAATTTTAACTATGTTGCACGAGGGGCAAAACTCACTTCAGATAAAGCTTTCACCCAATAAAATCAGCAATGACCCGAAATCAGTGCTGATAATGTGGAGACGATATTCAATGTAACTGGATGGCAAAGGGGGTTGAGTGTACACTATGTTTATAGAAATAGGGTGTTTTCCTTATGTTGGAATTATTAAAAAATATATATAAATAACATTTCAAAGCCTGTCACTTTTCACGCTGAGCAGGCACTACCTGGCAGAACATTAGATTTCTTAATTGAAAAACGGTGGCAATTTGCGAAGGTCCGAAGTAGATCACGAACATTATACCAATAATAGAATAAAAAGAGACCACATTTCCAGTTTGACTTATAAGAGACGGAGTAATAAGAATGGAGAGAAGTATTAATGCTGGAGGTCGGGGAGGCCAAGGGCCGCACTTTTCACCGTAATTTAATTTAACTTTCTATAAATACTAAATGTAAACTGTAGCCACTGGACCCAAATTTGCCGGTAGCAATAAACGCTTCATTTTATGTTTGAGCTTTGTGGCTGCAGTACAGGAGACGTGTCTGTGAATACAGGGGAGGCTTAATCAAACTCAGGCAATGGGACTTTTCTCTCTTTATTACAAAGAATTAATTCGACTTATTTGACCAATTTCTGCAGCTGACAGAATGTTAATTTGAGCTGAATTCTCTTCCCCCGCTCACTGGCTGACCCCTGACTCGTGATTGGCGTGTTGTAATAACCTGTATCTTTCAACATAAGCCCTGATAATTGTTACCTTATTACCATGCAAATTGTTTAATTAATATTATTATGAAGAAGCATATAATCCATTCGTCACTTGACCTCCAGTCCACACTGCAACCGGCTTTCACAATCTGAATCTGTAAAATTTTAATCGTGGAAGGTTTAATGTTTCTAACAGTCTTTGTAAAAAAAAAATCTCTTAAAGCGTTTGAGAGCACGCTTTAATGGAGAGCGCTGTCGTTTGATGAGACTTTCTTTGTGTCTGTAGTACTGCAGTCAATCTGCACAAATTATGGAAATCGTTTTATTTTTTTTTGATTTTATACATCAAAATTCTATAATTGCCTGCATGACATTTGCTTATAAAAGCGCCTGCATTAAAGGCACCCTTCAGCTGTGATTTCTAGGCGCAGGTTTCTTGTGCTCTTGCCAAGGCAAAACAGACCAGCAACTCAATGAAAGCAAGCCCTTGACACAAAGTCCTCGGAGACATTGCATTTAAATACGTTTTCTTACACGAGAGTGACATTGTCAGATGCTAGCTTTAATTAACTTGATAATAAGACGTACACGCGGTGCATTCAGGACAGCGCGCCTCGCCATGTTCCTCTTTATCTCGTTAAGGTTATCTATTCCAACCGCTTGTCTCCTTTTTTTTGTGCTGTTAGCAGTGAAATTGGTCGGTGATTATAATCCCAATATCCAGAAATAACCATGAGAAAGAAGCTTGTCCCATTATTCCCCTTAAACAAGCCACTACTTCCAGTCCTCTCACCACCCCCCTCCACCTTGATTTGGGTCTCCCTTTGTTGGGGTCTGTCTCTCCTTCCTTACAACCCACTCTCCACAGCCCTACAAATTAATCACTTTACCCGGTTGACATTATTCTATGGATATTAAACAAACGGGCAGCGGGGGGAAGCGAAAACACACACAGTCCTGACCAACCCGGGGGCAAAATGCAAGCCAATGTTCCCAACACACACACACACACACACACACACACACAAGAAATCCATCATTAAAACTGAGGAACATTTAACAACCTACAGACGCGCTCTTAATGGTTATTTAATTCTTAGGCCTGAGAGTTGCTTTTGTGGGAGAGTGATTTAATGGAATATAAATACGTGTAAAACACGAATGCAAAGCATAGCACCAAACTGGTTCTTACAGCGAGAGAATCAAACAGCAAAAGCAAGCCAACTCCACAAACTGCCGATAGTGGGCTGATGTCAATATTACTTTAAATTGCACAAAATCAAATTTATTTTTAATTAGCAAATTAATAGGCGGCAGTTGAGGGTTTTAATTACTCAATTAACTTCACGCAAGTTAATTTTTAACTATCTAAATTAACTTGCACATTACTCGATTTGCTGATAATTACGGAATTAAATCTAAATTAATTGTCGCAGGTGATTTGATCCGGCGCTAGAGTTGGATGGGATCGCAATTAAACAGTAAAGTGTTATTCTCTCTCGCTCTGTTCTTGATGGATGACGATCCGAGCTTTTGAAACGTATTTTTTAAGAGGGAGGAGGGGGAGGGAGGGGAGGAGGGGGGGGGTGAAAGAGACAAGAGGAAATTCTTTCTAAATTCCCATCAGATCCAGAGACTCTGCTTAATCTTGACAATTAAAACTCCTGCCCATCTAATTATCTATAGATTGTACAGACTGTCAATGGAGACACCAAGGCGATTGGGCTGGAGTTTTTTTTTAATTCACGATATTTCAGCTAGAGAGCAAAAAAGTAATTCGCGTCAAATTACCTCTCGCGTTGCTGACATACTAATACCCTTCAAATCTTTTTTTTCCCCTTCCTTTTGCCTCGTACATTCAAAACTGAATGTTAAATGAGCGCGGAGTTTGTTAATAATATCCAAAGTTCCATCAGAATAATCATTTCATTTCAATTAAAACTGACTTATCACCTTTCCTAAAACGTGCTTAATATGCCAAAAATTATCAATGCTTGATCGAGCCCAAATCAGCAGCCTAATTGTAATCTGGTTGATCGGCTCCTTGTCGCGGCTCTCCGCTTACATTAACACACGAGAGAGGCGCTCGGAAATAGAACTAATTTGCCCGCATCCCCGGGGAAATTGCCTTCGCCATATTAACATCTTAAAAATATAGTAATGATATAATTTGAGAAATGGTGACGCCAATTTGCAAGGAGCCTTTGTACAGAATCATTTGCATTTCAGCGCTTGCACTGTACGCTAATCACTCCAGGATTGATGGTCCCTGGATTTTAATATATATATATCTTTATATACATAAATGTATAAAATAAAACCCACTCTCCTTTAGGATTTTTTTAAACTCAGTAATTAAACCCATTTGGAATTCTGGTGAAGAAGGTTTCGGGAGGAAGGGTATTAGTTGAGGTGGAAACATTGCCGGAGTGTGTTCTTTAAGAAGTCGGGAGTGAGGGATGTAGCTCCTCTCAGTTGGCCAAGCGTCTTTTTTTGGGGGGTGGTCGGGGTGGGGTGGGGTGGGGTGGGAGGTGGAAGAGAGAGAAAAATCCCGGTTGGTACCAAAAGCTTCAGTTAAACAATATCAAGTGTAAATGGTCTTGCGAGAGAGTAGGGTTAACATTTTCTAATCCAGATTAAACATTGGAGTCTGCACCCCTCTTCGTCACTTTTTCCTCTCCCCATTTCCGCGTTCTACTCTTTATCTCCTTACATCCATCCTCCTTTCTTTCTGTGACTCCTTGTTTTTAACCACACTCCTTTCTCTCCAAGTTTTCCTTCTGTCTCTTCCTCCCACTTAATCTTTCATTTCATTTCCTCTTCTGTCTCACTTTCTTTTTCTCCCTCCTCTCCACGGTTTCCCTTCCCTTTCCTTTCACTCACTATCTTCCTCCTCCCCCCTCTGGTTCTCCTGCCCTCACTTATCAAACTTGCAAGGAGCTGTAGCTGTAAAAGTGGAACGCTTGGTTCAGATCTGAATGTCTTTCCAGTGGGGGCGAATTTTGTTTGTATTCGATTTAGCAGTAAATGAAATCAGAAACACGACTTGTACACAAACTATAAATGACAAACTTTATGCAGACTGTTAGTGTAATCTGTGCTTTGATGCCCTCTTGTGTACAGTTTGTAACTAGTTTTAAGTGTGATTTCACTCGTACCTGTGCCAATGTGTAGCTGAGATGAGCTCTGGTGGATCTCTGCTGTGTGTTTCAGTGTGTCACTGTGTGATGTTGTGGTGTATCTCTGTCTTAGTATGGCACTGTGTGAGTTATAGTGTATCTTCGGGTGAGTGTGTGTTTCAGTGTGTCACTGTGGATTGTGATTTCTGGTGTAACTCGGTGTCTGTGTGTGTGTTTCAGTGTGTCACTGTGGATTGTGATTTCTGGTGTAACTCGGTGTCTGTGTGTGTGTTTCAGTTATCACTGTGTGAGTGAGAGTTCTGGTGTATTTCTGTCTGACTGTGTTTCAGTGTGTCACTGTGTAGGTGTGAGTTCTGGTGTATCTCTGCCTGTGTGTGTGTTTCAGTGTGTCACTGTGTGTGTGTTTTGTGGTGTATCTTGGTGGGAATGTATTTTTCAGTCTGTCACTGTGATTTTGAGTTTTCATGTATTGTTGTCTGAATGTGTGTTTCAGCGTGTTACTGTGCAAGTGATGTCCTGGATCCTCTGATGGAGGAAGCGTTTTAGTCTGTCACTGTGTGAGTGTGAACTCTGAAGAACGTCTGCCTAATGTGTGCTTCAGTGTGTCACTGTGAGTTGAGATCTGGTGTATCTCTGTCCGAGTGTGTGTTTCAGTCGGTCACTGTGAGCGTGAGTTGCAGTGTATCACAGCATGGATGTGTGCTTCAGTGTGTCACTGTGAGTTCTGGTGTATCTCTGTCTCTGTGTGTGTTTCAGTGTGTCACTTGTGAGCGAGAGTTGTGATGTACCTCAATGTAAGTGTGTGCTTCAGTGTGTCACTGAGTGAGTGAGAATTCTGGTATATCTTGGTGCTAGTGAGTGTTTCAGTGTTTCACTGTGATAGTGAGAGTTCTGGTGTATCTGTCTAAATGTGTGTTTCAGTCTGTCACTGTGTGAGTGTGAATTCTTGAGTATCGCTGTCTGTGTGTGTTTCAGTGTGTCACTGTGTAAGTGTGAGTTCTTGAGTATCGCTGTCTGTGTGTGTTTCAACTTGTCATTGTGTGAGTGTGTGTTCTGGTGTATCTTGGTGTGTGTTTCTATGTGTCACCGTGTGATTGTGAGTCTGGTGTATCGTGGCATTAGTGTGTGTTTCAGTGTGTCACTGTGATTGAATTGTGGCATATTTATGTCTGATGTTGTATTTCAGTGTGTCTTTGTGTGTGAGTTCTGGTGTATCTCTGAATGTGTATTTCAGTGTGTCACTGTGAGAGCTCTAGTGTATCTTGATGTGAGTGTGTGTTTCATTGTGTTACTGTGTGAGTGTATTGTGGTGTACCTCTGTCTGAGTGTGTGCTTCAGTGCATCACTCTGAGTGTGAGCTGTGGTGTATCTCCGTATCTGTATGTGTTTTGTATAACCAAGATGAGAGGAGTGTACTGCCTGTCTTGAGTCCCACTACTCCATGGGTCAAAACATATATTAAATGATTTCTGCAGTTAGCTATATGGCCAAATGTGTGCGTTACCTATTAAACTTGAATGACCACTCAATGCCCAGGTTTTGTCAATAAACAAGAAAATTATTAGTTTATTATAAAACCAGACTTGTCAAGTAGAAAGGCAAAGCTTATTAATATACAGTATAAAATATTAAAGTATAATAATCACTCTTTCTAAATACCCTAGTTCACACACACACACACATACATATACATACACACACACATACATAGACACACACACACACACACACACACACACACACACAGACACACACACCAAAAGATAATAAAATGAAGTAGGGGAATTCTGCCAAGAGGTTAAAAATCAATGGTTCAGGGGAAAAGAATAAATGGTGGAGTTCTTGAAATGGCATCCGAGTTATTCGGTTGGTCTCTCAGTACCGGTCTGGGAAACAGTCGATAACTTTTGCATTACTTTTTAGGCAGACTTCGAGGAATACTAGCAGTCAGTCAATTTTAGAATGTAGAATGATTTTTGGAGCAACTGCCATTCACTCTCTACTTTGGAACTGGGTCTGGAGCTTCAGGAGCTGGTGTCTCCTTTACCCAAATAAGTTGACCTTCTATTCTCCTCCAAAGCAAAACCAAAAGCAACTTTTCAACACAGTTTTCCAGGCATGGCTTTTTTTTCCAAATCAGTAAACCACCAAGTTACCCTTTTGTAAACCTGTCCACCAAGGGTTTCCAACTTCTTTAAAATGGTTTACTTATGTTTTATTGTAAAATGCTGACTTTTCCAGGAACAGCAGCAACCAGAGTCCTTGCATTAACCCTTTTAAGGGTCTTTTAAAAAACACAAATTCTTCCAGAATGTTATTAGTCCTTGAAGATGACCCATTTTGTGTGATTAAATTGATTATGCTTCCTGTTTTGGAGGAATGAAATGCCATATTTAAATGCATTTCATTATAGAGTGTGAAAAAAATGAAAAGTACTAAACACACCCACCCACTCATTCATTCACTTGTTATACAAACTAATACATTTACTCTCTTATCATTTTGGCCTTTAGGCAATTTGAAGCAAAGTTATATTCTTGAGAAACCATCGACAATTACATTGTTTTTCCCGGCAATGTGGATAATCTTTAAGTGATGAGGTTGTAATAATAAACACCATCAAAATAATCCGTGATTCTGGCTTTTAAATACTTCCACAAAGGCTAGGGTGTTGTGATCAGTATGTACCAGTGTCTCCCTGTAACCATGGTGGATACATGTGTCAAAATGTTTAAGAACTCATCACGAGCCCAAAGTTTCCTTCTTCACTGTAAAGTATATTTTGTTGTGTCAATTCAGCATTTTTGAAAAGTATCCCGCTGGCTTTTCTGTGCCTGATTTGTCTTCTTGTACCGGGACTGCACCTACCACCAGGTCACTAGCATCAATTGCTACTTTGAAGGGTTTAGTGAAATTTGGGGCAGTCAATACTGGTTCATTGACCAAAATTGCTTTCAGCCTTTCAAAACATTATTGGCGCTCTCCCGTCCACACTGTCATGGCTTCCTTTTGTAGCAAGTCCGTCAAATGCTGAAATTTGGTACAAATTTGCAGTAAAACCCACACATCCCCAAAAACCTCATAATCTCTCACTTAGTTTTAGGGATGGGAACTTCTCCAAAGCCTGTACTTTTGCTGTTTTTAGCAGCAGTTGCCCTAGCCCCATTTTATGCCCTAGGTATGTTACCCGTGCTTTTGCAAACTCACTTTTGGCAAGGTTTATTACCAAATCAGCTGACTGTAGCTTTTTAAACAGAGCTTCTAATATTTTTAAGTGGTCCTTTCAAGCATCACTGTATACCGATACATCATCACGATAAACCACACAGTTAGGAACACTGGCTACCACTTGATTCATTAGTCTCTGAAAAGTTGCTGGGTTGTTTTTAGCCCAAATGACATTACTTGGCATTGGAAAAGGCTGTCTTGTGTGACAAAGGCTGATATTTAGTGCCCATCTCCAACGAGCAAAGTCAGTTTGTTTTTCCCTCTCAAATTCTATATAAATTTTCCCAGACTGTTTCTGAAGATTCTGAAATTCCTGCCTGTAAGCTTCAGGGCCAACTCATAAGCAGCGAGAATAGCATTTTTTGGCATGTCATAATTTGTAGAAGACTCTTCAGAAAGCAAGGCATTAACTTCATGAGCTTTGCCAGTCAATCTACTTTGCTTAAGCAACATCCACTTTTCTTTTTGCCACCCCATTTGCTTAGCTCTCTTTTCAGAAGAAATGAAAAATGCCTCTATGTTCCTTTCCTCAAAATTCGGGAGGGCTTACACAAATTTAAACAGCTCCCCATTGGTTCTTGGGTTAGAGTCAGGATTTTCCCCATTAATATTTCCCCTCGAGTCAAGGCCAGCCTGTTGTTTTTGTTTCAGCAGTGTGAGCTGATATTCCCTTCCTGTGTCCCTTTCTTCTCATTCTTTTTCTTTTTCTTTTTCTCCTGCCCTTTTTCTCTCCTGTCTTTCTGCTTTGCTCCTTTTAAATTCAAATTCTAGTTTCTTCAATTCCCTTCCTCGCTCCTTTTTTCTCTCCTGCCTTTTGGCTTGCTCTCTTTGAAATACTCTCTCTCTTCCCCTTCCCTCTCATTCTTTTGCCTTTTCCTTTGCCCAAAATTTTAGTTCCAACTTCTTCTGTTCTAACTTAAACTGTACCCATGTAAACTTGCCTCCTTCTGATTCTAAAAATTCCTCTGTTTCCTTCACTTCCATATTCAGCTTTTTGGCCACTAGTTTTTGAAGGTCTGCTTTATTAGCTGTCGCTCTAACTTCTATCATTAACTGTCCTGCATGGTCGTCAATTGCGCAACGGTTAATATCATTAAAGAATCATAATTTAACCCAGGCGGCTTCAAAAACTCACTTGCATCAAAAGTGGCCAGTCCACTAATATAAACTTTAATCGAATACAGAAGAAACCTGTTTCCTTTTCCTTTCACCTTTTATCCTTTCCCAATTATACGTTTACAATTACACATTTCGTCTTAGGTTAAATCCCATGAGCCCCCAATTATATGTTACAACTGAGATGAGAGGAGTCACTGTCTGTCTCTAGTCCCACTGCTCTACAGGTCACAACATATATTTAAATGATTTCTCCAGCTAGCTATGTGGCCAATATCAGAATGACCACTCAATTCCCAGGATTTGTCAATAAACAACAGAATTATTAGTTTATTATAAAACCAGATTTGTCAAGTAGAAAGGCAAAGCTTATTAATATACAGCATAAAATATTAAAGTATAATAATCACTCTTCCTAAACACCCTAGCTCGCTCACACAGACACACACACACACAAATAAAACAGAGAATTCTGCCAAGAGGTTAAAAATCAATGGTTCAAGGGAAAAGAATAGATGGTGGAGTTCTTGAAATGGCATCTGAGTTACTCGGTTGGTCTCTCAGCACTGGTCTGGGAAACAATTGATAACTTTTGCACTACTTTTTAGGCAAACTTTGAGGAATACTAGTAGTCAGTCAATTTTAGAATGTAGAGTGATTTTGGAGCAACTTCCATTCACTCTCTACTTTGGGACTGGGTCTGGAGCTTCAGGAGCTGGTGTCTCCTTTACCCAAACAAGTTGACCTTCTGTTTTCCTCCAAAGCAAAACCAAAAGCAGCTTTTCAACAGTTTTCCAGGCATGGTTTTTTTCAAAATCAGTAAACCACCAAGTTACCCTTTTGTAAACCTGTCCACCAGGGTCCAAGGGTTTTCAACTTCTTTAAAACGGCTTACTTATGTTTTCTTGTAAAATGCTGACTTTTCCAGGAACAGCAGCAACCAGAGTCCTTGTATTAACCCTTTAAGGGACTGTGTCTTATAAAAAACACAAATTCTTCCAGAATGTTATTAGTCCTTGAAGATGACCCATTTTGTGTGATTAAAACTTCTATGACAGCTTCAATGTGTCACTGTGTGATTGTGAGTAGTAGTGTACTTTGGTATGAGTGCGTTAGCTGAATTCGCCTGCTGTATTGGAGGTGGGCTGGCTAGTGGGATGGGTTGGAAGATTGGGTTGGAAGGCTTCAGGGTGGATTCTCCATGAGGAATCAGGGATTGTGAAGGGTAGCAGGTGTGGCGGGATACCCTCGCACTTACATTCGGAGGGCAGTATTTAATCTTAAGTATTTAAGATTAAAAGGCAATTAACTTGAGTGTTATCAGAGTTTTTTGGGTTTTTCTAGAAACACACAAGAACTACGGGGCTTCAGAGTCTTACTAGCTATAAGGAAATGGTGAGCCAGTAGGGGTTTAATTCTGGATTCAAAGAGCAGGCATCATGTTCACTGTTGAGCTTGGCATGGAGGATAGAACTGTGCAGGCAATGGTATAGGCAGTGGGGAGAAGGGGAAATGGTGCCAGAGCTGCGGGGGGGGGTGTAATGCCAGAGTGGTATATTAAAGCTGCCACTTGTGGGGGTGGAAGGACGGCCTGGACACTGAGTGAATCTACTGAGAAGGAGCATTAAAGAGGGAAGGAGCTGCAGAAATGAGCAGTAGCAACAACCTGAGGGAAGAGTGCTAGCCTCGGTGAGGGGACAGAGGAGAATTGCGCAGAGGGACATGTGACCAGCTTCCTGTGTGGAGAACAAGTTATCCACTAGAGAGATCTACAGTCCATGAATCAGCTCCCTTCAGATGTCAGGGCAGCAGTGTCACTGAAGGCTGAGCATATCTAGGGAGGCCATCACAGAGTTCTGTTTCATGTTGTGTGCCATGATGGAGGACGAGTTAAGCCCTATGGCCTGTAGTGGGTATCCAACGCCAGTGACACTGAAGACCACCATGGTGCTGAATTTCTATGCCTCAGGATCATGGAAATACATGTGGGATCTCCCAGTCTGCAGCTCATTGCTGCATCAAGGTGGTCACCACTGCCATGTTCAAGAGCAACAGCCAGTAAGTGCACTTTTACACTGACCCAGGCAGTCAGGCCAAGAGGGTCTTAGGACTTGGGACCATCGCTGGATTTCCCAAAGTACAGGGTATCATTGACTGCATGCATGTGACCTGTAAGGTCCCAAAGATCAGGCAGCAGCCTTCATCGACTGGGAGGGCTTCTATATGTTCAATGTACAACTGGGCTGTGACCACCACAAGCCCTTCCTGCAGATATGTGGGCGGTGCCTAGGAGGTAGTCATGACACCTACATCACAAAACACTCCCAGGTACCTAACCTTATCAGACCAATGCGGACCTTCAAGAATGGATACTAGAGGGACATTGAAGAAGTGACATGAATTGAACAATGATGATATTTTTGAGCACAATGCCTCCTCTGACAATGAGGAGATGGAAGAAGATCATGTCCTGGTACAGAATACTGCAGAGCCCCAGGGACTACAGGCAAGGCACTGTGAGATACATACAAGGGATGTTTGGGAATGTACTAATAGAGGAATAGTTCACATGGTCATTAGTAACTGATCCATGCAATGCAATTAAGCTGCAGTGCCTCAGAGCCCTATTCCTGCCTCCTTCATTTACCTGTACTCAGTAAGCAGTTGGAATGCCTTAACATCACTCAGTGTGCTAGCACTCCTTGACACCTTTGACAGAGTGAAGGTATTCCTGAAGTCCCAGTGGCCCACAAGAAATGCAAGAGGGCCTCAAGCCTTGCCACGTCAGAAATGTAATGGCAGACAATTGCCTGGCTCCATGAATTGGACAAAACAGTAATCAGTGAACCCCAAGTTCTGCTAGGTGCTCTTCTTAAATCTCTTCTGTGTGTTTCCAAACAATGCTCTCCTTCCATCGTCAGCTGAGGTGGAGGCAGGCTGCTGACCTTCCTGTCCCAGAGCCTGGGATGACATTAGTTGGCCAAGGCTTGGAGGGTGCTGACAAATTAAGGGCCTCCATCACAGGTACAGGAGCCTCCTCTGTCATTGTGGCTATGTGAGGCACTGGTGCCACTGACAGAGAGGCTAAGGAGCTGCTGTCCATGCAAGGTCATTACCTGTCACCAGAGGCTACATCTTGAGGGGCACCACTCCACAACAAGCATGGCTGACCAGGAGACTCTCCCACACTTGCCACCAGCCATAGGTGTACTGGAAGGATTTACAGGTTGTGTGGCCATGTTATGAACACACCTTCTTTGGCCATCAAGTCTTAGAGTGGGACCTGAAGCCTGGGGCTTCTGGCTCAGAGGCAGGGACACTAGCCATTGTGTGACAAGACCTCCACAAAGTGATAAGTGATAGTAATCCAGTGGCATGGAATAATGTTCCAGGGACATGAGTTCAAATCCCTAAAGGGCAGCTGGGGGGAGTCTAAATTCAGTGATTGCATAAAATACTAGTTTCATTCCTAACGATCAGGAAACTCTAGTTTTGCTGGAAAAACCCATCTGGTTCACTAATACCCTTTAGGGAAGGAAATCCGCCATCCTTACCCAGTCTGGCCTACATGTGACTCCAGGTTAGCTCTTAACTACCTTTTGAAATGGCCTAGCAAACCACTCAGTTGTATCAAATTGTACAGAAACATGGATAAGGCTAAAAAAGAACCACTGACCACCTGTCATTAACCCAGGCACTGGAAACGATAAATACACACCCAGGCCAGTCGATCCTGAAAAGTCTTCATCACAAACATCTGAAGATTGTGCCAAATTTGGAAAAGCTGCCTCACAGACCAGTTAAGTATGACATGGTAGTCATGCTCATGGAATCATACCTTACAATCAATGTCCTTTGGTATGTCTTATTCCACTGTGGTATACGGTCAGGAGGGAGTGGCCCTGTGAGTCCTCAATATTGAAATCTCATGTATTCAGGTCAAACCCGGGCAAGGAAACCTCCTCCTGATTAACAGCTAGCGCCCTCCCTCAGTTGACGAATCATTCTTCCTCCATGTTGAACACCACTTGGAGGAGGCACTGAGGGTGGCAAGGGCACAGAATATACTCTGGGTGGGGGACCTCAATGTCCGTCACCAAGACTGGCTCGGTAGCACAATTGCTGACTGAGTCCTGAAGGACATATCTGCCAGACTGGGCCTGTGGCAGTTGGTGAGAGAAACAAGATGGAAAAACCTACCTGACCTTGTCCTCACCAATCTACCTGTCGCAGGTGTGTCCATGACAATATTGTAGGAGTGATCACTGCACAGGCTTTGTGGAGTCAAGGTCTTCGCATTCAGAACACCCTCTGTTGTGTTGTGTGACATTACCATCGAGCTAAATAGAATAGGTTCAGGACAGATCTAGTAGCTCAAAACTGGCCATCCTTGAGGCACAGTGGGCCAACAGCAGCAGAGGAATTTTATTCAAACACAATGCGAACCCAATGGCCTGGCATATCCCCCACTCTGTCATTACCATCAAGCCAGGGGATTAGCCCTGTTCAATGAAGAGTATGGGCGAGTATGCTAGGACCAGTGCCAGGCAGACCTAAATATGAAGGGCCAATCTGGTGAACCTACAACTGGGACAACATCTATCCTAAACAACAGAAGTCGAATGTTACAGATGGAGCTAAGTCATTCCACAACCAACATATCAGATCAAAGGTCTGCAGTCCTGCCACATCAGTTGTGAATGGTGATGGGTAATTAAACAACTAACAGGTGGAGGATGCCCCACAAACGATCTCATCCTCAATGATGACGGAGCTCAAAACACCAGTTCAAAAAGCAAGGCTGAAGCATTTGCAACTATCTTCAGCTAAAAGTGCAGAATGGGTGAACCTTCATGACCTCCCCTGAGAACCCCAACATCACAATTTGTCTTCATACAATTTGATTTTCTCCACGTGAAATCAAGAAACAGTTGAGGCAAAGGGCCCTGACAACATTCAGATGTAGTACTGAAGACCTGACCTTCAGAACCAGCCAAACCTTTAGCCAAGCTGTTCCAGTGCAGCTACAACACGGGTATGTATCCGATAATGTGGAAAATTGCCCAAAAAGCAGGAAAATTCCAATCCAGCCAATTATTGCCCCATCATTCTACTCTTGATCATTAGCAAAGTGATGGAAAGTGTCAGTGACAGTGACATCAAGTGGCCCTTACTCAGCAACAACCTGCTCATCAATGCTCTGTTTGGGCTCCCCCAGGGCCATTTAGCTCCAGACTCATCATAGCCTTGGCCCAGACATGGACCAAAGAGTTCAATTCAAGAGGTGAGGTGAGGATGACGGTTCTTGATGCTAAGACAGCATTTGACCGGTTGTGGCATTAAGGAGTCCTAGCAAAACTGGAGTCAATGGGCATGAGGAGGAAAGCTCTGTACTGGTTGGAGTCATACCCAGTGCAAAACAACATGGATGTGATTGTTGGAAGACAATCACCTCAGTTTTGTCTTGGTCCTCCCCCATCGCTGGCAGCTGCATTTGAGGCAGGCTGCTCACTGAGATACCCCACTGGCCTGGATGGACTAAGCAGTTGCCCTCTGGTCACTGGAGGTTGTGAGGGCCCTAAAAGGATGGGAAAGTCCTGCACAGTGGGTGGGACACTTCAGAGACACAGTGGGCGGGGACACTACGGAGACACAGTGGAGGGACACTCTGGAGACACAGTGGGCGGGTCACTCTGGAAGCACAGTGGGTGGGTCACTCTGGAGACACAGTTGTGGGCCACAGGGGAGACACAGTGGGTAGGGATAGTCTGGAGACACAGTAGCAGGACTCTCCGGAGACACAGTGGGTGGGGAAACTCCGGAGACACAGTGGGCGGGTCACTCTGGAGGCACAGTTGCGGGAAACTTCGAAGACACAGTAGCGGTAAACATTGGGGACACAGTGGGAGGGAAACTCTGGAGACACAGTGGGCGGGTCACTCTGGAGGCACAGTTGCAGGACACTTCAAAGACACAGTAGCGGTAAACATCGGGAACACAGTGGGAGGGAAAATCCGGAGACACAGTGGGCGGGACAATCAGGTGACACAGTGGCCGGGACACTCTGGAGACACAGTGGGCAGGTCACTCTGGAGACCCAGTTGTGGGAGACTCCGGAGACACAGAAGCAGGGCACTCCGGAGACACAGTGGGCAGGGACACTCCGGAGGCACGGTATGCGAGGACACTCCAGGGACACAGTGGTGGGACACTCCACAGACACAGAGGTGGAACACTCCGGAGACACAGTAGCAGGATGCTGTGGTGACACAGTGGGCGGGGACACTCCGGAGACATAGTTGCGGGATACTTCAGAGACAGAGTTGCGGGACATTTCGGAGACAGATTTGCGGGAAATTTTGGAGACACAATAGGCGGGGATACTATGGAGACATAGTTGCAGGACACTTTGGAGACACACTGGCGGGACACTTTGGAGGCACAGTGGGCGGGTACTCTCTCGAGACACAGTGGTGGGATACTTTGGAGACACAGTGGAAAAACACTCCAGGGACACAGAGGTTGGGACACTCTGGAGATACAGTGGCGGGACACTCCGGAGAAACAATAGAGGGACACTCTGGAGAAAAATTGGTGGGATACTCCGGAGACACAGTGGGCTGGATACTCCGGAAACACAGTGGAGGGACACTCCGGAGACAGGGTGGAGGGACACTCCGGAGACACAGTGGGTGGGTCACTCTGGAGAGACAGTTGCAGGAAACTCCGCAGACATGGTGGGCGGGTCACTCTGGAGGCACATTTGCGGGACACTCTGAAGACACAGTAGCGGTACACATTGGGTACACAGTAGGAGGAACACTCCGGAGACACAGTGGTGGTACACTCCAGAAACACTGTGGAGGGACACTCCAGAGACTCAGTGGTGGGACACTCTGGAGACACAGTGGTGGGACACTCCAGAGACAGAGTTGTGGGACACTCTGGAGACACAGTGCTGGGACACTCCAGAGATAGAGTGGTGAGGCACTCCGGGGAGACCGTGGTGGCACACTCTGGAGACACAGTGCAGGCACACTCCAGACCTACAGAGGCGAGGCACTCTGACTACATAGTTGAGGCACACTCCGGAGACACAGTGGAGGGAAACTCCGGAGACACAGTGGTAGGATACTCCGGAGACACAGTTGTGGGACACTCCAGAGGCACAGTGGTGGGACACACCAGAGATACAGTGGCAGGACACACCCAGAGATACAGTGGAGGGACACTCCAGAGACTCAGTGGTGGGACACTCTGGAGACACAGTGGTGGGACACTCCAGAGACACAGTGGTAGGATGCTCTGGAGACACAGTGCCATGACACTCCGGAGCTCAGAGGCGAGGCACTCTGAGTACACAGCTGAGGCACACTCCGGAGACACAGTGGTAGGACATTCCGGAGACACAGTGGTAGGACATTCCAGAGACACAGTGGTTGGACACTCTTGAGATACAGTGGCGGGACACTCCAGAGACACAGTTGTGGGACACTCCAGAGGCACAGTGGTGGGACACTCCAGAGATACAATGGCAGGACATTCCAGAGACACAAAGGAGGGACACTCCGGAGAAACAGTGGCGGGACACTCCGGAGATACAGTGGCAGGACTATCCAGAGGCACTGTCGTGGGACACTCCAGAGACACAGTCACAGGGCACTCTGGAGACACAGTGGTGGGACACTCCAGAGACACAGTGGCTGCAGACAATCTGAAGACACAGTCGGCAGGGAAACTCCAGAGACACTGTGGGTGGGAACACTCCGGAGACAAAGTGGCGGGACACTCCAGAGATACAGTGGAGGGACACTCAGGAGACAAAGTCGAAGGAGACTCTGGAAACACAGTGGGCGGGGACATTCCAGAGACACAGTGTGAGGGATGCTCCGGAGACACAGCACTAGAACACTCCAGAGACACAGTGCCAGGACATTCCGGAGATACAGTGGTGGGGCACTCCGAGTACACAGTTGAGGCACGCTCTGGAGACACAGTGGGTGGGGTCACTCTGGAGACACAGTGGTGGGACTCTCTGAGGACACAGTGGGTGAGGACAGTCCATTGACACAATGGGTGGGGACACTCCGGAGACACAGTGGAGGGACACTCCAGAGATTCAGTGGTGGGACACTCTGGAGACACAGTGGGCAGGTCACTCTGGAGGCACAGTGGGTGGGTCACTCTGGAGACACAGTTGTGGGCCACAGGGAAGACACAGTGGGTAGGGATACTCTGGAGACACAGTAGCGGGACTCTCCAGAGACACAGTGTGCGGGGACACTCCGGAGACACAGTGGGCGGGTCACTCTGGAGGCACAGTTGCAGGACACTTCGAAGACACAGTAGCGGTAAACATTGGGGACACAGTGGGAGGGACACTCCGGAGACACAGTGGGTGGGACAATCAGGTGACACAGTTGGCGGGACACTCTGGAGACACAATGGGCAGGTCACTCTGGAGACACAGTTGTGCGACACTTTGGAGACACAGAAGCAGGACACTCCAGAGACACAGTGGGCAGGGACACTCCGGAGGCACGGTATGCGAGGACACTCCAGGGACACAGTGGTGGTACACTCCACAGACACAGAGGTGGAACACTCCAGAGACACAGTAGCAGGATGCTCTGGTGACACAGTGGGCGGGGACACTCCGGAGACATAGTTGCGGGATACTTCAGAGACAGAGTTGCGGGACATTTTGGAGACAGATTTGCGGGAAATTTTGGAGACACAATGGGTGGGGATACTATGGAGAAATAGTTGCAGGACACTTCAGAGACACACTGGCGGGACACTTTGGAGGCACAGTGGGCGGGTACTCTCTCGAGACACAGTGGTGGGATACATTGGAGACACAGTGGAAAAACACTCCAGGGACACAGAGGTCGGGACACTCTGGAGATACAGTGGCGGGACACTCCGGAGAAACAGTAGAGGGACACTCCGGAGATAAATTGTTGGGATACTCCGGAGACACAGTGGGCTGGACAGTCCGGAAACACAGTGGAGGGACACCCCAGAGACAGGGTGGAGGGACACTCTGGAGACACAGTGGGCGGGTCACTCTGGTGACACAGTTGCAGGAAACTCCGCAGACACAGTAGCGGTACACATTGGGTACACAGTGGGAGGGACACTCCGGAGACACAGTGGTGGGACACTCCAGAAACACCGTGGAGGGACGCTCCAGAGACTCAGTGGTGGGACACTCTGGAGACACAGTGGTGGGACACTCCAGAGACAGAGTTGTGGGACACTCTGGAGACACAGTGCCGGGACACTCCGGAGATAGAGTGGTGAGGCATTCCGGGGAGACCGTGGTGGCACACTCTGGAGACACAGTGCAGGCACACTCCAGAGCTACAGAGGTGAGGCACTCTGAGTACACAGTTGAGGCACACTCCGGAGACACAGTGGAGGGAAACTCCGGAGGTACAGTGGTAGGATACCCGGAGACACAGTGGAGGGACACTCTAGAGACTCAGTGGTGGGACACTCTGGAGACACAGTGGTGGGACATTCCAGAGACAGAGTTGTGGGGCACACCAGAGACACAATGGTAGGACACACCTGAGACACAGTGGTAGGACGCTCTGGAGACACAGTGCCGTGACACTCCGGAGCTCAGAGGCGAGGCACTCTGAGTACACAGTTGTGGCACACTCCAGAGACACAGTGGTAGGACATTCCGGAGACACAGTGGCGGGTCACTCGGGAGACACAATGGTTGGACACTCTTGAGATACAGTGGCGGGACACGCCAGAGACACAGTTGTGGGACTCTCTAGAGGAACAGTGGTGGCACACTCCAGAGATACAATGGCGGGACACTCCAGAGACACAAAGGAGGTACACTCTGGAGAAACAGTGGTGGGACACTCTAGAGATACTGTGGCGGGACACTCCAGAGGCACTGTGGTGGGACACTCCAGACAGACAGTCATAGGGCACTCTGGAGACACAGTGGTGGGACACTCCGGAGACACAGTGGCTGCAGTCAATCCGAAGACTCAGTCGGCAGGGACACTCCAGAGACACTGTGGGTGGGTATACTCCGGAGACAAAATGGCGGGACACTCCGGAGATACAGTGTGAGGGATGCTCCGGAGACACAGCGCTGGAACACTCCGGAGACACAATGGTGGGGCACGCCGAGTACACAGTTTAGGCACACTCCGGAGACAAAGTGGGCAGGTCACTCTGGAGAAACAGTGGCGGGACACTCCGGAGACACAGTGGTGGGACACTCCGAAGACAAAGTGGTGTGGCATTCCGGAGACAAAGTGGTGGAACACTCCACAGACAGAGTTGTGGGACATTCTGGAGACACAGTGGTAGGACAAACTGGAGACACAGTGGTAGGATACTCTGGCAACATGATGCCGGGACACTCCGGAGTTACAGTGGCGAGGCACTCTGAGTATGCAGTTGAGGCACACTCCAGAGACACAGTGGAGGGAAGTGCCGGAGACGCAGTGGTAGGACACTCCGGAGACACAGTGGCGGGACACTCTGGAGACACAGTGGTGGGACACTCCGGAGATACAGTGGTGGGTCACTCTGGAGACACAGTTGCGGGACACTCCAGAGACACTGTTGGGCGGGAACACTCCGGAAACACAGTAATGGGACACTCCAGAAGCACGGTGGTGGGACACTGTGGAAACAGTGGCGGGATACTCCAGAGACACAAAGGAGGGACACTCCGGTGAAACAATGGAGGGACATTCCGGAGACACAGTTGCGGTACACTCCGGAGGCACTGTGGTGCAACACTCTGGACATTCAGTGGCAGGACACTCCAGAGGTACTGTGCTGGGATACTTCGGATACCCAGTCGTGGGGCACTTTGGAGACACAGTGGGCACTCAGAGAAACAGTGGGTGGGAACACTCCGGAAGCCTGGTGGTGGGTCACTCGGGAGACACAGTGGCAGGACAAACCGGAGACACAGTGATAGGACACTCTGGAGACACAGTGCTGGGACACTCCAGAGATACAGTGGTGGGGCACGCCGAGTACACAGTTTAGGCACACTCCGGAGACACAGTGGGCGGGGTCACTCTGGAGAAACAGTGGCGGGACACTCCGGAGACACTGTGGTGGGACACTCTGGAGACAAAGTGGAGGGGCATTCCGGAGACAAAGTGGTGGGACACTCCAGAGACAGAGTTGTGGGACACCCCGGAGACACAGTGGTAGGACAACCGGAGACACAGTGGTAGGACACTCTGGAGACACAGTGGTAGGACACTCTGGCGACATGATGCCGGGACACTCTGGAGTTACAGTGGCGAGGCACTCTGAGTACGCAGTTGAGGCACACTCCAGAGACACAGTGGAGGGAAGTGCCGGAGACGCAGTGGTAGGACACTCCAGAGACACAGTGGTGCGACACTCTGGACATACAGTGGCAGGACACTCCAGAGGTACTGTGCTGGGATACTCCGGAGACCCAGTCATGGGGCACTTTGGAGACACAGTGGTGGGACACTCCAGAGAAACAGTTGGTGGGAACACTCTGGAAGCCTGGTGGTGGGTCACTCGGGAGACACAGTGGCAGGACAAACCAGAGCCACAGTGATAGGACACTCTGGAGACACAGTGCCGGGACACTCCAGAGATACAGTGTTGAGGCACTCCGGGGAGACAGTGGCAGGACACTCTGGAGACACAGTGCCGGGACACTCCGGAGCCTTGGAGGCGAGGCACTCTGAGTACACAGTTGAGGCACACTCCGGAGACACAATGAGGGAAACTCAGGAGACACAGTGGTAGGACACACTGGTGACACAGTGGTAGGACACACTGGTGACACAGTGGTAGGACACACTGGTGACACGATGCCAGGACACTCTGGAGTTACAGTGGTGAGGCAGTCTGAGTACACAGTTGAGGCACACTCCAGAGACACAGTTGAGGGAAGCGCCGGAGACACAGTTGTAGGACACTCTGGAGACACAGTGGCGGGACACTCTGGAGACACAGTGGTGGGACACTCTGGAGATACAGTTGTGGGACACTCCGGAAGGCACAATGGGGCACAATGGTGGGACACTCTAGTGATACAGTGGTGGGACTCTCCATAGACACAAAGGAGTGACACTCTGGAGAAACAGTGGCGGGACGCTCCAGAGACACAGTTGCGAGACACTCCGGAGGCATAGTGTTGGGACACTCCAGAGATACTGTGGCGGGACACTGCAGAGGCACTGTGGTGGGACAGTCCAGAGACACAGTCATAGTGCACTCTGGAGACACAGTGGTGGGATACTCCGGAGGCACAGTGGCTGCAGACAATCCGAAGACACAGTTGGCAGGGACACTCCAGAGGCACTGTGGGTGGGAACACTCCGGAGACACAGTAGCGGGACACTCCAGAGTCATGGTTGTGGGACACTCCAGAGACACAGTGGCGGGAAACTCCGGAGATACAGTGGAGAGACACTCAGGAGACAAAGTCAAGGGAGACTCTGGAAACACAGTGGGCGGGGACATTCCGGAGACAAAGTGTATGAGACGCTCCGGAGACACAGCGCTGGGTAACTCCGGAGACACAGTGCCGAGACACTCCGGAGACACAGTGGTGGGGCCCTCCGGGGACACAGTGGGTGAGGACAATCCATTGACACAATGGGCGGGGACACTCCGGAGACACAGTGGAGGGACACTCCGGAGACACAGTGGTGGGACACTTCAGAGACACAGTGGTAGGGCACACCGGAGACAGAGTGGTAGGACACTCTGGACACACTGTGCCGGGACTCTCCGGAGTTACAGTGGCGAGCCACTCTGAGTACACAGTTGAGGCACACTCCATAGACACACTGGAGGGAAGCACCAGGGACACAGTGGTAGGACACTCCGGAGACACAGTAGCGGGGCATTCTGGAGACACAGTAGTGGGACACTCCAGAGCTACAGTGGTGGGTCACTCTGGAGACACATTTGTGGGACACTCCAGAGACACAAAGGAGGGACACTCCAGAGACACTGTTGGGAGGGAACAATCTGGAGACACAGTAGTGGGACACCCCAAAATCATGGTGCTGGGACACTGCGGAAACAGTGGCGGGATAGTCCAGAGACACAAAGGAGGGACACTCCGGAGAAACAGTGCCAGGACATTCCGGAGACACATTTGCGGGACACTCCGGAGGCACAGTGGTGGGACACTCCGGACATACAGTGGCAGGACACGCCAGAGGCACTGTGGTGGGACAGTCCAGAGACACAGTCGTAGTGCACTCTGGAGACACAGTGGTGGGATACTCCGGAGGCACAGTGGCTGCAGACAATCCGAAGACACAGTTGGCAGGGACACTCCAGAGGCACTGTGGGTGGGAAAACTCCGGAGACACAGTAGCGGGACACTCCAGAGTCATGGTGGTGGGACACTCCAGAGACACAGTGGCGGGAAACTCCGGAGATACAGTGGAGAGACACTCAGGAGACAAAGTCAAGGGAGACTCTGGAAACACAGTGGGCGGGGACATTCCGGAGACAAAGTGTATGAGACGCTCCGGAGACACAGCGCTGGGTAACTCCGGAGACACAGTGCCGAGACACTCCGGAGACACAGTGGTGGGGCCCTCCGGGGACACAGTGGGTGAGGACAATCCATTGACACAATGGGCGGGGACACTCCGGAGACACAGTGGAGGGACACTCCGGAGACACAGTAGTGGGACACTTCAGAGACACAGTGGTAGGGCACACCAGAGACAGAGAGGTAGGACACTCTGGACACACTGTGCCGGGACTCTCCGGAGTTACAGTGGCGAGCCACTCTGAGTACACAGTTGAGGCACACTCCATAGACACACTGGAGGGAAGCACCAGGGACACAGTAGTAGGACACTCCGGAGACACAGTAGCGGGACACTCTGGAGACACAGTAGTGGGACACTCCGGAGATACAGTGGTGGGTCACTCTGGAGACACATTTGTGGGACACTCCAGAGACACAAAGGAGGGACACTCCAGAGACACTGTTGGGCGGGAACAATCTGGAGACACAGTAGTGGGACACCCCAAAATCACGGTGGTGGGACACTGCGGAAACAGTGGCAGGATAGTCCAGTGACACAAAGGAGGGACACTCCGGAGAAACAGTGCCGGGACATTCCGGAGACACATTTGTGGGACACTCCAGAGGCACAGTGGTGGGATACTCCAGAGACACAGTCGTAGGGCACTCTGGAGACACAGCTGTGGGACTCTCCAGAGACACAGTGGCTGCGGACAATCTGAAGACCCAGTCGGCAGGGACACTCCAGAGACGCTGTGGGTGGGAACACTCCGGAGTTACGGTGGTGGGGCACTCCAGAGACACAGTGGCATGACACACCGGAGACACAGTGGCAGGACACTCTAGAAACACAGTGCCGGGACACTCCGGATATACAGTGGTGAGGCACTCTGGGGAGACAGTGGCGGGATATTCTGGAGACACAGTGCTGGGACACTCCGGAGCTACAGAGGCGAGGCACTCTGAGTACACAGTTGAAGCACACTCTGGAGACACAGTGGAGGGAAACTCCGGAGACACAGTGGTAGGACACTCTGGAGACACAGCGGTGGGACACTCCAGAGATACAGTGGCGGGACACTCCAGAGACAGAGTTGTGGGACACTCCAGAGACACAGTGGTAGGACATACCGGAGACACAGTGGTGGGACACTCTGGTGACACGATGCCGGGACACTCCGGAGTTACAGTAGAGTGGCACTCTGAGTACACGGTTGAGGCACACTCCAGTGACACGGTGGAGGGAAGCGCTGGAGACACAGTGGTAGGACACTCTGGAGACACAGTGGCAAGACACACCAGAGACACAGTGGTGGGAAGCACCAGATACACAGTGGTAGGACACTCCGGAGACACAGTGGTGGGACACTCTGGTGACACGATGCCGGGACACTCCGGAGTTACAGTAGAGAGGCACTCTGAGTACACTGTTGAGGCACACTCCAGTGAGACAGTGGAGGGAAGCACCAGATACACAGTGGTAGGACACTCCAGAGACACAGTGGCAAGACACTCCAGAGACACAGTGGTGGGACACTCCGGAGATACAGTGGTGGGTCACTCTGGAGACACATTTGCGGGACACTCCAGAGACACAAAGGAGGGACACTCTGGAGAAACAGTGGTGGGACACTCCAGAGACACAGTCGTAGGGCACTCAGGAGACACAGTGGTGGGACACTCCGGAGACACAGTGGCTGCAGACAATCCGAAGACACAGTCGGCAGGGTCACTCCAGAGACAGTTTAAGTGGGAACACTCCGGAGAACAGAAGCGGGACACTCCAGAGTCATGGTGGTGGGACACTCCAGAGACACAGTGGCTAGATGCTCCGGAGATTCAGTGGTGGGACACTCAGGAGAAAAAGTCGAGGGAGACTCTGGAAACACAGCGGGCGGGGATACTCCGGAGACACACTGCTGGGCCACTCTGGAGACACAGTGCCGGGACTCTCTGGAGATACAGTGGTGGGGCACTCTGAGTGCACAGTTGAGGCACACTCCGGAGACACAGTGGGCGGGGACACACTGGAGACACAGCGGTGGGGCTCTCCGGTGACACAGTAGGAGAGGACAGTCCATTGACACAATGGGCGGGGACACTCCGGAGACACAGTGGAGGGACACTCCGGAGGCACAGTGGTGGGACACTCCAGAGACATAGTGGTAGGACACACTGGACACACTGTGCCAGGACTCTCCGGAGTTACAGTGGTTATGCTCTCTGTGTACACAGTTGAGGCACACTCCATAGACAGAGTGGAGGGAAGAGCCGGGGACACAGTGGTAGGACACTTCAGAGACACAGTGGCGGGATTCTCCAGAGGTACAGTGGTGGGTCACTCTGGAGACACAGTTGAGGGACACTCCGGAGACACAAAGGAGGGACACTCCAGGGACACTGTTGGGCGGGAACAATCCAGAGACACAGTAGTGGGACACCCCAGAATCACAGTGGTGTGACACTTTGGAAATGGTGGCGGGAGAGTCCAGAGACACAAAGGAGGGACACTCCAGAGAAACAGTGGTGGGACATTCCGGAGACACAGTTGCAGGACGCACCAGAGGCACAGTGGTGGGACACTCCGGACATACAGTGGCAGGACACTCCAGAGGCACTGTGCTGGGATACTCCAGAGACACAGTCATAGGGCACTCTGGAGACACAGTGGTGGGGCTCTCCAGAGACAGAGTGGTTGCAGACAATCCGAAGACACAGTCGGCAGGGACACTCCAGAGACAATTTGGGTGGGAACACTCCGGAGACACAGTAGCGGGACACTCCAGAGTCATGGTGGTGGGACATTCCAGAGACACAGTGGCAAGATGCTCTGGAGATTCAGTGGTGGTACACTCAGGAGAAAAAGTCGAGGGAGACTCTGGAAACACAGTGGGTGGGGACATTCCGGCGACACAGTTTTTGAGACGCTCTGGAGACACAGTGCTGGGCCACTCCGGAGACACAGTGCCAGGACTCTCCGGAGATACAGTGGTGGGGCACTCCAAGTACACAGTTGAGGCACACTCCGGAGACACAGTGGGCGGGGACACTCTGGAGACACAGTGGTGGGGCTCTCCGGGGACACAGTGGGTGAGGACAGTCCATTGACACAATGGGCAGGGACACTCCAGAGACACAGTGGAGGGACATTCCGGAGACACAGGGGCGGGACACTCCAGAGACAGAGTGGTAGGACACACTGGAGACACAGTGGTAGGACACTCTCGACACACAGTGCCAGGACTCTCCGGAGTTACAGTGGTTAGGCTCTCTGTGAACACAGTTGAGGCACACTCCATAGACACAGTGGAGGGAAGCACTGGGGACACAGTGGTAGGACACTCTGGAGACACAGTGGCGGGACACTCTGGAGACACAGTGGTGGGACACTCTGGAGGCAGAGTGGTGGGACACTCCGGACATACAGTTGCAGGACACTCCAGAGGCACTGTGCTGGGACACTCCAGAGACACTGTTGTAGGGCACTCAGGAGTCACGGTGGTGGGACACTCCGGAGACACAGTGGCAGGACACACCGGAGACACAGTAGTAGGACAGTCTAGAAACACAGTGCCGGGACACTCCGGAGATACAGTGGTGAGGCACTCCGAGGAGAGAGTGGCGGGATATTCTGGAGACACAGTGCCAGGACACTCCGGAGCTAGAAAGGTGAGGCACTCTGAGTACACAGTTGAGGAACACTCCAGAGACACAGTAGAGGGAAGTGCCGGAGACACAGTGGTAGGACATTCCGGAGATACAGTGGCGGGACACTCCAGAGACAGAGTTGTGGGACTTTCCAGAGACACAGTGGTAGGAGACATCGGAGACAAAGTGGTAGGACACTCTGGTGACATGATGCCGGGACACTCCGGAGTTACAATGGCGAGGCCCTCTGAGTACACAGTTGAAGCACACTCCAGAGACACAGTAGAGGGAAGCACCGGAGACAAAGTGGTGGGACACTCTGGAGACACAGTGGTGGGACACTCCGGAGATACAGTGGTGGCACACTCCAGAGACAGAGTTGTGGGACACTCCAGAGACACAGTGGTAGGACACACTGGAGACACAGTGGTGGGACACTCCGGAGATACAGTGGTGGCACACTCCAGAGACAGAGTTGTGGGACACTCCAGAGACACAATGGTAGGACACACTGGAGACACAGTGGTGGGACACTCTGGTGACATGATGCCGGGACACTACGGAGTTACAGTAGCAAGGCACTCTGACTACACAGTTGAGGCACACTCCAGTGACACGGTGGAGGGAAGCGCTGGAGACACAGTGGTAGGACACTCCGGAGACACAGTGGCAGAACACTCCGGAGACACAGTGGTGGGAAGCACCAGATACACATTGGTAGGACACTCCGGAGACACAGTGGCGAGACACTCCGGAGACACAGTGGTGGGACACTCTGGAGATACAGTGGTGGGTCACTCTGGAGACACATTTGTGGGACACTCCAGAGACACAAAGGAGGGACCCTGTGGAGACACAATAGTGGGACAATCAAGAGATATAGTGGTGGGACACTCTGGAGACACAGTAGGTGGGAACACTCCAGAGACAGAGTGGGTTGGGAATTCTGGCAATACAGTGGTGGGACACTCAGTTGACACAGTGGAGGGTCACTTTGGAAACACAGCAGTGGGACACTCCAGAGACACAGTCGCGGGACACTCTAGATGCACAGTGGTGGGCCACTCCGGATGCACAGTGGCAGGACATTCTGGATGCACAATAGAGGGAGACTGGCTGCACAGTGGAGGGACACACTTGATGCACAGTGGCGGGACACACTGGCTGCACAGTGGCAGGACAATCTGGATGCACAGTCGCAGGACACTCTGGATGCACAGTAGTGGGACACTATTTTTGCACAATCGTGGGACACTCTGGGGTTTCCCGCCCACTGTTTCTCCGGAGACACATTAATGGGACACACTGCCAATACATTGACGGGATACTCCTGAGACACAGTGGGCAGGGATACTCCTGGGACACAGTGGCGGGACAATCCCAAGACAGAGAGTGTGGTGACACTCCAGGGATACACTGGCGGGACACTCTGCAGATACAGTGACGGGACACTCTGGAGACACAGTGGTGTAACACTGCAGATACTGTGGGTGGGACAATCCGGAGACACAGTGGGTGGGGAAACTCTGGAGTCACGGTTGTTGGAGTCAATCTGGAACCACAGTGGTAGAACATTCTGGACACAGAGTCGCAGGACAATCCGGGAACACAGTGGCAGGACACTCCGGAGACACAGTATGTTGGGACAATCTGGAGACACAGTTGTGGGACAGTCCAGAGACACAGTGGTGGAATACACTGGATACACAGTGGTGGGAGACTTTGGAGACACATTGGTGGGACACTCAGGAGTCACAGTGGCTGGACATTCCGGGGACACAGTGAATTGACACTCCGGAGACACAGTGAGTTGGGACGCTCCAGAGGCACAGTAGGTGGGGACATTTCCAGAGACACAGTGGCAGGACAGTCTGCAGACACATTGGTGGGGAAATCCAGAGGCCCAGTCGTGGCACACTCCGGAGATACTGTTGGCGGGGACACTCTGGAAACGCAGTGGGTGGGGACACTCTGGGGACACAGTGGGTGGGGGGCACTCTGGAGACAGAGTGGGCAGGGAAACTCCAGAGAAACAGTAGGAGGGCACACTCTGCAGACACAGTGGTGGGCACACTCCAGAGCACCGTGGGCGGGTACACTCTGGAGGCACAGTGGGTGGGGTCACACTGAAGGCACAGTGGGTGCCGAAACTCTGGAGACACAATGGCGGGACACTCTGAAAGCACATTGTGCGGACACACTCTGGATGCACAGTAGTGGGACACTCTGATGCACAGTGGCGGGACACTCTGGATGCAACGTGGTGGGAAACTCTGGATGCACATTGGTGGGACACTTTGGATGCACAGTGGCAGGACACTCTGGAGACTCAGTGGCAGGGCAGTCTGGAGAGAAAGTGACGGGACACACCAAGAACACAGTGGGACGTCACTTCGGAGACACAGTTGGCGGAGAAACTCAGGGCACACAGAGTGTAGGGACTATTTCCGGAGACACAGATTTTGGTAACGGCCCAGCGCAACAGCGGGTGGGGGACACTCCGGAGGCACAGTTGTGGAACACTCTTGATAAACAGAGGAGGGACACTCTGGACGCATAGTGGTGGGACACTCTGAATGCACAAATGGCTGGACACTCTGGATGCACAGTGGCAGGACACTCTGGATAAACAGTGGCGGGACACTCTTGACAAACAGTGGTGAGACATTCTGGATAACGAGTAGGGGGACATTCTGGATGTACAGTGGGGGACACACTGGATGCACAGTGGTGGGAAACTCTGGATGCACAGTGGTGGGAACACTGGATGCACAATGGAGGGGCAATCTGGATGCAAAGGGGGGGGGGGTGGTGGTAAAACTCTTGATGCACAGTGGAGGGGCAATCTGGATGCAAAGAGGAGGGACACTCTGAATGCACAGTGGTGAGACATTCTGTACGTACAGTGGGGGGGCACTCTGGATGCAGTGTCGGGACACTCTGGATGCACACTGGCAGGACACTCTGGATGCTATGGAGAGGGAGACTCTGGTTGTAAAGTGGGTGGACACTCTAGATGCACAGTAGAGGGTCAGCCTGGATGCACAGTGGTGGGATACTCTGGATGCACAGTGGCACGACATTCTGGATGCACAGTGGCGGGACACTGTGGATGTACAGTGGGGGGGACTCTGGATGCAAAGTGGTGGGTCACTCTGTATGCACAGTGGCAGGACACTCTGGATGCACAGTTGCAGGACACTCCGGATGCAAAGTGGCTGGACAGTCTGTATGGACAGTGGCGGGACACTCTGGATGCACAGTCGGTGTGCACTCAGGATGCACAGTGGCTGGACAGTCTGTATAGACAGTGGCGGGACACTCTGGATGCACAATCGCTGTGCACTCGGGATGCACAGCGCCAGGACACTCTGGATGCACAGTGGCGGGACAATCTGGATGCACAGTGGTGGGACACTCTGGATGCACAATCGCTGTGCACTCTGGATGCACAGTGGAGGGACACGCTGGATGCACAGTGGTGGGACACTCTGCATGCACAGTGGTGGGATACTCTGGATGCACAGGGTGTGACACTCTGGATGCACAGTCGCGGGACACTCTGGACGCACAGTTGCATGACACTCTGGATGCACAGTTGCAGGATACACTGAATACACAGTGGCGGACCACTCCGAATGCACGGTGGAGCGACACTCTGGAGGGAAATTGCTGGGAGACACTCGATGCCCAGTGGAGGGAGACTATGGATGCACAGTGGAGGGACACTCTGGATAAACAATGATGGGACCCTCTGGATAAACAATGGCGGGACACTGGATAAACAGTGGTGGGACATTCTGGATAAAGAGTGGGGTCACTCTTGATAAAGAGTTGGTGGACACTCTGGATGCACAGTGGGGGACACTCTGATGCACAGTGGCTGGACACTCTGGATAAACAGTGGCGGGACACTCTGGATAAAGAGTGGGGTCACTCTCGATAAAGTGTTGGTGGACAGTCTGGATGCACAATGGGGGACACGCTGGATGCACAGTGGTGGGACACTCTGGATGTACAGTGGCGGGACACTCTGGATGCACAGTTGCAGGATACACTGAATGCACAGTGGTGGGCCACTCTGAATGCACGGTGGAGAGACACTCTGGAGGGAAATTGGTGGGACACTCTGGATGTACAGTGGCGGGACACTCTGGATGCACAGTGGCAAGACACTCTGGATGCACAGTGTCGATACACTCTGGATGCACAGTGGTGGGACACTCAGGATGCACAGTGGCAGGACACTCTGAATGCACATTGCCAGGAAACTCTGGATGTACAGTTGCGTAACACTCTGGACGCACAGTTGCAGGATAAACTGAATGCACAGTGGTGGGCCACTCTGAATGCACGGTGGAGAGACACTCTGGAGGGAAATTGGTGGGACACTCTTGATGCACAGTGGAGGGAGACTCTGGATGCACAGTGGTGGGACACTCTGGATGTACAGTGGCGGGACACTCTGGATGCACAGTGGCAAGACACTCTGATGCACAGTGGCGGGAAACTCTGGATGAACAGTGGCAGGACACACTGAATGCACATTGCCAGGACAATCTGGATGTACAGTGGCAGGACACTCTTTATTCACAGTGGCAAGACACGCTGGATGCACTGTGTCGGGACACTCTGGATGCACTGTGGCATGACCCTCTGGATGCACAGTGGTGGGACAGTCTGGATGCACAGTGGTGGGACACTATTGATGCACAGTGGAAAGACCCTCTAGATGCACAGTGGCTGGACTCACTGGATGCACAGTGGCTGGACACTCTGTATGCATTGTTGCGGGACACTCTGGATGCACAGTGGAGGGTCACTCTAGATACACAGTGGTGGGACACTATGGATGCACAGTGGTGGGACACTCTGGATGCACATTGGACGGATACTCTTGATGCACAGTGAGGGGAAACTCTGGATGCAAAGTGGAGGGAGACTCTGGATGCAAAGCTGATGGACACTCAGGATGCACAGTGGAGGGTCACTCTGGTTGCACAGTGGCGGGAAACTATGGATGCACAGTGGTGGGGCACTCTGGATGCACAGTGGCAAGACACTCTGATGCACAGTGGCGGGAAACTCTGGATGAACAGTGGCAGGACACACTGAATGCACATTGCCAGGACAATCTGGATGTACAGTGGCAGGACACTCTTTATTCACAGTGGCAAGACACGCTGGATGCACTGTGTCGGGACACTCTGGATGCACTGTGGCATGACCCACTGGATGCACAGTGGTGGGACAGTCTGGATGCACAGTGGTGGGACACTATTGATGCACAGTGGAAAGACCCTCTAGATGCACAGTGGCTGGACTCACTGGATGCACAGTGGCTGGACACGCTGTATGCATTGTTGCGGGACACTCTGGATGCACAGTGGAGGGTCACTCTAGATACACAGTGGTGGGACACTATGGATGCACAGTGGTGGGACACTCTGGATGCACATTGGACGGATACTCTTGATGCACAGTGAGGGGAAACTCTGGATGCAAAGTGGAGGGAGACTTTGGATGCAAAGCTGATGGACACTCAGGATGCACAGTGGAGGGTCACTCTGGTTGCACAGTGGCGGGAACTATGGATGCACAGTGGTGGGGCACTCTGGATAAACAGTGGCGGTACACTCTGGATAAACAAATGCGGGACATTCTGGATAAAGAGAGGGGGACATTCTGGATAAAGAGTGGCGGGACACTCTGGATGCACAGTGGGGGAAAATCTGGATGCACAGTGCTGGGAACTCTAGATGCACAGTGGAGGGTCACGCTGGATGTACAGTGGTGGGACCCTCTGGATGCATGGTGGCAGGACACTCTGGAAGCACAGTGGCGGGACACTCTGGATGCACAGTCGCCGGCCCCTCATGATGCACAGTGGCGGGACACTCTGGATGTACAGTGGAGGGACACTTTAGAGGCAAAGTGGCTGGACACACTGGAGGCACATTGGCTGGACACTCTGTATGCACAGTAGTGGGACACTATGGATGCACTGTGGCATGACCCTCTGGATGCACAGTGGTGGGACAGTCTGGATGCACAGTGGCAAGACACTGATGCACAGTGGCGGGAAACTCTGGATGAACAGTGGCAGGACACACTGAATGCACATTGCCAGGACAATCTGGATGTACAGTGGCAGGACACTCTTTATTCACAGTGGCAAGACACGCTGGATGCACTGTGTCGGGACACTCTGGATGCACTGTGGCATGACCCACTGGATGCACAGTGGTGGGACAGTCTGGATGCACAGTGGTGGGACACTATTGATGCACAGTGGAAAGACCCTCTAGATGCACAGTGGCTGGACTCACTGGATGCACAGTGGCTGGACACTCTGTATGCATTGTTGCGGGACACTCTGGATGCATAGTGGAGGGTCACTCTAGATACACAGTGGTGGGACACTATGGATGCACAGTGGTGGGACACTCTGGATGCACATTGGACGGATACTCTTGATGCACAGTGAGGGGAAACTCTGGATGCAAAGTGGAGGGAGACTTTGGATTCAAAGCTGATGGACACTCAGGATGCACAGTGGAGGGTCACTCTGGTTGCACAGTGGCGGGAACTATGGATGCACAGTGGTGGGGCACTCTGGATAAACAGTGGCGGTACACTCTGGATAAACAAATGCGGGACATTCTGGATAAAGAGAGGGGGACATTCTGGATAAAGAGTGGCGGGACACTCTGGATGCACAGTGGGGGAAAATCTGGATGCACAGTGCTGGGAACTCTAGATGCACAGTGGAGGGTCACGCTGGATGTACAGTGGTGGGACCCTCTGGATGCATGGTGGCAGGACACTCTGGAAGCACAGTGGCGGGACACTCTGGATGCACAGTCGCCGGCCCCTCATGATGCACAGTGGTGGGACACTCTGGATGTACAGTGGAGGGACACATTAGAGGCAAAGTGGCTGGACACACTGGAGGCACATTGGCTGGACACTCTGTATGCACAGTAGTGGGACACTATGGATGCACAGAGGTGGGACACTCTGGAAGCAAAGCGGATGGACACTCTGGAAGAACAGTGGAGGGGCATTCTGGATGCACAGTGGAGGGGCATTCTGGATGCACAGTGGTGGGACACTCTGGATGCACAGTGGTGGGACCCTCTAAATGCACAGTGGCTGGGCACTCTGGATGCACAGTTGCGGGACACTCTGGATGCACATTTGGAGGGACACTATGAATGCACAGTGGGGGACACTATGAATGTACAGTGATGGGATACTCTAGATGCACAGTGGAGGGACACTCTGGAGGCACAGTTGAGGGACACTCTGTATGCACAGTGGGGGAACCTCTGGATGCTATGGGGAGGGAGAATCTGGTTGCAAAGTGGGTGGACACTCTGGATGCACAGTGGAGTGTCACCCTGGATGCACAGTGGTGGGACACTCAGGATGTACAGTGGCACTACATTCTGGATGCACAGTGGCAGGACACTCTGGATGTACAGTGGGTGCACTCTGGATGCAAAGTGGTAGGTCACTCTGTATGCACAGTGGTGGGACAAGCAGGATGCAGAGTGGCAGGACACTCTGGATGCACAGTTACAGGACACTCCGGATGCACAGAGGCTGGACAGTCCTTATGGACAGTGACGGGACACTCTGGATGCACAGTCGCTGTGCACTCTGGATGCACAGTGGAGGGACACTCTGGATGCACAGCGATGGGATACTCAGTATGCACAGTGGTGGGACACTCTGGATGCACATCGCGGGACACTCTGGGTGCACAGTTGCGGGACACACTGGAAGAACAGTAGCAGGATACAGTGGATGCCCAGTGGTGGGACACTCTGAATGCATGGAGGAGAGACACTCTGGAGGGAAATTGATGGAACACTCTGGATGCAGAATGGAGAGAGACACTGGGATGCACAGTGCAGGGACACTCTGTATGAACAGTGGCGGGACACTCTGGATAAGCAGTGGCGGGACTCTCTGGATAAATAGTGGTGGGAAATTCTGGATAAAGAGTGGGGTTACTCTCGATAAAGTGTTGGTGGACAATCCGGATGCACAGTGGGGGACACTCTGGTGCACAGTGGCTGGACACTCTGGATAAACAGTGGCGGGACACGCTGAACAAACAATGGTGGGACATGCTGGATAAAGAGTGGGGTCTCTCTCGATAAAAATTTGGTGGACACTCTGGATGCACAGTGGGGGACACTCTGGATGCACAGTGGTGGTACACTCTGGATGTACAGTGGTGGGACATTCTGGATGTAGAGTGGTGGGTCACACTGAATGCACAGTGGCAAGACACTCTGGATGCACAGTAGTGGGACACTCTGGATGCACAGTGGACGGATACACTGGATGCACAGCAGTGGGACACTCTGGATGCACAGCGGTGGGACACTCTGGATGCACATTTGGAGGACACTCTGGATGCACAGTGGGGGACACTATGAATGTAGAGTGATGGGATACTCTGGATGCACAGTGGAGGGACACTCTGGATGCGCAGTGGAGGGACACTCTGGATGCACAATGGGGGAACCTTTGGATGCTATGGAGCAGGAGACTGGTTGTAAAGCAGGTGGCCACTCTGGATCTACAGTGGAGGGTCACCCTGGATGCACAGTGGAGAGACACTTTGGATGCACTGTGGGGGGGGGGGGACTCTGGATGCAAAGTTGTGGGTCACTCTGTATGCACAGTGGTGGGACACTCTGGATGCACAGTTGCAGGACACTCCAGATGCACCATGGCTGGATAGTCTGTATGGACAGTGGTGGGACACTCTGGATGCACAGCGGCACGACATTCTGGGTGCACAGTCGCGGGACACTCTGGGTGCACAGTTGCGGGACACACTGGATGCACAGTTGCAGGATACAGTGAATGCCCAGTGGCGGGACACTCTGAATGCATGGAGGAGAGACACTCTGGAGGGAAATTGAGGGGACACTCTGGATGCAGAGTGGAGGGAGACACTGGATACACAGTGCAGGGATACTCTGTATAAACAGTGGCGGGACACTCTGGACGCACAGTCGCTGTGCACTCTGGATGCACAGTGGTGGGACACTTTGGATGCACATCGAGGGACACTCTGGATGCACAGTCGCAGGATACTCTGGTGCACAGTGGCTGGACACACTGGACAAACAGTGGCAGGACACGCAGAATAAACAGTGGTGTGACATTCTGGATAAAGAGTGTGGTCTCTCTCGATAAAGATTTGGTGGACACTCTGGATGCACAGTGGGGGACACTCTGGATGCACAGTGGTGGGACACTCTGGATGTACAGTGGTGGGACATTCTGGATGTAGAGTGGTGGGTCACACTGAATGCACAGTGGCAAGACACTCTGGATGCACAGTAGTGGGAAACTCTGGATGCACAGTAGTCGGACACTCTGGATGCACAGTGGACGGATATTCTGGATGCACAGTGAGGGGAATCTCTGGATGCAAAGTGGAGGGAGACTCTGGATCTAAAGCCAAAGGACACTCAGGATGCACAGCGGAGGTTCACTCTGGTTGCACAGTGGTGGGAAACTATGGATGCAAAGTGGTGGGACACTCTGGATAAACAGTGGTGGTACACTCTGGAAAAACAATTGCGGGAAATTCTGGATAAAGAGTTGGGGGGACACTCCGTATAAAGAGTGGGCAGCCACTCTGGATGCACAGAGGTGGGACAATCTGGATGCTCAGTGGTGGGAACTCTGGATGCACAGTTGCAGGACACTCCGGATGCACAAAGGCTGGACAGTCTTTATGGACAGTGGCGGGACACTCTGGATGCACAGTCGCTGTGCACTCTGGATGCACAGTGGAGGGACACTCTGGATGCACAGCGATGGGATACTCAGTATGCACAGTGGTGGGACACTCTGGATGCACATCGCGGGATACTCTGTGTGCACAGTTGCGGGACACACTGGATGAACAGTAGAAGGATACAGTGGATGCCCAGTGGTGGGACACTCTGAATGCATGGAGGAGAGACACTCTGGAGGGAAATTGATAGGACACTCTGGATGCAGAGTGAAGGGAGGCACTGGGATGCACAGTGCAGGGACACTCTGTATGAACAGTGGCGGGACACTCTGGATAAGCAGTGGCGGGACTCTCTGGATAAATAGTGGTGGGACATTCTGGATAAAGTGTGGGGTTACTCTCGATAAAGTGTTGGTGGACAATCCGGATGCACAGTGGGGTACACTCTGGTGCACAGTGGCTGGACACTCTGGATAAACAGTGGAGGGAGACGCCGAATAAACAGTGGTGGGACATTCTGGATAAAGAGCGGGGTCTCTCTCGATAAAGATTTGGTGGACACTCTGGATACACAGTGGGGGACACTCTGGATGCACAGTGGTCGGACACTCTGGATGCACAGTGGACGGATACTCTGGATGCAGAGTGAGGGAATCTCTGGATGCAAAGTGGAGGGATACTTTGGATCTAAAGCCAAAGGACACTCAGGATGCACAGCGGAGGTTCACTCTGGTTGCACAGTGGCGGGAAACTATGGATGCACAGTGGTGGGACACTCTGGATAAACAGTGGTGGTACACTCTTGAAAAACATTTGCGGGAAATTCTGGATAAAGAGTGGGGGGACACTCCGTATAAAGAGTGGGGGGCCACTCTGGATGCACAGAAGTGGGACAATCTGGATACTCAGTGGTGGGAACTCTGGATGCACAGTGGAGGGATATGCAGGATGTACAGTGGCGGGACACTCTGGATGTATTGTGGCAGGACACTCTGGATGCACAGTGGGGGACACTATGAATGTAGAGTGATGGGATACTCTGGATGCACAGTGGAGGGACACTCTGGATGCGCAGTGGAGGGACACTCTGGATGCACAATGGGGGAACCTTTGGATGCTATGGGGCAGGAGACTGGTTGTAAAGCAGGTGGCCACTCTGGATCTACAGTGGAGGGTCACCCTGGATGCACAGTGGAGAGACACTTTGGATGCACAGTGGGGGGGACTCTGGATGCAAAGTTGTGGGTCACTCTGTATGCACAGTGGTGGGACACTCTGGATACACAGTTGCAGGACACTCCAGATGCACCATGGCTGGACAGTCTGTATGGACAGTGGTGGGACACTCTGGATGCACAGCGGCATGACATTCTGGATGCACAGTCGCGGGACACTCTGGGTGCACAGTTGCGGGACACACTGGATGCACAGTTGCAGGATACAGTGAATGCCCAGTGGCGGGACACTCTGAATGCATGGAGGAGAGACACTCTGGAGGGAAATTGAGGGGACACTCTGGATGCAGAGTGGAGGGAGACACTGGATACACAGTGCAGGGATACTCTGTATAAACAGTGGCGGGACACTCTGGACGCACAGTCGCTGTGCACTCTGGATGCACAGTGGTGGGACACTTTGGATGCACATCGAGGGACACTCTGGATGCACAGAGGTGGGACACTCTGGAAGCAAAGCGGATGGACACTCTGGAAGAACAGTGGAGGGGCATTCTGGATGCACAGTGGAGGGGCATTCTGGATGCACAGTGGTGGGACACTCTGGATGCACAGTGGTGGGACCCTCTAAATGCACAGTGGCTGGGCACTCTGGATGCACAGTTGCGGGACACTCTGGATGCACATTTGGAGGGACACTATGAATGCACAGTGGGGGACACTATGAATGTACAGTGATGGGATACTCTAGATGCACAGTGGAGGGACACTCTGGAGGCACAGTTGAGGGACACTCTGTATGCACAGTGGGGGAACCTCTGGATGCTATGGGGAGGGAGAATCTGGTTGCAAAGTGGGTGGACACTCTGGATGCACAGTGGAGTGTCACCCTGGATGCACAGTGGTGGGACACTCAGGATGTACAGTGGCACTACATTCTGGATGCACAGTGGCAGGACACTCTGGATGTACAGTGGGTGCACTCTGGATGCAAAGTGGTAGGTCACTCTGTATGCACAGTGGTGGGACAAGCAGGATGCAGAGTGGCAGGACACTCTGGATGCACAGTTACAGGACACTCCGGATGCACAGAGGCTGGACAGTCCTTATGGACAGTGACGGGACACTCTGGATGCACAGTCGCTGTGCACTCTGGATGCACAGTGGAGGGACACTCTGGATGCACAGCGATGGGATACTCAGTATGCACAGTGGTGGGACACTCTGGATGCACATCGCGGGATACTCTGGGTGCACAGTTGCGGGACACACTGGATGAACAGTAGAAGGATACAGTGGATGCCCAGTGGTGGGACACTCTGAATGCATGGAGGAGAGACACTCTGGAGGGAAATTGATGGGACACTCTGGATGCAGAGTGAAGTGAGGCACTGGGATGCACAGTGCAGGGACACTCTGTATGAACAGTGGCGGGACACTCTGGATAAGCAGTGGCGGGACTCTCTGGATAAATAGTGGTGGGGCATTCTGGATAAAGAGTGGGGTTACTCTCGATAAAGTGTTGGTGGACAATCCGGATGCACAGTGGGGTACACTCTGGTGCACAGTGGCTGGACACTCTGGATAAACAGTGGTGGGAGACGCCGAATAAACAGTGGTGGGACATTCTGGATAAAGAGCGGGGTCTCTCTCGATAAAGATTTGGTGGACACTCTGGATACACAGTGGGGGACACTCTGGATGCACAGTGGTCGGACACTCTGGATGCACAGTGGACGGATACTCTGGATGCAGAGTGAGGGAATCTCTGGATGCAAAGTGGAGGGATACTTTGGATCTAAAGCCAAAGGACACTCAGGATGCACAGCGGAGGTTCACTCTGGTTGCACAGTGGTGGGAAACTATGGATGCACAGTGGTGGGACACTCTGGATAAACAGTGGTGGTACACTCTTGAAAAACATTTGCGGGAAATTCTGGATAAAGAGTGGGGGGACACTCCGTATAAAGAGTGGGGGGCCACTCTGGATGCACAGAAGTGGGACAATCTGGATACTCAGTGGTGGGAACTCTGGATGCACAGTGGAGGGATATGCAGGATGTACAGTGGCGGGACACTCTGGATGTATTGTGGCAGGACACTCTGGATGCACAGTGGGGGACACTATGAATGTAGAGTGATGGGATACTCTGGATGCACAGTGGAGGGACACTCTGGATGCGCAGTGGAGGGACACTCTGGATGCACAATGGGGGAACCTTTGGATGCTATGGGGCAGGAGACTGGTTGTAAAGCAGGTGGCCACTCTGGATCTACAGTGGAGGGTCACCCTGGATGCACAGTGGAGAGACACTTTGGATGCACAGTGGGGGGGACTCTGGATGCAAAGTTGTGGGTCACTCTGTATGCACAGTGGTGGGACACTCTGGATACACAGTTGCAGGACACTCCAGATGCACCATGGCTGGACAGTCTGTATGGACAGTGGTGGGACACTCTGGATGCACAGCGGCATGACATTCTGGATGCACAGTCGCGGGACACTCTGGGTGCACAGTTGCGGGACACACTGGATGCACAGTTGCAGGATACAGTGAATGCCCAGTGGCGGGACACTCTGAATGCATGGAGGAGAGACACTCTGGAGGGAAATTGAGGGGACACTCTGGATGCAGAGTGGAGGGAGACACTGGATACACAGTGCAGGGATACTCTGTATAAACAGTGGCGGGACACTCTGGACGCACAGTCGCTGTGCACTCTGGATGCACAGTGGTGGGACACTTTGGATGCACATCGAGGGACACTCTGGATGCACAGTCGCAGGATACTCTGGTGCACAGTGGCTGGACACACTGGACAAACAGTGGCAGGACACGCAGAATAAACAGTGGTGTGACATTCTGGATAAAGAGTGTGGTCTCTCTCGATAAAGATTTGGTGGACACTCTGGATGCACAGTGGGGGACACTCTGGATGCACAGTGGTGGGACACTCTGGATGTACAGTGGTGGGACATTCTGGATGTAGAGTGGTGGGTCACACTGAATGCACAGTGGCAAGACACTCTGGATGCACAGTAGTGGGAAACTCTGGATGCACAGTAGTCGGACACTCTGGATGCACAGTGGACGGATATTCTGGATGCACAGTGAGGGGAATCTCTGGATGCAAAGTGGAGGGAGACTCTGGATCTAAAGCCAAAGGACACTCAGGATGCACAGCGGAGGTTCACTCTGGTTGCACAGTGGTGGGAAACTATGGATGCAAAGTGGTGGGACACTCTGGATAAACAGTGGTGGTACACTCTGGAAAAACAATTGCGGGAAATTCTGGATAAAGAGTTGGGGGGACACTCCGTATAAAGAGTGGGCAGCCACTCTGGATGCACAGAGGTGGGACAATCTGGATGCTCAGTGGTGGGAACTCTGGATGCACAGTTGCAGGACACTCCGGATGCACAAAGGCTGGACAGTCTTTATGGACAGTGGCGGGACACTCTGGATGCACAGTCGCTGTGCACTCTGGATGCACAGTGGAGGGACACTCTGGATGCACAGCGATGGGATACTCAGTATGCACAGTGGTGGGACACTCTGGATGCACATCGCGGGATACTCTGTGTGCACAGTTGCGGGACACACTGGATGAACAGTAGAAGGATACAGTGGATGCCCAGTGGTGGGACACTCTGAATGCATGGAGGAGAGACACTCTGGAGGGAAATTGATAGGACACTCTGGATGCAGAGTGAAGGGAGGCACTGGGATGCACAGTGCAGGGACACTCTGTATGAACAGTGGCGGGACACTCTGGATAAGCAGTGGCGGGACTCTCTGGATAAATAGTGGTGGGACATTCTGGATAAAGTGTGGGGTTACTCTCGATAAAGTGTTGGTGGACAATCCGGATGCACAGTGGGGTACACTCTGGTGCACAGTGGCTGGACACTCTGGATAAACAGTGGAGGGAGACGCCGAATAAACAGTGGTGGGACATTCTGGATAAAGAGCGGGGTCTCTCTCGATAAAGATTTGGTGGACACTCTGGATACACAGTGGGGGACACTCTGGATGCACAGTGGTCGGACACTCTGGATGCACAGTGGACGGATACTCTGGATGCAGAGTGAGGGAATCTCTGGATGCAAAGTGGAGGGATACTTTGGATCTAAAGCCAAAGGACACTCAGGATGCACAGCGGAGGTTCACTCTGGTTGCACAGTGGCGGGAAACTATGGATGCACAGTGGTGGGACACTCTGGATAAACAGTGGTGGTACACTCTTGAAAAACATTTGCGGGAAATTCTGGATAAAGAGTGGGGGGACACTCCGTATAAAGAGTGGGGGGCCACTCTGGATGCACAGAAGTGGGACAATCTGGATACTCAGTGGTGGGAACTCTGGATGCACAGTGGAGGGATATGCAGGATGTACAGTGGCGGGACACTCTGGATGTATTGTGGCAGGACACTCTGGATGCACAGTGGGGGACACTATGAATGTAGAGTGATGGGATACTCTGGATGCACAGTGGAGGGACACTCTGGATGCGCAGTGGAGGGACACTCTGGATGCACAATGGGGGAACCTTTGGATGCTATGGGGCAGGAGACTGGTTGTAAAGCAGGTGGCCACTCTGGATCTACAGTGGAGGGTCACCCTGGATGCACAGTGGAGAGACACTTTGGATGCACAGTGGGGGGGACTCTGGATGCAAAGTTGTGGGTCACTCTGTATGCACAGTGGTGGGACACTCTGGATACACAGTTGCAGGACACTCCAGATGCACCATGGCTGGACAGTCTGTATGGACAGTGGTGGGACACTCTGGATGCACAGCGGCATGACATTCTGGATGCACAGTCGCGGGACACTCTGGGTGCACAGTTGCGGGACACACTGGATGCACAGTTGCAGGATACAGTGAATGCCCAGTGGCGGGACACTCTGAATGCATGGAGGAGAGACACTCTGGAGGGAAATTGAGGGGACACTCTGGATGCAGAGTGGAGGGAGACACTGGATACACAGTGCAGGGATACTCTGTATAAACAGTGGCGGGACACTCTGGACGCACAGTCGCTGTGCACTCTGGATGCACAGTGGTGGGACACTTTGGATGCACATCGAGGGACACTCTGGATGCACAGAGGTGGGACACTCTGGAAGCAAAGCGGATGGACACTCTGGAAGAACAGTGGAGGGGCATTCTGGATGCACAGTGGAGGGGCATTCTGGATGCACAGTGGTGGGACACTCTGGATGCACAGTGGTGGGACCCTCTAAATGCACAGTGGCTGGGCACTCTGGATGCACAGTTGCGGGACACTCTGGATGCACATTTGGAGGGACACTATGAATGCACAGTGGGGGACACTATGAATGTACAGTGATGGGATACTCTAGATGCACAGTGGAGGGACACTCTGGAGGCACAGTTGAGGGACACTCTGTATGCACAGTGGGGGAACCTCTGGATGCTATGGGGAGGGAGAATCTGGTTGCAAAGTGGGTGGACACTCTGGATGCACAGTGGAGTGTCACCCTGGATGCACAGTGGTGGGACACTCAGGATGTACAGTGGCACTACATTCTGGATGCACAGTGGCAGGACACTCTGGATGTACAGTGGGTGCACTCTGGATGCAAAGTGGTAGGTCACTCTGTATGCACAGTGGTGGGACAAGCAGGATGCAGAGTGGCAGGACACTCTGGATGCACAGTTACAGGACACTCCGGATGCACAGAGGCTGGACAGTCCTTATGGACAGTGACGGGACACTCTGGATGCACAGTCGCTGTGCACTCTGGATGCACAGTGGAGGGACACTCTGGATGCACAGCGATGGGATACTCAGTATGCACAGTGGTGGGACACTCTGGATGCACATCGCGGGATACTCTGGGTGCACAGTTGCGGGACACACTGGATGAACAGTAGAAGGATACAGTGGATGCCCAGTGGTGGGACACTCTGAATGCATGGAGGAGAGACACTCTGGAGGGAAATTGATGGGACACTCTGGATGCAGAGTGAAGTGAGGCACTGGGATGCACAGTGCAGGGACACTCTGTATGAACAGTGGCGGGACACTCTGGATAAGCAGTGGCGGGACTCTCTGGATAAATAGTGGTGGGGCATTCTGGATAAAGAGTGGGGTTACTCTCGATAAAGTGTTGGTGGACAATCCGGATGCACAGTGGGGTACACTCTGGTGCACAGTGGCTGGACACTCTGGATAAACAGTGGTGGGAGACGCCGAATAAACAGTGGTGGGACATTCTGGATAAAGAGCGGGGTCTCTCTCGATAAAGATTTGGTGGACACTCTGGATACACAGTGGGGGACACTCTGGATGCACAGTGGTCGGACACTCTGGATGCACAGTGGACGGATACTCTGGATGCAGAGTGAGGGAATCTCTGGATGCAAAGTGGAGGGATACTTTGGATCTAAAGCCAAAGGACACTCAGGATGCACAGCGGAGGTTCACTCTGGTTGCACAGTGGTGGGAAACTATGGATGCACAGTGGTGGGACACTCTGGATAAACAGTGGTGGTACACTCTTGAAAAACATTTGCGGGAAATTCTGGATAAAGAGTGGGGGGACACTCCGTATAAAGAGTGGGGGGCCACTCTGGATGCACAGAAGTGGGACAATCTGGATACTCAGTGGTGGGAACTCTGGATGCACAGTGGAGGGATATGCAGGATGTACAGTGGCGGGACACTCTGGATGTATTGTGGCAGGACACTCTGGATGCACAGTGGGGGACACTATGAATGTAGAGTGATGGGATACTCTGGATGCACAGTGGAGGGACACTCTGGATGCGCAGTGGAGGGACACTCTGGATGCACAATGGGGGAACCTTTGGATGCTATGGGGCAGGAGACTGGTTGTAAAGCAGGTGGCCACTCTGGATCTACAGTGGAGGGTCACCCTGGATGCACAGTGGAGAGACACTTTGGATGCACAGTGGGGGGGACTCTGGATGCAAAGTTGTGGGTCACTCTGTATGCACAATGGTGGAACACTCTGGATACACAGTTGCAGGACACTCCAGATGCACCATGGCTGGACAGTCTGTATGGACAGTGGTGGGACACTCTGGATGCACAGCGGCATGACATTCTGGATGCACAGTCGCGGGACACTCTGGGTGCACAGTTGCGGGACACACTGGATGCACAGTTGCAGGATACAGTGAATGCCCAGTGGCGGGACACTCTGAATGCATGGAGGAGAGACACTCTGGAGGGAAATTGAGGGGACACTCTGGATGCAGAGTGGAGGGAGACACTGGATACACAGTGCAGGGATACTCTGTATAAACAGTGGCGGGACACTCTGGACGCACAGTCGCTGTGCACTCTGGATGCACAGTGGTGGGACACTTTGGATGCACATCGAGGGACACTCTGGATGCACAGTCGCAGGATACTCTGGTGCACAGTGGCTGGACACACTGGACAAACAGTGGCAGGACACACAGAATAAACAGTGGTGTGACATTCTGGATAAAGAGTGTGGTCTCTCTCGATAAAGATTTGGTGGACACTCTGGATGCACAGTGGGGGACACTCTGGATGCACAGTGGTGGGACACTCTGGATGTACAGTGGTGGGACATTCTGGATGTAGAGTGGTGGGTCACACTGAATGCACAGTGGCAAGACACTCTGGATGCACAGTAGTGGGAAACTCTGGATGCACAGTAGTCGGACACTCTGGATGCACAGTGGACGGATATTCTGGATGCACAGTGAGGGGAATCTCTGGATGCAAAGTGGAGGGAGACTCTGGATCTAAAGCCAAAGGACACACAGGATGCACAGCGGAGGTTCACTCTGGTTGCACAGTGGTGGGAAACTATGGATGCACAGTGGTGGGACACTCTGGATAAACAGTGGTGGTACACTCTGGAAAAACAATTGCGGGAAATTCTGGATAAAGAGTTGGGGGGACACTCTGTATAAAGAGTGGGCAGCCACTCTGGATGCACAGAGGTGGGACAATCTGGATGCTCAGTGGTGGGAACTCTGGATGCACAGTTGCAGGACACTCCGGATGCACAGAGGCTGGACAGTCTTTATGGACAGTGGCGGGACACTCTGGATGCACAGTCGCTGTGCACTCTGGATGCACAGTGGAGGACACTCTGGATGCATAGCGATGGGATACTCAGTATGCACAGTGGTGGGACACTCTGGATGCACATCGCGGGATACTCTGGGTGCACAGTTGTGGGACACACTGGATGAACAGTAGAAGGATACAGTGGATGCCCAGTGGTGGGACACTCTGAATGCATGGAGGAGAGACACTCTGGAGGGAAATTGATGGGACACTCTGGATGCAGAGTGAAGGGAGGCACTGGGATGCACAGTGCAGGGACACTCTGTATGAACAGTGGCGGGACACTCTGGATAAGCAGTGGCGGGACTCTCTGGACAAATAGTGGTGGGACATTCTGGATAAAGAGTGGAGTTACTCTCGATAAAGTGTTGGTGGACAATCCGGATGCACAGTGGGGTACACTCTGGTGCACAGTGGCTGGACACTCTGGATAAACAGTGGTGGGAGACGCCGAATAAACAGTGGTGGGACATTCTGGATAAAGAGCGGGGTCTCTCTCGATAAAGATTTGGTGGACACTCTGGATACACAGTGGGGGACACTCTGGATGCACAGTGGTGGGACACTCTGGATGTACAGTGGTGGGACATTCTGGATGTAGAGTGGTGGGTCACACTGAATGCACAGTGGCAAGACACTCTGGATGCACAGTGGTGGGACACTCTGGATGCACAGTGGTCGGACACTCTGGATGCACAGTGGACGGATACTCTGGATGCAGAGTGAGGGAATCTCTGGATGCAAAGTGGAGGGATACTCTGGATCTAAAGCCAAAGGACACTCAGGATGCACAGCGGAGGTTCACTCTGGTTGCACAGTGGCGGGAAACTATGGATGCACAATGGTGGGACACTCTGGATAAACAGTGGTGGTACACTCTTGAAAAACAATTGCGGGAAATTCTGGATAAAGAGTGGGGGGACACTCCGTATAAAGAGTGGGGGGCCACTCTGGATGCACAGAAGTGGGACAATCTGGATACTCAGTGGTGGGAACTCTGGATGCACTGTGGAGGGATATGCAGGATGTACAGTGGCGGGACACTCTGGATGTATTGTGGCAGGACGCTCTGGAAGCACAGTGGTGGGAAACTATAGCTGAACAGTGATGGGACATTATGGAAGCAAAGCAGATGTACACTCTGGAAGCACTGTTTAGGGGCACTCTGGATGCACAGCGGTGGGACACTCTGGATGCACAGCAGTGGGACACTCTGGATGCACATTTGGAGGACACTCTGGATGCACAGTGGGGGACACTATGAATGTAGAGTGATGGGATACTCTGGATGCACAGTGGAGGGACACTCTGGATGCACAATGGGGGAACCTCTGGATGCTATGGGGCAGGAGACTGGTTGTAAAGCGGGTGGCCACTCTGGATCTACAGTGGAGGGTCACCCTGGATGCACAGTGGGGGACACTCTGGATGCACAGTGGTGGGACACTCTGGATGTACAGTGGTGGGACATTCTGGATGTAGAGTGGTGGGTCACACTGAATGCACAGTGGCAAGACACTCTGGATGCACAGTAGTGGGAAACTCTGGATGCACAGTAGTCGGACACTCTGGATGCACAGTGGACGGATATTCTGGATGCACAGTGAGGGGAATCTCTGGATGCAAAGTGGAGGGAGACTCTGGATCTAAAGCCAAAGGACACTCAGGATGCACAGCGGAGGTTCACTCTGGTTGCACAGTGGTGGGAAACTATGGATGCACAGTGGTGGGACACACTGGATAAACAGTGGTGGTACACTCTGGAAAAACAATTGCAGGAAATTCTGGATAAAGAGTTGGGGGGACACTCTGTATAAAGAGTGGGCAGCCACTCTGGATGCACAGAGGTGGGACAATCTGGATGCTCAGTGGTGGGAACTCTGGATGCACAGTTGCAGGACACTCCAGATGCACAGAGGCTGGACAGTCTTTATCGACAGTGGCGGGACACTCTGGATGCACAGTCGCTGTGCACTCTGGATGCACAGTGGAGGGACCCTCTAAATGCACAGTGGCTGGGCACTCTGGATGCACAGTTGCGGGACACTCTGGATGCACATTTGGAGGGACACTATGAATGCACAGTGGGGGACACTATGAATGTACAGTGATGGGATACTCTAGATGCACAGTGGAGGGACACTCTGGAGGCACAGTTGAGGGACACTCTGTATGCACAGTGGGGGAACCTCTGGATGCTATGGGGAGGGAGAATCTGGTTGCAAAGTGGGTGGACACTCTGGATGCACAGTGGAGTGTCACCCTGGATGCACAGTGGTGGGACACTCAGGATGTACAGTGGCACTACATTCTGGATGCACAGTGGCAGGACACTCTGGATGTACAGTGGGTGCACTCTGGATGCAAAGTGGTAGGTCACTCTGTATGCACAGTGGTGGGACAAGCAGGATGCAGAGTGGCAGGACACTCTGGATGCACAGTTACAGGACACTCCGGATGCACAAAGGCTGGACAGTCATATTGGACAGTGGCGGGACACTCTGGATGCACAGTCGCTGTGCACTCTGGATGCACAGTGGAGGGACACTCTGGATGCACAGCGATGGGATACTCAGTATGCACAGTGGTGGGACACTCTGGATGCACATCGCGGGATACTCTGGGTGCACAGTTGCGGGACACACTGGATGAACAGTAGAAGGATACAGTGGATGCCCAGTGGTGGGACACTCTGAATGCATGGAGGAGAGACACTCTGGAGGGAAATTGATGGGACACTCTGGATGCAGAGTGAAGTGAGGCACTGGGATGCACAGTGCAGGGACACTCTGTATGAACAGTGGCGGGACACTCTGGATAAGCAGTGGCGGGACTCTCTGGATAAATAGTGGTGGGGCATTCTGGATAAAGAGTGGGGTTACTCTCGATAAAGTGTTGGTGGACAATCCGGATGCACAGTGGGGTACACTCTGGTGCACAGTGGCTGGACACTCTGGATAAACAGTGGTGGGAGACGCCGAATAAACAGTGGTGGGACATTCTGGATAAAGAGCGGGGTCTCTCTCGATAAAGATTTGGTGGACACTCTGGATACACAGTGGGGGACACTCTGGATGCACAGTGGTCGGACACTCTGGATGCACAGTGGACGGATACTCTGGATGCAGAGTGAGGGAATCTCTGGATGCAAAGTGGAGGGATACTTTGGATCTAAAGCCAAAGGACACTCAGGATGCACAGCGGAGGTTCACTCTGGTTGCACAGTGGTGGGAAACTATGGATGCACAGTGGTGGGACACTCTGGATAAACAGTGGTGGTACACTCTTGAAAAACATTTGCGGGAAATTCTGGATAAAGAGTGGGGGGACACTCCGTATAAAGAGTGGGGGGCCACTCTGGATGCACAGAAGTGGGACAATCTGGATACTCAGTGGTGGGAACTCTGGATGCACAGTGGAGGGATATGCAGGATGTACAGTGGCGGGACACTCTGGATGTATTGTGGCAGGACACTCTGGATGCACAGTGGGGGACACTATGAATGTAGAGTGATGGGATACTCTGGATGCACAGTGGAGGGACACTCTGGATGCGCAGTGGAGGGACACTCTGGATGCACAATGGGGGAATCTTTGGATGCTATGGGGCAGGAGACTGGTTGTAAAGCAGGTGGCCACTCTGGATCTACAGTGGAGGGTCACCCTGGATGCACAGTGGAGAGACACTTTGGATGCACAGTGGGGGGGACTCTGGATGCAAAGTTGTGGGTCACTCTGTATGCACAGTGGTGGAACACTCTGGATACACAGTTGCAGGACACTCCAGATGCACCTTGGCTGGACAGTCTGTATGGACAGTGGTGGGACACTCTGGATGCACAGCGGCACGACATTCTGGATGCACAGTCGCGGGACACTCTGGGTGCACAGTTGCGGGACACACTGGATGCACAGTTGCAGGATACAGTGAATGCCCAGTGGCGGGGCACTCTGAATGCATGGAGGAGAGACACTCTGGAGGGAAATTGAGGGGACACTCTGGATGCAGAGTGGAGGGAGACACTGGATGCACAGTGCAGGGATACTCTGTATAAACAGTGGCGGGACACTCTGGACGCACAGTCCCTGTGCACTCTGAATGCACAGTGGTGGGACATTGGATGCACATCGAGGGACACTCTGGATGCACAGTCGCGGGATACTCTGGTGCACAGTGGCTGGACACACTGGATAAACAGTGGCAGGACACGCAGAATAAACAGTGGTGGGACATTCTGGATAAAGAGTGTGGTCTCTCTTGATAAAGATTTGGTGGACACTCTGGATGCACAGTGGGGGACACTATGGATGCACAGTGGTGGGACACTCTGGATGTACAGTGGTGGGACATTCTGGATGTAGAGTGGTGTGTCACACTGAATGCACAGTGGCAAGACACTCTGGATGCACAGTAGTGGGAAACTCTGGATGCACAGTAGTCGGACACTCTGGATGCACAGTGGACGGATATTCTGGATGCACAGTGAGGGGAATCTCTGGATGCAAAGTGGAGGGAGACTCTGGATCTAAAGCCAAAGGACACTCAGGATGCACAGCGGAGGTTCACTCTGGTTGCACAGTGGTGGGAAACTATGGATGCACAGTGGTGGGACACTCTGGATAAACAGTGGTGGTACACTCTGGAAAAACAATTGCGGGAAATTCTGGATAAAGAGTTGGGGGGACACTCTGTATAAAGAGTGGGCAGCCACTCTGGATGCACAGAGGTGGGACAATCTGGATGCTCAGTGGTGGGAACTCTGGATGCACAGTTGCAGGACACTCCGGATGCACAGAGGCGGGACAGTCTTTATGGACAGTGGCGGGACACTCTGGATGCACAGTCGCTGTGCACTCTGGATGCACAGTGGAGGGACACTCTGGATGCACAGCGATGGGATACTCAGTATGCACAGTGGTGGGACACTCTGGATGCACATTGCGGGATACTCTGGGTGCACAGTTGCGGGACACACTGGATGAACAGTAGCAGGATACAGTGGATGCCCAGTGGTGGGACACTCTGAATGCATGGAGGAGAGACACTCTGGAGGGAAACTGATGGGACACTCTGGATGCAGAGTGAAGGGAGGCACTGGGATGCACAGTGCAGGGACACTCTGTATGAACAGTGGCGGGACACTCTGGATAAGCAGTGGCGGGACTCTCTGGATAAATAGTGGTGGGACATTCTGGATAAAGAGTGGGGTTACTCTCGATAAAGTGTTGGTGGACAATCCGGATGCACGGTGGGGTACACTCTGGTGCACAGTGGCTGGACACTCTGGATAAACAGTGGTGGGAGACGCCGAATAAACAGTGGTGGGACATTCTGGATAAAGAGTGGGGTCTCTCTCAATAAAGATTTGGTGGACACTCTGGATGCACAGTGGGGGACACTCTGGATGCACAGTGGTGGGACACTCTGGATGTACAGTGGTGGGACATTCTGGATGTAGAGTGGTGGGTCACACTGAATGCACAGTGGCAAGACACTCTGGATGCACAGTGGTGGGACACTCTGGATGCACAGTGGTCGGACACTCTGGATGCACAGTGGACGGATACTCTGGATGCAGAGTGAGGGAATCTCTGGATGCAAAGTGGAGGGATACTCTGGATCTAAAGCCAAAGGACACTCAGGATGCACAGCGGAGGTTCACTCTGGTTGCACAGTGGCGGGAAACTATGGATGCACAGTGGTGGGACTCTCTGGATAAACAGTGGTGGTACACTCTTGAAAAACAATTGCGGGAAATTCTGGATAAAGAGTGGGGGGACACTCCATATAAAGAGTGGGGGACACTCTGGATGCACAGAGGTGGGAAATCTGGATACTCAGTGGTGGGAACTCTGGATGCACAGTGGAGGGATATGCAGGATGTACAGTGGCGGGACACTCTGGATGTATTGTGGCAGGACGCTCTGGAAGCACAGTGGTTGGAAACTCTGGCTGAACAGTGATGGGAAATTATGGAAGCAAAGCAGATGTACACTCTGGATGCACTGTTGAGGGGCACTCTGGATGCACAGCGGTGGGACACTCTGGATGCACAGCAGTGGGACTCTCTGGATGCACATTTGGAGGACACTCTGAATGCACAGTGGGGGACACTATGAATGTAGAGTGATGGGATACTCTGGATGTACAGTGGAGGGACACTCTGGATGCACAATGGGGGAACCTCTGGATGCTATGGGGCAGGAGACTGGTTGTAAAGCGGGTGGCCACTCTGGATCTACAGTGGAGGGTCACCCTGGATGCACAGTGGAGATTCACTTTGGTTGCACAGTGGGGGGGACTCCGGATGCAAAGTTGTGGGTCACTCTGTATGCACAGTGGTGGGACACTCTGGATGCACAGTGGCAGGACACTCCAGAAGCACAGTTGCAGCACACTCCAGATGCACCATGGCTGGACACTCTGTATGGACAGTGGTGGGACACTCTGAATGCACAGCAGCACGACATTCTGGATGCACAGTCGCGGGACACTCTGGGTGCACAGTTGCGGGACACACTGGATGCACAGTTGCAGTATACAGTGAATGCCCAGTGGCGGGACACTCTGAATGCATGGAGGAGAGACACTCCAGAGGGAAATTGAGGGGACACTCTGGATGCAGAGTGGAGGGAGACACTGGATGCACAGTGCAGGGATACTCTGTATAAACAGTGGCGGGACACTCTGGACGCACAGTCGCTGTGCACTCTGGATGCACAGTGGTGGGACACTTTGGATGCACATCGAGGGACACTCTGGATGCACAGTCGCGGGATACTCTGGTGCACAGTGGCTGGACACTCTGGATAAACAGTGGCGGGACACGCTGAATAAACAGTGGTGGGACATTCTGGATAAAGAGTGTGGTCTCTCTCGATAAAGATTTGGTGGACACTCTGGATGCACAGTGGTGGGACATTCTGGATGTAGAGTGGTGGATGCTATGGGGCAGGAGACTGGTTATAAAGCGGGTGGCCACTCTGGATCTACAGTGGAGGGTCACCCTGGATGCACAGAGGTGGGACACTCTGGATGCACAGTTGGGGGGGGGGGAGGGGGACTCTGGATGCAAAGTGGTGGGTCACTTTGGATGCACAGTGGCAGGACACTCCAGATGCACCATTGCTGGACAGTCTGTATGGACAGTGGTGGGACACTTTGGATGCACAGTGGCACGACATTCTGGATGCACAGTGACAAGACACTCTGGATGTACAGTGGGGGGCACTCTGGATGCAAAGTGTTGGGTCCCTCTGTATGCACAGTGGAGGGACACTCTGGATGCACAGTTGCAGGTCTCTCCAGATGTACAGTGGCTGGACAGTCTGTATGGGCAGTGTTGGCACACTCTGGATGCACAGTCGCTGAGTACTCTTGAAACACAGTGCTTGGACAGTCTGGATGCAAAGTGGCGGGACACTCTGGATGCACAATCGCTGCGCACTCTGGATGCACAGTGGAGAGACACTATAGATGCACATTGGTGGGACACTCTGGATGTACAGTGGTGGGACACTCTGGATGCACAGTCACGGGACACTCTGAAAGCACAGTCGCAGGACATTCTGGACGCACAGTTGTGGGGCACTCTGGACACACAGTTGCAGGATGCACTGGATGCAGAGTGGCGGGCCACTCTGAATGCACGGTGCAGAGACACTCTGGAGGGAAATTGGTGGGACACTCTGGATGCACAGTGGAGGGACACTCTGGATAAACAGCGGTGGGACACTGGATAAACAGTGGTGGGGCATTCTGGATAAAGAGTGGGGTCCCTCTCGATAAAGAGTTGGTGGACACTATGGATGCCCAGTGGTGGACACTCTGGATGCACAGTGGAGGGATATGCAGGATGTACAGTGGCGGGACACTCTGGATGTATGGTGGCAGGACACTCTGGATGCACAGTGGTGGGACACTATGGCTGAACAGTGGTGGGACATTATGAAAGCAAAGCGGATGCACACTCCGGATGCACAGTGGAGGGGCACTCTGGATGCACAGTGGTGGGACACTCTGGATGCACAGCGGTGGGACCCTCTGGATGCACAGTGGCAGGGCACTATGGATGCACAGTTGCGGGACACTCTGGATGCACATTTGGAGGACACTCTGGATGCGCAGTGGGGGACACTATGAATGTACAGTGATGGGATAGTCTGGATGCACAGTGAAGGGACACTCTGGATGCACAATGGGGGAACCTCTGGATGCTATGGGGCAGGAGACTGGTTGTAAAGCGGGTGGCCACTCTGGATCTGCAGTGGAGGGTCACCCTGGATGCACAGTGGAGAGACACTTTGGATGCACATTGGTGGGACACTCTGTATGCACAGTGGTGGGACACTCTGGATGCACAGTGGTGGGACACTCTGGATGCACAGTCGCGGGACATTCTGGATGCACAGTTGCGGTACACTCTGGATGCACAGTTGCAGGATACACTGGATGCACAGTGGCGGGCCACTCTGAATGCACGGTGCAGAGACACGCTGGAGGGTACTTGGTGGGACACTCTCAATGCACAGTGGAGGGACACTCTGGATAAAGAGCGGTGGGACACTGGATAAACAGTGGTGGGGCATTCTGGATAAAGAGTGGGGTCACTCTCGATAAAGAGTTGGTGGACACTCTGGATGCCCAGTGGTGGACACTCTGGATGCACAGTGGAGGGATATGCAGGATGTACAGTGGCAGGACACTCTGGATGTATGGTGGCAGGACACTCTGGAAGCACAGTGGGGGGAAACTATGGCTGAACAGTGATGGGACATTATGGAAACAAGGCCGATGTACACTCTGGATGCACAGTGGCAGGGCACTATGGATGCACAGTTGCGGGACACTCTGGATGCACATTTGGAGGACAATCTGGATGCACAGTGGGGGACACTATGAATGTACAGTGATGGGATGGTCTGGATGCACAAAGGAATAACACTCTGGATGCGCAGTGGAGGGACACTCTGGATGCACAATGGGGGAACCTTTGGATGCTATGGGGCAGGAGACTGGTTGTAAAGCAGGTGGCCACTCTGGATCTACAGTTTAGGGTCACCCTGGATGCACAGTGGTGGGACACTCTGGATGCACAGTGGCAGGTCACTCTGGAAGCACAGTTGCAGGACACTCCAGATGCACCGTGGCTGGACAGTCTGTATAGACAGTGGTGGGGCACTCTGGATGCACAGTGGCATGACATTCTGGATGCACAGTGGCAGGACACTCTGGATGTACAGTGGGGGTCCCTCTGGATGCAAAGTGGTGGGTCGCTCTGTATGCACAGTGGTGGGACACTCTGGATGCACAGTGGCAGGACACTCTGGATGCACAGTTGCAGGACACTCCAGATGCAGAGTGGCTGGACAGTCTGTATGGTCAGTGGGGGGACACTCTGGATGCACAGTGGCAGGACACTCTGGATGCACAGTTGCAGGACACTCCAGATGCACAGTGGCTGGACAGTCTGTATGGACAGTGGTGGGACACTCTGGATGCACAGTCGCTGTGCACTCTGGATGCACAGTGCCAGGACACGCTGGATGCACCGTGGCGGGACACTCTGGATGCACAATCTCTGTGCACTCTGGATGCACAGTGCCAGGACACGCTGGATGCTCTGTGGAGGCACACTCTGGATGCACATTGGTGGGACACTCTGGATGCACAGTCGCGGGACACTCTGGATGCACAGTCGCAGGACATTCTGGACGCACAGTTGCGGGACACTCTGGAAACACACTTGCAGGATACACTGGATGCAGAGTGGCGGGCCACTCTGAATGCACGGTGCAGAGACACTCTGGAGGGAAATTGGTGGGACACTCTGAATGCACAGTGGAGGGACACTCTGGATAAACAGTGGTGGGACACTGGATAAACAGTGGTGGGGCATTCTGGATAAAGAGTGGGGTCACTCTCGATAAAGAGTTGGTGGACAATCTGGAGTGCCAGTGGTGGACACTCTGGATGCACAGTGGAGGGATATGCAGGATGTACAGTGGCGGGACACTCTGGATGTATGGTGGCAGGACACTCTGGATGCACAGTGGTGGGACACTATGGCTGAACAGTGGTGGGACATTATGGAAGCAAAGCGGATGTACACTCCGGATGCACAGTGGAGGGGCACTCTGGATGCACAGTGGTGGGACACTCTGGATGCACAGCGGTGGGACCCTCTGGATGCACAGTGGCAGGGCACTATGGATGCACAGTTGCGGGACACTCTGGATGCACATTTGGAGGACACTCTGGATGCGCAGTGGGGGACACTATGAATGTACAGTGATGGGATAGTCTGGATGCACAGTGAAGGGACACTCTGGATGCACAATGGGGGAACCTCTGGATGCTATGGGGCAGGAGACTGGTTGTAAAGCGGGTGGCCACTCTGGATCTGCAGTGGAGGGTCACCCTGGATGCACAGTGGAGAGACACTTTGGATGCACATTGGTGGGACACTCTGTATGCACAGTGGTGGGACACTCTGGATGCACAGTGGTGGGACACTCTGGATGCACAGTCGCGGGACATTCTGGATGCACAGTTGCGGTACACTCTGGATGCACAGTTGCAGGATACACTGGATGCACAGTGGCGGGCCACTCTGAATGCACGGTGCAGAGACACGCTGGAGGGTACTTGGTGGGACACTCTCAATGCACAGTGGAGGGACACTCTGGATAAAGAGCGGTGGGACACTGGATAAACAGTGGTGGGGCATTCTGGATAAAGAGTGGGGTCACTCTCGATAAAGAGTTGGTGGACACTCTGGATGCCCAGTGGTGGACACTCTGGATGCACAGTGGAGGGATATGCAGGATGTACAGTGGCAGGACACTCTGGATGTATGGTGGCAGGACACTCTGGAAGCACAGTGGGGGGAAACTATGGCTGAACAGTGATGGGACATTATGGAAACAAGGCCGATGTACACTCTGGATGCACAGTGGCAGGGCACTATGGATGCACAGTTGCGGGACACTCTGGATGCACATTTGGAGGACAATCTGGATGCACAGTGGGGGACACTATGAATGTACAGTGATGGGATGGTCTGGATGCACAAAGGAATAACACTCTGGATGCGCAGTGGAGGGACACTCTGGATGCACAAAGGGGGAACCTCTGGATGCTATGGGGCAGGAGACTGGTTGTAAAGCGGGTGGCCACTCTGGATCTACAGTTTAGGGTCACCCTGGATGCACAGTGGTGGGACACTCTAGATGCACAGTGGCAGGTCACTCTGGAAGCACAGTTGCAGGACACTCCAGATGCACCGTGGCTGGACAGTCTGTATAGACAGTGGTGGGGCACTCTGGATGCACAGTGGCATGACATTCTGGATGCACAGTGGCAGGACACTCTGGATGTACAGTGGGGGTCCCTCTGGATGCAAAGTGGTGGGTCGCTCTGTATGCACAGTGGTGGGACACTCTGGATGCACAGTGGCAGGACACTCTGGATGCACAGTTGCAGGACACTCCAGATGCAGAGTGGCTGGACAGTCTGTATGGTCAGTGGGGGGACACTCTGGATGCACAGTGGCAGGACACTCTGGATGCACAGTTGCAGGACACTCCAGATGCACAGTGGCTGGACAGTCTGTATGGACAGTGGTGGGACACTCTGGATGCACAGTCGCTGTGCACTCTGGATGCACAGTGCCAGGACACGCTGGATGCACCGTGGCGGGACACTCTGGATGCACAATCTCTGTGCACTCTGGATGCACAGTGCCAGGACACGCTGGATGCTCTGTGGAGGCACACTCTGGATGCACATTGGTGGGACACTCTGGATGCACAGTCGCGGGACACTCTGGATGCACAGTCGCAGGACATTCTGGACGCACAGTTGCGGGACACTCTGGAAACACACTTGCAGGATACACTGGATGCAGAGTGGCGGGCCACTCTGAATGCACGGTGCAGAGACACTCTGGAGGGAAATTGGTGGGACACTCTGAATGCACAGTGGAGGGACACTCTGGATAAACAGTGGTGGGACACTGGATAAACAGTGGTGGGGCATTCTGGATAAAGAGTGGGGTCACTCTCGATAAAGAGTTGGTGGACAATCTGGATGCCCAGTGGTGGACACTCTGGATGCACAGTGGAGGGATATGCAGGATGTACAGTGGTGGGACACTCTGGATGTATGGTGGCAGGACACTCTGGATGCACAGTTGTGGGACACTATGGCTGAACAGTGGTGGGACATTATGGAAGCAAAGCGGATGTACACTCCGGATGCACAGTGGAGGGGCACTCGGGATGCACAGTGGTGGGACACTGTGGATGCACAGCGGAGGGACCCTCTGGATGCACAGTGGCAGGGCACTATGGATGCACAGTTCCGGGACACTCTGGATGCACATTTGGAGGACACTCTGGATGCACAGTGGGGGACACTATGAATGTACAGTGATGGGATAGTCTGAATGCACAGTGAAGGGGCACTCTGGATGCGCAGTGGAAGGATACTCTGCATGCACAATGGGGGAACCTCTGGATGCAATGGGGCAGGAGACCGGTTGTAAAGCGGGTGGCCACTCTGGATCTGCAGTGGAGGGTCACCCTGGATGCACAGTGGAGAGACACTTTGGATGCACATTGGTGGGACACTCTGGATGCACAGTCACAGGACACTCTGGATGCACAGTGGTGGGACATTCTGGATGCACAGTTGCGGTACACTCTGGATGCACAGTAGCAGGATACACTGAATGTACAGTGGAGGGCCACTCTGAATGCATGGTGCACAGACACTCTGGAGGGAAATTGGTGCGACACTCTGAATACACTTTGGAGGCACTCTCTGGGTAAACAGCGGTGGGACACTGGATAAACAGTGGTGGGGCATTCTGGATACAGAGTGGGGTCACTCTCGATAAAGAGTTGGTGGCCACTCTGGATGCCCAGTAGTGGTCACTCTGGATGCACAGTGGAGGGATATGCAGGATGTACAGTGGCGGGACACTCTGGATGTATGGTGGCAGGTCACTCTGAATAAACATTGGTGGGACACTATGGCTGAACAGTGGTGGGACATTATGGAAGCAAAGCAGATGTGCACTCTGGATGCACAGTGGTGGTCACTCTGGATGCACAGTGGAGGGATATGCAGGATGTACAGTGGCGGGACACTCTGGATGTATGGTGGCAGGTCACGCTGAATAAACAGTGGTGGGACACTATGGCTGAACAGTGGTGGGACATTATGGAAGCAAAGCAGATGTACACTCTGGATGCACAGTGGAGGGGCACTCTGGATGCACAGTCACGGGACACTCTGGATGCACAGTCGCGGGTCATTCTGGACACACAGTTGCGGGACACTCTGGACACACAGTTGCAGGATACACTGGATGCACAGTGGCGGGCTACTCTGAATGCATGGTGCAGAGACACACTGGAGGGAAATTGGTGGGACACTCTGGATGCACAGTGGAGGGAGTCTCTGGATAAACAGTGGTGGGACACTGTATAAATGGTGGTGGGTCATTCTGGATAAAGAGTGGGGTCACTCTCGATAAAGAGTTGGTGGACACTCTGGATGCCCAGTAGTGGAAACTCTGGATGCACAGTGCTGGGACAATCTGAGTGCACAGCGGTGGGACACACTGAAGACACATTGCCAGGACACTCAGGATGTACAGTGGCAGGACACTCTGGATGCAAAGTGGCAAGACCCACTGGATCCACAGTGTCGGGACCCTCTGGATGCACTGTGGTGGGACACTCTGGATGCACAGTGGTGGGACAATATGAATGCACATTGCCAGGACACTCTGGATGTACAGTGGTGGGACACTCTGGAATAACAGTGGCGGTACACTCTGGATAAGCCATTACGGGACATTCTGGCTAAAGAGTGGGGGTCACTCTGGATAAAGAGTGGGGGGACACTCTGGGTGCAAAGTGGAGGGACACTGTGGATGCACAGCGGCTGGACACTCTTGATGCACAGTGGAGGGACCCTCTAGATGCACAGTGGCTGGACACTCTTGATGCACAGTGGAGGCACGCTCTAGATGCACAGTGGCTGGACACAGTGGATGCACAGTGGCTGGAGACTCTGTATGCACAGTTGCAGGACACTCTGGATGCATAGTGGAGGGAGACTCTGTATGCAAAGCAGATGGACACTCAGTATGCACAGTGGAGGGTCACTCGGGATACACCGTGGTGGGACACAATGGATTTACAGTGGTGGGACACTTTGGATGCACAGCGGATGGATACTCTGTATGCACAGTGAGGGGTAACTCTGGATGCAAAGTGGAGGGAGTCTCTGGATGCAAAGCGGATGGACATTCAGGATGCACAGTGGAGGGTCACTCTGGTTGCTCAGTGGTGGGAAACTATGGATGCACAGTGGAGGGACACTCTGGATTATCAGTGGCGGTACACTCTGGATAAACAATTGCGGGACATTCAGGATAAAGAGCGGGGGAGACTCTGGATAAAGTGTGGTGGTGGGGGGACACTCTGGATGCACAGTGGGGGACAATCTGGATGCACAGTGGCGGGACACTCTGGATGGACAGTTGAGGGACACTCCATAAAGATTTGGTGGACAGTCTGGATGCACAGTGGTGGGGCAATCTGGATAAACAGTGGTGGGACATTCTGTTTAAAGAGTGGGGTCACTCTCGATAAAGAGTATGTATGGACAGTGGCAGGACACTCTGGATGCGCTGTGGCACGGAACTCTGGATGCACAGTGGTGGGACGCTCTGGGAGCACAGTTGCGGGACACACTGGATGCACAGTTGCAGAATACAGTGAATGCCCAGTGGTGGGACACTTTGAATGCATGGAGGAGAGACACTCTGGAGGGAAATTGATGGGACACTCTGGATGCAGAGTGGAGGGAGACACTGGATGCACAGTGCAGGAACACTCTGTATAAACAGTTGCGGGACACTCTGGACGCACAGTCGCTGTGCACTCTGGATGCACAGTGGTGGGAAACTCTGCAGGCACAGTGAAGGGATATTCTGTATGCACTGTGGTGGGATACTCTGGATGCACATCTCGGGACACTCTGGATGCACAGTCGCGGGATACTCTGGTGCACAGTAGCTGGACACTCTGGATAAACAGTGGCGGGACACGCTGAATAAACAGTAGTGGGACATTCTGGATAAAGAGTGGGGTCATTCTCGATAAAGATTTGGTGGACACTCTGGATGCACAGTGGGGGACAGTCTGGATGCACAGTGGTGGGACATTCTGGATGCACAGTTGCGGTACACTCTGGATGCACAGTAGCAGGATACACTGGATGCACAGTGGAGGGCCACTCTGAATGGACGGTGCACAGACACTCTGGAGGGAAATTGGTGGGACTCTCTGAATACACTGTGGAGGGAAACTCTGGATAAACAGCGGTGGGACACTGGATAAACAGTGGTGGGGCATTGTGGATAAAGAGTGGGGTCACTCTCAATAAAGAGTTGGTGGCCACTCTGGATGCCCAGTGGTTGTCACTCTGGATGCACAGTGGAGGGATATGCAGGATGTACAGTGGCGGGACACTCTGGATGTATGGTGGCAGGTCACTCTGAATAAACAGTGGTGGGACACTATGGCTGAACAGTGGTGGGACATTATGGAAGCAAAGCAGATGTGCACTCTGGATGCACAGTGGTGGTCACTCTGGATGCACAGTGGAGGGATATGCAGGATGTACAGTGGCGGGACACTCTGGATGTATGGTGGCAGGTCACGCTGAATAAACAGTGGTGGGACACTATGGCTGAACAGTGGTGGGACATTATGGAAGCAAAGCAGATGTACACTCTGGATGCACAGTGGAGGGGCACTCTGGATGCACAGTCACGGGACACTCTGGATGCATAGTCGCGGGTCATTCTGGACGCACAGTTGCGGGACACTCTGGACACACAGTTGCAGGATACACTGGATGCACAGTGGCGGGCTACTCTGAATGCATGGTGCAGAGACACTCTGGAGGGAAATTGGCGGGACACTCTGGATGCACAGTGGAGGGAGTCTTTGGATAAACAGTGGTGGGACACTGTATAAACAGTGGTGGGTCATTCTGGATAAAGAGTGGGGTCACTCTTGATAAAGAGTTGGTGGACACTCAGGATGCACAGTGGAGGGTCACTCTGGTAGCTCAGTGGCGGGAAACTATGGATGCACAGTGGTGGGACACTCTGGATTATCAGTGGCGGTACACTCTGGATAAACATTTGCGGGACATTCTGGATAAAGAGAGGGGCAGACTATGGATAAAGTGTGGGGGAACACTCTGGATGCACAGTGGGGGACAATCTGGATGCACAGTGGTGGGACACTCTGGATGCACCGCGGCTGGACAGTCTGTATGGACAGTGGCAGGACACTCTGGATGCGCTGTGGCACGGAATTCTGGATGCACAGTGGTGGGACGCTCTGGGAGGACAGTTGCGGGACACACTGGATGCACAGTTGCAGAATACAGTGAATGCCCAGTGGTGGGACACTTTGAATGCATGGAGGAGAGACACTCTGGAGGGAAATTGATGGGAAACTCTGGATGCAGAGTGGAGGGAGACACTGGATGCACAGTGCAGGAACACTCTGTATAAACAGTTGCGGGACACTCTGGACACACAGTCGCTGTGCACTCTGGATGCACAGTGGTGGGAAACTCTGCAGGCACAGTGAAGGGATATTCTGTATGCACAGTGGTGGGATACTCTGGATGCACATCGCGGGACAGTCTGGATGCACAGTCGTGGGATACTCTGGTGCACAGTGGCTGGACACTCTGGATAAACAGTGGTGGGACACGCTGAATAAACAGTGGTGGGACATTCTGGATAAAGAGTGGGGTCACTCTCGATAAAGATTTGGTGGACACTCTGGATGCACAGTGGGGGACACTCTGGATGCACAGTGGTGGGACACTCTGGATGTACAGTGGTGGGACATTCTGGATGTAGAGTGGTGGATCACAATGAATGCACAGTGGCAAGACACTCTGGATGCACAGTAGTGGGACACTCTGGATGCACAGTGGTCGGACACTCTGGATGCAGAGTGGACGGACATTCTGGATGCACAGTGAGGGGAATCTCTGGATGCAAAGTGGAGGGTGACTCTGGATCTAAAGCCAAAGCACACTCAGGATGCACAGCGGAGGTTCACTCTGATTGCACAGTGGTGGGAAACTATGGATGCACAGTGGTGGGACACTCTGGATAAACAATGGTGGTACACTCTGGAAAAACAATTGCGGGAAATTCTGGATAAAGAGTGGGGGGACACTCTGTATAAAGAGTGGGCAGCCACTCTGGATGCACAGAGGTGGGACAATCAGGATGCTCAGTGGTGGTCACTCTGGATGCACAGTGGAGGGATATGCAGGATGTACAGCGGCGGGACACTCTGGATGTATGGTGGCAGGACACTCTGCAAGCACAGTGGTGGGACACTATAGCTGAACAGTGGTGGGACATTATGGAAGCAAAGCGGATGTACACTCTGGATACACAGTGGAGGGGCACCCGGGATGCACAGTGGTGGGACACTCTGGATGCACAGCGGTGGGACCCTCTGGATGCACAGTGGCAGGACACTAAGTATGCACAGTTGCGGGACACTCTGGATGCACATTTGGAGGACACTCTGGATGTGCAGTGGGGGACACTATGAATGTAGAGTGATGGGATCGTCTGGCTGCACAATGGAGTAACACTCTGGATGCGCAGTGGAGGGACACTCTGGATGCACAATGGGGGAACCTCTGGATGCTATGGGGCAGGAGACTGGTTGTAAAGCGGGTGGCCACTCTGGATCTACAGTGGAGGGTCACCCTGGATGCACAGTGGTGCGACACTCTGGATGCACAGTGGCAGGTCACTCTGGAAGCACAGTTGCAGGACACTCCAGTTGCACCATGGCTGGAAAGTCTGTATGGACAGTGGTGGGACACTCTGGATGCACAGTGGCATGACATTCTGGATGCACAGTGGCAGGACACTCTGGATGTACAGTGGGGGGCCCTCTGGATGCAAAGTGGTGGGTCGCTCTGTGTGCACAGTGGTGGGACACTCTGAATGCACAGTGGCAGGACACCCTGGATGCACAGTTGCAGGACATTCCAGATGCACAGTGGCTGGACAGTCTGTGTGGTCAGTGGGGACACTCTGGATGCACAGTGGCAGGACACTCTGGATGCACAGTTGCAGGACATTCCAGATGCACAGTGGCTGGACAGTCTGTATGGACAGTGGTGGGACACTCTGGATGCACAGTGGCATGACATTCTGGATGCACAGTGGCAGGACACTCTGGATGTACAGTGGGGGGCCCTCTGGATGCAAAGTGGTGGGTCGCTCTGTATGCACGTTTGGAGGACACTCTGGATGCACAGTTGCAGGACACTCCAGATGCACAGTGGCAGGACAGTCTGTATGGTCTGTGGGGGGACACTCTGGATGCACAGTGGCAGAACACTCTGGATGCACAGTTGCAGGACACTCCAGATGCACAGTGGCTGGACAGTCTGTATGGACAGTATTGGGACACTCTAGATGCACAGTCGCTTTGCACTCTGGATGCACAGTGCCAGGACACGCTGGATGCACAGTGGAGGCACACTCTGGATGCACATTGGTTGGACACTTTGGATGCACAGTCACGGGATACTCTGGATGCACATTCGCAGGATATTCTGGACGCACAGTTGCGGGACACTCTGGAAACAAAGTTGCAGGATACACTGGATGCACAGTGGTGGGCCACTCTGAATGCACGGTGCAGAGACACTCTGGAGGGAAATTGGTGGGACTCTATGAATGCACAGTGGAGGGACACTCTGGATAAACAGCGGTGGGACACTGGATAAACAGTGGTGGGGCATTCTGGATAAAGAGTAGGGTCACTCTTGATAAAGAGTTGGTGGACAATCTGGATGCCCAGTGGAGGACACTCTGGATGCACAGTGGAGGTACATGCAGGATGTACAGTGGCAGGACAGTCTGGATGTATGGTGGCAGGACACTCTGGATGCACAGTGGTGGGACACTATGGCTGAACAGTGGTGGGACATTATGGAAGCAAAGCGGCTGTACACTCTGGATGCACAGTGGAGGGGCACTCTGGATGCACAATGGTGGGACACTGTAGATGCACAGCGGTGGGACCCTCTGGATGCACAGTGGCAGGGCACTATGGATGCACAGATGCGGGACACTCTGGATGCGCAGTGGGGGAACCTTTGGATGCTATGGGGCAGGAGACTGGTTGTAAAGCGGGTGGCCACTCTGGATCTACAGTGGAGGGTCATCCTGGATGCACAGTGGTGGGACACTCTGGATGCACAATGGCAGGTCACTCTGGAAGCACAGTTGCAGGACACTCCAGATGCACCGTGGCTGGAAAGTCTGTATAGACAGTGGCGGGACACTCTGGATGCACAGTGGCATGACATTCTGGATGCACAGTGGCAGGACACTCTGGATGTACAGTGGGGCGCCCTCTGGATGCAAAGTGGTGGGTCACTCTGTATGCACAGTGGTGGGACACTCTGGATGCACAGTGGCAGGACACTCTGGATGCACAGTTGCAGGACACTCCAGATGCACAGTGGCTGGACAGTCTGTATGGTCAGTGGGGGGACACTCTGGATGCACAGTGGCAGAACACTCTGGACGCACAGTTGCAGGACACTCCAGATGCACAGTGGCTGGACAGTCTGTATGGACAGTGGTGGGACACTCTGGATGCACAGTCGCTGTGCACTCTGGATGCACAGTGCCAGGACACGCTGGATGCACAGTGGAGGCACACTCTGGATGCACATTGGTTGGACACTCTGGATGCACAGTGGTGGGACACTCTGGATGCACAGTTGCGGGACACTCTGGATGCACATTCGCAGGATATTCTGGACACACAGTTGCGGGACACTCTGGAAACACAGTTGCAGGATACACTGGATGCACAGTGGTGGGCCACTCTGAATGCACTGTGCAGAGACACTCTGGAGGGAAATTGGTGGGACACTCTGAATGCACAGTTGCGGGACACTCTGGATAAACAGCGGTGGGACACTGGATAAACAGTGGTGGGGCATTCTGGATAAAGAGTGAAGTCACTCTCGATAAAGAGTTGGTGGACAATCTGGATGCCCAGTGGTGGACACTCTGGATGCACAGTGGAGGGATATGCAGGATGTACAGTGGTGGGACACTCTGGATGTATGGTGGCAGAACACTCTGGATGCACAGTGGTGGGACACTATGGCTGAACAGTGGTGGGACATTATGGAAGCAAAGTGGATGTACACTCTGGATGCACAGTGGCAGGGCACTATGGATGCACAGTTGCGGGACACTCTGGATGCACGTTTGGAGGACACTCTGGCTGCGCAGTGGGGGACACTATGAATGTACAGTGATGGGATAGTCTGGATGCACAGTGAAGGGACACTCTGGATGCACAATTGTGGAACTTCTGGATGCTATGGGGCAGGAGACTGGTTGTAAAGTGGGTGGCCACTCTGGATCTGCAGTGGAGGGTCACATTGGATGCACAGTGGAGAGACACTTTGGATGCACCGTGGTGGGACACTCTGGATGCACAGTCGCAGGACACTCTGGTTGCACAGTCGTGGGACATTCTGGATGCACAGTTGCGGTACACACTGGACGCACAGTTGCAGGATACATTGGAAGGACAGTGGCGGGCCACTCTGAATGCACGGTACAGAGACACTCTGGAGGGAAATTCTTGGGACACACTGAATGCACAGTGGAGGGACACTCTGGATGAAGAGCTGTGGGATACTGGATAAACAATGGTGGGGCATTCTGGATAAAGAGTGGGGTCACTCTCAATAAAGAGTTGTTGGACACTCTGGATGCCCAGTGGTGGACACCATGGATGCACAGTGGAGGGATATGCAGGATGTACAGTGGCGGGACACTCTGGATGTATGGTGGCAGGTCACTCTGAATAAACAGTGGTGGGACACTATGGCTGAACAGTGGTGGGACATTATGGAAGCAAAGCAGATGTACACTCTGGATGCACAGTGGAGGGGCACTCTGGATGCACAGTCACGGGACACTCTGGATGCACAGTCGCGGGACATTCTGGACACACAGTTGCGGGACACTCTGGACACACAGTTGCAGGATACACTGGATGCACAGTGGCGGGCTACTCTGAATGCATGGTGCAGAGACACACTGGAGGGAAATTGGTGGGACACTCTGGATGCACAGTGGAGGGACTCTCTGGATAAACAGTGGTGGGACATTGGATAAACAGTGGTGGGTCATTCTGGATAAAGAGTGGGGTCACTCTCGATAAAGAGTTGGTGGACAGTCTGGATGCCCAGTAGTGGACACTCTGGATGCACAGTGCTGGGACAATCTGAGTGCACAGCGGTGGGACACACTGAAGACACATTGCCAGGACACTCAGGATGTACAGTGGCAAGACACTCTGGATGCAAAGTGGCAAGACCCACTGGATCCACAGTGTCGGGACCCTCTGGATGCACTGTGGTGGGACACTCTGGATGCACAGTGGCGGGACAATATGAATGCACATTGCCAGGACACTCTGGATGTACAGTGGTGGGACACTCTGGATAAACAGTGGCGGTACACTCTGGATAAGCCATTACGGGACATTCTGGCTAAAGAGTGGGGGTCACTCTGGATAAAGAGTGGGGGGACACTCTGGGTGCAAAGTGGAGGGAGAATCTGGATGCACGGTGGAGGGGCAATCTGGATGAAAAGTGGAGTGACACTGTGGATGCACAGCGGCGGGACACTCTTGATGCACAGTGGAGGGACCCTCTAGATGCACAGTGTCTGGACACACTGGATGCACAGTGGCAGGACCCTCTAGATGCACAGTGGTGGGACACACTGGATGCACAGTGGCTGGAGACGCTGTATGCACAGTTGCGGGACACTCTGGATGCATAGTGGAGGGAGACTCTGTATGCAAATCGGATGGACACTCAGTATGCACTGTGCAGGGCCACTCGGGATATACAGTGGTGGGACACTATGGATTCACAGTGGTGGGACACTTTGTATGCACAGCAGATGGATACTCTGGATGCACAGTGAGGGGTAACTCTGGATGCAAAGTGGAGGGAGACTCTGGATGCAAAGCGGATGGACACTCAGGATGCACAGTGGAGGGTCACACTGGCTGCTCAGTGGCGGGAAACTATGGATGCACAGTGGAGGGACACTCTGGATTATCAGTGGCGGTACACTCTGGATAAACAATTGCGGGACATTCTGGATAAAGAGAGGTGGAGACACTGGATAAACTGTGGGGGGACACTCTGGATGCACAGTGGGGGACAATCTGGATGCACAGTGGGGGGACACTCTGGATGGACAGTTGAGGGACACTCCATAAAGATGTGGTGGACAGTCTGTTTGCACAGTGGTGGGGCAATCTGGATAAACAGTGGTGGGACATTCTGTTTAAAGAGTGGGGTCACTCTCGATAAAGAGTTGGTGGACACTCAGGATGCACAGTGGAGGTTCACTCTGGTAGCTCAGTGGCGGGAAACTATGGATGCACAGTGGAGGGACACTCTGGATAAACAGTGGCGGTACGCTCTGGAAAAACAATTGCGGGAAATTCTGGATAAAGAGTGGGGGGACACTCTGTATAAAGAGTGGGCAGCCACTCTGGATGCAGAGAGGTGGGACAATCAGGATGCTCAGTGGTGGTCACTCTGGATGCACAGCGGAGGGATATGCAGGTTGTGCAGCGGCGGGACACTCTGGATGTATGGTGGCAGGACACTCTGGAAGCACAGTGGTGGGACACTATGGCTGAACAGTGGTGGGACATTATGGAAGCAAAGCGGATGTACACTCTGGATGCACAGTGGAGGGGCACCCGGGATGCACAGTGGTGGGACACTCTGGATGCACAGTGGTGAGACCCTCTGGATGCACAGTGGCAGGGCACTAAGTATGCACAGTTGCGGGACACTCTGGATGCACATTTGGAGGACACTCTGGATGTGCAGTGGGGGACACTATGAATGTAGAGTGATGGGATCGTCTGGCTGCACAATGGAGTAACACTCTGGATGCGCAGTGGAGGGACACTCTGGATGCACAATGGGGGAACCTCTGGATGCTATGGGGCAGGAGACTGGTTGTAAAGCGGGTGGCCACTCTGGATCTACAGTGGAGGGTCACCCTGGATGCACAGTGGTGCGACACTCTGGATGCACAGTGGCAGGTCACTCTGGAAGCACAGTTGCAGGACACTCCAGTTGCACCGTGGCTGGAAAGTCTGTATGGACAGTGGTGGGACACTCTGGATGCACAGTGGCATGACATTCTGGATGCACAGTGGCAGGACACTCTGGATGTACAGTGGGGGGCCCTCTGGATGCAAAGTGGTGGGTCGCTCTGTATGCACAGTGGTGGGACACTCTGGATGCACAGTGCTGGGACAATCTGAGTGCACAGCGGTGGGACACACTGAAGACACATTGCCAGGACACTCAGGATGTACAGTGGCAAGACACTCTGGATGCAAAGTGGCAAGACCCACTGGATCCACAGTGTCGGGACCCTCTGGATGCACTGTGGTGGGACACTCTGGATGCACAGTGGCGGGACAATATGAATGCACATTGCCAGGACACTCTGGATGTACAGTGGTGGGACACTCTGGATAAACAGTGGCGGTACACTCTGGATAAGCCATTACGGGACATTCTGGCTAAAGAGTGGGGGTCACTCTGGATAAAGAGTGGGGGGACACTCTGGGTGCAAAGTGGAGGGAGAATCTGGATGCACGGTGGAGGGGCAATCTGGATGAAAAGTGGAGTGACACTGTGGATGCACAGTGGCGGGACACTCTTGATGCACAGTGGAGGGACCCTCTAGATGCACAGTGGCTGGACACACTGGATGCACAGTGGCAGGACCCTCTAGATGCACAGTGATGGGACACACTGGATGCACAGTGGCTGGAGACACTGTATGCACAGTTGCGGGACACTCTGGATGCATAGTGGAGGGAGACTCTATGCAAATCGGATGGACACTCAGTATGCACTGTGCAGGGCCACTCGGGATGCACAGTGGTGGGACACTATGGCTGAACAGTGGTGGGACATTATGGAAGCAAAGCGGATGTACACTCTGGACGCACAGTGGAGGGGCACTCGGGATGCACAATGGTGGGACACTGTGGATGCACAGCGGTGGGACCCTCTGGATGCACAGTGGCAGGGCACTATGGATGCACAGTTGCGGGACACTCTGGATGCACGTTTGGAGGACACTCTGGCTGCACAGTGGAGGGACCCTCTAGATGCACAGTGGCTGGACACGCTGGATGCACAGTGGCAGGACCCTCTAGATGCACAGTGGTGGGACACACTGGATGCACAGTGGCTGGAGACTCTGTATGCACAGTTGCGGGACACTCTGGATGCATAGTGGAGGGAGACTCTGTATGCAAATTGGATGGACACTCAGTACGCACAGTGCAGGGTCACTCAGGATACACCGTGGTGGGACACTATGGATTCACAGTGGTGGGACACTTTGCATGCACAGCAGACGGATACTCTGGATGCACAGTGAGGGGTAACTCTGGATGCAAAGTGGAGGGAGACTCTGGATGCAAAGCGGATGGACACTCAGGATGCACAGTGGAGGGTCACTCTGGTTGCTCAGTGGCGGGAAACTATGGATGCACAGTGGAGGGACACTCTGGATTATCAGTGGCGGTACACTCTGGATAAACAATTGCAGGACATTCTGGATAAAGAGAGGTGGAGACACTGGATAAAGTGTGGGGGGACACTCTGGATGCACAGTGGGGGACAATCTGGATGCACAGTGGTGGGACACTCTGGATGGACAGTTGAGGGACACTCCATAAAGATTTGGTGGACAGTCTGTTTGCACAGTGGTGGGGCAATCTGGATAAACAGTGGTGGGACATTCTGTTTAAAGAGTGGGGTCACTCTCCATAAAGAGTTGGTGGACACTCAGGATGCACAGTGGAGGTTCACTCTGGTAGCTCAGTGGCGGGAAACTATGGATGCACAGTGGAGGGACACTCTGGATCATCAGTGGCGGTACACTCTGGATAAACAATTGCGGGACATTCTGGATAAAGAGAGGTCCAGACTATGGATAAAGTGCGGGGGAACACTCTGGATGCACTTTGGGGGACAATCTGGATGCACAGTGGTGGGACACTCTGGATGCACCGTGGCTGGACAGTCTGTATGGACAGTGGCAGGACACTCTGGATGCACAGTGTGGGGTCGCTCTGTATGCACAGTGGTGGGACACTCTGGGTGCACAGTTGCGGGGCACACTGGATGCACAGTTGCAGGATACAGTGAATGCCCAGTGGTGGGACACTTTGAATGCATTGAGGAGGGACACTCTGGAGGGAAATTGAAGGGACACACTCGATGCCCAGTGGAGGGAGACTCTGGATGCACAGTGGGGGTACACTCTGGACACACAATGATGGGAGCCTCTGGATAAACAATGGCGGGACACTGGATAAACAGTGGTGGGACATTCTGGATAAAGAGTGGGGTCACTCTCGATAAAGAGTTGGTGGACACTCTGGATGCACAGTGGAGGACACTCTGATGCACAGTGGCTGGACACTCTGAATAAACAGTGGTGGGACACTCTGGATAAACATTGGTGGGACATTCTAGATAAAGAGTGGGGTCCCTCACGATAAAGTGTTGGTGGACAGTCTGGATGCACAATGGGGGACACGCTGGATGCACAGTGGTGGGCCCGTCTGGATGTACAGTGGCGGGACACTCTGGATGCACAGTGGCAAGACACTCTGGATGCACAGTGTCGGGACACTCTGGATGCACAGTGGTGGGGCACTCAGGATGCACAGTGGCAGGACACTCTGAATGCACATTGCCAGGTCACTCTGGATGTACACTTGCGTGACACTCTGGATGCACAGTTGCAGGATACATTGAATGGACAGTGGTGGGCCACTCTGAATGCACGGTGGAGAGACACTCTGGAGGGAAATTGGTGGGACACTCTGGATGTACAGTGGCGGGACACTCTGGATGCACAGTGGCAAGACACTCTGGATGCACAGTGTCGATACACTCTGGATGCACAGTGGTGGGACACTCAGGATGCACAGTGGCAGGACACTCTGAATGCACATTGCCAGGACACTCTGGATGTACAGTTGCGTGACACTCTGGATGCACAGTTGCAGGATACATTGAATGCACAGTGGTGGGCCACTCTGAATGCACGGTGGAGAGACACTCTGGAGGGAAATTGGTGGGACACTCTGGATGTACAGTGGCGGGACACTCTGGATGCACAGTGGCAAGACACTCTGGATGCGCAGTGTCGATACACTCTGGATGCACAGTGGTGGGACACTCAGGATGCACAGTGGCAGGACACTCTGAATGCACAGTGGCAGGACACTCTGAATGCACATTGCCAGGAAACTCTGGATGTACAGTTGCGTAACACTCTGGACGCACAGTTGCAGGATAAACTGAATGCACAGTGGTGGGCCACTCTGAATGCACGGTGGAGAGACACTCTGGAGGGAAATTGGTGGGACACTCTTGATGCACAGTGGAGGGAGATTCTGGATGCACAGTGGTGGGACACTCTGGATGTACAGTGGAGGGAGACTCTGTATGCAAAGCAGATGGACACTCAGTATGCACAGTGCAGGGTCACGCGGGATATACCGTGGTGGGACACTATGGATTCACAGTGGTGGGACACTTTGGATGCACAGCAGACGGATACTCTGGATGCACAGTGAGGGGTAAATCTGGATGCAAAGTGGAGGGAGACTCTGGATGCAAAGCGGATGGACACTCAGGATGCACAGTGAGGGTCACTCTGGTTGCACAGTCGCGGGAAACTATGGATGCACAGTGGAGGGACACTCTGGATTATCAGTGGCGGTACAATCTGGATAAACAATTGCGGGACATTCAGGATAAAGAGAGGTGGAGACACTGGATAAAGTGTGGGGGGGACACTCTGGATGCACTTTGGGGGACAATCTGGATGCACAGTGGTGGGACACTCTGGATGGACAGTTGAGGGACACTCCATAAAGATTTGGTGGACACTCAGGATGCACAGTGGAGGTTCACTCTGGTAGCTCAGTGGCGGGAAACTATGGATGCACAGTGGAGGGACACTCTGGATTATCAGTGGCGGTACACTCTGGATAAACAATTGCGGGACATTCTGGATAAAGAGAGGTCCAGACTATAGATAAAGTGCGGGGGAACACTCTGGATGCACTTTGGGGGACAATCTGGATGCACAGTGGTGGGACACACTGGATGCACCGTGGCTGGACAGTCTGTATGGACAGTGGCAGGACACTCTGGATGCACAGTGGGGGGTCGCTCTGTATGCACAGTGGTGGGACACTCTGGGTGCACAGTTGCGGGGCACACTGGATGCACAGTTGCAGGATACAGTGAATGCCCAGTGGTGGGACACTTTGAATGCATGGAGGAGAGACACTCTGGAGGGAAATTGAAGGGACACACTCGATGCCCAGTGGAGGGAGACTCTGGATGCACAGTGGGGGTACACTCTGGATACACAATGATGGGAGCCTCTGGATAAACAATGGCGGGATACTGGATAAACAGTGGTGGGACATTCTGGATAAAGAGTGGGGTCACTCTCGATAAAGAGTTGGTGGACACTCTGGATGCACAGTGGGGGACACTCTGATGCACAGTGGCTGGACACTCTGGATAAACAGTGGTGGGACACTCTGGATAAACATTGGTGGGACATTCTGGATAAAGAGTGGGGTCCCTCTCGATAAAGTGTTGGTGGACAGTCTGGATGCACAATGGGGGACACGCTGGATGCACAGTGGTGGGCCCGTCTGGATGTACAGTGGCGGGACACTCTGGATGCACAGTGGCAAGACACTCTGGATGCAAAGTGTCGATACACTCTGGATGCACAGTGGTGGGACACTCAGGATGCACAGTGGCAGGACACTCTGAATGCACATTGCCAGGAAACTCTGGATGTACAGTTGTGTAACACTCTGGACGCACAGTTGCAGGATAAACTGAATGCACAGTGGTGGGCCACTCTGAATGCACGGTGGAGAGACCCTCTGGAGGGAAATTGGTGGGACACTCTTGATGCACAGTGGAGGGAGATTCTGGATGCACAGTGGTGGGACACTCTGGATGTACAGTGGCTGGAGACTCTGTATGCACAGTTGCGGGACACTCTGGATGCATAGTGGAGGGAGACTCTGTATGCAAAGCAGATGGACACTCAGTATGCACAGTGCAGGGTCACGCGGGATATACCGTGGTGGGACACTATGGATTCACAGTGGTGGGACACTTTGGATGCACAGCAGACGGATACTCTGGATGCACAGTGAGGGGTAACTCTGGATGCAAAGTGGAGGGAGACTCTGGATGCAAAGCGGATGGACACTCAGGATGCACAGTGGAGGGTCACTCTGGTTGCTCAGTGGCGGGAAACTATGGAAGCGCAGTGGAGGGACACTCTGGATTATCAGTGGCGGTACACTCTGGATAAACAATTGCGGGACATTCTGGATAAAGAGAGGTGGAGACACTGGATAAAGTGTGGGGGGGGGGGACGACACTCTGGATGCACAGTGGGGGACAATCTGGATGCACAGTGGTGGGACACTCTGGATGGACAGTTGAGGGACACTCCATAAAGATTTGGTGGACAGTCTGGATGCACAGTGGTGGGGCAATCTGGATAAACAGTGGTGGGACATTCTGTTTAAAGAGTGGGGTCACTCTCCATAAAGAGTTGGTGGACACTCAGGATGCACAGTGGAGGGTCACTCTGGTAGCTCAGTGGCGGGAAACTATGGATGCACAGTGGAGGGACACTCTGGATCATCAGTGGCGGTACACTCTGGATAAACAATTGCGGGACATTCTGGATAAAGAGAGGTCAGACTATAGATAAAGTGTGGGGGAACACTCTGGATGCACTTTGGGGGACAATCTGGATGCACAGTGGTGGGACACTCTGGATGCACCGTGGCTGGACAGTCTGTATGGACAGTGACAGGACACTCTGGATGCACAGTGTGGGGTCGCTCTGTATGCACAGTGGTGGGACACTCTGGGTGCACAGTTGCGGGGCACACTGGATGCACAGTTGCAGGATACAGTGAATGCCCAGTGGTGGGACACTTTGAATGCATGGAGGAGAGACACTCTGGAGGGAAATTGAAGGGACACACTCGATGCCCAGTGGAGGGAGACTCTGGATGCACAGTGGGGCTACACTCTGGATACACAATGATGGGAGCCTCTGGATAAACAATGGCGGGACACTGGATAAACAGTGGTGGGACATTCTGGATAAAGAGTGGGGTCACTCTCGATAAAGAGTTGGTGGACACTCTGGATGCACAGTGGGGGACACTCTGATGCACAGTGGCTGGACACTCTGGATAAACAGTGGTGGGACATTCTGGATAAAGAGTGGGGTCCCTCTCGATAAAGTGTTGGTGGACAGTCTGGATGCACAATGGGGGACACGCTGGATGCACAGTGGTGGGCCCGTCTGGATGTACAGTGGCGGGACACTCTGGATGCACAGTGGCAAGACACTCTGGATGCACAGTGTCGATACACTCTGGATGCACAGTGGTGGGACACTCAGGATGCACAGTGGCAGGACACTCTGAATGCACATTGCCAGGAAACTCTGGATGTACAGTTGTGTAACACTCTGGACGCACAGTTGCAGGATAAACTGAATGCACAGTGGTGGGCCACTCTGAATGCACGGTGGAGAGACCCTCTGGAGGGAAATTGGTGGGACACTCTTGATGCACAGTGGAGGGAGATTCTGGATGCACAGTGGAGGGACACTCTGGATGTACAGTGGCTGGAGACTCTGTATGCACAGTTGCGGGACACTCTGGATGCATAGTGGAGGGAGACTCTGTATGCAAAGCAGATGGACACTCAGTATGCACAGTGCAGTGTCACGCGGGATATACCGTGGTGGGACACTATGGATTCACAGTGGTGGGACACTTTGGATGCACAGCAGACGGATACTCTGGATGCACAGTGAGGGGTAACTCTGGATGCAAAGTGGAGGGAGACTCTGGATGCAAAGCGGATGGACACTCAGGATGCACAGTGGAGGGTCACTCTGGTTGCTCAGTGGCGGGGAACTATGGAAGCGCAGTGGAGGGACACTCTGGATTATCAGTGGCGGTACACTCTGGATAAACAATTGCAGGACATTCTGGATAAAGAGAGGTGGAGACACTGGATAAAGTGTGGGGGTGGGGGACGACACTCTGGATGCACAGTGGGGGACAATCTGGATGCACAGTGGTGGGACACTCTGGATGGACAGTTGAGGGACACTCCATAAAGATTTGGTGGACAGTCTGGATGCACAGTGGTGGGACATTCTGTTTAAAGAGTGGGGTCACTCTCCATAAAGAGTTGGTGGACACTCAGGATGCACAGTGGAGGGTCACTCTGGTAGCTCAGTGGCGGGAAACTATGGATGCACAGTGGAGGGACACTCTGGATTATCAGTGGCGGTACACTCTGGATAAACAATTGCGGGACATTCTGGATAAAGAGAGGTCAGACTATAGATAAAGTGTGGGGGAACACTCTGGATGCACTTTGGGGGACAATCTGGATGCACAGTGGGGGACACTCTGGATGCACCGTGGCTGGACAGTCTGTATGGACAGTGGCAGGACACTCTGGATGCACAGTGGGGGGTCGCTCTGTATGCACAGTGGTGGGACACTCTGGGTGCACAGTTGCGGGACACACTGGATGCACAGTTGCAGGATACAGTGAATGCCCAGTGGTGGGACACTTTGAATGCATGGAGGAGAGACACTCTGGAGGGAAATTGATGGGACACTCTGGATGCAGAGTGGAGGGAGACACTGGATGCACAGTGCAGAGACACTCTGTATAAACAGTTGCAGGACACTGGACGCACAGTCGCTGTGCACTCTGGATGCACAGTGGTGGGACACTCTGGAGGCACAGTGAAGGGATACTCTGTATGCACAGTGGTGGGATACTCTGGATGCACATCGCGGTACACTCTGGATGCACAGTCGCGGGATACTCTGGTGCACAGTGGCTGGACACTCTGGATAAACAGTGGCGGGACACGCTGAATAAACAATGGTGGGACATTCTGGATAAAGAGTGGGGTCTCTCTCAATATAGATTTGGTGGACACTCTGGATGCACAGTGGGGGACACTCTGGATGCACAGTGGTGGGAAACTCTGGATGTACAGTGGTGGGACATTCTGGATGTAGAGTGGTGGGTCACACTGAACGCACAGTGGAAAGACACTCTGGATGCTCCGTGGCTGGACAGTCTGTATGGACAGTGGCAGGACACTCTGGATGCACAGTGGCACGGCATTCTGGATGCACAGTGGTGGGACACTCTGGGTGCACAGTTGTGGGACACACTGGATGCACAGTTGCAGGATACAGTGAATGCCCAGTGGTGGGACACTTTGAATGCATGGAGGAGACACACTCTGGAGGTAAATTGATGGGACACTCTGGATGCAGAGTGGAGGGAGACACTGGATGCACAGTGCAGGGACACTCTGTATAAACAGTTGCGGGACACTCTGGACGCACAGTCGCTGTGCACTCTGGATGCTCAGTGGTGGGACACTCTGGAGGCACAGTGAAGGGATACTCTGTATGCACAGTGGTGGGATACTCTGGATGCACATCGAGGGACACTCTGGATGCACAGTCGCGGGATACTCTGGTGCACAGTGGCTGGACACTCTGGATAAACAGTGGCGGGACACGCTGAATAAAAAGTGGTGGGACATTCTGGATAAAGAGTGGGGTCTCTCTCGATACAGATTTGGTGGACACTCTGGATGCACAGTGGGGGACACTCTGGATGCACAGTGGGGGACACTCTGGATGCACAGTGGTGGGACACTCTGGATGTACAGTGGTGGGACATTCTGGATGTAGAGTGGTGGGTCACACTGAATGCACAGTGGCAAGACACTCTGGATGCACAGTAGTGGCAAACTCTGGATGCACAGTGGTCGGACACTCTGGATGCACAGTGGACGGATATTCTGGATGCACAGTGAGGGGAATCTCTGGATGCAAAGTGGAGGGAGACTCTGGATCTAAAGCCAAAGGACACTCAGGATGCACAGCGGAGGTTCACTCTGGTTGCACAGTGGTGGGACAATCTAGATAAACAGTGATGGTACACTCTGGAAAAACAATAGCGGGAAATTCTGGATAAAGAGTGGGGGGACACTCTGTATAAAGAGTGGGCAGCCACTCTGGATGCAGAGAGGTGGGACAATCTGGATGCTCAGTGGTGGAACTCTGGATGCACAGTGGAGGGATATGCAGGATGTACAGTGGCGGGACACTCTGGATGTATGGTGGCAGGACACTCTGGAAACACAGTGGTGGGACACTATGGCTGAACAGTGGTGGGACATTATGGAAGCAAAGCGGATGTACACTCTGGATGCACAGTGGAGGGGTACTCGGGATGCGCAGTGGAGGGACACTCTGGATGCACAATGGGGGAACCACTGGATGCTATGGGGCAGGAGACTGGTTGTAAAGCCGGTGGCCACTCTGGATCTACAGTGGAGGGTCACCCTGGATGCACAGTGGTGGGACACGCTGGATGCACAGTGGCAGGACACTCTGGAAGCACAGTTGCAGGACACTCCAGATGCACCGTGGCTGGAAAGTCTGTATGGACAGTGGCGGGACACTCTGGATGCACAGTGGCATGACATTCTGGATGCACAGTGGCAGGACACTCTGGATGTACAGTGGTGGGGCACTCTGGATGCAAAGTGGTGGGTCGCTCTGTATGCACAGTGGTGGGACACTCTGAATGCACAGTGGCAGGAAAATCTGGATGCACAGTTGCAGGACTTTCCAGATGCACAGTGGCTGGACAGTCTGTGTGGTCAGTGGGGACACTGTGGATGCACAGTGGCAGGACACTCTGGATGCACAGTTGCAGGACATTCCAGATGCACAGTGGCTGGACAGTCTGTATGGACAGTGGTGGGACACTCTGGATGCACAGTCGCTGTGCACTCTGGATGCACAGTGCCAGGACACTCTGGATGCACCGTGGTGGGGCACTATGGCTGAACAGTGGTGGGACATTATGGAAGCAAAGCGGATGTACACTCTGGATGCACAGTTAAGGGGCACTCTGGATGCACAGTGGTGGGACACTCTGGATGCACAGCGGTGGGACCCTCTGGATGCACAGTGGCAGGGCACTATGGATGCACAGTTGCGGGACACTCTGGATGCACATTTGGAGGACACTCTGGATGCGCATTGGGGGACACTATGAATGTAGAGTGATGGGATACTCTGGATGCACAGTGAAGGGACACTCTGGATGCGCAGTGGAGGGACACTCTGGATGCACAATGGGGGAACCTCTGGATGTATGGGACAGGAGACTGGTTGTAAAGCGGGTGGCCATTCTGGATCTACAGTGGAGGGTCACCCTGATGCACAGTGGAGAGACACTTTGGATGCACATTGGTGGGACACTCTGTATGCACAGTGGTGGGACACTCTGGATGCACAGTCGTGGGACACTCTGGATGCACAGTGGGGGACACTCTGGATGCACAGTGGTGGGGCACTCTGGATGTACAGTGGTGGGACATTCTGGATGTAGAGTGGTGGGTCTCACTGAATGCACAGTGGCAAGACACTCTGGATGCACATTAGTGGGACACCCTGGATGAACAGTGGTCGGACACTCTGGATGCACAGTGGACAGATATTCTGGATGTACAGTGAGGGGAATCTCTGGATGCAAAGTGGAGGGAGACTCTGGATCTAAAGTCAAAGGACACTCAGGATGCACAGCGGAGGTTCACTCTGGTTGCACAGTGGTGGGACAATCTGGATAAACAGTGGTGGTACACTCTGGAAAAACAATAGCGGGAAATTCTGGATAAAGAGTGGGGGGACACTCTGTATAAAGAGTGGGCAGCCACTCTGGATGCAGAGAGGTGGGACAATCTGGATGCTCAGTGGTGGAACTCTGGATGCACAGTGGAGGGATATGCAGGATGTACAGTGGCGGGACACTCTGGATGTATGGTGGCAGGACACTCTGGAAACACAGTGGTGGGACACTATGGCTGAACAGTGGTGGGACATTATGGAAGCAAAGCGGATGTACACTCTGGATGCACAGTGGAGGGGTACTCGGGATGCGCAGTGGAGGGACACTCTGGATGCACAATGGGGGAACCACTGGATGCTATGGGGCAGGAGACTGGTTGTAAAGCCGGTGGCCACTCTGGATCTACAGTGGAGGGTCACCCTGGATGCACAGTGGTGGGACACGCTGGATGCACAGTGGCAGGACACTCTGGAAGCACAGTTGCAGGACACTCCAGATGCACCGTGGCTGGAAAGTCTGTATGGACAGTGGCGGGACACTCTGGATGCACAGTGGCATGACATTCTGGATGCACAGTGGCAGGACACTCTGGATGTACAGTGGTGGGGCACTCTGGATGCAAAGTGGTGGGTCGCTCTGTATGCACAGTGGTGGGACACTCTGAATGCACAGTGGCAGGAAAATCTGGATGCACAGTTGCAGGACTTTCCAGATGCACAGTGGCTGGACAGTCTGTGTGGTCAGTGGGGACACTGTGGATGCACAGTGGCAGGACACTCTGGATGCACAGTTGCAGGACATTCCAGATGCACAGTGGCTGGACAGTCTGTATGGACAGTGGTGGGACACTCTGGATGCACAGTCGCTGTGCACTCTGGATGCACAGTGCCAGGACACTCTGGATGCACAGTGGTGGGGCACTATGGCTGAACAGTGGTGGGACATTATGGAAGCAAAGCGGATGTACACTCTGGATGCACAGTTAAGGGGCACTCTGGATGCACAGTGGTGGGACACTCTGGATGCACAGCGGTGGGACCCTCTGGATGCACAGTGGCAGGGCACTATGGATGCACAGTTGCGGGACACTCTGGATGCACATTTGGAGGACACTCTGGATGCGCATTGGGGGACACTATGAATGTAGAGTGATGGGATACTCTGGATGCACAGTGAAGGGACACTCTGGATGCGCAGTGGAGGGACACTCTGGATGCACAATGGGGGAACCTCTGGATGTATGGGACAGGAGACTGGTTGTAAAGCGGGTGGCCATTCTGGATCTACAGTGGAGGGTCACCCTGATGCACAGTGGAGAGACACTTTGGATGCACATTGGTGGGACACTCTGTATGCACAGTGGTGGGACACTCTGGATGCACAGTCGTGGGACACTCTGGATGCACAGTGGGGGACACTCTGGATGCACAGTGGTGGGGCACTCTGGATGTACAGTGGTGGGACATTCTGGATGTAGAGTGGTGGGTCTCACTGAATGCACAGTGGCAAGACACTCTGGATGCACATTAGTGGGACACTCTGGATGAACAGTGGTCGGACACTCTGGATGCACAGTGGACAGATATTCTGGATGTACAGTGAGGGGAATCTCTGGATGCAAAGTGGAGGGAGACTCTGGATCTAAAGTCAAAGGACACTCAGGATGCACAGCGGAGGTTCACTCTGGTTGCACAGTGGTGGGAAACTATGGATGCACAGTGGTGGGACAATCTGGATAAACAGTGGTGGTACATTCTGGAAAAACAATTGCAGGAAATTCTGGATAAAGAGTGGGGGGACACTCTGTATAAAGAGTGGGCAGCCACTCTGGATGCACAGAGGTGGAACAATCTGGATGCTCAGTGGTGGGAACTCTGGATGCACAGTGGAGGGATATGCAGGATGTACAGCGGCGGGACACTCTGGATGTATGGTGGCAGGACACTCTGGAAGCACAGTGGTGGGACACTATGGCTGAACAGTGGTGGGACATTATGGAAGCAAAGCGGATGCACACTCTGGATGCACAGTGGAGGGGTTCTCGGGATGCACAGTGGAGGGACACTCTGGATGCACAATGGGGGAACCACTGGATGCTATGGGGCAGGAGACTGGTTGTAAAGCGGGTGGCCACTCTGGATCCACAGTGGAGGGTCACCCTGGATGCACAGTGGTGGGACACTCTGGATGCACAGTGGCAGGACACTCTGGAAGCACAGTTGCAGGACACTCCAGATGCACCGTGGCTGGAAAGTCTGTATGGACAGTGGCGGGACACTCTGGATGCACAGTGGCATGACATTCTGGATGCACAGTGGCAGGACACTCTGGATGTACAGTGGGGGGCACTCTGGATGCAAAGTGGTGGGTTGCTCTGTATGCACAGTGGTGGGACACTGAATGCACAGTGGCAGGACACTCTGGATGCACAGTTGCAGGACACTCCAGATGCACAGTGGCTGGACAGTCTGTGTGGTCAGTGGGGGACATTCTGGATGCACAGTGGCAGGACACTCTGGATGCACAGTTGCAGGACATTCCAGATGCACAGTGGCTGGACAGTCTGTATGGACAGTGGTGGGACACTCTGGATGCACAGTGCCAGGACACACTGGATGCACAGTGGTGGGGCACTATGGCTGAACAGTGGTGGGACATTATGGAAGCAAAGCGGATGTACACTCTGGATGCACAGTTAAGGGGCACTCTGGATGCACAGTGGTGGGACACTCTGGATGCACAGCGGTGGGACCCTCTGGATGCACAGTGGCAGGGCACTATGGATGCACAGTTGCGGGACACTCTGGATGCACATTTGCAGGACACTCTGGATGCGCATTGGGGGACACTATGAATGTAGAGTGTTGGGATACTCTGGATGCACAGTGAAGGGACACTCTGGATGCGCACTGGGGGACACTCTGGATGCACAATGGGGGAAGCTCTGGATTATGGGACAGGAGACTGGTTGTAAAGCGGGTGGCCATTCTGGATCTACAGTGGAGGGTCACCCTGATGCACAGTGGAGAGACACTTTGGATGCACATTGGTGGGACAATCTGTATGCACAGTGGTGGGACACTCTGGATGCACAGTCGTGGGACACTCTGGATGCACAGTGGGGGACACTCTGGATGCACAGTGGCGGGGCACTCTGGATGTACAGTGGTGGGACATTCTGGATGTAGCGTGGTCGGTCACACTGAATGCACAGTGGCAAGACACTCTGGATGCACATTAGTGGGACACTCTGGATGAACAGTGGTCGGACACTCTGGATGCACAGTGGACGGATATTCTGGATGTACAGTGAGGGGAATCTCTGGATGCAAAGTGGAGGGAGACTCTGGATCTAAAGCCAAAGGACACTCAGGATGCACAGCGGAGGTTCACTCTGGTTGCACAGTGGTGGGAAACTATGGATGCACAGTGGTGGGACAATCTGGATAAACAGTTGCGGGACACTCTGGACGCACAGTCGCTGTGCACTCTGGATGCTCAGTGGTGGGAAACTCTGGAGGCACAGTGAAGGGATACTCTGTATGCACAGTGGTGGGATACTCTGGATGCACATCGAGGGACACTCTGGATGCACAGTCGCGGGATACTCTGGTGCACAGTGGCTGGACACTCTGGATAAACAGTGGCGGGACACGCTGAATAAACAGTGGTGGGACATTCTGGATAAAGAGTGGGGTCTCTCTCAATAAAGATTTGGTGGACACTCTGGATGCACAGTGGGGGACACTCTGGATGCACAGTGGTGGGAAACTCTGGATGTACAGTGGTGGGACATTCTGGATGTAGAGTGGTGGGTCACACTGAACGCACAGTGGAAAGACACTCTGGATGCTCCGTGGCTGGACAGTCTGTATGGACAGTGGCAGGACACTCTGGATGCACAGTGGCACGGCATTCTGGATGCACAGTGGTGGGACACTCTGGGTGCACAGTTGTGGGACACACTGGATGCACAGTTGCAGGATACAGTGAATGCCCAGTGGTGGGACACTTTGAATGCATGGAAGAGACACACTCTGGAGGTAAATTGATGGGACACTCTGGATGCAGAGTGGAGGGAGACACTGGATGCACAGTGCAGGGACACTCTGTATAAACAGTTGCGGGACACTCTGGACGCACAGTCGCTGTGCACTCTGGATGCTCAGTGGTGGGACACTCTGGAGGCACAGTGAAGGGATACTCTGTATGCACAGTGGTGGGATACTCTGGATGCACATCGAGGGACACTCTGGATGCACAGTCGCGGGATACTCTGGTGCACAGTGGCTGGACACTCTGGATAAACAGTGGCGGGACACGCTGAATAAAAAGTGGTGGGACATTCTGGATAAAGAGTGGGGTCTCTCTCGATACAGATTTGGTGGACACTCTGGATGCACAGTGGGGGACACTCTGGATGCACAGTGGGGGACACTCTGGATGCACAGTGGTGGGACACTCGATGTACAGTGGTGGGACATTCTGGATGTAGAGTGGTGGGTCACACTGAATGCACAGTGGCAAGACACTCTGGATGCACAGTAGTGGCAAACTCTGGATGCACAGTGGTCGGACACTCTGGATGCACAGTGGACGGATATTCTGGATGCACAGTGAGGGGAATCTCTGGATGCAAAGTGGAGGGAGACTCTGGATCTAAAGCCAAAGGACACTCAGGATGCACAGCGGAGGTTCACTCTGGTTGCACAGTGGTGGGACAATCTGGATAAACAGTGATGGTACACTCTGGAAAAACAATAGCGGGAAATTCTGGATAAAGAGTGGGGGGACACTCTGTATAAAGAGTGGGCAGCCACTCTGGATGCAGAGAGGTGGGACAATCTGGATGCTCAGTGGTGGAACTCTGGATGCACAGTGGAGGGATATGCAGGATGTACAGTGGCGGGACACTCTGGATGTATGGTGGCAGGACACTCTGGAAACACAGTGGTGGGACACTATGGCTGAACAGTGGTGGGACATTATGGAAGCAAAGCGGATGTACACTCTGGATGCACAGTGGAGGGGTACTCGGGATGCGCAGTGGAGGGATACTCTGGATGCACAATGGGGGAACCACTGGATGCTATGGGGCAGGAGACTGGTTGTAAAGCGGGTGGCCACTCTGGATCTACAGTGGAGGGTCACCCTGGATGCACAGTGGTGGGACACGCTGGATGCACAGTGGCAGGACACTCTGGAAGCACAGCTGCAGGACACTCCAGATGCACCGTGGCTGGAAAGTCTGTATGGACAGTGGCGGGACACTCTGGATGCACAGTGGCATGACATTCTGGATGCACAGTGGCAGGACACTCTGGATGTACAGTGGTGGGGCACTCTGGATGCAAAGTGGTGGGTCGCTCTGTATGCACAGTGGTGGGACACTCTGAATGCACAGTGGCAGGACACTCTGTATGCACAGTTGCAGGACTTTCCAGATGAACAGTGGCTGGACAGTCTGTGTGGTCAGTGGGGACACTGTGGATGCACAGTGGCAGGACACTCTGGATGCACAGTTGCAGGACATTCCAGATGCACAGTGGCTGGACAGTCTGTATGGACAGTGGTGGGACACTCTGGATGCACAGTCGCTGTGCACTCTGGATGCACAGTGCCAGGACACACTGGATGCACAGTGGTGGGGCACTATGGCTGAACAGTGGTGGGACATTATGGTAGCAAAGCGGATGTACACTCTGGATGCACAGTTAAGGGGCACTCTGGATGCACAGTGGTGGGACACTCTGGATGCACAGCGGTGGGACCCTCTGGATGCACAGTGGCAGGGCACTATGGATGCACAGTTGCGGGACACTCTGGATGCACATTTGGAGGACACTCTGGATGCGCATTGGGGGACACTATGAATGTAGAGTGATGGGATACTCTGTATGCACAGTGGTGGGACACTCTGGATGCACAGTCGTGGGACACTCTGGATGCACAGTGGTGGGGCACTCTGGATGTACAGTGGTGGGACATTCTGGATGTAGAGTGGTGGGTCACACTGAATGCACAGTGGCAAGACACTCTGGATGCACATTAGTGGGACACTCTGGATGAACAGTGGTCGGACACTCTGGATGCACAGTGGACAGATATTCTGGATGTACAGTGAGGGGAATCTCTGGATGCAAAGTGGAGGGAGACTCTGGATCTAAAGTCAAAGGACACTCAGGATGCACAGCGGAGGTTCACTCTGGTTGCACAGTGGTGGGACAATCTGGATAAACAGTGGTGGTACACTCTGGAAAAACAATTGCAGGAAATTCTGGATAAAGAGTGGGGGGACACTCTGTATAAAGAGTGGGCAGCCACTCTGGATGCACAGAGGTGGAACAATCTGGATGCTCAGTGGTGGGAACTCTGGATGCACAGTGGAGGGATATGCAGGATGTACAGCGGCGGGACACTCTAGATGTATGGCGGCAGGACACTCTGGAAGCACAGTGGTGGGACACTATGGCTGAACAGTGGTGGGACATTATGGAAGCAAAGCTGATGCACACTCTGGATGCACAGTGGAGGGGTACTCGGGATGCACAGTGGAGGGACACTCTGGATGCACAATGGGGGAACCACTGGATGCTATGGGGCAGGAGACTGGTTGTAAAGCGGGTGGCCACTCTGGATCTACAGTGGAGGGTCACCCTGGATGCACAGTGGTGGGACACTCTGGATGCACAGTGGCAGGACACAATGGAAGCACAGTTGCAGGACATTCCAGATGCACCGTGGCTGGAAAGTCTGTATGGACAGTGGCGGGACACTCTGGATGCACAGTGGCATGACATTCTGGATGCACAGTGGCAGGACACTCTGGATGTACAGTGGGGGGTACTCTGGATGCAAAGTGGTGGGTTGCTCTGTATGCACAGTGGTGGGACACTGAATGCACAGTGGCAGGACACTCTGGATGCACAGTTGCAGGACACTCCAGATGCACAGTGGCTGGACAGTCTGTGTGGTCAGTGGGGGACATTCTGGATGCACAGTGGCAGGACACTCTGGATGCACAGTTGTAGGACATTCCAGATGCACAGTGGCTGGACAGTCTGTATGGACAGTGGTGGGACACTCTGGATGCACAGTCGCTGTGCACTCTGGATGCACAGTGCCAGGACACTCTGGATGTACAGTGGTGGGGCACTATGGCTGAACAGTGATGGGACATTATGGAAGCAAAGCGGATGTACACTCTGGATGCACAGTTAAGGGGCACTCTGGATGCACAGTGGTGGGACACTCTGGATGCACAGTGGTGGGACCCTCTGGATGCACAGTGGCAGGGCACTATGGATGCACAGTTGCGGGACACTCTGGATGCACATTTGCAGGACACTCTGGATGCGCATTAGGGGACACTATGAATGTAGAGTGTTGGGATACTCTGGATGCCCAGTGAAGGGACACTCTGGATGCGCACTGGGGGACACTCTGGATGCACAATGGGGGAAGCTCTGGATTATGGGACAGGAGACTGGTTGTAAAGCGGGTGGCCATTCTGGATCTACAGTGGAGGGTCACCCTGATGCACAGTGGAGAGACACTTTGGATGCACATTGGTGGGACACTCTGTATGCACAGTGGTGGGACACTCTGGATGCACAGTCGTGGGACACTCTGGATGCACAGTGGGGGACACTCTGGATGCACAGTGGTGGGGCACTCTGGATGTACAGTGGTGGGACATTCTGGATGTAGCGTGGTCGGTCACACTGAATGCACAGTGGCAAGACACTCTGGATGCACATTAGTGGGACACTCTGGATGAACAGTGGTCGGACACTCTGGATGCACAGTGGACGGATATTCTGGATGTACAGTGAGGGGAATCTCTGGATGCAAAGTGGAGGGAGACTCTGGATCTAAAGCCAAAGGACACTCAGGATGCACAGCGGAGGTTCACTCTGGTTGCACAGTGGTGGGAAACTATGGATGCACAGTGGTGGGACAATCTGGATAAACAGTTGCGGGACACTCTGGACGCACAGTCGCTGTGCACTCTGGATGCTCAGTGGTGGGATACTCTGGAGGCACAGTGAAGGGATACTCTGTATGCACAGTGGTGGGATACTCTGGATGCACATCGAGGGACACTCTGGATGCACAGTCGCGGGATACTCTGGTGCACAGTGGCTGGACACTCTGGATAAACAGTTGCGGGACACGCTGAATAAACAGTGGTGGGACATTCTGGATAAAGAGTGGGGTCTCTCTCGATACAGATTTGGTGGACACTCTGGATGCACAGTGGGGGACACTCTGGATGCACAGTGGTGGGACACTCTGGATGTACAGTGGTGGGACATTCTGGATGTAGAGTGGTGTGTCACACTGAATGCACAGTGGCAAGACACTCTGGATGCACAGTAGTGGCAAACTCTGGATGCACAGTGGTCGGACACTCTGGATGCACAGTGGACGGATATTCTGGATGCACAGTGAGGGGAATCTCTGGATGCAAAGTGGAGGGAGACTCTGGATCTAAAGCCAAAGGACACTCAGGATGCACAGCGGAGGTTCACTCTGGTTGCACAGTGGTGGGACAATCTGGATAAACAGTGGTGGTACACTCTGGAAAAACAATAGCGGGAAATTCTGGATAAAGAGTGGGGGGACACTCTGTATAAAGAGTGGGCAGCCACTCTGGATGCAGAGAGGTGGGACAATCTGGATGCTCAGTGGTGGAACTCTGGATGCACAGTGGAGGGATATGCAGGATGTACAGCGGCGGGACATTCTGGATGTATGGTGGCAGGACACTCTGGAAGCACAATGGTGGGACACTATGGATGAACAGTGGTGGGACATTATGGAAGCAAAGCGGATGTACACTCTGGATGCACAGTGGAGGGGCACTCGGGATGCGCAGTGGAGGGACACTCTGGATGCACAATGGGGGAACCACTGGATGCTATGTGGCAGGAGACTGGTTGTAAAGCGGGTGGCCACTCTGGATCTACAGTGGATTGTCACCCTGGATGCACAGTGGTGGGACACTCTGGATGCACAGTGGCAGGACACTCTGGAAGCACAGTTGCAGGACATTCCAGATGCACAGTGGCTGGACAGTCTGTATGGACAGTGGTGGGACACTCTGGGTGCACAGTCGCTGTGCACTCTGGATGCACAGTGCCAGGACACTCTGGATGCAAAGTGGTGGGGCACTATGGCTGAACAGTGGTGGGACATTATGGAAGCAAAGCGGATGTACACTCTGGATGCGCATTTAAGGGGCACTCTGGATGCTCAGTGGTGGGACACTCTGGATGCACAGCGGTGGGACCCTCTGGATGCACAGTGGCAGGGCACTATGGATGCACAGTTGCGGGACACTCTGGATGCACATTTGGAGGACACTTTGGATGCGCATTGGGGGACACTATGAATGTAGAGTGATGGGATACTCTGGATGCACAGTGAAGGGACACTCTGGATGCGCAGTGGAGGGACACTCTGGATGCACAATGGGGGAACCTCTGGATGTATGGGACAGGAGACTGGTTGTAAAGCGGGTGGCCATTCTGGATCTACAGTGGAGGGTCACCCTGATGCACAGTGGAGAGACACTTTGGATGCACATTGGTGGGACACTCTGTATGCACAGTGGTGGGACACTCTGGATGCACAGTGGACGGATATTCTGGATGTACAGTGAGGGGAATCTCTGGATGCAAAGTGGAGGGAGACTCTGGATCTAAAGCCAAAGGACACTCAGGATGCACAGCGGAGGTTCACTCTGGTTGCACAGTGGTGGGAAACTATGGATGCACAGTGGTGGGATAATCTGGATAAACAGTGGTGGTACACTTTGGAAAAACAATTGCAGGAAATTCTGGATAAAGAGTGGGGGGACACTCTGTATAAAGAGTGGGCAGCCACTCTGGATGCACAGAGGTGGAACAATCTGGATGCTCAGTGGTGGGAACTCTGGATGCACAGTGGAGGGATATGCAGGATGTACAGCGGCGGGACACTCTGGATGTATGGTGGCAGGACGCTCTGGAAGCACAGTGGTGGGAAACTATGGCTGAACAGTGGTGGGACATTATGGAAGCAAAGCGGATGTACACTCTGGATGCACAGTGGAGGGGCACTCTGGATGCACATTGGTGGAACACTCTGGATGCACAGTGGTGGGACCCTCTGGATGCACAGTGGCAGGGCACTATGGATGCACAGTGGTGGGCCACTCTGAATGCACGGTGCAGAGACACTCTGGAGGGAAATTGGTGGACAATCTGGAAGCACAGTGGAGGGATTCTCTGGATAAACATTGGTGGGACACTGGATAAACAGTGGTGGGTCATTCTGGATAAAGAGTGGGGTCACTCTCGATAAAGTGTTGGTGAACAGTCTGGATGCCCAGTAGTGGACACTCTGGATGCACAGTGCTGGGACAATCTGAGTGCACAGCGGTGGGACACACTGAAGACACATTGCCAGGACACTCAGGATGTACAGTGGCAAGACACTCTGGATGCAAAGTGGCAAGACCCACTGGATCCACAGTGTCGGGACACTCTGGATGCACTGTGGTGGGACACTCTGGATGCACAGTGGTGGGACAATATGAATGCACATTGCCAGGACACTCTGGATGTACAGTGGTGGGACACTCTGGATGCACATTGGAGGGACAGTCTGGGTGCACAGTGTTGGGACTCTCTGGATAAACAGTGGCGGTACTCTCTGGATAAGCCGTTACGGGACTTTCTGGCTAATGAGTGGGTGTCACTCTGGATAAAGAGTGGGGGGACACTCTGGGTTCAAAGTGGAGTGAGAATCTGGATGCACGGTGGAGGGGCAATCTGGATGCAAAGTGGAGGGACACTGTGGATGCACAGCAGCGGGGCACTCTTGATGCACAGTGGGGGACAATCTGGATGCACAGTGGTGGGACACTCTGGATACACAGTTGAGGGACACCCCATAAAGATTTGGTGAACAGTCTGGATGCCCAGTGGGTGGACAATCTGGATAAACTGTGGTGGGACATTCTGGTTAAAGAGTGGGGTCACTCTCGATAAAGAGTTGGTGGACACTCTGGATGCACATTGGGGGACACTCTGGTGCACAATGGCTGGACATTCTGGATAAACAGTGGCGGGGCTTTCTGGATAAAGAGTGGGGTCTCACTCCATAAATATTTGGTGGACAGTCTGGATGCACAGTGTCGGGACACTCTGGATGCACAGTGGAGGGGAAACTCTGGTTGCAAAGTTGAGGGAGACTCTGGATGTAAAGCCGATGGACACTCAGGATGCACAGTGGAGGGTCACTCTGGTTGCACAGTGGCAGGAAACTATGGATGCATACTGGTGGGACACTTTGGATAAACAGTGGTGGTACACTGTTGAAAAACCATTGTGGGACATTCTGGATAAAGATTGGTGGGACACTGTGGATAAAGAGCGGGGGGACACACTGGATGGACAGTGGTGGGGCAATCTGGATGCAGAGTGATGGGAACTCTGGATGGACAGTGGAGGTACACGCTGTATGTACAGTGGTGGGATGCTCTGGATGCATGGTGGCAGGACACTCTGGATGCACAGTGGCGGGACACTCTGGATGCACAGTCGCCAGACCCTCTTGATGTACAGTGGCGTGACACTCTTGTTGCAAGGTGGAGGGACCCTCTAGATGCACAGTGGCTGGACAGAATGGAGGCACAGTGGCTGGACACTCTATGCACAGTTGCGGGACAATCTGGATGCACAGTGGAGGGACACTCTTGATGCAAGGTGGAGGGAGACTCTGGATGCAAAGCGGATGGACACTCTGGATGCACAGTGGAGGGTCACTCTGGATGTACAGTGGTGGGACACTATGGATGCACAGTGGTGGGATACTCTGGAAGCAAAGCTGATGGACACTCTGGATGCACAGTGGAGGGACCCTTTCGATGCACAGAGGCAAGGCACTCTGGATGCACAGTTGGAGGACACTCTGGATGCACAGTGGGGGACACTCTGAATGGAGAGTGGAGGGACACTCTAGAGGCACAGGGGGAACCTCTGGATGCTATGGGGAGGGAGACTATGGTTGCCAAGCGGGTGGATACTCTTGATGCACAGTGGAGGGTCACCCTGGATGCACAGTGGTGGGACACTCTGGATGCACAGTGGCATGACATTCTGGATGCACAGTGGTGGGACATTCTGGATGTACAGTCGAGGGACTCTCTGGATGCACAGTGGTGGGACACTCTGGATGCACTGTGGTGGGACACTCTGGATGCACAGTCGCAGGACACTCTGGACGCACAGTTGCAGGACACTCTGGACGCACAGTTGCAGGATACACTGGATGCACAGTGGTGGGCCACTCTGATTGCTTGGTGGAGAGACACTCTGCAGGGAAATTGGTGGGACACTCTGGATGCACAGTAGAGGGATACTCTGGATAAACAGCAGTGGGACACTGGATAAACAGTTGTTGGTCATTCTGGTTAAAGAGTGGGGTCACTCTCTATAAAGAGTTGGTTGACACTCTGGATGCCCAGTTGTGGACACTCTGGATGCACAGTGCTGGGAAAATCTCAATGCACAGTGGTGGGACACATTGAATGCACATTGCCAGTACACTCTGGATGTACAGTGGCAGGACACTCTGGATGCACAGTGGCAAAACCCACAATGTCAGGATATCTGGATGCACTGTGGTAGGACACTCTGGATGCACAGTGGCGGGACACTCTGAATGCACATTACCAGGACACTCTGGATGCACATTGGAGGGACACTCTGGGTGCAGAGTGGTGGGACACTCTGTATAAACAGTGGCTGTACACTCTGGATAAACTGTTATTGGACATTCTGGCTAAAGAGTGGGGGTCACTCTGGATAAAGAGTGGAGGGATACTCTGGGTGCAAAGTGGAGGGAGAATCTAGGTGCACGGTGGAGGGACAATCTGGATGCAAAGTGGAGAGACACTGTGGATGCACAGTGGCAGGACACTCTTGATGCACAGTGGAGGTACCTTCTAGAGGAACAGCGGCTGGATACACTGGATGTACAGTGGCAGGACCATCTAGATGCAGAGTGGCAGGGCACGCTTGATGCACAGTGGAGGGACCCTCTAGATGCACAGTGTCTGGACACACTGGATGCACAGTGGCTGGACACTCTGTATGCACAGTTGTGGGACACTCTGGATGCAGAGTGGAGGGAGACTCTGGATACACAGTGGGGGAAATCTCTGCATGCAAAGTGGATGGACAGTCTTGATACAAATTGGCGAGTCACTCTGGATACACAGTGGCGGGACACTATGGATTCACAGTGGTGGGACACTCTGGATGCACAGTGGCAAAACTCTGGATGCAAAGTGGAGGGAGACTCTGGATGCTAAGCGGATGGACACTCAGTATGCACAGTGGTGGGACACTCTGGATTATCAGTGGTGGTACACTCTGGATAAACAAATGTGGGACATTCTGGATAAAGAGTGGGTGACACTCTGGATAAAGATTGGGGGGACACTATGGATGCACAGTGGGGGACAATATGGATGCACAGTGTTGGGACACTCTGGATGCACATTGGTAGACCCTCTGGATGCACATTGCCACGACATTCTGGATGCACAGTGGTATGATACTCTGGATGTAAAGTGGGGGGCACTCTGGATGCAAAGTGGAGGGTCACTCTGTATGCACAGTGGCGGGTCTCTGGATGCACAGTGGCAGGACACTCTGGATGTACAGTTGCAGGACACTCCGGATGCACAGTGGCTGGATAGTCTGTATGGACAGTGGCGGGACACTCCGGATGCACAGTTGCTGTGCACTCTGATACACAGTGGAGGGACACTCTGGATGCACAGTGGTGGGACTCTCTGGATGCACAGTGGTGGGACACTTTGGATGCACAGTGGTGGGACTCTCTGGATGCACAGTGGTGGGACACTTTGGATGCACAGTTGCAGGACACATTGGATGCACAGTTGCGGGACACTCTGGGCGCACAGTTGTGGGACTCTCTGTACACAGTTGCAGCATTCAGTGGATGCACAGTGGAGGGACAATCTGAATGCATGGAGGAGAGACACTCTGGAGGAAAATTGGTGGGACACTCTGGATGCACAGTGGAGGGAAACACTGGATGCACAGTGGAGGGAGACTCTGGATAAACAGTGGAGGGACACTGGATAATCAGTGGTGGGACACTCTGTACAAACAGTGGTGGGACATTCTGGTGCACAATGGCTGGACACTCTGGATGCACAATGCTGGGAAAATCTCAATGCAGAGTGGTGGGACACACTGAATGCACATTGCCAGGACACTCTGGATGTACAGTGGCAGGACACTCTGGATGCACAGTGGCAAAACCCACAATGTCAGGACTCTCTGGATGGACTGTGGTAGGACACTCTGGATGCACAGTGGCGGGACACTCTGAATGCACATTGCCAGGACACTCTGGATGTACAGCGGCAGGACACTCTGGATGCACATTGGAGGGACACTCTGGGTGCAGAGTGGTGGGACACTCTGTATAAACAGTGGCTGTACACTCTGGATAAACAGTTATTGGACATTCTGGCTAAAGAGTGGGGGTCACTCTGGATAAAGAGTGGAGGGATACTCTGGGTGCAAAGTGGAGGGAGAATCTAGATGCACGGTGGAGGGACAATCTGGATGCAAAGTGGAGAGACACTGTGGATGCACAGTGACAGGACACTCTTGATGCACAGTGGAGGTACCTTCTAGAGGCACAGCAGTTGGATACACTGGATGCACAGTGGCAGGAACATCTAGATGCAGAGTGGCAGGACACGCTTGATGCACAGTGGAGGGACCCTCTAGATGCACAGTGTCTGGACACACTGGATGCACAGTGGCTGGACACTCTGTATGCAGAGTTGCGGGACACTCTGGATGCAGAGTGGAGGGAGACTCTGGATACACAGTGGGGGAAATCTCTGCATGCAAAGTGGATGGACAGTCTCGATACACATTGGCGAGTCACTCTGGATACACAGTGGCGGGACACGATGGATTCACAGTGGTGGGACACTATGGATGCACAGTGGATAGAAACTCTGGATGCACAGTGGCAAAACTATGGATGCAAAATGGAGGGAGACTCTGGATGCTAAGCGGATGGACACTCAGTATGCACAGTGGTGGTACACTCTGGATTATCAGTGGTGATACACTCTGGATAAACAAATGTGGGACATTCTGGATAAAGATTGGGAGGACACTCTGGATAAAGATTGGGGGGACACTATGGATGCACAGTGGGGGACAATATGGATGCACAGTGTTGGGACACTCTGGATGCACATTGGTAGACCCTCTGGATGCACATTGCCACGACATTCTGGATGCACAGTGGTATGATACTCTGGATGTAAAGTGGGGGGCACTCTGGATGCAAAGTGGAGGGTCACTCTGTATGCACAGTGGCGGGACTCTGGATGCACAGTGGCAGGACACTCTGGATGTACAGTTGCAGGACACTCCGGATGCACAGTGGCTGGATAGTCTGTATGGACAGTGGCGGGACACTCCGGATGCACAGTTGCTGTGCACTCTGATACACAGTGGAGGGACACTCTGGATGCACAGTGGTGGGACACTTTGGAAGCACAGTTGCAGGACACATTGGATGCACAGTCGCGGGACACTCTGGGCACAGAGTTGCAGGACTCTCTGTACACAGTTGCAGTATTCAGTGGATGCACAGTGGCGGGACAATCTGAATGCATGGAGGAGAGACACTCTGGAGGAAAATTGGTGGGACACTCTGGATGCACAGTGGAGGGAAACACTGGATGCACAGTGGAGGGAGACTCTGGATAAACAGTGGTGGGACACTGGATAATCAATGGTGGGACACTCTGTACAAACAGTGGTGGGACATTCTGGTGCACAATGGCTGGACACTCTGGATAAACAGTGGTGGGGCACTCTAAATAAACACTGGTGGGACATTCTGGATAAAGAGTGGGGTCTCTCTCGATAAAGATTTGGTGGACACGCTGGATGCACAGTGGGGGACACTCTGGATGCACAGTCGTAGTACATTCTGGATGCACAGTGGCAAGACACTCTGGATGCACAGTTTCGGGACGCTCTGTATGCAGAGTGGTTGGACACACTGGATGCACAGTGGACGGATACTCTGGATGCACAGTGAGGGGAAACTCTGGATACAAAGTGGAGGGAGACTATGGATCTAAAGCGGGTGGACACTCAGGATGCACAGAGGACGGTCACTCTGGTTGCACAATGGCGGGAAACTATGGATGCACAGTGGTGGGACACTCTGGATAAACAGTGGCGGTACACTCTGGATAAACAATTGCGGGACATTCTGGATAAAGAGTGTAGGGACACTCTGGATAAAGAGTAGGGGTACACTCTGGATGCACAGTGGTGGAACAATCTGGATGCACAGTCGTGGAACACTCTGGATGCAAAGTCGTGGGAACTCTGGATGCACAGTGGAGGGACATGCTGGAGGTACAGTGGTGGGACCCTCTGGATGCATGGTGGCAGGACACTCTGGATGCACAGTGGCGGGACACTCTGGATGAACAGTTGCGGGACCCTCTGGATGCACAGTGGTGTGACACTCTTGTTGCACAGTGGCTGGAAACTCAGTATGCACAGTTGCGGGAAACTCTGGATGCACAGTGGAGGGACACTCTGGATAAACAGTGGTGGTACACTCTGGATGAACAGTTACGGAACATTCTGGCCAAAGAGTGGGGGTCACTCTGGATAAAGAGTGTGGGGACACTCTGGATGCAGAGTGGAGGGACACTGTGGATGCACAGTGGCAGGACACTCTTGATGCACAGTGGAGGGACCGTCTAGATGCACAGTGGCTGCACACACTGGATGCACAATGGCAGGACACTCTGGATGCACAGTGGCAGGACACGCTTGATGCACAGTGGAGGGACCCTCTAGATGCAGAGTGGCTAGACACACTGGATGCACAGTGGCTGGACACTCTGTATGCACAGTTGTGGGACACTCTGGATGCAGAGTGGAGGGAGACTCTGGATACACTGTGGGGGAAATCTCTGCATGCAAAGTGGATGGACAGTCTTGATACAAATTGGCGAGTCACTCTGGATACACAGTGGCGGGACACTATGGATTCACAGTGGTGGGACACTCTGGATGCACAGTGGCAAAACTCTGGATGCAAAGTGGAGGGAGACTCTGGATGCTAAGCGGATGGACTCTCAGTATGCACAGTGGTGGGACACTCTGGATTATCAGTGGTGGTACACTCTGGATAAACAAATGTGGGACATTCTGGATAAAGAGTGGGTGACACTCTGGATAAAGATTGGGGGGACGCTATGGATGCACAGTGGGGGACAATATGGATGCACAGTGTTGGGACACTCTGGATGCACATTGGTAGACCCTCTGGATGCACATTGCCACGACATTCTGGATGCACAGTGGTATGATACTCTGGATGTAAAGTGGGGGGCACTCTGGATGCAAAGTGGAGGGTCACTCTGTATGCACAGTGGCGGGACTCTGGATGCACAGTGGCAGGACACTCTGGATGTACAGTTGCAGGACACTCCGGATGCACAGTGGCTGGATAGTCTGTATGGACAGTGGCGGGACACTCCGGATGCACAGTTGCTGTGCACTCTGATACACAGTGGAGGGACACTCTGGATGCACAGTGGTGGGACACTTTGGAAGCACAGTTGCAGGACACATTGGATGCACAGTCGCGGGACACTCTGGGCACAGAGTTGCAGGACTCTCTGTACACAGTTGCAGTATTCAGTGGATGCACAGTGGCGGGACAATCTGAATGCATGGAGGAGAGACACTCTGGAGGAAAATTGGTGGGACACTCTGGATGCACAGTGGAGGGAAACACTGGATGCACAGTGGAGGGAGACTCTGGATAAACAGTGGTGGGACACTGGATAATCAATGGTGGGACACTCTGTACAAACAGTGGTGGGACATTCTGGTGCACAATGGCTGGACACTCTGGATAAACAGTGATGGGGCACTCTAAATAAACACTGGTGGGACATTCTGGATAAAGAGTGGGGTCTCTCTCGATAAAGATTTGGTGGACACGCTGGATGCACAGTGGGGGACACTCTGGATGCACAGTCGTAGTACATTCTGGATGCACAGTGGCAAGACACTCTGGATGCACAGTTTCGGGACACTCTGTATGCAGAGTGGTTGGACACACTGGATGCACAGTGGACGGATACTCTGGATGCACAGTGAGGGGAAACTCTGGATGCAAAGTGGAGGGAGACTATGGATCTAAAGCGGGTGGACACTCAGGATGCACAGAGGACGGTCACTCTGGTTGCACAATGGCGGGAAACTATGGATGCACAGTGGTGGGACACTCTGGATAAACAGTGGCGGTACACTCTGGATAAACAATTGCGGGACATTCTGGATAAAGAGTGTAGGGACACTCTGGATAAAGAGTAGGGGTACACTCTGGATGCACAGTGGTGGAACAATCTGGATGCACAGTCGTGGAACACTCTGGATGCAAAGTCGTGGGAACTCTGGATGCACAGTGGAGGGACATGCTGGAGGTACAGTGGTGGGACCCTCTGGATGCATGGTGGCAGGACACTCTGGATGCACAGTGGCAGGACACTCTGGATGAACAGTTGCGGGACCCTCTGGATGCACAGTGGTGTGACACTCTTGTTGCACAGTGGCTGGAAACTCTGTATGCACAGTTGCGGGAAACTCTGGATGCACAGTGGAGGGACACTCTGGATAAACAGTGGTGGTACACTCTGGATGCAGAGTGGAGGTACACTCTGGATACACAGTGCGGGAAATCTCTGCATGCAAAGTGGATGGACATCCTGGATGCACAGTGGAGGGTCACTCTGGATACACAGTGGCGGGACACTCTGGATGCACAGTGTATGTACACTCAGGATGCACAGTGGAGGGTCACTCTGGTTGCTCAGTGGTGGGAAACTATGGATGCACAGTGGGGGACACTCTGGATGCACAGTGGTGGGAAACTCTGGATGCACAGTGGACGGATAATCTGGATCTAAAGCTGATGGACACTCAGGATGCACAGTGGAGCATCACTCTGCATAAAAAGTGGCAGTACACTCTGGATAAGCAATTGCGGGACCTTGTGGATAAAGAGTGGCAGGACACTCTGGATAAAGATTGGGGGGTCACTCTGGATCCACAGTGGTGGGACAATCTGGATGCACAGTGGTGGAGCACTCTGGATAATCAGTGACGGTACACTCTGGATAAAGAGTGGGGAGACACTCTGGGTGCAAAGAGTAGGGAGAATCTGGATGCACAGTGGTGGGACAATTTGGATGCAAAGTGGAGGGAAACTGTGGATACACAGTGGTGGGACACTCTTGATGCACAGTGGAGGGGCCCCCTAGATGCACAGTGGCTGGACACACTGGATGTACAGTGGCAGGACACTCTGGATGCACAGTGGTGGTACACACTTGATGCACAGTGGAGAGACCCTCTAGATGCACAGAGGCTGGACACACTGGATTATCAGTGGTGGTACACTCTGGATAAACAAATGCGGGACATTCTGAATAAAGAGTGGGGGTCACTCTGGATAAAGTGTGGGGGTGGACAATCTGGATGCACAGTGGGGGACAATCTGGATGCAAAGTGTTGGGACACTCTGGATGCACAGTGGGGGACCCTCTGGATGCTATGGGGAGGGTGACTCTGATGTCAAAGGAAGTGGAGACACTAGATGCAAAGTGGAGTTTTACCCTGGATGCACATTGGCGGGACACTCTGGATGCACAGTGCCACGACATTCAGGATGCACTGTGGCGGGACACTCCGGCTGTACAGTGGGGGGCACTCTGGATGCAAAGTGGTGGGTGACTCTGTATGCACATTGGTGGAACAATCTGGATGCACAGTGGCAGGACACTCTGGATGTACAGTTGCCAGACCCTCCAGAAGTACAGTGGCTGGGCCGACTGTATGGACGGTGGTGGGACACTCTGGATGCACAGTGGTGGGACACTCTGGATGCACAGAGGTGGGACACTTTGGATGCACAGTCGCAGGACACTCTGGATGCACAGTTGCGGGACATTCTGGGCGCACAGTTGTGGGACACTCTGGATGCACAGTTGCAGGATACAGTGGATGCACAGTGGCGGGACAATCTGAATGCATGGAGGAGAGACACTCTGGAGGGAAATTGGTGGGAAACTCTGGATGCACAGTGGAGGGACACACTGGATGCACATTGGAGGGACACTCTGGATAAACAGTGGCAGGACACTCTGGATAAAAAGTGGTGGGACATTCTGGATAAAGAGTGGGGTCACTCTCGATAAAGAGTTGGTGGGCACTCTGGATGCACAGTGGGGGAGACTCTGGATGCACAGTGGAGGGTCAACCTGGATGTACAGTGGTGGGACACTCTGGATGCACAGTGCCACGACATTCTGGTTGCACATTGGCGGGATGCTCTGGATGTAAACTGGGGGGCACTCTGGATGCAAAGTGGTGGGTCACTCTGTATGCACAGTGGTGGGACACTCTGGATGCACAGTGGCAGGATACTCTGGATGTACAGTTGCAGGACACTCCGGATGCATAATGGCTGGACAGTATGTCCAGTGGACAGTGGTGGGACACTCTGGATGCATAGTCGCTGGGCAGTCTGGAGGCACTGTGGAGGGACAGTCTGGATGCACAGTGGTGGGACAGTCTGGATGCACAGTGCTGGGACACTCTGTATGCTAAGTCGCAGGACACACTGGATGCACAGTCGTGGGACACTCTTGGTGCAGAGTTGCGGGACACTCTGGGCGCACAGTTGCAGGATACAGTGGATGCACAATGGTGGGACAATCTGAAGGCATGGAGGAGTGACACTCTGGAGGAAAATTGGTGGGACACTCTGGATGCACAGTGGAGGAAAACACTGGATGCTCAGTGGAGGGACACTCTGGATGTTCAGTGGTGGGACACTGGATGCACAATGGCAAGACACCCTGGATGCAGTGTCGGGACACTATGGATGCACAGTGGTGGGACACTCTGGATGCACAGTGGACGGAAAATCTGGATGCACAGTGAGGGGAAACTCTGGATGCAAAGTGGAGGGAGACTCTGGATCTAAAGCTGATGGACTCTCTGGATGCACAGTGGAGCATCCAGTGTTTCCCTCCACTGTGCATCCAGAGTGTCCCCTCCACTCTGAATAAACAATTGTGGTACTTTCTGGATAAAGTGTGGGGGGACACTCTGGATAAAGTGTGGTGGTGGACACTCTGGATGCACAGAGGGGGACAATCTGGATGCAAAGTGGTGGGACACTCTGGATGCACAGTGGGGGACTCTCTGGATGCTATGGGGAGGGAGACTCTGGTTTCAAAGTAAGTGGACACTCTAGATGCACAGGGGAGTGTCGACCTGGATGCACAGTGGTGGGACACTCTGGATGCACAGTGCCACGACATTCTGGATGCACAGTGGTGGGACACTCTGGATGTGCAGTGGGGGGCACTCTGGATGCAAATTGGTGGGTCACTCTGTATGCACAGTGGTGAGACACTCTGGATGCATAGTGAAGGGATACACTGGATGCACATTGGAGGGACACTCTGGTTAAACAGTGGCAGGACACTCTGGATAAACAGTGGCAGGACACTCTGGATAAGCAATGGTGGGACATTCTGGATAAAGAGTGGGGTCACTCTCTATAAAGAGTTGATGGGCACTCTGGATGCACAGTGGGGGACAATCTGGATGCACCGTGGTGGGACACTCTGGATGCACAGTGGATGGATACTCTGGATGCACAGAGAGGGGAAAATCTGGATGCAAATTGGAGGGAGACTCATTAAGCCGATGGACACACAGGATGCACAGTGGAGGGTCACTCTGGTTGCACAGTGGCGGGAAACTATGGATGCACAGTGATGGGACACTCTGGATAAACAGTGGCGGTACACTCTGGATAAACAATTGTGGGACATTCTGCATAAAGAGCGGGGGGACACTCCGGATGCACAGTGGTGGAACAATCTGGATGCACAGTGGTGAGACACTCTGGATAAACAGTGGCGGGACACTCTGGATAAACAGTCATGGGACATTCTGGATAAAGAGTGGGGTCACTCTCGATAAAGAGTTGGTGGACACTCTGGATGCACAGTAGGGGACACTCTGGTGCACAATGACTGGACTCTCTGGATTAACAGTGGCGGGACACTCTGAATAAAGATTGGTGGGACACTCTCGATAAACAATGGGTGCGGTTTGGATAAACAATTGCGGGACATTCTGGATAAAGAGTGTCATGACAATCTGGATAAAGATCAGGGGGTCACTCTGGATGCAGAGTGGTGGAACCATCTGGATGCATAGTGGTGGAACACTCTGGATGCAATGTGGTGGGAACCCTGGATGCACAGTGGAGGGACACGCTGGATGTACAGTGGTCGGATCCTCTGGATGCACAGTGGAGGGAAACACTGGATGCACAGTGGAGGGACACTCTGGATTAGCAGTGGTGGGACACTCTGGATAATCAGTAGTGGGACACTCTGTACAAACAGTGGTGGGACATTCTGGTTAAAGAGTGGGGTCACTCTCGGTAAAGAGTTGGTGGACACTCTGGTGCATAATGGCTCGACACTCTGGATAAACAGTGGTGGGACACTCTGAATAAACAGTGGTGGGACATTCTGGATAAAGAGTGGGGTCTCTCTCGATAAAGATTTGGTGGACACCCTGGATGCACCATGGGGGACACTCTGGATGCATAGTGGTGGGAAACTTTGGATGCACATTGGTGGTACATTCTGGATGTACAGTGGTGGGACACTCTGGATGCACAGTGGCAAGACACTCTGGATGCACAGTGTCAGGACACTCTGGATGAACAGTGGTGGGACACTCTGGATGCACAGTAGATGGATAATCTGGATGCGTAGTGAGGGGAAACTCTGGATGCAAAGTGGAGGGAGACTCTGGATCTAAAGCTGATGGATACTCAGGATGCACAGTGGAGCATCACTCTGGATAAACAGTGGTGTTACACTCTGGATAAACAATGTGGGACATTCTGGATAAAGAGTGGGGGGACACTCTGGATAAAGAGTGGGGGATCACTCTGGATGCACAGTGGTGGGACAATCTGGATGCACAGTGGTGGGACACTGTGGATAAGCAGTGACGGGACACTCTGGAAAAACAGTTACGGGACATTCTGGCTAAAGAGTGGGGGTCACTCTGGGTGCAAAGTGGAGGGAGAATCTGGATGCGTGGTGGAGGGGCAATCTGGATGCAAAGTGGAGGGACACTGTGGAAGCACAGTGGTGGGACACTCTTGATGCACAGTGGAGGGACCCCCTAGATGCACAGTGGCTGGACACCTGGATGCACAGTGGCAGGACACTCAGGATGCACAGTGGCGGGACACGCTTGATGCACAGTGGAGGGACCCTCTAGATGCACAGTGGCTGGCCACACTGGATGCACAATGGGGGAAATCTCTGCATGCAAAGTGGATGGACACTCTCGCTGCATAGTGGAGGGTCACTCTGGATACACAATGGCGGCACACTATGGATTCACAGTGCTGGGACACTCTGGATGCACAGTGGACGGATTCTCTGGATGCACAGTTAAGGGAAACTCTGGATGCAAAGTGGAGGGAGACTCTGGATGCAAAGTGGATGGACACTCAGGATGCACAGTGGAGGGTCACTCTGGTTGCTCAGTGGCGGGAAATTATGGATGCACAGTGGTGGGACACTCTGGATTATCAGTGGCAGCACATAGCATCCAGAGGGTCCCCCACTGTGCATCCAGAGTGTCCCACCACTTTGCATCCAGATTGTCCCCCTCTTTGCACCCAGAGTGTCCCCCCACTCTTTATCCAGAGTGACCCCCACTCTTTAGCCAGAATGTCCCGTAACTGTTTATCCAGAGTGCACCGCCACTGTTTATCCAGAGTGTCCCACCACTGTGCATCCAGATTGTCCCACCACTGTCCATCCAGAGTGTCCCCCCACTCTTTATCCTGAGTTTCCCCCCGCTCTTTATCCATTATGTCCCACAATTGTTTATCCAGAGTGTACCGCCACTGTTTATCCAGAGTGATGCTCCACTGTGCACCCTGAGTGTTCATCAGCTTTAGATCCAGAGTCTCCCTTTACTTTGCATCCAGCATTTCCCCACACTGTGCATTGAGATTTTCTGTCCACTGTGCATCCAGAGTGTCCCACCACTTTGCATCCAGATTGTCCCCCACTGTGCATCCAGAGTGTCCACCCCCACACTTTATCCAGAGTGCCCCCACTCTTTATCCAGAATGTCCCGCAATTGTTTATCCAGAGTGTACCACCACTGATAATCCAGAGTGTCCCACCACTATGCATCCATAGTTTCCCGCCACTGAGCAACCAGAGTGACCCTCCACTGTGCATCCTGAGTGTCCATCCGCTTTGCATCCAGAGTCTCCCTCCACTTTGCATCCAGAGTTTCCCCTCACTGTGCATCCAGAGTATCTGTCCACTGTGCATCCAGAGTGTCCCACCAGTGTGAATCCATAGTGTACCACCGCTATGTATCCAGAGTGACCCTCCACTGTGCATACTGAGTGTCCATCCACTTTGCATGCAGAGATTTCCACAACTGCGCACCCATGGTGTCCCTCCACTCTGCATCCAGAGTGTCCTGCAACTGTGCATACAGAGTGTCCAGCCACTGTTCACCTAGAGGGTCCCTCCACTGTGCATCAAGAGTGTCCCGCCAGTGTGCATCCACAGTGCCCCTCCACTTTGCATCCCGATTGCCCCTCCAGCGTGCATTCAGATTCTCCCTCCATTTTGCACCCAGAGTGTCCCCCCACTCTTTAGCCAGAATATCCCATAACTGTTTATCCAGAGTGTACCGCCACTGTTTATCCAGAGTGTCCCACCATTATGCATCCAGATTGTCCCACCACTGTGCATCCAGAGTGTCCCCCCGCTCTTTATCCTGAGTGTCACCCCACTCTCTTTCCAGAATGTCCCACAATTGTTTATCCAGAGTGTACCGCCACTATTTATCCAGAGTTCCCTCCACTGAGCATCCAGTGTTTACCTCCACTGTGCACTAAGAATGTTCCCTCCCCTCTGGATAAAAAAATGCGGGACATTCTGGCTAAAGAGTGGGGGGACACTCTGGATAAAGTGTGGGGGTGGATACTCTGGATGCACAGTGGTGGGACACTTTGGATGCACAGTCGCAGGACACTCTGGATGCACAGTGGCAGGACATTCTGGATGCACAGTGGAGGGTACTCTTGATGTAAAGTGGAGGGAGACTCTGTATGCAAAGCGGATGGACAATCTGGATGCACAGTGGAGGGTAACTCTGGATAAACAGTGGCTGCACACTCTGGATAAACATTTACGGGACATTCTGGCTAAAGAGTTGGCGTCACTCTGGATAAAGAGTGGGGGGACACTCTGGGTGCAAAGTGGAGGGAGAATCTGGATGCATGGTGGAGGGGCAATCTGGATGCAAAGTGGAGGGACACTGTGGATGCACACTGGCGGGACACTCTTGATGCACAGTGGAGGCACCCTAAAGATGCACAGTGGCTGGATACACTGGATGCACAGAGGCTGGACAATCTAGATGCAGAGTGGCAGGACATGCTTGATGCACAGTGGAGGGACCCGCTAGATGCACAGTGTCTGGACACACTGGATGCAGAGTTGCAGGACCCTCTGGATGCAGAGTGGAGGGAGACTCTGGATGCACAGTGGGGGAAATCTCTGAATGCAAAGTGGATGGACACACTCGATGCACAGTGGAGAGTCACTCTGGATACACAGTGGTAGGACACTATGGATTCACAGTGGTGGGACACTCAGGATGCACAGTGGGGTACACTCTGGAGGGAAATTGGTGGGACACTTTGGATGCACAGTCGCAGGACACTCTGGATGCACAGTGGCGGGACACTCTGGGCGCACAATTGCGGGACACTCTGGACGCACAGTTGCAGGATACAGTGGATGCACAGTGGCAGGACAATATGAATGCACGGAGGAGAGACACTCTGGATGCACAGTGGAGGGATACACTGGATGCATATTGGAGGGACACTCTGGATAAACAGTGGTGGGACATTCTGGATAAAGAGTGGGGTCACTCTTGATAAAGAGTTGGTGGACACTCTGGATGCACAGTGGGGGACACTCTGGTGCACATTGGCTGGACACTCTGGATAAACAGTGGCGGGACACTCTGAATAAAGAGTAGTGGGACACTCTGGATAAACAGTGGTGGTGCACTCTGGATAAACAATTGCGGGACATTCTGGATAAAGAGTGTAGGGACACTCTGGATAAAGAGCAGGGGGACACTCTGGATGCACAGTGGTGGAACAATCTGGATGCACAGTCGTGGAACACTCTGGATGCAAAGTGGTGGGAACTCTGGATGCACAGTCGAGGGACACGCTGGATGTACAGTGGTATGACCCTCTGGATGCACAGTGGCGTGACACTCTTGTTGCACAGTGGAGGGAACCTCTAGATGCACAGTGGCTGGACACACTGTATGCAAAGTTGCGGGACATTCTGGATGCACAGTGGAGGGTACTCTTGATGTAAAGTGGAGGGAGACTCCGTATGCAAAGCGGATGGACAATCTGGATGCACAGTGGAAGGTAACTCTGGATAAACAGTGGCTGCACACTCTGGATAAACATTTATGGGACATTCTGGCTAAAGAGTTGGGGTCTCTCTGGATAAAGAGTGGGGGGACACTCTGGGTGCAAAGTGGAGGGAGAATCTGGATGCATGGTGGAGGGGCAATCTGGATGTAAAGTGGATGCACACTGGCAGGACACTTTTGATGCACAGTGGAGGGACCCTCTAGAGGCACAGTGTCTGGACACACTGGATGCAGAGTTGCGGGACACTCTGGATGCAGAGTGGAGGGAGACTCTGGATGCACATTGGGGGAAATCTCTGAATGCAAAGTGGATGGAAACACTCGATGCACAGTGGAGGGTCACTCTAGATACACAGTGGTGCGACACTATGGATTCACAGTGGTGGGACACTCTGGATGCACAGTGGGCAGATACTCAGGATGCACAATGGGGGGATACTCTGGATGCAAAGTGGAAGGAGACTCTGGATGCAAAGCAGATGGACACTCAGGATGCACAGTGGAGGGTCACTCTGGTTGCTTAGTGGTGGGAAACTATGGATGCACAGTGGTGGGACACTCTGGATGCACGATGGCGGACCCTCTGGATGCTACAGGGAGGGTGACTCTGGTCTCAAAGGGAGTGGACACTCTGGATGCACAGTGGAGGGTCAACCTGGATGTACAGTGGTGGGACACTCTGGATGCACAGTGCCACGACATTCTGGTTGCACATTGGCGGGATGCTCTGGATGTAAACTGGGGGGCACTCTGGATGCAAAGTGGTGGGTCACTCTGTATGCACAGTGGTGGGACACTCTGGATGCACAGTGGCAGGACACTCTGGATGTACAGTTGCAGGACACTCCGGATGCATAATGGCTGGACAGTATGTATGGACAGTGGTGGGACACTCTGGATGCATAGTCGCTGGGCAGTCTGGAGGCACTGTGGAGGGACAGTCTGGATGCACAGTGGTGGGACACTCTGGATGCACAGTGCTGGGACACTCTGTATGCTAAGTCGCAGGACACACTGGATGCACAGTCGTGGGACACTCTTGGTGCAGAGTTGCGGGACACTCTGGGCGCACAGTTGCAGGATACAGTGGATGCACAGTCGTGGGACAATCTGAAGGCACGGTGGAGTGACACTCTGGAGGAAAATTGGTGGGACACTCTGGATGCACAGTGGAGGGAAACACTGGATGCTCAGTGGAGGGACACTCTGGATAAACAGTGGCGGAACACTGTTGATAAACAGTCGTGGGACACTCTGGATAAACAGTGGTGGCACATTCTGGTTAAAGAGTGGGGTCACTCTCGATAAAGAGTTGGTGGACACTCTGAATGCACAGTGGAGGACACTCTGGTGCACAATGGCTGGACACTCTGGATAAACAGTGGCGGGACACTCTGAATAAACAGTGGTGGGGCATTCTGGATAAAGAGTGGGGTCTCTCTCGATAAAGATTTGGTGGACACTCTGGATGCACAGTGGGGGACACTCTGGATGTACAGTGGTGGGACACTGGATGCACAGTGGATGGATACTCTGAATGCACAGTGAGTGGAAACTCATGATGCAAATTGGAGGGTGAATCTGGATCTAAAGCCGATGGACACTCAGGATTCAAATTGGAGGGTCACTCTGGTTGCAGAGTGGTGGGAAACTATGGATGCACAGTGGTGGGACACTCTGGATAAACAGTGGTGGTACACTCTGGATAAACAATTGTGGGACATTCTGGATAAAGAGTGGGGGGACACTCCAGATGCACAGTGGTGGAACAATCTGGATGCACAGTGGTGGGACACTCTGGATCAACAGTGGCGGGACACTCTGAATAAACAGTCATGGGACATTCTGGTTAAAGAGTGGGGTCACTCTCGATAAAGAGTTGGTGGACACTCTGGATGCAGAGTGGGGGACACTCTGGTGCACAATGGGTGGACACTCTGGATAAACAGTGGCAGGACACTCTGAATAAATAGTGGTGGGATATTCTGGATAAAGAGTGGGGTCTCTCTCGATAAAGATTTGGTGGACACTCTGGTTGCACAGTGGTAGGACACTCTGGATGCACAGTGGCAAGACACTCTGGATGCACAGTGTCGGGACACACTGGATGCACAGTGGCTGGACACTCTGTATGCACAGTTGTGGGACACTCTGGCTACAAAGTGGAGGGAGACTCTGGATGCACAGTGGGGGAAATCTCTGAATGCAAAGTGGATGGAAACAATCAATGCACAGTGGAGGGTCACTATGGATGCACAGTGGCGGGACACTATGGATTCACAGCGGTGGGACACTCTGGATGCACAGTGGACAGATACTCTGGATGCAGGGTGGGGGGAAACTCTGGATGCAAAGTGAAGGGAGACTCTGGATGCAAAGCGGATGGACACTCAGGATGCACAGTGGAGGGTCACTCTGTTTGTTCAGTGGCAGGAAACTATGGATGCACAATGGTGGACCAATCTGGATGCAAATTGGTGGGACACTCTGGATAAACAGTGGTGGGACACTCTGGAGAAACAGTCGTGGGACATTCTGGATAAAAAGTGGGGTCACTCTCGATAAAGAGTTGGTGGACACTCTGGATGCAGAGTGGGGGACACTCTGGTGCACAATGGCTGGACACTCTGGATAAACAGTGGTGGGGCACTCTAAATAAACACTGGTGGGACATTCTGGATAAAGAGTGGGGTCTCTCTCGATAAAGATTTGGTGGACACGCTGGATGCACAGTGGGGGACCCTCTGGATGCACAGTCGTAGTACACTCTGGATGCACAGTGGCAAGACACTCTGGATGCATAGTTTCGGGACACTCTGTATGCAGAGTGGTTGGACACACTGGATGCACAGTGGACGGATACTCTGGATGCACAGTGAGGGGAAACTCTGGATACAAAGTGGAGGGAGACTATGGATCTAAAGCCGGTGGACACTCAGGATGCACAGAGGAGGGTCACTCTGGTTGCACAGTGGCGGGAAACTATGGATGCACAGTGGTGGGACACTCTGGATAAACAGTGGCGGTACACTCTGGATAAACAATTGCGGGACATTCTGGATAAAGAGTGTAGGGACACTCTGGATAAAGAGCAGGGGGACACTCTGGATGCACAGTGGTGGAACAATCTGGATGCACAGTCGTGGAACACTCTGGATGCAAAGTCGTGGGAACTCTGGATGCACAGTGGAGGGACATGCTGGAGGTACAGTGGTGGGACCCTCTGGATGCACAGTGGTAGGACACTCTGGATGCACAGTGGCGGGACACTCTGGATGCACAGTTGCAGGACCCTCTGGATGCACAGTGGTGTGACACTCTTGCTGCACAGTGGCTGGAAACTCTGTATGCACAGTTGCGGGAAACTCTGGATGCACAGTGGAGGGACACTCTGGATGCAAAGTGTAGGGAGAGTCTGGATGCACAGTGGTGGGACACTCTGGATAAACAGTGGTGGTACACTCTGGATAAACAGTTACGGAACATTCTGGCTAAAGAGTGGGGGTCACTCTGGATAAAGAGTGTGGGGACACTCTGGATGCAGAGTGGAGGGACACTGTGGATGCACAGTGGCGGGACACTCTTGATGCACAGTGGAGGGACCATCTAGATGCACAGTGGCTGGACACACTGGATGCACAATGGCAGGACACTCTGGATGCACAGTGGCAGGACACGCTTGATGCACAGTGGAGGGACCCTCTAGATGCAGAGTGGCTAGACACACTGGATGAACAGTGGCTAGACACTCTGGATGCACAGTTGTGGAACACTCTGGATGCAGAGTGGAGGTACACTCTGGATACACAGTGCGGGAAATCTCTGCATGCAAAGTGGATGGACATCCTGGATGCACAGTGGAGGGTCACTCTGGATACACAGTGGCGGGACACTCTTGATGCACAGTGGATGTACACTCAGGATGCACAGTGGAGGGTCACTCTGGTTGCTCAGTGGTGGGAAACTATGGATGCACAGTGGTGGGACACTCTGGATTATCAGTGGCGGTACACTCTGGATAAACAATTGCGGGAAATTCTGGATAAAGAGTGGGGGTCACTCTGGATACATAGTGGGCGACAATCTGGATGCACAGTGGTGGGACACTCTGGATGCACAGTGGGGGACCCTCTGGATGCTACGGGGAGGGAGATTCTGGTTTGAAATGGAGTGGACACTCTAGGTGCACAGTGGAGCGTCACCCTGGATGCACAGTGGTGGGACACTCTGGATGCACAGTGCCATGACATTCTGGATGCACAGTGGCAGGGCACTCTGGATGCACAGTTGCGGGACACTGTGGATGCACACTTGGAGGACACTCTGGATGCACAGTGGGGGACACTCTGAATGTACAGTGATGGGATACTCTGGATGCACAGCGGAGTTACACTCTGGATGCACAGTGGAGGGACACTCTGGATGCAAAGTGTAGGGAGAGTCTGGATGCACAGTGGTGGGACACTATGGATACACAGTGGTGGGACACTCTGGAAGCAAAGCGGATGGACACTCTGGATGCACAGTGGAGGGACCCTCTGGATGCACAGTGGCAGGGCACTCTGGATGCACAGTTGTGGGACACTCTGAATGCACACTTGGAGGACACTCTGGATGCACAGTGGGGGACACTCTGAATGTACAGTGATGGGATACTCTGGATGCACAGCGGAGTTACACTCTGGATGCACAGTGGAGGGACACTCTGGATGCACCATGGGGGAACCTCTGGATGCTATGAGGAGGGAGACTCTGGTTGCAAAGCGGGTGGACAATCTGGATGCACAGTGGAGGGTCACCATGGATGCACAGTGGTGGGACATTCTGGATGCACAGTGGCATGACATTGTGGATGTACAGTGGCGGGACAATCTGGATGTACAGTGGAGGGAGACTCTGGATAAAGAGCGGTGGGACACTGGATAAACAGTGGTGGGTCATTCTGGATAAAGAGTGGGGTCACTCTCGATAAAGAGTTGGTGGACACTCTGGATGCCCAGTAGTGGATTCTCTGGATGCACAGTGCTGGGACAATCTGGATGCACAGTACTGGGACAATCTGAATGCACTGTGGTGGGTCACTCTGAATGCACAGTGCCAGGACTCTCTGGATGTACAGTGGCAGGACACTCTGGATGCACAGTGGCAAGACCCACTGGATTCACAGTGTCTGGACACTCTGGATGCACTGTGGTGGGACAGTCTGTATGCACAGTTGCGGGAAACTCTGGATGCACAGTGGAGGGACACTCTGGATGCAAAGTGTAGGGAGAGTCTGGATGCACAGTGGTGGGACACTCTGGATAAACAGTGGTGGTACACTCTGGATAAACAGTTACGGAACATTCTGGCTAAAGAGTGGGGGTCACTCTGGATAAAGAGTGTGGGGACACTCTGGATGCAGAGTGGAGGGACACTGTGGATGCACAGTGGCGGGACACTCTTGATGCACAGTGGAGGGACCATCTAGATGCACAGTGGCTGGACACACTGGATGCACAATGGCAGGACACTCTGGATGCACAGTGGCAGGACACGCTTGATGCACAGTGGAGGGACCCTCTAGATGCAGAGTGGCTAGACACACTGGATGAACAGTGGCTAGACACTCTGGATGCACAGTTGTGGAACACTCTGGATGCAGAGTGGAGGTACACTCTGGATACACAGTGCGGGAAATCTCTGCATGCAAAGTGGATGGACATCCTGGATGCACAGTGGAGGGTCACTCTGGATACACAGTGGCGGGACACTCTTGATGCACAGTGGATGTACACTCAGGATGCACAGTGGAGGGTCACTCTGGTTGCTCAGTGGTGGGAAACTATGGATGCACAGTGGTGGGACACTCTGGATTATCAGTGGCGGTACACTCTGGATAAACAATTGCGGGAAATTCTGGATAAAGAGTGGGGGTCACTCTGGATACATAGTGGGCGACAATCTGGATGCACAGTGGTGGGACACTCTGGATGCACAGTGGGGGACCCTCTGGATGCTACGGGGAGGGAGATTCTGGTTTGAAATGGAGTGGACACTCTAGGTGCACAGTGGAGCGTCACCCTGGATGCACAGTGGTGGGACACTCTGGATGCACAGTGCCATGACATTCTGGATGCACAGTGGCAGGGCACTCTGGATGCACAGTTGCGGGACACTGTGGATGCACACTTGGAGGACACTCTGGATGCACAGTGGGGGACACTCTGAATGTACAGTGATGGGATACTCTGGATGCACAGCGGAGTTACACTCTGGATGCACAGTGGAGGGACACTCTGGATGCAAAGTGTAGGGAGAGTCTGGATGCACAGTGGTGGGACACTATGGATACACAGTGGTGGGACACTCTGGAAGCAAAGCGGATGGACACTCTGGATGCACAGTGGAGGGACCCTCTGGATGCACAGTGGCAGGGCACTCTGGATGCACAGTTGTGGGACACTCTGAATGCACACTTGGAGGACACTCTGGATGCACAGTGGGGGACACTCTGAATGTACAGTGATGGGATACTCTGGATGCACAGCGGAGTTACACTCTGGATGCACAGTGGAGGGACACTCTGGATGCACCATGGGGGAACCTCTGGATGCTATGAGGAGGGAGACTCTGGTTGCAAAGCGGGTGGACAATCTGGATGCACAGTGGAGGGTCACCATGGATGCACAGTGGTGGGACATTCTGGATGCACAGTGGCATGACATTGTGGATGTACAGTGGCGGGACAATCTGGATGTACAGTGGAGGGAGACTCTGGATAAACAGCGGTGGGACACTGGATAAACAGTGGTGGGTCATTCTGGATAAAGAGTGGGGTCACTCTCGATAAAGAGTTGGTGGACACTCTGGATGCCCAGTAGTGGATTCTCTGGATGCACAGTGCTGGGACAATCTGGATGCACAGTACTGGGACAATCTGAATGCACTGTGGTGGGTCACTCTGAATGCACAGTGCCAGGACTCTCTGGATGTACAGTGGCAGGACACTCTGGATGCACAGTGGCAAGACCCACTGGATTCACAGTGTCTGGACACTCTGGATGCACTGTGGTGGGACAGTCTGAATGCACATTGCCAGGGCACTCTGGATGTACAGTGGTGGGACACCCTGGATGCACACTGGAGGGACACTCTGGGTGCAAAGTGGTGGGACACTCTGGATAAACAGTGGTGGTACACTCTGGATAAACAGTTACGGAATATTCTGGCTAAAGAGTGGGGGTCACTCTGGATAAAGAGTGTGGGGACACTCTGGATGCAGAGTGGAGGGACACTGTGGATGCACAGTGGTGGGACATTCTTAATGCACAGTGGTGGGACCATCTAGATGCACAGTGGCTGGACACACTGGATGCACAATGGCAGAACACTCTGGATGCACAGTGGCAGGACACGCTTGATGCACATTGGAGGGACCCTCTAGATGCAGAGTAGCTAGACACACTGGATGAACAGTGGCTAGACACTCTGGATGCACAGTTGTGCAACACTCTGGATGCAGAGTGGAGGTACACTCTGGATACACAGTGGGGGAAATCTCTGCATGCAAAGTGGATGGACATCCTGGTTGCACAGTGGAGGGTCACTCTGGATACACAGTGGCGGGACACTCTGGATGCACAGTAAATGTACACTCAGGATGCACAGTGGAGGGTCACTCTGGTTGCTCAGTGGTGGGAAACTATGGATGCACAGTGGTGGGACACTCTGGATTATCAGTGGCGGTACACTCTGGATAAACAATTGCGGGAAATTCTGGATAAAGAGTGGGGGTCACTCTGGATGCACAGTGGTGGGACAATCTGAAGGCACAGTGGTGGGACACTCTGGATGCACAGTAGGGGACCCTCTGGATGCTACGGGGAGGGAGACTCTGGTTTGAAAGGGAGTGGACACTCTAGGTGCACAGTGGAGCATCACCCTGGATGCACAGTGGTGGGACACTCTGGATGCACAGTGCCACGACATTCTGGATGCACAGTGGCAGGACACTCTGGATGTACAGTGGGGGGTCACCCTGGATGCAAAGCGGTGGGTCACTCTGTATGCACAGTGGTGGGACACTCTGGATGCAGATTGGCAGGACACTCTGGATGCACAGTGGCTGGACGGTCTGTATGGACAGTGGTGGGGCAGTCTGGATGCACAGTCACTGTGCACTCTGGATGCACATTGGAGGGACATCCTGGATACACAGTGGTGGGAATCTCTGGATGTACAGTGGTGGGACACTCTGGATAAACAGTGGCGGTACACTCTGGATAAACAGTTACTGGACATTCTGGCTAAAGTGTGGGGATCACTCTGGATAAAGAGTGGGGGGACACTCTGGCTGCAAAGTGGAGGGAGAATCTGGATTCAAAGTAGAGGGAGGCTGTGGATCCACAGTGGTGGGACACTCTTGATGCACAGTGGAGGGACCCTCTAGATGCAGAGTGGCTGGACGCACTGGATGTACAGTGGCTGGACACTGTATGCACCGTTGTGGGACACTCTGGATGCAGAGTGGATGGACACTCTCGATGATCAGTGGAGGGTCACTCTGGATGCACAGTGGCAGGGCACTCTGGATTCACAGTGGTGGGACACTCTGGATGCACAGTGGACGGATACTCTGGATGCACATTGGAGGGAGACTCTGGATGCCAAGCGGATGGACACTCAGGAAGAACAGTGGAGGGTCACTCTGGTTGCATAGTGGCGGGAAATAATGGATGCACAGTGGTGGGACACTCTGGATAAACTGTGCAGGTACACTCTGGATAAACAATTGCTGGACATTCTGGATAAAGAGTGGGGGACACTCTGGATAAAAGTGGGGAGACACTCTGGATGGACAGTGGAGGGACACGCCGGATATACAGTGGTGGGACCCTCTGGATGCACAGTGGCGGACACTATGAATGTACAGTCATGGGATACTCTGGATGCACAGTGGAATGACACTCTAGATGCACAGTGGAGGGACACTCTGGATGCACAGTGGCGGAGCCTCTGGATGCTATGGGGAGGGAGAGCTTGGTTGCAAAGCGGGTGGACACTCTGGATGCACAGTGGAGGGTCACCCTGGATGCACAGTGGTGGGACACTCTGGATGCACAGTGGCATGACATTCTGGATGCACAGTGGCGGGACACTGTGGATTTACAGTGGGGTGCACTCTGGATGCAAAGTGGTGGGTCACTTTGTATGCACAGTGGTGGGACACGCTGGATGCACAGTGGCAAGACACTCTGGATGCACAGTTGCAGGACACTCTGGTGCACAGTGGCAGTGCAGTCTGTATGGACAGTAGTGGGACACTCTGGATGCACAGTCGCTCTGCACTCTGGATGCACAGTGCCAGGACACTTTGGATGCACAGTGTTGGGACACTCTGGATGCAAAGTGGTGGAACAATCTGGATGCACAATCGCAGGACACTCTGGAAGCACAGTGGCGGGACAATCTGAATGCACGGAGGAGAGACACTCTGGAGGGAAATTGGTGGGACACGCTGGATGCGCAGTGGAGGGAAACACTGGATGCACAGAGGAGGGACACTCTGGATAAACAGTGGCGGGTCACTCTCGATAAACAGTGGCGGGACTTTCTGAATAAATAGTCGCGGGACATTCTGGATAAAGAATGGGTTCACTCTCGATAAAGAGTTGGTGGACACTCTGGATGCACATTGGAGGGACACTCTGGATAAACAGTGGCGGGACATCGTGGATAAACAGTGGCGGGACACTCTGGATTAACAGTGGTGGCACATTCTGGGTAAAGAGTGGGGTCACTCTCGATAAAGAGTTGGTGGACACTCTGGATGCACAGTGGGGCATACTCTGGGGCACAATGGCTGGACACTGTGGATAAACAGTGGTGGGAATTCTGGATAAAGAATGGGGTCTCTCTCGGTAAAGATTTGGTGGAGACTCTGGATGCACACTGGGGGACACTCTGGATGCATAGTGCTTGGACACTCTGGATGCACAGTGGCGGGACACTCTGGATGCACAGTGGATGGATACTCTGGATGCACAGTGAGTGGAAACTCATGATGCAAATTGGAGGGTGAATCTGGATCTAAAGCCGATGGACACTCAGGATTCAAATTGGAGGGTCACTCTGGTTGCAGAGTGGTGGGAAACTATGGATGCACAGTGGTGGGACACTCTGGATAAACAGTGGTGGTACACTCTGGATAAACAATTGTGGGACATTCTGGATAAAGAGTGGGGGGACACTCCGGATGCACAGTGGTGGAACAATCTGGATGCACAGTGGTGGGACACTCTGGATCAACAGTGGCGGGACACTCTGAATAAACAGTCATGGGACATTCTGGTTAAAGAGTGGGGTCACTCTCGATAAAGAGTTGGTGGACACTCTGGATGCAGAGTGGGGGACACTCTGGTGCACAATGGGTGGACACTCTGGATAAACAGTGGCAGGACACTCTGAATAAACAGTGGTGGGATATTCTGGATAAAGAGTGGGGTCTCTCTCGATAAAGATTTGGTGGACACTCTGGTTGCACAGTGGTAGGACACTCTGGATGCACAGTGGCAAGACACTCTGGATGCACAGTGTCGGGACACACTGGATGCACAGTGGCTGGACACTCTGTATGCACAGTTGTGGGACACTCTGGCTACAAAGTGGAGGGAGACTCTGGATGCACAGTGGGGGAAATCTCTGAATGCAAAGTGGATGGAAACAATCGATGCACAGTGGAGGGTCACTATGGATGAACAGTGGCGGGACACTATGGATTCACAGCGGTGGGACACTCTGGATGCACAGTGGACAGATACTCTGGATGCAGGGTGGGGGGAAACTCTGGATGCAAAGTGAAGGGAGACTCTGGATGCAAAGCGGATGGACACTCAGGATGCACAGTGGAGGGTCACTCTGTTTGTTCAGTGGCAGGAAACTATGGATGCACAATGGTGGACCAATCTGGATGCAAATTGGTGGGACACTCTGGATAAACAGTGGTGGGACACTCTGGAGAAACAGTCGTGGGACATTCTGGATAAAAAGTGGGGTCACTCTCGATAAAGAGTTGGTGGACACTCTGGATGCAGAGTGGGGGACACTCTGGTGCACAATGGCTGGACACTCTGGATAAACAGTGGTGGGGCACTCTAAATAAACACTGGTGGGACATTCTGGATAAAGAGTGGGGTCTCTCTCGATAAAGATTTGGTGGACACGCTGGATGCACAGTGGGGGACCCTCTGGATGCACAGTCGTAGTACACTCTGGATGCACAGTGGCAAGACACTCTGGATGCATAGTTTCGGGACACTCTGTATGCAGAGTGGTTGGACACACTGGATGCACAGTGGACGGATACTCTGGATGCACAGTGAGGGGAAACTCTGGATACAAAGTGGAGGGAGACTATGGATCTAAAGCCGGTGGACACTCAGGATGCACAGAGGAGGGTCACTCTGGTTGCACAGTGGCGGGAAACTATGGATGCACAGTGGTGGGACACTCTGGATAAACAGTGGCGGTACACTCTGGATAAACAATTGCGGGACATTCTGGATAAAGAGTGTAGGGACACTCTGGATAAAGAGCAGGGGGACACTCTGGATGCACAGTGGTGGAACAATCTGGATGCACAGTCGTGGAACACTCTGGATGCAAAGTCGTGGGAACTCTGGATGCACAGTGGAGGGACATGCTGGAGGTACAGTGGTGGGACCCTCTGGATGCACAGTGGTAGGACACTCTGGATGCACAGTGGCGGGACACTCTGGATGCACAGTTGCAGGACCCTCTGGATGCACAGTGGTGTGACACTCTTGCTGCACAGTGGCTGGAAACTCTGTATGCACAGTTGCGGGAAACTCTGGATGCACAGTGGAGGGACACTCTGGATGCAAAGTGTAGGGAGAGTCTGGATGCACAGTGGTGGGACACTCTGGATAAACAGTGGTGGTACACTCTGGATAAACAGTTACGGAACATTCTGGCTAAAGAGTGGGGGTCACTCTGGATAAAGAGTGTGGGGACACTCTGGATGCAGAGTGGAGGGACACTGTGGATGCACAGTGGCGGGACACTCTTGATGCACAGTGGAGGGACCATCTAGATGCACAGTGGCTGGACACACTGGATGCACAATGGCAGGACACTCTGGATGCACAGTGGCAGGACACGCTTGATGCACAGTGGAGGGACCCTCTAGATGCAGAGTGGCTAGACACACTGGATGAACAGTGGCTAGACACTCTGGATGCACAGTTGTGGAACACTCTGGATGCAGAGTGGAGGTACACTCTGGATACACAGTGCGGGAAATCTCTGCATGCAAAGTGGATGGACATCCTGGATGCACAGTGGAGGGTCACTCTGGATACACAGTGGCGGGACACTCTTGATGCACAGTGGATGTACACTCAGGATGCACAGTGGAGGGTCACTCTGGTTGCTCAGTGGTGGGAAACTATGGATGCACAGTGGTGGGACACTCTGGATTATCAGTGGCGGTACACTCTGGATAAACAATTGCGGGAAATTCTGGATAAAGAGTGGGGGTCACTCTGGATACATAGTGGGCGACAATCTGGATGCACAGTGGTGGGACACTCTGGATGCACAGTGGGGGACCCTCTGGATGCTACGGGGAGGGAGATTCTGGTTTGAAATGGAGTGGACACTCTAGGTGCACAGTGGAGCGTCACCCTGGATGCACAGTGGTGGGACACTCTGGATGCACAGTGCCATGACATTCTGGATGCACAGTGGCAGGGCACTCTGGATGCACAGTTGCGGGACACTGTGGATGCACACTTGGAGGACACTCTGGATGCACAGTGGGGGACACTCTGAATGTACAGTGATGGGATACTCTGGATGCACAGCGGAGTTACACTCTGGATGCACAGTGGAGGGACACTCTGGATGCAAAGTGTAGGGAGAGTCTGGATGCACAGTGGTGGGACACTATGGATACACAGTGGTGGGACACTCTGGAAGCAAAGCGGATGGACACTCTGGATGCACAGTGGAGGGACCCTCTGGATGCACAGTGGCAGGGCACTCTGGATGCACAGTTGTGGGACACTCTGAATGCACACTTGGAGGACACTCTGGATGCACAGTGGGGGACACTCTGAATGTACAGTGATGGAATACTCTGGATGCACAGCGGAGTCACACTCTGGATGCACAGTGGAGGGACACTCTGGATGCACCATGGGGGAACCTCTGGATGCTATGAGGAGGGAGACTCTGGTTGCAAAGCGGGTGGACAATCTGGATGCACAGTGGAGGGTCACCATGGATGCACAGTGGTGGGACATTCTGGATGCACAGTGGCATGACATTGTGGATGTACAGTGGCGGGACAATCTGGATGTACAGTGGAGGGAGACTCTGGATAAACAGCGGTGGGACACTGGATAAACAGTGGTGGGTCATTCTGGATAAAGAGTGGGGTCACTCTCGATAAAGAGTTGGTGGACACTCTGGATGCCCAGTAGTGGATTCTCTGGATGCACAGTGCTGGGACAATCTGGATGCACAGTACTGGGACAATCTGAATGCACTGTGGTGGGTCACTCTGAATGCACAGTGCCAGGACTCTCTGGATGTACAGTGGCAGGACACTCTGGATGCACAGTGGCAAGACCCACTGGATTCACAGTGTCTGGACACTCTGGATGCACTGTGGTGGGACAGTCTGAATGCACATTGCCAGGGCACTCTGGATGTACAGTGGTGGGACACCCTGGATGCACACTGGAGGGACACTCTGGGTGCAAAGTGGTGGGACACTCTGGATAAACAGTGGTGGTACACTCTGGATAAACAGTTACGGAATATTCTGGCTAAAGAGTGGGGGTCACTCTGGATAAAGAGTGTGGGGACACTCTGGATGCAGAGTGGAGGGACACTGTGGATGCACAGTGGTGGGACATTCTTAATGCACAGTGGTGGGACCATCTAGATGCACAGTGGCTGGACACACTGGATGCACAATGGCAGAACACTCTGGATGCACAGTGGCAGGACACGCTTGATGCACATTGGAGGGACCCTCTAGATGCAGAGTAGCTAGACACACTGGATGAACAGTGGCTAGACACTCTGGATGCACAGTTGTGCAACACTCTGGATGCAGAGTGGAGGTACACTCTGGATACACAGTGGGGGAAATCTCTGCATGCAAAGTGGATGGACATCCTGGTTGCACAGTGGAGGGTCACTCTGGATACACAGTGGCGGGACACTCTGGATGCACAGTAAATGTACACTCAGGATGCACAGTGGAGGGTCACTCTGGTTGCTCAGTGGTGGGAAACTATGGATGCACAGTGGTGGGACACTCTGGATTATCAGTGGCGGTACACTCTGGATAAACAATTGCGGGAAATTCTGGATAAAGAGTGAGGGTCACTCTGGATGCACAGTGGTGGGACAATCTGAAGGCACAGTGGTGGGACACTCTGGATGCACAGTAGGGGACCCTCTGGATGCTACGGGGAGGGAGACTCTGGTTTGAAAGGGAGTGGACACTCTAGGTGCACAGTGGAGCATCACCCTGGATGCACAGTGGTGGGACACTCTGGATGCACAGTGCCACGACATTCTGGATGCACAGTGGCAGGACACTCTGGATGTACAGTGGGGGGTCACCCTGGATGCAAAGCGGTGGGTCACTCTGTATGCACAGTGGTGGGACACTCTGGATGCAGATTGGCAGGACACTCTGGATGCACAGTGGCTGGACGGTCTGTATGGACAGTGGTGGGACAGTCTGGATGCACAGTCACTGTGCACTCTGGATGCACATTGGAGGGACATCCTGGATACACAGTGGTGGGAATCTCTGGATGTACAGTGGTGGGACACTCTGGATAAACAGTGGCGGTACACTCTGGATAAACAGTTACTGGACATTCTGGCTAAAGTGTGGGGATCACTCTGGATAAAGAGTGGGGGGACACTCTGGCTGCAAAGTGGAGGGAGAATCTGGATTCAAAGTAGAGGGAGGCTGTGGATCCACAGTGGCGGGACGCTCTTGATGCACAGTGGAGGGACCCTCTAGATGCAGAGTGGCTGGACGCACTGGATGTACAGTGGCTGGACACTGTATGCACCGTTGTGGGACACTCTGGATGCAGAGTGGATGGACACGCTCGATGATCAGTGGAGGGTCACTCTGGATGCACAGTGGCAGGGCACTCTGGATTCACAGTGGTGGGACACTCTGGATGCACAGTGGACGGATACTCTGGATGCACATTGGAGGGAGACTCTGGATGCCAAGCGGATGGACACTCAGGAAGAACAGTGGAGGGTCACTCTGGTTGCATAGTGGCGGGAAATAATGGATGCACAGTGGTGGGACACTCTGGATAAACTGTGCAGGTACACTCTGGATAAACAATTGCTGGACATTCTGGATAAAGAGTGGGGGACACTCTGGATAAAAGTGGGGAGACACTCTGGATGGACAGTGGAGGGACACGCCGGATATACAGTGGTGGGACCCTCTGGATGCACAGTGGCGGACACTATGAATGTACAGTCATGGGATACTCTGGATGCACAGTGGAATGACACTCTAGATGCACAGTGGAGGGACACTCTGGATGCACAGTGGCGGAGCCTCTGGATGCTATGGGGAGGGAGAGCTTGGTTGCAAAGCGGGTGGACACTCTGGATGCACAGTGGAGGGTCACCCTGGATGCACAGTGGTGGGACACTCTGGATGCACAGTGGCATGACATTCTGGATGCACAGTGGCGGGACACTGTGGATTTACAGTGGGGTGCACTCTGGATGCAAAGTGGTGGGTCACTTTGTATGCACAGTGGTGGGACACGCTGGATGCACAGTGGCAAGACACTCTGGATGCACAGTTGCAGGACACTCTGGTGCACAGTGGCAGTGCAGTCTGTATGGACAGTAGTGGGACACTCTGGATGCACAGTCGCTCTGCACTCTGGATGCACAGTGCCAGGACACTTTGGATGCACAGTGTTGGGACACTCTGGATGCAAAGTGGTGGAACAATCTGGATGCACAATCGCAGGACACTCTGGAAGCACAGTGGCGGGACAATCTGAATGCACGGAGGAGAGACACTCTGGAGGGAAATTGGTGGGACACGCTGGATGCGCAGTGGAGGGAAACACTGGATGCACAGAGGAGGGACACTCTGGATAAACAGTGGCGGGTCACTCTCGATAAACAGTGGCGGGACTTTCTGAATAAATAGTCGCGGGACATTCTGGATAAAGAATGGGTTCACTCTCGATAAAGAGTTGGTGGACACTCTGGATGCACATTGGAGGGACACTCTGGATAAACAGTGGCGGGACATCGTGGATAAACAGTGGCGGGACACTCTGGATTAACAGTGGTGGCACATTCTGGGTAAAGAGTGGGGTCACTCTCGATAAAGAGTTGGTGGACACTCTGGATGCACAGTGGGGCATACTCTGGGGCACAATGGCTGGACACTGTGGATAAACAGTGGTGGGAATTCTGGATAAAGAATGGGGTCTCTCTCGGTAAAGATTTGGTGGAGACTCTGGATGCACACTGGGGGACACTCTGGATGCATAGTGCTTGGACACTCTGGATGCACAGTGGCGGGACACTCTGGATGCACAGTGGATGGATACTCTGGATGCACAGTGAGTGGAAACTCATGATGCAAATTGGAGGGTGAATCTGGATCTAAAGCCGATGGACACTCAGGATTCAAATTGGAGGGTCACTCTGGTTGCAGAGTGGTGGGAAACTATGGATGCACAGTGGTGGGACACTCTGGATAAACAGTGGTGGTACACTCTGGATAAACAATTGTGGGACATTCTGGATAAAGAGTGGGGGGACACTCCGGATGCACAGTGGTGGAACAATCTGGATGCACAGTGGTGGGACACTCTGGATCAACAGTGGCGGGACACTCTGAATAAACAGTCATGGGACATTCTGGTTAAAGAGTGGGGTCACTCTCGATAAAGAGTTGGTGGACACTCTGGATGCAGAGTGGGGGACACTCTGGTGCACAATGGGTGGACACTCTGGATAAACAGTGGCAGGACACTCTGAATAAACAGTGGTGGGATATTCTGGATAAAGAGTGGGGTCTCTCTCGATAAAGATTTGGTGGACACTCTGGTTGCACAGTGGTAGGACACTCTGGATGCACAGTGGCAAGACACTCTGGATGCACAGTGTCGGGACACACTGGATGCACAGTGGCTGGACACTCTGTATGCACAGTTGTGGGACACTCTGGCTACAAAGTGGAGGGAGACTCTGGATGCACAGTGGGGGAAATCTCTGAATGCAAAGTGGATGGAAACAATCGATGCACAGTGGAGGGTCACTATGGATGCACAGTGGCGGGACACTATGGATTCACAGCGGTGGGACACTCTGGATGCACAGTGGACAGATACTCTGGATGCAGGGTGGGGGGAAACTCTGGATGCAAAGTGAAGGGAGACTCTGGATGCAAAGCGGATGGACACTCAGGATGCACAGTGGAGGGTCACTCTGTTTGTTCAGTGGCAGGAAACTATGGATGCACAATGGTGGACCAATCTGGATGCAAATTGGTGGGACACTCTGGATAAACAGTGGTGGGACACTCTGGAGAAACAGTCGTGGGACATTCTGGATAAAAAGTGGGGTCACTCTCGATAAAGAGTTGGTGGACACTCTGGATGCAGAGTGGGGGACACTCTGGTGCACAATGGCTGGACACTCTGGATAAACAGTGGTGGGGCACTCTAAATAAACACTGGTGGGACATTCTGGATAAAGAGTGGGGTCTCTCTCGATAAAGATTTGGTGGACACGCTGGATGCACAGTGGGGGACCCTCTGGATGCACAGTCGTAGTACACTCTGGATGCACAGTGGCAAGACACTCTGGATGCATAGTTTCGGGACACTCTGTATGCAGAGTGGTTGGACACACTGGATGCACAGTGGACGGATACTCTGGATGCACAGTGAGGGGAAACTCTGGATACAAAGTGGAGGGAGACTATGGATCTAAAGCCGGTGGACACTCAGGATGCACAGAGGAGGGTCACTCTGGTTGCACAGTGGCGGGAAACTATGGATGCACAGTGGTGGGACACTCTGGATAAACAGTGGCGGTACACTCTGGATAAACAATTGCGGGACATTCTGGATAAAGAGTGTAGGGACACTCTGGATAAAGAGCAGGGGGACACTCTGGATGCACAGTGGTGGAACAATCTGGATGCACAGTCGTGGAACACTCTGGATGCAAAGTCGTGGGAACTCTGGATGCACAGTGGAGGGACATGCTGGAGGTACAGTGGTGGGACCCTCTGGATGCACAGTGGTAGGACACTCTGGATGCACAGTGGCGGGACACTCTGGATGCACAGTTGCAGGACCCTCTGGATGCACAGTGGTGTGACACTCTTGCTGCACAGTGGCTGGAAACTCTGTATGCACAGTTGCGGGAAACTCTGGATGCACAGTGGAGGGACACTCTGGATGCAAAGTGTAGGGAGAGTCTGGATGCACAGTGGTGGGACACTCTGGATGCAAAGTGTAGGGAGAGTCTGGATGCACAGTGGTGGGACACTCTGGATAAACAGTGGTGGTACACTCTGGATAAACAGTTACGGAACATTCTGGCTAAAGAGTGGGGGTCACTCTGGATAAAGAGTGTGGGGACACTCTGGATGCAGAGTGGAGGGACACTGTGGATGCACAGTGACGGGACACTCTTGATGCACAGTGGAGGGACCATCTAGATGCACAGTGGCTGGACACACTGGATGCACAATGGCAGGACACTCTGGATGCACAGTGGCAGGACACGCTTGATGCACAGTGGAGGGACCCTCTAGATGCAGAGCGGCTAGACACACTGGATGAACAGTGGCTAGACACTCTGGATGCACAGTTGTGGAACACTCTGGATGCAGAGTGGAGGTACACTCTGGATACACAGTGCGGGAAATCTCTGCATGCAAAGTGGATGGACATCCTGGATGCACAGTGGAGGGTCACTCTGGATACACAGTGGCGGGACACTCTTGATGCACAGTGGATTCACACTCAGGATGCACAGTGGAGGGTCACTCTAGTTGCTCAGTGGTGGGAAACTATGGATGCACAGTGGTGGGACACTCTGGATTATCAGTGGCGGTACACTCTGGATAAACAATTACGGGAAATTCTGGATAAAGAGTGGGGGTCACTCTGGATGCATAGTGGGCGACAATCTGGATGCACAGTGGTGGGACACTCTGGATGCACAGTGGGGGACCCTCTGGATGCTACGGGGAGGGAGATTCTGGTTTGAAATGGAGTGGACACTCTAGGTGCACAGTGGAGCGTCACCCTGGATGCACAGTGGTGGGACACTCTGGATGCACAGTGCCATGACATTCTGGATGCACAGTGGCAGGGCACTCTGGATGCACAGTTGCGGGACACTGTGGATGCACACTTGGAGGACACTCTGGATGCACAGTGGGGGACACTCTGAATGTACAGTGATGGGATACTCTGGATGCACAGCGGAGTTACACTCTGGATGCACAGTGGAGGGACACTCTGGATGCAAAGTGTAGGGAGAGTCTGGACGCACAGTGGTGGGACACTATGGATACACAGTGGTGGGACACTCTGGAAGCAAAGCGGATGGACACTCTGGATGCACAGTGGAGGGACCCTCTGGATGCACAGTGGCAGGGCACTCTGGATGCACAGTTGTGGGACACTCTGAATGCACACTTGGAGGACACTCTGGATGCACAGTGGGGGACACTCTGAATGTACAGTGATGGAATACTCTGGATGCACAGCGGAGTTACACTCTGGATGCACAGTGGAGGGACACTCTGGATGCACCATGGGGGAACCTCTGGATGCTATGAGGAGGGAGACTCTGGTTGCAAAGCGGGTGGACAATCTGGATGCACAGTGGAGGGTCACCATGGATGCACAGTGGCGGGACATTCTGGATGCACAGTGGCATGACATTGTGGATGTACAGTGGCGGGACAATCTGGATGTACAGTGGAGGGAGACTCTGGATAAACAGCGGTGGGACACTGGATAAACAGTGGTGGGTCATTCTGGATAAAGAGTGGGGTCACTCTCGATAAAGAGTTGGTGGACACTCTGGATGCCCAGTAGTGGATTCTCTGGATGCACAGTGCTGGGACAATCTGGATGCACAGTACTGGGACAATCTGAATGCACTGTGGTGGGTCACTCTGAATGCACAGTGCCAGGACTCTCTGGATGTACAGTGGCAGGACACTCTGGATGCACAGTGGCAAGACCCACTGGATTCACAGTGTCTGGACACTCTGGATGCACTGTGGTGGGACAGTCTGAATGCACATTGCCAGGGCACTCTGGATGTACAGTGGTGGGACACCCTGGATGCACACTGGAGGGACACTCTGGGTGCAAAGTGGTGGGACACTCTGGATAAACAGTGGTGGTACACTCTGGATAAACAGTTACGGAACATTCTGGCTAAAGAGTGGGGGTCACTCTGGATAAAGAGTGTGGGGACACTCTGGATGCAGAGTGGAGGGACACTGTGGATGCACAGTGGTGGGACATTCTTAATGCACAGTGGTGGGACCATCTAGATGCACAGTGGCTGGACACACTGGATGCACAATGGCAGAACACTCTGGATGCACAGTGGCAGGACACGCTTGATGCACATTGGAGGGACCCTCTAGATGCAGAGTAGCTAGACACACTGGATGAACAGTGGCTAGACACTCTGGATGCACAGTTGTGCAACACTCTGGATGCAGAGTGGAGGTACACTCTGGATACACAGTGGGGGAAATCTCTGCATGCAAAGTGGATGGACATCCTGGTTGCACAGTGGAGGGTCACTCTGGATACACAGTGGCGGGACACTCTGGATGCACAGTAAATGTACACTCTGGATGCACAGTGGCGGGACACTCTGGATGCACAGTGGATGGATACTCTGGATGCACAGTGAGTGGAAACTCATGATGCAAATTGGAGGGTGAATCTGGATCTAAAGCCGATGGACACTCAGGATTCAAATTGGAGGGTCACTCTGGTTGCAGAGTGGTGGGAAACTATGGATGCACAGTGGTGGGACACTATGGATGCACAGTGGTGGGACACTCTGGATAAACAGTGGTGGTACACTCTGGATAAACAATTGTGGGACATTCTGGATAAAGAGTGGGGGGACACTCCGGATGCACAGTGGTGGAACAATCTGGATGCACAGTGGTGGGACACTCTGGATCAACAGTGGCGGGACACTCTGAATAAACAGTCATGGGACATTCTGGTTAAAGAGTGGGGTCACTCTCGATAAAGAGTTGGTGGACACTCTGGATGCAGAGTGGGGGACACTCTGGTGCACAATGGGTGGACACTCTGGATAAACAGTGGCAGGACACTCTGAATAAACAGTGGTGGGATATTCTGGATAAAGAGTGGGGTCTCTCTCGATAAAGATTTGGTGGACACTCTGGTTGCACAGTGGTAGGACACTCTGGATGCACAGTGGCAAGACACTCTGGATGCACAGTGTCGGGACACACTGGATGCACAGTGGCTGGACACTCTGTATGCACAGTTGTGGGACACTCTGGCTACAAAGTGGAGGGAGACTCTGGATGCACAGTGGGGGAAATCTCTGAATGCAAAGTGGATGGAAACAATCGATGCACAGTGGAGGGTCACTATGGATGCACAGTGGCGGGACACTATGGATTCACAGCGGTGGGACACTCTGGATGCACAGTGGACAGATACTCTGGATGCAGGGTGGGGGGAAACTCTGGATGCAAAGTGAAGGGAGACTCTGGATGCAAAGCGGATGGACACTCAGGATGCACAGTGGAGGGTCACTCTGTTTGTTCAGTGGCAGGAAACTATGGATGCACAATGGTGGACCAATCTGGATGCAAATTGGTGGGACACTCTGGATAAACAGTGGTGGGACACTCTGGAGAAACAGTCGTGGGACATTCTGGATAAAAAGTGGGGTCACTCTCGATAAAGAGTTGGTGGACACTCTGGATGCAGAGTGGGGGACACTCTGGTGCACAATGGCTGGACACTCTGGATAAACAGTGGTGGGGCACTCTAAATAAACACTGGTGGGACATTCTGGATAAAGAGTGGGGTCTCTCTCGATAAAGATTTGGTGGACACGCTGGATGCACAGTGGGGGACCCTCTGGATGCACAGTCGTAGTACACTCTGGATGCACAGTGGCAAGACACTCTGGATGCATAGTTTCGGGACACTCTGTATGCAGAGTGGTTGGACACACTGGATGCACAGTGGACGGATACTCTGGATGCACAGTGAGGGGAAACTCTGGATACAAAGTGGAGGGAGACTATGGATCTAAAGCCGGTGGACACTCAGGATGCACAGAGGAGGGTCACTCTGGTTGCACAGTGGCGGGAAACTATGGATGCACAGTGGTGGGACACTCTGGATAAACAGTGGCGGTACACTCTGGATAAACAATTGCGGGACATTCTGGATAAAGAGTGTAGGGACACTCTGGATAAAGAGCAGGGGGACACTCTGGATGCACAGTGGTGGAACAATCTGGATGCACAGTCGTGGAACACTCTGGATGCAAAGTCGTGGGAACTCTGGATGCACAGTGGAGGGACATGCTGGAGGTACAGTGGTGGGACCCTCTGGATGCACAGTGGTAGGACACTCTGGATGCACAGTGGCGGGACACTCTGGATGCACAGTTGCAGGACCCTCTGGATGCACAGTGGTGTGACACTCTTGCTGCACAGTGGCTGGAAACTCTGTATGCACAGTTGCGGGAAACTCTGGATGCACAGTGGAGGGACACTCTGGATGCAAAGTGTAGGGAGAGTCTGGATGCACAGTGGTGGGACACTCTGGATAAACAGTGGTGGTACACTCTGGATAAACAGTTACGGAACATTCTGGCTAAAGAGTGGGGGTCACTCTGGATAAAGAGTGTGGGGACACTCTGGATGCAGAGTGGAGGGACACTGTGGATGCACAGTGGCGGGACACTCTTGATGCACAGTGGAGGGACCATCTAGATGCACAGTGGCTGGACACACTGGATGCACAATGGCAGGACACTCTGGATGCACAGTGGCAGGACACGCTTGATGCACAGTGGAGGGACCCTCTAGATGCAGAGTGGCTAGACACACTGGATGAACAGTGGCTAGACACTCTGGATGCACAGTTGTGGAACACTCTGGATGCAGAGTGGAGGTACACTCTGGATACACAGTGCGGGAAATCTCTGCATGCAAAGTGGATGGACATCCTGGATGCACAGTGGAGGGTCACTCTGGATACACAGTGGCGGGACACTCTTGATGCACAGTGGATGTACACTCAGGATGCACAGTGGAGGGTCACTCTGGTTGATCAGTGGTGGGAAACTATGGATGCACAGTGGTGGGACACTCTGGATTATCAGTGGCGGTACACTCTGGATAAACAATTGCGGGAAATTCTGGATAAAGAGTGGGGGTCACTCTGGATGCATAGTGGGCGACAATCTGGATGCACAGTGGTGGGACACTCTGGATGCACAGTGGGGGACCCTCTGGATGCTACGGGGAGGGAGATTCTGGTTTGAAATGGAGTGGACACTCTAGGTGCACAGTGGAGCGTCACCCTGGATGCACAGTGGTGGGACACTCTGGATGCACAGTGCCATGACATTCTGGATGCACAGTGGCAGGGCACTCTGGATGCACAGTTGCGGGACACTGTGGATGCACACTTGGAGGACACTCTGGATGCACAGTGGGGGACACTCTGAATGTACAGTGATGGGATACTCTGGATGCACAGCGGAGTTACACTCTGGATGCACAGTGGAGGGACACTCTGGATGCAAAGTGTAGGGAGAGTCTGGATGCACAGTGGTGGGACAGTATGGATACACAGTGGTGGGACACTCTGGAAGCAAAGCGGATGGACACTCTGGATGCACAGTGGAGGGACCCTCTGGATGCACAGTGGCAGGGCACTCTGGATGCACAGTTGTGGGACACTCTGAATGCACACTTGGAGGACACTCTGGATGCACAGTGGGGGACACTCTGAATGTACAGTGATGGGATACTCTGGATGCACAGCGGAGTTACACTCTGGATGCACAGTGGAGGGACACTCTGGATGCACCATGGGGGAACCTCTGGATGCTATGAGGAGGGAGACTCTGGTTGCAAAGCGGGTGGACAATCTGGATGCACAGTGGAGGGTCACCATGGATGCACAGTGGTGGGACATTCTGGATGCACAGTGGCATGACATTGTGGATGTACAGTGGCGGGACAATCTGGATGTACAGTGGAGGGAGACTCTGGATAAACAGCGGTGGGACACTGGATAAACAGTGGTGGGTCATTCTGGATAAAGAGTGGGGTCACTCTCGATAAAGAGTTGGTGGACACTCTGGATGCCCAGTAGTGGATTCTCTGGATGCACAGTGCTGGGACAATCTGGATGCACAGTACTGGGACAATCTGAATGCACTGTGGTGGGTCACTCTGAATGCACAGTGCCAGGACTCTCTGGATGTACAGTGGCAGGACACTCTGGATGCACAGTGGCAAGACCCACTGGATTCACAGTGTCTGGACACTCTGGATGCACTGTGGTGGGACAGTCTGAATGCACATTGCCAGGGCACTCTGGATGTACAGTGGTGGGACACCCTGGATGCACACTGGAGGGACACTCTGGGTGCAAAGTGGTGGGACACTCTGGATAAACAGTGGTGGTACACTCTGGATAAACAGTTACGGAACATTCTGGCTAAAGAGTGGGGGTCACTCTGGATAAAGAGTGTGGGGACACTCTGGATGCAGAGTGGAGGGACACTGTGGATGCACAGTGGTGGGACATTCTTAATGCACAGTGGTGGGACCATCTAGATGCACAGTGGCTGGACACACTGGATGCACAATGGCAGAACACTCTGGATGCACAGTGGCAGGACACGCTTGATGCACATTGGAGGGACCCTCTAGATGCAGAGTAGCTAGACACACTGGATGAACAGTGGCTAGACACTCTGGATGCACAGTTGTGCAACACTCTGGATGCAGAGTGGAGGTACACTCTGGATACACAGTGGGGGAAATCTCTGCATGCAAGTGGATGGACATCCTGGTTGCACAGTGGAGGGTCACTCTGGATACACAGTGGCGGGACACTCTGGATGCACAGTAAATGTACACTCAGGATGCACAGTGGAGGGTCACTCTGGTTGCTCAGTGGTGGGAAACTATGGATGCACAGTGGTGGGACACTCTGGATTATCAGTGGCGGTACACTCTGGATAAACAATTGCGGGAAATTCTGGATAAAGAGTGGGGGTCACTCTGGATGCACAGTGGTGGGACAATCTGAAGGCACAGTGGTGGGACACTCTGGATGCACAGTAGGGGGAGGCTGTGGATCCACAGTGGCGGGACACTCTTGATGCACAGTGGAGGGACCCTCTAGATGCAGAGTGGCTGGACGCACTGGATGTACAGTGGCTGGACACTGTATGCACCGTTGTGGGACACTCTGGATTCAGAGTGGATGGACACTCTCGATGATCAGTGGAGGGTCACTCTGGATGCACAGTGGCAGGGCACTCTGGATTCACAGTGGTGGGACACTCTGGATGCACAGTGGACGGAAACTCTGGATGCACATTGGAGGGAGACTCTGGATGCCAAGCGGATGGACACTCAGGAAGAACAGTGGAGGGTCACTCTGGTTGCATAGTGGCGGGAAATAATGGATGCACAGTGGTGGGACACTCTGGATAAACTGTGCAGGTACACTCTGGATAAACAATTGATGGACATTCTGGATAAAGAGTGGGGGACACTCTGGATAAAAGTGGGGAGACACTCTGGATGGACAGTGGAGGGACACGCCGGATATACAGTGGTGGGACCCTCTGGATGCACAGTGGCGGACACTATGAATGTACAGTCATGGGATACTCTGGATGCACAGTGGAATGACACTCTAGATGTACAGTGGAGGGACACTCTGGATGCACAGTGGCGGAGCCTCTGGATGCTATGGGGAGGGAGAGCTTGGTTGCAAAGCGGGTGGACACTCTGGATGCACAGTGGAGGGTCACCCTGGATGCACAGTGGTGGGACACTCTGGATGCACAGTGGCATGACATTCTGGATGCACAGTGGCGGGACACTGTGGATTTACAGTGGGGTGCACTCTGGATGCAAAGTGGTGGGTCACTTTGTATGCACAGTGGTGGGACACGCTGGATGCACAGTGGCAAGACACTCTGGATGCACAGTTGCAGGACACTCTGGTGCACAGTGGCAGTGCAGTCTGTATGGACAGTAGTGGGACACTCTGGATGCACAGTCGCTCTGCACTCTGGATGCACAGTGCCAGGACACTTTGGATGCACAGTGTTGGGACACTCTGGATGCAAAGTGGTGGAACAATCTGGATGCACAATCGCAGGACACTCTGGAAGCACAGTGGCGGGACAATCTGAATGCACGGAGGAGAGACACTCTGGAGGGAAATTGGTGGGACACGCTGGATGCGCAGTGGAGGGAAACACTGGATGCACAGAGGAGGGACACTCTGGATAAACAGTGGCGGGTCACTCTCGATAAACAGTGGCGGGACTTTCTGAATAAATAGTCGCGGGACATTCTGGATAAAGAATGGGTTCACTCTCGATAAAGAGTTGGTGGACACTCTGGATGCACAGTGGGGGACGCTCTGGATGCACATTGTCGGGACACTCTGGATGCACAGTGGTGGTACACTCTGGATGCACAGTGGACGGATACTCTGGATGCACAGTGAGGGGAACTCAGGATGCAATGTGGAGGGAGACTCTGGATCTAAAGCCCATGGACACTCTGGATGCACAGTGGAGGGTCACTCTGGATGCACAGTGGTGGGACACTCTGGATGCACAGTGACATGACATTCTGGATGCACAGTACAGGGACACTCTGGATGCACAGTGGGGGGCACTCTGGATGCAAAGTGGTGGGTTACTTTGTATGCACAGTGGTGGGACACGCTGGATGCACAGTGGCAAGACACTCTGGATGCACAGTTGCAGGACACTCCGGTGCACAGTGGCTGGGCAGTGTGTATTGGTAGTGGTGGGACACTCTGGATGCACAGTCACTCTGCACTCTGGTGCACAGTGCCAGGACAAGCTGGATGCACAGAGGAGGGGCACTCTGGATGCACAATCGCTGTGCACTCTGGATGCACAGTGGAGGGACTCTCTGGATGCACAGTGGTGGGACATTCTGGATGCACAGTGGAGGGACCCTCCAAATGCGCAGTGGCTGGACACACTGGAGGCACAGTGGCTGGATACTCTGGATGCACATTTGGAAGACACTCTGGATGCACATTGGGGGACAGTATGAATGTACAGTGATGGGATACTTTGGATGCACTGTGGAGTGACACTCTGGATGCACATTGGGGGACAGTATGAATGAACAGTGATGGGATACTTTGGATGCACAGTCGAGTGAAACTCTGGATGCACAGTGGTGGGACACTCTGGATGCATAGTGGCATGACATTCAGGCTGTACAGTGGCAGGACACTCTGGATGTACAGTGGGGGTCACTCTGGATGCAAAGTGGTGGGTTACTCTGTATGCAAAGTGGTGGGACACCCTAGATAAACAGTGGCAGGACACTCTGGATGCACAGTTGCAGGACACTCCGGTGCACAGTGGCTGGGCAGTCTGTCTGGAGAGTGGTGGGACACTCTGGATGCACAGTCGCTGTGCACTCTGGATGCACAGTGCCAGGACACACTGGATGCACAGTGGTGGGACACTCTGGATGCACAATCGCTGTGCACTCTGGATACAGAGTGGAGGGACTCTCTGGATGCACAGTGGTGGGACACTCTGGATGCACCGTGGTGGGACACTCTGGATGCACAGTCGCAGGACACTCTGGACGCACAGTTGCGGGACACTCTGGACGCACATTTGCAGGATACACTGGATGCACAGTGGCGGGCCACTCTGAATGCATGGTGGAGAGACACTCTGGAGGGAAATTGGTGGGACACTCAGGATGCACAGTGGAGGGAGACTCTGGTTGCACAGTGGCGGGAAACTATTGATGCACAATGGTGGGACACTCTGCATGCACAGTGGCAGTACACTCTGGATAAATAATTGTGGGACATTCTGGATAAAGAGTAGGAGGACAGTTTGGATAAAGAGTAGGGCGACCCTCTGGATGCACAGTGGGGGACAATCAGGATGCACAGTGGTGGGACACTCTGGATGCACAGTGCCACGACATTGTAGATTCACAGTGGCGGGACACTCTGGCTGTAAAGTGGGGGGCAGTCTGGATGCAAAGTGGTGGTTCACTCTGTATGCATAGTGGTGGGACACTCTGGATACACATTTGCAGGACAGTATGGATGTACTGTTGCAGGACACTCCGGAGGCACAATGGCCGGACAGTCTGTATGGACAGTGGTAGGACACTCTGGATGCACAGTCGCGGTGCACTCTGGATGCACAGTGCCAGGATACGCTGGAGGCACAGTGATGGGACACTCTGGATGCACAATCGCTGTGCACTCTGGATGCACAGTGGAGGGATACTCTGGAAGCACAGTCGTGGGACACTCTGGATGCACAGTGGTGGGACAGTCTGGATGCACAGTCACGGGATACTCTGGATGCAGAGTCGCGGGACACTCTGGAGGCACAGTTGCAGGATACACTGGATGCACAGTGGCGGGCCACTCTGAATGCATGGTGGAGAGACACTCTGGAGGGAAATTGGTGGGACACTCAGGATGCACAGTGGAGGGAGACTCTGGTTGCACAGTGGCGGGAAACTATTGATGCACAGTGGTGGGACACTCTGCATTATCAGTGGCAGTACACTCTGGATAAATAATTGTGGGACATTCTGGATAAAGAGTAGGGGGACAGTCTGGATAAAGAGTAGGGCGACCCTCTGGATGCACAGTGGGGGACAATCAGGATGCACAGTGGTACGACATTGTAGATTCACAGTGGCGGGACACTCTGGCTGTAAAGTGGGGGGCAGTCTGGATGCAAAGTGGTGGTTCACTCTGTGTGCATAGTGGTGGGACACTCTGGATACACATTTGCAGGACAGTATGGATGTACTGTTGCAGGACACTCCGGAGGCACAATGGCCGGACAGTCTGTATGGACAGTGGTAGGACACTCTGGATGCACAGTCGCGGTGCACTCTGGATGCACAGTGCCAGGATACGCTGGAGGCACAGTGGTGGGACACTCTGGATGCACAATCGCTGTGCACTCTGGATGCACAGTGGAGGGATACTCTGGAAGCACAGTCGTGGGACACTCTGGATGCACAGTGGTGGGACAGTCTGGATGCACAGTCACGGGATACTCTGGATGCAGAGTCGCGGGACACTCTGGAGGCACAGTTGCAGGATACACTGGATGCACAGTGGTGGGACACTCTGGATGCACAGTAGTGGGATGCTCTGGATGCACAGTCGCAGGACACTATGGATGCACAGTTGCGGGACACTCTGGATGCACAGTCGCAGGACACTCTGGACGCAAAGTTGCGGGACACTCTGGACTCACATTTGCAGGATACACTGGATGCACAAGGGCAGGCCACTCTGAATGCACGGTGGAGAGACACTCTGGAGGGAAATTGGTGGGACACTCTGGATGCACAGTGGAGGGAGACTCTGGATAAAAAGCGGTAGGGCACTGGATAAACAGTGGTGGGTCATTCTGGATAAAGAGTTGGGTCACTCTCAATGAAGAGTTGGTGGACATTCTGGATGCCCAGTGGTGGACATTCTGGATGCACAGTGCTGGGACAATCTGAATGCACTGTAGTGGGACACACTGAATGCACATTGCCAGGACACTCTGGATGTACAGTGGCAGGACACTCTGAATGCAAGGTGGCAAGACCCGCTGGATGCGCAGTGTCAGTACACACTGGATGCACTGTGGTGGAACACTCCGGATGCACAGTGGTGGGACACTCTGAATTCACATTGCCAGGACACTCTGGATGTACAGTGGCAGGACACACTGGATTCACATTGGAGGGACAATCTGGGTGCACAGTGGTGGGAAACTCTGGATAAACAGTGGCTGTACACTCTGGATAAACAGTTATGGGACATTCTGGCTAAAGAGTGGTGGGACACTCTGGATAAAGAGTGGGGGGACATGCTGGGTACAAAGTGGAGGGAGAATCTGGATGCACGGTGCAGGGGCAATCTGGATGCAAAGTGGAAGGACACAGGATGCACAGTGACTGGACACACTGGATGCACAGTGGCAGGACACTCTGGATGCACAGTGGACGGACACTCTGGATGCATAGTGGAGGAAGACTCTGGAAGCAAAGCGGAAGGACACTCAGGATGCACAGTGGAGGGTCACTCTGGTTACACAGTGGTGGGAAACTATTGATGCACAGTGGTGGGACACTTGCATTATCAGTGGCAGTACACTCTGGATAAATAATTATGGGACATTCTGGATAAAGAGAGGGGGACACTTTGGATAAAGAGTGGGGGGACACTCTGGATGCACAGTGGTGGGACACTCTGGATGCAGAGTGGGGGACCCTCTGGATGCTACAGGGAGGGAGACTCTGGTTTTAAAGGGAGTGGACACTCTAGATGCACAGTGGAGGGTCACCCTGGATGCACAGTGGTGTGACACTCTGGATGCACAGTGGTACGACCTTCTGGATGAACAGTGATGGGACACACTGAATGCACATTGCCAGGACGCTCAGGACGTACAGTGGCAGGACACTCTGGATGCACAGTGGCAAGAGCCGCTGGAGGCACTGTGTCGGAACACTCTGGATGGACAGTGGCGGGACACTGTGGATGCACAGTGGCGGGACACTCTGAATGCACATTGCCAAGACACTCTGGATGTACAGTGGCGGGACACACTGGATGCATATTGGAGGGGCACTCTGGATACACATTGAAGGGCACTATGGATTCACAGTGGTGGGACACACTGGATGCACAGTGGACGGATACTCTGGATGCACAGTGAGGGGAAACTCTGGATGCAAAGTGGAGGGAGACTAGATGCAAAGCGGATGGACACTCAGTATGCACAGTGGAGGGTCACTCTGGTTGCACAGTGGTGGGAAACTATTGATGCACAGTGGTGGGACACTCTGGATTATCAGTGGCAGTACACTCTGGATAAATAATTGTGGGACAATTTGGATAAAGAGTGGGGGGACACTCTCGATAAAGAGTGGGGGGAGACTCTGGATGCACAGTGGGGGACAATCTGGATGCACAGTGGTGGGACACTCTGGATGCATAGTGGTGGGACACTCTGGATGCACACTTGCAGGGCAATATGGATGTACAATTGCAGGACAGTCCAGAGACACAGTGGCCGGACAGTCTGTATGGACAGTGGCAGGACACTCTGGATGCACAGTTGCTGTGCACTATGGATGCACAGTGCCAGGACACGCTGGATGCACCGTGGTGGGACATATTGGATGCACAATCGCTGTGCACTCTGGATGCACAGTGGAGGGATACTCTGGAAGCACAGTGGTGGGACACTCAGGATGCACAGTGGTGGGACACTCTGGATGCACAGTCATGGGACACTCTGGACGCACAGTTGTGGGACACTCTGGATGCACAGTTGCAGGATTCATTGGAAGCACAGTGGTGGGACTCTCTGAATGCACAGTGGTGAGAAACTCTGGAGGGAAATTGGTGGGACACTCTGGGTGCACAGTGGAGGGAGACACTGGATGCACAGTGGAGCGACCCTCTGGATTAACAGTGGTGGGACACTCTGGATAAACAGCAGCTGGACATTCTGGATAAAGAGTGGGGTCACTCTCGATAAAGTGTTGGTGGACACTCTGGATGCAAGGTGGGGGACACTATGGTGCACAATGGCTGGACACTCTGGACAAACAGTGGCGGGTCACTCTGAATAAACAATGGTAGGACATTCTGGATAAAGAGTGGGTTCTCTCTCGATAAAGAGTTGGTGGGCACTCTGGATGCATAGTGGGGGACAGTCTGGATGCACAGTGGTGGGACACACTGGATACACCGTGGTGGGACATTCCGGATGTACAATGGTGTGACACTCTGGATTCACATTAGCAGGACACTCTGGATGCACAGTGGTGGGACAGTCTGGATGCACAGTCACGGGATACTCTGGATGCAGAGTCGCGGGACACTCTGGAGGCACAGTTGCAGGATACACTGGATGCACAGTGGCGGGCCACTCTGAATGCATGGTGGAGAGACACTCTGGAGGGAAATTGGTGGGACACTCAGGATGCACAGTGGAGGGAGACTCTGGTTGCACAGTGGCGGGAAACTATTGATGCACAGTGGTGGGACACTCTGCATTATCAGTGGCAGTACACTCTGGATAAATAATTGTGGGACATTCTGGATAAAGAGTAGGGGGACAGTCTGGATAAAGAGTAGGGCGACCCTCTGGATGCACAGTGGGGGACAATCAGGATGCACAGTGGTACGACATTGTAGATTCACAGTGGCGGGACACTCTGGCTGTAAAGTGGGGGGCAGTCTGGATGCAAAGTGGTGGTTCACTCTGTGTGCATAGTGGTGGGACACTCTGGATACACATTTGCAGGACAGTATGGATGTACTGTTGCAGGACACTCCGGAGGCACAATGGCCGGACAGTCTGTATGGACAGTGGTAGGACACTCTGGATGCACAGTCGCGGTGCACTCTGGATGCACAGTGCCAGGATACGCTGGAGGCACAGTGGTGGGACACTCTGGATGCACAATCGCTGTGCACTCTGGATGCACAGTGGAGGGATACTCTGGAAGCACAGTCGTGGGACACTCTGGATGCACAGTGGTGGGACAGTCTGGATGCACAGTCACGGGATACTCTGGATGCAGAGTCGCGGGACACTCTGGAGGCACAGTTGCAGGATACACTGGATGCACAGTGGTGGGACACTCTGGATGCACAGTAGTGGGATGCTCTGGATGCACAGTCGCAGGACACTATGGATGCACAGTTGCGGGACACTCTGGATGCACAGTCGCAGGACACTCTGGACGCAAAGTTGCGGGACACTCTGGACTCACATTTGCAGGATACACTGGATGCACAAGGGCAGGCCACTCTGAATGCACGGTGGAGAGACACTCTGGAGGGAAATTGGTGGGACACTCTGGATGCACAGTGGAGGGAGACTCTGGATAAAAAGCGGTAGGGCACTGGATAAACAGTGGTGGGTCATTCTGGATAAAGAGTTGGGTCACTCTCAATGAAGAGTTGGTGGACATTCTGGATGCCCAGTGGTGGACATTCTGGATGCACAGTGCTGGGACAATCTGAATGCACTGTAGTGGGACACACTGAATGCACATTGCCAGGACACTCTGGATGTACAGTGGCAGGACACTCTGAATGCAAGGTGGCAAGACCCGCTGGATGCGCAGTGTCAGTACACACTGGATGCACTGTGGTGGAACACTCCGGATGCACAGTGGTGGGACACTCTGAATTCACATTGCCAGGACACTCTGGATGTACAGTGGCAGGACACTCTGGATTCACATTGGAGGGACAATCTGGGTGCACAGTGGTGGGAAACTCTGGATAAACAGTTATGGGACATTCTGGCTAAAGAGTGGTGGGACACTCTGGATAAAGAGTGGGGGGACATGCTGGGTACAAAGTGGAGGGAGAATCTGGATGCACGGTGCAGGGGCAATCTGGATGCAAAGTGGAAGGACACAGGATGCACAGTGACTGGACACACTGGATGCACAGTGGCAGGACACTCTGGATGCACAGTGGACGGACACTCTGGATGCATAGTGGAGGAAGACTCTGGAAGCAAAGCGGAAGGACACTCAGGATGCACAGTGGAGGGTCACTCTGGTTACACAGTGGTGGGAAACTATTGATGCACAGTGGTGGGACACTTGCATTATCAGTGGCAGTACACTCTGGATAAATAATTATGGGACATTCTGGATAAAGAGAGGGGGACACTTTGGATAAAGAGTGGGGGGACACTCTGGATGCACAGTGGTGGGACACTCTGGATGCAGAGTGGGGGACCCTCTGGATGCTACAGGGAGGGAGACTCTGGTTTTAAAGGGAGTGGACACTCTAGATGCACAGTGGAGGGTCACCCTGGATGCACAGTGGTGTGACACTCTGGATGCACAGTGGTACGACCTTCTGGATGAACAGTGATGGGACACACTGAATGCACATTGCCAGGACGCTCAGGACGTACAGTGGCAGGACACTCTGGATGCACAGTGGCAAGAGCCGCTGGAGGCACTGTGTCGGAACACTCTGGATGGACAGTGGCGGGACACTGTGGATGCACAGTGGCGGGACACTCTGAATGCACATTGCCAAGACACTCTGGATGTACAGTGGCGGGACACACTGGATGCATATTGGAGGGGCACTCTGGATACACATTGAAGGGCACTATGGATTCACAGTGGTGGGACACACTGGATGCACAGTGGACGGATACTCTGGATGCACAGTGAGGGGAAACTCTGGATGCAAAGTGGAGGGAGACTAGATGCAAAGCGGATGGACACTCAGTATGCACAGTGGAGGGTCACTCTGGTTGCACAGTGGTGGGAAACTATTGATGCACAGTGGTGGGACACTCTGGATTATCAGTGGCAGTACACTCTGGATAAATAATTGTGGGACAATTTGGATAAAGAGTGGGGGGACACTCTCGATAAAGAGTGGGGGGAGACTCTGGATGCACAGTGGGGGACAATCTGGATGCACAGTGGTGGGACACTCTGGATGCATAGTGGTGGGACACTCTGGATGCACACTTGCAGGGCAATATGGATGTACAATTGCAGGACAGTCCAGAGACACAGTGGCCGGACAGTCTGTATGGACAGTGGCAGGACACTCTGGATGCACAGTTGCTGTGCACTATGGATGCACAGTGCCAGGACACGCTGGATGCACCGTGGTGGGACATATTGGATGCACAATCGCTGTGCACTCTGGATGCACAGTGGAGGGATACTCTGGAAGCACAGTGGTGGGACACTCAGGATGCACAGTGGTGGGACACTCTGGATGCACAGTCATGGGACACTCTGGACGCACAGTTGCGGGACACTCTGGATGCACAGTTGCAGGATTCATTGGAAGCACAGTGGTGGGACTCTCTGAATGCACAGTGGTGAGAAACTCTGGAGGGAAATTGGTGGGACACTCTGGGTGCACAGTGGAGGGAGACACTGGATGCACAGTGGAGCGACCCTCTGGATTAACAGTGGTGGGACACTCTGGATAAACAGCAGCTGGACATTCTGGATAAAGAGTGGGGTCACTCTCGATAAAGTGTTGGTGGACACTCTGGATGCAAGGTGGGGGACACTATGGTGCACAATGGCTGGACACTCTGGACAAACAGTGGCGGGTCACTCTGAATAAACAATGGTAGGACATTCTGGATAAAGAGTGGGTTCTCTCTCGATAAAGAGTTGGTGGGCACTCTGGATGCATAGTGGGGGACAGTCTGGATGCACAGTGGTGGGACACACTGGATACACCGTGGTGGGACATTCCGGATGTACAATGGTGTGACACTCTGGATTCACATTAGCAGGACACTCTGGATGCACATTGTTGGGAAATTGTGGATGCACAGTGGTGGGACACTCTGGATGCACAGTGGCAAGACACGCTGGATGCACTGTGTTTTGACACTCTGGATGCACTGTGGTGGGACACTGTGGATGCACAGTGTCAGAACACTCTGAATGCACATTGCCAGGACACTCTGGATGTACAGTAACGGGACACTCTGGATGCACATTGGAAGGACACTCTGGGTGCAGAGTGGAGGGGCACTCTGGATAAACAGTGGCGGTACACTCTGAACAAACAGTTACGGGACATTCTGGCTAAAGAGTGGGGAGACAATCTGGATAAAGATTGGGGGGGCACTCTGGGTGCAAAGTGGAGGGAAAATCTGGATGCCCAGTGGAGGGGCAATCTGGATGCAAAGTGGAGGGTCACTGTGGATGCACAGTGGCGGGACACTCTTGATGCACAGTGGAGGGACAATCTAGATGCACAGTGGACAGATACTCTGGATGCATAGTGGAGGAAGACTCGGAAAGCAAAGCGGAAGGACACTCAGGATGCACAGTGGAGGGTCACTCTGGTTGCACAGTGGCAGGAAACTATTGATGCACAGTGGTGGGACACTGGCATTATCAATGGCAGTACACTCTGGATAAATAAGTATGGGACATTCTGGATAAAGAGTGGGGGGACACTCTAGATAAAGAGTGGGGGACCCTCTGGATGCACAGTGGGAGTCAATCTGGATGCACAGTGGTGGGACACTCTGGATGCACAGTGCCATGAGGTTGTAGATTCACAGTGCTGGGACACTTTGGATGTACAGTGGGGGGCAGTCTGGATGCAAAGTGGTGGGTCACTCTGTATGCATAGTGGTGGGACACTCTGGATGCACATTTGCAGGACAATATATATGTACAGTTGCAGGACAGTCCGGAGGCACAGCGGCCAGACAGTCTGTATGGACAGTGGCAGGACACTCTGGATGCACAGTCGCTGTGCACTCTGGATGCACAGTGTCAGGAAATGCTGGATGCACAGTGGTGGGACACTCTGGATGCACAATCGCTGTGCACTCTGGATGCACAGTGGAGGAATACTCTGGAAGCACAGTAGTGGGACATTCTGGATGCACAGTGGTGGGACACTCTGGATGCACAGTTGCGGGGCACTCTGGCGCACAGTTGCAGGATACACTGGATGCACAGTGGTGAGACACTCTGGATGCACAGTAGTGGGACACTCTGGATGCACAGTTGCGGGACACTCTCGACGCACATTTGCAGGATACACTGGATGCACAGTGGCGGGGCACTCTGAATGCACGGTGGAGAGATACTCTGGAGGGAAATTGGTGGGACACTCTCGATGCACAGTAGAGGGAGAGTCTGGATAAACAGCGGTGGGACACTGAACAAAAAGTGGTGGGACATTCTGGATAAAGAGTGGGGTCAATCTCGATAAAGAGTTGGTGGACACTCTGGATGCCCTGTGGGGGACACTATGGATGCACAGTAGTGGGACACTCTGAATGCACAGTGGTTGGACACACTGAATGCACATTGCCAGGACGCTCTGTTTGTACAGTGGCAGGACACTCTGAATGCACAGTGGCAAGACCCACTGGATGCACAGTGTCGAGACACTCTGGATGCACTGTGGTGGGACACTCCGGATGCACAGTGGTGGGACACTCTGAATGCACGTTGCCAGGACACTCTGGATGTACAGTGGCAGGACACTCTGGATGCACATTGGAGGGACACTCTGGGTGCACATTGGAGGGACACTCTGGATAAAGATTGGGGGGACACCCTGGGTTCAAATTGGAGGGAGAATCTGGATGCATGGTGGAGGGGCAATCTGGATGCAAAGTGGAGGGACACTGGATGCGCAGTGGCGGGACAGTCTGAATGAACAGTGGAGGGACCCTCTAGATGCAAGGTGGCTGGACACACTGGATGCACAGTGGCAGGACACTCTGGATGCAGAATGGAGGGAGACTCTGGATGCACAGTGGGGGAAATCTCTGCATGCAAAGTGGATGGACACTCTCGATGCACAGTGGAGTGTCACTCTGGATACACATTGGGGGGCACTATGGATTCAAATTGGTGGGACACACTGGATGCACAGTGGACGGATGCACTGGATGCACAGTGAGGGGAAACACTGGATGCAAAGCGGATGGACACTCAGGATGCACAGTGGATGGACACTCTGGTTGCACAGTGGCGGGAAGCTATAGATGCACAGTGGTGGGACACTCTGGATTATCAGTGGCGGTACACTCTGGATAAACAATTGCGGGACATTCTGGATAAAGAGAGGGGGACACTTTGGATAAAGAGTGGGGGGACACTCTGGATGCACAGTGGGGGACAAACTGGATGCACAGTGGTGGGACATTCTGGATGCAGAGTGGGGGACCCTCTGGATGATAAAGGGAGGGAGACTCTGGATTTAAAGGGAGTGGACACTCTAGATGCACAGTGGAGGGTCACCCTGGATGCACAGTGGTGGGACACTCTGGATGCACAGTGGCACGACCTTCTGGATGCACAGTGGTGGGACACTCTGAATGTACAATGGGGGGCACGCTGGATGCAAAGTGGTGGGGCACTCTGTATGCACAGTGGTGGGACATTCTGGATGCACAGTGGCAGGACACTCTGGATGTACAGTAGCAAGACACTACGGATGCACAGTGGCTGGACCGTCTGTATGGACAGTGGCGGGACACTCTGGATGCACAGTCGCTTTGCACTCTGGATGCACAGTGTAGGGACACTCTGGATACACTGTGGTGGGACACTCTGGATGCACAGTGGTGGGACACTCTGGATGCAAAGTGGTGGGACACTCTGGATGCAGAATGGTGGGAAATTCTGGATGTACAGTTGTGGGACACTGTGGATGTACAGTGGCAAGACACTCTGGATGCACATGTTGGGACACTCTGGATGCACAGTGGTGGGACACTCTGGATGAACAGTGATGGGACACACTGAATGCACATTGCCAGGACGCTCAGGACGTACAGTGGCAGGACACTCTGGATGCACAGTGGCAAGAGCCGCTGGAGGCACTGTGTCGGGACACTCTGGATGCACTGTGGCGGGACACTGTGGATGCACAGTGGCGGGACACTCTGAATGCACATTGCCAAGACACTCTGGATGTACAGTGGCGGGACACACTGGATGCATATTGGAGGGACACTCTGGATACACATTGAAGGGCACTATGGATTCACAGTGGTGGGACACACTGGATGCACAGTGGACGGATACTCTGGATGCACAGTGAGGGGAAACTCTGGATGCAAAATGGAGGGAGACTCTGGATGCAAAGCGGAATGACACTCAGTATGCATAGTGGAGGGTCATTCTGATTGCACAGTGGTGGGAAACTATTGATGCACAGTGGTGGGACACTCTGGATTATCAGTGGCAGTACACTCAGGATAAATAATTGTGGGACAATCTGGATAAAGAGTGGGGGGACACTCTGGATAAAGAGTGGGGACAGACTCTGGATGCACAGTGGCGGACAATCTGGATGCACAGTGGTAGGACACTCTGGATGCACAGTGTCTTGACATTCTAGATGCACAAAGGCGGTACACTCTGGATGTAGAGTGGGGGGCACTCTGGATGCAAAGTGGTGGGTCACTCTGCATGCATAGTGGTGGGACACTCTGGATGCACCGTCATGGGACACTCGAAGCACAGTTGCGGGACACTCTGGACGCACAGTTCCAGGATACACTGGATGCACAGTGGTGGGACACTCTGAATGCACAGTGGTGAGAAACTCTGGAGGGAAATTGGTGGGACACTCTGGATGCACAGTGGAGGGAGACACTGGATGCACAGTGGAGGGACCCTCTTGATAAACAGTGGCGGGACACTCTGGATAAACAGCAGCTGGACATTCTGGATAAAGAGTGGGGTCATTCTCGATAAAGTGTTTGTGGACACTCTGGATGCACAGTGGGGGACACTCTGGTGCACAATGGCTGGACACTCTGGACAAACAGTGGCGGGTCACTCTGAATAAACAATGGCGGGACATTCTGGATAAAGAGTGGGGTCTCTTTCGATAAAGAGTTGGTGGGCACTCTGGATGCATAGTGGGGGACAGTCTGGATGCACAGTGGTGGGACACACTGGATTCACATTGGCTGGACACTCTGGATGCACATTGTTGGGAAACTCTGGATGCAAAGTGGTGGGACACTCTGGATGCACAGTGGCAAGGCACGCTAGATGCACTGTGTTTTGACACTCTGGATGCACTGTGGTGGGACACTGTGGATGCACAGTGGCAAGGCACGCTAGATGCACTGTGTTTTGACACTCTGGATGCACTGTGATGGAACACTGTGGATGCACAGTGGCAGAACACTCTGAATGCACATTGCCAGGACACTCTGGATGTACAGTAGCGGGACACTCTGGATGCACATTGGAAGGACACTCTGGGTGCAGAGTGGAGGGGCACTCTGGATAAACAGTGGCGGTACACTCGGAACAAACAGTTACGGGACATTCTGGCTAAAGAGTGGGGGGACAATCTGGATAAAGATTGGGGGGGGCACTCTGTGTGCAATGTGGAGGGAAAATCTGGATGCACAGTGGAGGGGCAATCTGGATGCAAAGTGGAGGGTCACTGTGGATGCACAGTGGCTGGACACCTGGATGCACAGTGGCAGGACACTCTGGATGCTCAGTGGCAGGACACTCTTGATGCACAGTGGAGGGTCCCACTAGATGCATAGAGGCTGGACACACTGGATGCACAGTGGCTGGACACTCTGTATGCAGAGTTGCAGGACACTCAGGATGCAGAGTGGAGGGACACTCTGGATGCACAGTGGGGGCAATATCTGCATGCAAAGTGGATGGACACTCTCAATGCACAATGGAGGGTCACTCTGGATATACAGTGGTGGGACACTATGGATTCACAGTGGTGGGACACTCTGGATGCACAGTGGATGGATACTCTGGATGCACAGTGAGGGGAGTCGCTCTTGATAAAGTGTTGGTGGACACTCTGGATGCGCAGTGGGGGACACTCTGGTGCACAATGGCTTGACACTGTGGATAAACAGTGGCGGGTCACTCTGAATAAACAGTGGTGGGACATTCTGGATAAAGAGTGGGGTCACTCTCGACAAAGATTTGGTGGACACTCTGGATGCACAGTGGAGGACATTCTGGATGCACAGTGGTGGGACACTCTGGATGCACCGTGGTGGGGCATTCTGGATGTGCAGTGGAGTGACACTCTGGATACTCAGTGGCAAGACACTCTGGATGCACATTAATGGGACACTCTGGATGCACAGTGGTGGGACACTCTGGATGAACAGTGATGGGACACACTGAATGCACATTGCCAGGACAATCTGGATGTACAGTGGTGGGACACACTGGATGCACAGTGGCAAGAGCCACTCAAGGCACTGTGTCGGGATACTCTGGATGCAATGTGGTGGGACATTGTGGATGCACAGTGGCGGGACACTCTGAATGCACATTGCCAGGGCACTCTAGATGTACAGTAGCGGAACACTCTGGATGCACATTGGAGGGACACTCTGGGTGCACAGTGGTGGGACACTCTGGATAAACAGTGTTGGTACACTCTGGATAAAGAGTTACGGGACATTCTGGCTAAAGAGTGGGGGGACACTCTGAATAAAGAGTTGGGGGACACTCTGGATGCAAAGTGGAGGGAGAATCTGGATGCACGGTGGAGGGGCAATCCGGATGCACAGTGGAGGGACCCTCTAGATGCACAGTGACTGGACACACTGGATGCACAGTGGCAGGGCACTCTGGATGCACAGTGGAGGGACCCTTCCAGATGCATAGTAGCTGGACACACTGGATGCACAGTGGCAGGACACTCTGAATGCAAAGTTGCGGGACACTCTGGATGCACAGTGGAGGGACAGTCTGGATGCACAGTGTGGGAAATATCTGGATGGAAAGTGGATGAACACTCTCAATGCACAGTGGAGTTTCACTTTGGATACACAGTGGCAGGACACTATGGATTCACAATGGTGGCACACTCGGGATGCACAGTGGATGAATAATCTTGATGCACAGTGAGGGGAAACTCTGGATGCAAAATGGAGGGAGACTCTGGATGCAAAGCGGATTGACACTCAGGATGCGCAGTGGAGGGTCACTCTGGTTGCACTGTGGCGGGAAACTCTGAATGCACAGTGGTGGGACACTCTGGATAAACAATTGCGGGATAGTCTGGATAAAGAGAGGGGGAATTCTGGATAAAGAGTGGGGGGACACTCTAGATGCACAGTCGGGACACTCTGGATGCAAAGTGCTGGGTCCCACTGTATGCACAGTGGTGGGACACTCTGGATACACAGTGGTAGGATACTCTGGATACACAGATGCAGGACACTCCGGCTGCAAAGTGGAGGCAATCTCTGGATGCAAATTGGATGGACACTCTCAATGAACAGTGGAGGGTCACTCTGGATACAGGGTGGAGGGACACTATGGATTCACAGTGGTGGGAGACTCTGGATGCACAGTGGACGGGTACTCTGGATGCACAGTGAGGGGAGTCGCTGGATGCAAAGCGGAGGAACACTCAGGATGTACAGTGGATGGTCACTCTGGTTGCACAGTGGTGGGAAACTATGGATGCATAGTGGTGGGACTCTCTGGATTATCAGTGGTGGTACACTCTGGATAAACAATTGCGGGACATTCTGGATAAGGAGAGGGGGACACTTTAGATAAAGAGTGGGGAGACACTCTGGATGCACAGTGGGGGACAAAAAGGATGCACAGTGGTGGGACACTCTAGATGTACAGTGGGGGACACTCTGGATGCTACTGGGATGGAGACTCTGGTTTTAAAGGGAGTGGACACTCCTGATGCACAGTGGAGGGTCATCCTGGATGCACAGTTGTGGGACACTCAGGATGCACATTGGCACGACATTCTGGATGCACAGTGGCGGACACTCTGAATGTACAGTGGGGGTCACTCTGGATGCTACTGGGATGGAGACTCTGGTTTTAAAGGGAGTGGACACTCCTGATGCACAGTGGAGGGTCATCCTGGATGCACAGTTGTGGGACACTCGGGATGCACATTGGCACGACATTCTGGATGCACAGTGGCGGACACTCTGAATGTACAGTGGGGGACACTCTGGATGCAGAGTGGTGGGTCACTCTGTATGCACAGTGGCAGGACACTCTGGATGCACAATGGAGGGAATCTCTTTATGAACAGTGGAGGGACCCTTCCAGATGCATAGAGGCTGGACACACTGGATGCACATTGGCTGGACACTCTGTATGCACAGTTGCAGGACACTCTGGATGCAGAGTGGAGGGACACTCTGGATGCACAGTGGGGGAAATATCTGGATGGAAAGTGGATGGACACTCTCAATGCACAGTGGAGTTTCACTCTGGATACAAAGTGGCGGGACACTATGGATTCACAGTGGTGGCACAATCGGGATGCACAGTGGATGAATAATCTGGATGCAAAGTGAGGGGAAACTCTGGATGCAAAATGGAGGGAGACTCTGGATGCAAAGCGGATGGACACTCAGGATGCACAGTGGATGGTCACTCTGGTTGCACAGTGGCAGGAAACTATGGATGCAGAGTGGTGGGACACTCTGGATTATCAGTGGCGGTACATTCTGGAAAAAATAATTGCGGGACATTCTGGATAAAGAGAGGGGGACACTTTCAAAAAAGAGTGGGGGACACTCTGTATGCACAGTAGGGGACCCTCTGGATGCTAAGGGGAGGGAGTCTCTGGTTTGAAAGAGAGTGCACTCTCTAGATGCACATTGGAGGGTCACCTTGGATGCACAGTGGTGGGACACTCTGGATGCACAGTGGCATGACCTTCTGGATGCACAGTGGCGGTACACTCTGAATGTACAGTGGGGGGCACTCTGGATGCAAAGTGGTGGGTCACTCTGTATGCGCAGTGGTGGGACACTCTGGATACACAATTGCAGGACATTCTGCATAAAGAGAGGGAGGAATTCTGGATAAAGAGTGGGAGCACACTCTGGATGCACAGTGGGGTCAATCTGGATGCACAGTGTTGGGACACTCTGGTTGCACAGTGGGGTACCCTCTGGATGCTACGGGGATGGAGACTCTGGTTTCAAAGCGGTTGGACACTATAGATGCAGATTAGAGTGTCACCCTGGATAGACAGTGAATGGACACTCTGGATGCACAGTTGCATGACATTCTGGTTGCACATAGGTAGGACACACTGGATGAACAGTGTGGGAGACTCTGGATGCAAAGTGCTGGGTCCCACTGTATGCACTGTGGTGGGATACTCTGGATGCACAGGGGTGGGACACTCTGGATGTACAGTCCGGGACACTCTGGATGCAAAGTGCTGGGTCCCACTGTATGCACAGTGCTGGGACACTCTGGATACACAGTGGTAGGACACTCTGGATACACAGATGCAGGACACTCCGGATGCAAAGTGGGGGCAATGTCTGGATGCAAAGTGGATGGACACTCTCAATGAACAGTGGAGGGTCACTCTGGATACAGAGTGGAGGGACACTATGGATTCACAGTGGTGGGAGACTCTGGATGCACAGTGGACGGGTACTCTGGATGCACAGTGAGGGGAGTCGCTGGATGCAAAGCAGAGGAACACTCAGGATTCACAGTGGATGGTCACTCTGGTTGCACAGTGGCGGGAAACTATGGATGCAAAGTGGTGGGACACTCTGGATTCTCAGTGGCGGTACACTCTGGATAAACAATTGCGGGACATTCCGGATAAGGAGAGGGGGACACTTTGGATAAAGAGTGGGGAGACACTCTGGATGCACAGTGGGGGACAAAAAGGATGCACAGTGGTGGGACACTCTGGATGTACAGTGGGGGGCACTCTGGATGCAAGGTGGTGGGTCACTCTGTATGCACAGTGGTGGGACGTTCTGTATGCACAGTGGCGGGGCACTCTTGATGTACAGAGGTGGGACCCTCTAGATGCATAGTGGCTGGACACACTGAATGCACAGTGGCTGGACACTCTGTATGCACAATTGCGGGACTCTCTGGATGCAGAGTGGAGGGACACTCTGGATGCACAGTGGGGGAAATCTCTGGATGCAAAGTGGATGGACACTCTCAATGCACAGTGGAGGGTCACTCTGGATAAATAGTGGTGGGACACTATGGATTCACAGTGGAGGGACACTATGTATTCACAGTGGTGGGAGACTCTGGATGCACAGTGGACGGATAATCTGGATGCACAGTGAGGGGAAACTCTGGATGCAAAATGGAAGGAGACTCTGGATGCAAAGCGGATGGACACTCAGGATGCACAGTGGATGGTCACTCTGGTTGCACAGTGGCAGGAAACTCTGGATGCAGAGTGGTGGGACACTCTGGATACACAATTGCAGGACATTCTGGATAAAGAGAGGGGGCACTATGGATAAAGAGTGGGGGGACACTCTGGATGCACAGTGGGGGACAATCTGGATGCACAGTGGTGGGACACTCTGGTTGCACAGTGGGGGACCCTCTGGATGCTATGGGGAGGGAGACTTTGGTTTCAAAGCGGTTGGACAATCTAGATGCATATTGGAGTGTCACCCTGGATGCACAGTGGATGGACACTCTGAATGCACAATGCACGACATTCTGGTTGCACATATGTGGGACACACTGGATGTACAGCGGGGGACACTCTGGATGCAAAGTGCTGGGTCTCAGTGTTTGCACAGTGGTGGGATACTCTGGATGCACAGGGGTGGGACACTCTGGATGAACAGTCCGGGACACTCTGGAAGCAAAGTACTTGGTCCCTCTGTACGCACAGTGGTGAGACAGTATGGATACACAGTGGTGGGACACTCTGGATCCACAGATGCAGGACATTCCAGAAGCACAGTGGCTGGACAGTCTGTATGGATAGTGGCGGGACACTCTGGATGCCCAGTCGCTGTGCACTCTGGATGCACAGTGTCAGGACACTCTGCATGCACAGTGGTGGGACGCTCTGGATGCACAGTGGTGGGACACTCTGGACACACAGTTGCAGGATACAATGGATGCACTGTAGGGGGACACTCTGGATGCCTTGTTGCAGGACACTCTGGATACACAGTCGCGGGACACTCTCGATGCACAGTTGCGCGACACTCTGGACACGCAGTCGCACAATGCACAGTGGCAGGACACTGATTATGTATGGTGGAGGGACACTATGGAGGGAAATTGCTGGGACACTCAGGATGCACAGTGGTGGGAGACTCTGGATGCACAGTGGAGGGACAATCTGGATGGACAGTGGCAGGAAACGTTGGATGCAAATTCACGTGACACTCTGGATGCACAGTGGCTGGACACTCTGGATGCACAGTGGCTGGACACTCTGGATAAACACTGGTTGGACATTCTCAGTAAAGAGTGGGGTCAATCTGGATAAAGTGTGGGTGGACACTGGATGCACAGTGTGGGGCACTCTGGTGCACAATGGCTGGACACTCTGGATAAATAGTGGTGGGACGCTCTGAATAAACAGTGGTGGGACATTCTTCATAAAGAGTAGGGTCTCTCTCGATAAGGAGTTGGTGGACACTCTGACTGCACAGTGGGGGACACACTTGATGCACAGTGGAGGGACACTCTGGATGCACAGTGGTGGGACATTCTGGATGTACAGTGGTGGGACACTCTGGATGCACAGTGGCAAGACACTCTGGATACACATTGTCGGGACACTCTGGATGCACCGTGGTGGGACAATCTGGATGAACAATGGTGCGACACACTGAACGCACATTGCCAGGATGCAATGGATGTACAGTGGTGAGACTCTCTGGATGCAGAGTGGCAAGAACCGCTGGATGCACTGTGTTGGGACACTCTGGGAGCACTGTGGTGGGACACTCTGGAACAGTGGTGGGACACACTGAATGCACATTGCCAGGACACTCTAGATGTACAGTGGAGGGACACTGTGGATGCACAGTGGTAAGACACTCTGGATGCACAGTGGTGGGACACTCTGGACACACAGTTGCAGGATACACTGGATGCACAGTAGGGGGACACTCTGGATGCCCATTCGCGGGACACTCTGGATACACAGTTGCGCGACACTCTGGACACACAGTTGCAGGATACACTGGATGCACAGTGGCGGGACACTGTGAATGTACGGTGGAGGGACACTATGAAGGTCTGGTGAAGGGACACTATGTAGGGAAATTGCTGGGGCACTCAGGATGCACAGTGGTGGGACACTCTGGTTGCACAGTGGAGGGACACTCAAGATGCACATTGGTGGACACCTGGATGCACAGTGGCAGGACACTCTGGATGCTCAGTGGTGGGACACACTTGATGCACAGTGGAGGGACCCCCTACATGCATAGAGGTGGACACACTGGATGCAAAGTGGCTGGGCGCTCTGTATGCACAGTTGCAGGACACTCTGGATGCAGAATGGAGGGACACTCTGGATGCACAGTGGGGGCAATCTCTGGATGCAATGTGGATGGACAGTCTCAATGCACACTGGAGGGTCACTCTGGATACACAGCGGTGGGACACTATGGATTCACAGTGGTGGGACACTCTGGATGCACAGTGGACGGATAATCTGGATGCACAGTGAGGGGAGTCGCTGGATGCAAAGCGGATGGACACTCAGGATGCACAGTGGATGGTCACTCTGGTTGCACAGTGGCAGGAAACTATGGATGCAGAGTGGTGGGACACTCTGGATTATCAGTGGCGGTACATTCTGGAAAAAAATAATTGCGGGACATTCTGGATAAAGAGAGGGGGACACTTTCAAAAAAGAGTGGGGGACACTCTGAATGCACAGTAGGGGACCCTCTGGATGCTAAGGGGAGGGAGTCTCTGGTTTGAAAGAGAGTGCACTCTCTAGATGCACATTGGAGGGTCACCTTGGATGCACAGTGGTGGGACACTCTGGATGCACAGTGGCATGACCTTCTGGATGCACAGTGGCGGTACACTCTGAATGTACAGTGGGGGGCACTCTGGATGCAAAGTGGTGGGTCACTCTGTATGCGCAGTGGTGGGACACTCTGGATACACAATTGCAGGACATTCTGCATAAAGAGAGGGAGGAATTCTGGATAAAGAGTGGGGGCACACTCTGGATGCACAGTGGGGTCAATCTGGATGCACAGTGTTGGGACACTCTGGTTGCACAGTGGGGTACCCTCTGGATGCTACGGGGATGGAGACTCTGGTTTCAAAGTGGTTGGACACTATAGATGCAGATTAGAGTGTCACCCTGGATAGACAGTGGATGGACACTCTGGATGCACAGTTGCACGACATTCTGGTTGCACATAGGTAGGACACACTGGATGAACAGTGTGGGAGACTCTGGATGCAAAGTGCTGGGTCCCACTGTATGCACTGTGGTGGGATACTCTGGATGCACAGGGGTGGGACACTCTGGATGTACAGTCCGGGACACTCTGGATGCAAAGTGCTGGGTCCCACTGTATGCACAGTGGTGGGACACTCTGGATACACAGTGGTAGGACACTCTGGATACACAGATGCAGGACACTCTGGATGCACAGTGAGGGGAGTCGCTGGATGCAAAGCAGAGGAACACTCAGGATTCACAGTGGATGGTCACTCTGGTTGCACAGTGGCGGGAAACTATGGATGCAAAGTGGTGGGACACTCTGGATTCTCAGTGGCGGTACACTCTGGATAAACAATTGCGGGACATTCCGGATAAGGAGAGGGGGACACTTTGGATAAAGAGTGGGGAGACACTCTGGATGCACAGTGGGGGACAAAAAGGATGCACAGTGGTGGGACACTCTGGATGTACAGTGGGGGGCACTCTGGATGCAAGGTGGTGGGTCACTCTGTATGCACAGTGGTGGGACGTTCTGTATGCACAGTGGCGGGGCACTCTTGATATACAGAGGTGGGACCCTCTAGATGCATAGTGGCTGGACACACTGAATGCACAGTGGCTGGACACTCTGTATGCACAATTGCGGGACTCTCTGGATGCAGAGTGGAGGGACACTCTGGATGCACAGTGGGGGAAATCTCTGGATGCAAAGTGGATGGACACTCTCAATGCACAGTGGAGGGTCACTCTGGATAAATAGTGGTGGGACACTATGGATTCACAGTGGAGGGACACTATGTATTCACAGTGGTGGGAGACTCTGGATGCACAGTGGACGGATAATCTGGATGCACAGTGAGGGGAAACTCTGGATGCAAAATGGAAGGAGACTCTGGATGCAAAGCGGATGGACACTCAGGATGCACAGTGGATGGTCACTCTGGTTGCACAGTGGCAGGAAACTCTGGATGCAGAGTGGTGGGACACTCTGGATACACAATTGCAGGACATTCTGGATAAAGAGAGGGGGCACTATGGATAAAGAGTGGGGGGACACTCTGGATGCACAGTGGGGGACAATCTGGATGCACAGTGGTGGGACACTCTGGTTGCACAGTGGGGGACCCTCTGCATGCTATGGGGAGGGAGACTTTGGTTTCAAAGCGGTTGGACAATCTAGATGCATATTGGAGTGTCACCCTGGATGCACAGTGGATGGACACTCTGAATGCACAATGCACGACATTCTGGTTGCACATATGTGGGACACACTGGATGTACAGCGGGGGACACTCTGGATGCAAAGTGCTGGGTCTCAGTGTTTGCACAGTGGTGGGATACTCTGGATGCACAGGGGTGGGACACTCTGGATGAACAGTCCGGGACACTCTGGAAGCAAAGTACTTGGTCCCTCTGTACGCACAGTGGTGAGACAGTATGGATACACAGTGGTGGGACACTCTGGATCCACAGATGCAGGACATTCCAGAAGCACAGTGGCTGGACAGTCTGTATGGATAGTGGCGGGACACTCTGGATGCCCAGTCGCTGTGCACTCTGGATGCACAGTGTCAGGACACTCTGCATGCACAGTGGTGGGACACTCTGGACACACAGTTGCAGGATACAATGGATGCACTGTAGGGGGACACTCTGGATGCCTTGTTGCAGGACACTCTGGATACACAGTCGCGGGACACTCTCGATGCACAGTTGCGCGACACTCTGGACACGCAGTCGCACAATGCACAGTGGCAGGACACTGATTATGTATGGTGGAGGGACACTATGGAGGGAAATTGCTGGGACACTCAGGATGCACAGTGGTGGGAGACTCTGGATGCACAGTGGAGGGACAATCTGGATGGACAGTGGCGGGAAACGTTGGATGCAAATTCACGTGACACTCTGGATGCACAGTGGCTGGACACTCTGGATGCACAGTGGCTGGACACTCTGGATGCACAGTGGTTGGACACTCTGGATAAACACTGGTTGGACATTCTGAGTAAAGATTGGGGTCACTCTGGATGAAGTGTGGGTGGACACTGGATGCACAGTGTGGGACACTCTGGTGCACAATGGCTGGACACTCTGTATAAACAGTGGTGGGACACTCTGAATAAACAGTGGTGGGACATTCTTCATAAAGAGTAGGGTCTCTTTCGATAAAGAGTTGGTGGACACTCTGACTGCACAGTGGGGGACACACTTGATGCACAGTGGAGGGACACTCTGGATGTACAGTGGTGGGACATTCTGGATGTACAGTGGTGAGACGCTCTGGATGCACAGTGGCAAGACACTCTTGATACACATTGTCGGGACACTCTGGATGCGCAGTGGTGGGACACTCTGGATGAACAATGGTGCTACACACTGAATGCACATTGCCAGCATGCTATGGATGCACAGTGGCGGGACACTCTGGATGCAGAGTGGCAAGAACCGCTGGATGCACTGTGTTGGGACACTCTGGGAGCACTGTGGTGGGACACTCTGGAACAGTGGTGAGACACACTGAATGCACATTGCCAGGACACTCTGGATGTACAGTGGAGGGACACTGTGGATGCACAGTGGTAAGACACTCTGGATGCACAGTGGTGGGACACTCTGGACACACAGTTGCAGGATACACTGGATGCACAGTAGGGGGACACTCTGGATGCCCATTCGCGGGACACTCTGGATACACAGTTGCGCGACACTCTGGACACACAGTTGCAGGATACACTGGATGCACAGTGGCGGGACACTGTAAATGTACGGTGGAGGGACACTATGAAGGTCTGGTGAAGGGACACTATGTAGGGAAATTGCTGGGGCACTCAGGATGCACAGTGGTGGGACACTCTGGATGCGCAGTGGAGGGACACTCTAGATGCACATTGGTGGACACCTGGATGCACAGTGGCAGGACACTCTGGATGCTCAGTGGCGGGACACACTTGATGCACAGTGGAGGGACCCCCTAGATGCATAGAGGCTGGACACACTGGATGCAAAGTGGCTGGGCGCTCTGTATGCACAGTTGCAGGACACTCTGGATGCAGAATGGAGGGACACTCTGGATGCACAGTGGGGGCAATCTCTGGATGCAATGTGGATGGACACTCTCAATGCACACTGGAGGGTCACGCTGGATACACAGTGGTGGGACACTATGGATTCACAGTGGTGGGACACTCTGGATGCACAGTGGACGGATAATCTGGATGCACAGTGAGGGGAGTCGCTGGATGCAAAGCGGATGGACACTCAGGATGCACAGTGGATGGTCACTCTGGTTGCACAGTGGCAGGAATCTATGGATGCACAGTGGTGGGACACTCTGGATTATCAGTGGCGATACATTCTGGAAAAAAATAATTGCGGGACATTCTGGATAAAGAGAGGGGGACACTTTCAAAAAAGAGTGGGGGGACACTCTGAATGCACAGTGGGGGACCCTCTGGATGCTAAGGGGAGGGAGTCTCTGGTTTGAAAGAGAGTGCACTCTCTAGATGCACAGTGGAGGGTCACCTTGGATGCACAGTGGTGGGACACTCTGGATGCACAGTGGCATAACCTTCTGGATGCACAGTGGTGGTACACTCTGAATGTACAGTGGGGGGGCACTCTGGATGCAAAGTGGTGGGTCACTCTGTATGCACAGTGGTGGGATACTCTGGATACACAATTGCAGGACATTCTGCATAACGAGAGGGAGGAATTCTGGATAAAGAGTGGGGGCACACTCTGGATGCACAGTGGGGTCAATCTGGATGCACAGTGTTGGGACACTCTGGTTGCACAGTGGGGTACCCTCTGGATGCTACGGGGAGGGAGACTCTGGTTTCAAAGTGATTGGACACTATAGATGCACATTGGAGTGTCACCCTAGATACACAGTGGATGGACACTCTGTATGCACAGTTGCACGACATTCTGGTTGCACATAGGTGGGACACACTGGATGAACAGTGTGGGAGACTCTGGATGCAAAGTGCTGGGTCCCACTGTATGCACCGTGGTGGGATACTCTGGATGCACAGGGGTGGGACACTCAGGATGTACAGTCCGGGGCACTCTGGATGCAAAGTGCTGGGTCCCACTGTATGCACAGTGCTGGGACACTCTGTATACACAGTGGTAGGACACTCTGGATACACAGATGCAGGACACTCCCATGCAAAGTGGGGGCAATGTCTGGATGCAAAGTGGATGGACACTCTCAATGAACAGTGGAGGGTCACTCTGGATACAGAGTGGAGGGACACTATGGATTCACAGTGGTGGGAGACTGTGGATGCACAGTGGACGGGTATTCTGGATGCACAGTGAGGGGAGTCGCTGGATGCAAAGCGGAGGAACACTCAGGATGCACAGTGGATGGTCACTCTGGTTGCACAGTGGCAGGAAACTATGGATGCACAGTGGTGGGACACTCTGGATTATCAGTGGCGGTACACTCTGGATAAACAATTGCGGGACATTCCGGATAAGGAGAGGGGGACACTTTGGATAGAGAGTGGGGAGACACTCTGGATGCACAGTGGGGGACAAAAAGGATGCACAGTGGTGGGACACTTTGGCTGTACAGTGGGGGGCACTCTGGATGCAAGGTGGTGGGTCACTCTGTATGCACAGTGGTGGGACATTCTGTATGCACAGTGGCGGGGCAATCTTGATGTACAGAGGTGGGACCCTCTAGATCCATAGTGGATGGACACACTGAATGCACAGTGGCTGGACACTCTGTATGCACAATTGCGGGACTCTCTGGATGCACAGTGGGGGAAATCTCTGGATGCAAAGTGGATGGACACTCTCAATGCACAGTGGAGGGTCACTCTGGATACATAGTGGCGGTACACTATGGATTCACAGTGGAGGGACACTATGTATTCAAAGTGGTGGGAGACTCTGGATGCACAGTGGACGGATAATCTGGATGCACAGTGAGGGGAAACTCTGGATGCAAAATAGAGGGAGACACTGGATGCAAAGCGGATGGACACTCAGGATGCACAGTGGATGGTCACTCTGGTTACACAGTGGCGGGAAACTCTGGATGCAGAGTGGTGGGACACTCTGGATAAACAATTGCAGGACATTCTGGATAAAGAGAGGGGGCACTATGGATAAAGAGTGGGGGGACACTCTGGATGCACAGTGGTGGGACACGCTGGTTGCACAGTGGGGGACCCTCTGGATGCTACGGGGAGGGAGACTCTGGTTTCAAAGCGGTTGGACAATCGAGATGCACATTGGAGTGTCACCCTGGATGCACAGTGGATGGACACTCTGGATGCACAATGGCACGACATTCTGGTTGCACATAGGCGGGACACACTGGATGTACAGCGGGGGACACTCTGGATGCAAGTTGCTGGGTCACAGTGTATGCACAGTGGCGGGATACTCTGGATGCACAGTGGCGGGACACTCTGGATGAACAGTCCGGGACACTCTGGAAGCAAAGTACTTGGTCCCTCTGTACGCACAGTGGTGAGACAGTATGGATACACAGTGGTGGGACACTCTGGATCCACAGATGCAGGACATTCCAGAAGCACAGTGGCTGGACAGTCTGTATGGATAGTGGCGGGACACTCTGGATGCCCAGTCGCTGTGCACTCTGGATGCACAGTGTCAGGACACTCTGCATGCACAGTGGTGGGACACTCTGGACACACAGTTGCAGGATACAATGGATGCACTGTAGGGGGACACTCTGGATGCCTTGTTGCAGGACACTCTGGATACACAGTCGCGGGACACTCTCGATGCACAGTTGCGCGACACTCTGGACACGCAGTCGCACAATGCACAGTGGCAGGACACTGATTATGTATGGTGGAGGGACACTATGGAGGGAAATTGCTGGGACACTCAGGATGCACAGTGGTGGGAGACTCTGGATGCACAGTGGAGGGACAATCTGGATGGACAGTGGCGGGAAACGTTGGATGCAAATTCACGTGACACTCTGGATGCACAGTGGCTGGACACTCTGGATGCACAGTGGCTGGACACTCTGGATGCACAGTGGTTGGACACTCTGGATAAACACTGGTTGGACATTCTGAGTAAAGATTGGGGTCACTCTGGATGAAGTGTGGGTGGACACTGGATGCACAGTGTGGGACACTCTGGTGCACAATGGCTGGACACTCTGTATAAACAGTGGTGGGACACTCTGAATAAACAGTGGTGGGACATTCTTCATAAAGAGTAGGGTCTCTTTCGATAAAGAGTTGGTGGACACTCTGACTGCACAGTGGGGGACACACTTGATGCACAGTGGAGGGACACTCTGGATGTACAGTGGTGGGACATTCTGGATGTACAGTGGTGAGACGCTCTGGATGCACAGTGGCAAGACACTCTTGATACACATTGTCGGGACACTCTGGATGCGCAGTGGTGGGACACTCTGGATGAACAATGGTGCTACACACTGAATGCACATTGCCAGCATGCTATGGATGCACAGTGGCGGGACACTCTGGATGCAGAGTGGCAAGAACCGCTGGATGCACTGTGTTGGGACACTCTGGGAGCACTGTGGTGGGACACTCTGGAACAGTGGTGAGACACACTGAATGCACATTGCCAGGACACTCTGGATGTACAGTGGAGGGACACTGTGGATGCACAGTGGTAAGACACTCTGGATGCACAGTGGTGGGACACTCTGGACACACAGTTGCAGGATACACTGGATGCACAGTAGGGGGACACTCTGGATGCCCATTCGCGGGACACTCTGGATACACAGTTGCGCGACACTCTGGACACACAGTTGCAGGATACACTGGATGCACAGTGGCGGGACACTGTAAATGTACGGTGGAGGGACACTATGAAGGTCTGGTGAAGGGACACTATGTAGGGAAATTGCTGGGGCACTCAGGATGCACAGTGGTGGGACACTCTGGATGCGCAGTGGAGGGACACTCTAGATGCACATTGGTGGACACCTGGATGCACAGTGGCAGGACACTCTGGATGCTCAGTGGCGGGACACACTTGATGCACAGTGGAGGGACCCCCTAGATGCATAGAGGCTGGACACACTGGATGCAAAGTGCCTGGGCGCTCTGTATGCACAGTTGCAGGACACTCTGGATGCAGAATGGAGGGACACTCTGGATGCACAGTGGGGGCAATCTCTGGATGCAATGTGGATGGACACTCTCAATGCACACTGGAGGGTCACGCTGGATACACAGTGGTGGGACACTATGGATTCACAGTGGTGGGACACTCTGGATGCACAGTGGACGGATAATCTGGATGCACAGTGAGGGGAGTCGCTGGATGCAAAGCGGATGGACACTCAGGATGCACAGTGGATGGTCACTCTGGTTGCACAGTGGCAGGAATCTATGGATGCACAGTGGTGGGACACTCTGGATTATCAGTGGCGATACATTCTGGAAAAAAATAATTGCGGGACATTCTGGATAAAGAGAGGGGGACACTTTCAAAAAAGAGTGGGGGGACACTCTGAATGCACAGTGGGGGACCCTCTGGATGCTAAGGGGAGGGAGTCTCTGGTTTGAAAGAGAGTGCACTCTCTAGATGCACAGTGGAGGGTCACCTTGGATGCACAGTGGTGGGACACTCTGGATGCACAGTGGCATAACCTTCTGGATGCACAGTGGTGGTACACTCTGAATGTACAGTGTGGGGCACTCTGGATGCAAAGTGGTGGGTCACTCTGTATGCACAGTGGTGGGATACTCTGGATACACAATTGCAGGACATTCTGCATAACGAGAGGGAGGAATTCTGGATAAAGAGTGGGGGCACACTCTGGATGCACAGTGGGGTCAATCTGGATGCACAGTGTTGGGACACTCTGGTTGCACAGTGGGGTACCCTCTGGATGCTACGGGGAGGGAGACTCTGGTTTCAAAGTGATTGGACACTATAGATGCACATTGGAGTGTCACCCTAGATACACAGTGGATGGACACTCTGTATGCACAGTTGCACGACATTCTGGTTGCACATAGGTGGGACACACTGGATGAACAGTGTGGGAGACTCTGGATGCAAAGTGCTGGGTCCCACTGTATGCACCGTGGTGGGATACTCTGGATGCACAGGGGTGGGACACTCTGGATGTACAGTCCGGGGCACTCTGGATGCAAAGTGCTGGGTCCCACTGTATGCACAGTGCTGGGACACTCTGTATACACAGTGGTAGGACACTCTGGATACACAGATGCAGGACACTCCCATGCAAAGTGGGGGCAATGTCTGGATGCAAAGTGGATGGACACTCTCAATGAACAGTGGAGGGTCACTCTGGATACAGAGTGGAGGGACACTATGGATTCACAGTGGTGGGAGACTGTGGATGCACAGTGGACGGGTATTCTGGATGCACAGTGAGGGGAGTCGCTGGATGCAAAGCGGAGGAACACTCAGGATGCACAGTGGATGGTCACTCTGGTTGCACAGTGGCAGGAAACTATGGATGCACAGTGGTGGGACACTCTGGATTATCAGTGGCGGTACACTCTGGATAAACAATTGCGGGACATTCCGGATAAGGAGAGGGGGACACTTTGGATAGAGAGTGGGGAGACACTCTGGATGCACAGTGGGGGACAAAAAGGATGCACAGTGGTGGGACACTTTGGCTGTACAGTGGGGGGCACTCTGGATGCAAGGTGGTGGGTCACTCTGTATGCACAGTGGTGGGACATTCTGTATGCACAGTAGCGGGGCAATCTTGATGTACAGAGGTGGGACCCTCTAGATCCATAGTGGATGGACACACTGAATGCACAGTGGCTGGACACTCTGTATGCACAATTGCGGGACTCTCTGGATGCACAGTGGGGGAAATCTCTGGATGCAAAGTGGATGGACACTCTCAATGCACAGTGGAGGGTCACTCTGGATACATAGTGGCGGTACACTATGGATTCACAGTGGAGGGACACTATGTATTCAAAGTGGTGGGAGACTCTGGATGCACAGTGGACGGATAATCTGGATGCACAGTGAGGGGAAACTCTGGATGCAAAATAGAGGGAGACACTGGATGCAAAGCGGATGGACACTCAGGATGCACAGTGGATGGTCACTCTGGTTACACAGTGGCGGGAAACTCTGGATGCAGAGTGGTGGGACACTCTGGATAAACAATTGCAGGACATTCTGGATAAAGAGAGGGGGCACTATGGATAAAGAGTGGGGGGACACTCTGGATGCACAGTGGTGGGACACGCTGGTTGCACAGTGGGGGACCCTCTGGATGCTACGGGGAGGGAGACTCTGGTTTCAAAGCGGTTGGACAATCGAGATGCACATTGGAGTGTCACCCTGGATGCACAGTGGATGGACACTCTGGATGCACAATGGCACGACATTCTGGTTGCACATAGGCGGGACACACTGGATGTACAGCGGGGGACACTCTGGATGCAAGTTGCTGGGTCACAGTGTATGCACAGTGGCGGGATACTCTGGATGCACAGTGGCGGGACACTCTGGATGAACAGTCCGGGAGACTCTGGAAGCAAAGTGCTGGGTCCCACTGTATGCACAGTGGTGAGACACTATGTATACACAGTAGTGGGACACTCTGGATCCACAGATGCAGGACATTCCAGAAGCACAGTGGCTGGACAGTCTGTATGGACAGTGGCGGGACACTCTGGATGCCCAGTCGCTGTGCACTCTGGATGCACAGTGTCAGGACACTCTGCATGCACAGTGGTGGGTCACTCTGGATGCACAGTGGTGGGACACTCTGGATGTACAGTCCGGGGCACTCTGGATGCAAAGTGCTGGGTCCCACTGTATGCACAGTGCTGGGACACTCTGTATACACAGTGGTAGGACACTCTGGATACACAGATGCAGGACACTCCCATGCAAAGTGGGGGCAATGTCTGGATGCAAAGTGGATGGACACTCTCAATGAACAGTGGAGGGTCACTCTGGATACAGAGTGGAGGGACACTATGGATTCACAGTGGTGGGAGACTGTGGATGCACAGTGGACGGGTATTCTGGATGCACAGTGAGGGGAGTCGCTGGATGCAAAGCGGAGGAACACTCAGGATGCACAGTGGATGGTCACTCTGGTTGCACAGTGGCAGGAAACTATGGATGCACAGTGGTGGGACACTCTGGATTATCAGTGGTGGTACACTCTGGATAAACAATTGCGGGACATTCCGGATAAGGAGAGGGGGACACTTTGGATAGAGAGTGGGGAGACACTCTGGATGCACAGTGGGGGACAAAAAGGATGCACAGTGGTGGGACACTTTGGCTGTACAGTGGGGGGCACTCTGGATGCAAGGTGGTGGGTCACTCTGTATGCACAGTGGTGGGACATTCTGTATGCACAGTGGCGGGGCAATCTTGATGTACAGAGGTGGGACCCTCTAGATCCATAGTGGATGGACACACTGAATGCACAGTGGCTGGACACTCTGTATGCACAATTGCGGGACTCTCTGGATGCACAGTGGGGGAAATCTCTGGATGCAAAGTGGATGGACACTCTCAATGCACAGTGGAGGGTCACTCTGGATACATAGTGGCGGTACACTATGGATTCACAGTGGAGGGACACTATGTATTCAAAGTGGTGGGAGACTCTGGATGCACAGTGGACGGATAATCTGGATGCACAGTGAGGGGAAACTCTGGATGCAAAATAGAGGGAGACACTGGATGCAAAGCGGATGGACACTCAGGATGCACAGTGGATGGTCACTCTGGTTACACAGTGGCGGGAAACTCTGGATGCAGAGTGGTGGGACACTCTGGATAAACAATTGCAGGACATTCTGGATAAAGAGAGGGGGCACTATGGATAAAGAGTGGGGGGACACTCTGGATGCACAGTGGTGGGACACGCTGGTTGCACAGTGGGGGACCCTCTGGATGCTACGGGGAGGGAGACTCTGGTTTCAAAGCGGTTGGACAATCGAGATGCACATTGGAGTGTCACCCTGGATGCACAGTGGATGGACACTCTGGATGCACAATGGCACGACATTCTGGTTGCACATAGGCGGGACACACTGGATGTACAGCGGGGGACACTCTGGATGCAAGTTGCTGGGTCACAGTGTATGCACAGTGGCGGGATACTCTGGATGCACAGTGGCGGGACACTCTGGATGAACAGTCCGGGAGACTCTGGAAGCAAAGTGCTGGGTCCCACTGTATGCACAGTGGTGAGACACTATGTATACACAGTAGTGGGACACTCTGGATCCACAGATGCAGGACATTCCAGAAGCACAGTGGCTGGACAGTCTGTATGGACAGTGGCGGGACACTCTGGATGCCCAGTCGCTGTGCACTCTGGATGCACAGTGTCAGGACACTCTGCATGCACAGTGGTGGGTCACTCTGGATGCACAGTGGTGGGACACTCTGGACACACAGTTGCAGGATACAATGGATGCACTGTAGGGGGACACTCTGGATGCCCTGTTGCAGTACACTCTGGATACACAGTCGCGGGACACTCTCAATGCACAGTTGCGCGACACTCTGGAAACCCAGTCGCACGATGCACAGTGGCGGGACACTGATTATGTATGGTGGAGGGACAGTATGGAGGGAAATTGCTGGGACACTCAGGATGCACAGTGGTGGGAGACTCTGGATGCACAGTGGAGGGACAATCTGGATGGACAGTGGCGGGAAACGCTGGATGCAAATTCATGTAACACTCTGGATGCACAGTGGCTGGACACTCTGGATGCACAGTGGCTGGACACTCTGGATGCACAGTGGTTGGACACTCTGGATAAACACTGGTTGGACATTCTGAGTAAAGATTGGGGTCACTCTGGATGAAGTGTGGGTGGACACTGGATGCACAGTGTGGGACACTCTGGTGCACAATGGCTGGACACTCTGGATAAACAGTGGTGGGACACTCTGAATAAACAGTGGTGGGACATTCTTCATAAAGAGTAGGGTCTCTTTTGATAAAGAGTTGGTGGACACTCTGACTGCACAGTGGGGGACACACTTGATGCACAGTGGAGGGACACTCTGGATGTACAGTGGTGGGACATTCTGGATGTACAGTGGTGAGACGCTCTGGATGCACAGTGGCAAGACACTCTCGATACACATTGTCGGGACACTCTGGATGCGCAGTGGTGGGACACTCTGGATGAACAATGGTGCTACACACTGAATGCACATTGCCAGCATGCTATGGATGCACAGTGGCGGGACACTCTGGATGCAGAGTGGCAAGAACCGCTGGATGCACTGTGTTGGGACACTCTGGGAGCACTGTGGTGGGACACTCTGGAACAGTGGTGAGACACACTGAATGCACATTGCCAGGACACTCTGGATGTACAGTGGAGGGACACTGTGGATGCACAGTGGTAAGACACTCTGGATGCACAGTGGTGGGACACTCTGGACACACAGTTGCAGGATACACTGGATGCACAGTAGGGGGACACTCTGGATGCCCATTCGCGGGACACTCTGGATACACAGTTGCGCGACACTCTGGACACACAGTTGCAGGATACACTGGATGCACAGTGGCGGGACACTGTAAATGTACGGTGGAGGGACACTATGAAGGTCTGGTGAAGGGACACTATGTAGGGAAATTGCTGGGGCACTCAGGATGCACAGTGGTGGGACACTCTGGATGCGCAGTGGAGGGACACTCTAGATGCACATTGGTGGACACCTGGATGCACAGTGGCAGGACACTCTGGATGCTCAGTGGCGGGACACACTTGATGCACAGTGGAGGGACCCCCTAGATGCATAGAGGCTGGACACACTGGATGCAAAGTGGCTGGGCGCTCTGTATGCACAGTTGCAGGACACTCTGGATGCAGAATGGAGGGACACTCTGGATGCACAGTGGGGGCAATCTCTGGATGCAATGTGGATGGACACTCTCAATGCACACTGGAGGGTCACGCTGGATACACAGTGGTGGGACACTATGGATTCACAGTGGTGGGACACTCTGGATGCACAGTGGACGGATAATCTGGATGCACAGTGAGGGGAAACGCTGGATGCAAAGCGGATGGACACTCAGGATGCACAGTGGATGGTCACTCTGGTTGCACAGTGGCAGGAATCTATGGATGCACAGTGGTGGGACACTCTGGATTATCAGTGGCGGTACATTCTGGAAAAAAATAATTGCGGGACATTCTGGATAAAGAGAGGGGGACACTTTCAAAAAAGAGTGGGGGGACACTCTGAATGCACAGTGGGGGACCCTCTGGATGCTAAGGGGAGGGAGTCTCTGGTTTGAAAGAGAGTGCACTCTCTAGATGCACAGTGGAGGGTCACCTTGGATGCACAGTGGTGGGACACTCTGGATGCACAGTGGCATAACCTTCTGGATGCACAGTGGTGGTACACTCTGAATGTACAGTGTGGGGCACTCTGGATGCAAAGTGGTGGGTCACTCTGTATGCACAGTGGTGGGATACTCTGGATACACAATTGCAGGACATTCTGCATAACGAGAGGGAGGAATTCTGGATAAAGAGTGGGGGCACACTCTGGATGCACAGTGGGGTCAATCTGGATGCACAGTGTTGGGACACTCTGGTTGCACAGTGGGGTACCCTCTGGATGCTACGGGGAGGGAGACTCTGGTTTCAAAGTGATTGGACACTATAGATGCACATTGGAGTGTCACCCTAGATACACAGTGGATGGACACTCTGTATGCACAGTTGCACGACATTCTGGTTGCACATAGGTGGGACACACTGGATGTACAGTGTGGGAGACTCTGGATGCAAAGTGCTGGGTCCCACTGTATGCACCGTGGTGGGATACTCTGGATGCACAGTGGTGGGACACTCTGGATGTACAGTCCGGGGCACTCTGGATGCAAAGTGCTGGGTCCCACTGTATGCACAGTGCTGGGACACTCTGTATACACAGTGGTAGGACACTCTGGATACACAGATGCAGGACACTCCCATGCAAAGTGGGGGCAATGTCTGGATGCAAAGTGGATGGACACTCTCAATGAACAGTGGAGGGTCACTCTGGATACAGAGTGGAGGGACACTATGGATTCACAGTGGTGGGAGACTGTGGATGCACAGTGGACGGGTATTCTGGATGCACAGTGAGGGGAGTCGCTGGATGCAAAGCGGAGGAACACTCAGGATGCACAGTGGATGGTCACTCTGGTTGCACAGTGGCAGGAAACTATGGATGCACAGTGGTGGGACACTCTGGATTATCAGTGGCGGTACACTCTGGATAAACAATTGCGGGACATTCCGGATAAGGAGAGGGGGACACTTTGGATAGAGAGTGGGGAGACACTCTGGATGCACAGTGGGGGACAAAAAGGATGCACAGTGGTGGGACACTTTGGCTGTACAGTGGGGGGCACTCTGGATGCAAGGTGGTGGGTCACTCTGTATGCACAGTGGTGGGACATTCTGTATGCACAGTGGCGGGGCAATCTTGATGTACAGAGGTGGGACCCTCTAGATCCATAGTGGATGGACACACTGAATGCACAGTGGCTGGACACTCTGTATGCACAATTGCGGGACTCTCTGGATGCACAGTGGGGGAAATCTCTGGATGCAAAGTGGATGGACACTCTCAATGCACAGTGGAGGGTCACTCTGGATACATAGTGGCGGTACACTATGGATTCACAGTGGAGGGACACTATGTATTCAAAGTGGTGGGAGACTCTGGATGCACAGTGGACGGATAATCTGGATGCACAGTGAGGGGAAACTCTGGATGCAAAATAGAGGGAGACACTGGATGCAAAGCGGATGGACACTCAGGATGCACAGTGGATGGTCACTCTGGTTACACAGTGGCGGGAAACTCTGGATGCAGAGTGGTGGGACACTCTGGATAAACAATTGCAGGACATTCTGGATAAAGAGAGGGGGCACTATGGATAAAGAGTGGGGGGACACTCTGGATGCACAGTGGTGGGACACGCTGGTTGCACAGTGGGGGACCCTCTGGATGCTACGGGGAGGGAGACTCTGGTTTCAAAGCGGTTGGACAATCGAGATGCACATTGGAGTGTCACCCTGGATGCACAGTGGATGGACACTCTGGATGCACAATGGCACGACATTCTGGTTGCACATAGGCGGGACACACTGGATGTACAGCGGGGGACACTCTGGATGCAAGTTGCTGGGTCACAGTGTATGCACAGTGGCGGGATACTCTGGATGCACAGTGGCGGGACACTCTGGATGAACAGTCCGGGAGACTCTGGAAGCAAAGTGCTGGGTCCCACTGTATGCACAGTGGTGAGACACTATGTATACACAGTAGTGGGACACTCTGGATCCACAGATGCAGGACATTCCAGAAGCACAGTGGCTGGACAGTCTGTATGGACAGTGGCGGGACACTCTGGATGCCCAGTCGCTGTGCACTCTGGATGCACAGTGTCAGGACACTCTGCATGCACAGTGGTGGGTCACTCTGGATGCACAGTGGTGGGACACTCTGGACACACAGTTGCAGGATACAATGGATGCACTGTAGGGGGACACTCTGGATGCCCTGTTGCAGTACACTCTGTATACACAGTCGCGGGACACTCTCAATGCACAGTTGCGCGACACTCTGGAAACCCAGTCGCACGATGCACAGTGGCGGGACACTGATTATGTATGGTGGAGGGACAGTATGGAGGGAAATTGCTGGGACACTCAGGATGCACAGTGGTGGGAGACTCTGGATGCACAGTGGAGGGACAATCTGGATGGACAGTGGCGGGAAACGCTGGATGCAAATTCATGTAACACTCTGGATGCACAGTGGCTGGACACTCTGGATGCACAGTGGCTGGACACTCTGGATGCACAGTGGTTGGACACTCTGGATAAACACTGGTTGGACATTCTGAGTAAAGATTGGGGTCACTCTGGATGAAGTGTGGGTGGACACTGGATGCACAGTGTGGGACACTCTGGTGCACAATGGCTGGACACTCTGTATAAACAGTGGTGGGACACTCTGAATAAACAGTGGTGGGACATTCTTCATAAAGAGTAGGTTCTCTTTCGATAAAGAGTTGGTGGACACTCTGACTGCACAGTGGGGGACACACTTGATGCACAGTGGAGGGACACTCTGGATGTACAGTGGTGGGACATTCTGGATGTACAGTGGTGAGACGCTCTGGATGCACAGTGGCAAGACACTCTCGATACACATTGTCGGGACACTCTGGATGCGCAGTGGTGGGACACTCTGGATGAACAATGGTGCTACACACTGAATGCACATTGCCAGGATGCTATGGATGCACAGTGGCGGGACACTCTGGATGCAGAGTGGCAAGAACCGCTGGATGCACTGTGTTGGGACACTCTGGGAGCACTGTGGTGGGACACTCTGGAACAGTGGTGGGACACACTGAATGCACATTGCCAGGACACTCTGGATGTACAGTGGAGGGACACTGTGGATGCACAGTGGTAAGACACTCTGGATGCACAGTGGTGGGACACTCTGGACACACAGTTGCAGGATACACTGGATGCACAGTAGGGGGACAGTCTGGATGCCCATTCGCGGGACACTCTGGATACACAGTTGCGCGACACTCTGGACACACAGTTGCAGGATACACTGGATGCACAGTGGCGGGACACTGTGAATGTACGGTGGAGGGACACTATGAATGTCTGGTGAAGGGACACTATGTAGGGAAATTGCTGGGGCACTCAGGATGCACAGTGGTGGGACACTCTGTATGCACAGTGGAGGGACACTCTAGATGCACATTGGTGGACACCTGGATGCACAGTGGCAGGACACTCTGGATGCTCAGTGGCAGGACACACTTGACGCACAGTGGAGGGACCCTCTATATGCATAGAGGCTGGACACACTGGATGCAAAGTGGCTGGGCGCTCTGTATGCACAGTTGCAGGACACTCTGGATGCAGAATGGAGGGACACTCTGGATGCATAGTGGGGGCAATCTCTGGATGCAATGTGGATGGACACTCTCAATGCACACTGGAGGGTCACTCTGGATACACAGTGGTGGGACACTATGGATTCACAGTGGTGGGACACTCTGGATGCACAGTGGACGGATAATTTGGATGCACAGTGAGGGGAGTCGCTGGATGCAAAGCGGATGGACACTCAGGATGCACAGTGGATGGTCACTCTGGTTGCACAGTGGCAGGAATCTATGGATGCACAGTGGTGGGACACTCTGGATTATCAGTGGCGGTACATTCTGGAAAAAATAATTGCGGGACTTTCTGAATAAAGAGAGGGGGACACTTTCAAAAAAGAGTGGGGGGACACTCTGGATGCACAGTAGGGGACCCTCTGAATGCTAAGGGGAGGGAGTCTCTGGATTGAAAGAGAGTGCACTCTCTGGATGCACAGTGGAGGGTCACCTTGGATGCACAGTGGTGGGACACTCTGGATGCACAGTGGCATGACCTTCTGGATGCACAGTGGCGGTACACTCTGAATGTACAGTGGGGGGGCACTCTGGATGCAAAGTGGTGGGTCACTCTGTATGCACAGTGGTGGGACACTCTGGATACACAATTGCAGGACATTCTGCATAAAGAGAGGGAGGAATTCTGGATAGAGAGTGGGGGGACACTCTGGATGCACAGTGGGGTCAATCTGGATGCACAGTGTTGGGACACTCTGGTTGCACAGTGGGGTACCCTCTGGATGCTACGGGGAGGGAGACTCTGGTTTCAAAGCGGTTGGACACTATAGATGCACATTGGAGTGTCACCCTGGATACACAGTGGATGGACACTCTGGATGCACAGTTGCACGACATTCTGGTTGCACATAGGTGGGACACACTGGATGTACAGTGTGGGAGACTCTGGATGCAAAGTGCTGGGTCCCACTGTATGCACCGTGGTGGGATACTCTGGATGCACAGGGGTGGGACACTCTGGATGTACAGTCCGGGACACTCTGGATGCAAAGTGCTGGGTCCCACTGTATGCACAGTGGTGGGACACTCTGGATACACAGTGGTAGGACACTCTGGATACACAGATGCAGGACACTCCAGATGCAAAGTGGGGGCAATGTCTGGATGCAAAGTGGATGGACACTCTCAATGAACAGTGGAGGGTCACTCTGGATACAGAGTGGAGGGACACTATGGATTCACAGTGGTGGGAGACTCTGGATGCACAGTGGATGGGTACTCTGGATGCACAGTGAGGGGAGTCGCTGGATGCAAAGCGGAGGAACACTCAGGATGCACAGTGGATGGTCACTCTGGTTGCACAGTGGCAGGAAACTATGGATGCACAGTTGTGGGACACTCTGGATTATCAGTGGCGGTACACTCTGGATAAACAATTGCGGGACATTCCAGATAAGGAGAGGGGGACACTTTGGATAGAGAGTGGGGAGACACTTTGGATGCACAGTGGGGGACAAAAAGGATGCACAGTGGTGGGACACTCTGGATGTACAGTGGCAAGACACTCTCGATACACATTGTCGGGACACTCTGGATGCGCAGTGGTGGGACACTCTGGATGAACAATGGTGCTACACACTGAATGCACATTGCCAGGATGCTATGGATGCACAGTGGCGGGACACTCTGGATGCAGAGTGGCAAGAACCGCTGGATGCACTGTGTTGGGACACTCTGGGAGCACTGTGGTGGGACACTCTGGAACAGTGGTGGGACACACTGAATGCACATTGCCAGGACACTCTGGATGTACAGTGGAGGGACACTGTGGATGCACAGTGGTAAGACACTCTGGATGCACAGTGGTGGGACACTCTGGACACACAGTTGCAGGATACACTGGATGCACAGTAGGGGGACAGTCTGGATGCCCATTCGCGGGACACTCTGGATACACAGTTGCGCGACACTCTGGACACACAGTTGCAGGATACACTGGATGCACAGTGGCGGGACACTGTGAATGTACGGTGGAGGGACACTATGAATGTCTGGTGAAGGGACACTATGTAGGGAAATTGCTGGGGCACTCAGGATGCACAGTGGTGGGACACTCTGTATGCACAGTGGAGGGACACTCTAGATGCACATTGGTGGACACCTGGATGCACAGTGGCAGGACACTCTGGATGCTCAGTGGCAGGACACACTTGACGCACAGTGGAGGGACCCTCTATATGCATAGAGGCTGGACACACTGGATGCAAAGTGGCTGGGCGCTCTGTATGCACAGTTGCAGGACACTCTGGATGCAGAATGGAGGGACACTCTGGATGCATAGTGGGGGCAATCTCTGGATGCAATGTGGATGGACACTCTCAATGCACACTGGAGGGTCACTCTGGATACACAGTGGTGGGACACTATGGATTCACAGTGGTGGGACACTCTGGATGCACAGTGGACGGATAATTTGGATGCACAGTGAGGGGAGTCGCTGGATGCAAAGCGGATGGACACTCAGGATGCACAGTGGATGGTCACTCTGGTTGCACAGTGGCAGGAATCTATGGATGCACAGTGGTGGGACACTCTGGATTATCAGTGGCGGTACATTCTGGAAAAAATAATTGCGGGACTTTCTGAATAAAGAGAGGGGGACACTTTCAAAAAAGAGTGGGGGGACACTCTGGATGCACAGTAGGGGACCCTCTGAATGCTAAGGGGAGGGAGTCTCTGGATTGAAAGAGAGTGCACTCTCTGGATGCACAGTGGAGGGTCACCTTGGATGCACAGTGGTGGGACACTCTGGATGCACAGTGGCATGACCTTCTGGATGCACAGTGGCGGTACACTCTGAATGTACAGTGGGGGGGCACTCTGGATGCAAAGTGGTGGGTCACTCTGTATGCACAGTGGTGGGACACTCTGGATACACAATTGCAGGACATTCTGCATAAAGAGAGGGAGGAATTCTGGATAGAGAGTGGGGGGACACTCTGGATGCACAGTGGGGTCAATCTGGATGCACAGTGTTGGGACACTCTGGTTGCACAGTGGGGTACCCTCTGGATGCTACGGGGAGGGAGACTCTGGTTTCAAAGCGGTTGGACACTATAGATGCACATTGGAGTGTCACCCTGGATACACAGTGGATGGACACTCTGGATGCACAGTTGCACGACATTCTGGTTGCACATAGGTGGGACACACTGGATGTACAGTGTGGGAGACTCTGGATGCAAAGTGCTGGGTCCCACTGTATGCACCGTGGTGGGATACTCTGGATGCACAGGGGTGGGACACTCTGGATGTACAGTCCGGGACACTCTGGATGCAAAGTGCTGGGTCCCACTGTATGCACAGTGGTGGGACACTCTGGATACACAGTGGTAGGACACTCTGGATACACAGATGCAGGACACTCCAGATGCAAAGTGGGGGCAATGTCTGGATGCAAAGTGGATGGACACTCTCAATGAACAGTGGAGGGTCACTCTGGATACAGAGTGGAGGGACACTATGGATTCACAGTGGTGGGAGACTCTGGATGCACAGTGGATGGGTACTCTGGATGCACAGTGAGGGGAGTCGCTGGATGCAAAGCGGAGGAACACTCAGGATGCACAGTGGATGGTCACTCTGGTTGCACAGTGGCAGGAAACTATGGATGCACAGTTGTGGGACACTCTGGATTATCAGTGGCGGTACACTCTGGATAAACAATTGCGGGACATTCCAGATAAGGAGAGGGGGACACTTTGGATAGAGAGTGGGGAGACACTTTGGATGCACAGTGGGGGACAAAAAGGATGCACAGTGGTGGGACACTCTGGATGTACAGTGGGGGGCACTCTGGATGCAAGGTGGTGGGTCACTCTGTATGCACATTGGTGGGACGTTCTGTATGCACAGTGGCGGGTCACTCTTGATGTACAGAGGTGGGACCCTCTAGATGCATAGTGGCTGGACACACTGAATGCACAGTGGCTGGACACTCTGGATGCACAATTGTGGGACTCTCTGGATGCAGGGTGGGGGAAATCTCTGGATGCAAAGTGGATGGACACTCTGGTTGCACAGTGGAGGGTCACTCTGGATACATAGTGGCGGGACACTATGGATTCACAGTGGAGTGACACCATGTACTCACAGTGGTGGGAGACTCTGGATGCACAGTGGACGGATAATCTGGATGCACAGTGAGGGGAAACTCTGGATGCAAAATGTAGGGAGACTCTGGATGCAAAGCGGATGGACACTCAGGATGCACAGTGGATGGTCACTCTGGTTGCACAGTGGCGGGAAACTCTGGATGCAGAGTGGTGGGACAATCTGGATAAACAATTGCAGGACATTCTGGATAAAGAGAGGGGGCACTATGGATAAAGAGTGGGGGGACACTCTGGATGCACAGTGGTGGGACACGCTGGTTGCACAGTGGGGGACCCTCTGGATGCTACAGGGAGGGAGACTCTGGTTTCAACGCGGTTGGACAATCTAGATGCAAATTGGAGTGTCACCCTGGATGCACAGTGGATGGACACTCTAGATGCACAGTGGAGGGACAATCTGGATGGACAGTGGCGGGAAACGCTGGATGCAAATTCACGTGACACTCTGGATGCACAGTGGATGGACACTCTGGATGCACAGTGGCTGGACACTCTGGATAAACACTGGTTGGACATTCTCAGTAAAGAGTGGGGTCACTCTGGATAAAGTGTGGGTGGACACTGGATGCACAGTGTGGGACACTCTGGTGCGCAATGGCTGGACACTCTGGATAAACAGTGGCGGGACACTCTTGAATAAACAGTGGTGGGACATTCTTCATAAAGAGTAGGGTCTTTCTCGATAAGGAGTTGGTGGACACTCTGACTGCACAGTGGGGGACACACTTGATGCACAGTGGAGGGACACTCTGGATGCACAGTGGTGGGACATTCTGGATGTACGGTGGTGGGACACTCTGGATGCACAGTGGCAAGACACTCTGGATACACATTGTCGGGACACTCTGGATGCACCGTGGTGGGACAATCTGGATGAACAATGGTGCGACACGCTGAATGCACATTGCCAGGATTCAATGGATGTACAGTGGTGAGACACTCTGGATGCAGAGTGGCAAAAACCGCTGGATGCACTGTGTAGGGACACTCTGGGAGCACTGTGGTGGGACACTCTGGAACAGTGGTGGGACACACTGAATGCACATTGCCAGGACACTCTGGATGTACAGTGGAGGGACACTGTGGATGCACAGTGTGAAGACACTCTGGATGCACAGTGGTGGGACACTCTGGACACACAGTTGCAGGATACACTGGATGCACAGTAGGGGGACACTCTGGATGCCCATTCGTGGGACACTCTAGATACACAGTTGCGCGACACTCTGGACACACAGTTGCAGGATACACTGGATGCACAGTAGCGGGACACTGTGAATGTACGGTGGAGGGACACTATGAATGTCTGGTGAAGGGACACTATGTAGGGAAATTGCTGGGGCACTCAGGATGCACAGTGGTGGGACACTCTGTGTGCACAGTGGAGGGACACTCTAGATGCACATTGGTGGACACCTGGATGCACAGTGGCAGGACACTCTGGATGCTCAGTGGCAGGACACACTTGATGCACAGTGGAGGGACCCTCTAGATGCATAGAGGCTGGACACACTGGATGCACAGTGGCTGGGTGCTCTGTATGCACAGTTGCAGTGCACTCTGGATGCAGAATGGAGGGACACTCTGGATGCACAGTGGGGGCAATCTCTGGATGCAATGTGGATGGACACTCTCAATGCACACTGGAGTGTCACTCTGGATACACAGTGGTGGGACACTATGGATTCACAGTGGTGGGACACTCTGGATGCACAGTGGACGGATAATCTGGATGCACAGTGAGGGGAGTCGCTGGATGCAAAGCGGATGGACACTCAGGATGCACAGTGGATGGTCACTCTGGTTGCACAGTGGCAGGAATCTATGGATGCACAGTGGTGGGACACTCTGGATTATCAGTGGCGGTACATTCTGGAAAAAATAATTGCGGGACATTCTGGATAAAGAGAGGGGGACACTTTCAAAAAAGAGTGGGGGGACACTCTGAATGCACAGTGGGGGACCCTCTGGATGCTAAGGGGAGGGAGTCTCTGGTTTGAAAGAGAGTGCACTCTCTAGATGCACAGTGGAGGGTCACCTTGGATGCACAGTGGTGGGACACTCTGGATGCACAGTGGCATGACCTTCTGGATGCACAGTGGCCGTACACTCTGAATGTACAGTGGGGGGCACTCTGGATGCAAAGTGGTGGGTCACTCTTTATGCACAGTGGTGGGATACTCTGGATAAACAATTGCAGGACATTCTGCATAAAGAGAGGGAGGAATTCTGGATAAAGAGTGGGGGGACACTCTGGATGCACAGTGAGGTCAATCTGGATGCACAGTGTTGGGACACTCTGGTTGCACAGTGGGGTACCCTCTGGATGCTACGGGGAGGGAGCCTCTGGTTTCAAAGCAGTTGGACACTATAGATGCACATTGGAGTGTCACCCTGGATACACAGTGGATGGACACTCTGTATGCACAGTTGCACGACATTCTGGTTGCACATAGGTGGGACACACTGGATGTACAGTGTTGGAGACTTTGGATGCAAAGTGCTGGGTCCCACTGTATGCACCGTGGTGGGATACTCTGGATGCACAGGGGTGGGACACTCTGGATGCACAGTCCGGGACACTCTGGATGCAAAGTGCTGGGTCCCACTGTATGCACAGTGCTGGGACACTCTGGATACACAGTGGTAGGACACTCTGGATACACAGATGCAGGACACTCCGGATGCAAAGTGGGGGCAATGTCTGGATGCAAAGTGGATGGACACTCTCAATGAACAGTGGAGGGTCACTCTGGATACAGAGTGGAGGGACACTATGGATTCGCAGTGGTGGGAGACTCTGGATGCACAGTGGACGGGTACTCTGGATGCACAGTGAGGGGAGTCGCTGGATGCAAAGCGGAGGAACACTCAGGATGCACAGTGGATGGTCACTCTGATTGCACAGTGGCGGGAAACTATGGATGCACAGTTGTGGGACACTCTGGATTATCAGTGGTGGTACACTCTGGATAAACAATTGCGGGACATTCCAGATAAGGAGAGGGGGACACTTTGGATAAAGAGTGGGGAGACACTCTGGATGCACAGTGGGGGACAAAAAGGATGCACAGTGGTGGGACACTCTGGATGTACAGTGGGGGGCACTCTGGATGCAAGGTGGTGGGTCACTCTGTATGCACAGTGGTGGGACATTCTGTATGCACAGTGGCGGGGCACTCTTGATGTACAGAGGTGGGACCCTCTAGATGCATAGTGGCTGGACACACTGAATGCACAGTGGCTGGACACTCTGTATGCACAATTGCGGGACTCTCTGGATGCAGAGTGGAGGGACACTCTGGATGCACAGTGGGGGAAATCTCTGGATGCAAAGTGGATGGACACTCTCAATGCACAGTGGAGGGTCACTCTGGATACATAGTGGCGGGACACTATCGATTCACAGTGGAGGGACACCATGTATTCACAGTGGTGGGAGCCTCTGGATACACAGTGGACGGATAATCTGGATGCACAGTGAGGGGAAACTCTGGATGCAAAATGGAGGGAGACTCTGGATGCAAAGCGGATGGACACTCAGGATGCACAGTGGATGGTCACTCTGGTTACACAGTGGCGGGAAACTCTGGATGCAGAGTGGTGGGACACTCTGGATAAACAATTGCAGGACATTCTGGATAAAGAGAGGGGGCACTATGGATAAAGAGTGGGGGGACACTCTGGATGCACAGTGGGGGACACGCTAGATGTACAGTGGTGGGACACTCCGGTTGCACAGTGGTGGACCCTCTGGATGCTACGAGGAGGGAGACTCTGGTTTCAAAGCGGTTGGACAATCTAGATGCACATTGGAGTGTCACCCTGGATGCACAGTGGATGGACACTCTGGATGCACAATGGCACGACATTCTGGTTGCACATAGGTGGGACACACTGGATGTACAGCGGGGGACAGTCTGGATGCAACGTGCTGGGTCTCAGTGTTTGCACAGTGGTGGGATACTCTGAATGCACAGGGGCGGGACACTCTGGATGAACAGTTCGGGACATTCTGGAAGCAACGTGCTGGGCCCCACTGTATGCACAGTGGTGAGACACTATGGATACACAGTGGTGGGGCACTCTGGATCCACAGATGCAGGACATTCCAGAAGCACAGTGGCTGGACAGTCTGTATGGACAGTGGTGGGACACTCTGGATGCCCAGTCAATGTGCACTCTGGATGCACAGTGTCAGGACACTCTGCATGCACAGTGGTGGGACACTCTGGATGCACAGTGGTGGGACACTCTGGACACACAGTTGCAGGATACAATGGATGCACTGTAAGGGGACACTCTGGATGCCTTGTTGCAGGACACTCTGGATACACAGTCGCGGGACACTCTCAATGCACAGTTGCGCGACACTCTGGACACCCAGTCACACGATGCACAGTGGCGGGACACTGATTATGTATGGTGGAGGGACACTATGGAGGGAAATTGCTGGGACACTCAAAATGCACAGAGGTGGGAGGCTCTGGATGCACAGTGGAGGGACAATCTGGATGGACAGTGGCGGGAAACGCTGGATGCAAATTCACGTGACACTCTGGATGCACAGTGGCTGGACACTCTGGATGCACAGTGGCTGGATACTCTGGATAAACACTGGTTGGACATTCTGAGTAAAGTGTGGGGTCACTCTGGATAAAGTGTGGGTGGACACTGGATGCACAGTGTGGGACACTCTGGTGCACAATGGCTGGACACTCTGGATAAACAGTGGCGGGACACTCTTGAATAAACAGTGGTGGGACACTCTGGATGCACAGTGGTGGGACACTCTGGACACACAGTTGCAGGATACACTGGATGCACAGTAGGGGGACACTCTGGATGCCCATTCGCGGGACACTCTAGATACACAGTTGCGCGACACTCTGGACACACAGTTGCAGGATACACTGGATGCACAGTGGCGGGACACTGTGAATGTACGGTGGAGGGACACAATGAATGCCTGGTGGAGGGACACTATGGAGGGAAGTTGCTGGGGCACTCAGGATGCACAGTATTGGGACACTCTGGATGCACAGTGGAGGGACACTCTCGAAGCACATTGGTGGACACCTGGATGCACAGTGGCAGGACACTCTGGATGCTCAGTGGCGGGACACACTTGATGCACAGTAGAGGAACCCTCTAGATGCATAGAGGCTGGACACACTGGATGCACAGTGGCTGGGCGCTCTGTATGCACAGTTGCAGGACACTCTGGATGCAGAATGGAGGGACACTCTGGATGCACAGTGGGGGCAATCTCTGGATGCAATGTGGATGGACACTCTCAATGCACACCGGAGGGTCACTCTGGATACACAGTGGTGGGACACTATGGATTCACAGTGGTGGGACACTCTGGATGCTCAGTGGATGGATAATCTGGATGCACAGTGAGGGGAGTTGCTGGATGCAAAGCGGATGGACACTCAGGATGCACAGTGGATGGTCACTCTGGTTGCACAGTGGCACGAATCTATGGATGCAGAGTGGTGGGACACTCTGGATTATCAGTGGCGGTACATTCTGGAAAAAACAATTGTGGGACATTCTGGATAAAGAGAGGGGGACACTTTCAAAAAAGAGTGGGGGTACAGTCTGGATGCACAGTGGGGGACCCTCTGGATGCTAAGGGGAGGGAGATTCTGGTTTGAAAGAGAGTGGACACTCTAGATACACAGCGGAGGGTCACCCTGGATGCACAGTGGGGGGCACTCTGGATGCAAAGTGGTGGGTCACTGTGTATGCACAGTGGTGGGACACACTGGATAAACAATTGCAGGACATTCTGCATAAAGAGAGGTGGAATTCTGGATAAAGAGTGGGGGGACACTCTGGATGCACAGTGAAGTCAATCTGGATGCACAGTGTTGGGACACTCTGGTTGCACAGTGGGGTACCCTCTGGATGATACGGGGTGGGTGACTCTGGTTTCAAAGCGGTTGGACACTATAGATGCACATTGGAGTGTCACCCTGGATACACAGTGGATGGACACTCTGGATGCACAGTTGCACGACATTCTGGTTGCACATAGGTGGGACACACTGGATGTACAGTGTGGGAGACTCTGGATGCAAAGTGCTGGGTCCCACTGTATGCACCGTGGTAGGATACTCTGGATGCACAGGGGTGGGACACTCTGGATGTGCAGTCCGGGACACGCTGGATGCAAAGTGCTGGGTCCCACTGTATGCACAGTGGTGGGACACTCTGGATACACAGTGGTAGGACACTCTGGATATACAGATGCAGGACACTCCAGATGCAAAGTGGGGGCAATATCTGGATGCAAAGTGGATGGACACTCTCAATGAACAGTGGAGGGTCACTCTGGATACAGAGTGGAGGGACACTATGGATTCACAGTGGTGGGAGACTCTGGATGCACAGTGGACGGGTACCCTGGATGCACAGTGAGGGGAGTCGCTGGATGCAAAGCGGAGGAACACTCAGGATGTACAGTGGATGGTCACTCTGGTTGGATAGTGGCGGGAAACTATGGATGCACAGTGGTGGGACACTCTGGATTATCAGTGGCGGTACACTCTGGATAAACAATTGTGGGACATTCTGGATAAGGAGAGGGGGACACTTTGGATAAAGAGTGGGGAGACACTCTGGATGCACAGTGGGGGACAAAAAGGATGCACAGTGGTGGGACACTCTGGATGTACAGTGGGGGGCACTCTGGATGCAAGGTGGTGGGTCACTCTGTATGCACAGTGGTGGGACATTCTGTATGCACAGTGGCGGGGCAATCTTGATGTACAGAGGTGGGACCCTCTAGATGCATAGTGGCTGGACACACTGAATTTACAGTGGCTGGACACTCTGTATGCACAATTGTGGGACTCTCTGGATGCAGAGTGGAGGGACACTCTGGATGCACAGTGGGGGAAATCTTTGGATGCAAAGTGGATGGACACGCTCAATGCACAGTGGAGGGTCACTCTGGATACATAGTGGCGGGACACTATGGATTCACAGTGGAGGGACACTATGTATTCACAGTGGATGGACACTCTGAATGCCCAGTGGCAAAATACGCTGGATGCACTGTTTCGGGACACTCTGGATGTACTGTGTTGGGACACTTTGGATGCACAATGGAGGGGCACACTGAATGCACAGTGGCAACACACTCTGGATGAACTGTGTCGGGGCACTTTGCATGCATTGTGGCAGGACGCTCTGGATACACAGTCGCAGGATACTCTGGATGCACAGTAGCTCGACACTCTGGACACACAGTTGCAGGATACACTGGATCCACAGTGGCTGGACACTGTGAGTGCACGATGGAGTGACACTCCAGAGGCAATTTGGTGGGACACTCTCGATGCACAGTGGAGGGAGACTCTGGATGCACAGTGGAGGGACAATGTGGATGGATGGTGGTGGGAAAATCTGGATGCAAGTTTATGTGACACTCTGCATGCACAGTGGCTGGACAATCTGGTGCACAGTGGCTGGACACTCTGGATTAACCATGGAGGGACACTCTGGATAAACAGTGGTGGGACATTCTAGATAAAGAGTGGGGTCTCTCTCGATGAAGAGTTGATGGACACTCTGGATGCACAGTGGGGCGCACTCAGGATGCACAGTGGTGGGACACTCTGGATGCACAGTGGTGGAACATTCTGGATGAACAATGGTGGGACACACTGAATGCACATTGCCAGGACACTCTGGATGTACAGTGGTGGTGCACTCTGGATGCACAGTAGCAAGGCACGCTGGATGCACTGTGTCAGGACACTCTGGATGCTCAGTGGCGGGACACTCTGGTTGCACTGTGGTGGGACACTCTGGATGCACAGTGGAGGGACAATCTGAATGCACATTTCCAGGTCACTCTGGATGTACAGTGGCGGGACCATCTGGTTGAACATTGGAGGGACACTCTGGCTGTACAGTGGTGGGACACTCTAGATGCACAGTGGTAGGACATTCTAGATTACAGTGGTGGGACACTCTGGATACACAGTGGCAAGACACTCTGGATGTACATTGTCGGGACACTCTGAATGGACAGTTGAGGGACACTCTGAATGCAAATCTGGGGTCACTCTGAATGCACATGCGGGACACTATCAATGCACAGTGTTGGGATACTCTGGATGCACATTGGAGGGACACTCTGGATGCACAGTCGCAGGACTCTGTAAGCACAGTTGTGGAACACTCTGGATGCGCAGTGGAGGGACACTCTGGATGCACAGTGGGGTAACCTCTGAATGCTACGCGGAGGGAGACTCTGGTTGCAAAGCAGGTGGACACTCTAGATGCACATTGGAGTGCCACCCTGGATGCACAGAGAATGGACACTCTGGATGCATAGTGGCATGACACTCTGGACACACAGATGCAGGGTAGACTGGATGCACAGTGGCGGGACACTGTGAATGTACGGTGCAGGGACACTATGGAGGGAACTTGCTGGGACACTCATAATGCACAGTGGAGGGAGACTCCGGATGCACAGTGGAGGGACAATCTGAATGGACAGTGGCGGAAAACACTGGATGCAAATTAACGTGATACTCTGGATGCACAGTGGCTGGACACTCTGGATGCACTGTGTCAGGACACACTGGATGCTCAGTGGCGGGACACCCTGGATGCACAGTGGCGGGACAATCTGGATGCACGAAGGTGGGACACTCTGAATGCACATTGCCAGGACACTCTTGATGTACAGTGGTGGGACACTCTGGTTGCACATTGGAGGGACACTGTGGATGCACAGTGGCGGGACACTCTTGATGCACAGTGGGGGAAACTGCGGATGCACAGTTGTGGGACACTCTGGAAGCACAGTGCTGGGAGATTCTGGATGCACATTGACTGGACACTCTTCGTGCACAGTGGTGGGATACTCTGGATGAACAGTGATGAGTCACTCTGGATGCACATTGCCAGGACACTCTGGCTGTACAGTGGTGGGACACTCTGGATGCACAGTGGTAGGACATTCTAGATGTACAGTGGTGGGACACTCTGGATGCACAGTGGCAAGACACTCTGGATGCACATTGTCGGGACACTCTTGATGCACAGTTGAGGGACACTCTGAATGCAAATCTGAGGTCACTCTGAATGCACAGTGCGGAACACTATCAATGCACAATGGTGGGATACTCTGGATGCACAGTGGAGGGATACTTTGGATGCACAGTTGCAGAACTCTGTAAGCACAGTTGCGGAACCCTCCAGATGCGCAGTGGAGGGACACTCTGGATGCACAGTGGGGTAACTTCTGGATGCTACGGGGAGGTAGGCTCTGGTTGCAAAGCGGGTGGACACTCTAGATGCACATTGGAGTGTCACCCTGGATGCACAGTGGATGGACACTCTGGATGCACAGTTGCACGACATTCTGGTTGCACCTAGGCGAGACACACTGGATGTACAGCGGGGGACACTCTGGATGCAAAATTCTGGGTCCCACTGTATGCACAGTCGTGTGAAACTCTGGATGCACAAAGGCGGGAAACTCTGGACGTACTGTCCGGGACACTCTTGATGCAAAGTGCTGGGACATTCTGGATACACAGTGCAGGACACTCTGTATGCACAGATGAAGGACACTCTGGATGCACAGTGGCAGGACACTCTGGATGCACAATCGCTGTGCACTCTGGATGCACAGTGCCAGGACACTCTGGCTGTACTGTGGTGGGGCACTCTGGATGCACAGTGGTGGGACATGCTGGACACACAGTTGCAGGATACACCGCTGAACAGTAGGGGGACTCTCTGTACGCCCAGTCGTGGGACACCCTGGATATAGTCACGGGACACTCTGGATGCACAGTTGCGCCACACTCTGGACACACAGTTGCAGGATACACTGGATGCACAGTGGCGGGACACTGTGAATGTACGGTGGAGGGACACTATGGAGGGAAATTGCTGGGACACTCAGGATGCACAGTGGAGGGAGACTTTGGATGCACAGTGGACGGTCAATCTGAATGGACAGTGGCGGGAAATTATGGATGCAAATTCACGTGACACTCTGGATGCAGAGTGGCTGGACACTCTGGATGCACAGTGGCGGGACACTCTGGATGCCCAGTGGCAAAATACGCTGGATGGACTGTGTCAGGACACTCTGGATGTACTGTGTTGGGACACGTTGAATGCACAGTGGAGGGGCACTCTGAATGCACAGTGGCAAGACACTCTGGATGCACTGTGTCGGGGCACTCTGTATGCATTGTGGCGGAACACTCTGGATACACAGTCGTGGGATACTCTGGATGCACAGTAGCGTGACACTCTGGACACACAGTTGCAGGATACACTGGATCCACAGTGGCTGGACACTGTGAGTGCACGATGGAGTGACACTCCGGAGGGAAATTGGTGGGACACTCTCGATGCACAGTGGAGGGAGTCTCTGGATGCACAGTGGAGGGACAATGTGGATGGACGATGGTGGGAAAATCTGGATGCAAATTTGGTGCGCAGTGGCTGGACACTCTGGATAAACCGTGGAGGGACAGTCTGGATAAACAGTGGTGGGACATTCTGGATAAAGACTGGGGTCTCTCTCGATGAAGAGTTGGTGGACACTCTGGATGCACAGTGGGGGACACTCAGGATGCACAGTGGTGGGACACTCTGGATGCACAGTGGTGGAACATTCTGGATGAACAGTGGTGGGACACACTGAATGCACATTGCCAGGACACTCTGGATGTACAGTGGTGGTGCACTCTGGATGCACAGTAGCAAGACACACTGGATGCACTGTGTCAGGACACTCTGGATGCTCAGTGGCGGGACACTCTGGATGCACTTTGGCGGGACACTCTGGATGCACAGTGGAGGGACAATCTGAATGCACATTGCCAGGTCACTCTGGATGTACAGTGGCGGGACCATCTGGTTGAACATTGGAGGGACACTCTGGGTGCACAGTGGTGGGACACTCTGTATAAACAGTGGCGGTACACTCTGGATAAACAGATACGGGACATTCGGGCTTAAGTGTGGGGGGATACTCTGGATAAAGAGTGGGGGACACTGGATGCAAAGTGGAGGGAGAATCTGGATGCACGGTGGAGGGGTAATCTGGATGCAAAGTGGAGGGACACTGTGGATGCACAGTGGCGGGACACTGCGGATGCACAGTGGGGGACATTCTGGATGCACAGTTGTGGGACACTCTGGATGCACAGTGGTGGGACATTCTGGATGCACATTGTCTGGACAATCTGGATGCACAGTGGTGGGACACTCTGGATGAACAGTGGTGGGACACTCTGGATGCACATTGCCAGGACACTCTGGCTGTACTGTGGTGGGACACTCTGGATGCACAGTGGTAGTACATTCTAGATGTACAGTGGTGGGACACTCTGGATGCACAGTGGTGGGACACGCTGGACACACAGTTGCAGGATACACCGGTGCACAGTATGGGTCTCTCTGGATGCCCAGTCACGGGACACCCTGGATACAGTCGCGGGACACTCTGAACGCACAGTTGCGCCACACTCTGGACACACACTTGCAGGATACACTGGATGCACAGTGGCGGGACACTGTGAATGTACGGTGGAGGGACACTATGGAGGGAAATTGCTGGGACACTCAGGATGCACAGTGGAGGGAGACTCTGGATGCACAGTGGAGGGACAATCTGAATGGACAGTGGCAGGAAACGATGGATGCAAATTCACGTGACACTCTGGATGCAGAGTGGCTGGACACTCTGGATGCACAGTGGCAGGACACTCTGGATGCCCAGTGGCAAAATACGCTGGATGCACTGTGTTGGGGCACTCTGTATGCATTGTGGTGGAACACTCTCGATACACAGTCGCGGGATACTTTGGATGCACAGTAGCGCGACACTCTGGACACAGTTGCAGGATACACTGGATCCACAGTGCTGGACACTGTGAGTGCACGATGGAGTGACACTCCGGAGGGAAATTGGTGGGACACTCTCGATGCACAGTGGAGGGAGTCTCTGGATGCACAGTGGAGGGACAATGTGGATGGACGGTGGTGGGAAAATCTGGATGCAAATTTATGTGACACTCTGCATGCACAGTTGCTGGACAATCTGGTGCACAGTGGCTGGACACTCTGGATAAACCATGGAGGGACACTCTGGATAAACAGTGGTGGGACATTCTGGATAAAGAGTGGGGTCTCTCTCGATGAAGAGTTGGTGGACACTCAGGATGCACAGTGGGGGACACTCTGGATGCACAGTGGTGGAACATTCTGGATGAACAGTGGTGGGACACACTGAATGCACATTGCCAGGACACTCTGGATGTACAGTGGTGGTGCACTCTGGATGCACAGTAGCAAGACACGCTGGATGCACTGTGTCAGGACACTCTGGATGCTCAGTGGTGGGACACTCTGGATGCACTGTGGTGGGACACTCTGGATGCACAGTGGAGGGACAATCTGAATGCACATTACCAGGTCACTCTGGATGTACAGTGGCGGGACCATCTGGTTGCACATTGGAGGGACACTCTGGGTGCACAGTGGTGGGACACTCTGTATAAACAGTGGCGGTACACTCCGGATAAACAGATACGGGACATTCGGGCTAAAGTGTGGGGGGATAATCTGGATAAAGAGTGGGGGTCACCCTGGATGCAAAGTGGAGGGAGAATCTGGATGCACGGTGGAGGGGTAATCTGGATGCAAAGTGGAGGGACACTGTGGATGCACAGTGGCGAGACACTGCGGATGCACAGTGGGGGACACTCCGGATGCAGAGTGGTGGGACATTCTGGATGCACATTGTCTGGACAATCTGGATGCACAGTGGTGGGACACTCTGGATGAACAGTGGTGGGACACTCTGGATGCACATTGCCAGGACACTCTGGCTGTACAGTGGTGGGACACTCTTGATGCACAGTGGTAGGACATTCTAGATGTACAGCGGTGGGACACTCTGGAAGCACAGTGGCAAGACACTCTGGATGCACATTGTCAGGACACTCTTGATGCACAGTTGAGGGACACTCTGAACGCAAATCTGAGGTCACTCTGAAAGCACAGTGTGGGATACTATCAATGCACAATGGTGGGATACTCTGGATGCACAGTGGAGGGACACTCTGAATGCACAGTCGCAGAACTCTGTAAGCACTGTTGCGGAACACACAGTTGCAGAATACACCGGTGCACAGTAGGGGGTCTCTCTGGATGCCCAGTCGCGGGACACCCTGGATACAGTCGCGGGACACTCTGAACACACAGTTGCGCCACACTCTGGACACACACTTGCAGGATACACTGGATGCACAGTGGCAGGACACTGTGAATGTACGGTGGAGGGACACTATGGAGGGAAATTGCTGGGACACTCAGGATGCACAGTGGAGGGAGACTCTGGATGCACAGTGGAGGGACAATCTGAATGCACAGTGGCAGGAAACGATGGATGCAAATTCACGTGATACTCTGGATGCAGAGCGGCTGGACACTCTGGATGCACAGCGGCGGGACACTCTGGATGCCCAGTGGCAAAATACGCTGAATGCACTGTGTCGGGACACTCTGGATAAACAGTGGTGGGACATTCTGGATTAAAAGTGGGGTCTCTCTCGATGAAGAGTTGGTGGACACTCTGGATGCACAGTGGGCGACACTCAGGATGCACAGTGGTGGGACACTCTGGATGCACAGTGGTGGAACATTCTGGATGAACAGTCGTGGGACACACTGAATGCACATTGCCAGGACACTCTGGATGTACAGTGGTGGTGCACTCTGGATGCACAGTAGCAAGACACGCTGGATGCACTGTGTCAGGACACTCTGGATGCTCAGTGGTGGGACACTCTGGATGCACTGTGGCGGGACAATCTGAATGCACATTGCCAGGTCACTCTGGATGTACAGTGGCGGGACCATCTGGTTGCATATTGGACGGACACTCTGGGTGCACAGTGCCGGTACACTCTGGATAAACAGATATGGGAAATTTGGGCTAAAGTGTGGGGGTATACTCTGGATAAAGAGTGGGGGGACGCTCTGGATGCAAAGTGGAGGGAGAATCTGGATGCACGGTGGAGGGGTAATCTGGATGCAAAGTGGAGGGACACTGTGGATGCACAGTGGCGGGACACTCTTGATGCACAGTGGGGGACACTCTGGATGCACAGTTGTGGGACACTCTGGATGCACAGTAGTGGGACATTCTGGATGCACATTGTCTGGACAATCTGGATGCACAGTGGTGTGACACTGGATGATCAGTGGTGGGACACTCTGGATGCACATTGCCAGGACACTCTGGCTGTACAGTGGTGGGACACTCTGGATGCACAGTGGCAACACACTCTGGATGCACATTGTCAGGACACTCTGGATGCACATTCGCAGGACTCTGTAAGCACAGTTGCGGAACACTCTGGATGCGCAGTGGAGGGTCACTCTGGATGCACAGTTGGGTAACCTCTGGATGCTACGGGAGGGAGACTCTGGTTGCAAAGTGGGTGGACACTCTATATGCACATTGGAGTGTCACCCTGGATGCACAGTGGATGGACACTCTGGATGCACAGTGACACGACATTTTGGTTGCACGTAGGCGGGATACACTGGATGTACAGCGGGGGTCACTCTGGATGCAAAGTGCTGGGTCCCACTGTATGCACAGTGGTGGTACACTCTGGATGCACAGAGGTGGGACACTCTGGATGTACAGTCTGGGACACTCTTGATGCAAAGTGCTGGGACACTCTGGATACACAGATGAAGGACACTCTGGATGCACAGTGGCTGGACAGTCTGTATGGACAGTGGCGGGACACTCTGGATGCACAATCACTGTGCACTCTGGATGCACAGTGCCAGGACAATCTGGATGCTCAGTGGTGGGACACTCTGGATGCACAGTTGTGGGACACTCTGGATGCACAGTTGCAAGATACACTGGAAGCACAGTAGGGGGTCACTCTGGATGCCCAGTCACAGGGCACTCTGGGTACAGTCGCGGGAAACTCTGGACGCACGGTTGCGCGACACTCTGGACACACAGTTGCAGGGTAGACTGGATGCATAGTGGCAGGACACTGAGAATGTACCGTGGAGGGACACTATGGAGGGGAATTGCTTGGACACTCATAATGCACAGTGGAGGGAGACTCTGGATGCACAGTGGAGGGACAATCTGAATCGACAGTGGCGGGAAACGTTGGATGCAAATTCACGTGACACTCTGGATGCAGAGTGGCTGGACACTCTGGATGCACAGTGGGGTAACCTCTGGATGCTACAGTGAGGGAGACTCTGGTTGCAAGGCGGGTGGACACTCTAGATGCACATTGGAGTGTCACCCTGGATGCACAGTGGATGGACACTCTGGATGCACAGTGGCACGACATTCTGGTTGCACATAGGCGGGATACACTGGATGTACAGCGGGGGACACTCTGGATGCAAAGTGCTGGGTCCCACTGTATGCACAGTGGGGGACACTCTTGATGCACAGTGGTGGGACTCTCTGGATGCACAGTGGTGGGACATTCTGGATGCACAGTGGAGGGACACTCTGGATGCACAGTGGCAGGACGCTCTGGATGCACAGATGCAGGACACTCTGGATGCAAAGTGGCTGGACAGTCTGTATGGACAGTGGCAGGACACTCTGGAAGCACAATCGCTGAGCACGCAGGATGCACAGTGGCAGGGCAATCTGGATGCTCAGTGGTGGGACACTCTGGATGCACAATTGTGGGACACTCTGGATGCTCAGTTGCAGGATACACTGGATGCACAGTAGGGGGACACTCTGGATGCCCAGTCACAGGGCACTCTGGGTACAGTCGCGGGACAATCTGGACGCACAGTTGCGCGACACTCTGGACACACAGTTGCAGGGTAGACTGGATGCATAGTGGCGGGACACTTTGAATGTACAGTGGAGGGACACTATGGAGGGGAATTGCTGGGACACTCATAATGCACAGTGGAGGGAGACTCTGGATGCACAGTGGAGGGACAATCTGAATGGACATTGGCGGGAAACGCTGGATGCAAATTCACGTGACACTCTGGATGCACAGTGGCTGGGCACTCTGGATGCACAGTTGCGGGACACTATGTATACACAGTGGAGGGATGCTCTGGATGCTCAGTTGTGGGACACTCTGGTGGCACAATTGCAGGACTCTCTGTAAGCACAGTTGCGGAACACTCTGGATGCACAGTGGAGGGTCACTCTGGATGCACAGTGGGGTAACCTCTGGATGCTACGGGGAGGGAGACTCTGGTTGCAAAGTGGGTGGACACTCTAGATGCACATTGGAGTGTCACCCTGGATGCACAGTGGATGGACACTCTGGATGCACAGTGGCACAACATTCTGGTTGCACCTAGGCGGGACACACTTGATGTACAGCGGGGGACACTCTGGATGCACAATGGCTGGACAGTCTGTATGGACAGTGGCGGAACACTCTGGATGCACAATTGATGTGCACTCTGGATGAACAGTGCCAGGAATCTCTGGATGCACAGTGGTGGGACACTCTGGATGCAAAGTGCTGGGTCCCACTGTATGCACAGTGGTGGTACACTCTGGATGCACAGAGGCGGGACAGTCTGGATGTACAGTCCAGGACACTCTTGATGCAAAGTGCTGGGACATTCTGGATACACAGTGGCAGGACACTCTGGATGCACAGATGCAGGACACTCTGGATGCACATTGGCTGGACAGTCTGTGTGGACAGTGGCAGGACACTCTGGAAGCACATTTGCTGAGCACTCAGGATGCACAGTGGCAGGGCAATCTGGATGCTCAGTGGTGGGACACTCTGGATGCTCAGTTGCAGGATACACTGGATGCACAGTAGGGGGACACTCTGGATGCCCAGTCACAGGGCACTCTGGGTACAGTTGCGGGACAATCTGGACGCACAGTTGCACGACACTCTGGACACACAGTTGCAGGGTAGACTGGATGCATAGTGGCGGGACACTTTGAATGTACAGTGGAGGGACACTATGGAGGGGAATTGCTGGGACACTCATAATGCACAGTGGAGGGAGACTCTGGATGCACAGTGGAGGGACAATCTGAATGGATATTGGCGTGAAATGCTGGATGCAAATTCACGTGACACTCTGGATGCACAGTGGCTGGGCACTCTGGATGCACAGTGGCTGGACAGTCTGTATGGACAGTGGCAGGACACTCTGGAAGCACAATCGCTGAGCACTCAGGATGCACAGTGGCAGGGCAATCTGGATGCTCAGTAGTGGGACACTCTGGATGCACAGTGGAGGGACAATCTGGAGGCACAATTGCAGGACTCTCTGTAAGCACAGTTGCGGAACACTCTGGATGCACAGTGGAGGGTCACTCTGGATGCACAGTGGGGTAACCTCTGGATGCTACGGCGAGGGAGACTCAGGTTGCAAAGCGGGTGGACACTCTAGATGCACATTGGAGTGTCACCCTGGATGCACAGTGGATGGACACTCTGGATGCACAGTGGCACGACATTCTGGTTGCACATAGGCGGGATACACTGGATGTACAGCGGGGGACACTCTGGATGCAAAGTGCTGTGTCCCACTGTATGCACAGTGGGGACACACTTGATGCACAGTGATGGGACTCTCTGGATGCACAGAGGTGGGACATTCTGGATGCACAGTGGTGGGACACTCTGGATACACAGTGGCAGGATGCTCTGGATGCACAGATGCAGGACACTCTGGATGCACAGTGGCTGGACACTGTGAGTGCACGATGGAGTGACACTCCGGAGGGAAATTGGTGGGACACTCTCGATGCACAGTGGAGGGAGTCTCTGGATGCACAGTGGAGGGACAATGTGGATGGACGGTGGTGGGAATATCTGGATGCAAATTTATGTGACACTCTGCATGCACAGTGGCTGGACAATCTGGTGCACAGTGGCTGGACACTCTGGATAAACCATGGAGCGACACTCTGGATAAACAGTGGTGGGACATTCTGGATAAAGAGTGGGGTCTCTCTCGATGAAGAGTTGGTGGACACTCAGGATGCACAGTGGGGGACACTCTGGATGCACAGTGGTGGAACATTCTGGATGAACAGTGGTGGGACACACTGAATGCACATTGCCAGGACACTCTGGATGTACAGTGGTGGTGCACTCTGGATGCACAGTAGCAAGACACGCTGGATGCACTGTGTCAGGACACTCTGGATGCTCAGTGGTGGGACACTCTGGATGCACTGTGGTGGGACACTCTGGATGTACAGTGGAGGGACAATCTGAATGCACATTACCAGGTCACTCTGGATGTACAGTGGCGGGACCATCTGGTTGCACATTGGAGGGACACTCTGGGTGCACAGTGGTGGGACACTCTGTATAAACAGTGGCGGTACACTCCGGATAAACAGATACGGGACATTCGGGCTAAAGTGTGGGGGGATAATCTGGATAAAGAGTGGGGGTCACCCTGGATGCAAAGTGGAGGGAGAATCTGGATGCACGGTGGAGGGGTAATCTGGATGCAAAGTGGAGGGACACTGTGGATGCACAGTGGCGAGACACTGCGGATGCACAGTGGGGGACACTCCGGATGCAGAGTGGTGGGACATTCTGGATGCACATTGTCTGGACAATCTGGATGCACAGTGGTGGGACACTCTGGATGAACAGTGGTGGGACACTCTGGATGCACATTGCCAGGACACTCTGGCTGTACAGTGGTGGGACACTCTTGATGCACAGTGGTAGGACATTCTAGATGTACAGCGGTGGGACACTCTGGAAGCACAGTGACAAGACACTCTGGATGCACATTGTCAGGACACTCTGGATGCACAGTTGAGGGACACTCTGAACGCAAATCTGAGGTCACTCTGAAAGCACAGTGTGGGATACTATCAATGCACAATGGTGGGATACTCTGGATGCACAGTGGAGGGACACTCTGAATGCACAGTCGCAGAACTCTGTAAGCACTGTTGCGGAACACACAGTTGCAGAATACACCGGTGCACAGTAGGGGGTCTCTCTGGATGCCCAGTCGCGGGACACCCTGGATACAGTCGCGGGACACTCTGAACACACAGTTGCGCCACACTCTGGACACACACTTGCAGGATACACTGGATGCACAGTGGCAGGACACTGTGAATGTACGGTGGAGGGACACTATGGAGGGAAATTGCTGGGACACTCAGGATGCACAGTGGAGGGAGACTCTGGATGCACAGTGGAGGGACAATCTGAATGCACAGTGGCAGGAAACGATGGATGCAAATTCACGTGATACTCTGGATGCAGAGCGGCTGGACACTCTGGATGCACAGCGGCGGGACACTCTGGATGCCCAGTGGCAAAATACGCTGAATGCACTGTGTCGGGACACTCTGGATAAACAGTGGTGGGACATTCTGGATTAAAAGTGGGGTCTCTCTCGATGAAGAGTTGGTGGACACTCTGGATGCACAGTGGGCGACACTCAGGATGCACAGTGGTGGGACACTCTGGATGCACAGTGGTGGAACATTCTGGATGAACAGTCGTGGGACACACTGAATGCACATTGCCAGGACACTCTGGATGTACAGTGGTGGTGCACTCTGGATGCACAGTAGCAAGACACGCTGGATGCACTGTGTCAGGACACTCTGGATGCTCAGTGGCGGGACACTCTGGATGCACTGTGGTGGGACAATCTGAATGCACATTGCCAGGTCACTCTGGATGTACAGTGGCGGGACCATCTGGTTGCATATTGGACGGACACTCTGGGTGCACAGTGCCGGTACACTCTGGATAAACAGATATGGGAAATTTGGGCTAAAGTGTGGGGGTATACTCTGGATAAAGAGTGGGGGGACGCTCTGGATGCAAAGTGGAGGGAGAATCTGGATGCACGGTGGAGGGGTAATCTGGATGCAAAGTGGAGGGACACTGTGGATGCACAGTGGCGGGACACTCTTGATGCACAGTGGGGGACACTCTGGATGCACAGTTGTGGGACACTCTGGATGCACAGTAGTGGGACATTCTGGATGCACATTGTCTGGACAATCTGGATGCACAGTGGTGTGACACTGGATGATCAGTGGTGGGACACTCTGGATGCACATTGCCAGGACACTCTGGCTGTACAGTGGTGGGACACTCTGGATGCACAGTGGCAACACACTCTGGATGCACATTGTCAGGACACTCTGGATGCACATTCGCAGGACTCTGTAAGCACAGTTGCGGAAAACTCTGGATGCGCAGTGGAGGGTCACTCTGGATGCACAGTTGGGTAACCTCTGGATGCTACGGGAGGGAGACTCTGGTTGCAAAGTGGGTGGACACTCTATATGCACATTGGTGTGTCACCCTGGATGCACAGTGGATGGACACTCTGGATGCACAGTGACACGACATTTTGGTTGCACGTAGGCGGGATACACTGGATGTACAGCGGGGGTCACTCTGGATGCAAAGTGCTGGGTCCCACTGTATGCACAGTGGTGGTACACTCTGGATGCACAGAGGTGGGACACTCTGGATGTACAGTCTGGGACACTCTTGATGCAAAGTGCTGGGACACTCTGGATACACAGATGAAGGACACTCTGGATGCACAGTGGCTGGACAGTCTGTATGGACAGTGGCGGGACACTCTGGATGCACAATCACTGTGCACTCTGGATGCACAGTGCCAGGACAATCTGGATGCTCAGTGGTGGGACACTCTGGATGCTCAGTTGCAGGATACACTGGATGCACAGTAGGGGGTCACTCTGGATGCCCAGTCACAGGGCACTCTGGGTACAGTCGCGGGAAACTCTGGACGCACGGTTGCGCGACACTCTGGACACACAGTTGCAGGGTAGACTGGATGCATAGTGGCAGGACACTGAGAATGTACCGTGGAGGGACACTATGGAGGGGAATTGCTTGGACACTCATAATGCACAGTGGAGGGAGACTCTGGATGCACAGTGGAGGGACAATCTGAATCGACAGTGGCGGGAAACGTTGGATGCAAATTCACGTGACACTCTGGATGCAGAGTGGCTGGACACTCTGGATGCACAGTGGGGTAACCTCTGGATGCTACAGTGAGGGAGACTCTGGTTGCAAGGCGGGTGGACACTCTAGATGCACATTGGAGTGTCACCCTGGATGCACAGTGGATGGACACTCTGGATGCACAGTGGCACGACATTCTGGTTGCACATAGGCGGGATACACTGGATGTACAGCGGGGGACACTCTGGATGCAAAGTGCTGGGTCCCACTGTATGCACAGTGGGGGACACTCTTGATGCACAGTGGTGGGACTCTCTGGATGCACAGTGGTGGGACATTCTGGATGCACAGTGGAGGGACACTCTGGATGCACAGTGGCAGGACGCTCTGGATGCACAGATGCAGGACACTCTGGATGCAAAGTGGCTGGACAGTCTGTATGGACAGTGGCAGGACACTCTGGAAGCACAATCGCTGAGCACGCAGGATGCACAGTGGCAGGGCAATCTGGATGCTCAGTGGTGGGACACTCTGGATGCACAATTGTGGGACACTCTGGATGCTCAGTTGCAGGATACACTGGATGCACAGTAGGGGGACACTCTGGATGCCCAGTCACAGGGCACTCTGGGTACAGTCGCGGGACAATCTGGACGCACAGTTGCGCGACACTCTGGACACACAGTTGCAGGGTAGACTGGATGCATAGTGGCGGGACACTTTGAATGTACAGTGGAGGGACACTATGGAGGGGAATTGCTGGGACACTCATAATGCACAGTGGAGGGAGACTCTGGATGCACAGTGGAGGGACAATCTGAATGGACATTGGCGGGAAACGCTGGATGCAAATTCACGTGACACTCTGGATGCACAGTGGCTGGGCACTCTGGATGCACAGTTGCGGGACACTATGTATACACAGTGGAGGGATGCTCTGGATGCTCAGTTGTGGGACACTCTGGTGGCACAATTGCAGGACTCTCTGTAAGCACAGTTGCGGAACACTCTGGATGCACAGTGGAGGGTCACTCTGGATGCACAGTGGGGTAACCTCTGGATGCTACGGGGAGGGAGACTCTGGTTGCAAAGTGGGTGGACACTCTAGATGCACATTGGAGTGTCACCCTGGATGCACAGTGGATGGACACTCTGGATGCACAGTGGCACGACATTCTGGTTGCACCTAGGCGGGACACACTTGATGTACAGCGGGGGACACTCTGGATGCACAATGGCTGGACAGTCTGTATGGACAGTGGCGGAACACTCTGGATGCACAATTGATGTGCACTCTGGATGAACAGTGCCAGGAATCTCTGGATGCACAGTCGTGGGACACTCTGGATGCCCAGTGGTGGGACACTCTGGACACACAGTTGCAGGATACACTGGAAGCACAGTGGCAGGACACTGTGAATGTATGGTGGAGGGACACTATGGAGGGAAATTGCTGGGTCACTCAGGATGCACAGTGGAGGGAGACTATGGATGCACAGTGGAGGGACAATCTGGATGGACAGTGGCGGGAAACGTTGGATGCAAATGCACGTGACACTCTGAATGCACAGTGGCTGGACACTCTGGTGCACAGTGGCTGGAAACTCTGGATAAACTATGGCGGAACACACTGGAAAAACAGTGGTTGGACATTCTGAGTTAAGAGCGGGCTCATTCTGGATAAAGTGTGGGTGGACACTCTGAATGCATAGTGGGGGAGACTCTGGTGCACAATGGCTGGACACTCCGGATAAACAGTGGCGGGACACTCTGAATAAACAGTGGTGGGACATTCATCATAAAGAATAGTGTCTCTCTCGATAAAGAGTTGGTGGATTCTCTGGATGCACAGCGGGGGACACTCTTGATTCACAGTGGTGGGACTCTCTGGATGCACAGAGGTGGGACATTCTGGATGCACAGTGGTGGGACACTCTGGATGCACAGTGGCAGGACGCTCTGGATGCACAGATACAGGACACTCTGGATGCACAGTGGCTGGACAGTCAGTATGGACAGTGGCAGGACACTCTGGAAGCACAATCGCTGAGCACTCAGGATGCACAGTGGCAGGGCAATCTGGATGTTCAGTGGTGGGACACTCTGGATGCACAATTGTGGGACACTCTTGTTGCTCAGTTGCAGGATACACTGGATGCACAGTAGGGGGACACTCTGGATGCCCAGTCACAGGGCACTCTGGGTACAGTCGCGGGACAATCTGGACGCACAGTTGCGCGACACTCTGGACACACAGTTGCAGGGTAGACTGGATGCATAGTGGCGGGACACTTTGAATGTACAGTGGAGGGACACTATGGAGGGGAATTGCTGGGACACTCATAATGCACAGTGGAGGGAGACTCTGGATGCACAGTGGAGGGACAATCTGAATGGACATTGGCGGGAAACGCTGGATGCAAATTCACGTGACACTCTGGATGCACAGTGGCTGGGCACTCTGGATGCACAGTTGCGGGACACTATGTATACACAGTGCTGGGATGCTCTGGATGCTCAGTTGTGGGACACTCTGGAGGCACAATTGCAGGACTCTCTGTAAGCACAGTTGCGGAACACTCTGGATGCACAGTGGAGGGTCACTCTGGATGCACAGTGGGGTAACCTCTGGATGCTACGGGGAGGGAGACTAAGGTTGCAAAGTGGGTGGACACTCTAGATGCACATTGGAGTGTCACCCTGGATGCACAGTGGATGGGCACTCTGGATGCACAGTGGCACAACATTCTGGTTGCACCTAGGCGGGACACACTGGATGTATCAGCGGGGGACACTCTGGATGCACAATGGCTGGACAGTCTGTATGGACAGTGGCGGAACACTCTGGATGCACAATTGATGTGCACTCTGGATGAACAGTGCCAGGAATCTCTGGATGCACAGTGGTGGGACACTCTGGATGCAAAGTGCTGGGTCCCACTGTATGCACAGTGGTGGTACACTCTGGATGCACAGAGGCGGGACAGTCTGGATGTACAGTCCAGGACACTCTTGATGCAAAGTGCTGGGACATTCTGGATACACAGTGGCAGGACACTCTGGATGCACAGATGCAGGACACTCTGGATGCACATTGGCTGGACAGTCTGTGTGGACAGTGGCAGGACACTCTGGAAGCACATTTGCTGAGCACTCAGGATGCACAGTGGCAGGGCAATCTGGATGCTCAGTGGTGGGACACTCTGGATGCTCAGTTGCAGGATACACTGGATGCACAGTAGGGGGACACTCTGGATGCCCAGTCACAGGGCACTCTGGGTACAGTTGCGGGACAATCTGGACGCACAGTTGCACGACACTCTGGACACACAGTTGCAGGGTAGACTGGATGCATAGTGGCGGGACACTTTGAATGTACAGTGGAGGGACACTATGGAGGGGAATTGCTGGGACACTCATAATGCACAGTGGAGGGAGACTCTGGATGCACAGTGGAGGGACAATCTGAATGGATATTGGCGTGAAATGCTGGATGCAAATTCACGTGACACTCTGGATGCACAGTGGCTGGGCACTCTGGATGCACAGTGGCTGGACAGTCTGTATGGACAGTGGCAGGACACTCTGGAAGCACAATCGCTGAACACTCAGGATGCACAGTGGCAGGGCAATCTGGATGCTCAGTAGTGGGACACTCTGGATGCACAGTGGTGGGACAATCTGGAGGCACAATTGCAGGACTCTCTGTAAGCACAGTTGCGGAACACTCTGGATGCACAGTGGAGGGTCACTCTGGATGCACAGTGGGGTAACCTCTGGATGCTACGGCGAGGGAGACTCAGGTTGCAAAGCGGGTGGACACTCTAGATGCACATTGGAGTGTCACCCTGGATGCACAGTGGATGGACACTCTGGATGCACAGTGGCACGACATTCTGGTTGCACATAGGCGGGATACACTGGATGTACAGCGGGGGACACTCTGGATGCAAAGTGCTGTGTCCCACTGTATGCACAGTGGGGGACACACTTGATGCACAGTGATGGGACTCTCTGGATGCACAGAGGTGGGACATTCTGGATGCACAGTGGTGGGACACTCTGGATGCACAGTGGCAGGATGCTCTGGATGCACAGATGCAGGACACTCTGGATGCACAGTGGCTGGACAGTCTGTATGGACAGTGGCAGGACACTCTGGAAGCACAATCGCTTAGCATTCAGGATGCACAGTGGCAATGGCAATCTGGATGCTCAGTGGTGGGACACTCTGGATGCACAATTGTGGGACACTCTGGATGCTCAGTTGCAGGATACACTGGATGCACAGTAGGGGGACACTCTGGATGCCCAGTCACAAGGCACTCTGGGTACAGTCGCGGGACAATCTGGACGCACAGTTGCACGACACTCTGGACACACAGTTGCAGGGTAGACTGGATGCATAGTGGCGGGGCACTTTGAATGTACAGTGGAGGGACACTATGGAGGGGAATTGCTGGGACACTCATAATGCACAGTGGAGGGAGACTCTGGATGCACAGTGGAGGGACAATCTGAATGGATATTGGCGTGAAATGCTGGATGCAAATTCACGTGACACTCTGGATGCACAGTGGCTGGGCACTCTGGATGCACAGTGGCTGGACAGTCTGTATGGACAGTGGCAGGACACTCTGGAAGCACAATCGCTGAGCACTCAGGATGCACAGTGGCAGGGCAATCTGGATGCTCAGTAGTGGGACACTCTGGATGCACAGTGGAGGGACAATCTGGAGGCACAATTGCAGGACTCTCTGTAAGCACAGTTGCGGAACACTCTGGATGCACAGTGGAGGGTCACTCTGGATGCACAGTGGGGTAACCTCTGGATGCTACGGCGAGGGAGACTCAGGTTGCAAAGCGGGTGGACACTCTAGATGCACATTGGAGTGTCACCCTGGATGCACAGTGGATGGACACTCTGGATGCACAGTGGCACGACATTCTGGTTGCTCATAGGCGGGATACACTGGATGTACAGCGGGGGACACTCTGGATGCAAAGTGCTGTGTCCCACTGTATGCACAGTGGGGGACACTCTTGATGCACAGAGGTGGGACTCTCTGGATGTACAGTCTGGGATACTCTTGATGCAAAGTGCTGGGACACTCTGGATACACAGATGAAGGACACTCTGGATGCACAGTGGCTGGACAGTCTGGATGCACAGGGGCTGGACAGTCTGTATGGTCAGTGGCAGGACACTCTGGATGCACAATCGCTGTGCACTCTGGATGCACAGTGCCAGGACACTCTGGCTGTACAGTGGTGGGACACTCTGGATGCACAGTGGTGGGACACGCTGGACACACAGTTGCAGAATACACCGGTGCACAGTAGGGGGTCTCTCTGGATGCCCAGTCGCGGGACACCCTGGATACAGTCGCGGGACACTCTGAACACACAGTTGCGCCACACTCTGGACACACACTTGCAGGATACACTGGATGCACAGTGGCAGGACACTGTGAATGTACGGTGGAGGGACACTATGGAGGGAAATTGCTGGGACACTCAGGATGCACAGTGGAGGGAGACTCTGGATGCACAGTGGAGGGACAATCTGAATGCACAGTGGCAGGAAACGATGGATGCAAATTCACGTGATACTCTGGATGCAGAGCGGCTGGACACTCTGGATGCACAGCGGCGGGACACTCTGGATGCCCAGTGGCAAAATACGCTGAATGCACTGTGTCGGGACACTCTGGATAAACAGTGGTGGGACATTCTGGATTAAAAGTGGGGTCTCTCTCGATGAAGAGTTGGTGGACACTCTGGATGCACAGTGGGCGACACTCAGGATGTACAGTGGTGGGACACTCTGGATGCACAGTGGTGGAACATTCTGGATGAACAGTCGTGGGACACACTGAATGCACATTGCCAGGACACTCTGGATGTACAGTGGTGGTGCACTCTGGATGCACAGTAGCAAGACACGCTGGATGCACTGTGTCAGGACACTCTGGATGCTCAGTGGCGGGACACTCTGGATGCACTGTGGCGGGACAATCTGAATGCACATTGCCAGGTCACTCTGGATGTACAGTGGCGGGACCATCTGGTTGCATATTGGACGGACACTCTGGGTGCACAGTGCCGGTACACTCTGGATAAACAGATATGGGAAATTTGGGCTAAAGTGTGGGGGTATACTCTGGATAAAGAGTGGGGGGACGCTCTGGATGCAAAGTGGAGGGAGAATCTGGATGCACGGTGGAGGGGTAATCTGGATGCAAAGTGGAGGGACACTGTGGATGCACAGTGGCGGGACACTCTTGATGCACAGTGGGGGACACTCTGGATGCACAGTTGTGGGACACTCTGGATGCACAGTAGTGGGACATTCTGGATGCACATTGTCTGGACAATCTGGATGCACAGTGGTGTGACACTGGATGATCAGTGGTGGGACACTCTGGATGCACATTGCCAGGACACTCTGGCTGTACAGTGGTGGGACACTCTGGATGCACAGTGGCAACACACTCTGGATGCACATTGTCAGGACACTCTGGATGCACATTCGCAGGACTCTGTAAGCACAGTTGCGGAAAACTCTGGATGCGCAGTGGAGGGTCACTCTGGATGCACAGTTGGGTAACCTCTGGATGCTACGGGAGGGAGACTCTGGTTGCAAAGTGGGTGGACACTCTATATGCACATTGGTGTGTCACCCTGGATGCACAGTGGATGGACACTCTGGATGCACAGTGACACGACATTTTGGTTGCACGTAGGCGGGATACACTGGATGTACAGCGGGGGTCACTCTGGATGCAAAGTGCTGGGTCCCACTGTATGCACAGTGGTGGTACACTCTGGATGCACAGAGGTGGGACACTCTGGATGTACAGTCTGGGACACTCTTGATGCAAAGTGCTGGGACACTCTGGATACACAGATGAAGGACACTCTGGATGCACAGTGGCTGGACAGTCTGTATGGACAGTGGCGGGACACTCTGGATGCACAATCACTGTGCACTCTGGATGCACAGTGCCAGGACAATCTGGATGCTCAGTGGTGGGACACTCTGGATGCAAAGTGCTGGGTCCCAATGTATGCACAGTTGCAAGATACACTGGAAGCACAGTAGGGGGTCACTCTGGATGCCCAGTCACAGGGCACTCTGGGTACAGTCGCGGGAAACTCTGGACGCACGGTTGCGCGACACTCTGGACACACAGTTGCAGGGTAGACTGGATGCATAGTGGCAGGACACTGAGAATGTACCGTGGAGGGACACTATGGAGGGGAATTGCTTGGACACTCATAATGCACAGTGGAGGGAGACTCTGGATGCACAGTGGAGGGACAATCTGAATCGACAGTGGCGGGAAACGCTGGATGCAAATTCACGTGACACTCTGGATGCAGAGTGGCTGGACACTCTGGATGCACAGTGGGGTAACCTCTGGATGCTACAGTGAGGGAGACTCTGGTTGCAAGGCGGGTGGACACTCTAGATGCACATTGGAGTGTCACCCTGGATGCACAGTGGATGGACACTCTGGATGCACAGTGGCACGACATTCTGGTTGCACATAGGCGGGATACACTGGATGCACAGCGGGGGACACTCTGGATGCAAAGTGCTGGGTCCCACTGTATGCACAGTGGGGGACACTCTTGATGCACAGTGGTGGGACTCTCTGGATGCACAGTGGTGGGACATTCTGGATGCACAGTGGAGGGACACTCTGGATGCACAGTGGCAGGACGCTCTGGATGCACAGATGCAGGACACTCTGGATGCAAAGTGGCTGGACAGTCTGTATGGACAGTGGAAGGACACTCTGGAAGCACAATCGCTGAGCATGCAGGATGCACAGTGGCAGGGCAATCTGGATGCTCAGTGGTGGGACACTCTGGATGCACAATTGTGGGACACTCTGGATGCTCAGTTGCAGGATACACTGGATGCACAGTAGGGGGACACTCTGGATGCCCAGTCACAGGGCACTCTGGGTACAGTTGCGGGACAATCTGGACGCACAGTTGCGCGACACTCTGGACACACAGTTGCAGGGTAGACTGGATGCATAGTGGCGGGACACTTTGAATGTACAGTGGAGGGACACTATGGAGGGGAATTGCTGGGACACTCATAATGCACAGTGGAGGGAGACTCTGGATGCACAGTGGAGGGACAATCTGAATGGACATTGGCGGGAAACGCTGGATGCAAATTCACGTGACACTCTGGATGCACAGTGGCTGGGCACTCTGGATGCACAGTTGTGGGACACTATGTATACACAGTGGAGGGATGCTCTGGATGCTCAGTTGTGGGACACTCTGGTGGCACAATTGCAGGACTCTCTGTAAGCACAGTTGCGGAACACTCTGGATGCACAGTGGAGGGTCACTCTGGATGCACAGTGGGGTAACCTCTGGATGCTACGGGGAGGGAGTCTCTGGTTGCAAAGTGGGTGGACACTCTAGATGCACATTGGAGTGTCACCCTGGATGCACAGTGGATGGACACTCTGGATGCACAGTGGCACAACATTCTGGTTGCACCTAGGCGGGACACACTGGATGTACAGCGGGGGACACTCTGGATGCACAATGGCTGGACAGTCTGTATGGACAGTGGCGGAACACTCTGGATGCACAATTGATGTGCACTCTGGATGAACAGTGCCAGGAATCTCTGGATGCACAGTGGTGGGACACTCTGGATGCAAAGTGCTGGGTCCCACTGTATGCACAGTGGTGGTACACTCTGGATGCACAGAGGCGGGACAGTCTGGATGTACAGTCCAGGACACTCTTGATGCAAAGTGCTGGGACATTCTGGATACACAGTGGCAGGACACTCTGGATGCACAGATGCAGGACACTCTGGATGCACATTGGCTGGCCAGTCTGTGTGGACAGTGGCAGGACACTCTGGAAGCACATTTGCTGAGCACTCAGGATGCACAGTGGCTGGGCACTCTGGATGCACAGTGGCTGGACAGTCTGTATGGACAGTGGCAGGACACTCTGGAAGCACAATCGCTGAGCACTCAGGATGCACAGTGGCAGGGCAATCTGGATGCTCAGTAGTGGGACACTCTGGATGCACAGTGGAGGGTCACTCTGGATGCACAGTGGGGTAACCTCTGGATGCTACGGCGAGGGAGACTCAGGTTGCAAAGCGGGTGGACACTCTAGATGCACATTGGAGTGTCACCCTGGATGCACAGTGGATGGACACTCTGGATGCACAGTGGCACGACATTCTGGTTGCACATAGGCGGGATACACTGGATGTACAGCGGGGGACACTCTGGATGCAAAGTGCTGTGTCCCACTGTATGCACAGTGGGGGACACTCTTGATGCACAGTGATGGGACTCTCTGGATGCACAGAGGTGGGACATTCTGGATGCACAGTGGTGGGACACTCTGGATGCACAGTGGCAGGATGCTCTGGATGCACAGATGCAGGACACTCTGGATGCACAGTGGCTGGACAGTCTGTATGGACAGTGGCAGGACACTCTGGAAGCACAATCGCTTAGCATTCAGGATGCACAGTGGCAGGGCAATCTGGATGCTCAGTGGTGGGACACTCTGGATGCACAATTGTGGGACACTCTGGATGCTCAGTTGCAGGATACACTGGATGCACAGTAGGGGGACACTCTGGATGCCCAGTCACAGGGCACTCTGGGTACAGTCGCGGGACAATCTGGACGCACAGTTGCGCGACACTCTGGACACACAGTTGCAGGGTAGACTGGATGCATAGTGGCGGGACACTTTGAATGTACAGTGGAGGGACACTATGGAGGGGAATTGCTGGGACACTCATAATGCACAGTGGAGGGAGACTCTGGATGCACAGTGGAGGGACAATCTGAATGGACATTGGCGGGAAACGCTGGATGCAAATTCACGTGACACTCTGGATGCACAGTGGCTGGGCACTCTGGATGCACAGTTGCGGGACACTATGTATACACAGTGGTGGGATGCTCTGGATGCTCAGTTGTGGGACACTCTGGAGGCACAATTGCAGGACTCTCTGTAAGCACAGTTGCGGAACACTCTGGATGCACAGTGGAGGGTCACTCTGGATGAACAGTGGTGGGACACTCTGGATGCACATTGCCAGGACACTCTGGCTGTACAGTGGTGGGACACTCTGGATGCACAGTGGTGGGACACGCTGGACACACAGTTGCAGAATACACCGGTGCACAGTAGGGGGTCTCTCTGGATGCCCAGTCGCGGGACACCCTGGATACAGTCGCGGGACACTCTGAACACACAGTTGCGCCACACTCTGGACACACACTTGCAGGATACACTGGATGCACAGTGGCAGGACACTGTGAATGTACGGTGGAGGGACACTATGGAGGGAAATTGCTGGGACACTCAGGATGCACAGTGGAGGGAGACTCTGGATGCACAGTGGAGGGACAATCTGAATGCACAGTGGCAGGAAACGATGGATGCAAATTCACGTGATACTCTGGATGCAGAGCGGCTGGACACTCTGGATGCACAGCGGCGGGACACTCTGGATGCCCAGTGGCAAAATACGCTGAATGCACTGTGTCGGGACACTCTGGATAAACAGTGGTGGGACATTCTGGATTAAAAGTGGGGTCTCTCTCGATGAAGAGTTGGTGGACACTCTGGATGCACAGTGGGCGACACTCAGGATGTACAGTGGTGGGACACTCTGGATGCACAGTGGTGGAACATTCTGGATGAACAGTCGTGGGACACACTGAATGCACATTGCCAGGACACTCTGGATGTACAGTGGTGGTGCACTCTGGATGCACAGTAGCAAGACACGCTGGATGCACTGTGTCAGGACACTCTGGATGCTCAGTGGCGGGACACTCTGGATGCACTGTGGCGGGACAATCTGAATGCACATTGCCAGGTCACTCTGGATGTACAGTGGCGGGACCATCTGGTTGCATATTGGACGGACACTCTGGGTGCACAGTGCCGGTACACTCTGGATAAACAGATATGGGAAATTTGGGCTAAAGTGTGGGGGTATACTCTGGATAAAGAGTGGGGGGACGCTCTGGATGCAAAGTGGAGGGAGAATCTGGATGCACGGTGGAGGGGTAATCTGGATGCAAAGTGGAGGGACACTGTGGATGCACAGTGGCGGGACACTCTTGATGCACAGTGGGGGACACTCTGGATGCACAGTTGTGGGACACTCTGGATGCACAGTAGTGGGACATTCTGGATGCACATTGTCTGGACAATCTGGATGCACAGTGGTGTGACACTGGATGATCAGTGGTGGGACACTCTGGATGCACATTGCCAGGACACTCTGGCTGTACAGTGGTGGGACACTCTGGATGCACAGTGGCAACACACTCTGGATGCACATTGTCAGGACACTCTGGATGCACATTCGCAGGACTCTGTAAGCACAGTTGCGGAAAACTCTGGATGCGCAGTGGAGGGTCACTCTGGATGCACAGTTGGGTAACCTCTGGATGCTACGGGAGGGAGACTCTGGTTGCAAAGTGGGTGGACACTCTATATGCACATTGGTGTGTCACCCTGGATGCACAGTGGATGGACACTCTGGATGCACAGTGACACGACATTTTGGTTGCACGTAGGCGGGATACACTGGATGTACAGCGGGGGTCACTCTGGATGCAAAGTGCTGGGTCCCACTGTATGCACAGTGGTGGTACACTCTGGATGCACAGAGGTGGGACACTCTGGATGTACAGTCTGGGACACTCTTGATGCAAAGTGCTGGGACACTCTGGATACACAGATGAAGGACACTCTGGATGCACAGTGGCTGGACAGTCTGTATGGACAGTGGCGGGACACTCTGGATGCACAATCACTGTGCACTCTGGATGCACAGTGCCAGGACAATCTGGATGCTCAGTGGTGGGACACTCTGGATGCAAAGTGCTGGGTCCCAATGTATGCACAGTTGCAAGATACACTGGAAGCACAGTAGGGGGTCACTCTGGATGCCCAGTCACAGGGCACTCTGGGTACAGTCGCGGGAAACTCTGGACGCACGGTTGCGCGACACTCTGGACACACAGTTGCAGGGTAGACTGGATGCATAGTGGCAGGACACTGAGAATGTACCGTGGAGGGACACTATGGAGGGGAATTGCTTGGACACTCATAATGCACAGTGGAGGGAGACTCTGGATGCACAGTGGAGGGACAATCTGAATCGACAGTGGCGGGAAACGCTGGATGCAAATTCACGTGACACTCTGGATGCAGAGTGGCTGGACACTCTGGATGCACAGTGGGGTAACCTCTGGATGCTACAGTGAGGGAGACTCTGGTTGCAAGGCGGGTGGACACTCTAGATGCACATTGGAGTGTCACCCTGGATGCACAGTGGATGGACACTCTGGATGCACAGTGGCACGACATTCTGGTTGCACATAGGCGGGATACACTGGATGCACAGCGGGGGACACTCTGGATGCAAAGTGCTGGGTCCCACTGTATGCACAGTGGGGGACACTCTTGATGCACAGTGGTGGGACTCTCTGGATGCACAGTGGTGGGACATTCTGGATGCACAGTGGAGGGACACTCTGGATGCACAGTGGCAGGACGCTCTGGATGCACAGATGCAGGACACTCTGGATGCAAAGTGGCTGGACAGTCTGTATGGACAGTGGAAGGACACTCTGGAAGCACAATCGCTGAGCATGCAGGATGCACAGTGGCAGGGCAATCTGGATGCTCAGTGGTGGGACACTCTGGATGCACAATTGTGGGACACTCTGGATGCTCAGTTGCAGGATACACTGGATGCACAGTAGGGGGACACTCTGGATGCCCAGTCACAGGGCACTCTGGGTACAGTTGCGGGACAATCTGGACGCACAGTTGCGCGACACTCTGGACACACAGTTGCAGGGTAGACTGGATGCATAGTGGCGGGACACTTTGAATGTACAGTGGAGGGACACTATGGAGGGGAATTGCTGGGACACTCATAATGCACAGTGGAGGGAGACTCTGGATGCACAGTGGAGGGACAATCTGAATGGACATTGGCGGGAAACGCTGGATGCAAATTCACGTGACACTCTGGATGCACAGTGGCTGGGCACTCTGGATGCACAGTTGTGGGACACTATGTATACACAGTGGAGGGATGCTCTGGATGCTCAGTTGTGGGACACTCTGGTGGCACAATTGCAGGACTCTCTGTAAGCACAGTTGCGGAACACTCTGGATGCACAGTGGAGGGTCACTCTGGATGCACAGTGGGGTAACCTCTGGATGCTACGGGGAGGGAGTCTCTGGTTGCAAAGTGGGTGGACACTCTAGATGCACATTGGAGTGTCACCCTGGATGCACAGTGGATGGACACTCTGGATGCACAGTGGCACAACATTCTGGTTGCACCTAGGCGGGACACACTGGATGTACAGCGGGGGACACTCTGGATGCACAATGGCTGGACAGTCTGTATGGACAGTGGCGGAACACTCTGGATGCACAATTGATGTGCACTCTGGATGAACAGTGCCAGGAATCTCTGGATGCACAGTGGTGGGACACTCTGGATGCAAAGTGCTGGGTCCCACTGTATGCACAGTGGTGGTACACTCTGGATGCACAGAGGCGGGACAGTCTGGATGTACAGTCCAGGACACTCTTGATGCAAAGTGCTGGGACATTCTGGATACACAGTGGCAGGACACTCTGGATGCACAGATGCAGGACACTCTGGATGCACATTGGCTGGCCAGTCTGTGTGGACAGTGGCAGGACACTCTGGAAGCACATTTGCTGAGCACTCAGGATGCACAGTGGCTGGGCACTCTGGATGCACAGTGGCTGGACAGTCTGTATGGACAGTGGCAGGACACTCTGGAAGCACAATCGCTGAGCACTCAGGATGCACAGTGGCAGGGCAATCTGGATGCTCAGTAGTGGGACACTCTGGATGCACAGTGGAGGGTCACTCTGGATGCACAGTGGGGTAACCTCTGGATGCTACGGCGAGGGAGACTCAGGTTGCAAAGCGGGTGGACACTCTAGATGCACATTGGAGTGTCACCCTGGATGCACAGTGGATGGACACTCTGGATGCACAGTGGCACGACATTCTGGTTGCACATAGGCGGGATACACTGGATGTACAGCGGGGGACACTCTGGATGCAAAGTGCTGTGTCCCACTGTATGCACAGTGGGGGACACTCTTGATGCACAGTGATGGGACTCTCTGGATGCACAGAGGTGGGACATTCTGGATGCACAGTGGTGGGACACTCTGGATGCACAGTGGCAGGATGCTCTGGATGCACAGATGCAGGACACTCTGGATGCACAGTGGCTGGACAGTCTGTATGGACAGTGGCAGGACACTCTGGAAGCACAATCGCTTAGCATTCAGGATGCACAGTGGCAGGGCAATCTGGATGCTCAGTGGTGGGACACTCTGGATGCACAATTGTGGGACACTCTGGATGCTCAGTTGCAGGATACACTGGATGCACAGTAGGGGGACACTCTGGATGCCCAGTCACAGGGCACTCTGGGTACAGTCGCGGGACAATCTGGACGCACAGTTGCGCGACACTCTGGACACACAGTTGCAGGGTAGACTGGATGCATAGTGGCGGGACACTTTGAATGTACAGTGGAGGGACACTATGGAGGGGAATTGCTGGGACACTCATAATGCACAGTGGAGGGAGACTCTGGATGCACAGTGGAGGGACAATCTGAATGGACATTGGCGGGAAACGCTGGATGCAAATTCACGTGACACTCTGGATGCACAGTGGCTGGGCACTCTGGATGCACAGTTGCGGGACACTATGTATACACAGTGGTGGGATGCTCTGGATGCTCAGTTGTGGGACACTCTGGAGGCACAATTGCAGGACTCTCTGTAAGCACAGTTGCGGAACACTCTGGATGCACAGTGGAGGGTCACTCTGGATGAACAGTGGTGGGACACTCTGGATGCACATTGCCAGGATACTCTGGCTGTACAGTGGTGGGACACTCTGGTTGCACAGTGGTAGGGCATTCTAGATGTACAGTGGTGGGACACTCTGGATTCACATTGGCAAGACACTCTGGATGCACATTGTTGGGACGCTCTGGATGCACAGTCGCAGGACTGTGTAAGCACAGTTGCGGAACACTCTGGATGCGCAGTGGAGGGACACTCTGGATGCACATTGGGGTAACCTCTGGATGCTACGGTGAGGGAGACTCTGGTTGCAAGGCGGGTGGACACTCTACATGCACATTGGAGTGTCACCCTGGATGCACAGTGGATGGACACTCTGGATGCACAGTGGCACGACATTCTGGTTGCACATAGGCGGGATACACTGGATGTACAGCGGGGGACAGTCTGGATGCAAAGTGCTGGGTCCCACTGTATGCACAGTGGGGGACACTCTTGATGCACAGTGGTGGGACTCTCTGGATGCACAGTGGTGGGACATTCTGGATGCACAGTGGAGGGACACTCTGGATGCACAGTGGCAGGACGCTCTGGATGCACAGATGCAGGACACTCTGGATGCAAAGTGGCTGGACAGTCTGTATGGACAGTGGCAGGACACTCTGGAAGCACAATCGCTGAGCACGCAGGATGCACAGTGGCAGGGCAATCTGGATGCTCAGTGGTGGGACACTCTGGATGCACAACTGTGGGACACTCTGGATGCTCAGTTGCAGGATACACTGGAAGCACAGTAGGGGGACACTCTGGATGCCCAGTCACAGGGCACTCTGGGTACAGTCGCGGGACAATCTGGACGCACAGTTGCGCGACACTCTGGACACACAGTTGCAGGGTAGACTGGATGCATAGTGGCGGGACACTTTGAATGTACAGTGGAGGGACACTATGGAGGGGAATTGCTGGGACACTCATAATGCACAGTGGAGGGAGACTCTGGATGCACAGTGGAGGGACAATCTGAATGGACATTGGCGGGAAACGCTGGATGCAAATTCACGTGACACTCTGGATGCACAGTGGCTGGGCACTCTGGATGCACAGTTGCGGGACACTATGTATACACAGTGGAGGGATGCTCTGGATGCTCAGTTGTGGGACACTCTGGAGGCACAATTGCAGGACTCTCTGTAAGCACAGTTGCAGAACACTCTGGATGCACAGTGGAGGGTCACTCTGGATGCACAGTGGGGTAACCTCTGGATGCTACGGGGAGGGAGACTCTGGTTGCAAAGTGGGTGGACACTCTAGATGCACATTGGAGTGTCACCCTGGATGCACAGTGGATGGACACTCTGGAGGAAAAGTGGCACGACATTCTGGTTGCACATAGGCAGGAGACACTGGATGCACAGATGCAGGACACTCCAGATGCACAATGGCTGGACAGTCTGTATGGACAGTGGCGGAACACTCTGGATGCACAATTGATGTGCACTCTGGATGAACAGTGCCAGGAATCTCTGGATGCACAGTCGTGGGACACTCTGGATGCCCAGTGGTGGGACACTCTGGACACACAGTTGCAGGATACACTGGAAGCACAGTGGCAGGACACTGTGAATGTACGGTGGAGGGACACTATGGAGGGAAATTGCTGGGACACTCAGGATGCACAGTGGAGGGAGACTCTGGATGCACAGTGGAGGGACAATCTGGATGGACAGTGGCGGGAAACGTTGGATGCAAATGCACGTGACACTCTGAATGCACAGTGGCTGGACACTCTGGTGCACAGTGGCTGGAAACTCTGGATAAACTATGGCGGAACACATTGGAAAAACAGTGGTTGGACATTCTGAGTTAAGAGCGGGCTCATTCTGGATAAAGTGTGGGTGGACACTCTGAATGCATAGTGGGGGAGACTCTGGTGCACAATGGCTGGACACTCCGGATAAACAGTGGCGGGACACTCTGAATAAACAGTGGTGGGACATTCATCATAAAGAATAGTGTCTCTCTCGATAAAGAGTTGGTGGATTCTCTGGATGCACAGTGGGGGACACTCTTGATTCACAGTGGTGGGACTCTCTGCATGCACAGTGGTGGGACATTCTGGATGCACAGTGGTGGGACACTCTGGATGCACAGTGGCAGGACGCTCTGGATGCACAGATACAGGACACTCTGGATGCACAGTGGCCGGACAGTCTGTATGGACAGTGGCAGGACACTCTGGAAGCACAATCGCTGAGCACTCAGGATGCACAGTGGCAGGGCAATCTGGATGCTCAGTGGTGGGACACTCTGGATGCACAATTGTGGGACACTCTGGATGCACAGTTGCAGGATACACTGGATGCACAGTAGGGGGACACTCTGGATGCCCAGTCACAGGGCACTCTGGGTACAGTCGCGGGACAATCTGGACGCACAGTTGCGCGACACTCTGGACACACAGTTGCAGGGTAGACTGGATGCATAGTGGCGGGACACTTTGAATGTACAGTGGAGGGAGACTATGGATGCACAGTGGAGGGACAATCTGAATGGACATTGGCGGGAAACGCTGGATGCAAATTCACGTGACACTCTGGATGCACAGTGGCTGGGCACTCTGGATGCACAGTTGCGGGACACTATGTATACACAGTGGTGGGATGCTCTGGATGCTCAGTTGTGGGACACTCTGGAGGCACAATTGCAGGACTCACTGTAAGCACAGTTGCGGAACACTCTGGATGCACAGTGGAGGGTCACTCTGGATGCACAGTGGGGTAACCTCTGGATGCTACGGGGAGGGAGACTAAGGTTGCAAAGTGGGTGGACACTCTAGATGCACATTGGAGTGTCACCCTGGATGCACAGTGGATGGGCACTCTGGATGCACAGTGGCACAACATTCTGGTTGCACCTAGGCGGGACACACTGGATGTATCAGCGGGGGACACTCTGGATGCACAATGGCTGGACAGTCTGTATGGACAGTGGCGGAACACTCTGGATGCACAATTGATGTGCACTCTGGATGAACAGTGCCAGGAATCTCTGGATGCACAGTGGTGGGACACTCTGGATGCAAAGTGCTGGGTCCCACTGTATGCACAGTGGTGGTACACTCTGGATGCACAGAGGCGGGACAGTCTGGATGTACAGTCCAGGACACTCTTGATGCAAAGTGCTGGGACATTCTGGATACACAGTGGCAGGACACTCTGGATGCACAGATGCAGGACACTCTGGATGCACATTGGCTGGACAGTCTGTGTGGACAGTGGCAGGACACTCTGGAAGCACATTTGCTGAGCACTCAGGATGCACAGTGGCAGGGCAATCTGGATGCTCAGTGGTGGGACACTCTGGATGCTCAGTTGCAGGATACACTGGATGCACAGTAGGGGGACACTCTGGATGCCCAGTCACAGGGCACTCTGGGTACAGTTGCGGGACAATCTGGACGCACAGTTGCACGACACTCTGGACACACAGTTGCAGGGTAGACTGGATGCATAGTGGCGGGACACTTTGAATGTACAGTGGAGGGACACTATGGAGGGGAATTGCTGGGACACTCATAATGCACAGTGGAGGGAGACTCTGGATGCACAGTGGAGGGACAATCTGAATGGACAAACGCGGGAAATGCTGGATGCAAATTCACGTGACACTCTGGATGCACAGTGGCTGGGCACTCTGGATGCACAGTGGCTGGACAGTCTGTATGGACAGTGGCAGGACACTCTGGAAGCACAATCGCTGAGCACTCAGGATGCACAGTGGCAGGGCAATCTGGATGCTCAGTAGTGGGACACTCTGGATGTACAGTTGTGGGACACTATGGAGGCACAATTGCAGGACTCTCTGTAAGCACAGTTGCGGAACACTCTGGATGCACAGTGGAGGGTCACTCTGGATGCACAGTGGGGTAACCTCTGGATGCTACGGCGAGGGAGACTCAGGTTGCAAAGCGGGTGGACACTCTAGATGCACATTGGAGTGTCACCCTGGATGCACAGTGGATGGACACTCTGGATGCACAGTGGCACGACATTCTGGTTGCACCTAGGCGGGACACACTGGATGTACAGCGGGGGACACTCTGGATGCACAATGGCTGGACCGCCTGTATGGACAGTGGCGGAACACTCTGGATGCACAATTGATGTGCACTCTGGATGAACAGTGCCTGGAATCTCTGGATGCACAGTGGTGGGACACTCTGGATGCAAAGTGCTGGGTCCCACTGTATGCACAGTGGTGGTACACTCTGGATGCACAGAGGCGGGACAGTCTGGATGTACAGTCCAGGACACTCTTGATGCAATGTGCTGGGACATTCTGGATACACAGTGTCAGGACACTCTGGATGCACAGTGGCTGGACAGTCTGTATGGACAGTGGCAGGACACTCTGGAAGCACAATCGCTGAGCACTCAGGATGCACACTGGCAGGGCAATCTGGATGCTCAGTGGGTGGGACACTCTGAATGCACAGTGGTGGGACACTCTGGATGCCCAGTCACAGGGCACTCTGGGTACAGTCTCGGGACAATCTGGACGCACATTTGTGCGACACTCTGGACACACAGCTGCAGGGTAGACTGGATGCATAGTGGCGGGACACTTTGAATGTACAGTGGAGGGACACTATGGAGGGGAATTGCTAGGACACTCATAATGCACAGTGGAGGGAGACTCTGGATGCACAGTGGAGGGACAATCTGAATGGACATTGGCGGGAAATGCTGGATGCAAATTCACGTGACACTCTGTATGGACAGTGGCTGGGCACTCTGGATGCACAGTGGCGGGACACTATGTATACACAGTGGTGGGATGCTCTGGATGCCCAGTTGTGGGACACTCTGGAGGCACAATTGCAGGACTCTCTGTAAGCACAGTTGCGGAACACTCTGGATGCACAGTGGAGGGTCACTCTGGATGCACAGTGGGGTAACCTCTGGATGCTACGGGGAGGGAGACTCTGGTTGCAAAGCGGGTGACACTCTGGATGCACATTGGAGTGTCACCCTGGATGCACAGTGGATGGACACTCTGGAGGAAAAGTGGCACAACATTCTGGTTGCACATAGGCAGGAGACACTGGATGCACAGATGCAGGACACTCCAGATGCACAATGGCTGGACAGTCTGTATGGACAGTGGCGGAACACTCTGGATGCACAATTGATGTGCACTCTGGATGAACAGTGCCAGGAATCTCTGGATGCACAGTCGTGGGACACTCTGGATGCCCAGTGGTGGGACACTCTGGACACACAGTTGCAGGATACACTGGAAGCACAGTGGCAGGACACTGTGAATGTATGGTGGAGGGACACTATGGAGGGAAATTGCTGGGTCACTCAGGATGCACAGTGGAGGGAGACTCTGGATGCACAGTGGAGGGACAATCTGGATGGACAGTGGCGGGAAACGTTGGATGCAAATGCACGTGACACTCTGAATGCACAGTGGCTGGACACTCTGGTGCACAGTGGCTGGAAACTCTGGATAAACTATGGCGGAACACACTGGAAAAACAGTGGTTGGACATTCTGAGTTAAGAGCGGGCTCATTCTGGATAAAGTGTGGGTGGACACTCTGAATGCATAGTGGGGGAGACTCTGGTGCACAATGGCTGGACACTCCGGATAAACAGTGGCGGGACACTCTGAATAAACAGTGGTGGGACATTCATCATAAAGAATAGTGTCTCTCTCGATAAAGAGTTGGTGGATTCTCTGGATGCACAGCGGGGGACACTCTTGATTCACAGTGGTGGGACTCTCTGGATGCACAGTGGTGGGACATTCTGGATGCACAGTGGTGGGACACTCTGGATGCACAGTGGCAGGACGCTCTGGATGCACAGATACAGGACACTCTGGATGCACAGTGGCTGGACAGTCTGTATGGACAGTGGCAGGACACTCTGGAAGCACAATCGCTGAGCACTCAGGATGCACAGTGGCAGGGCAATCTGGAAGTTCAGTGGTGGGACACTCTGTATGCACAATTGTGGGACACTCTTGTTGCTCAGTTGCAGGATACACTGGATGCACAGTAGGGGGACACTCTGGATGCCCAGTCACAGGGCACTCTGGGTACAGTCGCGGGACAATCTGGACGCACAGTTGCGCGACACTCTGGACACACAGTTGCAGGGTAGACTGGATGCATAGTGGCGGGACACTTTGAATGTACAGTGGAGGGACACTATGGAGGGGAATTGCTGGGACACTCATAATGCACAGTGGAGGGAGACTCTGGATGCACAGTGGAGGGACAATCTGAATGGACATTGGCGGGAAACGCTGGATGCAAATTCACGTGACACTCTGGATGCACAGTGGCTGGGCACTCTGGATGCACAGTTGCGGGACACTATGTATACACAGTGCTGGGATGCTCTGGATGCTCAGTTGTGGGACACTCTGGAGGCACAATTGCAGGACTCTCTGTAAGCACAGTTGCGGAACACTCTGGATGCACAGTGGAGGGTCACTCTGGATGCACAGTGGGGTAACCTCTGGATGCTACGGGGAGGGAGACTAAGGTTGCAAAGTGGGTGGACACTCTAGATGCACATTGGAGTGTCACCCTGGATGCACAGTGGATGGGCACTCTGGATGCACAGTGGCACAACATTCTGGTTGCACCTAGGCGGGACACACTGGATGTATCAGCGGGGGACACTCTGGATGCACAATGGCTGGACAGTCTGTATGGACAGTGGCGGAACACTCTGGATGCACAATTGATGTGCACTCTGGATGAACAGTGCCAGGAATCTCTGGATGCACAGTGGTGGGACACTCTGGATGCAAAGTGCTGGGTCCCACTGTATGCACAGTGGTGGTACACTCTGGATGCACAGAGGCGGGACAGTCTGGATGTACAGTCCAGGACACTCTTGATGCAAAGTGCTGGGACATTCTGGATACACAGTGGCAGGACACTCTGGATGCACAGATGCAGGACACTCTGGATGCACATTGGCTGGACAGTCTGTGTGGACAGTGGCAGGACACTCTGGAAGCACATTTGCTGAGCACTCAGGATGCACAGTGGCAGGGCAATCTGGATGCTCAGTGGTGGGACACTCTGGATGCTCAGTTGCAGGATACACTGGATGCACAGTAGGGGGACACTCTGGATGCCCAGTCACAGGGCACTCTGGGTACAGTTGCGGGACAATCTGGACGCACAGTTGCACGACACTCTGGACACACAGTTGCAGGGTAGACTGGATGCATAGTGGCGGGACACTTTGAATGTACAGTGGAGGGACACTATGGAGGGGAATTGCTGGGACACTCATAATGCACAGTGGAGGGAGACTCTGGATGCACAGTGGAGGGACAATCTGAATGGATATTGGCGGGAAATGCTGGATGCAAATTCACGTGACACTCTGGATGCACAGTGGCTGGGCACTCTGGATGCACAGTGGCTGGACAGTCTGTATGGACAGTGGCAGGACACTCTGGAAGCACAATCGCTGAGCACTCAGGATGCACAGTGGCAGGGCAATCTGGATGCTCAGTAGTGGGACACTCTGGATGCACAGTGGAGGGACAATCTGGAGGCACAATTGCAGGACTCTCTGTAAGCACAGTTGCGGAACACTCTGGATGCACAGTGGAGGGTCACTCTGGATGCACAGTGGGGTAACCTCTGGATGCTACGGCGAGGGAGACTCAGGTTGCAAAGCGGGTGGACACTCTAGATGCACATTGGAGTGTCACCCTGGATGCACAGTGGATGGACACTCTGGATGCACAGTGGCACGACATTCTGGTTGCACATAGGCGGGATACACTGGATGTACAGCGGGGGACACTCTGGATGCAAAGTGCTGTGTCCCACTGTATGCACAGTGGGGGACACTCTTGATGCACAGTGATGGGACTCTCTGGATGCACAGAGGTGGGACATTCTGGATGCACAGTGGTGGGACACTCTGGATACACAGTGGCAGGATGCTCTGGATGCACAGATGCAGGACACTCTGGATGCACAGTGGCTGGACAGTCTGTATGGACAGTGGCAGGACACTCTGGAAGCACAATCGCTTAGCATTCAGGATGCACAGTGGCAGGGCAATCTGGATGCTCAGTGGTGGGACACTCTGGATGCACAATTGTGGGACACTCTGGATGCTCAGTTGCAGGATACACTGGATGCACAGTAGGGGGACACTCTGGATGCCCAGTGACAGGGCACTCTGGGTACAGTCGCGGGACAATCTGGACGCACAGTTGCGCGACACTCTGGACACACAGTTGCAGGGTAGACTGGATGCATTGTGGCGGGACACTTTGAATGTACAGTGGAGGGACACTATGGAGGGGAATTGCTGGGACACTCATAATGCACAGTGGAGGGAGACTCTGCATGCACAGTGGAGGGACAATCTGAATGGACATTGGCGGGAAACGCTGGATGCAAATTCACGTGACACTCTGGATGCACAGTGGCTGGGCACTCTGGATGCACAGTTGCGGGACACTATGTATACACAGTGGTGGGATGCTCTGGATGCTCAGTTGTGGGACACTCTGCAGGCACAATTGCAGGACTCTCTGTAAGCACAGTTGCGGAACACTCTGGATGCACAGTGGAGGGTCACTCTGGATGAACAGTGGTGGGACACTCTGGATGCACATTGCCAGGATACTCTGGCTGTACAGTGGTGGGACACTCTGGATGCACAGTGGTAGGGCATTCTAGATGTACAGTGGTGGGACACTCTGGATGCACAGTGGCAAGACACTCTGGATGCACATTGTTGGGACGCTCTGGATGCACATTCACAGGACTGTGTAAGCACAGTTGCGGAACACTCTGGATGCGCAGTGGAGGGACACTCTGGATGCACATTGGGGTAACCTCTGGATGCTACGGTGAGGGAGACTCTGGTTGCAAGGCGGGTGGACACTCTACATGCACATTGGAGTGTCACCCTGGATGCACAGTGGATGGACACTCTGGATGCACAGTGGCACGACATTCTGGTTGCACATAGGCGGGATACACTGGATGTACAGCGGGGGACAGTCTGGATGCAAAGTGCTGGGTCCCACTGTATGCACAGTGGGGGACACTCTTGATGCACAGTGGTGGGACTCTCTGGATGCACAGTGGTGGGACATTCTGGATGCACAGTGGAGGGACACTCTGGATGCACAGTGGCAGGACGCTCTGGATGCACAGATGCAGGACACTCTGGATGCAAAGTGGCTGGACAGTCTGTATGGACAGTGGCAGGACACTCTGGAAGCACAATCGCTGAGCACGCAGGATGCACAGTGGCAGGGCAATCTGGATGCTCAGTGGTGGGACACTCTGGATGCACAACTGTGGGACACTCTGGATGCTCAGTTGCAGGATACACTGGATGCACAGTAGGGGGACACTCTGGATGCCCAGTCACAGGGCACTCTGGGTACAGTCGCGGGACAATCTGGACGCACAGTTGCGCGACACTCTGGACACACAGTTGCAGGGTAGACTGGATGCATAGTGGCGGGACACTTTGAATGTACAGTGGAGGGACACTATGGAGGGGAATTGCTGGGACACTCATAATGCACAGTGGAGGGAGACTCTGGATGCACAGTGGAGGGACAATCTGAATGGACATTGGCGGGAAACGTTGGATGCAAATTCACGTGACACTCTGGATGCACAGTGGCTGGGCACTCTGGATGCACAGTTGCGGGACACTATGTATACACAGTGGAGGGATGCTCTGGATGCTCAGTTGTGGGAAACTCTGGAGGCACAATTGCAGGACTCTCTGTAAGCACAGTTGCAGAACACTCTGGATGCACAGTGGAGGGTCACTCTGGATGCACAGTGGGGTAACCTCTGGATGCTACGGGGAGGGAGACTCTGGTTGCAAAGTGGGTGGACACTCTAGATGCACATTGGAGTGTCACCCTGGATGCACAGTGGATGGACACTCTGGATGCACAGTGGCACAACATTCTGGTTGCACCTAGGCGGGACACACTGGATGTACAGCGGGGGACACTCTGGATGCACAATGGCTGGACAGTCTGTATGGACAGTGGCGGAACACTCTGGATGCACAATTGATGTGCACTCTGGATGAACAGTGCCAGGAATCTCTGGATGCACAGTGGTGGGACACTCTGGATGCAAAGTGCTGGGTCCCACTGTATGCACAGTGGTGGTACACTCTGGATGCACAGAGGCGGGACAGTCTGGATGTACAGTCCAGGACACTCTTGATGCAAAGTGCTGGGACATTCTGGATACACAGTGGCAGGACACTCTGGATGCACAGATGCAGGACACTCTGGATGCACATTGGCTGGACAGTCTGTGTGGACAGTGGCAGGACACTCTGGAAGCACATTAGCTGAGCACTCAGGATGCACAGTGGCAGGGCAATCTGGATGCTCAGTGGTGGGACACTCTGGATGCTCAGTTGTAGGATACACTGGATGCCCAGTAGGGGCACACTCTGGATGCCCAGTCACAGGGCACTCTGGGTACAGTTGCGGGACAATCTGGACGCACAGTTGCACGACACTCTGGACACACAGTTGCAGGGTAGACTGGATGCATAGTGGCGGGACACTTTGAATGTACAGTGGAGGGACACTATGGAGGGGAATTGCTGGGACACTCATAATGCACAGTGGAGGGAGACTCTGGATGCACAGTGGAGGGACAATCTGAATGGACATTGGCGTGAAATGCTGGATGCAAATTCACGTGACACTCTGGATGCACAGTGGCTGGGCACTCTGGATGCACAGTGGCTGGACAGTCTGTATGGACAGTGGCAGGACACTCTGGAAGCACAATCGCTGAGCACTCAGGATGCACAGTGGCAGGGCAATCTGGATGCTCAGTAGTGGGACACTCTGGATGCACAGTTGTGGGACACTCTGGAGGCACAATTGCAGGACTCTCTGTAAGCACAGTTGCGGAACACTCTGGATGCACAGTGGAGGGTCACTCTGGATGCACAGTGGGGTAACCTCTGGATGCTACGGCGAGGGAGACTCAGGTTGCAAAGCGGGTGGACACTCTAGATGCACATTGGAGTGTCACCCTGGATGCACAGTGGATGGACACTCTGGATGCACAGTAGCACGACATTCTGGTTGCACCTAGGCGGGACACACTGGATGTACAGCGGGGGACACTCTGGATGCACAATGGCTGGACCGCCTGTATGGACAGTGGCGGAACACTCTGGATGCACAATTTATGTGCACTCTGGATGAATAGTGCCTGGAATCTCTGGATGCACAGTGGTGGGACACTCTGGATGCAAAGTGCTGGGTCCCACTGTATGCACAGTGGTAGTACACTCTGGATGCACAGAGGCGGGACAGTCTGGATGTACAGTCCAGGACACTCTTGATGCAATGTGCTGGGACATTCTGGATACACAGTGTCAGGACACTCTGGATGCACAGTGGCTGGACAGTCTGTATGGACAGTGGCAGGACACTCTGGAAGCACAATCGCTGAGCACTCAGGATGCACACTGGCAGGGCAATCTGGATGCTCAGTGGGTGGGACACTCTGAATGCACAGTGGTGGGACACTCTGAATGCCCAGTCACAGGGCACTCTGGGTACAGTCTCGGGACAATCTGGACGCACATTTGTGCGACACTCTGGACACACAGTTGCAGGGTAGACTGGATGCATAGTGGCGGAACACTTTGAATGTACAGTGGAGGGACACTATGGAGGGGAATTGCTAGGACACTCATAATGCACAATGGAGGGAGACTCTGGATGCACAGTGGAGGGACAATCTGAATGGACATTGGCGGGAAATGCTGGATGCAAATTCACGTGACACTCTGTATGGACAGTGGCTGGGCACTCTGGATGCACAGTGGCGGGACACTATGTATACACAGTGGTGGGATGCTCAGGATGCACGGTTGTGGGACACTCTGGAGGCACAATTGCAGGACTCTCTGTAAGCACAGTTGCGGAACACTCTGGATGCACAGTGGAGGGTCACTCTGGATGCACAGTGGGGTAACCTCTGGATGCTACGGGGAGGGAGACTCTGGTTGCAAAGCGGGTGACACTCTGGATGCACATTGGAGTGTCACCCTGGATGCACAGTGGATGGACACTCTGGAGGAAAAGTGGCACGACATTCTGGTTGCACATAGGCAGGAGACACTGGATGCACAGATGCAGGACACTCCAGATGCACAATGGCTGGACAGTCTGTATGGACAGTGGCGGAACACTCTGGATGCACAATTGATGTGCACTCTGGATGAACAGTGCCAGGAATCTCTGGATGCACAGTCGTGGGACACTCTGGATGCCCAGTGGTGGGACAATCTGGACACACAGTTGCAGGATACACTGGAAGCACAGTGGCAGGACACTGTGAATGTACGGTGGAGGGACACTATGGAGGGAAATTGCTGGGACACTCAGGATGCACAGTGGAGGGAGACTCTGGATGCACAGTGGAGGGACAATCTGGATGGACAGTGGCGGGAAACGTTGGATGCAAATGCACGTGACACTCTGAATGCACAGTGGCTGGACACTCTGGTGCACAGTGGCTGGAAACTCTGGATAAACTATGGCGGAACAAACTGGAAAAACAGTGGTTGGACATTCTGAGTTAAGAGCGGGCTCATTCTGGATAAAGTGCGGGTGGACACTCTGAATGCATAGTGGGGGAGACTCTGGTGCACAATGGCTGGACACTCCGGATAAACAGTGGCGGGACACTCTGAATAAACAGTGGTGGGACATTCATCATAAAGAATAGTGTCTCTCTCGATAAAGAGTTGGTGGATTCTCTGGATGCACAGTGGGGGACACTCTTGTTTCACAGTGGTGGGACTCTCTGGATGCACAGTGGTGGGACATTCTGGATGCACAGTGGTGGGACACTCTGGATGCACAGTGGCAGGACGCTCTGGATGCACAGATACAGGACACTCTGGATGCACAGTGGCTGGACAGTCTGTATGGACAGTGGCAGGACACTCTGGAAGCACAATCGCTGAGCACTCAGGATGCACAGTGGCAGGGCAATCTGGATGTTCAGTGGTGGGACACTCTGGATGCACAATTGTGGGACAGTCTGGATGCCCAGTCACAGGGCACTCTGGGTACAGTCGCGGGACAATCTGGACGCACAGTTGCGCGACACTCTGGACACACAGTTGCAGGGTAGACTGGATGCATAGTGGCGGGACACTTTGAATGTACAGTGGAGGGACACTATGGAGGGGAATTGCTGGGACACTCATAATGCACAGTGGAGGGAGACTCTGGATGCACAGTGGAGGGACAATCTGAATGGACATTGGCGGGAAACGCTGGATGCAAATTCACGTGACACTCTGGATGCACAGTGGCTGGGCACTCTGGATGCACAGTTGCGGGACACTATGTATACACAGTGGTGGGATGCTCTGGATGCTCAGTTGTGGGACACTCTGGAGGCACAATTGCAGGACTCTCTGTAAGCACAGTTGCGGAACACTCTGGATGCACAGTGGAGGGTCACTCTGGATGCACAGTGGGGTAACCTCTGGATGCTACGGGGAGGGAGACTAAGGTTGCAAAGTGGGTGGACACTCTAGATGCACATTGGAGTGTCACCCTGGATGCACAGTGGATGGGCACTCTGGATGCACAGTGGCACAACATTCTGGTTGCACCTAGGCGGGACACACTGGATGTATCAGCGGGGGACACTCTGGATGCACAATGGCTGGACAGTCTGTATGGACAGTGGCGGAACACTCTGGATGCACAATTGATGTGCACTCTGGATGAACAGTGCCAGGAATCTCTGGATGCACAGTGGTGGGACACTCTGGATGCAAAGTGCTGGGTCCCACTGTATGCACAGTGGTGGTACACTCTGGATGCTCAGAAGCGGGACAGTCTGGATGTACAGTCCAGGACACTCTTGATGCAAAGTGCTGGGACATTCCGGATACACAGTGGCAGGACACTCTGGATGCACAGATGCAGGACACTCTGGATGCACAATGGCTGGACAGTCTGTATGGACAGTGGCGGAACACTCTGGATGCACAATTGATGTGCACTCTGGATGAACAGTGCCAGGAACCTCTGGATGCACAGTGGTGGGACACTCTGGATGCAAAGTGCTGCGTCCCACTGTATGCACAGTGGTGGTACACTCTGGATGCACAGAGGCGGGACAGTCTGGATGTACAGTCCAGGACACTCTTGATGCAAAGTGCTGGGACATTCTGGATACACAGTGGCAGGACACTCTGGATGCACAGATGCAGGACACTCTGGATGCACTTTGGCTGGACAGTCTGTGTGGACAGTGGGTGGGACACTCTGGAAGCACATTTGCTGAGCACTCAGGATGCACAGTGGCAGGGCAATCTGGATGCTCAGTGGTGGGACACTCTGGATGCTCAGTTGCAGGATACACTGGATGCACAGTAGGGGGACACTCTGGATGCCCAGTCACAGGGCACTCTGGGTACAGTCGCGGGACAATCTGGACGCACAGTTGCGCGACACTCTGGACACACAGTTGCAGGGTAGACTGGATGCATAGTGGCGGGACACTTTGAATGTACAGTGGAGGGACACTATGGAGGGGAATTGCTGGGACACTCATAATGCACAGTGGATGGAAACTCTGGATGCAAAGTGGAGGGACAATCTGAATGGACATTGGCGGGAAACGCTGGATGCAAATTCACGTGACACTCTGGATGCACAGTGGCTGGGCACTCTGGATGCACAGTGGCTGGACAGTCTGTATGGACAGTGGCAGGACACTCTGGAAGCACAATTGCTGAGCACTCAGGATGCACAGTGGCAGGGCAATCTGGATGCTCAGTAGTGGGACACTCTGGGTGCACAGTTGTGGGACACTCTGGAGGCACAATTGCAGGACTCTCTGTAAGCACAGTTGCGGAACACTCTGGATGCACAGTGGAGGGTCACTTTGGATGCACAGTGGGGTAACCTCTGGATGCTACGGCGAGGGAGACTCTGGTTGCAAAGCGGGCGGACACTCTAGATGCACATTGGAGTGTCACCCTGGATGCACAGTGGATGGACACTCTGGATGCACAGTGGCACAACATTCTGGTTGCACCTAGGCGGGACACACTGGATGTACAGCGGGGGACACTCTGGATGCACAATGGCTGGACCGTCTGTATGGAAATTGGCAGAACACTCTGGATGCACAATTGATGTGCACTCTGGATGAACAGTGCCAGGAATCTCTGGATGCACAGTGGTGGGACACTCTGGATGCAAAGTGCTGGTTCCCTCTGTATGCACAGTGGTGGTACACTCTGGATGCACAGAGGCGGGACAGTCTGGATGTACAGTCCAGGACACTCTTGATGCAATGTGCTGGGACATTCTGGATACACAGTGGCAGGACACTCTGGATGCACAGATGCAGGACACTCTGGATGCACAGTGGCTCACCAGTCTGTATGGACAGTGGCAGGACACTCTGGAAGCACATTCGCTGAGCACTCAGGATGCACAGTGGCAGGGCAATCTGGATGCTCAGTGGTGGGACACTCTGGATGCACAGTGGTGGGACACTCTGGATGCTCAGTTTGTGGATACACTGGATGCACAGTAGGGGGACACTCTGGATGCCCAGTCACAGGGCACTCTTGGTACAGTCGCGGGACAATCTGGACGCACAGTTGCACGACACTCTGGACACACAGTTGCAGGTTAGACTGGATGCATAGTGGCGGAACACTTTGAATGTACAGTGGAGGGACACTATGGAGGGGAATTGCTGGGACACTCATAATGCACAGTGGATGGAAACTCTGGATGCAAAGTGGAGGGACAATCTGAATGGACATTGGCGGGAAACGCTGGATGCAAATTCACGTGACACTCTGGATGCACAGTGGCTGGGCACTCTGGATGCACAGTGGCTGGACAGTCTGTATGGACAGTGGCAGGACACTCTGGAAGCACAATTGCTGAGCACTCAGGATGCACAGTGGCAGGGCAATCTGGATGCTCAGTAGTGGGACACTCTGGGTGCATAGTTGTGGGACACTCTGGAGGCACAATTGCAGGACTCCCTGTAAGCACAGTTGCGGAACACTCTGGATGCACAGTGGAGGGTCACTTTGGATGCACAGTGGGGTAACCTCTGGATGCTACGGCGAGGGAGACTCTGGTTGCAAAGCGGGCGGACACTCTAGATGCACATTGGAGTGTCACCCTGGATGCACAGTGGATGGACACTCTGGATGCACAGTGGCACAACATTCTGGTTGCACCTAGGCGGGACACACTGGATGTACAGCGGGGGACGCTCTGGATGCACAATGGCTGGACCGTCTGTATGGAAATTGGCAGAACACTCTGGATGCACAATTGATGTGCACTCTGGATGAACAGTGCCAGGAATCTCTGGATGCACAGTGGTGGGACACTCTGGATGCAAAGTGCTGGTTCCCTCTGTATGCACAGTGGTGGTACACTCTGGATGCACAGAGGCGGGACAGTCTGGATGTACAGTCCAGGACACTCTTGATGCAATGTGCTGGGACATTCTGGATACACAGTGGCAGGACACTCTGGATGCACAGATGCAGGACACTCTGGATGCACAGTGGCTCACCAGTCTGTATGGACAGTGGCAGGACACTCTGGAAGCACATTCGCTGAGCACTCAGGATGCACAGTGGCAGGGCAATCTGGATGCTCAGTGGTGGGACACTCTGGATGCACAGTGGTGGGACACTCTGGATGCTCAGTTTGTGGATACACTGGATGCACAGTAGGGGGACACTCTGGATGCCCAGTCACAGGGCACTCTTGGTACAGTCGCGGGACAATCTGGACGCACAGTTGCACGACACTCTGGACACACAGTTGCAGGTTAGACTGGATGCATAGTGGCGGAACACTTTGAATGTACAGTGGAGGGACACTATGGAGGGGAATTGCTGGGACACTCATAATGCACAGTGGAGGGAGACACTGGATGCACAGTGGAGGGACAATCTGAATGGACATTGGCGGGAAACGCTGGATGCAAATTCACGTGACACTATGGATGCACAGTGGCTGGGCACTCTGCATGCACAGTGGCTGGACATCTGTATGGACAGTGGTGTGACACTCTGGAAGCACAATCGCTGAGCACTCAGGATGCACAGTGGCAGGGCAATCTGGATGCTCAGTGGTGGGACACTCTGGATGTACAGTTGTGGGACACTCTGGAGGCACAATTGCAGGACTCTCTGTAAGCACAGTTGCGGAACACTCTGGATGCACAGTGGAGGGTCACTCTGGATGCACAGTGGGGTAACCTCTGGATGCTACGGGGAGGGAGACTCTGGTTGCAAAGTGGGTGGACACTCTAGATGCACATTGGAGTGTCACCCTGGATGCACAGTGGATGGACACTCTGGATGCACAGTGGCACGACATTCTGGTTGCACCAAGGCGGGACACACTGGATGTACAGCGGGGGACACTCTGGATGCACAATGGCTGGACAGTCTGTATGGATAGTGGCGGAACACTCTGGATGCACAATTGATGTGCACTCTGGATGAACACTGCCAGGAATCTCTGGATGCACAGTGGTGGGACACTCTGGATGCAAAGTGCTGGGTCTCACTGTATGCACAGTGGTGGTACACTCTGGATGCACAGAGGCGGGACAGTCTGGATGTACAGTCCAGGACACTCTTGATGCAATGTGCTGGGACATTCTGGATACACAGTGGCAGGACACTCTGGATGCACAGATGCAGGACACTCTGGATGCACATTGGCTGGACAGTCTGTATGGACAGTGGCAGGACACTCTGGAAGTACAATCGCTGAGCACTCAGGATGCACAGTGGCAGGGCAATCTGGATGCTCAGTGGTGGGACACTCTGGATGCACAGTGGTGGGACACTCTGGATGCTCAGTTGCAGGATACACTGGATGCACAGTAGGGGGACACTCTTGATGCCCAGTCACAGGGCACTCTTGGTACAGTCGCGGGACAATCTGGACGCACAGTTGCGCGACACTCTGGACACACAGTTGCAGGGTAGACTGGATGCATAGTGGCGGGACACTTTGAATGTACAGTGGAGGGACACTATGGAGGGGAATTGCTGGGACACTCATAATGCACACTGGAGGGAGACTCTGGATGCACAGTGGAGGGACAATCTGAATGGACATTGGCGGGAAATGCTGGATGCAAATTCACATGACACTCTGGATGCACAGTGGCTGGGCACTCTGGATGCACAGTTGCGGGACACTATGTATACACAGTGGTGGGATGCTCTGGATGCACAGTTGTGGGACACTCTGGAGGCACAATTGCAGGACTCTCTGTAAGCACAGTTGCGGAACACTCTGGATGCACAGTGGAGGGTCACTCTGGATGCACAGTGGGGTAACCTCTGGATGCTATGGGGAGGGAGACTCTGGTTGCAAAGCAGGTGGACACTCAGGATGCACATTGGAGTGTCACCCTGGATGCACAGTGGATGGACACTCTGGAGGAAAAGTGGCACTACATTCTGGTTGCACATAGGCAGGAGACACTGGATGCACAGATGCAGGACACTCCAGATGCACAATGGCTGGACAGTCTGTATGGACAGTGGCGGAACACTCTGGATGCACAATTGATGTGCACTCTGGATGAACAGTGCCAGGAATCTCTGGATGCACAGTCGTGGGACACTCTGGATGCACAGTGGTGGGACACTCTGGACACACAGTTGCAGGATACACTGGAAGCACAGTGGCAGGACACTGTGAATGTACGGTGGAGAGACACTATGGAGGGAAATTGCTGGGACACTCAGGATGCACAGTGGAGGGAGACTCTGGATGCACAGTGGAGGGACAATCTGGATGGACAGTGGCGGGAAACGCTGGATGCAAATGCACGTGACACTCTGAATGCACAGTGGCTGGACACTCTGGTGCACAGTGGCTGGAAACTCTGGATAAACTATGGCGGAACACACTGGAAAAACAGTGGTTGGACATTCTGAGTTAAGAGCGGGCTCATTCTGGATAAAGTGTGGGTGGACACTCTGAATGCACAGTGGGGGAGACTCTGGTGCACAATGGCTGGACAATCCGGATAAACAGTGGTGGGACACTCTGAATAAACAGTGGTGGGACATTCTTCATAAAGAACAGTGTCTCTCTCGATAAAGAGTTGGTGGATTCTCTGGATGCACAGTGGGGGATACTCTTGATGCACAGTGGTGGGACTCTCTGGATGCACAGTGGTGGGACACTCTGGATGCACAGTGGCAAGACACTCTGGATACACATTGTCTGGACACTCTGGATGCACCGTATTGGGACACTCTGGATGAACAGTGGTGCGACACACGGAATTCACATTGGCAGGACACTCTGGATGTACAGTGGCGGGACACTCTGAATGCACCGTGGCAATACACACTGGATGCAATGCGTCAGGACATTCTGGAAGCACTGTGGTGGGACACTCTGGATGAACAGTGTTGGGAAACACTGAATGCACATTGCCAGGGCACTCTGGATGTACAGTGGCGGGTCACTCTGGATGCACAGTGGCAAGACACGCTGGATGCACTCTGTCGGGGCACTCTGGATGCACTGTGGTGGGACAATCTGGATGCACAGTCGTGGGACACTCTGGATGTAAAGTTGCATGACACTCTGGACACACAGTTGCAGGATACACTGGATGCACAGTGGTGGGATACTGTGCATGCATGTTGGAGGGACAATCTGGATGGACCGTGCCGGGAAATGCTGGATGCAAATTCACATGACGCTCTGGATGCGCAGTGGCTTGACACTGGATAAACCGTGGCAGGACACTCTGGATAAACAGTAGTGGGTCATTCTGTGTAAAGAGTGGGGTCACTCTGGTTAAAGTGTGGGTGGACACTCTGAATGCACAGTGGGGAACAATCTGGATAAACAGTGGTGGGACATTCTGATTAAAGAGTGGGGTCTCTCTCGATAAAGATTTGGTGGACACTCTGGATGCACAGTGGTGGGACATTCTGGATGTACAGTGGTGGGACACTCTGGATGCACAGTGGCAAGACATTCTGGATGCACATTGTCATGACAGTCTGGATGCACAGTGGCGGGACACTCTGGATGAACATTGGTGGGACACACTGAATGCACATTGCCGGGACGCTCTGGATGTACCGTGGCGGGACACTCTGGATTCGCAGTGGCAAAATACGCTGGATGCACTGTGGTGGCACACTCTGGATGCACAGTGGAGGGACACTCTGAATGCACATTGGAGGGACACTCTGGGTGCACAGTGGCGGGACTCTCTGGATGCACAGTGGCAAGACACTCTGGATGCACTGTGTTGGGGAATTCTGTATGCATTTTGGCGGGACACTCTGGATGCAGAGTTGCGGGACACTCTGGATGCACAGTTGCGCGACACTCTGGACACACAGTTGCAGGATACACTGGATGCACAGTGGCTGGACACTGTGAATGCATGATGGAGTGACACTCCGGCGGGAAATTGGTAGGACAATCTGGATGCACAGTGGAAGGAGACTCTGGATGCACAGTGGAGGGACAATCTGGATGGACGGTGGTGGGAAAAGCTGCATACAAATTTACGTGACACTCTGGATGCACAGTGGCTGGACAATCTGGTGCACAGTGGCTGGACACTCTAGATAAACCATGGTGGGACACCCTGGAAAAACAGTGGTAGGACATCCTGAGTAAAGAGTGGGGTCACTCTGGAGCAAGTGTTGGTGGACACTCTGGATGCACAGTGGGGTACACTCTGGATAAACAGTGGCGGAACACTCTGGATAAACAGTGGTGGGACATTCTGGATAAAGAGTGGGTTCTCTCTCGATGAAGAGTTGGTGGACACACTGGATGCACAGTGGGGGACACTCTGGATGCAGAGTGTTGGTACACGCTGGATGAACAGTGGTGGGACATTCTGGATGTACAGTGGTGGGACACTCTGGATGCACAGTCTCAAGACACTCTGGATGCACATTGTGGGGACACTCTGGATGCACAGTGGTGGGACACTCTGGATGAACAGTGGTAGCACACACTGCAATGCACATTGCCAGGACACTCTGGATGTACAGTGGCGGTACACTCTGGCTGCACAGTGGCAAGACACGCTGGATGCACTCTGTCAGGGCATTCTGGATGCTCAGTGCCGGGACACTCTGGATGCACAGTGGCGGGACACTCTGGATAAACAGTGGTGGTACACTCTGGATAAACAGATATGGGACATACGGGCTAAAGTGTGTGGGTACACTCTGGATAAAAAGTGGTGGGGCACTCTGGGTGCAAAGTGGAGGGAGAATCTGGATGCACGGTGGAGGGGTAATCTGGATGCAAAGTGAGGGACACTGTGGATGCACAGTTGCGCAACACTCTGGACACACAGTTGCAGGATACACTGGATGCACAGTGGCGGGACATTGTGAAAGCACGGTGGAGAGACACTATGGAGGGAAATTGGTGGGGCACTCTGGATGCACAGTGGAGGGAGACTCTGGATGCACAGTGGAGCGACAATCTGGATGGACAGTGGCGGGAAACGCTGCATGCAAATTCACGTGATAATCTGGATGCACAGTAGCTGGACACTCTGGTGCACCCTGGCTGGACACTCTGGATAAACATGGTGGGACATTCTGAATAAACAGAAGTGGGACATTTTGAGGAAATAGTGGGGTCACTCTCGATTAAGTGTGGTTGTACACTCTGGATGCACAGTGGGGGACACGCGGGATAAACAGTGGCGGAACACTCTGGATAAACAGTGGTGGGACATTCTGGTTAAAGAGTGGGGTCTCTCTCGATTAAGAGTTGGTGGACACTCTGGATGCACAGTGGGAGACACTCTGGATGCACAGTGGCAAGACACACTGGATGCACATTGTCGGGACAATCTGGATGCACAGTGGAGGGACACTCTGGATGAACATTGGTGGGACACACTGAATGCACATTGCCAGGTCACGCTGGATGTACAGTGGCGGGACACTCTGGATGCAAAGTGGCAAGATACGCTGGATGCACTTCGTTGGGACACTCTGGATGCACTGTGGTGGGACATTCTGGATGCACAGTGGCGGGACACTCTGAATACATTTTGCCAGGACACTCTGGTTGTACAGTGGTAGGACACTCTGGGTGCACAGTGGTGGGACACTCTGGATGCACAGTGGCAAGACACGCTGGATGCACTGAGTCGGGGCACACTGGATGCAAAGTGGCGGGACACTCTGGATGCACAGTCACAGGACACTCTGGATGCACAGTTGCATGACATTCTGGACACACATTTGCAGGATACACTGGATGCACAGTGCTGGACACTTTTAATGCATGATGTAGTGACAATCCGGAGGGAAATTGGAAGGACACTCTGGATGCACAGTGGATGGAGACTCTGGATGCACAGTGGAGGGACAATCTGGATGGACAGTGGCGGGAAATGCTGGATGCAAATTCACGTGACACTCTGGATGCACAGTGGCTAGATACTCTGGTGCACAGTGGCTGGACACACTGGATAAACCGTGGCGGGACACTCTGGATAAACAGTGGTGGGACATTCTGAGTAAAGAGTGGGGTCACTCTGGATAAAGTGTTGGTGGACACGCTGGATGCACTGTGGGGGACCCTCTGGATAAACAGTGGTGGTACACTCTGGATGCACAGTGGTGGGACACTCTGGATGAACGGTGGTGGGACACACTGAATGCACATTTCCATCACACTCTGGATGTACAGTGGCGGGACACTCTGGATACAAAGTGGCAAGACATGCTGGATGCACTTTGTTGAGACACTCTGGATGCACCGTGGTAGGACACTCTGGATGCACAGTGGATGGAGACTCTGGATGCACAGTGGAGGGACAATCTGGATGGACAGTGGCGGGAAATGCTGAATGCAAATTCACGTGACACTCTGGATGCACAGTGGCTGGACACTCTGGATAAACCGTGGTGGGATACTCTGGATGCACAGTGGTGGGACACTCTGGATGAATATTGGTGAGACACACAGAATGCACATTGCCAGGACACTCTGGATGTACAGTGGCGGGAGACTCTGGATGCAAAGTGGCAAGACACACTGGATGCACTGTGTCACGACATTCTGGATGCACTGTGGCGGGACACTCTGGATGAACAGTGGTGGGACACACTGGATAAACAGTGGTGGGACATTCTGGAGAAAGAGTGGGGTCTCTCTCGATAAAGAGTTGGTGGACATACTGGATTCACAGTGGGGGACACTCTGGATAAACCGTGGCGGGACACCCTGGGTAAACAGTGGTGGGTCATCCTGAGTAAAGAGTGGGGTCACTCTGGAGCAAGTGTTGGTGGACACTCTGGATGCACAGTGGGGTACACACTGGATAAACAGTGGCGGGACACTCTGGATAAACAGTGGTGGGACATTCTGGATAAAGAGTGGGGTTTCTCTCGATAAAGAGTTGGTGGACACACTGGATGCACAGTGGGGGACACTCTGGATGCACAGTGGTGGGACACTCTGGATGCACAGTGGTGGGACATTCTGGATGTACAGTGGTGGGACATTCTGGATGTACAGTGGTGGGACACTCTGGATGCACAGTGGCAAGACACTCTGGATACGCATTGTCCGGACACTCTGGATGCACCGTATTGGGACACTCTGGATGAACAGTGGTGGGACACATGGAATTCACATTGCCAGTTCACTCTGGATGTACAGTGGCGGGACACTATGAATGCACAGTGGCAATACACGCTGGATGCAATGCGTCGGGACACTCTGGATGCACTGTGGTGGGGCACTCTGGATGAAGAGTGTTGGGAAACACTGAATGCACAGTGGAGGGACACTCTGGATGAACATTGGTGGGACACACTGAATGCACATTGCCAGGTCACGCTGGATGTACAGTGGCGGGACACTCTGGATGCACAGTGGCAAGATACGCTGGATGCACTTTGTTGGGACACTCTGGATGCACTATGGTGGGACATTCTGAATGCACAGTAGCGGGACACTCTGAATGCACTTTGCCAGGACACTCTGGTTGTACAGTGCTGGGACACTCAGGGTGCACAGTGCTGGGACACTCTGGATGCACAGTGGCAAGACATGCTGGATGCACTGAGTCAGGGTACGCTGGATGCAAAGTGGTGGGACACTCTGGATGCACAGTTGTGTGACACTCTGGACACACAGTTGCAGGATACATTGGATGCACAGTGGTGGGACACTGTGCATGCATGGTGGAGGGACAATCTGGATGGACCGTGGCGGGAAAAGCTGGATGCAAATTCACATGACGCTCTGGATGCACAGTGGCTTGACACTCTGGATAAACCGTGGCAGGACACTCTGGATAAAAAGAAGTTGGACATTCTGTGTAAAGAGTGGGGTCACTCTGGTTAAAGTGTGAGTGGACACTCTGGATGCACAGTGGGGAACAATCTGGATAAACAGTGGTGGGACATTCTGATTAAAGAGTGCGGACTCTCTCGATAAAGATTTGGTAGACACTCTGGATGCACAGTGGGGGACATTCTGGATGTACAGTGGTGGGACACTCTGGATGCACAGTGGCGGGACACTCTGGATGCACATTGTTGGGACAGTCTGGATGCACAGTGGCGGGACACTCTGGATGAACATTGGTGGGACACACTGAATGCACATTGCTGGGACACTCTGGATGCACAGTGGGGAACAATCTGGATAAACAGTGGTGGGACATTCTGATTAAAGAGTGGGGTCTCTCTCGATAAAGATTTGGTGGACACTCTGGATGCACAGTGGGGGATACTCTGTATGCAAAGTGGTGGGACACTCTGGATGTACAGTGGTGGGACTCTCTGGATGCACAGTGGCGGGACACTCTGGATGCACATTGTTGGGACAGTCTGGATGCACAGTGGCGGGACACTCTGGATGAACATTGGTGGGACACACTGAATACACATTGGTGGGACACTCTGGATGTACAGTGGTGGGACACTCTGGATGTCCAGTGGCAAAATACGCTGGATGCACTGTGTCGGGACACTCTGGATGCACTGTGGTGGCACACTCTGGATGCACAGTGGAGGCACACTCTGAATGCACACTGGAGGGACACTCTGGGTGCACAGTGGCGGGACTCTCTGGATGCACAGTGGCAAGACACGCTGGATGCACTGCGTTGGGGAATTCTGTATGCATTTTGGCGGGACACTCTGGATGCAGAGTCGCGGGACACTCTGGATGCGCAGTTGCGCGACACTCTGGACACACAGTTGCGGGATACACTGGATGCACAGTGGCTGGACACTGTGAATGCATGATGGAGTGACACTCCGGCGAGAAATTGGTAGGACAATCTGGATGCACAGTGGAGGGAGACTCTGGATTCCACAGTGGAGGGACAATCTGGATGGACGGTGGTGGGAAAAGCTGGATGCAAATTTACGTGACACTCTGGATGCACAGTGGGTGGACAATCTGGTGTACAGTGGCTGGACACTCTGGATAAAATGTGGCGGGACACCCTGGATAAACAGTGGTGGGACATCCTGAGTAAAGAGTGGGGTCACTCTGGAGCAAGTGTTGGTGGACACTCTGGATGCACAGTGGGGTACACTCTGGATAAACAGTGGCGGGATACTCTGGATAAACAGTGGTGGGACATTCTGGATAAAGAGTGGGGTCTCTCTCAATAAAGAGTTGGTGGACACACTGGATGCAGAGTGGGGGACACTCTGGATGCACAGTGGTGGGACACTCTGGATGCACAGTGGTGGGACATTCTGGATGAACAGTGGTGGGACACTCTGGATGCACAGTCTCAAGACACTCTGGATGCACATTGTCGGGACACTCTGGATGCACAGTGGTGGGACACTCTGGATGAACAGTGGTGGCACACACTGAATGCACATTGCCAGGACACTCTGGATGTACAGTGGTGGTACAGTCTGGCTGCACAGTGGCAAGACACTCTGGATGCACAGTGGAGGGACTCTCTGAATGCACAATGCCAGGACAGTCTGGATGTACAGTTGCGGGACACTCTGGTTCTCTGGTTGTACATTTTAGGGACACTCTGGGTGCACAGTGGTGGGACACTCTGGATGAACAGTGGTGGTACACTCTGGATAAACAGATATGGGACATACGGGCTAAAGTGTGTGGGTACACTCTGGATAAAGAGTGGTGGGGCACTCTGGGTGCAAAGTGGAGGGAGAATCTGGATGCACGGTGGAGGGGTAATCTGGATGCAAAGTGGAGGGACAGTATGAATGCTCAGTGGCGGGACACTCTTGATGCACAGTGGGGGGCACTCTGGATGGACAGTGGTGGGACACTCTGGATGCAAAGCGGTGGGACATTCTGGATGCACATTGCCTGGACACTCTGGATGCACTGTGTTGGGACACTCTGGATGCATTGTGGCGGGCCACTCTGAATGCACATTGCCAGGAAACTCTGGATGTACAGTGGCGGGATACTCTGGATGCACAGTGGCAAGACACGCTGGATGCACTGTGTTGGTACACTCTGGATGCACTGCGGTGGGACAGTCTGAATGCAGAGTCGTGGGACACTCTGGATGCACAGTTGCGTGACACTCTGGACACACAGTTGCAAGATACACTGGATGCACAGTGGCGGGACATAGTGAATGCACGGTGGAGAGACACTATGGAGGGAAATTGGTGGGGCACTCTTGATGCACAGTGGAGGGAGACTCTGGATGCACAGTGGAGGGACAATCTGGATGGACAGTGGCGGGAAACACTGCATGCAAATTCACGTGACACTCTGGATGCACAGTAGCTGGACACTCTGGTGCACCCTGGCTGGACACTCTGGATAAACATGGTGGGACATTCTGAATAAACAGAAGTGGGACATTTTGAGGAAATAGTGGGGTCACTCTCGATTAAGTGTGGGTGTACACTCTGGATGCACAGTGGGGGACACGCGGGATAAACAGTGTTGGGACATTCTGGTTAAAGAGTGGGGTCTCTCTCGATTAAGAGTTGGTGGACACTCTGGATGCACAGTGGGGGACACTCTGGATGCACAGTGGCAAGACACTCTGGATGCACATTGTCGGGACAATCTGGATGCACAGTGGAGGGACACTCTGGATGAACATTGTTGGGACACACTGAATGCACATTGCCAGATCACGGTGGATGTACAGTGGCGGAACATTCTGGATGCACAGTGGCAGGATACTCTGAATGCACTTTGCCAGGACACTCTGGTTGTACAGTGGTGGGACACTCTGGGTGCACAGTGGTGGGACACTCTGGATGCACAGTGGCAAGACACGCTGGATGCACTGAGTCGGGGCACGCTGGATGCAAAGTGGCGGGACACTCTGGATGCACAGTCACGGGACACTCTGGATGCACTTTGCACGACACTGTGGACACACAGTTGCTGGATACACTGGATGCACAGTGGCTGGACACTTTTAATGCATGATGTAGTGACAATCTGGAGTGAAATTGGAAGGACACTCTGGATGCACAGTGGATGGAGACTCTGGATGCACAGTGGAGGGAAAATCTGGATGGACAGTGGCGGGAAATGCTGGATGCAAATTCACATGACACTCTGGATGCACTGTGGCAGGACACTCTGGATGCACAGTCGTGGGACACACTGGACGCACAGTTGCGTGACACTCTGGACACACAGTTGCAGGATACATTGATGCACAGTGGCGGGACACTGTGACTGCACGGTGGAGGGACACTCCAGAGGGAAATTGGTAGGACACTCTGGATGCACAGTGGAGGGAGACTCTGGATGCTCAGTGGAGGGTCAATCTGGATGGACAGTGGCGGGAAACACTGAATGCAAATTCACGTGACACTCTGGTGCACCGTGGCTGGACACTCTCGATAAACCGTGGTGGGACCCTCTGGATAAACAGTAGTGGGACATTGTGAATAAATAGTGGGGTCACTCTGGATAAAGTGTGGGTGGACACTCTGTATGCACAGTGGGGCCACGCTGCATAAACAGTGGTGGGACATTCTGGTTAAAGCGTGGGGTCTCTCTCGATAAAGAGTTCGTGGACACTCCGGATGCACAGTGGGGGAGACTCTGGGTGCACAGTGGTGGGAGACTCTCGATGCACAGTGGTGGGACATTCTGGATGTACAGTGGTGGGACACTCTGGATGCACAGTGGCAAGACACTCTGGATGCACATTGTCGGGACACTCTGGATGCACAATGGAGGGACACTCTGGATGAACGTTGGTGGGACACACTGAATGCACATTGCCAGGACACTTTGGATGTACAGTGGTGGGACACTCTGGATGCACAGTTGCGCGACACTCTGGACGCACAGTAGCAGGATACACTGGATGCACATTGGTTGGACACTCTGAAATTGGAGGGAAATTGGTGGGACACTCTGGATGCACACTGGAGGGACAATCTGGATGCACAGTGGAGGGACAATCTGGATGGACAGTGGCGGAAAAAGCTGTATGCAAATTCACTCTGGATGCATAGTTTTGGACACTCTGAATAACCTGGCGGGAGACTCTGGATAAACAGTGGTGGGACATTCTGGATAAAGAGTGGGGTCTCTCTCGATAAAGAGTTGGTGGACACTCTGGATGCACAGTGGGGGACACTCTGGATGCACAGTGGATGGACACTCTGATTGCACATTGGTGGGACATTTTGGATGAACAGTGGTGGGACACTCTGGATGCACAGTGGCAAGACACGCTGGATGCACTGTGTTGGGACACTATGGATTCACTGTGGCGGGTCACTGTGGATGCACAGTGGCAGGACACTCTGAATGCACATTGCCAGGACACTCTGGATGTACAATGGCATGAAATTCTGGATGCACAATTATGGGACACTCTGGATGTACAGTAGGGGGCACACTTGATGCAAAGTAGTGGGTCACTCTATATGCAGAGTGGTGGGACACTCCGGATGCACAGAGGCTGGACAATCTGTATGGAGAGAGGCAGGACACTCTGGATGCACAGTCGCTTAGCACTCTGGATGCACAGTGCCAGGACACGCTGGATGCACAGTGGCGGGACACTCTGGATGCACAATTGCTGTGCACTCTGGATGCACAGTTGCGGGACACTGGACGCACAGTTGCAGGATACAGAGGTTGCACAGTGGCGGGGGTCTCTGAATGCACGGTGGAGAGACAGTCTGGAGGGAAATTTGTGGGACACGCTGAATGCACAGTGGAGGGATGCACTGGATGCACAGTGGCGGGACACTCTGGATAAACAGTGGTGGGACACACTGTATAAAGAGTGGTGGGACATGCATGATAAAGAGTGGGGTCACTATTGATAAAGTGTTCGTGGACACTCTGGATGCACAGTGGGGTACACTCTGGTGCACAGTGGCTGGACACTCTGGATAAACAGTGGCGGGACACTCTGGATAAACAGTGGTGGGACATTCTAGATAAAGTGTGGGGTCACTCTCTATAAAGAGTTGGTGGACACACTGGATGCACAGTGGGGGACATTCTGGATGCAAATTGGTGGGACATTCTGGTTGTACAGTGGTGGGACCCTCTGGATGCACAGTGGCAAGACACTCTGGACGCACAGTGTCGGGGCACTCTGGATGCACAGTGGCAATACACGCTGGATGCACTGTGTCAGAACACTATGAGTGCACTGTGGTGGGACACTGTGGATGCACAGTGGTGGAACACTCTGAATGCACATTGCCAGGGCACTCTGGATGTACAGTGGCGGGACAGGCTGTATGTACAGTGGCGGGACACTCTGGATGCACATCGGAGGGACACTCTGGGTGCACAGTGGTGGGACACTCTGGATAAACAGTAGCAGTACATTCTGGGTAAACAGTTATGGGACATACTGGCTACAGAGTGAGGGACACTCTGGGGTGCAAGGTGGAGGGAGAATCTGGATGCACGGTGGAGGGGCATTCTGGATGCAATGTGGAGGAACACTGTGGATGTACAGTGGCGAGACTCTCTGGATGTACAGTGGCGTGACACTCTGGATGCACAGTGGCAGGACACTCTGGATGCACAGTGGCGGGACACTCTTGATGCACAGTTGAGGGACACTCTGGATGCACAGTGGGAGAAATCTCTGGATGCAGTGTGGATGGACACTCTGGATGCACAGTGGAGGGTCACTCTGGATACACAATGGCAGGACACTATGGATGCACAGTGGTGGGACACTCTGGATGCATAGTGGATGGATACTCTGTATGCAGAGTGAGGGAAAACTCTGGATGCAATGTTGAGGAAGACACTGGTTGCAAAGCTGATGGACACTCAGAATGCACAGTGGAGGGTCCCTCTGGTTGCAGAGTGGCGGGACTCTCTGCATAAACAGTGGCGGTACACTCTGGATAAAAAATTGCGAGACTTTCTGGATAAAGAGTGGGGGGACACTCTGGATGCACAGTGGGGGAAAATCAGGATGCACAGTGGTGGGACACTCTGGATGTACAGTGGTGGGAACTCTGGATGCACAGTGGAGGGACACTGTGGATGCACAGTGGGGGGAGGTCACGCTGGATGTACAGTCGCGGGAGCCTCTGGATGCATGGTGGAAGGACACTCTGGATGCACAGTGGCAGGACACTCTGGATGCACAGTCGCTGGACTCTCTGGATGCCCAATTGTGCTACACTCTTGATACACAGTGGAGGGACCCTTTGGATGCACAGCGGCTGGACACAATGGAGGCACAGTGGCTGGGCACTCTGTATGCACAGTTGTGGGACACTCTGGATGCACAGTTGTGGGACACAATGGATGCAAAGTGGAGAGAGACTCTGGATGCAAAGTGGATGGACACTCTCGATGCACAGTGGAGGATCACTCTGGATGCAGAGTGGTGGGACACTATGGATGCACAGTGGTGGGACACTCTGGAAGCAATGCAGATGGACACTCTGGATGCACAGTGGAGCGGGACTCTGGATGCATAGTAGTGGGACACTCTGGAGGCACCACAGTGGGACACTCTGGATGCACAGTGGCAGGGCACTCTGGATGCACAGTTGCAGGACACTCTGGATGGAAATTTTGGGGACACTCTGAGTGCACAGTGGGGGACATTATGAATGCACCGTGATGGGATACTCTGGATGTGCAGTGGAAGGACACTCTGGATGCACAGTGGCAGGACTCTCTGGATGCATAGTTGCAGAACACTCTGGATGCACATTGGAGAGACACTCTGGATGCACAGATGCAGGACATTCTGGATGCACAGTGGTGGGAGACTCTGGATGCACAGTGGTGGGACACACTGGATGCAAAGTGGAGCGAGACTCTGGATGCAAAGCGGATGGACACTCTTGATGCACAGTGGAGGGTCACTCTGGAAGCAATGCGGATAGACAGTCTGGATGCACAGTGGAGGGGCACTCTGGATGCATAGTGGTGGGACACTCTGGAGGCACCGCAGTGGGACATGCTGGATGCACAGTGGCAGGGCACTCTGGATGCAAATTTTGGGGACACTCTGAGTGCACAGTGGGGGACATTATGAATGCACAGTGGTGAGATACTCTGAATGTGCAGTGGAAGGACACTCTGGATGCACAGTGTCTGGACTCTCTGGATGCATAGTTGCAGAACACTCTGGATGCACATTGGAGAGACACTCTGGATGCACAGATGCAGGACATTCTGGATGCACAGTGGTGGGACACTCTGGATGTAAAGTGGTGGGACACTCTGGATGGGCTTTCGCGAGACACTCTGGATACACAGTTGTGGGAAACTCTGGACGCACAGTTGCGCAACATACAGTGTCTGTATGGACAGTGGCGGGACACTCTGGATGCACAATCACTGTGCACTCTGGATGCACAGTGCCAGGACACTCTGGATGCATCGTGGTGGGACACTCTGGATGCAAAGTTGTGGGACACTCTGGATAAACAGTGGTGGGACATTCTGGATAAAGAGTGGGGTCTCTCTCAATAAATAGTTGGTGGACACACTGGATGCACAGTGGGGGACACTCTGGATGCACAGTGGTGGGACACTCTGGATGCACAGTGGTGGGACATTCTGGATGTACAGTGGTGGGACACTCTGGAGGCACAGTCTCAAGACACTCTAGATGCACATTGTCGGGACACTCTGGATGCACAGTGGTGGGACACTCTGGATGAACAGTGGTGGCACACACTGAATGCAAATTGTCAAGACACTCTGGATGTACAGTGGCAGTACACTCTGGATGCACAGTGGCAAGACATGCTGGATGCACTCTGTCAGGACATTCTGGATGCTCAGTGGTGGGACACTATGGATGCACTGTGGAGGGACACTCTGAATGCACATTGCCAGGACACTCTGGATGTACAGTTGCAGAACACTCTGGTTGCACATTTTAGGGACACTCTGGGTGCACAGTGGTGGGACACTCTGGATAAACAGTGGTGGTGCACTCTGGATAAACAGATATGGGACATATGGGCTAAAGAGTGTGGGTACACTCTGGATAAAGAGTGGTGGGGCACTCTGGGTGCAAAGTGGAGGGAGAATCTGGATGCACGGTGGAGGGGTAATCTGGATGCAAAGTGGAGGGACAGTATGAATGCTCAGTGGTGGGACACTCTTGATGCACAGTGGGGGGCACTCTGGATGGACAGTGGTGGGACACTCTGGTTGCAAAGTGGTGGGACATTCTGGATGCACATTGCCTGGACACGCTGGATGCACTGTGTCGGGAAACTCTGGATGCATTGTGGCGGGCCACTCTGAATGCACATTGCCAGGAAACTCTGGATGTACAGTGGCGGGATACTCTGGATGCACAGTGGCAAGACACGCTGGATGCACTGTGTTGGTACACTCTGGATGCACTGCGGTGGGACAGTCTGAATGCAGAGTCGTGGGACACTCTGGATGCACAGTTGCGTGACACTCTGGACACACAGTTGCAGGATACACTGGATGCACAGTGGCGGGACATAGTGAATGCACGGTGGAGGGACACTATGGAGGGAAATTGGTGGGGCACTCTTGATGCACAGTGGAGGGAGACTCTGGATGCACAGTGGAGGGACAATCTGGATGGAAAGTGGCAGGAAACGCTGCATGCAAATTCACGTGACACTCTGGATGCACAGTAGCTGGACACTCTGGTGCACCCTGGCTGGACACTCTGGATAAACATGGTGAGACACTCTGAATAAACAGAAGTGGGACATTTTGAGGAAATAGTGGGGTCACTCTCGATTAAGTGTGGGTGTACACTCTGGATGCACAGTGGGGGACACGCGGGATAAACAGTGTTGGGACATTCTGGTTAAAGAGTGGGGTCTCTCTCGATTAAGAGTTGGTGGACACTCTGGATGCACAGTGGGGGACACTCTGGATGCACAGTGGCAAGACACTCTGGATGCACATTGTCGGGACAATCTGGATGCACAGTGGAGGGACACTCTGGATGAACATTGTTGGGACACACTGAATGCACGTTGTCAGGTCACACTGGATGTACAGTGGTGGGACACTCTGGATGCAAAGTGGCAAGATATGCTGGATGCACTTTGGTGGGACACTCTGGATGCACTGTGGTGGGACATTCTGAATGCACAGTGGTGGGACACTCTGAATGCACTTTGCCAGGACACTCTGGTTGTACAGTGGTGGGACACTCTGGGTGCACAGTGGTGGGACACTCTGGATGCACAGTGGCAAGACAATCTGAATGCACTTTGCCAGGACACTCTGGATGTACTTTGGTGGGATTCTCTGGGTGCACAGTGGTGGGACACTCTGGATGCACAGTGGCAAGACACGCTGGATGCACTGAGTCGGGGCACGCTGGATGCAAAGTGGCGGGACACTCTGGATGCACAGTCACAGGACACTCTGGATGCACAGTTGTGCGACACTCTGGACACACTGTTGCAGGATACACTGGATGCACAGTGGCTGGACACTGTGAATGCACGATGGAGTGACAATCCGGAGGGAAATTGGTAGGACACTCTGGATGCACAGTGGATGGAGACTCTGGATGCACAGTGAAGGGACAATCTGGATAGACAGTGGCGGGAAATGCTGGATGCAAATTCACGTGACACTCTGGATGCACAGTGGCTGGACACTCTGGTGCACAGTGGCTGGACACACTGGATAAACCGTGGCGGGACACTTTGGATAAACAGTGATGGGACTTTATGAGTAAAGAGTGGGGTCACTCTGGATAAAGTGTTGGTGGACACGCTGGATGCACTGTGGGGGACCCTCTGGATAAACAGTGGTGGTACACTCTGGATGCACAGTGGTGGGACACTCTGGATGAACGGTGGTGGGACACACTGAATGCACATTGCCATCACACTCTGGATGTACAGTGGCGGGACACTATGGATGCAAAGTGGCAAGATACGCTGGATGCACTTTGTTGGGACATTCTGGATGCACTGTGGTGGGACACTCTGGATGCACGGTGGTGGGACACACTGAATGCACTTTGCTAGGACACTCTGGTTGTACAGTGGTGAGACACTCTGGTTGCACAGTGGCGGGACACTCTGGTTGCACAGTGGCAAGACACGCTGGATGCACTGTGTCGGGGCACGCTGGATGCAAAGTGGAGGGACACTCTGGATGCACAGTCATGGGACACTCTGGATGCACAGTGGCGTGACACTCTGGACGCACAGTTGCAGGATACACTGGATGCACAGTGGCTGGACACTCTGATTGCACATTGGTGGGACATTCTGGATGAACAGTGGTGGGACACTCTGGATGCACAGTGGCAAGACACGCTGGATGCACTGTGTTGGGACACTATGGATGCACTGTGGCGGGTCACTGTGGATGCACAGTGGCAGGACACTCTGAATGCACATTGCCAGGACACTCTGGATGTACAGTGGCATGAAATTCTGGATGCACAATAGCGGGACACTCTGGATGTACAGTAGGGGGCACACTTGATGCAGAGTGGTGGGACACTCCGGATGCACAGAGGCTGGACAGTCTGTATGGAGAGTGGCAGGACACTCTGGATGCACAGTCGCTTAGCACTCTGGATGCACAGTGCCAGGACACGCTGGATGCATAGTGGCGGGACACTCTGGATGCACAATTGCTGTGCACTCTGGATGCACAGTGGAGGGACACTCTGGATGCACAGTGTTGGGACACTCTGGATGCACAGTGGTGGGACACTCTGGATGCACAGTCGCGGGTCACTCTGGACGCACAGTCACGGGACACTCTGGACGCACAGCTGCGGGACACTGGATGCACAGTTGCAGGATACAGAGGTTGCACAGTGGCGGGGGTCTCTGAATGCACAGTGGAGAGACAGTCTGGAGGGAAATTTTTGGGACACGCTGAATGCACAGTGGAGGGAGGCACTGGATGCACAGTGGAGGGACACTCTGGATAAACAGTGGCGGGACACTCTGGATAAACAGTGGTGGGACACACTAGATGAAGAGTGGTGGGACATGCATGATAAAGAGTGGGGTCACTATCGATAAAGTGTTCGTGGACACTCTGGATGCACAGTGGGGGACACTCTGGTGCACAGTAGCTGGACACTCTGGATAAACAGTGGCAAGACACTCTGGATAAACAGTGGTGGGACATTCTGGATAAAGTGTGGGGTCACTCTCTATAAAGAGCTGGTGGACACACTGGATGCACAGTGGGGGACATTCTGGATGCACATTGGTGGGACATTCTGGTTGTACAGTGGTGGGACCCTCTGGATGCACAGTGGCAAGACACTCTGGACGCACAGTGTCGGGGCACTCTGGATGCACAGTGGCAGGACACTCTGGATGCACAGTGGTGGGACACTCTTGATGCACATTGGCTGGGCACTCTGTATGCACAGTTGCTTGACACTCTGGATGCAGATTCGAGGGACACTCTGGATGCACAGTGGGGGAAATCTCTGGATGCAGTGTGGATGGACACTCTGGATGCACAGTGGAGGGCACTCTGGATACACAATGGCGGCACACTATGGATACACAGTGGTGGGACACTCTGGATGCACAGTGGATGGATACTCTGTATGCAGAGTGAGGGAAAACTCTGGATGCAATGTTGAGGGAGACACTGGATGCAAAGCTGATGGACATTCACAATGCTCAGTGGAGGGTCCCTCTGGTTGCAGAGTGGCGGGACTCTCTGCATAAACAGTGGCGGTACACTCTGGATAAAAAATTGCGGGACTTTCTGCATAAAGAGTGGGGGGACACTCTGGAAAAAGAGTGGGCTGACACTCTGGATGCAGAGTGGGGGACAATCAGGATGCACAGTGGTGGGACACTCTGGATGTACAGTGGTGGGAACTCTGGATGCACAGTGGAGGGACACTGTGGATGCACAGTGGGGGGGGGGGGTCATGCTGGATGCACAGTCGCGGGACCCTCTGGATGCATGGTGGCAGGACACTCTGGATGCACAGTGGCTGGACCCTCTGGATGCCCAATTGTGTTACACTCTTGATACACAGTTGTGGGACACTCTGGATGCACAGTGGTGGGACACACTGGATGCAAAGTGGAGGGAGACTCTGGATGCAAAATGGATGGACACTCTTGATGCACAGTGGAGGATCACTCTGGATGCATAGTGGTGGGACACTATGGATGCACAGCGGTGGGACACTATGGATGCACAGCGGTGGGACACTCTGTAAGTAATGCGGATGGACACTCTGGATGCACAGTGGAGTGGCACTCTGGATGCATAGTGGTGGGACACTCTGGAGGCACCGCAGTGGGACACTCTGGATGCACAGTGGCAGGGCACTCTGGATGCACAGTTGCAGGACACTCTGGATGGAAATTTTGGGGACTCTCTGAGTGCACAGTGGGGGACATTATGAATGCACAGTAATGGGATACTCTGGATGTGCAGTGGAAGGACACTCTGGATGCACAGTGGCAGGACTCTCTGGATGCATAGTTGCAGAACACTCTGGATGCACATTGGAGAGACACTCTGGAAGCACAGATGCAGGACATTCCGGATGCACAGTGGTGGGACACTCTGGATGCACAGTGGTGGGACACTCTGGATGGGCTTTCGCGGAGCACTCTGGATACACAGTTGCGGGACACTCTGGATGCACAGTTGCACAACATACAGTGTCTGTATGGACAGTGGCGGGACACTCTGGAATGCACAATCGCTGTGCACTCTGGATGCACAGTGCCAGGACACTCTGGATGCATCGTGGTGGGACACTCTGGATGCAAAGTTGTGGGACACTCTGGATGGGCTTTCGCGGGACACTTTGGATACACAGTTGTGGGACACTCTGGACACACAGTTGCAGGATACACTGGATGCTTAGTGTCGGGACACTCTGGATGCACAGTGGCAGGAAACTCTGAATGCACATTGCCAGGAAACTCTGGATGTACAGTGGTGGGGCACTATGAATGCACAGTGGAGGGACACTCTGGATGCACAGCAGAGGGAAACTCTGGATGCAAAATGGATGGAGACTCTGGACGCAAAGTGGATGGGCACAATGTATGCACAGTGGTGGGATACTATGGATGCACAGTGGTGGGACACTCCTGATGCACAGTGGAGGGACCCTCTAGATGCACAGTGGCTGGACACACTGGATGCACATTGGCTGGGCACTCTGTATGCACAGTTGCTTGACACTCTGGATGCAGAGTTGAGGGACACTCTGGATGCACAGTGGGGGAAATCTCTGGATGCAGTGTGGATGGACACTCTGGATGCACAGTGGTGGGTCACTCTGGATACACAATGGCGGGACACTATGAATGCACAGTGGTGGGACACTCTGGATGCACAGTGGATGGATACTCTGTATGCAGAGTGAGGGAAAACTCTGGATGCAATGTTGAGGGAGACACTGGATGCAAAGCTGATGGACACTCAGAATGTACAGTGGAGGGTCCCTCTGGTTGCAGAGTGGCGGGACTCTCTGCATAGCAGTGGCATTACACTCTGGATAAAAAATTGCGAGACTTTCTGGATAAAGAGTGGGGGGACACTCTGGAAAAAGAGTGGGCTGACACTCTGGATGCACAGTGGGGGACAATCAGGATGCATAGTGATGGGACACTCTGGATGTACAGTGGTGGGAACTCTGGATGCACAGTGGAGGGACACTGTGGATGCACAGTGGGGGGGGGGGGTCACGCTGGATGTACAGTCGCGGGACCCTCTGGATGCATGGTGGCAGGACACTCTCGATGCACAGTGTCAGGACACTCTGGATGCACTGTGGTGGGACACTGTGGATGCACAGAGGCAGGAAACTCTGAATGCACATTGCCAGGACACTCTGGATGTACAGTGGTGGGACACTATGAATGCACAGTGGAGGGACACTCTGAATGCACAGCGGAGGGAAACTCTGGATGCAAAGTGGATGGAGACTCTGGATGCAAAGTGGATGGACACAATGTATGCACAGTGGTGGGATACTATGGATGCACAGTGGGGGACACTCTGGATGCACAGTGTCAGGATACTCTGGATGCGCATTGGCGGGACACTCTGGATGCACAGTGGCAGGACACTCTGGATGAACAGTTGCGGGACACTCTGGATGCACAGTGGAGGGACATTGTGGATGCACAGTGGAGGAGACTATGGATGCAAAGTAGTGGGACACTATGAATGCACAGTGGAGGGACACTCTGGATGCACATTGTGGGGAAACTCTGGATGCACAGTGGCCGGACACACTTGGTTGACATTGGCAGGACAGTCTGGATGCCCAGTGACAGAATACACTGGATGCAAAGTTGCGGGAGACTCTGAATGTACAGTGGAGGAAACTCTGAATGCAAAGTGGTGGGTCACTCTGGATGCACAGTCGTGGGACACTCTGGATGCACAGTGGTGGGACATTCTGGATGTCAGTGGTGGGACACTCTGGATGCACAGTGGCAAGACACTCTGGATGCACAGTGTTGGGATACTCTGGATGCACAATGGTGGGACACCCTTGATGCATAGTGGTGGGACACAGTGAATGCACATTGCCAGGACACTCTGGATGTACAATGGCGGGACACTCTGGCTGCACATTGTCAAGACACTCTGGATGCACAGTGGTGGGACACACTGGAGGCACAGTGGTTGGACACTGTGGATGCACAGTGGCATGACACTCTGGATGCACAGTTGCAGGACACTCTGGATGCAGATTTTGGGACACTCTGAATGCACAGTGGGGACAATATGAATGCACAGTGGTGGGATACTCTGAATGCACAGTGGAGGGACACTCTGGATGCACAGTGGCAGGATTCTCTGGATGCACAGCTGTGGAACATTCTGGATGCACAGTGGAGGGACACTCTGGATGCACAGGTGCTGGACACTCCGGATGCACAGTGGCTGGACAGTCTGTATGGACAGTGGCGGGACACTGTGTATGCACAATCGCTGTGCACTCTGGATGCACAGTACCAGGACACTCTGGATGCATAGTGGTGGGGCACTCTGGATGCAAAGTGGTGGGACACTCTGGATGCACAGTTGTGTGACATTCTGGACACACAGTTGCAGGATACACTGGATGCACAGTGTCGGGACACTCTGGATGCACAGTGTCAGGACACTCTGGATGCAATGTGGTGGGACACTCTGGATGCACAGTGACAGGAAACTCTGAATGCACATTGCCAGGAGACTATGGATGTACAGTGGCGGGACAATTTGGATGCACAGTGGAGGACAGTATAAATGGATGCACAGTGGAGGGACATTCTGGATGCACAGTGGAGGACACTATGGATGCACAGTGGTGGGACACTATGGATGCACAGTGGAGGGACACGCTGGATGCACAGTGGCAGGGCACTCTCGATGCAAAGTGGCGGGAACATCTGGATGCAAAGTCGCTGCATCCTTTGGATGCAAATTGGCGGGACATTCTTGATGCATGGTGGAGGTACCCTCTAGATGCACAGTGGCTGGACACTCTGTATGCACAGTTGCCGGACACCCTGGATGCACAGTGGAGGAACACTCTGGATGCACAGTGGGGCAAAACACTGGATGCAAAGCGGATGGACACTCTTGATGCACAGTGGAGGGGCACTATGGATGCAAAGTGGGGGGAACACTCTGGATGCACAGTGGAGAGGCAATCTGGATACAAAGCGGAGGGACCCTCCGGATGCACGTTGGCAAGACACTCTGGATGCACAGTGGTGGGACACTCTGGATGCACATTGCCGAGACACTCTGGAAGCACAGTGAGGGACAAGCTGAATGCACAGTGGTGGGACAATCTGGATGCACAGTGGAGGGAACTCTGGATGCAAAGCGGATGGACACTCTGGATGTGCAGTGGAGGGTCACTCTGGATAGACAGTGGTGGGAAAAAATGGATGCACAGTGGACGGATACTCTGGATGCACAGTTAGGGGAAACTCTGGAACCAAAGTAAAGGGAGACTCTGGTTGCAAAGCGGATGGACATTCAGGATGCACAGTGGAGGGTCACTCTGGTTGCACAGTGGTGGGAAACTCTGGATGCACAGCGGTGGGACACTATGGATGCAAAGTGCAGGGAGACTCTGGATGCAAAGCGAATGGACACTCTGGATGCACAGTGGAGGGACACTCTGGATGAACAGTGGGGGAAAACTCTGGATGCAAAGTGGAGGGAGACTCTGGATGCAAAGCAGATGGACACTCTGGATGCACAGTGGAGGGTCATTCTGGATGCACAGTGGTGGGACTTTCTGGATGGACAGTGCTGGGACACTCTGGATGCATTTTGGTAGGACACTCTGGATGCACAGTTCAGGACACTCTGGATGCACAGTTCAGGACACTCTGGATGCAAAGCAAATGGACACTCTGGATGCAAAGTGGGGTGTACACCCTGGATGCACAGTGGAGGGTTACTCTGGATGCACAGTGGTGGGACACTCTGGAGCACAGTGGGGGACATTCTGGATGCACAGTGGGCAACAGTCTGGATTGACAGTAGCGGGACAGTATGGATGCACAGTGGCGAACACTCTGGATGCACAGTTGCGGGAGATTCTGAATGTACAGTGGAGGACACTCTGGTTGCACAGTGGTGGGTCACTCTGGATGCACAGTGGTGGGACACTCTGGATGCACAGTGGTGGGACACTCTGGATGCACATGCGCTGGACCCTCTGGATGCAAACTGGCTGGACATTCTTGATGCAGAGTCGAGGTTCCCTCCAGATGCAGAGTGGCTGGACAAACTGGATCCACAGTGGATGGACACTCAGTATGCACAGTTGCGGGAGACCCTGGATGCACAGCGGAGGGACACTCTAGATGCACAGTAGGGGAAATCTCTGGATGCAAAGCGGATGGACACTCTAGATGCAAAGTGGAGGGACACTATGGATTCAAAGTGGGGGGAACACTCTGGATGCACAGTGGAGGGGCAATCTGGATTCAAAGAGGAGGGACCCGCCGGATGCATGGTGGCAATACACTTTGGATTCACAGTTGGTTGACTCTCTGGATGTGCATTGCCAAGACACTCTGGATGCACAGTGGGGGACAATCTGGATGCACAGTGGTGGGACAATCTGGATGCACAGTGGTGGGAACTCTGGATGCAAAGTGGAATGACACTCTGGATGCACAGTGGTGGGAAATTCTGAATGCACATTGCCAGGACAGTCTGGATGCACAGTGGGGGCCAATCTGAATGCACAGTGGTGGGACAATCTGGATGCACAGTGGTGGGAACTCTGGATGCAAAGCGGTTGGACACTCTGGATTCACAGTGGTGGGACACTCTGGATGCAAAGTGGGGGAACACTCTGGATGCACAGTGGAGGTACAATCTGTATGCAAAGAGGAGGGATACTCTGGATGCGCAGAGGTGCGACATTCTGGATGTACAGTGGGGGGAATCTCTGGATGCACAGTGGCAAGACAATCTGGATGCACAGTGTCGGTACATTGTGGATGCACAATGGGCAACACTCTGGATGCACAGTGGCTGGACACTCTGAATGCACATTGCCAGCACTCTCTGGATGCACATTGATGGGACACTCTTGTTGCACATTGGAGGGACACTCTCGGTGCACAGTGGTGAGACACGCTGGATGCAACGTGCCAGGACATTCTGGATGCACAGTGGCAGTACCCTCTAGATGCACAGTCGCCGGATCCTCTGGATGCAATATGGCAGGACATTCTTGATGCACAGTGGAGGTACCCTCTAGATGCACAGTGCCTGGACACACTGGATCCACAGTGGCTGGACACTCTGGATGCACAGCTGAAGGACACCCTAGATGCACAGCAGAGGGACACTCTGGATGCACAGTGGGGGGAAACTCTGGATGCAAAGCGGATGGACACTCTTGATGCAAAGTGGAGAGACACTATGGATTCAAAGTGGGGGGAACACTCTGGATGCACAGTGGAGGGGCAATCTGGATTCAAAGAGGAGGGACCTTCTGGATGCATGGTGGCAAGACACTCTGGATGCACAGTGGCGGGACACTCTGGATGTACATTGCCAGGACACTCTGGATGCAGAGTCGAGGGACACTCTGGAGCACAGTGTGGGAAACTCTGGATGCACAGTGTCAGGATACTCTGGATGCAAAGTGGTGGGACTCTCTGGATGCACAGTGAGACGACACTCTGGATGAACAGTTGTGGGACACTCTGGATGCACAGTGGAGGGACATTCTGGATGCACAGTGGATGACACTATGGATGCATAGTGGTGGGATACTATGGATGCATGGCACCATGACACCCCGGATGCTCAGTTGTGGGACACGATGGATGCACAGTGGAGGGACACTCTGGATGCACAGTGTGGGGAAGCTCTGGATGCACAGTGGCCAGACACTCTGGATTGACAGTGGCGGGACAATCTGGATGCACGGTGGCTGGACACTCTGAATGCACAGTTGCGGGAGATTCTGAATGTACAGTGGAGGAAACTGTGGATAGGCAGTGGCGGGAAACTCTGGATGCACAGTGGCAGGACAGTCTGGATGCACAGTGGCGGGGCACTCTGGAAGTAAAGTGGAGGACACTCTGGAAACAATGTGGGGTGAACACTCTGGATGCACAGTTGAGGGGCAATCTTTATGCAAAAGGAGGGACACTGGATGCACAGTGGTGTGACATTCTGGATGCACAGTGGCAAGACACTCTGGATGCAGAGTGTCGGGACATTGTGCATGCACAGTGGCAGGACACTCTGGATGCACAGTGGCTGGACACTCTGAATGCATATTGCTAGGACTCTCTGGATGCACATTGGTGGGAAACTCTGCATGCACATTGGAGGGACACTCTGGGTGCACAGTGGTGGGACATGCTGGATGCACAGTGGCAGGACACTCTGGATGCACAGTGGCGGGACACTCTAGATGCACAGTCGCCGGACCCTCTGGATGCAAAGTGGTGGGACATTCTTGATGCACAGTGGAGGTACCCTCTAGATGCACAGTGGCTGTACACACTGGAACCACAGTGGCTGGACACTCTGTATGCACAGTTGCGGGACACCCTGGATGCACAGCGGAGGGTCACTTTGGATGCACAGTGGGGGAAAACTCTGGATGCGCAGTGGCGGGACCTTCTGGATGCACAGTCGCCGGACCCTCTGGATGCAAAGTGGGGGGAAACATGGGATGCAAAGTGGATGGACGCACTGGATGCACAGTGGAGGACATTCTGGATGCACAGTGGTGGGACACTCTGGATGCACAGTGGAGGGATACTGTGGATGAACAGAGGGGGTACACTCTAGATGCACAGTGGTGGGAACTCTGGATGCACAGTGGAGGTACACTCTGAATGCACAGTAGAGGGACATTCTGGATGCAAAGTGGAGGGAGATTCTGGATGCAGGGTGGAGGGCCAATCTGGATGCAAAGTGGAGGGACACTCTGGATGCAGTGTGGCAGCACACTCTGGATACACAGTGGCGGGACTCTCTGGATGCACAGTCGCCGGACCCTCTGGATGCACAGTGGCGGGACACTCTTGATACACAGAGGAGGGACCCTCTAGATGCATAGTGGCTGGGCACACAGGATGTACAGTTGCGGGACACTCTGGATGCACAGCGGTGGGACTTTCTGGATGCACAGTCGCTGGACCCTCTGGATGCACAGTGGTGGGACACTCTTGATACACAGAGGAGGGACCCTCTAGATGCATAGTGGCTGGACACACAGGATGCACAGTTGCGGGACACTCTGGATGCACAGTGGTGGGACACTCTGGATGCAAAGTGGATGGAGAAACTGGAAGCAAAGTGGATGGACAGACAGAATGCACATTGGAGGGTCACTCTGAATGCATAGTGACGTGATACTATGGATGCACAGTGGAGGGACACTCTGGTTGCACAGTTGAGGGACACTCTGGTTGCACAGAGTGGTACATTATGAATGCACAGTGGTGGGATACTCTGGATGCACTGTGGAGGACATTCTGGATACACAGTGGCAGGACATGCTGGATGCACATTTGCAGAAAGCTCTGGATGCGCAGTGGAGGCACACTCTGGATGCACAGTGGAGGGACACTCCGGATGCATAGTGGCATGCCACTCTGGATGCACAGACGCCGCATCCTCTGGATGCGCAGTGGCGGGACACTCTTGATGCACAGTGGAAGGACCCTCCAGATGCACAGTGGCTGGACACACTGTATGCACAGTTGTGGGACACTCTGGATGCAAAGTGGAGGGACACTCTGGATGCACAGTGGGGGAAAGCTCTGGATGCAATGTGGATGGACACTCTGGATGCACAGTGGAGAATCACTCTGGGCACACATTGGCAGGACTCTACGGATGCACAGTGCTGGGAAACTCTGGATGTACAGTGGACGGATATTCAGGATGCACAGTGAGGGGAAACTATGAATGCACAGAGGTGGGACACACAGGATGCAAAGTGGAGGACAATCTGGATGCACAGTGGTGGGACACTCTGGATGCCCAGTGGATGGGTACGGTGAATGCAAAGTGGGGGTCATTCTAGATGCACAGTGGTGGGACATTGTGGCTGCACAGAGGAGGGACATTCTGGATGCAAAGTGGAGGGAGAATCTGGATGTACGGTGGAGGGGCAATCTGGGTGCAAAGTGGAGGGACAATCTGGATGCACAGTGGTGGACACACTGGATGCACAGTGGCTGGACACTCTCTATGCACAGATGTGGGGCATTCTGTATGCACAGTGGAGGCACACTCTGGATGCACAGTGGAGGGACCCTCTAGATGCACAGTGGCTGGACACACTAGATGCCCAGTGTCTGGACACTCGATGTACAGTTGTGGGGCATTCTGTATGCACAGAGGAGGGACACTCTGGATGCATAGTGGAGGGAGACTCTGGATGCAAAGTGGATGGACACACTGGGTGCACAGTGGAAGGTCATTCTGGATGCACAGTGGCAGGACACTAAGGATGCACTGTGGTGGGACACTCTGGATGCACAGTCACGGGACACTTTGAATGCATGATGGAGGGACACTCTGGAGGAAAATTTGTGGGACACTCTGGATGTACAGTGGAGGGAGACTCTGGATGCACAGTGGAGGGACACCCTGGATGGACAGTGGCAGGATGCGCTGGATGCAACTTCATGTGACACTCTGGATGCACAGTGGCTGGACACTCGGGTGCACTGTGTCTGGACACTCTGGATAAACAGTGGCAGGACACTCTGGATAAACAGTGGGGGGACATTCTGGATAAAGAGTGGAGTCACTCTGGATAAAGAGTGGGTGGACACTCTGGATGCACAGTGGTGGGACACTATGGATGCAAAGTGGTGGGACACTCTGGATGCAAAGAGAAGCGACACTCTGGATGCACAGTGGAAGGACACTCTGGATGCACAGTGGAGGGTCATTCTGGACACACAGTGGCGGGACTCTGAGGATGCACAGTGGTGGGACACTCTGGGTGAACAGTGGATGGATAGTCTGGATGCTCAGTGAGGGGAAATTCTGGCTGCACAGCGGTGGGACACTCTGGATGCACAGTGGAGGACAATCTGGATGCACAGTGGTGGGAACTCTGGATGCACAGTGGAGGGAATCTCTGGATACACAGAGGTGGGACACTCTAGATGCACAGTGGAGGACAATCTGGATGCACAGTGGTGGGATTCTAAGGATGCACATTGGATGGATACTCTGGATGCACAGTGAGGGGAAACTCTGGATGCACAGAGGTGGGACACTCTGGATGCACAGTGGAGGACAATCTGGATGTACAGTCGCTGGACCCTCTGGATGCACAGTGGCGGGACACTATTGATGCACAGTGGAGGGACTCTCTAGATGCACAGTGGCTGGACAAACTGGATGCATAGTGGCAGGACACTCTCTATGCACAGTTGCAAGACATTCTGTATGCACAGTGGAGGGACACTCTGGATGCAAAGTGGAGGGAGACTCTGGATGCAAAGCGGAATGACAAACTGGATGCAGAGTGGAGGGTCATTCTGGATGCACAGTGGCGGGACACTATGGATGCACTGTGGTGGGACACTCTGGATGCACAGTGGAAGGACCCTCCAGATGCACAGTGGCTGGACACACTGTATGCACAGTTGTGGGACACTCTGGATGCAAAGTGGAGGGACACTCTGGATGCACAGTGGGGGAAAGCTCTGGATGCAATGTGGATGGACACTCTGGATGCACAGTGGAGAATCACTCTGGGCACACATTGGCAGGACTCTACGGATGCACAGTGCTGGGAAACTCTGGATGTACAGTGGACGGATACTCAGGATGCACAGTGAGGGGAAACTATGAATGCACAGAGGTGGGACACACAGGATGCAAAGTGGAGGACAATCTGGATGCACAGTGGTGGGACACTCTGGATGCCCAGTGGATGGGTACGGTGAATGCAAAGTGGGGGTCATTCTAGATGCACAGTGGTGGGACATTGTGGCTGCACAGAGGAGGGACATTCTGGATGCAAAGTGGAGGGAGAATCTGGATGTACGGTGGAGGGGCAATCTGGGTGCAAAGTGGAGGGACAATCTGGATGCACAGTGGTGGACACACTGGATGCACAGTGGCTGGACACTCTCTATGCACAGATGTGGGGCATTCTGTATGCACAGTGGAGGCACACTCTGGATGCACAGTGGAGGGACCCTCTAGATGCACAGTGGCTGGACACACTAGATGTCCAGTGTCTGGACACTCGATGTACAGTTGTGGGCATTCTGTATGCACAGAGGAGGGACACTCTGGATGCATAGTGGAGGGAGACTCTGGATGCAAAGTGGATGGACACACTGGGTGCACAGTGGAGGGTCATTCTGGATGCACAGTGGCAGGACACTAAGGATGCACTGTGGTGGGACACTCTGGATGCACGGTCACGGGACACTTTGAATGCATGGTGGAGGGACACTCTGGAGGAAAATTTGTGGGACACTCTGGATGTACAGTGGAGGGAGACTCTGGATGCACAGTGGAGGGACACCCTGGATGGACAGTGGCAGGATGCGCTGGATGCAACTTCATGTGACACTCTGGATGCACAGTGGCTGGACACTCGGGTGCACTGTGTCTGGACACTCTGGATAAACAGTGGCAGGACACTCTGGATAAACAGTGGGGGGACATTCTGGATAAAGAGTGGAGTCACTCTGGATAAAGAGTGGGTGGACACTCTGGATGCACAGTGGTGGGACACTATGGATGCAAAGTGGTGGGACACTCTGGATGCAAAGAGAAGCGACACTCTGGATGCACAGTGGAAGGACACTCTGGATGCACAGTGGAGGGTCATTCTGGACACACAGTGGCGGGACTCTGAGGATGCACAGTGGTGGGACACTCTGGGTGAACAGTGGACGGATAGTCTGGATGCTCAGTGAGGGGAAATTCTGGATGCACAGCGGTGGGACACTCTGGATGCACAGTGGAGGACAATCTGGATGCACAGTGGTGGGAACTCTGGATGCACAGTGGAGGGACACTGTGGATGCACATTGGGGGGACACTTTGGATGCACAGTGGTGTGAAATCTGGATGCACAGTGGAGGGTCACTCTGGACACACAGTGACGGGACTCTATTGATGCACAGTGGTGGGATTCTATGGATGCACAGTGGACAGATAGACTGGATGCACAGTGAGGGGAATCTCTGGATGCACAGAGATGGGATTCTTAGGATGCACATTGGATGGATACTCTGGATGCACAGTGAGGGGAAACTCTGGCTCACAGAGGTTGGACACTCTGGATGCACAGTGAGGGGAATCTCTGGATACACAGAGGTGGGACACTCTAGATGCACAGTGGAGGACAATCTGGATGCACAGTGGTGGGATTCTAAGGATGCACATTGGATGGATACTCTGGATGCACAGTGAGGGGAAACTCTGGATGCACAGAGGTGGGACACTCTGGATGCACAGTGGAGGACAATCTGGATGTACAGTCGCTGGACCCTCTGGATGCACATGGGCGGGACACTATTGATGCACAGTGGAGGGACTCTCTAGATGCACAGTGGCTGGACAAACTGGATGCATAGTGGCAGGACACTCTCTATGCACAGTTGCAAGACATTCTGTATGCACAGTGGAGGGACACTCTGGATGCAAAGTGGAGGGAGACTCTGGATGCAAAGCGGAATGACAAACTGGATGCAGAGTGGAGGGTCATTCTGGATGCACAGTGGCGGGACACGATGGATGCACTGTGGTGGGACACTCTGGATGCACAATCACGGGACACTTTGAATGCATGGTGGAGGGACATTCTGGAGGGAAATTTGTGGGACAATCTGGATGTACAGTGGAGGGAGGCTCTGGATGTACAGTGGAGGGACACTCTGGATGCACAGTGGCGGGATGCGCTAGACGCAACTTCATGTGACATTCTGGATGCACAGTGGCTGGACACTCAGGTGCACTGTGTCTGGAAACTCTGGATAAACAGTGGCTGGACATTCTGGATAAACAGTGGTGGGACATTCTGGATAAAGAGTGGGGTCACTCTGGATAAAGAGTGGGTGGACACTCTGGATGCAGAGTGGGGGAACACTGGATGCAAAGAGGAGCGGCACTCTGAATGCACAGTGTTCGGACATTCTGGGTGTACAGTGGCGGGGCACTCTGAATGCACAGTGGAGGGACACTATTGATGCAAAATGGGGGTACACTCTGGATGCAAGTGGAGGGAGAGTCTGGATGCACAGTGGAGAGAGAATCTGGATGCAAAGAGGAGGGAAACTGTTGATGCACAGTGTTGGGACACTCTGGATGCACAGCGAAGGGACACTCTGGATGCACAGTGGGGGGAAACACGGGATGCAAAGTGGATGGATGCTCTGGATCCACAGTGGAGGGTCACTCTGGACACACCGTGGCAGGACACTATGGATGCACAGTGGTGGGACACTATGGATGCAGAGTGGATGGATACTCTGGATGCACAGTGAGGGGAAGCTCTTGATGCACAGAGATGGGACACTCTGGATGCACAGTGGAGGACAATCTGGATGCACAGTGGTGGGATACTGTATATGAACAGAGGGGTTACACTCTGGATGCACAGTGGTGGGAACTCTGGATGCCCAGTGGAGGGACAATCTGAATGCCCAGTAGAGGAACATTCTGGATGCAAAGTGGAGGGAGAATCTGGTTGCAAACTGGAGGGACACTCTGTATGCAGTGTGGCAGGACACTCTGGATACACAGAGGCGGCACTCTCTGGATGCACTGTCGCTGGACCCTCTGGATGCACAGTGGCGGGACACTGTTGGTACACAATGGAGGGACCCTCTAGATGCATAGTGGCTGGTCACACAGGATGCACAGTTGTGGGACACTCTGGATGCAAAGTGGAGGGAGACACTGGATGCAAGGTGGATGGACGGACAGAATGCACAGTGGAGGGTCACTCTGGATGCACAGTGGTGGGAACTCTGGATGCACAGTGGAGGGACACTGTGGATGCACAGTTGGGGGACAATCTGGATGCAAAGTGGATGGACAAGCTGGATGTACAATGGCGGGACATGCTGGATGTACAGTGGCGGAACCTCTGGATGAACAGTGGCCGGACCCTCTGGATGCACAGTGGTGGGACACTTTTGATGCAGAGTGGAGGGACCCTCTATGTGCACAGTGATGGGACCCTCTGGATGCACAGTGGCCGGACCCTCTGGATGCACAGTGGCAGGACACTCTGGATGCACATTTGTGGAATGCTCTGGATGCATAGTTAAGGGACACTATGGATGCAAAATGTAGGCAGCCTCTGGATGCAAAGTTTTTTGGACGCACTGGATGCACAGTGGAGCGTCACTCTGGATTCACAGTGGAGGGACACTCTGGATGGACAGTGGAGGGACACACTGGATGTCAATTCACGTGACACTCTGGATGCACAGTGGCTGGAAACGCTGGTGCACAGTGGCTGGAAACTCTGGATAAACAGTGGTGGGACATTCTGGATAAAGAGTGGGGTCACTCTGGATAAAGAGTGGGTGTACACTCTGGATGCAGAGTGGGGACACGTTGGATGTCTGGATGCACAGTGGTGGGACACTCTGGATGCACAGTGGAGGGATACTATGGATGCAAAATGGGGGAACACTCTGGATGCAAAGTGGAGGGAGAGTCTGGATGCACAGTGGAGAGAGAATATGGATGCAAAGGGGAGGGAAACTGTGGATGCACAGTGCTGGAACATTCTGGATGTACAGTGGCGGGACACTTTGGATGCAGAGTGGCAAGACACTCTGGATGCACAGCGGAGGGACACTCTGGACACACCGTGGTGGGACACTATGGAAGCACAGTGGTTGAACACTATGGATGCACAGTGGAGGACAATCTGGATGCACAGTGGTGGGACATACCGGATGCACAGTGGTTGGATCTCTAGATGCACAGTTGAGGGACACTGTGGATGAACAGAGGGGTTAAACTCTGGATGCAAAGTGGTGGGAACTCTGGGTGCACAGTGGAGGGACACTCTGATTGCACAGTAGACGGACATTCTGGATGCAAAGTGGAGGGAGAATCTGGATGCACGGTGGAGGGGCAATCTGGATGCAAAGTTTAGAGACATTCTGGACGCAGTGTGGCAGGACACTCTGGATACACAGAGGTGGGACTCTCTGGATGCACAGTCGCCGGATCCTCTGGATGCACAGTGGCGGGACAATCTTGGTACACAGTGGAGGGACCCTCTAGATGCATCGTGGCTGGACACAAAGGATGCACAGTTGCAGGACACTCTGGATGCACAGTGTTGGGAACTCTGGATACAAAGTCTAGGGAGACTCTGGATGCATAGCGGATGGACAGACAGAATGCACAGTGGAGTGATGCTATGAATGCACAGTGGAGGGACACTCTGGATACACATTTGAGGAACACTCTGGATGCCCAGAGGGGGACACTATGAATGCACAAGGTGGGATACTCTGGATGCACATTTGAGGCACACTCTGGATGCACAGTGGCAGGGAACTCTGGATGCACATTTGCGGAACGTTCTGGATGTGCAGCGGATGGACACATTGGATGCATAGTGGAGGGTCACTCTGGATGCACAGTGGAGGGATACTATGGATGCACAGTGGAGGGACTCTCTGGATGCACAGTGGCTGGACACACTGGATGCACAGTTGCTGGACACTCTGTATGCAAAATTGCGGGACACTCTGGATGCAAAGCGGAGGGGCACCCTTGATACACAGTGGGTGAAAACGCTGGATGCAATGTGGATGGACACTCTGGATGCACAGTGGAGGGTCACTCTGGGACACATTGGCGGGATTCTTTGGATGCTCAGTGGTCGGAAACTCTGGATGCACATTGGACAGATACTCTGGATGCACAGTGAGGGGAAACTCTGGATGCACAGAGGTGGGACACTCTGGATGCACAGTGGAGGACAATCTGGATGCACAGTGGGGGGACACTATGGATGCATAGTGGTGGGACACTCTGGATGCCCAATGCAGGGACACTGTGGATGCACTGTGGGGGTCACTCTGGATGCACAGTAGTGGGAATTCTGGATGCAAAGTGGAGGGAGACTCTGGAAGCAAAGCAGATGGACACACTGGTTGCTCAGTGGAGGGTCATTCTGGATGCACAGTGGTGGGACACTATGGATGCACAGTGGTGGGACACTATGGATGCACAGTGGAGGGACACAGTGGATGCACAGTTTAGGGACACTCTGGATGCACAGTGGTGGGAACTCTGGATGCATAGTGGAGGACATTGTGGATGCAAAGTGATGGGACAATCTGGATGCACAGTGACGGGACACGCTGGATGTAGAGTGGCGGGACCCTCTGGATGAACAGTGACCGGACCCTCTCGATGCACAGTGGTGGTAAACTTTTGATGCACTGTGGAGGGACCCTCTACATGCAGAGTGGCAGGACCCCCTGGATGCACAGTGGCCGGACCCTCTGGATGCACAGTGGCAGGACACTCTGGATGCACATTTGTGGAATGCTCTGGATGCACAGTGGAGGGACATGATTGATGCAAAGTGGAGGGAGCCTCTGATGCAAAGTGGATAGACACCCTGGATGCAAAGTGGAGGGTCACTCTGGATGTACAGTGGCGGGACACTATGGATGCAAAGTGGTGGGACACCCTGGATGCACAGTCACAGGACACTTCGAATGCATGGTGGATGGACACGCTGCAGGGAAATTGTTGGGACACTCTGGATGCACAGAGGAGGGAGACTCTGGATTCGCAGTGGAGGGACACTCTGGATGGACAGTGGCAGGACACACTGGATGTAAATTCACGTGACACTCTGGATTCACAGTGGCTGGACACGCTGGTGCACAGTGGCTGGAAACTCTGGATAAACAGTGGCGGGACACTCTGGATAAACAATGGTGGGACATTGTGGATAAAGAGTGGGGTCACTCTGGATAAAGAGTGGGTGGACACTTTCGATGCAGAGTGGGAAACACTCTGAATGCATAGTGGTGATACACTCTGGATGCACTGTGGAGGGACACTATGGATGCAAAATGGGGGAACACACTGGATGCAAAGTGGAGGGAGAGTCTGGATGCACAGTGGAGAGATAATCTGGATGCAAAGAGGAGGGAAATTGTGAATGCACAGTGTTGGGACAATCTGGATGTACAGTGGCGGGACACTCTGGATGCAGAGTGGCAAAACACTCTGGATGCACAGCGGAGGGAAACTCTGGATGGACAGTAGGGGAAAACACGGGATGCAAAGTGGATGGACGCTCTGGATGCCCAGTGGAGGGTCACTCTGGACACACTGTGGTGGGACACTACGGATGCACAGTGGTGGGACACTATGGATGAACAGTGGATGGATACTCTGGATGCATAGTGAGGGGAAGCTCTTGATGCACAGAGGTGGGGCACTCTGGATGCACAGTGGAGGACAATCTGGGAGCACAGTGGTGGGACACACTGGATGCACAGTGGTAGGATCTCTGGATGCACAGTGGAGGGACACTTTAGATGAACAGAGGGGGTACACACTGGATGCACAGTGGTGGGAACTCTGGATGCACAGTGGAGGGACTCTCTGAATGAACAATAGAGGGACATACTGGATGCAAAGTGGAGGGAGAATCTGCATGCACGGTGGAGGGGCAATCTGGATGCAAAGTGGAAGGACACTCTGAATGCACTGTGGGAGGACACACTGGATACACAGTGGCGGGACTCCCTGGAAGCACTGGCGCCGGACCCTCTGGATGCACAGCGGCGGGGCACTCTTGGTACATAGAGGAGGGACCCTCTAGATGCAGAGTGGCTGGACACACAGAATGCACAGTTGCGGGACACTCTGGATGCACAGTGGTGGGACTCTCTAAATGCAAAGTGGAGGGAGACACTGGATGCAAAGCAGATGGACAGACAGAATGCACAGTGGAGTGACACACTGGATGCACAGTGATGGGATACTATGGATCCACAGTGGAGGGACACTCTGGATGCACAGTTGGGGGACACTCTGGATGCACAGAGGGGGGCACTATAAATGCACAAGGTGGGATACTCTGGATGCACTGTGTAGGTTTTCTGGATGCACAGTGGCAGGACACTCTGGATGCACATTTGCGGAATGCTCTGGATGCAGGGAAACTCTGGATGCAAATTGGATGGACACACTGAATGCATAGTGGAGGGTCACTCTGGATGCACAGTGGCGGGATACTATGGATGCACAGTGGAGGGACACTCTGGATGCACAGTGGCTGGACACACTGGATGCACAGTGTCTGGACACTCTGTATGCACAGTTACGGGACACTCTGGTTGCAAAGCGGAGGGACACTCTGGATGCACAGTGGAGGATCACTCTGGGCACACATTGGCGGGACTCTATGGATGCACAGTGGTAGGAAACTCTGAATGCACAGTGGACGGATACTCTGGATGCACAGTGAAGGGGAACTCTGGATGCACAGAGGTGGGACACTCTGGATGCAGAGTGGAGGACAATCTGGATGCACAGTGGGGTGACATTATGGATGCATAGTGGTGGGACACTCTTGATGCCCAGTGGCGGGACACTGTGATTGCACAGTGGGGGTCAATTTGGATGCACAGTGGTGGGAACTCTGGATGCACAGTGGAGGGACATTGTGGCTGCACAGTGGAGGGACATTCTGGATGCAAAGTGGAGGGAGAATCTGGATGCACCATGGAGGGGCAATCTGGATGCAAAGTGGAGGGACAATCTGGATGCACAGTGGCGGGACACACTGGATGTACAGTGGTGGGACACTCTGGATGCACAGTCGCTGGACCCTCAGGATGCACAGTTGAGGGACACTCTCGATGCACAGTGGAAGGACCCTCTAGATGCACAGTGGCTGGACACTCTGTATGCACAGTTGTGGGACATGCAGTAAGCACAGTGGAGGGACCCTCTGGATGCAAAGTTGAGGGTGACTCTGGATGCAAAGCAGATGGATGCACAGTGGAGGGTCATTCTGGATGCACAGTGGCGGGACACTTTGAATGCATGGTGGAGGGACACTCTGGAGTGAAACTTCTGGGACACTCTGGATGTACAGTGGAGGGAGACTCTGGATGCACAGTGGAGGGTCACTCTGGATGGACAGTGGTGGGATGCACTCGATGCAAATTCACGTGACACTATGGATGCACAGTGGCTGGAAACTCGTGTGCACTGTGTCTGGACACTCTGGATAAACAGTGGCAGGACACTCTGGATAAACAGTGGTGGGACATTCTGGATAAAGAGTGGGGTCACTCTGGATAAAGAGTGGGTGGACACTCTGGATGCACAACGGTGGGACACTATGGATGCAAAGTGGGGCAACACTATGGATGTAAAGAGCAGGGACAGTCTGGATGCACAGTGTTGGGTCATTCTGGATGTACAGTGGCGGGGCACTCTGGATGCAGAGTGGCAAGACACTCTGGATGCAAAGTGGTGGGACACTCCGGATTCACAGTGGAGGGTCTCTCTGGAAACACAGTAGCGGGACTCTATCGATGCACACTGGTAGGACACTCTTGATGCACAGTGGACGGATACTCTGGATGCACAGTGACGTGAAACTCTGGATGCACAGTGGTGGGACACTCTGAGTGCACAGTGGAGGACAATCTGGATGCACAGTGGTGGGACACTCTGGATGCACAGTGGTGGGAACTCTGGATGCAAAGTGGAGGGACACTGTGGATGTACAGTGGTGGGACACTTTGGATGCATAGTGGTGGGAAATCTGGATGCAGAGTGGAGGGACATTGTGGATACACGGTGGAGGGTCATTCTGGATGCAAATTGGAGGGAGAATCTGGATGCACGGTGGAGGGGCAATCTGGATGTAACGTGGAGTTACAATCTGGGTCCACTGTGGCAGGACACTCTGGATGCACATTGGAGGGACATTCTGAATGCAAAGTGGAGGGAGACTCTGGATGCAAAGCGGATGGACGCACTGCATGTACAGTAGTGGGTCACTCTGGATGCACTGTGGTGGGATACTATGGATGCACAGTGGTGGGACACTCTGGATGCACATTCATGGGACACTTTGAACGCATGGTGGAGGGACACTCTGCAGAGAAATTGGTGGGACACTCTGGATGCACATTGGAGGGACACACTGGGTGCGCATTGGTGGGACACTCTGGATAAACAGTGGCAGTACAGTCTGGATAAACAGTTGCGGGACATTCTGGAAAAAGAGTGGGGGGCACTCTGGATGCACAGTGGGGGACAAATTGGGTGCACAGTGGTGGGAACTCTGGATGCACAGTTGAGCGACACTGTGGTTGCACAGTGGGAGGAAAGTCTGGATGCACAGTGGTGGGAATTCTGGATGCACAGTGGAGGGTCACTGTGGATGTACAGTGGGCAGATACTCTCGATACATAGTTGGAGGAGAACCTGGATGCACAGTGGAGGGGCAATCTGGATGCAAAGTGGAGGGACACTCTGGATGCACAGTGGGAGGTCACACTGGATGCAGATTGGCAGGACATTCTTTATGCACAGTTGTGGGAAAATCTCGATGCACAGTGGGAGGAAACGCTGGATGCAAAGTGGATGGAAACTCAGCATGCACAGTGGAGGGTCTCTCTGGATACACAGTGGTGGGGCACTATTTATGCACATAGGTGGGCACTCTGGATGCACAGTGTTAGGAAAATCTGGATGCACAGTGAGGGGATACTCTGAATGAAGAGTGGAGGGAGACTCAGAATGCAAAGCGGATGGACACTCAGGATGCACAGTGGAGGGTCACTCTGGTTGCACAGTGTTGGGACACTCTGGATGCACAGTGGTGGACAACCTGGATGCACCGTGGTGTGACACTCAGGGTGCACAGTGGTCGGAACACTGGATGCACAGTGGAGGGACACTGTGGATGGATAGTGGGGGGACACTCTGGATGCACATTGGGGGACAGTCTGGCTGCACAGTGGTGGGAACTCAGGATGCACAGTCGCCGGACCTCTGGATGCACAGAGGTGGGATCATCTGGATGCACAGTGGAGGGATGTTCTGGATGCACAGTGGAGGACCCTCTGGATGCACAGTGGAGGGACCCTCTCGATGCAAAGTGGCTGGACACACCCGATGCACAGTGGCTGGACACTCTGTATGCACAGTTGTGGGACACTCTGTATGCACAGTGGATGGATACTATGGATGCAAAGTGGAGGGAGACCCTGGATGCACGGTGACAAGACACACTGGATGCACAGTGGAGGGAGACCCTGGATGCATGGTGACAAGACACACTGGATGCACAGTGGAGGGTCACTCTGGACACACAGTGGCGGGACTCTATGGATGCACATTGTTGGGACACTCTGGATGCACATGGGACGGATACTTTGGATTCACAATGAGGGGAAACTCTGAATGCATAGAGGGGGGACACTCTGGATGCACGTTGGAGGACAATCTGGATGCACAGTGGTGGGGCACTTTGGATGCACAGTAGTGGGAACACAGGATGCAAAGTGGAGGAACACTGTGGATGCACAGTGGGGGGACACTTTGGATGCAGAGTTGTGGGAACTCTGGATGCACAGTGGAGGGACATTGTGGATTCACAGTGGAGGGACATTCTGGATGCAAATTGGAGGGAGAATCTGGATGCATGTTGGAGGGGCAATCTGGATGCAAAGTGGAGTGACAATCTGCATGCACAGTGGCGCGGCACTTTGGATGTACAGTAGCTGGTCACTCTGGATGCAGTGTGGTAGGACACTCTAGATACACAGTGGCGGGAGTCTCTTGATGCACAGTCGCCGGACCCGCTGGATGCACAGTGGCAGGACACTCTAGATGCACTGGGGAGGGACCCACTAGATGCACAGTGGCTGGACACACTGGATGCTCATTGGCTGGACACTCTTTATGCACAGTTATGGGACACTCTGGATCCACATTGGAGGGGCACTCTGGATGCAAAGTGGAGGGAGACTCTGGATGCAAAGTGGTTGGACACACTGGATGCACAGTGGAGTGTCTCTCTGGGCACACAGTGGCGGGACTCTATGGATGCACAGTGGTGGGACTCTATGGATGCACAGTGGACGGATAGTCTGGATGCACAGTGAGGGGAAACTCTGGATGCTCAGAGGTGGGACACTCTGGATGCACAGTGCGGGACAATCTGGATGCACAGTGGTGGGACTCTATGGATGCACAGTGGAGGGATACTGTGAATGCACAGTTAGGGGAAATGCTGGATGCACAAAGGTTTGACACACTGGATACACAGTGGAGGACAAACTGGATAAAAAGTGGTGGGACACTCTGGATGCACAATGATGGGAACTCCGGATGCACAGTGGAGAGATACTGTGGATGCACAGTGGGGGGAACTCTGGATGCATAGTGCAGGGACATTGCGGATGCATAGTGGAGGGACATTCTGGAAGCAAAGAGGAGGGAGAATCTGGATGCACGGTGGAGGGGCAATCTGGATGCAAAGTGGAGGGACTATTTGGATGCGCAATGGCAGGACACACTGGATGTGCAGTGGTGGGACAGTCTGGATGCAAGGTGGCAGGACACTCTAGATACACAGTGGCGGGACACTCGGGATTGCCAGTCGCCGGACCATCTGGATGCACAGTGGCAGGACACTCTTGATGCACATTGGAGGGAACCACTAGATGCACAGTGGCTGGACACACTGGATGCATAGTGGCTCGACATTCTGTATGCACAGTTGTGGGACACTCTGTATGCACAGTGGAGTGATACTCTGGATGCACAGTGGAGGGTCACTCTGGATGCACAGTGGCGGGACACTATGGATGCACAGTGGTGGGACCCTCTGGTTGCACAGTTGCGGGACACTTTGAATGCATGGTGGAGGGAGACTCTGGAGGGAAATTGGTGGGACATTCTGGATGCATAGAGGAGGGTGATTCTGGATGCACAGTGGAGGGACACTCAGGATGGACAGAGACGGGGCATGCTGGATGTAAATTCACGTTACACTCTTGATGCACAGTGGCTGGACATGTTTGCTCACAGTGGCAGGACATTCTGGATAAACAATGGTGGGACATTCTGGATAAAGAGTGGGATCACTCCGGAAAAAGAGTGGGTGGACACTCTGGATGCACAGTGGAGGAAACTCTGGATGCACAGTGGTGGGACACTCTGGAAGCACAGTGGAGGGACAGTATGAATGCAAAATAATGGAACACTATGGATGCAAAGTGGAGAGAGTCTCTGGATGCACAGTGGAGGAAGACTCTGGATGCAAAGAGTTATGAAACTCTCGATGCACAGTGTTGTGGCATTCTGGATGTACAGTGTCGGGACACTCTGGACGCAGAGTGGCAAAGAACTCTGGATGCACAGTGGAGGGACGCTCTGGATGCACAGTGGGGAAAAACTCTGGATGCAAATTGTATGGACACTCTGGACACACAGTGGTGGGACACTATGCATGCACAGTGGTGGGACACTATGGGTGCACATTCGTGGAACACTTTGAATGCATGGTGGAGGGACACTCTGGATGGAAATTTGTGGGACACTCTTGATGCACAGTGGAGGGAGACTCTGGTTGGACAGTGGCGGGACGTGCTGCATGCAAATTCATGTGACACTCTGGCTGTACAGTGGCTGGACACTCTGGTGCACAGTGGCTGGACACTCTGGATAAACAGTGGGGGACACATTGGATGCACAAAGGTGGGAAACTCTGGAAGCACAGCGGTGGGACTCTCTGGAAGCAAAGTGGTGGGAACTCCGGATGCACAGTGGAGGGACACTATGAATGCAAAGTGGGGGAACACTCCGGATGCAAAGAGGAGGGACACTCTGGATGCACGGTGACAAGACAAACTGGATGCACAGTGGAGGGTCACTCTGGACACACAGTGGCGGGACTCTATGGATGCACATTGTTGGGACACTCTGGATGCACATGGGACGGATACTTTGGATGCACAATGAGGGGAAACTCTGGATGCATAGAGGTGGGACACTCTGGATGCACGTTGGAGGACAATCTGGATGCACAGTGGTGGGACACTTTGGATGCACAGTGGTGGGAACACTGGATGCAAAGTGGAGGAACACTGTGGATGCACAGTGGGGGGACACTTTGGATGCAGAGTTGTGGGAAGTCTGGATGCACAGTGGAGGGACATTGTGGTTGCACAGTGGAGGGACATTCTGGATGCAAATTGGAGGGAGAATCTGGATGCACGTTGGAGGGGCAATCTGGATGCAAAGTGGAGCGACAATCTGGATACACAGTGGCGCGGCACTTTGGATGTACAGTGGCTGGTCACTCTGGATGCAGTGTGTCAGGACACTCTAGATACACAGTGGCGGGAGTCTCTTGCTGCACAGTCGCCGGACCCACTGGATGCACAGTGGCAGGACACTCTAGATGCACAGGGGAGGGACCCACTAGATGCACAGTGGCTGGACACACTAGATGCTCATTGGCTGGATACTCTTTATGCACAGTTATGGGACACTCTGGATGCACATTGGAGGGGCACTATGGATGCAAAGTGGATGGACACACTGGACGCACAGTGGAGGGTCACTCTGGTTGCACAGTGTTGGGACACTGTGGATGGACAGTGGGGGGACACTCTGGATGCATATTGGGGGACAGTCTGGCTGCACAGTGGTGGGAACTCATGATGCACAGTCGCCGAATCCTCTGGATGCACAGTGGTGGGATCATCTAGATGCACAGTGGAGGGACATTCTGGATGCACAGTGGAGGACCCTCTGGATGCACAGTGGAGGGACCCTCTCGATGTAAAGTGGCTGGACACACACAATGCACAGTGGCTGGAGACTCTGTATGCACAGATGTGGGACACTCTGTATGCACAGTGGACGGATACTATGGATGCAAAGTGGAGGGAGACTCTGGATGCAAAGGGGATGGACACACTGGATGCACAGAGGAGGGTCATTCTGGATGCACAGTGGCAGGACACAATGGATGCACAGTGGTGGGATACACTGGATGCACGGTCGCGGGATGCTTTGAATGCACGGTGGAGGGACACTCTGGATGGAAATTTGTGGGACACTCGATGCACAGTGGAGGGAGACTCTGGTTGGACAGTGGCGGGACGTGCTGGATGTAAATTCACGTGACACTCTGGATGCACAGTGGCTGGACACTCTGGTGCACAGTGGCTGGACACTCTGGATAAACAGTGGGGGACACATTGGATGCACAAAGGTGGGAAACTCTGGAAGCACAGTGGTGGGACACTCTGGAAGCAAAGTGGTGGGAACTGCGGATGCACAGTGGAGGGACACTATGAATGCAAAGTGGGGGAACACTCTGGATGCAAAGAGGAATGAAACTCTCGATGCACAGTGTTGGGACATTCTGGATGTACAATGTCAGGACACTCTGGATGCAGAGTGGCAAGACAATCTGCATGCACAGCGGAGGTACACTCTGATGCACAGTGGGGGGAAACTCTGGATGCAATTTGTATGGACACTCTGGATGCACAGTGAAGGGTCACTCTGGACACACAGTGGTGGGACACTATGGATGCACAGTGCTGGGACACTATGGATGCACATTCGTGGAACACTTTGAATGCATGGTGGAGGGACACTCTGGATGGAAATTTGTGGGACACTCTTGATGCACAGTGGAGGGAGACTCTGGTTGGACAGTGGCGGGACGTGCTGGATGCAAATTCACATGACACTCTGGCTGTACAGTGGCTGGACACTCTGGTGCACAGTGGCTGGACACTCTGGATAAACAGTGGGGGACACATTGGATGCACAAAGGTGGGAAACTCTGGAAGCACAGCAGTGGGACTCCCTGGAAGCAAAGTGGGGGGAACTCCGGATGCACAGTGGAGGGACACTATGAATGCAAAGTGGGGGAACACTCTGGATGCAAAGAGGAGGGACACTCTGGATGCATGGTGACAAGACAAACTGGATGCACAGTGGGGGGTCACTCTGGACAAACAGTGGGGGGACTCTATGGATGCACATTGTTGGGACACTCTGGATGCACATGGGATGGATACTTTGGATGCACAATGAGGGGAAACTCTGAATGCATAGAGGTGGGACACTCTGGATGCACGTTGGAGGACAATCTGGATGCACAGTAGTGGGACACTTTGGATGCACAGTAGTGGGAACACAGGATGCAAAGTGGAGGAACACTGTGGATGCACAGTGGGGGGACACTTTGGATGCAGAGTTGTGGGAACTCTGGATGCACAGTGGAGGGACATTGTGGATGCACAGTGGAGGGACATTCTGGATGCAAATTGGAGGGAGAATCTGGATGCACATTGGGGGGGGGGGCAATCTGGATGCAAAGTGGAGTGACAATCTGGATGTACAGTGGCACGGCACTTTGGATGTACAGTGGCTGGTCACTCTGGATGCAGTGTGGCAGGACACTCTAGATACACAGTGGCGGGAGTCTCTTGATGCACAGTCGCCGGACCCGCTGGATGCACAGTGGCAGGACACTCTAGATGCACCGGGGAGGGACCCACTAGATGCACAGTGGCTGGACACACTGGATGCTCATTGGCTGGACACTCTTTATGCACAGTTATGGGACACTCTGGATCCACATTGGAGGGGCAATCTGGATGCAAAGTGGAGGGACTATTTGGATGCGCAGTGGCAGGACACACTGGATGTGCAGTGGTGGGACAGTCTGGATGCAAGGTGGCAGGACACTCTTGATACACAGTGGCGGGACACTCGGGATTGCCAGTCGCCGGACCCTCTGGATGCACAGTGGCAGGACACTCTTGATGCACATTGGAGGGAACCACTAGATGCACAGTGGCTGGACACACTGGATGCACAGTGGCTCGACATTCTGTATGCACAGTTGTGGGACACTCTGTATGCACAGTGGAGTGATACTCTGGATGCACAGTGGAGGGTCACTCTGGATGCACAGTGGCGGGACACTATGGATGCACAGTGGTGGGACCCTCTGGTTGCACAGTTGCGGGACACTTTGAATGCATGGTGGAGGGAGACTCTGGAGGGAAAGTGGTTGGACACACTGAATGCACATTGGAGTGACACTCTGGGCACACAGTGGCGGGACTCTATGGATGCACAGTGGAGGGACACTCTGGATGCACAGTGGGGGAAAACTCTGGATGCAAATTGTATGGATACTCTGGACACACGGTGGTGGGACACTATGCATGCACAGTGGTGGGACACCATGGATGCACATTCGTGGAACACTTTGAATGCATGGTGGAGGGACACTCTGGATGGAAATTTGTGGGACACTCTTGATGCACAGTGGAGGGAGACTCTGGTTGGACAGTGGCGGGACGTGCTGCATGCAAATTCATGTGACACTCTGGCTGTACAGTGGCTGGACACTCTGATGCACAGTGGCTGGACACTCTGGATAAACAGTGGGGGACACATTGGATGCACAAAGGTGGAAAACTCTGGAAGCACAGCGGTGGGACTCTCTGGAAGCAAAGTGGTGGGAACTCCGGATGCACAGTGGAGGGACACTATGAATGCAAAGTGGGGGAACACTCCGGATGCAAAGAGGAGGGACACTCTGGATGCACGGTGACAAGACAAACTGGATGCACAGTGGAGGGTCACTCTGGACACACAGTGGCGGGACTCTATGGATGCACAGAGGTGGGACTCTATGGATGCACAGTGGATGGATAGTCTGGATGCACAGTGAGGGGAAACTCTGGATGCTCAGAGGTGGGACACTCTGGATGCACAGTGCAGGACAATCTGGATGCACAGTGGTGGGAGTCTATGGATGCACAGTGGAGGGATACTGTGGATGCACAGTTAGGGGAAATGCTGGATGCACAGAGGTTTGACACACTGGATGCACAGTGGAGGACAATCTGGATAAAAAGTGGTGGGACACTCTGGATGCACAATGATGGGAACTCCGGATGCACAGTGGAGGGATACTGTGGATGCACAGTGGGGGGAACTCTGGATGCATAGTGCAGGGACATTGCGGATGCATAGTGGAGGGACATTCTGGAAGCAAAGAGGAGGGAGAATCTGGATGCACGGTGGAGGGGCAATCTGGATGCAAAGTGGAGGGACTATTTGGATGCGCAGTGGCAGGACACTCTTGATACACAGTGGCAGGACACTCGGGATTGCCAGTCGCCGGACCCTCTGGATGCACAGTGGCAGGACACTCTTGATGCACATTGGAGGGAACCACTAGATGCACAGTGGCTGGACACACTGGATGCACAGTGGCTCGACATTCTGTATGCACAGTTGTGGGACACTCTGTATGCACAGTGGAGTGATACTCTGGATGCACAGTGGAGGGTCACTCTGGATGCACAGTGGCGGGGCACTATGGATGCACAGTGGTGGGACCCTCTGGTTGCACAGTTGCGGGACACTTTGAATGCATGGTGGAGGGAGACTCTGGAGGGAAATTGGTTGGACACACTGAATGCACATTGGAGTGACACTCTGGGCACACAGTGGCGGGACTCTATGGATGCACAGTGGAGGGACACTCTGGATGCACAGTGGGGGAAAACTCTGGATGCAAATTGTATGGATACTCTGGACACACAGTGGTGGGACACTATGCATGCACAGTGGTGGGACACCATGGATGCACATTCGTGGAACACTTTGAATGCATGGTGGAGGGACACTCTGGATGGAAATTTGTGGGACACTCTTGATGCACAGTGGAGGGAGACTCTGGTTGGACAGTGGCGGGACGTGCTGCATGCAAATTCATGTGACACTCTGGCTGTACAGTGGCTGGACACTCTGATGCACAGTGGCTGGACACTCTGGATAAACAGTGGGGGACACATTGGATGCACAAAGGTGGGAAACTCTGGAAGCACAGCGGTGGAACTCTCTGGAAGCAAAGTGGTGGGAACTCCGGATGCACAGTGGAGGGACACTATGAATGCAAAGTGGGGGAACACTCCGGATGCAAAGAGGACGGACACTCTGGATGCACGGTGACAAGACAAACTGGATGCACAGTGGAGGGTCACTCTGGACACACAGTGGCGGGACTCTATGGATGCACATTGTTGGGACACTCTGGATGCACATGGGACGGATACTTTGGATGCACAATGAGGGGAAACTCTGGATGCATAGAGGTGGGACACTCTGGATGCACGTTGGAGGACAATCTGGATGCACAGTGGTGGGACACTTTGGATGCACAGTGGTGGGAACACAGGATGCAAAGTGGATGAACACTGTGGATTCACAGTGGGGGGACACTTTGGATGCAGAGTTGTGGGAACTCTGGATGCACAGTGGAGGGACATTGTGGATGCACAGTGGAGGGACATTCTGGATGCAAATTGGAGGGAGAATCTGGATGCACATTGGGGGGGGGGGGGTCAATCTGGATGCAAAGTGGAGTGACAATCTGGATGTACAGTGGCACGGCACTTTGGATGTACAGTGGCTGGTCACTCTGGAAGCAGTGTGGCAGGACACTCTAGATACACAGTGGTGGGAGTCTCTTGATGCACAGTCGCCGGACCCGCTGGATGCACAGTGGCAGGACACTCTAGATGCACCGGGGAGGGACCCACTAGATGCACAGTGGCTGGACACACTGGATGCTCATTGGCTGGACACTCTTTATGCACAGTTATGGGACACTCTGGATCCACATTGGAGGGGCAATCTGGATGCAAAGTGGAGGGACTATTTGGATGCGCAGTGGCAGGACACACTGGATGTGCAGTGGTGGGACAGTCTGGATGCAAGGTGGCAGGACACTCTTGATACACAGTGGCAGGACACTCGGGATTGCCAGTTGCCAGACCCTCTGGATGCACAGTGGCAGGACACTCTTGATGCACATTGGAGGGAACCACTAGATGCACAGTGGCTGGACACACTGGATGCACAGTGGCTCGACATTCTGTATGCACAGTTGTGGGACACTCTGTATGCACAGTGGAGTGATACTCTGGATGCACAGTGGAGGGTCACTCTGGATGCACAGTGGCGGGACACTATGGATGCACAGTGGTGGGACCCTCTGGTTGCACAGTTGCGGGACACTTTGAATGCATGGTGGAGGGAGACTCTGGAGGGAAAGTGGTTGGACACACTGAATGCACATTGGAGTGACACTCTGGGCACACAGTGGCGGGACTCTATGGATGCACAGTGGAGGGACACTCTGGATGCACAGAGGGGGAAAACTCAGGATGCAAATTGCATGGATACTCTGGACACACAGTGGTGGGACACTATGCATGCACAGTGGTGGGACACCATGGATGCACATTCGTGGAACACTTTGAATGCATGGTGGAGGGACACTCTGGATGGAAATTTGTGGGACACTCTTGATGCACAGTGGAGGGAGACTCTGGTTGGACAGTGGCAGGACGTGCTGCATGCAAATTCATGTGACACTCTGGCTGTACAGTGGCTGGACACTCTGATGCACAGTGGCTGGACACTCTGGATAAACAGTGGGGGACACATTGGATGCACAAAGGTGGGAAACTCTGGAAGCACAGCGGTGGGACTCTCTGGAAGCAAAGTGGTGGGAACTCCGGATGCACAGTGGAGGGACACTATGAATGCAAAGTGGGGGAACACTCCGGATGCAAAGAGGAGGGACACTCTGGATGCACGGTGACAAGACAAACTGGATGCACAGTGGAGGGTCACTCTGGACACACAGTGGCGGGACTCTATGGATGCACAGAGGTGGGACTCTATGGATGCACAGTGGATGGATAGTCTGGATGCACAGTGAGGGGAAACTCTGGATGCTCAGAGGTGGGACACTCTGGATGCACAGTGCAGGACAATCTGGATGCACAGTGGTGGGACTCTATGGATGCACAGTGGAGGGATACTGTGGATGCACAGTTAGGGGAAATGCTGGATGCACAGAGGTTTGACACACTGGATGCACAGTGGAGGACAATCTGGATAAAAAGTGGTGGGACACTCTGGATGCACAATGATGGGAACTCCGGATGCACAGTGGAGGGATACTGTGGATGCACAGTGGGGGGAACTCTGGATGCATAGTGCAGGGATATTGCGGATGCATAGTGGAGGGACATTCTGGAAGCAAAGAGGAGGGAGAATCTGGATGCACGGTGGAGGGGCAATCTGGATGCAAAGTGGAGGGACTATTTGGATGCGCAGTGGCAGGACACACTGGATGTGCAGTGGTGGGACAGTCTGGATGCAAGGTGGCAGGACACTCTTGATACACAGTGGCAGGACACTCGGGATTGCCAGTCGCCGGACCCTCTGGATGCACAGTGGCAGGACACTCTTGATGCACATTGGAGGGAACCACTAGATGCACAGTGGCTGGACACACTGGATGCACAGTGGCTCGACATTCTGTATGCACAGTTGTGGGACACTCTGTATGCACAGTGGAGTGATACTCTGGATGCACAGTGGAGGGTCACTCTGGATGCACAGTGGCGGGACACTATGGATGCACAGTGGTGGGACCCTCTGGTTGCACAGTTGCGGGACACTTTGAATGCATGGTGGAGGGAGACTCTGGAGGGAAATTGGTTGGACACACTGAATGCACATTGGAGTGACACTCTGGGCACACAGTGGCGGGACTCTATGGATGCACAGTGGAGGGACACTCTGGATGCACAGTGGGGGAAAACTCTGGATGCAAATTGTATGGATACTCTGGACACACAGTGGTGGGACACTATGCATGCACAGTGGTGGGACACCATGGATGCACATTCGTGGAACACTTTGAATGCATGGTGGAGGGACACTCTGGATGGAAATTTGTGGGACACTCTTGATGCACAGTGGAGGGAGACTCTGGTTGGACAGTGGCGGGACGTGCTGCATGCAAATTCATGTGACACTCTGGCTGTACAGTGGCTGGACACTCTGATGCACAGTGGCTGGACACTCTGGATAAACAGTGGAGGACACATTGGATGCACAAAGGTGGGAAACTCTGGAAGCACAGCGGTGGGACTCTCTGGAAGCAAAGTGGTGGGAACTCCGGATGCACAGTGGAGGGACACTATGAATGCAAAGTGGGGGAACACTCCGGATGCAAAGAGGACGGACACTCTGGATGCACGGTGACAAGACAAACTGGATGCACAGTGGAGGGTCACTCTTGACACACAGTGGCGGGACTCTATGGATGCACATTGTTGGGACACTCTGGATGCACATGGGACGGATACTTTGGATGCACAATGAGGGGAAACTCTGGATGCATAGAGGTGGGACACTCTGGATGCACGTTGGAGGACAATCTGGATGCACAGTGGTGGGACACTTTGGATGCACAGTGGTGGGAACACTGGATGCAAAGTGGATGAACACTGTGGATGCACAGTGGGGGGACACTTTGGATGCAGAGTTGTGGGAACTCTGGATGCACAGTGGAGGGACATTGTGGATGCACAGTGGAGGGACATTCTGGATGCAAATTGGAGGGAGAATCTGGATGCATGTTGGAGGGGCAATCTGGATGCAAAGTGGAGCGACAATCTGGATGCACAGTGGCGCGGCACTTTGGATGTACAGTGGCTGGTCACTCTGGATGCAGTGTGGCAGGACACTCTAGATGCACAGTGGCGGGAGTCTCTTGATGCACAGTCGCTGGACCCACTGGATGCACAGTGGCAGAACACTCTAGATGCACAGGGGAGGGACCCACTTGATGCACAGTGGCTGGACACACTAGATGCTCATTGGTTGGACACTCTTTATGCACAATTATGGGACACTCTGGATGCACATCGGAGGGGCACTCTGGATGCAAAGTGGAGGTAGACTCTGGATGCAAAGTGGATGGACACACTGGATGCACAGTGGAGTGTCACTCTGGGCACACAGTGGCGGGACTCTATGGATGCACAGTGGTGGGACTCTATGGATGCACAGTGGACGGATAGTCTGGATGCACAGTGAAGGGAAACTCTGGATGCTCAGAGGTGGGGCACTCTGGATGCACAGTGCAGGACAATCTGGATGCACAGTGGTGGGACTCTATGGATAGACAGTGGAGGGATACTGTGGATGCACAGTGGGGGGAACTCTGGATGCATAGTGCAGGGACATTGCGGATGCATAGTGGAGGGACATTCTGGAAGCAAAGAGGAGGGAGAATCTGGATGCATGGTGGAGGGGCAATCTCGATGCAAAGTGGAGGGACTATTTGGATGCGCAGTGGCAGGAAACACTGGATGTGCAGTGGTGGGACAGATTGGATATAAGGTGGCAGGACACTATAGATACACATGGCGGGACACTCGCGATTGCCAGTCGCCGGACCCTCTGGATGCACAGTGGCAGGACACTCTTGATGCACATTGGAGGGAACCACTAGATGCACAGTGGCTGGACACACTGGATGCACAGTGGCTCGACATTCTGTATGCACAGTTGTGGGACACTCTGTATGCACAGTGGAGTGATACTCTGGATGCACAGTGGAGGTCACTCTGGATGCACAGTGGCGGGACACTATGGATGCACAGTGGTGGGACCCTCTGGTTGCACAGTTGCGGGACACTTTGTATGCATGGTGGAGGGAGACTCTGGAGGGAAATTGGTGGGACATTCTGGATGCATAGAGGAGGGTGATTCTGGATGCACAGTGGAGGGACACTCAGGATGGACAGAGGCGGGACATGCTGGATGTAAATTCACGTTACACTCTTGATGCACAGTGGCTGGACACACTTGCTCACGGTGGCTGGACACTCTGGATAAACAATGGTGGGACATTCTGGATAAAGAGTGGGGTCACTCCAGAAAAAGCGTGGGTGGACACTCTGGATGCACAGTGGAGGAAACATTGGATGCACAGTGGTCGGACACTCTGGAAGCACAGTGGAGGGACAGTATGAATGCCAAATGAGGGAACACTATGGATGCAAAGTGGAGAGAGTCTCTAGATGCACAGTGGAGGAAGACTCTGGATGCAAAGAGGAATGAAAATCTCGATGCAAAGTGTTGGGACATTCTGGATGTACAGTGTCGGGACACTCTGGACGCAGAGTGGCAAGACACTCTGGATGCACAGTGGAGGGACACTCTGGATGCACAGTGGGGGAAAACTCTGGATGCAAATTGTATGGACACTCTGGACACACAGTGGTGGGACACTATGCATGCACAGTGGTGGGACACTATGGATGCACATTCGTGGAACACTTTGAATGCATGGTGGAGGGACACTCTGGATGGAAATTTGTGGGACACTCTTGATGCACAGTGGAGGGAGACTCTGGTTGGACAGTGGCAGAACGTGCTGTATGCAAATTCACGTGGCACTCTGGCTGTACAGTGGCTGGACACTCTGATGCACAGTGGCTGGACACTCTGGATAAACAGTGGGGGACACATTGGATGCACAAAGGTGGGAACTCTGGAAGCACAGCAGTGGGACTCCCTGGAAGCAAAGTGGTGGGAACTCCGGATGCACAGTGGAGGGACACTATGAATGCAAAGTGGGGGAACACTCTGGATGCAAAGAGGAGGGAGACCCTGGATGCACGGTGACAAGACACACTGGATGCACAGTGGAGGGTCACTCTGGACACACAGTGGCGGGACTCTATGGATGCACATTGTTGGGACACTCTGGATGCACATGGGACGGATACTTTGGATGCACAATGAGGGGAAACTCTGAATGCATAGAGGGGGGACACTCTGGATGCACGTTGGAGGACAATCTGGATGCACAGTGGTGGGACACTTTGGATGCACAGTGGTGGGAACACAGGATGCAAAGTGGAGGAACACTGTGGATGCACAGTGGGGGGACACTTTGGATGCAGAGTTGTGGGAACACTGGATGCACAGTGGAGGGACATTGTGGATGCACAGTGAAGGGACATTCTGGATGCAAATTGGAGGGAGAATCTGGATGCACATTGGGGGGGCAATCTGGATGCAAAGTGGAGTGACAATCTGGATGCACAGTGGCACGGCACTTTGGATGTACAGTGGCTGGTCACTCTGGATGCAGTGTGGCAGGACACTCGTGATACACAGTGGCGGGAGTCTCTTGATGCACAGTCGCCGGACCCGCTGGATGCACAGTGGCAGGACACTCTAGATGCACTGGGGAGGGACTCACTAGATGCACAGTGGCTGGACACACTAGATGCTCATTGGCTGGACACTCTTTATGCACAGTTATGGGACACTCTGGATCCACATTGGAGGGGCACTCTGGATGCAAAGTGGAGGGAGACTCTGGATGCAAAGTGGTTGGACACACTGGATGCACAGTGGAGTGTCACTCTGGGCACACAGTGGCGGGACTCTATGGATGCACAGTGGTGGGACTCTATGGATGCACAGTGGACGGATAGTCTGGATGCACAGTGAGGGGAAACTCTGGATGCTCAGAGGTGGGACACTCTGGATGCACAGTGCAGGACAATCTGGATGCACAGTGGAGGGATACTGTGGATGCACAGTTAGGGGAAATGCTGGATGCACAGAGGTTTGACACACTGGATGCACAGTGGAGGACAATCTGGATAAAAAGTGGTGGGACACTCTGGATGCACAATGATGGGAACTCCGGATGCACAGTGGAGGGATACTGTGGATGCACAGTGGGGGGAACTCTGGATGCATAGTGCAGGGACATTGCGGATGCATAGTGGAGGGACATTCTGGAAGCAAAGAGGAGGGAGAATCTGGATGCACGGTGGAGGGGCAATCTGGATGCAAAGTGGAGGGACTATTTGGATGCGCAGTGGCAGGACACACTGGATGTGCAGTGGTGGGACAGTCTGGATGCAAGGTGGTAAGACACTCTAGATACACAGTGGCAGGACACTCGGGATTGCCAGTCGCCGGACCCTCTGGATGCACAGTGGCAGGACACTCTTGATGCACATTGGAGGGAACCACTAGATGCACAGTGGCTGGACACACTGGATGCACAGTGGCTCGACATTCTGTATGCACAGTTGTGGGACACTCTGTATGCACAGTGGAGTGATACTCTGGATGCACAGTGGAGGGTCACTCTGGATGCACATTGGCGGGACACTATGGATGCACAGTGGTGGGACCCTCTGGTTGCACAGTTGCGGGACACTTTGAATGCATGGTGGAGGGAGACTCTGGAGGGAAATTGGTGGGACATTCTGGATGCATAGAGGAGGGTGATTCTGGATCCACAGTGGAGGGACACTCAGGATGGACAGAGGCGGGACATGCTGGATGTAAATTCACGTTACACTCTTGATGCACAGTGGCTGGACATGCTTGCTCACAGTGGCTGGACACTCTGGATAAACAATGGTGGGACATTCTGGATAAAGAGTGGGATCATTCCGGAAAAAGAGTGGGTGGACACTCTGGATGCAAAGTGGAGGGACAGTATGAATGCAAAATGAGGGTACACTATGGATGCAAAGTGGAGAGAGTCTCTGGATGCACAGTGGAGGAAGACTCTGGATGCAAAGAGGAATGAAACTCTCGATGCACAGTGTTGGGACATTCTGGATGTACAGTGTCGGGACACTCTGGATGCACAGTGGCAAGACACTCTGGATGCACAGTGGAGGGACACTCTGGATTCACAGTGGTGGAAAACTCTGGATGCAAATTGTATGGATACTCTGGACACACAGTGGTGGGACACTATGCATGCACAGTGGTGGGACACTATGGATGCACATTCGTGGAACACTTTGAATGCATGGTGGAGGGACACTCTGGATGGAAATTTGTGGGACACTCTTGATGCACAGTGGAGGGTGACTCTGGTTGGACAGTGGCGGGACGTGCTGCATGCAAATTCATGTGACACTCTGGCTGTAAAGTGGCTGGGCACTCTGGTGCACAGTGGCTGGACACTCTGGATAAACAGTGGGGGACACATTGGATGCACAAAGGTGGGAAACTCTGGAAGCACAGCGGTGGAACTCTCTGGAAGCAAAGTGGTGGGAACTCCGGATGCACAGTGGAGGGACACTATGAATGCAAAGTGGGGGAACACTCCGGATGCAAAGAGGACGGACACTCTGGATGCACGTTGACAAGACAAACTGGATGCACAGTGGAGGGTCACTCTGGACACATAGTGGCGGGACTCTATGGATGCACATTGTTGGGACACTCTGGATGCACATGGGACGGATACTTTGGATGCACAATGAGGGGAAACTCTGGATGCATAGAGGTGGGACACTCTGGATGCACGTTGGAGGACAATCTGGATGCACAGTGGTGGGACACTTTGGATGCACAGTGGTGGGAACACTGGATGCAAAGTGGATGAACACTGTGGATGCACAGTGGGGGGACACTTTGGATGCAGAGTTGTGGGAACTCTGGATGCACAGTGGAGGGACATTGTGGATGCACAGTGGAGGGACATTCTGGATGCAAATTGGAGGGAGAATCTGGATGCATGTTGGAGGGGCAATCTGGATGCAAAGTGGAGCGACAATCTGGATGCACAGTGGCGCGGCACTTTGGATGTACAGTGGCTGGTCACTCTGGATGCAGTGTGGCAGGACACTCTAGATACAAAGTGGCGGGAGTCTCTTGATGCACAGTCGCCGGACCCGCTGGATGCACAGTGTCAGAACACTCTAGATGCACAGGGGAGGGACCCACTAGATGCACAGTGGCTGGACACACTAGATGCTCATTGGCTGGACACTCTTTATGCACAGTTATGGGACACTCTGGATGCACATTGGAGGGGCACTCTGGATGCAAAGTGGAGGGAGACTCTGGATGCAAAGTGGTTGGACACACTGGATGCACAGTGGAGTGTCTCTCTGGGCACACATTGGCGGGACTCTATGGATGCACAGTGGTGGGACTCTATGGATGCACAGTGGACGGATAGTCTGGATGCACAGTGAGGGGAAACTCTGGATGCTCAGAGGTGGGGCACTCTGGATGCACAGTGCAGGACAAATTGGATGCACAGTGGTTGGACTCTATGGATACACAGTGGAGGGATACTGTGGATGCACAGTTAGGGGAAACGCTGGATGCACAGAGGTTTGACACACTGGATGCACAGTGGAGGACAATCTGGATAAAAAGTGGTGGGACACTCTGGATGCACAATGATGGGAACTCCGGATGCACAGTGGAGGGATACTGTGGATGCACAGTGGGGGGAACTCTGGATGCATAGTGCAGGGACATTGCGGATGCATAGTGGAGGGACATTCTGGAAGCAAAGAGGAGGGAGAATCTGGATGCACGGTGGAGGGGCAATCTGGATGCAAAGTGGAGGGACTATTTGGATGCGCAGTGGCAGGACACACTGGATGTGCAGTGGTGGGACAGTCTGGATGCAAGTTGGCAGGACTCTCTAGATACACAGTGGCGGGACACTCGGGATTACCAGTCGCCGGAGCCTCTGGATGCACAGTGGCAGGACACTCTTGATGCACATTGGAGGGAACCACTAGATGCACAGTGGCTGGACACACTGGATGCACAGTGGCTCGACATTCTGTATGCACAGTTGTGGGACACTCTGTATGCACAGTGGAGTGATACTCTGGATGCACAGAGGAGGGTCACTCTGGATGCACAGTGGCGGCACACTATGGATGCACAGTGGTGGGACCCTCTGGATGCACAGTTGCGGGACACTTTGAATGCATGGTGGAGGGAGACTCTGGAGGGAAATTGGTGGGACACTCTGGATGCATATAGGAGGGTGATTTTGGATGCACAGTGGAGGGACACTCAGGATGGACAGAGGCGGGACATGCTGGATGTAAATTCACGTTACACTCTTGATGCACAGTGGCTGGACACACTTGCTCATAGTGGCTGGACACTCTGGATAAACAATGGTGGGACATTCTGGATAAAGAGTGGGGTCACTCCGGAAAAAGAGTGGGTGGACACTCTGGATGCACAGTGGAGGACACTCTGGATGCACAGTGGTGGGACACTCTGGAAGCACAGTGGAGGGACATTCTGGATGCACAGTGGAGGGACAGTATGAATGCAAAATGAGGGAACACTATGGATGCAAAGTGGAGAGATTCTCTGGATGCACAGTGACGGAAGTCTCTGGATGCAAAGAGGAATGAAACTCTCGATGCACAGTGTTGGGACATTCCGGATGTACAGTGTCGGGACACTCTGGATGCAGAGTGGCAAGACATTCTGGATGGACAGCGGAGGGCCACTCTGCATGCACAGTTGGGAAAAACTCTGGATGCAAAGTGTATGGAATCTCTGGATGCACAGTGGAGGGTCACTCTGGACACACAATGGTGGGACACTATGGATGCACAGTGGTGGGACACTCTGGATGCACAGCGGTGGGATACGATGGACGCACAGTGGAGCGACACTCTGGATGCACAGTTGCAGGACACTCTGGATGCACAGTTGCAGGAAACTCTGGATGTACAGTGGAGGGAAACTTTGGATGCAAAGTGGAGGTTGACTCTGAATGCAAAGCAAATGGACACTCTGTATGCACAGTGGAGGGTCACTCTGGATGCACAGTGGCGGGATAATCTGGATGCACTGTCGCTGGACACTCTGGATGCACAGTGGAGTGACCCTCTAGATTCACGGTGGCTGGAGACACTGGATGCACAGTGGCTGGACACTCTGGATGCACGGTTGTAGGATTCTCTGGATGCACAGTGGAGGGACACTCTGGATGCACAGTGGAGGACCCTCTGGATGCATAGTGGAGGGACCCTCTCGCTGCAAAGTGGCTGGACACACCCGATGCACAGTGGCTTGACACTCTGTATGCACAGTTGTGGGACACTCTGTATGCACAGTGGACGGATACTATGGATGCAAAGTGGAGCGAGACTCTGGATGCAAAGGGGATGGAGACACTGGATGCACAGAGGAGGGTCATTCTGGATGCACAGTGGCAGGACACAATGGATGCACAGTGATGGGATACACTGGATGCACGGTCGCGGGATGCTTTGAATGCACGGTGGAGGGACACTCTGGATGGAAATTTGTGGGACACTCTTGATGCACAGTGGAGGGAGACTCTGCTTGGACAGTGGCGGGACGTGCTGGATGCAAATTCACGTGACACTCTGGCTGTACAGTGGCAGGACACTCTGGTGCACAGTGGCTGGACACTCTGGATAAACAGTGGGGGACACATTGGATGCACAAAGGTGGGAAACTCTGGAAGCACAGTGGTGGGACACTCTGGAAGCAAAGTGGTGGGAACTGCGGATGCACAGTGGAGGGACACTATGAATGCAAAGTGGGGGAACACTCTGGATGCAAAGAGGAATGAAACTCTCGATGCACAGTGTTGGGACATTCTGGATGTACAATGTCAGGACACTCTGGATGCAGAGTGGCGAGACACTCTAGATGCACAGCGGAGGGACAGTCTGGATGCACAGTGGGGGGAAACTCTGGATGCAATTTGTATGGACACTCTGGATGCACAGTGAAGGGTCACTCTGGACACACAGTGGTGGGACACTATGGATGCACAGTGGTGGGACACTATGGATGCACATTCGTGGAACACTTTGAATGCATGGTGGAGGGACACTCTGGATGGAAATTTGTGGGACACTCTTGATGCACAGTGGAGGGAGACTCTGGTTGGACAGTGGCGGGACGTGCTGGATGCAAATTCACGTGACACTCTGGCTGTACAGTGGCTGGACACTCTGGTGCACAGTGGCTGGACACTCTGGATAAACAGTGGGGGACACATTGGATGCACAAAAGTGGGAAACTCTGGAAGCACAGCAGTGGGACTCCCTGGAAGCAAAGTGGTGGGAAGTCCGGATGCACAGTGGAGGGACACTATGAATGCAAAGTGGGGGAACACTCTGGATGCAAAGAGGAGGGACACTCTGGATGCACGGTAACAAGACACACTGGATGCACAGTGGAGGGTCACTCTGGACACACAGTGGCGGGACTCTATGGATGCACATTGTTGGGACAATCTGGATGCACATGGGACGGATACTTTGGATGCACAATGAGGAGAAACTCTGAATGCATAGAGGTGGGACACTCTGGATGCACGTTGGAAGACAATCTGGATGCACAGTGGTGGGACACTTTGGATGCACAGTAGTGGGAACACAGGATGCAAAGTGGAGGAACACTGTGGATGCACAGTGGGGGGACACTTTGGATGCAGAGTTGTGGGAACACTGGATGCACAGTGGAGGGACATTGTGCATGCACAGTGGAGGGACATTCTGGATGCAAATTGGAGGGAGAATCTGGATGCACATTGGAGGGGCAATCTGGATGCAAAGTGGAGTGACAATCTGGATGCACAGTGGTGCGGCACTTTGGATGTACAGTGGCTGGTCACTCTGGATGCAGTGTGGTAGGACACTCGTGATACAAAGTGGCGGAAGTCTCTTGATGCACAGTCGCCGGACCCGCTGGATGCACAGTGGCAGGACACTCTAGATGCACTGGGGAGGGACCCACTAGATGCACAGTGGCTGCACACACTGGATGCTCATTGGCTGGACACTCTTTATGCACAGTTATGGGACACTCTGGATGCACATTGGAGGGGCAATCTGGATGCAAAGTGGAGGTAGACTCTGGATGCAAAGTGGATGGACACACTGGATGCACAGTGGAGTGTCTCTCTGGGCACACATTGGGGGGACTCTATGGATGCACAGTGGTGGGACTCTATGGATGCACAGTGGACGGATAGTCTGGATGCACAGTGAGGGGAAACTCTGGATGCTCAGAGGGGGGACACTCTGGATGCACATTGCAGGACAATCTGGATGCGCAGTGGTTGGACTCTATGGATGCACAGTGGAGGGATACTGTGGATGCACAGTTAGGGGAAACGCTGGATGCACAGAGGTTTGACACACTGGATGCACAGTGGAGGACAATCTGGATAAAAAGTGGTGGGACACTCTGGATGCACAATGGTGGGACTCCGGATGCACAGTGGAGGGATACTGTGGATGCGCAGTGGGGGGAACTCTGGATGCATAGTGCAGGGACATTGCGGATGCATAGTGGCGGGACATTCTGGAAGCAAAGAGGAGGGAGAACCTGGATCCACGGTGGAGGGGCAATCTGGATGCAAAGTGGAGGGACTATTTGGATGCGCAGTGGCAGGACACACTGGATGTGCAGTGGTGGGACAGTCTGGATGCAAGGTGGCAGGACATTCTAGATACACATGGCGGGTCACTCGGGATTGCCAGTCGCCGGACACTCTGGATGCACAGTGGCAGGACACTCTTGATGCACATTGGAGGGAACCACTAGATGCACAGTGGCTGGACACACTGGATGCACAGTGGCTCGACATTCTGTATGCACAGTTGTGGGACACTCTGTATGCACAGTGGAGTGATACTCTGGATGCACAGAGGAGGGTCACTCTGGATGCACAGTGGCGGGACACTATGGATGCACAGTGGTGGGCCCCTCTGGATGCACAGTTGCGGGACACTTTGAATGCATGGTGGAGAGAGACTCTGGAGGGAAATTGGTGGGACACTCTGGATGCATAGAGGAGGGTGATTCTGGATGCACAGTGGAGGGACACTCAGGATGGACAGAGGCGGGACATGCTGGATGTAAATTCACGTTACACTCTTGATGCACATTGGCTGGACACACTTGCTCACAGTGGCTGGACACTCTGGATAAACAATGGTGGGACATTCTGGATAAAGAGTGGGGTCACTCCGGAAAAAGAGTGGGTGACACTCTGGATGCACAGTGGAGGAAACTCTGGATGCACAGTGGTGGGACACTCTGGAAGCACAGTGGAGGGACACTCTGGATGCACAGTGGAGGGACAGTATGAATGCAAAATGAGGGAACACTATGGATGCAAAGTGGAGAGAGTCTCTGGATGCACAGTGAAGGAAGACTCTGGATGCAAAGAGGAATGAAACTCTCGATGCACAGTGTTGGGACATTCCGGATGCAGAGTGGCAAGACACTCTGGATTGACAGGGGAGGGCCACTCTGGATGCACAGTGGGGAAAAACTCTGGATGCAAAGTGTATGGAATCTCTGGATGCACAGTGGAGGGTCACTCTGGACACACAATGGTGGGACACTCTGGATGCACAGTGGTGGGACACTCTGGATGCACAGCGGTGGGATACGATGGACGCACAGTGGAGCGACACTCTGGATGCACAGTTGCAGGAAACTCTGGATGTACAGTGTAGGGAAACTTTGGATGCAAAGTGGAGGTTGACTCTGAATGCAAAGCGAATGGACACTCTGTATTCACAGTGGAGGGTCACTCTGGATGCACAGTGGCGGGATAATCTGGATGCACTGTCGCTGGACACTCTGGTGGCACAGTGGAGCGACCCTCTAGATGCACGGTGGCTGGAGACACTGGATGCACAGTGGCTGGACACTCTGGATGCACGGTTGTAGGATTCTCTGGATGCACAGTGGAGGGTCACTCTGGACACACAGTGGTGGGACACTATGGATGCACAGTGGTGGGACACTATGGATGCACATTCGTGGAACACTTTGAATGCATGGTGGAGGGACACTCTGGATGGAAATTTGTGGGACACTCTTGATGCACAGTGGAGGGAGACTCTGGTTGGACAGTGGCGGGACGTGCTGCATGCAAATTCACGTGACACTCTGGCTGTACAGTGGCTGGACACTCTGGTGCACAGTGGCTGGACACTCTGGATAAACAGTGGGGGACACATTGGATGCACAAAGGTGGGAAACTCTGGAAGCACAGCGGTGGGACTCCCTGGAAGCAAAGTGGTGGGAAGTCCGGATGCACAGTGGAGGGACACTATGAATGCAAAGTGGGGGAACACTCTGGATGCAAAGAGGAGGGACACTCTGGATGCATGGTGACAAGACACACTGGATGCACAGTGGAGGGTCACTCTGGACACACAGTGGCGGGACTCTTTGGATGCACATTGTTGGGACACTCTGGATGCACATGGGATGGATACTTTGGATGCACAATGAGGGGAAACTCTGAATGCATAGAGGTGGGACACTCTGGATGCACGTTGGAGGACAATCTGGATGCACAGTGGTGGGACACTTTGGATGCACAGTAGTGGGAACACAGGATGCAAAGTGGAGGAACACTGTGGATGCACAGTGGGCGGACACTTTGGATGCAGAGTTGTGGGAACTCTGGATGCACAGTGGAGGGACATTGTGGATGCAAATTGGAGGGAGAATCTGGATGCACATTGGAGGGGCAATCTGGATGCAAAGTGGAGTGACAATCTGGATGCACAGTGGTGCAGCACTTTGGATGTACAGTGGCTGGTCACTCTGGATGCAGTGTGGCAGGACACTCTAGATACAAAGTGGCGGAAGTCTCTTGATGCACAGTCGCCGGACCCACTGGATGCACAGTGGCAGGACACTCTAGATGCACTGGGGAGGGACCCACTAGATGCACAGTGGTTGGACACACTAGATGCTCATTGGCTGGACACTCTTTATGCACAGTTATGGGACACTCTGGATCCACATTGGAGGGGCACTCTGGATGCAAAGTGGAGGGAGACTCTGGATGCAAAGTGGTTGGACACACTGGATGCACAGTGGAGTGTCACTCTGGGCACACAGTGGCGGGACTCTATGGATGCACAGTGGTGGGACTCTATGGATGCACAGTGGACGGATAGTCTGGATGCACAGTGAGGGGAAACTCTGGATGCTCAGAGGTGGGACACTCTGGATGCACAGTGCAGGACAATCTGGATGCACAGTGGTGGGACTCTATGGATGCACAGTGGAGGGATACTGTGGATGCACAGTTAGGGGAAATGCTGGATGCACAGAGGTTTGACACACTGGATGCACAGTGGAGGACAATCTGGATAAAAAGTGGTGGGACACTCTGGATGCACAATGATGGGAACTCCGGATGCACAGTGGAGGGATACTGTGGATGCACAGTGGGGGGAACTCTGGATGCATAGTGCAGGGACATTGCGGATGCATAGTGGAGGGACATTCTGGAAGCAAAGAGGAGGGAGAATCTGGATGCACGGTGGAGGGGCAATCTGGATGCAAAGTGGAGGGACTATTTGGATGCGCAGTGGCAGGACACACTGGATGTGCAGTGGTGGGACAGTCTGGATGCAAGGTGGTAAGACACTCTAGATACACAGTGGCAGGACACTCGGGATTGCCAGTCGCCGGACCCTCTGGATGCACAGTGGCAGGACACTCTTGATGCACATTGGAGGGAACCACTAGATGCACAGTGGCTGGACACACTGGATGCACAGTGGCTCGACATTCTGTATGCACAGTTGTGGGACACTCTGTATGCACAGTGGAGTGATACTCTGGATGCACAGTGGAGGGTCACTCTGGATGCACAGTGGCGGGACACTATGGATGCACAGTGGTGGGACCCTCTGGTTGCACAGTTGCGGGACACTTTGAATGCATGGTGGAGGGAGACTCTGGAGGGAAATTGGTGGGACATTCTGGATGCATAGAGGAGGGTGATTCTGGATGCACAGTGGAGGGACACTCAGGATGGACAGAGGCGGGACATGCTGGATGTAAATTCACGTTACACTCTTGATGCACAGTGGCTGGACACACTTGCTCACAGTGGCTGGACACTCTGGATAAACAATGGTGCGACATTCTGGATAAAGAGTGGGGTCACTCCAGAAAAAGCGTGGGTGGACACTCTGGGTGCACAGTGGAGGAAACATTGGATGCACAGTGGTGGGACACTCTGGAAGCACAGTGAAGGGACAGTATGAATGCCAAATGAGGGAACACTATGGATGCAAAGTGGAGAGAGTCTCTGGATGCACAGTGGAGGAAGACTCTGGATGCAAAAAGGAACGAAACTCGATGCACAGTGTTGGGACATTCTGGATGTACAGTGTCGGGACACTCTGGACGCAGAGTGGCAAGACACTCTGGATGCACAGTGGAGGGACACTATGGATGCACAGTGGGGGAAACCTCTGGATGCAAATTGTATGGACACTCTGGACACACAGTGGTGGGACACTAAGCATGCACAGTGGTGGGACACTATGGATGCACATTCGTGGAACACTTTGAATGCATGGTGGTGGGACACTCTGGATGGAAATTTGTGGGACACTCTTGATGCACAGTGGAGGGAGACTCTGGTTGGACAGTGGCGGGACGTGCTGCATGCAAATTCACGTGACACTCTGGCTGTACAGTGGCTGGACACTCTGGTGCACAGTGGCTGGACACTCTGGATAAACAGTGGGGGACACATTGGATGCACAAAGGTGGGAAACTCTGGAAGCACAGCGGTGGGACTCTCTGGAAGCAAAGTGGTGGGAACTCCGGATGCACAGTGGAGGGACACTATGAATGCAAAGTGGGGGAACACTCTGGATGCAAAGAGGAGGGACACTCTGGATGCACGGTGACAAGACAAACTGGATGCACAGTGGAGGGTCACTCTGGACATACAGTGGCGGGACTCTTTAGATGCACATTGTTGGGACACTCTGGATGCACATGGGATGGTTACTTTGGATGCACAATGAGGGGAAACTCTGGATGCATAGAGGTGGGACACTCTGGATGCCTGTTGGAGGACAATCTGGATGCACAGTAGTGGGACACTTTGGATGCACAGTAGTGGGAACACAGGATGCAAAGTGGAGGAACACTGTGGATGCACAGTGGGGGGACACTTTGGATGCAGAGTTGTGGGAACTCTGGATGCACAGTGGAGGGACATTGTGGATGCACAGTGGAGGGACATTCTGGATGCAAATTGGAGGGAGAATCTGGATGCACATTGGAGGGGCAATCTGGATGCATAGTGGAGTGACAATCTGGATGCACAGTGGCGCGGCACTTTGGATGTACAGTGGCTGGTCACTCTGGATGCAGTGTGTCAGGACACTCTAGATACACAGTGGCGGGAGTCTCTTGATGCACAGTCGCCGGACCCGCTGGATGCACAGTGGCAGGACACTCTAGATGCACAGGGGAGGGACTCACTAGATGCACAGTGGCTGGACACACTAGATGCTCATTGGCTGGACACTCTTTATGCACAGTTATGGGACACTCTGGATGCACATTGGAGGGGCACTCTGGATGCAAAGTGGAGGGAGACTCTTGATGCAAAGTGGATGGACACACTGGATGCACAGTGGAGTGTCACTCTGGGCACACAGTGGTGGGACTCTATGGATTCACAGTGGTGGGACTCTATGGATGCACAGTGGACGGATAGTCTGGATGCACAGTGAGGGGAAACTCTGGATGCTCAGAGGTGGGGCACTCTGGATGCACATTGCAGGACAATCTGGATGCACAGTGGTTGGACTCTATGGATGCACAGTGGAGGGATACTGTGGATGCACAGTTAGGGGAAACGCTGGATGCACAGAGGTTTGACACACTGGATGCACAGTGGAGGACAATCTGGATAAAAAGTGGTGGGACACTCTGGATGCACAATGGTGGGAACTCCGGATGCACAGTGGAGGGATACTGTGGATGCACAGTGGGGGGAACTCTGGATGCATAGTGCAGGGACATTGCGGATGCTTAGTGGCGGGACATTCTGGAAGCAAAGAGGAGGGAGAATCTGGATGCACGGTGGAGGGGCAATCTGGATGCAAAGTGGAGGGACTATTTGGATGCGCAGTGGCAGGACACACTGGATGTGCAGTGGTGGGACAGTCTGGATGCAAGTTGGCAGGACACTCTAGATACACAGTGGCGGGACACTCGGGATTGCCAGTCGCCGGACCCTCTGGATGCTCAGTGGCAGGACACTCTTGATGCACATTGGAGGGAACCACTAGATGCACAGTGGCTGGACACACTGGATGCACAGTGGCTCGACATTCTGTATGCACAGTTGTGGGACACTCTGTATGCACAGTGGAGTGATACTCTGGATGCACAGTGGAGGGTCACTCTGGATGCACAGTGGCGGGACACTATGGATGCACAGTGGTGGGACCCTCTGGTTGCACAGTTGCGGGACACTTTGAATGCATGGTGGAGGGAGACTCTGGAGGGAAATTGGTGGGACATTCTGGATGCATAGAGGAGGGTGATTCTGGATGCACAGTGGAGGGACACTCAGGATGGACAGAGGCGGGACATGCTGGATGTAAATTCACGTTACACTCTTGATGCACAGTGGCTGGACACACTTGCTCATAGTGGCTGGACACTCTGGATAAACAATGGTGGGACATTCTGGATAAAGAGTGGGGTCACTCCGGAAAAAGAGTGGGTGGACACTCTGGATGCACAGTAAGGAAACTCTGGATGCACAGTGGTGGGACACTCTGGAAGCACAGTGGAGGGACACTCTGGATGCACAGTGGAGGGACAGTATGAATGCAAAATGAGGGAGCACTATGGATGCAAAGTGGAGAGAGTCTCTGGATGCACAGTGAAGGAAGACTCTGGATGCAAAGAGGAATGAAACTCTCGATGCACAGTGTTGGGACATTCCGGATGTACAGTGTTGGGACACTCTGGATGCAGAGTGGCAAGACACTCTGGATGGACAGCGGAGGGCCACTTTGGATGCACAGTGGGGGAAAACTCTGGATGCAAAGTGTATGGAATCTCTGGATGCACAGTGGAGGGTCACTCTGGACACACAATGGTGGGACACTATGGATGCACAGTGGTGGGACACTCTGGATGCACATTGGAGGGACACTCTGGGTTCACAGTGGTGGGAAACTCTGGATAAACAGTGGCGGTACACTCTGGATAAACAGTTGCAAGTCCTTGTGAATAAATTGTGGGGGGTAACACTGAATGCACAGTGGGGGACAATCTGGCTGTACTGTGGTATGAATTCTGGATGCATAGTGGAGGGGCAATCTGGATACACAGTGGTGGGACACTATGGATGCACAGTGGTGGGCGCTCTGGATGCACAGTGGATGGATACGCTGGTTGCACAGTGAGGGGATACTCTGGATGCACAGTGGAGGGAGACTCCGGATGCAAAGCGGATGGACACTATGGATGCACAGTGGAGGGTCACTCTGGTTTCACAGTGGTAGGACACTCTGGATGCACAGTGGTGGACAATCTGGATGCACAGTGGTTTGACACTCAGGGTGCACATTGGTCAGAATTCTGGATGCACAGTGGAGGGACACGGTGGATGCACAGTGCGGGACACTCTGGATGCACATTGGAGGGCAATCTGGCTGCACAGTGGTGAGAACTCTGGATGCACAGTCGCCATCCCTCTGGATGCACAGTGGAGGGACACTCTAGATGCAAAGTGGCTGGACACACAAAGGCTGGGCACTCTGGATGCACCGTTGTGGGATTCTCTGGATGTAGAGTGGAGGGACACTCTGGATGCAAAGTGGAGGGACGTTCTGGATGCAAAGTGGCTGGACACTCTGGATGCACAGTGGTGGGATACGATGGATGCACAGTGGAGCGACACTCTGGATGCACAGTTGCAGGACACTCTGGATGCACAGTTGCAGGAAACTCTGGATGTACAGTGGAGGGAAACTTTGGATGCAAAGTGGAGGTTGCCTCTGAATGCAAAGCGAATGGACACTCTGTATGCACAGTGGAGGGTCACTCTGGATGCACAGTGGCGGGATAATCTGGATGCACTGTCGCTGGACACTCTGGATGCACAGTGGAGCAACCCTCTAGATGCACGGTGGCTGGAGACACTGGATGCACAGTGGCTGGACACTCTGGATGCACGGTTGTAGGATTCTCTGGATGCACAGTGGAGGGACACTCTGGATGCACAGTGGAGGGACTCTCTAGATGCACAGTGGCTAGACACACTAGATGCACAGTGGCTGGACACTCTGTATGCACAGTGGGGAGAAACTCTGGATGCAAAGTGGAGGGACACTCTGGATGCACAGTGGAGGGTCACTCTGGGCACACAGTGTGGGTCTCTATGGATGCACAGTGAAGGGAAACTCTGGATGCTCAGAGGTGGGTCACTCTGGATGCACAGTGGTGTGACTCTATGGATGCATAGTGGACGGATACTCTGGATGCACAGTGAGGGAAAACTCTGCATGCACAGAGGTTTGACACTCTGGATGCACAGTGGAGGACAATCTGGGTGAAAAGTGGTGCAACACACTGGATACACAGTGTTGGGACACTCTGGATGCACAGTGGAGGGACACTGAGGATGCACAGTGGAGGGACACTCTGGATGCTCAGTGGTGGGATCTCTGGATGCATAGTCGAGGGACAATCTGGATGCACAGTGGCGGGACACTCTTGATGCAGATTGGCGTGACCCGCTAGATGCACAGTGGCTGGCCACACTGGATGCACAGTGGCTGGACATTCTGTATGCACAGTTGTGGGACACTCTGTATGCACAGTGGCGGGACACCCTGGATGCAAAGTGGGGGGAGACTCTGGATGAAAAGCGGATGGATGCACTGGATGCACAGTGGAGGGTCACTCAGGATGAATAGTTGTATGACACTATGGATGCACAGTGGTGGGACACTCTGGATGCACAGTTGCGGGACACTCTGAATGCACAGTGGAGGGACACTCTGGAGGGAAATTGGTGGGACACTCTGGATGCACAGAGGAGGGAGACTCTGGATACACAGTGGAGGGACACTCTGGATGGACAGAGGTGGGACATGCTGGATGTGAAATCACGTTACACTCTGGATGCACAGTGGCTGGACACGCTGGCACACAGTGGCTGGACACTCTGGATAAACAGTGGTGGGACACTCTGGATAAACAGCGGTGGGACATTCTGGATAAAGAGTGGGGTCACGCCGGATAAAGAGTGGGTGGACACTCTGGATGCACAGTGTGGGACAACCTAGACGCACAGTGGTGGGACACTCTGGAAGCAAAGTGGAGGGACACAGTGGATGCACAGTGGGGGGACACTCTGGATGCACAGTGGATGGACACACAGGATGCACAGTTGCGGGACACTCTGGATGCAGAATGGTGGGACATTCTGGATGCAAAGTGGACGAGACTCTGGATGCAGAGCGGATGGATAGACTGGATGCACAGTGGCGGGTCTCTCAGGATGCACAATGGTGGGATACTATGGATGCACATTGGAGGGACACTCTTGATGCACATTTGAGGGACACTCTGGATGCACAGAGGGGGACACTATGAATGCACAGTGGTGGGATACTCTGGATGCTCAGTGGAGGACACTATGGATAGAATGGCAGGACACTCTGGATGCACATTTGCAGAACGCTCTGGATTGCACAGTGGGGGAACCTTTGGATGCTATGGGGAGGGACACTCTGGATGCAAAGCAGATGGACACACTGGATGCATAGTGGAGAGTCACATTGAATGCACAGTGGCGGGACACTATGGATGCACAATGGTGGGACACTCTGGATGCAAAGCGGATGGAAACTCGGGAGGCACAGTGGAGGCTCACTCTGGATGCACAGTGGTGGCACACTCTGGATGCACGTGGAGGGACACTCTGGATGCACACTCAGGATGCACAGTGGTGGCACACTCTGAATGCACGTGGAGGGACACTCTGGATGCACAGTCGCCAGACCCTCTGGATGCACAGTGGCGGGATACTCTTGACGCACAGGGCAGGGACCCAATAGATGCACAATGGCTGGACACTGTATGCACAGTTTGGATGCACATGGGAGGGACACTCTGGATACAAAGTGGAGGGAGACTCTGGATGCAAAGTGGATGGACACACTGGATGCACAGTGGAGGATCACTCTTGGTGCACATTGGTGGGACACTATAAATGCACAATGGTGGGACACACTGGATACAAATTCGTGGGACATTTTGAATGCATGGTGGAGTGTCACTCTGGAGAGAAATTGGTGGGACACTCTGGATGTACATTGGAGGGACACTCTGGGTGCACAGAGGTGGGACACTCTGGATAAACAGTGGTGGTACAATCTGGATAAACAGTTGCGGGACATTCTGGATAAAGAGTGTGGGGACACTCTGGATGCACAATCAGAGAAAATCTGGCTGCACAGTGGTGGGAACTCTGGATGCACAGTGGAGCGACTCTGTGGTTGCACAGTGGGAGGAGACTCTGGATGCACAGTGGTGGGAACTCTGGATGCACAGTGGTGGGACAATGTGGACGCACAATAGTGGCACACTCTGGATGCACGTGGAGGGACACACTCTTTGCACAGTGGCATGACACTCTCGATGCACAGTGGTGGGACACTCTGGATGCAAAGTGGATGGAAACCCTGGAGGCACAGTGGAGGTCACTCTGGATGCACAGTGGTGGCACACTCTGGATGCACGTGGAGGGACACTTTCGATGCACAGTGGCATGACACTCTGGATGCACAGTCGCCGGATCCGCTGGATGTGCAGTGGCAGGACACTCATGATGCACAGTGGCAGGAACCTCTACATGCACTTTGGCTGGACACTCTGTATGCACAGTTGCGGGACACTCTGGATGCACAGCGGAGGGACACTCTGGATGCACAGTCGGGGGAATCTCTGGATGCAATGTGGATGGATGCTCTGGATGCATGGTGGAGGTTCACTCTGGGCACATATTGGCGGGACTCTATGGATGCACAGTGGTGGGAAAGTCTGGATGCACAGAGGCCGGATACTCTGTATGAACAGTGAGGGGAAATTATGGATGCATAGAGATGGGACACTCTGGATGCACACTGGAGGAAAATCTGGATGCACAGTGGTGGGACACACTGGATGCGCAGTGGTGGGAACTCTGGATGCCCGGTTGAGGGACACTGTGGATGCACAGTGGGAGGACATAATGGACGCACAGTGGAGAGACATTGCGGATGCACAGTGGAGGGACAATCTGGATGCAAAGTGGAGGGAGAATCTGGATGCACAGTGGTGGGGCAATCTGGATGCAAAGTGGAGGGACATTCTGGATGCACAGTGGCGGGACACGCTGGATGTACAAAGACAGGACACTCTTGATGCACAGTGGAGGGATCCCTCTAGATGTACAGTGGCTGGACACACTGGATGCACAGTGACTGGACACTCTGTATGCACAGTTGTGGGATACTCTGTATGCAAAGTGGAGGGACACCCCGAATGCAAAGTGCAGGGAGACTCTAGATGCAAAGCGGATGGACACACAGGATGCACAGTGGAGGGTCAATCTGGATGCACAGTGGCGGGACACTATGGATGCACTGTGGTGGAACACTCTGCATGCACAGTTGTGGGACACTTTGAATGCACGGTGGAGGGACACTCTGGAGGGAAATTTGTGGGGCACCCTGGATGCACAATGGAGCGAGACTCTGGATGCACAGTGGAGGGACACTCTGGATGGACAGTGGCGGGACGTGCTGGATGCAAATTCACATAACACTCTGGGTGCACAGTGGCTGGACACTCTGGTGCACAGTGGCTGGACACTCTGGATAAACAGTGGTGGGATATTCTGGAAAAAGAGTGGGTTCACTCTGGATAAAGAGTGGGTGGACACTCTGGATGCATGGCAGTGGACACTCTGGATGCACAGTGGTGGGACATCCCGGATGGACAGTGTGAGGGCAGTCTGGAAGTACAGTGGTAGGAACTCTGGATGCACAGTGGAGGGACACTATGGATGCAAAGTGGGGGAACACTCTGGATGCAAAGAGGAGGGACACTCTGGATGCACAGTGGTGGGAACTCTGGATGCATAGTGCAGGGACATTGTGGATTCATAGTGGAGGGACATTCTGGATGCAAAGTGGAGGGAGGATCTGGATGCATGGTGGAGGGGCAATCTGGATGCAAAATGGAGGGTCCCTCTGGATGCACAGTGGCGGGGCACGCTGGATGTACAGTGGCAGGACAGTCTGGATGCAGGATGGCAGGAAACTCTAGATACTCAGTGGAGGGAGACTCTGGATGCAAAGCGGATGGACACACTGGATGCACAGTGGAGGGTCACTCTGGATGCACAGTGGTGGGACACTATGAATGCACACTGCAGGCACACTATGGATACACATTCGTAGGACAATTTGAATGCATGGTGGAGGGACACTCTTGCGAGAAATTGGTGGGACACTCTGGATGCACATTGGAGGGACACTCTGGGTGTGCAGTGGTGGGACACTAAGGATAAACAGTGGTGGTACACTCTGGATAAACAGTTGCGGGACATTCTTGATAAAGATTGGGGGGACACTCTGGATGCACAGTGGGGGACAATCTGGCTGCACAGTGGTGGGAACTCTGGATGCACAGTGGAGGGACACTGTCATTGCACAGTGGGAGGACAATCTGGATGCACAGTGATGGGAACTATGGATGCACAGTGGAGGGACATTGTGGATGCAGAATGGGGGGACACTCTGGATGCAAAGTGGAGGGAGACTCAAGATGCACGGTGGAGGGGCAATTTGGATGCAAAGTGGAGGGACACTCTGGATGCACAGTTGTGGGACATGCTGGATGCACAGTGGCAGGACACTCTGTATGCACAGTTGTGGGAAAATCTCGATGCACAGTGGAGGGACACTCTGGGAGGAAGCTCTGGATGCAAAGGGATGGACACTCTGTATGCTCAGTGGAGGGTCACTCTGGACACACAGTGGTGGGTGACTACGGATGCACATTAGTGGGCACTCAGGATGCACGGTGGATGGATACTCTGGATGCACAGTGAGGGGGTACTCTGGGTGCACAGTGGAGGGAGACTCTGGATGCAATCCGGTGGATACTCAGGATGCACAGTGGAGGGTCACTCTGCTTGCACAGTGGTGGGAACTCTGGATGCACAGTGGAGGGACACTGTCATTGCACAGTGGGAGGACAATCTGGATGCACAGTGATGGGAACTCTGGATGCACAGTGGAGGGACATTGTGGATGCAGAATGGGGGGACACTCTGGATGCAAAGTGGAGGGAGACTCAAGATGCATGGTGGAGGGGCAATTTGGATGCAAAGTGGAGGGACAGTCTGGATGCACAGTTGTGGGACACGCTGGATGCACAGTGGCAGGACACTCTGTATGCACAGTTGTGGGAAAATCTCGATGCACAGTGGAGGGACACTCTGGGAGGAAGCTCTGGATGCAAAGTGGATGGACACTCTGTATGCTCAGTGGAGGGTCACTCTGGACACACAGTGGTGGGTGACTACGGATGCACATTAGTGGGCACTCAGGATGCACGGTGATGGATACTCTGGATGCACAGTGAGGGGGTACTCTGGGTGCACAGTGGAGGGAGACTCCGGATGCAATCCGGTGGATACTCAGGATGCACAGTGGAGGGTCACTCTGCTTGCACAGTGGTGGGACACTGTGGATGCACAGTGGTGGACAATCTGGATGCACAGTGGTGTGAAACTCAGGGTGCACAGTGGTCGGATCTCTGGATGCACAGTGGATGGAATCTGAGGATGCACATTGGGGGGACACTCTGGATGGACATTGGGGGCAATCTGGCTGCACAGTGGGGGGAACTCTGGATGCACAGTCGCCGGACCCTCTGGATGCACGGTGGAGTGACCCTCTAGATGCACAGTGGCTGTACGTACTGGATGCACAGTGGCGAGACAACCTGGATGCACAGTGGTGGGATACTATGGATGCACAGTGGAGGGACACTCTGGATGCACAGTTGTAGGACACACTGAATGCACAGTGGGGGAAAGTCTGGATGCACAGTGGGGGGAAACTCTGGATGCAAAGTGGAGGGAGACTCTGGATGCAAAACGGATGGACACTCTGGATGCACAGTGGAGGGTCACTCTGGATGCACAGTGGTGGGACACTGTCATTGCACAGTTGGAGGACAATCTGGATGCACAGTGATGCACAGTGACTGGACACACTGGATGCACAGTGGCTGGACACTCTGTATGCACAGTTAAGGGATTCTCTGGATGCACAGTGGGGGATAACTCTGGATGCAAAGTGGATGGAAAATCTGGATGCACAGTGGAGGGTCACTCTGGGCACACAGTGGCGGGACTCTATGGATGCACAGTGGTGGGACTCTATGGATGCACAGTGGACGAATACACTGGATGCAGAGTGAGGGGAAACTCTGGATGCTCAGAGTTGGGACACTCTGGATGCACTGTGGAGGACAATATGGATGCACAGTGGTGGGACTCTATGGAAACACAGTGGACGGATACTCTGGATGCACAGTGAGGGAAAACTCTGGATGCACAGAGGTGTGACACTCAGGATGCACAGTGGTGGGAAACTCTGAATGCACAGTGGTGGGAACTCTGGATGCACAGTGGAGGGACACTGTGGATGCACAGTGGGGGGCACTCTGGATGCAAAGTTGAGGGAGAATCTGGATGCACAGTGGAGGGGCAATCTGGATGCAAGTTGGAGGGACACTCTGGATGCACAGTGGGGGGTCACACTGGATGCACAGTGGCAGGACACTCTTTATGCACAGTTGTGGGAAAAATCTCGATGCACAGTGGAGGGACATTCTTGATGCACAGTGGGAGGAAACTCTGGATGCAAAGCAGATGGACACTCTGCATGCACAGTGGAGTGTCACAGTGGTGGGGCACTATTTATGCACATTGGTGGGCACTCTGGATGCACAGTGTTCGGAAAATCTGGATGCATAATGAGGGGATACTCTGGATGAACAGTGGAAGGTGACTCAGAATGCAAAGCGGATGGACACTCAGGATGCACAGTGGAGTGTCACTCTGGTTGCACAGTGTTGGGACACTCAGGATGCACAGTGGAGGGTCACTATGGTTGTACAGTGGTCGGAACTCTGGATGCAAAGTGGAGGGACACTGTGGATGGACAGTGGGGGGACACTCTGGATGCACATTGGGGGACAGTCTGGCTGCACAGTGGTGGGAACTCAGGATGCACAGTCGCCGAACCCTCTGGATGCACAGTGGAGGGATCCTCTGGATGCACAGTGGAGGGACACTCTTTATGCACAGTGGAGGGACCCTCTGGATGCACAGTAGCTGGACACACTCGATGCACAGTGGCTGGACACTCTGTATGCACAGTTGTGGGACACTCTGGAAGCACAGTGGACGGATACTATGGATGCAAAGTGGAGAGAGACACTGGATGCAAAGCGGATGGACACACTGGATGCACAGAGGAGGGTCATTCTGGCTGCACAGTGGCAGGACACGATGGATGCACAGTGATGGGATACACTGGATGCACTGTCGCGGGACACTTTGAATGCAGGGTGGAGGGACACTCTGGATGGAAATTTGTGGGACACTCTTGATGCACAGTGGAGGGAGACTCTGGATGGAAAGTGGAGGGTCACACTGGTTGGACATTGGCAGGACACGCTGGATGCAAATTCACGTGACACTCTGGATGCACAGTGGCTGGACACTCTGGTGCACAGTGGCTGGACATTCTGGATAAACAGTGGGGGGACACTATGGATGCACAAAGGTGGGAAACTCTGGAAGCACAGCGGTGGGAATCTCTGGAAGCACAGTGGAGGGTCACTCTGGATGCACAGTGGCGGGACACTATGGATGCACAGTGGTGGGACCCTCTGGATGCACAGTTACGGGACACGTTGAATGCATGGTGGAGGGACACTCTGGAGGGAAATTGGTGGGACACTCTGGATGCACAGTGGAGGGAGACTCTGGATGCACAGTGGCGGGACATGCTGGATGTAAATTCACGTTACACTCTGGATGCAGAGTGGCTGGACACGCTTGCTCACAGTGGCTGGACACTCTGGATGCACAGTGGAGGACACTCTGGAAGCACAGTGGAGGGAACACTCTGAATGCAAAGTGGAGAGAGTCTCTGGATGCACAGTGGAGGAAGACTCTGGATGTACAGAGGATGGAAAATCTCGATGCACAGTGTTGGGACATTCTGGATGTACAGTGTCGGGACACTCTGGATGCAGAGTGGCAAGACACTCTGGATGCACAGTGGGGGGAAACTCTGGATGCAATATGGATGGACACTCTGGATGCACAGTGGAGGGTCACTCTGGACACACAGTGGTGGGACACTATGGATGCACAGTGGTGGGACATTATGGATGCACAGTGGTGGGACACTATGGATGCACAGTGAAGGGCCACTCTGGTTTCACAGTGGTAGGACACTCAGGATGCACGGTGGTGGACAATCTGGATGCACAGTGGTTTGACACTCAGGGTGCACAGTGGTCAGAATTCTGGATGCACAGTGGAGGGACACGGTGGATTCACAGTGGGGGACACTCTGGATGCACATTGGGGGACAATCTGGCTGCACAGTGGTGGGAACTCTGGATGCACAGTCGCCAGACCCTCTGGATGCACAGTGGAGTGACCCTCTAGATGCACAGTGGCTGGACACACTGGCTACACAGTGGCTGGACACTCTGGATGCACCGTTGTGGGATTCTCTGTATGCACAGTGGAGGGACATTCTGGATCCACAGTGGCTGGACACTCTGGATGCACAGTGGTAGGATACTATGGATGCACAGTGGAGGGACAGTCTGGATGCACAGTGGGGAGAAACTCTGGATGCAAAGTGGAGGGAGACTCTGAGTGCAAAGCGAATGGACACTCTGGATGCACAGTGGAGGGACTCTATGGATGCACAGTGGACGGATACTCTGGATGCACAGTAAAGGGAAACTCTGGATGCTCAGATGTGGGACACTCTGGGTTGACAGTGGAGGACAATTTGGATGCAAAGTGGTGGGACTCTATGGATGCACAGTGGAGGACACTCTGGGCACACAGTAGTGGGTCTCTATGGATGCAAAGTGGTGAGACTCTATGGATGCAGAGTGGACGGACACTCTGGATGCACAGTGAAGGGAAACTCTAGATGCTCAGAGGTGGGACACTCTTGATGCACAGTGGAGAAAATCTGGATGCACAGTGGTGGGACACTCTGGATGCACAATGGTGGGATCTCTGGATGCACAGTGGAGGGACACTCTGGATGCCCAGTGGGTGACAGTCAGGATGCACAGTGGTGGGAACTCTGGATGCATAGTGGAGGCATAATCTGGATGCACAATGGCGGGACATGCTGGATCTGCAGTGGCCGGACAGTCGGGATGCAAGGTGGCAGGACACTCTAGATATACAGTGATGGGATGTTCGGGATGCACAGTCGCGGGACCCTCTGGATGCACAGTGGTGGGACACTCTTGATGCAGATTGGAGGGACCCTCTAGATGCACAGTGGCTGGACACACTGGATGCACTGTGGCTGGACATTCTGTATGCACACTTGTGGGACACTCTGTTTGCACAGTGGAGGGACACCCTGGTTGCAAAGTGGAGGGAGACTCTGGATGCAAAGCGAATGGATGCACTGGTTGCACAGTGGAAGGTCACTCAGGAAGCATATTGGCGTGACACTATGGATGCACAGTGGTGGGACACTCTGGATGCACAGTTGCGGGACACTCTGAATGCACGGTGGAGGATCACTCTGGAGGGAAATTGGTGGGACACTCTGGATGCACAGTGGAGGGAGACTTTGGATGCACAGTGGAGGGACACTCTGGATGGACAGAGGCGGGACATGCTGGATGTAAATTCACGTTACACTCTGGATGCACAGTGGCTGGACATGCTGGCGCACAGTGGTGGGACACTCTGGATAAACAATGGCGGAACACTCTGGATAAACAGTGGTGGGACATTCTGGATAAAGTGTGGGGTCACTCCGGTTAAAGAGTGGGTGGATACTCTGGATGCAGAGTGGTGCAACTCTCTGGAAGTAAAGTGGAGGGACACTTTGGATGGACAGTGGGGGGACACTCTGGATGCACAGTGGCTGGACACACAGGATGCACAGTTGCAGGACACTCTGGATGCAGAGTGGTGGGACACTCTGGATGCAAAGTGGAGGGAGGCTCTGGATGCAGAGCGGATGGAAAGACTTGATGCACAATGGCGGGTCTCTCTGGATGCACAGTGGTGGGATACTATGGATGCACATTGGAGGGACACTCTTGATGCTCAGTTGAGGGACACTCTGTATGCAAGAGGGGGACACGATGAATGCACAGTGGTGGGATAATCTGGATGCTCAGTGGAGGACACTATGGATAGAATGGCAGGACACTCTGGATGCACATTTGCAGAACGCTCTGGATTGCACAGTGGGGGAACCTTTGGATGCTATGGGGAGGGACACTCTGGATGCAAATCGGATGGACACACTGGATGCATAGTGGAGGGTCACACTGAATGCACAGTGGCGGAACACTATGGATGCACAGTGGTGGGACACTCTGGATGCAAAGTGGATGGACACTCGGGAGGCACAGTGGAGGCTCACTCTGGATGCACAGTGATGGCACACTCTGGATGCACGTGGAGGGACACTCTGGATGCACACGCTGGATGCACAGTGGTGGCACACTCTGAATGCACGTGGAGGGACACTCTGGATGCACAGTTGCCGGACTCTCTGGATGCACAGTGGAGGGATACTCTTGATACTCAGGGACCCAATAGATGCACATGGCTGCACACACTGGATGCACATTGGCTGGACACTCTGTATGCACAGTTTGGATGCACATTGGAGGGACACTCTGGATGCAAAGTGGAGGGAGTCTCTGGATGCAAAGTGGATGGACACACTGGATGCACAGTGGAGGGTCACTCTGGGTGCACAGTGGTGGGACACTATAAATGCACAATGGTGGGACACACTGGATACAAATTCGTGGGACATTTTGATTGCATCGTGGAGTGTCACTCTGGAGTGAAATTTGTGGGACACTCTGGATGTACATTGGAGGGACACTCTGTGTGCACAGAGGTGGAACACTCTGGATAAACAGTGGAGGTACAGTCTAGATAAACAGTTGCGGGACATTCTGGATAAAGAGTGTAGGGACACTCTGGATGCACAATGGGGGACAATCTGGCTGCACAGTGGAGGGACACTCTCGATGCACAGTGGCATGACACTCTGGATGCACACTGGTGGGACACTTTGGATGCAAAGCGGATGGAAACTCTGGAGGCACAGTGGATGTCATTCTGGATGCACAGTGGTGGCACACTCTATATGCACGTGGAGGGACATTCTCGATGCACAGTGGCATGACACTCAGGATGCACTGTCGCTGGATCCTCTGGATGTGCAGTGGAAGGACACTCTTGATGCACAGTAGGGGGACCCCCTACATGCACTTTGGCTGGACACACTGGATGTACAGTGGCTGGACACTCTGTATGCACAGTTGCGGGACACTCTGGAAGCACAGCAGAGGGACACTCTGAATGCACAGTGGGGAGAAACTCTGGATGCAATGTGGATGGACGCTCTGGATGCATGGTGGAGGGTCACTCTGGGGACACATTGGTGGGACTCCATGGATGCAGTGGTGGGAAACTCTGGATGCACAGTGGCCGGATACTCTGTATGCACAGAAATGGGACACTCTGGATGCACAGTGGAGGACAATCTGGATGCACAGTGGTGGGACACACTGGATGCGCAGTGATGGGAACTCTGGATGCCCAGTTGAGGGACACTGTGGATGCACAGTGGGGGACATTGTGGATGCACAGTGGAGGGACATTGCGGATGCACAGTGGAGGGACATTCTGGATGCAAAGTGGAGGGAGAATCTGGATGCATGGTGGAGGGGCAATCTGGATGCAAAGTGGAGGGACATTCTGGATGCACAGTGGCGGGACACGCTGGATGTACAGTGGTGGGACACTCTGGATGCACAGCCGCTGCACCGTCTGGATGCACCGTGGCAGGACACTCTTGATGCACAGTGGAGGGATCCCTCTAGATGCAGAGTGGCTGGTCACACTGGATGCACAGTGACTGAACACTCTGTATGCATAGTTGTGGGATACTCTGTATGCACAGTGGAGGGACACTCTGGATGCAAAGTGGAGGGAGACTCTAGATGCAAAGCAGATGGAGACACAGGATGCACAGTGGAGGGTCATTCTGGATGCTCAGTGGTGGGACACTATGGATGCACAGTGGTGGAACACTCTGGATGCACAGTTGCGAGACACTTTGAATGCCCGATGGAGGAACACGCTGGAGGGAAATTTGTGGGACACCCTGGATGCACAGTGGAGCGAGACTCTGGATACACAGTGGAGGGACACTCTGGATGGACAGTGGCGGGACGTGATGGATGCAAATTCGCATAATACTCTGGCTGCACAGTGGCTGGATACTCTGGTGCACAGTGGCTGGACACTCTGGATAAACAGTGGCGGGACACTCTGGATAAACAGTGGTGGAATATTCTGGAAAAAGATTGGGGTCACTCTGGATAAAGAGTGGGTGGACACACTGGATGCATGGCGGTGGACACTCTGGATGCACATTGGGGGGACATTCTGGATGTACAGTGGTAGGGCAGTCTGGATGTACAGTCGTAGGAACTATGGATGCACAGTGGAGGGACACTATGGATGCAAAGTGGGGGAACAATCTGGATGCAAAGAGGAGGGACACTCTAGATGCACAGAGGATGGAGCCTCTGGATGCACAGTGGAGGGACACTCTGGATGGACATTGGTGGGACATGCTGGATGTAAATTCACATGACACTCTGCATGCACAGTGGCTGGACACGCTGGCGCACAGTGGATGGACACTCTGGATAAACAGCGGTGGGACACTCTGGATAAACAATGGTGGGACATTCTGGATAAAGAGTGGGGTCACTCTGGATAAAGAGTGGGTGGACACTTTAGATGCACAGTGGACGGATACTCTGGATGCACAGTGAGGGAATACTCTGGGTGCACAATGGACGGAGACACCAGATGCAAACCGGTGGAGACTCAGGATGCACAGTGGAGGGTCACTCTGGTTGCACAGTGGTGGGACACTCTGGATGCACAGTGGTGGACAATCTGGATGCACAGTGGTGTGACACTCAGGGTGCACAGTTGTCGGAACTCTGGATGCCCAGTGGAGGGACACAGTGGATGCATAGTAGGGGGACACTCCGGATGCACACTGGGGGACATTCTGGCGGCACAGTGGTGGGAACTCTAGATGCAGAGTCACTGGACCCTTTGGATGCACGGTGGAAGGACCCTCTAGATGCACAGTGGCTGGACACACTGGATGCACAGTGGCTGGACACTCTGGATGCACAATTGCGGGATTCTCTGGATGCACAGTGTAGGGGCACACTGGATGCACAGTGGAGGGATACTATGGATGCACATTGGGGGGACAGTCAGGATGCACTGTAGGGGGGAACTCTGGATGCAAAGTGGAGGGACACTCTGGATACAAAGCGGATGGACACTCTGGATGCATAGCGGATGGACACTCTGGATGCACAGTGGCGGGACAGTCTGGATGCACAGTCGCCGGATCCTCTGGATGCACAGTGGAGGGACCCTCTAGATGCACAGTGGCTGGACACACTGGATGCACAGTTGCAGGATTATCTGGATGCACAGTGGAGGGACACTCTGGATGCACAGTGGAGGGAACCTCTAGATGCAAAGTTGCTGGACATACTGGATGCACAGTGGCTGGGCACTCTGTATACACAGTTGCGGGACACTCTGGATGCACAGCGGAGGGACACTCTGGAGGCACAGTGGAGGAAAACTATGGGTGCAAAGTGGATGGACACTCTGGATGCACAATGGAGGGGCACTCTGGGCACACAATGGTGGGACTCTATGGATGCACAGTGGATGGATACTCTGAATGCACAGTGAGGGAAAGTCTGGATGCACAGCGGAGGACACTCAGGATGCACAGTGGTGGGACACTCTGGATGCACAGTGGAGGGACACTCTGAATGGACAGTGGAGGGACATTCTGGACGCAAAGTGGAGGCAGAATCTGGATGCACAGTGGAGGGGAAATCTGGATGCCAAGTGGAGGGACTCTCTGGATGCAGAGTGGCAGGACAGGCTGGATGCACAGTGGCGGGACACTCTTGATACACAGTTGGGGGACACGCTAGAAGCACAGTGTCTGGACACTCTGGTGCACAGTGGCTCGACACTCTGGATAAACAATGGTGGGACACTCTGGATAAACAGTGGTGGGATATTCTGGATAAAGAGTGGGGTAACTCTGGATAAAGAGTGGGTGGACATTCTGGATGCACGACGGTGGACACTCTGGATGCACAGTGGTGGGACATTCTGGATGTACAGTGGTAGGGCAGTCTGGATGCACAGTGATGGGAACTCTGGATGCACGGTGGAGGGACACTATGGATGCAAAGTGGGGGAACAATCTGGATGCAAAGAGGAGGGACACTCTGGATGCAAAGAGGAGGCACACTCTGGATGCACAGTGGAGGGACACTCTGGAAGCACAGTGGCAGGAACTCTGGATGCACAGTGGAGGGACACTATGGATGTAAATTGAGTGAACACTCTGGATGCACGTGGAGGGACACTGTGGATGCACAGTGGTGGCAAACTCTGAATGCACGTAGAGGGACACTCTGGATGCACAGTCGCCGGACCCTCTGGATGCAAAGTGGCGGGATACTCTTGATGCACAGGGGCTGGACGCACTAGATGCACACTTGCTGCACACACTGGATGCACATTGGCTGGACACTCTGCATGCACAGTTGTGGGACACTTTGGATGCACATTGGAGGGACACTCTGGATGCAAGTGGAGGGAGACCCTGGATGCAAAGTGGATGGACACACTGGATGCACAGTGGAGGCTAACTCTGGATGCACAGTGGTGGGACACTATGGATGCACAGTGGAGGGAAACTCGGGATACACATTCGTGGGACACTTTGAATGCATGGTTGAGGGACACTCTTGTGGGAAATTGCTGGGACACTCTGGATGCACATTGGAGGGGCACTCTGGGTGCACAATGGCTGGACACTCTGGTGCACAGTGGCTCGACCCTCTGGATAAACAGTGGTGGGACACTCTGGATAAACAGTGGTGGGATATTCTGGATAAAGAGTGGGGTAACTCTGGATAAAGAGTGGGTGGACTCTAAGGATAAACAGTGGCGGTACAGTCTGGATAAAGATTGCGGGGACACTGGCTGCACAGTGTGGGACAATCTGGCTGCACAGTGTTGGGAACTCTGGATGCACAGTGGAGGGACAATGTGGATGCACAGTGGAGGGACACACTGGATGCAAAGTGGAGGGAGAATCAAGATGCACAGTGGAGGGGCAATCTGGATGCAAAGTGGAGGGACACTCTGGATGCATTGTGGCGGGACACTCTGTATGCACAGTTGCGGGAAAATCTCGATGCACAGTGGAGGGTCACTCTGGACACACAGTGGTGGGACACAATGGATGCATTTTGGTGGGCACTTTGGATGCACAGTGGACAGATACTCTGGATGCACAGTGGTGGGACACTCTGGATGCACAGTGGTGGGAACTCTGGATGCATAGTGGAGGGACATTGTGGATTCATAGTGGAGGGACATTCTGGATGCAAAGTGGAGGGACAATCTGGATGCACGGTGGAGGGGCAATCTGGATGCAAAATGCAGGAACCCTCTGGATGCACAGTGGTGGGACACGCTGGATGTACAGTGGCAGGACATTCTGGATGCAGGATGGCACGAAACTCTAGATACACAGCGGTGGGACACTCTGGATGCACAGTGGCCAGACCCTCTGGATGCATAGTGGTGGGACACTCTTGATGCACAATGAAGCGACCCTCTAGATGCACAGTGGCTGGACACACTGAATGCACAGTGGCTGGACACGCTGTATGCACTGTTGTGGGACACTCTGTATGCAAAGTGGAGGGACACTCTGGATGCAAATTAGAGGGAGACTCTGGATGCAAAGCGGATGGATGCACTGGATGCACAGTGGATGGTCACTCTGGATGCACAGTGGTGGGATACTATGGATGCACAGTGGAGGGACAACCTGGAGGGAAATTGATGGGACACTCTGGATGCACAGTGGTGGGACACTTTGAATGTACTGTGGAGGGACACTCTGGAGGGAAATTGGTGGGACACTCTGGATGCACAGAAGTTGGAGCCTCTGGATGCACAGTGGAGGGACATGCTGGATGTAAATTCACATGACACTCTGCATGCACAGTGGCTGGACACGCTGGCGCACAGTGGCTGGACACTCTGGATAAACAGCGGTGGGACACTACGGATAAACAATGGTGGGACATTCTGGATAAAGAGTTGTGTCACTCTGGATAAAGAGTGGGTGGCCACTTTGGATGCACAGTGGACGGATACTCTGGATGCACAGTGAGGGGATACTCTGGGTGCACAGTGGACGGAGACACCGGATGCAAACCGGTGGACACTCAGGATGCACAGTGGAGGGTCACTCTGGTTGCACAGTGGTGGGACACTCTGGATGCACAGTGGTGGACAATCTGGATGCACAGTGGTGTGACACTCAGTGTGCACAGTTGTTGGAACTCTGGATGCCCAGTGGAGGGACACAGTGGATGCATAGTGGGAGGACACTCTGGATGCACACTGGGGCACAATCTGGCAGCACAGTGGTGGGAACTCTAGATGCAGAGTCCCTGGACCCTCTGGATGCACGGTGGAGGGACCCTCTAGATGCACAGTGGCTGGACACACTGGATGCACAGTGGCTGGACACTCTGGATGCACATTTGCGGGATTCTCTGGATGCAAAGAGGAGGGACACTCTGGATGCACAGTGGAGGGACACTCTGGAAGCACAGTGGCAGGAACTATGGATGCACAGTGGAGGGACACTATGGATGTAAATTGAGTGAACATTCTGGATGCACGTGGAGGGACACTGTGGATGCACAGTGGTGGCAAAATCTGAATGCACGTAGAGGGACACTCTGGATGCACAGTCACCAGACCCTCTGGATGCAAAGTGGCGGGATACTCCTGATGCACAGGGGCTGGACGCACTAGATGCACACTTGCTGCACACACTGGATGCACATTGGCTGGACACTCTGCATGCACAGTTGTGGGACACTTTGGATGCACATTGGAAGGACACTCTGGATGCAAAGTGGAAGGAGACCTGGATGCAAAGTGGATGGACACACTGGATGCACAGTGGAGGCTCACTCTGGATGCACAGTGGAGGGAAACTCTGGATACACATTTGTGGGACACTTTGAATGCATGGTTGAGGGACGCTCTTGAGAGAAATTGCTGGGACGCTCTGGATGCAAAGTGGAGGGACACTCTGGATGCACTGTGGCGGGACACTCTGTATGCACAGTTGCGGGAAAATCTCGATGCACAGTGGAGGGTCACTCTGGACACACAGTGGTGGGACACTTTGGATGCACTTTGGTGGGCACTTTGGATGCACAGTGGACGGATACTCTGGATGCACAGTGGAGGGACACTCTGGATGCACAGTGGTGGGAAGTCTGGATGCACAGTAGAGGGACATTGTGGATTCATAGTTGAGGGACATTCTGGATGCAAAGTGGAGGGACAATCTGGATGCATGGTGGAGGGACAATCTGGATGCAAAATGCAGGAACCCTCTGGATGCACAGTGGTGGTACACGCTGGATGTACAGTGGAAGGACAGTCTGGATGCAGGATGGCAGGAAACTCTAGATACACAGCGGTGGGACACTCTGGATGCACAGTGGCCAGACCCTCTGGATGCACAATTGTGGGACACTCTTGATGCACAATGTAGCGACCCTCTAGATGCACAGTGACTGGACACACTGGATGCACAGTGGCTGGACACGCTGTATGCACTGTTGTGGGACACTCTGTATGCAAAGTGGAGGGACACTCTGGATGCAAAGTGGAGGGTGAATCTGGATGCAATGCGGATGGACACACTGGATGCACAGTGGAGGGTCACTCTGGATGCACAGTGGCGGGATACTATGGATGCACAGTGGAGGGACACCCTGGAGGGAAATTGGTGCGACACTCTGGATGCACAGAGGATGGAGCCTCTGGATGCACAGTGGAGGGACACTCTGGATGGACAGTGGTGGGACATGTTGGAAGTAAATTCACATGACACTCTGCATGCACAGTGGCTGGACACGCTGGCGCACAGTGGCTGGACACTCTGGATAAACAGCAGTGGGACACACTGGATAAACAATGGTGGGACATTCTGGATAAAGAGTGGGGTCACTCTGGATAAAGAGTGGGTGGCCACTTTGGATGCACAGTAGATGGATACTCTGGATGCACAGTGAGGGGATACTCTGGGTGCACAATGGACGGAGACACCAGGTGCAAACCAGTGGACACTCAGGATGCACAGTGGAGGGTCACTCTGGTTGCACAGTAGTGGGACACTCTGGATGCACAGTGGTGGACAATCTGGACGCACAGTGGTGTGACACTCAGGGTGCACAGTTGTCGGAACTCTGGATGCCCATTGGAGGGACACAGTGGATGCATAGTGGGAGGACACTCTAGATGCACACTGGGGCACAATCTGGCAGCACAGTGGTGGGAACTCTAGATGCAGAGTCGCTGGACCCTCTGGATGCACGGTGGAGGGTCCCTCTAGATGCATAGTGGCTGGACACACTGGATGCACAGTGGCTGGACACTCTGGATGCACAGTTGCGGGATTCTCTGGATGCACAGTGGAGGGACACACTGGATGCACAGTATAGGGATACTATGGGTGCACATTGGGGGGACAGTCAGGATGCACCATGGGGGGAAACTCTAGATGCAAAGTGGAGGGACACTCTGGATACAAAGCGGATGGACACTCTGGATGCATAGCGGATGGACACTCTGGAGGCACAGACGCCGGATCCTCTGGATGCACAGTGGAGGGACCCTCTAGATACACAGTGGCTGGACACACTGGATGCACAGTTGCGGAATTATCTGGATGCACAGTGGAGGCACACTCTGGATGCACAGTGGAGGGAACCTCTGGATGCACAGTGGCTGGACATACTGGATGCACAGTGGCTGGACACTCTGTATACACAGTTTCGGGACACTCTGGATGCACAGCGGAGGGACACTCTAGATGCACAATGGAGGGTCACTCTGGGCACACAGTGGTGGGACTCTATGGATGCACAACGGTGGGATCTATGGATGCACAGTGGATGAATACTCTGAATGCACAGTGAGGGGAAACTCTGGATGCACAGTGGAGGGACACTCTTGACACACAGTGGAGGGACCCGCTAGATGCACAGTGGCTGGACACACAGGATGCACAGTTGCGGGACACTCTGGATGTACAGTTGAGTGACACTCTGAATGCAAAGTGGGGGGACTCTCTTGATACACAGTGGAGGGACCCGCTAGATGCACAGTGGCTGGCCACACAGAATGCACAGTTGTGGGACCCTCTGGATGCACAGTTGAGTGACACTCTGGATGCAAAGTTGAGGGAGACTCTGTATGCAAAGCGGATGGACAGATTGGATGCAGACTGGAGGGTCATTCTGGATGCACAGTGGTGGGATACTATGGATGCACAGACGGGGGACACTCTGGATGCACAGTGGGGGGACACTCTGGATGCATATTGGAGGGACATTGTGGATTCATAGTGGAGGGACATTCTGGATGCAAAGTGGAGGGAGAATCTGGATGCACGGTGGAGGGGCTATCTGGATGAAAAGTGGAGGGACTCTCTGGATGGACAGTGGCAGGACACGCTGGATGTACAGTGGCAGGACAGTCTGGATGCAGGATGGCAGGAAACTCTAGCTACAGAGTGGCGGGACACTCTGGATGCACAGTCGCCGGACCCTCTGGATGCACAGTGGCGGGACACTCTTGATACACAGTGGAGGGACCCGCTAGATGCACAGTGGCTGGACACACAGGATGCACTGTTGTGGGACACTCTGGATGCACAGTTGTGGGACACTCTGGATGCAAAGTGGAGGGAGACTCTGGATGCAAAGCGGATGGACAGATTGGATGCACAGTGGAGGGATTCTATGGATGCACAGTGGAGGCCCATTCTGGATGCAGAGTTGAGGAACACTTTGGATGCACAGAGTGGGACACTATGGATGCACAGTGGAGGAGACTCTAGATGCAGAGTGGCAGGAGACTCTGGATGCACATTTGCGGAACGCTCTGGATGCGCAGTGGTGGGATACTATGTATGCACAGTGGAGGGACACTCTGGATGCAGTTTTGAGGGACACTTTGGATGCACAGTGTGGGACACTATGGATGCACAGTGGAGGAGACTCTAGATGCAGAGTGGCAGTACACTCTGGATGCACATTTGCAGAACGCCCTGGATGCACATTTGCGGAACGCTCTGGATGCGCAGTGGTGGGATACTATGGATGCACAGTGGAGGGACACTCTGGATGCAGATTTGAGGGACACTTTGGATGCACTGTGGAGGGACACTCTGGATGCACAGTTAAGGGACACTCTGGATGCAAAGTGGAGAGAGACTCGGGATGCAAAATGGAAGGACACACTGGATGCACAGGGAAGCGTCATTCTGGATGTACAGTGGCTGGACACACTGATTGCACATTTGCGGAATGCTCTGGATGCACAGTGGAGGGTCACTCTGGATGAACAGTGGGGGAACCTCTGGATGCTATGGTGAGGGAGACTCTGGATGCAAAGCGGATGGACACATTGGATGAATAGTGGAGGGTCACTCTGGATGCAGAGTGGCGGGACACTATGGATGCACAGTGGAGGGACACTTTGGAGGCAAAGCGGATGGAAACTCTGGAGGCACAGTGGAGGGTCACTCTGGATGCACAGTGGCAGTACACTATGGATGCACAGTGGTGGGACACTCTGGACGCACAGTCGCTGGATCCTCTGGATGCGCAGGGGCGGGACACTCTTGATGCACAGTGCAGGACCCTCTAGATGTACAGTGGCTGGACACACTGGATGCACACTGACTGGACATTCTGTACGCACAGTTGTGGGACACTCTGTATGCACAGTGGAGGGACATTCTGGATGCAAAGTGGAGGTAGAATCTGGATACAAAGGGGATGGATAAAGTGGATACACAGTGGAGTGTCACTCTGGATGCACAGTGGCGGGACACTATGGATGCAAAGTGGTGGGACACTCTAGATGCACAGTGGAGAACAATCTGGATGCACAGTGATGGGACACTCTGGATGCAAAGTGGTGGTACACTCTGGGTGCCCAGTGTAGGGACATTGTGGATGCACAGTGGAGGAACATTCAGGATGCAAAGCGGATGGACGCACTGGATGCACAGTGGAGGGTCACTCTGGATGCACAGTGGTGGGATACTATGGTTGCTCAGTGGAGGGACACCCTGGAGGGAAATTGATGATACGCTTTGGATGCACAGTCACGGGACACTTTGAATGCACTATGGAGGGACACTCTGGAGGAAAATTGGTGGGACACTCTGGATGCACAAAGGATGGAGCCTCTGGATGCACAGTGGAGGGACACTCTGGATGGACAGTGGCGGGACATGCTGGATGTAAATTCACATGACACTCTGTATGCACAGTGGCTGGACACGCTGGCGCACAGTGGCTGGACACTCTGGATAAACAGCGGTGGGACACTTTGGATAAACAATGGTGGGACATTCTGGATAAAGAGTGGGGTCACTCTGGATAAAGAGTGGGTGGACACTTTGGATGCACAGTGGACAGATACTCTGGATGCACAGTGAGGGGATACTCTGGGTGCACAGTGGACGGAGACTCCGGATGCAAACCGGGGGACACTCAATATGCACAGTGGAGGGTCACTCTGGTTGCACAGTAGTGGGACACTCTGGATGCACAGTGGTGGACAATCTGGATGCACAGTGGTGTGACATTCACGGTGCACAGTGGTCGGAACTCTGGATGCCCAGTGGAGGGACACTGTGGAAGCATAGTGGCGGATACTCTGGATGCACACTGGGGGACAATCTGGCAGCACAGTGGTGGGAAATCTAGATGCAGAGTCCCTGGACCCTCTGGATGCACGGTGGAGGGACCCTCTAGATGCACAGTGGCTGGACACACTGGATGCACAGTGGCTGGACACTCTGTATACACAGTTGCGGGATTCTCTGGACGCACAGTGGAGGGACACTCTGGATGCACAGTGGAGGGACATTCTGGTTGCACAGTGGAGGACACTCTGGATGCACAGTGGTGGGTAATTTTGGATGCACCTTGGGGGGGACAGTCAAGATGCACCGTGGGAGGAAACTTTGAATGCAAAGTGGAGGGACAGTCTGGATACAAAGCAGATGGACATTCTGGATGCATAGTGGATGGTTACTCTGGATGCGCAATGACGGGACACTCTGGATGCACAGTCCATGGATCCTCTGGATGCACAGTGGAGGGACCCTCTAGATGCACAGTGGCTGGACACAGTGTATGCACAGTGGCTAGACACTCTGGATACACAGTTGTGGGATTGTCTGGATGCACAGTGGAGGGACACTCTGGATGCACAGTGGAGGGAACCTCTAGATGCACAGTGGCTGGACATACTGGATGCACAGTGGCTGGACACTCTGTATACAGAGTTGTGGGACGCAATGGATGCACAGCAGAGGGGCAGTCTGGATGCACGGTGGGGGAAAACTCTGGGTGCAAAGTGGATGGAAACTCTGAATACACAGTGGAGAGTCACTCTGGGCACACAGTGGTGGGACTGTATGGATGCACAATGGTGGGACTCTGTGGATGCACAGTGGCTGGATACTGTGGATGCACAGTGAGTGGAAAATCTGGATGCACAGTGGAGGACACACTGGATGCACAGTGGTGGGAACTCTGGATGCACAGTGGAGGGACACTCTGAATGCACAGTGGAGGGACATTCTGGATGCAAAGTGGAGAGAGACTCGGGATGCAAAGTGGAAGGATGCACTGGATGCACAGGGGAGGGTCATTCTGGATGCACAGTGGCTGGACACTCTGGATGAACATTAATGGAACTCTCTGGATGTGCAGTGGAGGGACACTCTGGATGCACAGTGGGGGAACCTCTGGATGCTATGGGGAGGGAGACTCTGGATGCAAAGCGGATGGACACACTGGATGAATAGTGGAGGGTCACTCTGGATGCAGAGTGGCGGGACACTATGGATGCACAGTGGAGAGACACTTTGGAGGGAAAGCGGATGGAAACTCTGGAGGCACAGTGGAGGGTCACTCTGGATGCACAGTGTTGGCACACTCTGGACGCACGTGAAGGGACACTCTGGATGCACAGTGGCATGACACTCTGGATGCACAGTCGCTGGATCCTCTGGATGTGCAGGAGCGGGACACTCTTGATGCACAGTGCGGGACCCTCTAGATGCACAGTGGCTGGACACACTGGATGCCAGTGACTGGACATTCTGTATGCACAGTTGTGGGACACTCTGTATGCACAGTGGAGGGACACTCTGGATGCAAAGTGGAGCTAGACTCTGGATGCAAAGCGGATGGACAAACTGGAGGCACAGTGGAGGGTCATTCTGGATGCACAGTGGCGGGACACTATGGATGCACAGTGGTGGGACACTCTGGATGCACAGTGGGGGAAACTCTGGATGCAATGTGGAAGGACACTCTGGAGGCACAGTGGAGCGTCACTCTGGATGCACAGTGTTGGCACACTCTGGACGCACGTGAAGGGACACTCTGGATGCACAGTGGCATGACACTCTGGATGCACATTCGCTGGATCCTCTCGATGTGCAGGAGTGGGACACTCTTGATGCACAGTGCGGGACCCTCTAGATGCACAGTGGCTGGACACACTGGATGCACAGTGACTGGACATTCTGTATGCACAGTTTTGGGACACTCTGTATGCACAGTGGAGGGACACTCTGGATGCAAAGTGGAGCTAGACTCTGGATGCAAAGCAGATGGACAAACTGGATACACAGTGGAGGGTCATTCTGGATGCACAGTGGCGGGACACTATGGATGCACAGTTGTGGGACAGTCTGGATGCACGGTTGAGGGACACTCTGGATGCACAGCGGTGGGACACTCTGGATGCACAGTGGGGGAAACTCTGGATGCAATGTGGAAGGACACTCTGGATGCACTGTGGAGGGTCACTCTGGGAGCACATTGTCGGGACTCTATGGATGCACAGAGGTGGGACACTCTGGATGCACAGTGGAGGAACATTCTGGATGCAAAGTGGTTGGAGACTCTGGATGCAAAGCGGATGGATGCACTGGATACACAGTGGAGGGACACCCTGGAGGGAAATTGATGGGACACTCTGGATGCACAGAGGATGGAGCCTCTGGATGCACAGTGGAGGGACACTCTGGAAGGACAGTGGCGGGACATGCTGGATGTAAATTCACATGTCACTCTTCGTGCACTGTGGCTGGACACACTGGTCCACAGTGGCTGGACACTCTGGATAAACAGCGGTGGGACACTCAGTATAAACAATGGTGAGACATTCTGGATAAAGAGTGGGGTCACTCTGGTTAAAGAGTGGGTGGACACTTTGGATGCACAATGGACGAATACTCTGGATGCACAGTGAGGGGATACTCTGGGTGCACAGTGGACGGAGACACTGGATGCAAACCGGTGGACACTCAGGATGCACAGTGGAGGGTCACTCTGGTTGCACAGTGGTGTGACACACAGGGTGCACAGTGGTTGGAACTCTGGATGCCCAGTGGAGGTTCACTGTGGATGCATAGTGGGGGCACACTCTGGATGCACACTGGGTGACAATCTGGCAACACAGTGGTGGGAACTCTAGGTGCACAGTCGCTGGACCCTCTGGATGCACGGTGGAGGGACCCTCTAGATGCACAGTGGCTGGACATACTGGATGCACAGTGGCTGGACACTCTGGCTGCACAGTTGCGGGATTCTCTGGATGCACAGTGGAGGACACTCTGGATGCACAGTGGTGGGATACTATGGATGCACATTGGGGGGACAGTCAGGATGCACCGTGGGGGGAAACTCTGGATGCAAAGTGGAGGGACACTCTGGATACAAAGTGGATGGACACTCTGGATGCATAGCAGATGGACACTCTGGATGCACAGTGGCGGGATACTATGGAGGCACAGTGGAGGGACACTCTGGAGGGAAATTGATGGGACACTCTGGATGCACAGTGGCTAGACACTCTGGATGCACAGTTGTGGGATTCTCTGCATGCACAGTGGAGGGACACTCTGGGTGCACAGTGGAGGGACATTCTGGATGCACAGTGGAGGACACTCTGGATGCACAGTGGTGGGATACTATGGATGAAAAATTGGGGGGACAGTCAGGATGCACCTATTGGGGAAACACTGGATTCAAAGTGAAGGGACACTCTGGATACAAAGCGGATGGACACTCTGGATGCACAGTGGTGGGACACTCTGGATGCACAGTGGTGGGAACTCTGGATGTATTGTGGAGGGACATTGTGGATTCATAGTGGAGGGACATTCTGGATGCAAAGTGGAGGGAGAATCTGGATGCCCGGTGGAGGGGCTATCTGGATGCAAAGTGGAGGGACTCTCTGGATGGACAGTGGCAGGACACGCTGGATGTACAGTGGCAGAACAGTCTGGATGCAGGATGGCAGGAAACTCTAGCTACAGAATGGCGGGACACTCTGTATGCACAGTCGCAGGACCCTCTGGATGCACAGTGGCGGGACACTCTTGATACACAGTGGAGGGACCTGCAAGATGCATAGTGGCTGGACACACAGGATGCACACTTGCAGGACACTCTGGATGCGCAGTTGAGTGACATTCTGGATGCAAAGTGGAGGGAGACTCGGGATACAAAGCGGATGGACAGATTGGATGCAGAGTGGAGGGTCACTCAGGATGCACAGTGGCGGGATACTATGGATGCACAGTGGAGGGACACTGAGGATGCCCAGTGGGGGTCACTCTCGATGCACAGTGGGGGGACAATCTGCATGCACAGTGGTGGGAACTCTGGATGCATAGTGGAGGGACATTGTGGATTCATAGTGGAGGGACATTCTGGATGCAAAGTGGATGGAGAATCTGGATGCACGATGGAGCGGCTATCTGGATGCAAAGTGGTGGGTCCCTCTGGATGGACAGTGGCAGGACACGCTGGATGTACTGTGGCAGGACAGTCTGAATGCAGGATGGCAGGAAACTCTAGCTACAGAGTGGCGGGACACTCTGGATGCACAGTCGCCAGTCCCTCTGGATGCACAGTGATGGGACACTCTTGATACACAGTGGAGGGACCCGCTAGATGCACAGTGGCTGGACACTCTGGATGCAAAGTGGAGGGAGACTCTGGATGCAAAGCGGATGGACAGATTGGATGCAAAGTGGAGGTCACTCTGGATGCACAGTGGCTGAATACTATGGATGCACAGTGCAGGGACACTCTGGATGCAGAGTTGAGGGACACTTTGGATGCACAGAGTGTGACACTATGGATGCACAGTGGAGGAGACTCTAGATGCAGAGTGGCAGGACACTCTGGATGCACATTTGCGGAACGCTCTGGTCGCGCAGGGGCGGGACACTCTTGATGCACAGTGCGGGACCCTCTAGATGCACAGTGGCTGGACACACTGGATGCACAGTGACTGGCCATTCTGTATGCACAGTTGTGGGACACTCTGTATGCACAGTGGAGGGACAATCTGGATGCAAAGTGGAGGTAGACTCTGGATGCAAAGCGGATGTATAAACTGGATGCACAGTGGAGGGTCATTCTGGATGCACAGTGGTGGGACACTATGGGTGCACCGTGGTGGGACACTCTGGATGCACAGTTGAGGGACACTCTGCATGCAAAGTGGTGGGACACACTGGGTGCCCAGTGCAGGGACATTGTGGATGCACAGTGGAGGAAAATTCTGGATGCAAAGTGGAGGTTGAAACTGGATACAGGCTGGAGGGGCAATCTGGATGCAAAGTGGAGGGACAATCTGGATGCACAGTGGCGGGACATGCTGGATGTACAGTGGCGGGACACTCTGGATGCACAGTCGCTGGACCCTCTGGATGCAAAGTGTCAGGACCCCCTTGATGCACAGTGGAGAGACCATCTATATGCATAGTGGCTGGACACACTGGATGCACAGTGACTAGACAATCTGTATGCACAGTTGTGGGACACTCTGTATACATAGTGGAGGGACACTCTGTATGCAAAGTGGAGGGAGACTCGGGATGCAAAGCGGAAAGACACACTGGATGCACAGTGGAGGGTCATTCTGGATGCACAGTGGCGGGCCACAATGGATGCACAGTGGTGGGACACTCTGGATGCACAGTCGCGGGACACTTTGAATGCACGGTGGAGGGACACGCTGGAGAGAAATTTGTGGGACACTCTGAATGCACCATTGAGGGAGACTCTGGATGCACAGTGGAAGGACACTCTGGATGGACAGGGCGGGGAACGCTGGATGCAAATTCAACTGACACTCTGGATGCACAGTGGCTGGACAAACTGGTGCACAGTGGCTGGACGCTATGGACAAACAGTGGTGGGACACTCTGTATAAACAGTTGTGGGACAATCTGGATGCATAGTGGTGTAACAATCTGGATGCACAGTGGTGGGACACTCTGGATGCACAGTGGAGGACAATCTGGATGGATAGTGGTGGGACAATCTGGATGCACAGTGGTGGGACACTCTGGACGCCCAGTGGAGGGACACTATGGATGCACAGTGGGGGACACTCTGGATTCACAGTGGCGGGAAATCTGGATGCATGGTGGAGGGACATTGTGGATGCACAGTGGAGGAATATTCTGCATGCAAAGTGGAGGGCGAATCTGGATGCACAGTGGTGGGACATGCTGGATGTACAGTGGCGGGACAATCTGTAAGCATAGTCGCTGGACCCTCTGGATGCACAGTGGCGGGACACTATTGATGCACAGTGGAGGGACCCTCTAGATGCAGAGTGGCTGGACATACTGGATGCCCAGTGATTGGATTTTCTGTATGCACAGTGGTGGGACACTCTGGATGCAAAGTTGAGGGACACTCTGGATGCACAGTGGAGCGACATTCTGGATGCACAGTGGGGGAAACTATGGACGCAATGTGGATGGACACTCTGGATGCACAGTCACTGGACCCTCTGGATGCACTGTTGCGGGACACTCTTGATGCACAATGGAGGGACCCTCTAGATGCACAGTGGCTTGGCAAACTGGATGCATAGTGACTGGACACTCTATATGCACAGTTGTGGTACACTCTGTATGCACAGTGGAGGGACATCTGGATGTAAAGTGGAGGGAGACTTGGGATGCAAAGCGGATGGACACACTGGATGCACATTGGAGGGTCATTCTGGTTGCACAGTGGCGGGACACTCAGGATGCACATTTGCAGAAGGCTCTGGATGCGCAGTGGAGGGACACTCTGGATGCACAGTGGGGGAACCACTGGATGCCAAGGGGATGGAGACTCTGGATGCACAGCGGATGGACCACTGGATGAATAGTGGAGGGTCACTCTGGATGCACAGTGGCGGGACACTATGGATGCACAGTGGTGGGACACTCTGTATGCAAAGTGGAAGGAAACTCTGGAGGCATAGTGGGGGTTCAGTCAGGATGCACAGTGGTGGCACACTCTGTATGTACATGGACGGACACTCTCGCTGCACAGTGGCATGACACTCTGGATGCACAGTTCAGGACCCTCAAGATGCACAGTGGCTGGACACACTGGATGCACAGTGACTGGACACTCTGTATGCACAGTGGCTGGACACACTGGATGCACAGTGGCTGTAAACTCTGTATGCACAGTTGCGGGACACTCTGGATGCACAGCAGAGGGAAACTCTGGATGCACAGTGGGGGAAAACTCTGGATGCAATGTGGATGGACACTCTGGATGCACAGTGGAGGGTCACTCTGGGCACACATTGTCGGGACTCTATGGATGCAGAATGGTGGGAAAATCTGGATGCACATTGGATGGATACTCTGGATGTACAGTGAGTGGAAATTCTGGAGTAACAGACGTGGGGTACTCTGGATGCACAGTAGAGGACAATCTGGATGCACAAGTGGTGGGATACTCTGGATGCCCTGTGGAAGGACACAGTGGATGCACAGTGGGCGAAACTCTGGATGAAATGTGGATGGACACTCTGGATGCACAATGGAGCGTCATTCTGGGCACACATTGGCGGGACTCAGTGGATGCACATTATGGGAAACTCTGGATGCACAGTGGACAGATACTCTGGATGCACAGTGAGGGGAAACTCTGGATGCACAGAGGTGGGACACTCTGGATGCAGAGTGGAGGGCAATCTGGATGCAGAGTGGTGGGACACTCTGGATGCACAGTGGTGGGACACTCTGGATTCCCAGTGGAGGAACATTTTGGATGCAAAGTGTAGGGAGAATTTGGATGCAGGGTGGAGGGGCAATCTGGATGCAAAGTGGAGGGACAATCTTGATGTACAGTGGCGGGACACACTGGATGTACAGTGTAGGGACACTCTGAATGCACAGTCGTGGGACCCTCTAGATGCACTGTTGCGGGACACTCTTGATGCACAATGGAGGGGCCCTCTAGATGCACAGTGGCTTGACACACTGGATGCATAGTGACTGGACACTCTGTATGCACAGTTGTGGTACACTCTGTATGCACAGTGGAGGGACACTCTGGATGTAAAGTGTAGGGAGACTCGGGATGCAAAGTGAATGGACACACTGGATGTACATTGGAGCGTCATTCTGGATGGACAGTGGCGGGAACCTCTGGATGCATATTTGCGGAAGGCTCTGGATGCGCAGTGAGGGGAAATTCTGGATGCACAGAGGTGGGACACTCTGGATGCACAGTGGAGAGACCATCTATATGCACAGTGCCTGGACACACTGGATGCACAGTGACTGGACAATCTGTATGCACAGTTGTGGGACACTCTGTATGCATAGTGGAGGGACACTCTGGATGCAAATTGGAGGGAGACTCGGGATGCAAAGCAGATGGACACACTGGATGCACAGTGGAAGGTCATTCTGGATGCACAGTGGTGGGACACTCTGGATGCACAGTCGCGGGACACTTTTAATGCATGGTGGAGGGACACTCTGGAGGAAAATTTTTGGGATATTCTGGATGCACCGTTGATGGAGACTCTGGATGCACAGTGGAGGGACACTCTGGATGGACAGTGGCAGGACACGCTGGATGCAAATTCACCTGACATTCTGGATGCACAGTGGCTGGACAATTTGGTGCACAGTGGCTGGACACACTGGATAAACAGAGACGGGACACTCTGTATAAACAGTGGTGGGACATTCTGGATAAAGAGTGGGTCACTCTGGATAAAGAGTGGGTGGACACTCTGGATGCACAGTGGTAGGACACTCTCGAAGCACAGTGGATGGACATTGTGGATGCACAGTTGAGGAACATTCTAGATGCAAAGTGGAGGGACAATCTGGATGCACAGTGGCAGGACACGCTGGATGTACAGTGGTGGGACAATCTGTAAGCACAGTCGCTGGACCCTCTGGATGCAAAGTGGCGGGACACTATTGATGCACAGTGGAGGGACCCTCTAGATGCACAGTGGCTGGACATACTTGATGCACAGTGACTGGACAGCCTGTATGCACTGTTGTGGGACACTCTGTATGCACAGTGGTGGTACCCTCTAGATGCACAGTGGCTGGACGCACTGGATGCACAGTGGTTGGCACTCTGTATGCACAGTTGTGGGACACTCTGGATGCACAGTGTAGGGACACTCTGGATGCACATTGGGGGAAACTCTGGATGCAATGTGGATGGACACTCTGGATGCACAGTGGAGGGTCACTCTGGGCACTCATTGGCGGGACTCCATGGATGCATAGTGGTTGGACACTATGGATGTACAGTGGACGGATACTCTGGATGCACAGTGAGGGGAAACTCTTGATGCACAGAAGTGGGACACTCTGGATGCACAGTGGAGGATAATCTGGATGCACAGTGGTGGGACACTCTGGATGGACAGTCGTGGGAAGTCTGGATGCCCAGTGGAAGGACACTGTGGATGCACAGTGGGGGGACACTCTGGATGCACAGCGGTGGGAACTCTGGATGCACAGTGGAGGGACACTATGAATGCAAAGTGGAGGGACATTCAGGAAGCAAAGTTGAGGGAGAATCTGGATGCTCGGTGGAGGGGCAATCTGGATGCAAAGTGGAGGGACACTCTGGATGCACAGTGGCGGGACCCGCTGAAGGTACAGTGGTGGGAGACTCTGGATGCAGGGTTGCAGGACACTCTGGATACACAGTGGCAGGACACTCTTTTTGCACAGTCGCCGGAACCTCTGGATACACAGTGGCGGGACACTCTTGATACACAATGGAGGGACCCGCTAGATGCACAGCGGCTGGACACACAGGATGCACAGTTGCGGGACACTCTGGATGCAAAGTGGAGGGACACTCTGGATGCAGAATGGGGGAAAACTCTGGATGCAATGTGGATTGACACTTTGGATGCACAGGGGAGGGTCACTCTAGGCACACATTGGCGGGACTCTATGGATGCACAGTGGTGGGAAACACTGGATGCACAGTGGATGGATACTCTGCATGCATAGTGTGGGGAATCTATGGATGCACAGATGTGGGACACTCTGGATGCACAGTGGAGGACAATCTGGATGCATCGTGGTGGGACAATCTGGATGCACAGTGGTGGGACATTGTGGATGCACAGTGGAGGAACATTCTGCATGCAAAGTGGAGGTAGAATATGGATGCACGGTGGAGGGACAATCTGGATGCAAAGTGGAGGGACACTCTGGATGCGCAATGGTGGGACACGCTGGATGTACAGTGGAGGGACAATCTGTAAGCATAGTCGCTGGAACCTCTGGATGCGCAGTGGTGGGACACACTGGATGCACAGTGGTGGGACACTCTGGATGCACAGTTGAGGGAAACTCTGGATTCACAGCAGAGGGACACTCAGGATGCACAGTGGGGGAAACTCTGGATGCAATGTGGATGGAAACTCTGGATGCACACTGGAGGGTCATTCTTGGCACACATTGGTGGGATTCTATGGATGCACAGTGGTGGGAAACTCTGGATGCACAGTGGACGGATACTCTGGATGCACAGTGAGGGAAAATTCTGGATGCACAGAGGTTGGACACTCTGGATGCACAGGGGATGGCAATCTGGATGCAGAGTGGTGGGACACTCTGGATGCACAGTGGTGGGAAACTCTGGATGCACAGTGGACGGATACTCTGGATGCACAGTGAGGGAAAATTCTGGATGCACAGAGGTTGGACACTCTGGATGCACAGGGGATGGCAATCTGGATGCAGAGTGGTGGGACACTCTGGATGCACAGTGGTGGGACACTCTGGATTCCCAGTGGAGGGACAATTTGGATGCAAAGTGTAGGGAGAATTTGGATGCAGGGTGGAGGGGCAATCTGGATGCAAAGTGGAGGGACAATCTGGATGCACAGTGGCGGGACACACTGGATGTACAGTGTAGGGACACTCTGAATGCACAGTCGCGGGACCCTCTAGATGCACTGTTGCGGGACACTATTGATGCACAGTGGAGGGACCCTCTAGATGCACAGTGGCTGGACATACTTGATGCACAGTGACTGGACAGCCTGTATGCACTGTTGTGGGACACTCTGTATGCACAGTGGTGGTACCCTCTAGATGCACAGTGGCTGGACGCACTGGATGCACAGTGGTTGGCACTCTGTATGCACAGTTGTGGGACACTCTGGATGCACAGTGTAGGGACACTCTGGATGCACATTGGGGGAAACTCTGGATGCAATGTGGATGGACACTCTGGATGCACAGTGGAGGGTCACTCTGGGCACTCATTGGCGGGACTCCATGGATGCATAGTGGTTGGACACTATGGATGTACAGTGGACGGATACTCTGGATGCACAGTGAGGGGAAACTCTTGATGCACAGAGGTGGGACACTCTGGATGCACAGTGGAGGATAATCTGGATGCACAGTGGTGGGACACTCTGGATGGACAGTCGTGGGAAGTCTGAATGCCCAGTGGAAGGACACTGTGGATGCACAGTGGGGGGACACTCTGGATGCACAGCGGTGGGAACTCTGGATGCACAGTGGAGGGACACTATGAATGCAAAGTGGAGGGACATTCAGGAAGCAAAGTTGAGGGAGAATCTGGATGCTCGGTGGAGGGGCAATCTGGATGCAAAGTGGAGGGACACTCTGAAACTCTGAATGCACAGTCGCGGGACCCTCTAGATGCACTGTTGCGGGACACTCTTGATGCACAATGGAGGGGCCCTCTAGATGCACAGTGGCTTGACACACTGGATGCATAGTGACTGGACACTCTGTATGCACAGTTGTGGTACACTCTGTATGCACAGTGGAGGGACACTCTGGATGTAAAGTGGAGGGAGACTCGGGATGCAAAGCGGATGGACACACTGGATGTACATTGGAGTGTCATTCTGGATGGAAAGTGGCGGGAACCTCTGGATGCACATTTGCAGAAGGCTCTGGATGTGCAGTGGAGGGACACTCTGGATGCACAGTGGGAGAACCTCTGGATGCTATGGGGAGGGAGACTCTGAATACACAGTGGATGGACACACTGGTGATTAGTGGAGGGTCACTCTGGATGCACAGTGGTGGGACACTATGGATGCACAGTGGTGGGCCAGTCCGTATGCAAGTGGATGGAAACTCTCGAGGCACAGTGGAGGGTCACTCAGGATGCACAGTGGTGGCACTCTCTGTATGCACGTGGGCGGACACTCTCGATGAACAGAGGCATGACACTCTGGATGCACAGTGAGGGACCCTCAAGGTGCACAGTGGCTGGACACACTGGATGCACAGTGCTGGACACTCTGTATGCACAGTGGCTGGACACACAGGATGCACAGTGGCTGGAAACTCTGTATGCACAGTTGCGGGACACTCTGGATGCACAGTGGAGGGTCATTCTGGGCACACATTGGCGAGACTCTATGGATGCACAGTGAATGGAAAATCTGGATGCACATTGGAAGGATAATCTGGGATGCAGAGTGTGGGGAACATCTGGATGCACAGACGTGGGGTACTCTGGATTAACAGTGGAGTACAATCTGGATGCACAGTGGCATGACACTCTGGATGCACAGTGTGGGACCCTCTAGATGCACAGTGGCTGGAGACACTGGATGCATAGTGACTGGACACTCTCTATGCACAGTTGTGGTACACTCTGTATGCACAGTGGAGGAACACTCTGGATGTAAATTGGAGGGAAACTCGGTATTCAAAGCGGATGGACACACTGGATGCACACTGGAGGGTCATTTTGAATGCACAGTGGCGGGAAACTCTGGATGCACATTTGCGGAAGGCTCTGGATGCGCAGTGGAGGCACACTCTGGATGCACAGTGGGGGAACCATTGAATGCTACGGGGAGGGAGACTCTGGATGCACAGCGGATGGACACACTGGTGAATAGTGGAGGGTCACTCTGGATGCACAGTTGTGGGACACTATGGATGCACAGTGGTGGGCCAGTCCGTATGCAAAGCAGATGGAAACTCTCCAGGCACAGTGGAGGGTCACTCAGGATGCACAGTAGTGGCACACTCTGTATGCACGTGGACGGACACTCTGGATGCACAGAGGCATGACACTCTGGAAGCACAGTGTGGGACCCTCAAGATTTACAGTGGCAGGACACACTGGATGCACAGTGGCTGGACACTCTGTATACACAGTGGCAGGACACACTGGATGCACAGTGGCTGGACACTCTGTATGCACAGTTGCGGGACACTCTGGATGCACAGCGGAGGGAAACTCTGGTTGCACAGTGGGGGAAAACTCTGGATGCAATGTGGATGGACACTCTGGATGCACAGTGGAGGGTCAATCTGGGCACGCATTGGCGGGACTCCATGGATGCATAGTGGTTGGACACTATGGATGTACAGTGGACGGATACTCTGGATGCACAGTGAGGGGAAACTCTTGATGCACAGAGGTGGGACACTCTGGATGCACAGTGGAGGATAATCTGGATGCACAGTGGTGGGACACTCTGGATGGACAGTCGTGGGAAGTCTGGATGCCCAGTGGAAGGACACTGTGGATGCACAGTGGGGGGACACTCTGGATGCAGGGTTGCAGGACACTCTGGATACACAGTGGCAGGACACTCTTTTTGCACAGTCGCCGGAACCTCTGGATACACAGTGGCGGGACACTCTTGATACACAATGGAGGGACCCGCTAGATGCACAGCGGCTGGACACACAGGATGCACAGTTGCGGGACACTCTGGATGCAAAGTGGAGGGACACTCTGGATGCAGAATGGGGGAAAACTCTGGATGCAATGTGGATTGACACTCTGGATGCACAGGGGAGGGTCACTCTAGGCACACATTGGCGGGACTCTATGGATGCACAGTGGTGGGAAACACTGGATGCACAGTGGATGGATACTCTGCATGCATAGTGTGGGGAATCTATGGATGCACAGATGTGGGACACTCTGGATGCACAGTGGAGGACAATCTGGATGCATCGTGGTGGGACAATCTGGATGCACAGTGGTGGGACATTGTGGATGCACAGTGGAGGAACATTCTGCATGCAAAGTGGAGGTAGAATATGGATGCACGGTGGAGGGACAATCTGGATGCAAAGTGGAGGGACACTCTGGATGCGCAATGGTGGGACACGCTGGATGTACAGTGGAGGGACAATCTGTAAGCATAGTCGCTGGAACCTCTGGATGCGCAGTGGTGGGACACACTGGATGCACAGTGGTGGGACACTCTGGATGCACAGTTGAGGGAAACTCTGGATTCACAGCAGAGGGACACTCAGGATGCACAGTGGGGGAAACTCTGGATGCAATGTGGATGGAAACTCTGGATGCACACTGGAGGGTCATTCTTGGCACACATTGGTGGGATTCTATGGATGCACAGTGGTGGGAAACTCTGGATGCACAGTGGACGGATACTCTGGATGCACAGTGAGGGAAAATTCTGGATGCACAGAGGTTGGACACTCTGGATGCACAGGGGATGGCAATCTGGATGCAGAGTGGTGGGACACTCTGGATGCACAGTGGTGGGAAACTCTGGATGCACAGTGGACGGATACTCTGGATGCACAGTGAGGGAAAATTCTGGATGCACAGAGGTTGGACACTCTGGATGCACAGGGGATGGCAATCTGGATGCAGAGTGGTGGGACACTCTGGATGCACAGTGGTGGGACACTCTGGATTCCCAGTGGAGGGACAATTTGGATGCAAAGTGTAGGGAGAATTTGGATGCAGGGTGGAGGGGCAATCTGGATGCAAAGTGGAGGGACAATCTGGATGCACAGTGGCGGGACACACTGGATGTACAGTGTAGGGACACTCTGAATGCACAGTCGCGGGACCCTCTAGATGCACTGTTGCGGGACACTATTGATGCACAGTGGAGGGACCCTCTAGATGCACAGTGGCTGGACATACTTGATGCACAGTGACTGGACAGCCTGTATGCACTGTTGTGGGACACTCTGTATGCACAGTGGTGGTACCCTCTAGATGCACAGTGGCTGGACGCACTGGATGCACAGTGGTTGGCACTCTGTATGCACAGTTGTGGGACACTCTGGATGCACAGTGTAGGGACACTCTGGATGCACATTGGGGGAAACTCTGGATGCAATGTGGATGGACACTCTGGATGCACAGTGGAGGGTCACTCTGGGCACTCATTGGCGGGACTCCATGGATGCATAGTGGTTGGACACTATGGATGTACAGTGGACGGATACTCTGGATGCACAGTGAGGGGAAACTCTTGATGCACAGAGGTGGGACACTCTGGATGCACAGTGGAGGATAATCTGGATGCACAGTGGTGGGACACTCTGGATGGACAGTCGTGGGAAGTCTGAATGCCCAGTGGAAGGACACTGTGGATGCACAGTGGGGGGACACTCTGGATGCACAGCGGTGGGAACTCTGGATGCACAGTGGAGGGACACTATGAATGCAAAGTGGAGGGACATTCAGGAAGCAAAGTTGAGGGAGAATCTGGATGCTCGGTGGAGGGGCAATCTGGATGCAAAGTGGAGGGACACTCTGAAACTCTGAATGCACAGTCGCGGGACCCTCTAGATGCACTGTTGCGGGACACTCTTGATGCACAATGGAGGGGCCCTCTAGATGCACAGTGGCTTGACACACTGGATGCATAGTGACTGGACACTCTGTATGCACAGTTGTGGTACACTCTGTATGCACAGTGGAGGGACACTCTGGATGTAAAGTGGAGGGAGACTCGGGATGCAAAGCGGATGGACACACTGGATGTACATTGGAGTGTCATTCTGGATGGAAAGTGGCGGGAACCTCTGGATGCACATTTGCAGAAGGCTCTGGATGTGCAGTGGAGGGACACTCTGGATGCACAGTGGGAGAACCTCTGGATGCTATGGGGAGGGAGACTCTGAATACACAGTGGATGGACACACTGGTGATTAGTGGAGGGTCACTCTGGATGCACAGTGGTGGGACACTATGGATGCACAGTGGTGGGCCAGTCCGTATGCAAGTGGATGGAAACTCTCGAGGCACAGTGGAGGGTCACTCAGGATGCACAGTGGTGGCACTCTCTGTATGCACGTGGGCGGACACTCTCGATGAACAGAGGCATGACACTCTGGATGCACAGTGAGGGACCCTCAAGGTGCACAGTGGCTGGACACACTGGATGCACAGTGCTGGACACTCTGTATGCACAGTGGCTGGACACACAGGATGCACAGTGGCTGGAAACTCTGTATGCACAGTTGCGGGACACTCTGGATGCACAGTGGAGGGTCATTCTGGGCACACATTGGCGAGACTCTATGGATGCACAGTGAATGGAAAATCTGGATGCACATTGGAAGGATAATCTGGGATGCAGAGTGTGGGGAACATCTGGATGCACAGACGTGGGGTACTCTGGATTAACAGTGGAGTACAATCTGGATGCACAGTGGCATGACACTCTGGATGCACAGTGTGGGACCCTCTAGATGCACAGTGGCTGGAGACACTGGATGCATAGTGACTGGACACTCTCTATGCACAGTTGTGGTACACTCTGTATGCACAGTGGAGGAACACTCTGGATGTAAATTGGAGGGAAACTCGGTATTCAAAGCGGATGGACACACTGGATGCACACTGGAGGGTCATTTTGAATGCACAGTGGCGGGAAACTCTGGATGCACATTTGCGGAAGGCTCTGGATGCGCAGTGGAGGCACACTCTGGATGCACAGTGGGGGAACCATTGAATGCTACGGGGAGGGAGACTCTGGATGCACAGCGGATGGACACACTGGTGAATAGTGGAGGGTCACTCTGGATGCACAGTTGTGGGACACTATGGATGCACAGTGGTGGGCCAGTCCGTATGCAAAGCAGATGGAAACTCTCCAGGCACAGTGGAGGGTCACTCAGGATGCACAGTAGTGGCACACTCTGTATGCACGTGGACGGACACTCTGGATGCACAGAGGCATGACACTCTGGAAGCACAGTGTGGGACCCTCAAGATTTACAGTGGCAGGACACACTGGATGCACAGTGGCTGGACACTCTGTATACACAGTGGCAGGACACACTGGATGCACAGTGGCTGGACACTCTGTATGCACAGTTGCGGGACACTCTGGATGCACAGCGGAGGGAAACTCTGGTTGCACAGTGGGGGAAAACTCTGGATGCAATGTGGATGGACACTCTGGATGCACAGTGGAGGGTCAATCTGGGCACGCATTGACGAGACTCTATTGATGCACAGTGATGGGAAAATCTGGATGCACATTGGATGGATAATCTGGATGCACAGTGAGGGGAACCTCTCGATGCACAGACGTGGGGTACTCTGGATGAACAGTGGAGGACAATCTGGATGCACAGTGGTGGGACACTCCTAATGCCCTGTGGAGGGACACTGTGGATGCACAGTAGGGGGACACTCTGGATGCACAGTGGTGGGACATTGTGGATGCGGAGTGGAGGAACATTCTGGAAGCAAATTGGAGGGAGAATCTGGATGCACAGAGGAGGGGCAATCTGGATGCAAAGTGGAGGGACTCTCGGGATGCACAATGGAGGGACCCTCTGGATGCACAGTGGCTGGACACACTGGATGCATAGTGACTCGACACTCTGTATGCAGAGTTGTGGTACACTCTGTATGCACAGTGGAGGGACACTCTGGAAGTAAAGTGGAGGGAGACTCGGGGTGCAAAGCGGATGGACACACTGGATGCACATTGGAGGGTCGTTCTGGATGCACAGTGGCGGGACACTCTGGATGCACATTTGCGGAAGGCTCTGGATGTGCAGTGGAGCGACACTCTGTATGCACAGTGGGGGAACCTCTGGATGCTACGGTGAGGGAGACTCTGGATGCAGAGCGGATGGACACACTGGATGAATAGTGGAGGGATACTCTGGAAGCACGGTGGCGGGACACTATGGATGCACAGTGGTGGGACACTCTGGATGAACAGTGGTGGGACACTCTGGATGCACAGTTGTGGGACACTCTGTATGCACGTGGGTGGACACTCTGGATTCCAAGTGGCATGACACTCTGCATGCACAGTGTGGGACCCTCAAGATGCACAGTGGCTGGACACACTGGATGCACAGTGTCTGGACACTCTGTATGCACATTGGCTGGACACACTGGATGCACAGTGGCTGGACACTCTGTATGCACAGTTGTGGGACACTCTGGATGCCCTGTGGAGGGACACTGTGGATGCACAGTGGGGAGACACTCTGGATACACAGTGGTGGGACATTGTGGATGCGGAGTGGAGGAACATTCTGGCTACAAATTGGAGGGAGAATCTGGATGCACAGAGGAGGGGCAATCTGGATGCAAAGTGGAGGGACTCTCGGGATGCACAATGGAGGGACCCTCTGGATGCACAGTGGCTGGACACACTGGATGCATAGTGACTCGACACTCTGTATGCAGAGTTGTGGTACACTCTGTATGCACAGTGGAGGGACACTCTGGAAGTAAAGTGGAGGGAGACTCGGGGTGCAAAGCGGATGGACACACTGGATGCACATTGGAGGGTCGTTCTGGATGCACAGTGGTGGGACACTCTGGATGCACATTTGCGGAAGGCTCTGGATGTGCAGTGGAGCGACACTCTGTATGCACAGTGGGGGAACCTCTGGATGCTACGGTGAGGGAGACTCTGGATGCAGAGCGGATGGACACACTGGATGAATAGTGGAGGGATACTCTGGAAGCACGGTGGCGGGACACTATGGATGCACAGTGGTGGGACACTCTGGATGAACAGTGGTGGGACACTCTGGATGCACAGTTGTGGGACACTCTGTATGCACGTGGGTGGACACTCTGGATTCCAAGTGGCATGACACTCTGCATGCACAGTGCGGGACCCTCAAGATGCACAGTGGCTGGACACACTGGATGCACAGTGTCTGGACACTCTGTATGCACATTGGCTGGACACACTGGATGCACAGTGGCTGGACACTCTGTATGCACAGTTGTGGGACACTCTGGATGCCCTGTGGAGGGACACTGTGGATGCACAGTGGGGAGACACTCTGGATACACAGTGGTGGGACATTGTGGATGCGGAGTGGAGGAACATTCTGGCTACAAATTGGAGGGAGAATCTGGATGCACAGTGGAGGGGCAATCTGGATGCACAGTGGAGGGACGCTCGGGATGCACAATGGAGGGACCCTGTAGATGCACAGTGGCTGGACACACTGGATGCATAGTGACTGGACACTCTCTATGCACAGTTGTGGTCCACTCTGTATGCACAGTGGAGGGACACTCTGGATGTAAAGTGGAGGGAGACTCTGGATTCAAAGCGGATGGACACACTGGATGCACATTGGAGGGTCATTCTGGATGCACAGTGGAGGGACACTCTGGTTGCACAGTGGGGGAATCATTGGATGCTACGGGGAGGGAGACTCTGGATGCACAGTGGATGGACACACTGGTGATTAGTGGAGGGTCACTCTGGATGCACAGTGGCGGGACACTATGGATGCACAGTGGTGGGCCAGTCCGTATGCAAGTGGATGGAAACTCTCCAGGCACAGTGGAGGGTCACTCAGGATGCACAGTGGTGGCACTCTCTGTATGCATGTGGACGGACACTCTGGATGCACAGAGGCGTGACACGCTGGATGCACAGTGCGGGACCCTCAAGGTGCACAGTGGCTGGACACACTGGATGCACAGTGGCTGGACACTCTGTATGCACAGTGGCTGGACACACTGGATGCACAGTGGCTGGACACTCTGTATGCATAGTTGCCGGACACTCTGGATGCACAGCGGAGGGAAACTCTGGATGCACAGTGGGGGGAAACTCTGGATGCAATGTGGATGGACACTCTGGATGCACAGTGGAGGGTCACTCTGGGCACACAATGGCGGGACTCTATGGATGCACAGTGATGGGAAAATCTGGATGCACATTGGATGGATAATCTGGATGCACAGTGTGGGGAACCTCTGGATGCACAGACGTGGGGTACTCTGGATGAACAGAGGACAATCTGGATACACAGTGGTGGGACACTCTGGATGCCCTGTGGAGGGACACTGTGGATGCACAGTGTGGGGACACTCTGGATGCACAGTGGTGGGACATTGTGGATGCAGAGTGGAGGAACTTTCTGGAAGCAAATTGGAGGGAGAATCTGGATGCACAGAGGAGGGGCAATCTTGATGCAAAGTGGAGGGTCTCTCGGGATGCACAATGGAGGGGACCTCTAGATGCACAGTGGCTGGACACACTGGATGCATAGTGACTGGACACTCTGTATGCATAGTTGTGGTACACTCTGTATGCACAGTGGAGGGACACTCTGGATGCAAAGTGGAGGGAGACTCGGGATCCAAAGCGGATGGACACACTGGATGCACAGAGGAGGGTCATTCTGGATGCACAGTGGCGGGAAACTCTGGACGCACATTTGCAGAAGGCTCCGGATGCACAGTGGAGGGACACTCTGGTTGCACAGTGGGGGAATCATTGGATGCTACGGGGAGGGAGACTCTGGATGCACAGTGGATGGACACACTGGTGATTAGTGGAGGGTCACTCTGGTTGCACAGTGGCGGGACACTATGGATGCACAGTGGTGGGCCAGTCCATATGCAAGTGGATGGAAACTCTCCAGGCACAGTGGAGGGTCACTCAGGATGCACAGTGGTGGCACTCTCTGTATGCATGTGGACGGACACTCTGGATGCACAGAGGCGTGACACGCTGGATGCACAGTGCGGGACCCTCAAGATGCACAGTGGCTGGACACACTGGGTGCACAGTGGCTGGACACTCTGTATGCACAGTGGCTGGACACACTGGATGCACAGTGGCTGGACACTCTGTATGCATAGTTGCCGGACACTCTGGATGCACAGCGGAGGGAAACTCTGGATGCACAGTGGGGGAAAACTCTGGATGCAATGTGGATGGACACTCTGGATGCACAGTGGAGGGTCACTCTGGGCACACAATGGCGGACTCTATGGATGCACAGTGATGGGAAAATCTGGATGCACATTGGATGGATAATCTGGATGCACAGTGTGGGGAACCTCTGGATGCACAGACGTGGGGTACTCTGGATGAACAGAGGACAATCTGGATACACAGTGGTGGGACACTCTGGATGCCCTGTGGAGGGACACTGTGGATGCACAGTGTGGGGACACTCTGGATGCACAGTGGTGGGACATTGTGGATGCAGAGTGGAGGAACTTTCTGGAAGCAAATTGGAGGGAGAATCTGGATGCACAGAGGAGGGGCAATCTTGATGCAAAGTGGAGGGTCTCTCGGGATGCACAATGGAGGGGACCTCTAGATGCACAGTGGCTGGACACACTGGATGCATAGTGACTGGACACTCTGTATGCATAGTTGTGGTACACTCTGTATGCACAGTGGAGGGACACTCTGGATGCAAAGTGGAGGGAGACTCGGGATCCAAAGCGGATGGACACACTGGATGCACAGAGGAGGGTCATTCTGGATGCACAGTGGTGGGAAACTCTGGACACACATTTGCAGAAGGCTCCGGATGTGCACTGGAGAGACACTCTGGATGCACACTGGGGGAACCTCTGGATGGTATGGGGAGGGAGACTCTGGATGCACAGCGGATGGACACACTGGATGAATAGTGGAGGGTTACTCTGGATGCACAGTAGTGGGACACTATGGATGCACACTGGTGGGACACTCTGGATGCAAAGCGGATGGACACTCTGTATGCACAGTTGTGGGACACTCTGGATGCCCTGTGGAGGGACACTGTGGATGCACAGTGGGGAGACACTCTGGATACACAGTGGTGGGACATTGTGGATGCGGAGCGGAGGAACATTCTGGCTGCAAATTGGAGGGAGAATCTGGATGCACAGTGGAGGGGCAATCTGGATGCACAGTGGAGGGACGCTCGGGATGTAAAGTGGAGGGAGACTCGGGATTCAAAGCGGATGGACACACTGGATGCACATTGGAGGGTCATTCTGGATGCACAGTGGCAGGACACTCTGGATGCACATTTGCAGAAGGCTCTGGATGCACAGTGGAGGGACACTCTGGTTGCACAGTGGGGGAATCATTGGATGCTACGGGGAGGGAGACTCTGGATGCACAGTGGATGGACACACTGGTGATTAGTGGAGGGTCACTCTGGATGCACAGTGGTGGGACACTATGGATGCACAGTGGTGGGCCAGTCCGTATGCAAGTGGATGGAAACTCTCCAGGCACAGTGGAGGGTCACTCAGGATGCACAGTGGTGGCACTCTCTGTATGCATGTGGACGGACACTCTGGATGCACAGAGGCGTGACACGCTGGATGCACAGTGCGAGACCCTCAAGATGCACAGTGGCTGGACACACTGGGTGCACAGTGGCTGGACACACTGAATGCACAGTGGCTGGACACACTGGATGCACAGTGGCTGGACACTCTGTATGCATAGTTGCCGGACACTCTGGATGCACAGTGGGGGAAAACTCTGGATGCAATGTGGATGGACACTCTGGATGCACAATGGCGGGACTCTATGGATGCACAGTGATGGGAAAATCTGGATGCACATTGGATGGATAATCTGGATGCACAGTGTGGGGAACCTCTGGATGCACAGACGTGGGGTACTCTGGATGAACAGAGGACAATCTGGATACACAGTGGTGGGACACTCTGGATGCCCTGTGGAGGGACACTGTGGATGCACAGTGTGGGGACACTCTGGATGCACAGTGGTGGGACATTGTGGATGCGGAGTGGAGGAACTTTCTGGAAGCAAATTGGAGGGAGAATCTGGATGCACAGAGGAGGGGCAATCTTGATGCAAAGTGGAGGGTCTCTCGGGATGCACAATGGAGGGGACCTCTAGATGCACAGTGGCTGGACACACTGGATGCATAGTGACTGGACACTCTGTATGCATAGTTGTGGTACACTCTGTATGCACAGTGGAGGGACACTCTGGATGCAAAGTGGAGGGAGACTCGGGATCCAAAGAGGATGGACACACTGGATGCACAGAGGAGGGTCATTCTGGATGCACAGTGGCGGGAAACTCTGGACGCACATTTGCAGAAGGCTCCGGATGTGCACTGGAGAGACACTCTGGATGCACACTGGGGGAACCTCTGGATGGTACGGGGAGGGAGACTCTGGATGCACAGCGGATGGACACACTGGATGAATAGTGGAGGGTTACTCTGGGTGCACAGTAGTGGGACACTATGGATGCACACTGGTGGGACACTCTGGATGCAAAGCGGATGGAAACTCTGGAGGCACAGTGGAGGGTCACTCAGGATGCACAGTGGTGGCACTCTCTGTATGCACGTGGGCGGACACTCTCGATGAACAGAGGCATGACACTCTGGATGCACAGTGAGGGACCCTCAAGGTGCACAGTGGCTGGACACACTGGATGCACAGTGCTGGACACTCTGTATGCACAGTGGCTGGACACTCTGTATGCACAGTTGCGGGACACTCTGGATGCACAGCGGAGGGAAACTCCTGATGCACAGTAGGGGAAACCTCTGCAAGCAATGTAGATGGACACTCTGGATGTGCAGTGGAGGGTCACTCTGGGCACACATTGGCGGGACTCTATGAATGCACAGTGAATGGAAAATCTGGATGCACATTGGAAGGATAATCTGGATGCACAGTGTGGGGAACATCTGGATGCACAGACGTGGGGTACTCTGGATTAACAGTGGATGCACAGTGGTGGGACACTCAGGATGCTCTGAGGAGGGACACTGTGGATGCACAGTGAGGGGACACTCTGGATGCACAGTGGCATGTCACTCTGGATGCACAGTGTGGGACACTCTAGATGCACAGTGGCTGGAGACACTGGATGCACAGTGGCTGGACACACTGGATGCACAGTGGCTGGACACTCTGTATGCACAGTTGTGGGACACTCTGGATGCCCCGTGGAGGGGCACTGCGGATGCACAGTGAGGGGACACACTGGATGCACAGTGGTGGGACATTGTGGATGCGGAGTGGAGGAACATTCTGGCGGCAAATTGGAGGGAGAATCTGAATGCACAGTGGAGGGGCAATCTGAATGCAAAGTGGAGGGACTCTCGTGATGCACAATGGAGGGACCCTGTAGATGCACAGTGGCTGGACACACTGGATGCATAGTGACTGGACACTCTCTATGCACAGTTGTGGTACACTCTGTATGCACAGTGGAGGAACACTCTGGATGTAAAGTGGAGGGATACTCGGTATGCAAAGCGGATGGACACACTGGATGCACATTGGAGGGTCATTTTGGATGCACAGTGGCAGGACACTCTGGATGCACATTTGCGGAAGGCTCTGGATGCGCAGTGGAGGGACATTCAGGATGCACTGTGGTGGGATATTATGGATACACAGCAGAGGGACACTCTGGATGCACAGTTGCAGGACACTCTGGATGCACAGTTGCGGGACACACTGGATGCACAATGAAGGGACAGTCTGGATGCACAGTGGGGGGAAACTCTGGATGCAAAGAGGAAGGAGACTCTCGATGCAAAGCAGATGGACACTATGGATGCACAGTGGAGGGTCACTCTGGATGCACAGTGGTGGGATACTCAGGGAGCGCAGTGGAGGGACACTTTGGATGCACATTGGGGGTCACTCTGGATGCAAAGTTGTGTGAGCTCTGGATGCACAGTGGAGGGACACTCTGGACGCACAGTGGAGGGACATTCTGGATGCAAAGTGGAGTGAGAATCTGGATGCACGGTGGAGGGGCAATCTAGATGCAAAGTTGGAGGACTTTCTGGATGCACACTGGTGGGCCACGCTGGATGTACATTGGCAGGACACTCTGGATGCAGGGTGGCTGAACAATCTGGATACACAGTGGCGGGACACTCTGGATGCACAGTTGATGGACCGTCTGGATGCACAGTGGCGGAACACTCTTGATGCACAGTGGAGGGACACGCTGGATGTACAGCGGTGGGTCAGTCTAGATGCAGTGTGGCAGGAGACTCTGGATATACAGTGGCGGGACACTCTGGATGCATAGTGGCTGGACCGTCTGAATGCACAGTGGTGGGACCCTCTTGATACATAATGAAGGGACCCTCTGGGTGCACAGTGGCTGGACACACAGGATGCACAGTTGTGGGACACTCTGGATGCACAGTGGAGGACAATCTGCATGCACAGTGGTGAGACACTCTGGATGCACAGTGGTGGGACACTCTGGATGCCCAGTGGAGTGACACTGTGCATGCACAGTTGGGGGACAGTCTGGATGCACAGTGGTGGGAACACTGGATGCGCAGTGGAGGAACATTGTGGATGCACAGTGGAGGAACATTCTGGATGCAATGTGAAGGGACAATCTGGATGCATAGTGGCGGGGCATACTGGATGTACAGTGGCGGGACACGCTGGATGCACAGTCAATGGACCCTCTGGATGCACAGTGGCAGGACACTCACTATGCACGGTTGTGGGAAAATCTTGATGCACAGTGGAGGGTCACTCTTGATGTACAGTGGTGGGACACTCTGGATGCAGGGTGGCAGGAGACTCTGGATACACAGTGGTGGGGCACTCTGGATGCACAGTGGACTGATACTCTGGATGCACAGTGAGGGGATACTCGGGATGCACAGTGGAGGGAGACTCTGAATGCAAAGCGGATGGACACTCAGGATGCACAGTGGAGGGTCACTGTGGATGCACAGCGGTGGTGCACTCTGGATGAACGGTGGCAGGACAATCTGGATGCACAGTTGCAGGACACTCTGCATGCACAGTGGAGGGACATTCAGGGTGCACAGTGGAGGATACTCTGGATGCACTGTGGTGGGACATTATGGATACACAGCAGAGGGACACTCTAGATGCACAGTTGCAGGACACTCTGGATGCACAGTTGCGGGACACACTGAATGCACAATGAAGGGACAGTCTGGATGCACAGTTGGGGGGAATCTCTGGATGCAAAGAGGAGGGAGACTCTCGATGCAAAGCAGATGGACACTATGGATGCACAGTGGAGGGTCACTCTGGATGCACAGTGGTGGGACACTCTGGATGCACAGTGGGGGACAATCTGGATGCACAGTGGTGGGACACCCAGGGAGCACAATGGAGGGACACTTTGGATGCACATTGGGGGTCACTCTGGACGCAAAGTGGTGTGAGCTCTGGATGTACATGTCAGGACCCTCTGGATGCATTGTTGTGGGACACTCTGGATGCACAGTGGATTGACACTCTGGATGCACAGTGTGGGGAAACTCTGGATGCAAAGTGGAGGGAGACTCAAGAGCAAAGCAGACGTACACTCTGGATGCACAGTGGAGGGTCACTCTGGATGCACAGTGGTGGGACACTCTGGATGGACAGTGGTGGGACACTCTGGATGCACAGTTGTGGGACACTGTGGATTCACATTGGGGGACACTCTGGATGCAGAGTGGTGGGACAATCTGGATGCATTTTGGTGGGACACACTGGATGCACAGTGGCAGGACAATCTGGATGCACATTGGCAGGACACTCTGGATGCACAGTGGCAGGACCCTCTCGATGTACAGTGTGTGGGACACTCTTGACGCACAGAGTCTGGACAAACAGTGATAAACAGTGGTGGGACACTCTGGATAAACAATGGTGGGACATCCTGGATAAATAGTGGTGCAGCATTCTGGATAAAGAGTGGGGGGACGCTCTGGATGCACATTGGATGGAACACTGTTGATGCACTGTGGCGGGACACTCTTGATACACAGTGGCAGGACACTCTGGATGCATACTTGCGGGACACTCTGTATATACAGTGGAGGGACACTCTGGATGCACAGTGGCATGGTACTCTGGATGCACAGTTGAGGGACACTCTAGATGCACAGTTGCATGACACTCTGGATGCACACTCGCGGGACACTCTGGATGCATGGTCATGGTACACACTGGATGCACAGCGGCAGGACACTCCGGATTCACACTCACGGGATATTGGATGCATGGTCATGGGACACTCTGGATGCACAGTGGAAGGACACTCTGGATGCACACTCATGGGACACTGTGGATGCATGGCCATGGGACACTCTGGATGCACAGTGGTGGGACACTCTGGGTGCACAGTGGCGGTACACTCTGGGTGCACAGTGGCAGGACACTCTGGATGCACAGTGGCAGGGCACTTTGGATGCACAGTGGCGTGACACTGTTTATGCAGAGTGGTGGGACACTCTAGATGCACATTCATGGGATACTCAGGATGCAAAATGGCTGGAAACTCTGGAGACCGAGCGGGCAAGGACACTCCTGATTCAGAGTGTGCATGGACACTCCTGAGACACAGATGGCGGGCACACTCTGGAGACACAGTGGGCGGGCATACAATGGAGGCACAGTAGCTGGGACACTCAAGAGGCACATTGGGCGGGGACACACTGGAGGCACAGTGGGTGGGGTCACACTGGAGGCACAGTGGGTGGAGACAGTCTGAAGATACAATGACGGCACACTCTGAAGACACTGTGTGCAGGCACACTCTGGAGACACAGTGGGCGGGACACTCCGGAGACACAGTTGGCGGGGCAACATGGGATTCACAGTGGGCGGGGAAAATCCGGGGACACAGTGGGTGTAGATATTTCATAGATAATGTTGGGACAGTCTGGAGACACAGTGGGTGGGGACACTTGGAGACACAGTTGTCGGGGACAGTCCGAAAACACAGTGTTGGGATACTCCTAAGACACAGTGGGCGGGTACACTCCAGAGACACATTGTGCATGGACACTCCAGGAACACAGCAGTGGAACACTCTACAGACATAGTTGCGGGACACTCATTACCCACAGTGGCGGGACACTCTGAAGATACATTGTGTGGGTACACTCCGAGAACACAGCGGTAGGACACTCTACAGACATAGTTGCGGGATACTCTGGATCCACAGTGGCGGGACACTGTGGGTACACAGAAGTGGGCCACTCTGAATGCACAGTCATGGGACAGACTGGATGCAGAATGGCTGGACACTCTGGATAAACAGTGGTGGGAGACTCTGGATAAACAATGGTGGGAAATTCTGGATAAATAGATGTGCGACACTCTAGATAAAGAGTGGGGGACACTCTGGATGCACAGTGGGTGGAACAATCTTGATGCACAGTGGCGGGACACTCTGGATGCACAGTGGCAGGACACTCTTAATGCACAGTGGCAGGACACTCTGGATGCACACTCGCGGGACACCCTCGAAGTATAGTGGAGGGTCACTCTTTGTGCACAGTGGCAGGAAACTCTGGAAGCACAATGGAGGGACACTTTGAATAAACAGTGGAGGGATACTCTAGAGGGAAATTTGTGGGACACTCTGGATGCACAGTTGAGGGACACTCTGGATGAACAGTGGTGGGACGCGCTGGATGCAAATTCACATGACACTCTGGATGCACAGTGGCTTGACTCTCTGGATAAACAGTGGCGGGACAATCTGGATAAACAGTGGTGGGACATTCTGGATAAAGAGTGGGATCACTCTGGATAAAGAATGGGTGTACACTCTGGTTGCACAGTGGGGGACACTCCGGATGCACAGTGGTGGGAACTCTGAATGCACAGTAGAGGGACACTATGAATGCAAAGTGGGGGAACACTCTGGATGAAAAGTGGAGTGAGACTCTGGATGCACAGTGGACGGGCAATCTAGATGCAAAGTGGAGGGACACTCTGGATGCACAGTGTTGGGACATTCTGGATGTACAGTGGCGGGGCACTCTGGATGCACAGTGGAGGGACACTCTGGATGCACAGTGGAGGGACACTCTGGATGCACAGTGGAGGGACATTGTGGATGCACAGTGGAGGAACATTCTGGATGCAATTTGGAGGGAGAATCTGGATGCACAGTTAAGGGGCAAGCTGGATGCAAAGTGGAGCGACAATCTGGATGCACAGTGGCGGTACACGTGGGATGTACAGTGGCAGGTCACTCTGGATGCAGGGAGGTCACTGGACCCTCTGGATGCAGAGTGGTGGGACACACTTGATGCACAGGGGAGGGACACACTAGATGCACAGTGGCTGGACACACTGGATGCACATTGGCTGGACACTCTGTATGCACAGTTGTGGGACACTCTGGATGCACATTGGAGGGACACTCTGGATGCAAAGTGGAGGGAGACTCTGGATGCAAAGCGGATGGACACACTGGATGCACAGTGGAGGGTCACTCTGGATGCACAGTGGTGGGACACTATGGCTGCACAGTGGTGGGACATTCTGGATGCACATTCGTGGGACACTTTAAATGCATGTTGGAGGGACACTCTGGAGAGAAATTGGTGGGACAATCTGGATGTACATAGGAGGGACAATCTGGGTGCAGATTGGTGTGAAACTCTGGATAAACAGTTGCGGAACATTCTGGATGCACAGTGAGGGAACACTCTGGATGCACAGTGGAGGGAGACACCGGATGCAAAGTGGATGGACACCCAAGATGCACAGTGGTGGGTCACTCTGGTTGCAGAGAGTTGGGCCTCAGGATGCACAGCAGTAGTACACTCTGGATGAATGTTGAATAAACAGTTGTGGGACATTCTGGAAAAAGTGTTGGGGAAGACTCTGGATGCACAGTTGGGGATAATCTGGCTGCACAGTGGTAGGAACTCTGGATGCACAGTGGAGCGACACAGTGGTTGCACAGTGGGAGGACATTCTGGATGAACAGTGGTGAGAACTCAGGAGGCACAGTGGAGGGACACTGTGGATGCACAGTGGGGGGAAACTCTGGATGCAAAGTGGAGGGAGAATCAAGATGCACGGTGGAGGGGCAATCTGGATGCAAATTGGAGGGTCACTCTGGATGCACAGTGGCAGGACACGCTTATTGCACAATGGCAGGACACCCTGTATGCACAGTTGTGGGAAAATCTCAATGCACAGTGGAGGGACACTCGGGATGCACAGTAGGAGAAAACTCTGGATGCAAAGCGGATGGGCATTCTGGATGCACAGTGGAGGGTCTCTCTGGATACACAGTGGTGGGACACTATGGATGCAAAGTGGTGGGCACTCTGGATGCACAGTGGACTGATACTCTGGATGCACAGTGAGGGGAAACTCGGGATGCACAGTGGAGGGAGACACCAGATGCAAAGCGGATGGACACTCAATATGCACAGTGGAGGCTCACTCTGGTTGCACTGTGGAGGGACACAGTGGATGCACAACGGTGGTGCACTCTGGATGAACAGTGGCAGGACACTCTGGATGCACAGTTGCAGGACACTCTGCATGCACAGTGGAGGACACTCTGGATGCACAGTAGTGGTATACTATGGATGCACAGTGGAGGGACACTCTGGATGCACAGTTGAGGGACACTCTGGATGCACAGTGGAGGGACAGTCTCGATGCACAGTGGGGGGAAACTCTGGATGCAAGAGGAGGGAGTCTCTCGATGCAAAGTGGCAGGACACTCTGGACGCACATTTGCGGAACACTCTGCATGCGCACTGGAGGGACACTCTGGATGCACAGTGGCAGGACATTCTGGATGCTATGGGGAGGGTGATTCTGCATGCAAAGCGGATTGGCACACTGGATGCATAGTGGTGGGTCACTCTGGCTGCACAGTGGCAGGACACTATGGATGCACAGTGATGGGACACTCTGGATGCAAAGTGGTTGGACCCTCTGAATGCACAGTGGTGGGACACTCTTGATGCACAGTGGAGGGACTCTCTAGATGCACAGTGGCTGGACACACTGGATGCACAGTGGCTGGACACTCTGTATGCACAGTTGTGGGACCCTCTGAATGCACAGTGTAGGGACACTCTGGATGTACAGTGTGGGAAAACTCTGGATGCAAAAAGGATGGACATTCTGGATGCACAGTGGAGGGTCACTCTGGACGCACAGTGCCGGGACTTTATGGATGCACTGTGGTGGGACACTCTGGATCACAGTGGACTGATACTCTGGATGCACAGTGAGGAAATTTTTGGATGCAAAGTGAAGGGAGACTTTGGATGCACAGTGTGGGGAAACTCTTGATGCAAAGTGGAGGGAGACTCTGGAAGCAAAGCAGACGTACACTCTGGATGCACAGTGGAGGGTCACTCTGGATGCACAGTGGAGGGACACTTTGGATGCACAGTGTGGGGAAACTCTGGATGCAAAGTAGAGGGAGACTCTGGAAGCAAAGCAGACGCACACTCTGGATGCACAGTGGAGGGTCACTCTGAATGCACAGTGGCGGGACATTCTGGATGGACAGTGGCGGGACACTCTGGATGCAGAGTGGTGGGACACTCTGGATGCATTTTGGTGGGACACACTGGATGCACATTGGTGGGAATATCTGCATGCACATTGGCAGGACACTTTAAATGCACAGTGGTGGGACCCTCTCGATGTACAGTGGGTGGGACACTGTTGATGCACAGTGGCTGGACACTTGTGATAAACAGTGGTGGGACACTCTGGATAAACAATGGTGGGACATTCTGGATAAATAGTGGTGCAGCATTCTGGATAAAGACTGGGGTGACACTCTGGATGCACATTGGATGGAGCACTGTTGATGTAATGTGGCGGGACACTCTGGATGCACAGTGGCAGGACACTCTGGATGCACACTTGCGGGACACTCTGGATGTACAGTGGAGGGACACTCTGGATGCACAGTGGAAGGACACGCTGAATGCACACTCATGGGACACTCTGGATGCATGGTCATGGGACACTCTGGATGCACGGTGGTGGGACACTCTGGGTGCACAGTGGTGGTACACACTGGATGCACGGTGGTGGGACACTCTGGGTGCACAGTGGCGGTACACTCTGGATGCACAGTGGCAGTACACTCTGGGTGCACAGTGGCAGGACACTCTGGATGCACAGTGGCAGGGCACTCTGGATGCACAGTTGCAGGACACTCTGGATGCAAATTGGAGGGACAGTCTGGATGCACATTGGGGAAAATCTCTGGATGCAAAGTGGAATGAGACTCTGGATGCAAAGCGGATGGGCACAAAAGATGCACAGTGGAGGGTCACTCTGGTTGCACAGTGGTGGGACACTGGATGCACAGCGGTAGTACACTCTGGATGAACGGTGGCAGGACACTCTGGATGCACAGTTGTGGGACACTCTGGATGCACAGTGGAGGGACATTCTGGATGCACAGTGGGGACAATCTCTGGATGCAAAGTGGAGGGTGACACTGGATACAAAGCGGATGGACACTCTGGATGCACAGTGGAGGGTCACTCTGATGCACACTTGCAGGATACCCTGGACGCGCAGTTGCAGGACACTCTGGATGCACAGTGGAGGGACAGTCTGCTTGCACAGTGGGGACAATCTCTGGATGCAATTTGGAGGGTGACTCTGGATGCAAAACGGATGGTCACTCTGGATGCACAGTGGAGGGTCACTCTGGATTCACAGTGGTGGGACACACTGGATGCACAGTGGGGGACAATCTGAATGCACAGTGGTGGGACACTCAGGGTGCACAGTGGTCGCAACTCTGGATGAACAGTGGTGTGCACTCTGGATGCACAGTGGACTGATACTCTGGATGCACAGTGAGGGGAAACTCAGGATGCACAGTGGAGAGAGACTCCAGATGCAAAGCGGATGGACACTCAGGATGCACAGTGGAGGGTCCCTCTGGTTACACTGTGGAGGGACACTGTGGATGCACAGCGGTGGTGCACTCGGGATGAACGGTGGCAGGACACACTGGATGCACAGTTGCAGGACACTCTGCATGCACAGTGGAGGGACATTCGGGATGCACAGTGGAGGACACTCTGGATGCACAGTAGTGGGATACTATGGATGCACAGTTGCGGGACACTCTGGATGCACAGTGGACGGACAGTCTCGATGCACAGTGGGGGGAAACTCTGGATGCAAAGAGGAGGGAGTCTCTGAATGCAAAGCAGATGGACACACTGGATGCATAGTGGTGGGTCACTATGGTTGCACAGTGGCAGGACACTATGGATGCAAAGTGATGGGACACTCTGGATGCAAAGTGGATGGAAACTCTGGAGGCACTTTGGAGGGTCACTCTGGATGCACAGTGGGGGCACATTCTGAATGCACAGTTGCGGGACACTCTGGATGCACAGTGGAGGGACATTCTCGATGCACAGTGGGGAAAAACTTTGGATGCAAGAGGAGGAAGTCTCTCGATGCAAAGTGGCAGGACACTCTGGATGCACATTTGTGGAACACTCTGCATGCGCACTGGAGGGACACTCTGGATGCACAGTGGCTGGACACTCTGGATGCTACAGGGAGGGAGACTCTGCATGCAAAGCAGATGGACACACTGGATGCATAGTGGTGGGTCACTCTGGCTGCACAGTGGCAGGACACTATGGATGCACAGTGATGGGACACTCTGGATGCAAAGTGGATGGAAACTCTGGAGGCACTTTGGAGGGTCACTCTGGATGCACAGTGGGGGCACATTCTGAATGCACAGTTGCGGGACACTCTGGATGCACAGTGGAGGGACAGTCTCGATGCACAGTGGGGGGAAACTTTGGATGCAAGAGGAGGGAGTCTCTCGATGCAAAGTGGCAGGACACTCTGCATGCACGTTTGTGGAACACTCTGCATTCGCACTGGAGGGACACTCTGGATGCACAGTGGCAGGACTCTCTGGATTCCTCAGGGAGGGAGACTCTGCATGCAAAGTGGATGGACACACTGGATGCATAGTGGTGGGTCAACCTGGCTGCACAGTGATGGGACACTCTGGATGCAAAGTGGATGGACCCTCTGAATGCATAGTGGCAGGACACTCTTGATGCACAGTGGAGGGACCCACTAGATGCACAGTGGCAGGACACTCTGGATGCACAGTGGCTGGACACTCTGTATGCACAGTTGTGGGACCCTCTGAATGCACAGCAGAGGGACACTCTGGATGCACAGTGGGGGAAAACTCTGGATGAAAAACGGATGGACACTCTGGATGCACAGTGGAGGGTCACTCTGGACGCACAGTGGTGGGACTTTATGGATGCGCAGTGGTGGGACAATCTGGAGCACAGTGGACTGATACTCTGGAAGCACAGTGAGGAAATTTCTGGATGCACAGTGGAGGGAGACTCTGGATGCACAGCAGTGGGACACTCTGGATGAACAGTGGCAGGACACTCTGGATGCACAGTTGTGGGACACTCTGGATGCACAGTGCACGGGCATTCTGGATGCACAGTGGAGGACACTATGGCTGCGCAGTGGTGGGATACCATGAATGCACAGTGGAGGGACTCACTGGATACAAGGCAGCAGGGCCCTCTGGATGCAATGTTGCGGGTCACACTGGATGCACAGTGGAGCAACACTCTGGATGCACAGTGGAGGGTCACTCTGGATGCACAGTGGCGGGACATTCTGGATGGACAGTGGTGGGACACTCTGGATGCACAGTAGCGGGACACTCTGGATGCACATTGGGGGACACTCTGGATGCAGAGTGGTGGGACACTCTGGATGCATTTTGTTGGGACACACTGGATGCACATTGGTGGGAATATCTGCATGCACATTGGCAGGACACTTTGGATGCACAGTGGCGGGACCCTCTCGATGTACAGTGGGTGGGACACTCTTGATGCACAGTGGCTGGACACTTGTTCTAAACGGTGGTGGGACACTCTGGATAAACAATGGTGGGACATGCTGGATAAATTTTGGTGCAGCATTCTGGATAAAGACTGGGGTGACGCTCTGGATGCACATTGGATGGAGCATTGTTGATGTACTGTGGCGGGACACTCTGGATGCACAGTGGCTGGACACTCTGGATGCACAGTGGCAGGACACTCTGGATGCACACTTGCGGGACACTCTGGATGTACAGTGGAGGGACACTCTGGATGCACAGTGGAAGGACACGCTGCATGCACACTCATGGGACACAGTGGATGCATGGTCATGGGACAATCTGGATGCACGGTGGCGGGACACTCTGGGTGCATAGTGGTGGTACACACGGGATGCACGGTGGTAGGACACTCTGGGTGCACAGTGGTGGTACACTCTGGATGCACAGTGGCAGTACACTCTAGGTGCACAGTGGCAGGACACTCTGGATGCACAGTGGCAGGGCACTCTGGATGCACAGTTGCAGGACACTCTGGATGCACAGTGGAGGGACATTCTGGATGCACAGTGTGGACAATTTCTGGATGCAAAGTGGAATGAGACTCTGGATGCAAAGCGGATGGACACCCAAGATGCACAGTGGAGAGTCACTCTGGTTGCACAGTGGTGGGACACTGGATGCACAGCGGTAGTACACTCTGGATGAACGGTGGCAGGACACTCTGGATGCACAGTTGTGGGGCACTCTGGATGCACAGTGGAGGGACATTCTGGATGCACAGTGGGGACAATCTCTGGATGCAAAGTGGAGGGTGACTCTGGATGCAAAGTGGATGCACACTCTGGATGCACAGTGGAGGGTCACTCTGATGCACAATTGCAGGATACACTGGATGCACAGTTGCAGGACACTCTGGATGCACAGTGGAGGGACAGTCTGGATGCACAGTGGGGACAATCTCTGGATGCAAAGTGGAGGGTGACTCTGGATGCAAAGCGGATGGACACTCTGGATGCACAGTGGAGGGTCACTCTGGATGCACAGTGGTGGGACACACTGGATGCACAGTGGGGGACAATCTGGATGCAAAGTGATGGGACACTCAGGGTGCACAGTGGTCGGAACTCTGGATGCACAGTGGTGTGCACTCTGGATGCACAGTGGACTGATACTCTGGATGCACAGTGATGGGAAACTCAGGATGCACAGTGGAGAGAGACTCCAGATGCAAAGCGGATGGACACTCAGGATGCACAGTGGAGGGTCACTCTGGTTGCACTGTGGAGGGACACTGTGGATGCACAGCGGTGGTGCACTCTGGATGAACGGTGGCAGGATACTCTGGATGCACAGTTGCAGGACACTCTGCATGCACAGTGGAGGGATATTCGGGATGCACAGTGGAGGACACTCTGGATGCACAGTAGTGGGATACTATGGATGCACAGTTGTGGGACACTCTGGATGCACAGTTGCAGGACACTCTGGATGCACAGTGGCTGGACACTTGTTATAAACAGTGATGGGACACTCTGGATAAACAATGGTGGGACATTCTGGATAAATAGTGGTGCGGCATTCTGGATAAAGAGTGGGGGATGCTCTGGATGCACATTGGATGGAGCACTGTTGATGCACTGTGGCAGGACACTCTGGATGCACAGTGTTTGGACACTCTGGATGCATAGTGGCTGGACTTTCTGGATGCACAGTGGCAGGACACTCTGGATGCACACTTGCGGGACACTCTGGATGTACAGTGGAGGGACACTCTGGATGCACAGTGGCATGAAACTCTGGATGCACAGTGGAGAGACACTCTAGATGCACAGTTGCATGACACTCTGGATGCAGACTCACGGGACACTCTGGATACGTGGTCATGGGACACACTGGATGCACAGTGGCAGGACACTCTGGGTGCACAGTGGCGGTACACTCTGGATGCAGAGTGGCAGTACACTCTGGGTGCACATTGGCAGGACAATCTGGATGCACAGTGGCAGGGCACTCTGGATGCACAGTGGCGTGACATTGTTTATGCAGAGTGGTGGGAAACTCCAGATGCACATTCAAAGGGATACTCAGGATGCAAAGTGGCTGGACACTCTGGTGACCGAGTTGGCGAGGACACTCCTGAGTCAGAGTGGGCGGGGACACTTCAGAGACACAGACAGCGGGCACACTCTGGAGACAAATTGGGCAGGCATACTCTGGAGCACAGTGGCCGGGACACTCCAGAGGCACAGTGGTCGGGGACACACTGGAGGCACAGTGTGTGGGGTCACACTGGATGCACAGTGGGTGGAGACACTCTGAAGATACAAAGTCGGCACACGCTGAAGAAAATGTGTGCGGGCACACTCTGGAGACACAGTGGGCGGGACACTCCGGAGACACAGTTGGCTGGGCGACACGGGATTCACAGTGGGCGGGGAAAATCTAGGGATGCTGTGGGTGTAGACATTTCATAGACAGTGTTGGGACAGTCTGGAGACACAGTGGGTGGGGACACTCGGAGACACAGTTGTCGGGGACAGTCCGAAAACACAGTGTTGGGACACTCCTAAGACACAGTGGGCGGGTACACTCTGGAGACACATTGTGTGTGGGCATTCCGAGAACACAGCAGTGGAACACTCTACAGACATAGTTGCGGCACACTCATTACCCACATTGGCAGTACACTCTGAAGACACATTGTGTGGGGGCACTCCGAGAACACAGCGGTGGGACACTCTACAGATATAGTTGCGGGACACTCTGGATCCACAGTGGCGGGACACTGTGGATACACAGATGTGGGCCACTATGGATGCACAGTGGTGGGACAGACTGGATGCAGAGTGGCTGGACACTCTGGATAAACAGTGGTGGGACACTCTGCATAAACAATGGTGGGAAATTCTGGATAAAGAGTTGTGCGACACTCTGGATAAAGAGTGGGAGGACACTCTGGATGCACAGTGGGTGGAACAGTATTGATGCACAGTGGTGGGACACTCTGGATGCACAGTGGCAGGACCCTCTGGATGAACAGTGGCAGGACACTCTGGATGCACACTCACGGGACACTCTCCATGTACAGTGGAGGGACACTCTTTATGAAAATTGGCAGGAAACTCTGGAAGCACAATGGAGGGATACTTTGAATGAACAGTGGAGGGACACTCTAGAGGGAAATTTGTGGGATATTCTGGATGCACAGTGGAGCGAGACTCTGGATGCACAGTGGAGGGACACTCTGGATGAACAGTGGCAGGACGTGCTGGATGCAAATTCACATGACACTCTGGATGCACAGTGGCTGGACACTCTGGTGCACAGTGGTTTGACACTCTGTATAAACAGTGGCGGGACAATCTGGATAAACAGTGGAGGGACATTCTGGATATAGAGTGGGTGTACACTCTGGATGCACAGTGGGGGACACTCTGGATGCACAGTGGTGGGAACTCTGGATGCACAGTGGAGGGACACTATGGATGCAAAGTGGGGGGACACTGGATGAAAAGTGGAGTGAGACTCTGGATGCACAGTGGAGGAGCAAACTAGATGCAAAGTGGAGGGACACTCTGGATGCACAGTGTTGGGACATTCTGGATGTACAGTGGTGGGGCACTCTGGATGCAGAGTGGAGGGACATTCTGGATGCACAGTGTTGGACACTCTGGATGCACAGTAGTGGGATACTATGGATGCACAGTGGAGGGAGACTCTGGATGCACAGTTGAAGGACACTCTGGAAGCACAATTGCAGGACACTTTGGATGCACAGTGGAGGGACAGTCTGGATGCACAGTGGGGACAATCTCTGGATGCAAAGTGGAGGGAGACTCTGGATGCAAAGTGGATGGACACTCTGGATGCATAGTGGAGGGTCACTCTGAATGCACAGTGGTGGGACACACTGGATGCACAGTGGGGGACAATCTGGATGCACAGTTGTGGGACACTCAGGGTGCACAGTGGTCTGAGCTCTGGATGCACAGTGGTGGGACTAAATGGATGCACAGTGATGGGACACTCTGGATGCACAGTGGACGGATACTCTGGATGCACATTGAGGGAATCTCTGGATGAACAGTGGAGGGAGACTCTGGATGCAAAGCGGATGGACACTCTGGATGCACAGTGGAGGGACACACTGGATGCACAGTGGGGGCAATCTGGATGCACAGTGGTGGGACACTCTGGATGGACAGTGGCAGGACTCTCAGGATGCACAGTGGTGGGACACTCTGGTTGCAGAGTGGTGGGAAACTCTGGATGCACATTGGAGGGACACTCTGGGTGCACAGTGGTGTGACAATCTGGATGCACATTGGCAGGACACTCTGGATGCACAGTGGTGGGAACTCTGGATGCACAGTGGAGGGACACTGTGGATGCACAGTGAGGGGGGGCACTCTGGGTGCAAAGTGGAGGGAGAATCAAAATGCACGTTGGAGGGGCTATCTGGATGCAAAGTTGAGGGACACACTAGATGCAGAGTGGCGGGACATGCTGGATGCGCAGTGGCAGGACACCCTGTACGCACAGTTGTGGGAAAATCTCGATACACATTGCAGGGACACTCTGGATGCACAGTGGGAGGAAACTCTGGATGCAAAGCAGATGGACACTCTGGATACACAGTGGAATGTCACTCTGGATAAACAGTGGTGGGACACTATGGATGCACAGTGGACTGATACTCTGGATGCACAGTGAGGGGTAACTCTGAATGCACAGTGGAGGGTGACAGCAGATGCAAAGCGGATGGACACCCAGGATGCACAGTGGAGGGTCACTCTGGTTGCACAGTGGTGGGACACTGGATGCACAGCAGTAGCACCCTCTGGATGAAGGGTGGCAGGGCATTTTGGATGCACAGTTGTGGGACACTCTGCATGCACAGTGGAGGGACATTCTGGATGCACAGTGTAGGACACTCTGGATGCACAGTGTAGGGACACTCTAGATGCACAGTTGCAGGATACTCTGGATGCACAGTTGCGGGACACTCTGGATGCACAGTGGAGGGACAGTCTGGATGCACAGTGGGGACAATCTCTGGATGCAAAGTGGAGGGAGACTCTGGATGCAAAGCGGATGGACACTCTGGATGCACAGTGGAGGGACACACTGGATGCACAGTGGGGGCAATCTGGATGCACAATGGTGGGACACTCAGGGTGCACAGTGGTCGGAACTGTGGATGTAGAGTGGAGGGTCACTCTGGATGCACAGTGGAGGGACATTCTGGATGCAAAGTGGAGTGAGAATCTGGATGCACGGAGGAGGGCCAATCTGGTTGAAAAGTGGGGGGACTCTCTGGATTCACAGTGGCGGGACATGCTGGATGTACATTGGCGTGATACTCTGGATGCAGGGTGGCTGAACACACTGGATACACAGTGGCGGGACACTCTGGATGCACAGTGTAGGGACACTCTAGATGCACAGTTGCAGGATACTCTGGATGCAGTTGCGGGACACTCTGGATGCACAGTGGAGGGACAGTCTGGATGCACAGTGGGGACAATCTCTGGATGCAAAGTGGAGGGAGACTCTGGATGCAAAGCGGATGGACACTCTGGATGCACAGTGGAGGGTCACTCTGGATGCACAGTGGTGGGACTAAATGGATGCACAGTGATGGGACACTCTGGATGCACAGTGGACGGATACTCTGGATGCACATTGAGGGAATCTCTGGATGAACAGTGTAGGGAGACTCAGGATGCACAGCGGTGGGACACTCTGGATGAACAGTGGCAGGACACTCTGAATGCACAGTTGCGGGACACTCTGAATGCACAGTGGACGGACATTCTGCATGCACAGTGGAGGACACTATGGATGCACAGTGGTGGGATACTATGAATGCACAGTGGAGGTACACATTGGATGCAAGGCAGCAGGACCCTCTGGGCGCAATGTTGCAGGACACGCTGGATGCACAGTGTGGGGAAACTCTGGATGCAAAGTGGAGGGAGACTCTGGAAGCAAAGCAGAGGTACACTCTAGATGCACATTGGAGGGTCACTCTGGATGCACAGTGGTGGGACACTCTGGATGCACAGTTGCAGGACACTCTGAATGCGCAGTGGATGGACATTCTGCATGCACAGAGGAGGACACTATGGATGCACAGTGGTGGGATACTATGGATGCACAGTGGATGGACACACTGGATGCAAGGCAGCAGTACCCTCTGTACACAATGTTGCGGGACACTCTGGATGCACAGTGTGGGGAAACTCTGGGTGTAAAGTGGAGCGAGACTCTTGAAGCCAAGCAGAGGTACACTCTAGATGCACAGTGGAGCATCACTCTGGATGCACAGTGGTGGGAACTCTGGATGCACAGTGGTGGGACACTGGATGCACAGCAGTAGTGCACTCTGGATGAACGGTGGCAGGACACTCTGGATGCACAGTTGCAGGACACACTGCATGCACAGTGGAAGGACATTCTGGATGCACACTGTAGGACACTCTGGATGCACAATAGTGGGATACGATGGATGCACAGTATAGGGACGCGCTGGATGCACAGTTGCAGGACACTCTGTATGCACAATTGCGGGACACTCTGGATACACAGTGGAGGGACAGTCTGGATGCACAGTGGGGACAATCTCTGGATGCAAAGTAGAGGGAGATTCTGGATGCAAAGCAGATAGACACTCTGGATGCATAGTGGAGGGACACACTGGATGCACAGTGGGGCACAATCAGGATGCACAGTGGTGGGACACTCAGGGTGCACAATGATTGGAACTCTGGATGCAGAGTTGAGGGACATTGTGGATGCACAGTGGTGTGCACTCTGGATGCAAAGTGGTGTGAGCTCTGGATGCACAGTGGAGGGACACTCTGGATGCACAGTGGAGGGACATTCTGGATGCAAAGTGGAGTGAGAATCTGGATGCACGGAGGAGGGGCAATCTGGTTGCAAAGTGGGGGAACTCTCTGGATGCACAGTGGCGGGACATGCTGGATGTCCAGTGGCGGGACGCTCTGGATGCAGGGTGGCTGAACACACTCGATACACAGTGGCGGGACACTCTGGATGCACAGTGGAGGGACACTCTGGATGCAAAGTGGAGGGAGTCTCTGGATGCAAAACAGATGGACACACTGCATGCACAGTGGTGGGATAATATGAATGAACTTTGGAGGGACACTCTGAATGCACAGTGGATGGAAACTGTGGATGCAAAGTGGAGGGAGACTCTGGATGCAAAGCCGATGGACACGCTGCATGCACAGTGGCGGGATACTATGAATGAACAGTGGAGGGACACTCTGGATGCACAGTGATGGGACACTCTAGATGCAAAGCGGATGGAAACTCTGGAGGCACACTGGAGGGTCACTCTGGATGTAGAGTGGTGGCACATTCTGGATGCACAGTCGTGGGACACTCTGGATGCACAGTGGCATGACACTCTGGATGCACAGTCGGTGGACCCTCTGGTTCTACAGTGGCTGGACACTCTTGATGCACAGTGGAGGGACACGCTGGATACGCAGTGGCAGTACACTCTGTATGCACAGTTGTGGGAAAATCTCGATGCACATTGCAGGGACACTCTGGATGCACAGTGGGAGGAAACTCTGCATTCAAAGCGGATGGACACTCTGGATGCACAGTGGAGGGTCACTCTGGATAAACAGTGGTGGGACACTATGGATGCACAGTTTTGGGCACTCTGGATGCACAGTGGACAGATACTCTGGATGCACAGTGAGGGGAAACTTTGGATGCACAGTGGAGGGAGAAACCGGATGCAAAGTGGATGGACACCCAAGATGCACAGTGGAGGGTCACTCTGGTTGCACAGTGGTGGGACACGGGATGCACAGCAGTAGTGCACTCTGGATGAACAGTTGCAGAACACTCTGCATGCAGAGTTGCAGGACACTGTGCATGCACAGTGGAGGGACATTCTGGATGCACAGTGTAGGACGCTCTGGATGCAAAGTAGTGGGATACTATGGATGCACAGTGTAGGGACACTCTGGATGCACAGTTGCAGGACACTCAGGGTGCACAGTTGCGGGACATTTTGGATGCACAGTGGAGGGAGAGTCTGGATGCACAGTGGGGACAATCTCTGGATGCAAAGTGGAGGGATACTCTGGATGCAAAGCGGATGGACACTGTGGATGCACAGTGGGGGTCACTCTGGATGCAAAGTGGTGTGAGCTCTGGATGCACAGTGGAGGGACATTCTGGATGCAAAGTGGAGTGAGAATCTGGATGCACAGTGGAGGGGCAATGTGGTTGCAAAGTGAGTGGACTCCCTGGATGCACAGTGGCGGGACATGCTGGATGTACAGTGGCGGGAGACTCTGGATGCACAGTCGTTGGACCCTCTGGATGCACAATGTCGGGACTGTCTTGAAGCACAGTATAGGGACCCGCTAGATGCACAGTGGCTGGACACAGTCTATGCACAGTTGCGGGGAACTCTGGATGCACTGTGGAGGGACACTGTGGATGCAAAGTGGAGGGAGACACTGGATGCAAAGCAGATGGACACACTGCAGTCAAAGTGGCAGGATACTATAAATGAACAGTGGAGGGACAATCTGGATGCACAGTGGAGGGGCACTCTGGATGCAAATTAGCAGGACACTCTGGATGCACAGTGGGGGACACAATGAAAGCACAGTAGTGGGATACTCTGGATGCACAGTGGAAGACACTGTGGATGCACAGTGGAGGGAGACTCTGGATGCAAAGCCGATGGACCCACTGCATGCACAGTGGCGGGATACTATGAATGAAAAGTGGAGGGACACTCTGGATGCACATTGATGGGACACTCTGGATGCAAAGCGGATGGAAACTCTGGAGGCACACTGGAGGGTCACTCTGGATGCACAGTGGTGGCACATTCTGGATGCACAGTCGTGGGACACTCTGGATGCACAGTGGCATGACACTCTGGATGCACAGTTGGCGGACCCTCTGGTTGCCCAGTGGCGGGACACTCTTAGTACACAGTGGAGGGTCTCTCTAGATGCACAAGGGGCTGGACAAATTGGATGCACAGTGGCTGGACACTCTGTATGCACAGTTGAGGGACACTCTGAATGCAGAGTGGAGGTAAAATCTGGAAGCACAGTGGGGGGAAACTCTGGATGCAAAGCGGATGGACACTCTGGATGCACAGTGGAGGGTCACTCTGGATGCACAGTGGTGGGACTAAATGGATGCACAGTGATGGGACACTCTGGATGCACAGTGGACGGAAACTCTGGATGCACATTGAGGGAATCTCTGGATGAACAGTGTAGGGAGACTCAGGATGCACAGCGGTGGGACACTCTGGATGAACAGTGGCAGGACACTCTGAATGCACAGTTGCGGGACACTCTGAATGCACAGTGGACGGACATTCTGCATGCACAGTGGAGGACACTATGGATGCACAGTGGTGGGATACTATGAATGCACAGTGGAGGTACACACTGGATGCAAGGCAGCAGGACCCTCTGGGCGCAATGTTGTGGGACACGCTGGATGCACAGTGTGGGGAAACTCTGGATGCAAAGTGGAGGGAGACTCTGGAAGCAAAGCAGAAGTACACTCTAGATGCACATTGGAGGGTCACTCTGGATGCACAGTGGTGGGACACTCTGGATGCACAGTGGCGGGACTCTCAGGATGCACAGTGGTGGGCCACTCTGGATGCAGAGTGGTGGGAAACTCTGGATGCACATTGGAGGGACACTCTGGGTGCACAGTGGTGTGACAATCTGGATGCACATTGGCAGGACACTCTGGATGCACAATGGTGGGAACTCTGGATGCACAGTGGAGGGACACTGTGGATGCACAGTGGGGGGGGGGCACTCTGGATGCAAAGTGGAGGGAGAATCAAGATGCATGGTGGAGGGGCTATCTGGATGCAAAGTTGAGGGACACACTGGATGCACAGTGGCGGGACACGCTGGATGTGCAGTGGCAGGACACCCTGTATGCACAGTTGTGGGAAAATATTGATACACATTGCAGGGACACTCTGGATGCACAGTGGGAGGAAACTCTGGATGCAAAGCAGATGGACATTCTGGATGCACATTGGAATGTCACTCTGGATAAACAGTGGTGGGACACTATGGATGCACAGTGGTGGGCACTCTGGATGCACAGTGGACTGATACTCTGGATGCACAGTGAGGGGTAACTCTGAATGCACAGTGGAGGGTGACAGCGGATGCAAAGTGGATGGACACCCAGGATGCGCAGTGGAGGGTCACTCTGGTTGCACAGTGGTGGGACACTGGATGCACAGCAGTAGCACACTCTGGATGAAGGGTGGCAGGGCACTTTGGATGCACAGTTGTGGGACACTCTGCATGCACAGTGGAGGGACATTCTGGAAGCACAGTGTAGGACACTCTGGATGCACAGTAGTGGGATACGATGGATGCACAGTGTAGGGACACTCTAGATGCACAGTTGCAGAATACTCTGGATGCACAGTTGCGGGACACTCTGGATGCACAGTGGAGGGACAGTCTGGATGCACAGTGGGGACAATCTCTGGATGCAAAGTGGTGGGAGACTCTGGATGCAAAGTGGATGGACACTCTGGATGCACAGTGGAGGGACACACTGGATGCACAGTGGGGGACAATCTGGATGCACAGTGGTGGGACACTCAGGGTGCACAGTGGTCGGAACTCTGGATGTAGAGTGGAGGGTCACTCTGGATGCACAGTGGAGGGACATTCTGGATGCAAAGTGGAGTGAGAATCTGGATGCACGGAGGAGGGCCAATCTGGTTGAAAAGTGGGGGGACTCTCTGGATTCACAGTGGCGGGACATGCTGGATGTACATTGGCATGATACTCTGGATGCAGTGAGGCTGAACACGCTGGATACACAGTGGCGGGACACTCTGGATGCACAGTGGAGGGACACTCTGGATGCAAATTGGAGGGAGTCTCTGGATGCAAAGTAGATGGACACACTGCATGCACAGTGGAATTTCACTCTGGATAAACAGTGGTGGGACACTATGGATGCACACTGGTGGGCACTCTGGATGCACAGTGGACTGATACTCTGGATGCACAGTGAGGGGTAACTCTGAATGCACAGTGGAGGGTGACAGCGGATGCAAAGCGGATGGACACCCAGGATGCACAGTGGAGGGTCACTCTGGTTGCACAGTGGTGGGACACTGGATGCACAGCAATTGCACACTCTGGATGAAGGGTGGCAGGGCACTTTGGATGCACAATTGTGGGACACTCTGCATGCACAGTGGAGGGACATTCTGGATGCACAGTGTAGGACACTCTGGATGCAAAGTAGTGGGATACTATGGATGCACAGTGTAGGGACACTCTGGATGCACAGTTGCAGGACACTCAGGGTGCACAGTTGCTGGACATTTTGGATGCACAGTGGAGGGAGAGTCTGGATGCACAGTGGGGACAATCTCTGGATGCAAAGTGGAGGGAGACTCTGGATGCAAAGCGGATGGACACTCTGGATGCACAGTGGAGGGACACACTGGATGCACAGTGGGGGACAATCTGGATGCACAGTGGTGGGACACTCAGGGTGCACAGTGGTCGGAACTCTGGATGTAGAGTGGAGGGTCACTCTGGATGCACAGTGGAGTGACATTCTGGATGCAAAGTGGAGTGAGAATCTGGATGCACGGAGGAGGGCCAATCGGGTTGAAAAGTGGGGAGACTCTCTGGATTCACAGTGGCGGGACATGCTGGATGTACATTGGTGTGATACTCTGGATGAACAGTGGCAGGACACTCTGGATGCACAGTTGCGGGACACTCTGAATGCACAGTGGACGGACATTCTGCATGCACAGTGGAGGACACTATGGATGCACAGTGGTGGGATACTATGAATGCACAGTGGAGGTACACACTGGATGCAAGGCAGCAGGACCCTCTGGGCGCAATGTTGCGGGACACGCTGGATGCACAGTGTGGGGAAACTCTGGATGCAAAGTGGAGGGAGACTCTGGAAGCAAAGCAGAAGTACACTCTAGATGCACATTGGAGGGTCACTCTGGATGCACAGTGGTGGGACACTCTGGATGGACAGTGGCAGGACTCTCAGGATGCACAGTGGTGGGACACTCTGGTTGCAGAGTGGTGGGAAACTCTGGATGCACATTGGAGGGACATTCTGGGTGCACAGTGGTGTGACAATCTGGATGCACATTGGCAGGACACTGTGGATGCACAGTGGTGGGAACTCTGGATGCACAGTGGAGGGACACTGTGGATGCACAGTGTGGGGGGGGCACTCTGGGTGCAAAGTGGAGGGAGAATCAAAATGCACGGTGGAGGGGCTATCTGGATGCAAAGTTGAGGGACACACTGGATGCACAGTGGCGGGACACGCTGGATGCGCAGTGGCAGGACACCCTGTACGCACAGTTGTGGGAAAATCTCGATACACATTGCAGGGACACTCTGGATGCACAGTGGGAGGAAACTCTGGATGCAAAGCGGATGGACACTCTGGATGCACAGTGGAATGTCACTCTGGATAAACAGTGGTGGGACACTATGGATGCACAGTGGTGGGCACTCTGGATGCACAGTGGACGGCTACTCTGGATGCACAGTGAGGGGAAACTCTGGATGTAAAGTGGAGCGAGACTCTGGAAGCCAAGCAGAGGTACACTCTAGATGCACAGTGGAGCGTCACTCTGGATGCACAGTGGCGGGACACTCTGGATGGACAGTGGCGGGACACTCTGGATGCACATTGGAGGGACACTCTGGGTGCACAGTGGTGGGACAATCTGGATGCACATTGGCAGGACACACTGGAAGCACAGTAGTGGGAACTCTGGATGCACAGTGGAGAGACGCTGTGGATGCACAGTGTGGGGGGGGGGGCACTCTGAATGCAAAGTGGAGGGAGAATCAAGATGCACAGTGGAGGAGCAATCTGAATGCAAAGTTGAGGGACAAACTGGATGCACAGTGGTGGAACACGCTGGATGCACAGTGGCAGGACACTCTGTATGCACAGTTGTGGGAAAATCTCGATGCACATTGCAGGGACACTCTGGATGCACAGTGGGAGGAAACTCTGCATTCAAAGCGGATGGACACTCTGGATGCACAGTGGAGGGTCACTCTGGATAAACAGTGGTGGGACACTATGGATGCACAGTGGTGGGCACTCTGGGTGCACAGTGGACTGATACTCTGGATGCACAGTGAGGGGTAACTCTGAATGCACAGTGGAGGGTGACAGCAGATGCAAAGCGGATGGACACCCAGGATGCACAGTGGAGGGTCACTCTGGTTGCACAGTGGTGGGACACTGGATGCACAGCAGTAGCACACTCTGGATGAAGGGTGGCAGGGCATTTTGGATGCACAGTTGTGGGACACTCTGCATGCACAGTGGAGGGACATTCTGGATGCACAGTGTAGGACACTCTGGATGCACAGTAGTGGGATACGATGGATGCACAGTGTAGGGACACTCTAGATGCACAGTTGCAGAATACTCTGGATGCACAGTTGTGGGACACTCTGGATGCACAGTGGAGGGACAGTCTGGATGCACAGTGGGGACAATCTCTGGATGCAAAGTGGAGGGAGACTCTGGATGCCTAGCGGATGGACACTCTGGATGCACAGTGGATGGAAACTGTGGATGCAAAGTGGAGGGAGACTCTGGATGCAAAGCCGATGGACACACTGCACGCACAGTGGCGGGATACTATGAATGAACAGTGGAGGGACACTCTGGATGCACAGTGATGGGACACTCTAGATGCAAAGCGGATGGAAACTCTGGAGGCACACTGGAGGGTCACTCTGGATGTACAGTGGTGGCACATTCTGGATGCACAGTCGTGGGACACTCTGGATGAACAGTGGCATGACACTCTGGATGCACAGTCGGTGGACCCTCTGGTTCTACAGTGGCAGTACACTCTGTATGCACAGTTGTGGGAAAATCTCGATGCACATTGCAGGGACACTCTGGATGCACAGTGGGAGGAAACTCTGGATGCAAAGCAGATGGACACTCTGGATGCACAGTGGAATGTCACTCTGGATAAACAGTGGTGGGACACTATGGATGCACAGTGGTGGGCACTCTGGATGCACAGTGGACGGCTACTCTGGATGCACAGTGAGGGGAAACTCTGGATGTAAAGTGGAGCGAGACTCTGGAAGCCAAGCAGAGGTACACTCTAGATGCACAGTGGAGCGTCACTCTGGATGCACAGTGGTGGGACACTCTGGATGGACAGTGGCGGGACACCCTGTACGCACAGTTGTGGGAAAATCTCGATACACATTGCAGGGACACTCTGGATGCACAGTGGGAGGAAACTCTGGATGCAAAGCAGATGGACACTCTGGATACACAGTGGAATGTCACCCTGGATAAACAGTGGTGGGACACTATGGATGCACAGTGGTGGGCACTCTGGATGCACAGTGGACTGATACTCTGGATGTACAGTGAGGGGTAACTCTGAATGCACAGTGGAGGGTGACAGCAGATGCAAAGCGGATGGACACCCAGGATGCACAGTGGAGGGTCACTCTGGTTGCACAGTGGTGGGACACTGGATGCACAGCAGTAGCACACTCTGGATGAAGGGTGGCAGGGCATTTTGGATGCACAGTTGTGGGACACTCTGCATGCACAGTGGAGGGACATTCTGGATGCACAGTGTAGGACACTCTGGATGCACAGTGTAGGGACACTCTAGATGGACAGTTGCAGGATACTCTGGATGCACAGTTGCGGGACACTCTGGATGCACAGTGGAGGGACAGTCTGGATGCACAGTGGGGACAATCTCTGGATGCAAAGTGGAGGGAGACTCTGGATGCAAAGCGGATGGACACTCTGGATGCACAGTGGAGGGTCACTCTGGATGCACAGTGGTGGGACTAAATGGATGCACAGTGATGGGACACTCTGGATGCACAGTGGACGGATACTCTGGATGCACATTGAGGGAATCTCTGGATGAACAGTGGAGGGAGACTCTGGATGCAAAGCGGATGGACACTCTGGATGCACAGTGGAGGGACACACTGGATGCACAGTGGGGGCAATCTGGATGCACAGTGGTGGGACACTCAGGGTGCACAGTGGTCAGAACTGTGGATGTAGAGTGGAGTGTCACTCTGGATGCACAGTGGAGGGACATTCTGGATGCAAAGTGGAGTGAGAATCTGGATGCACGGAGGAGGACCAATCTGGTTGAAAAGTGGGGGGACTCTCTGGATTCACAGTGGCGGGACATTTTGGATGTACATTGGTGTGATACTCTGGATGCAGGGTGGCTGAACACACTGGATACACAGTGGCGGGACACTCTGGATGCACAGTTGCAGGATACTCTGGATGCAGTTGCGGAACACTCTGGATACACAGTGGAGGGACAGTCTGGATGCACAGTGGGGACAATCTCTGGATGCAAAGTAGAGGGAGATTCTGGATGCAAAGCGGATAGACACTCTGGATGCACAGTGGAGGGACACACTGGATGCACAGTGGGGGACAATCAGGATGCACAGTGGTGGGACACTCAGGGTGCACAATGATTGGAACTCTGGATGCAGAGTTGAGGGACATTGTGGATGCACAGTGGTGTGCACTCTGGATGCAAAGTGGTGTGAGCTCTGGATGCACAGTGGAGGGACACTCTGGATGTACAGTGGAGGGACATTCTGGATGCAAAGTGGAGTGAGAATCTGGATGCACGGAGGAGGGGCAATCTGGTTGCAAAGTGGGGGAACTCTCTGGATGCACAGTGGCGGGACATGCTGGATGTCCAGTGGCGGGACGCTCTGGATGCAGGATGGCTGAACACACTCGATACACAGTGGCGGGACACTCTGGATGCACAGTGGAGGGACACTCTGGATGCAAAGTGGAGGGAGTCTCTGGATGCAAAACAGATGGACACACTGCATGCACAGTGGTGGGATAATATGAATGAACTTTGGAGGGACACTCTGGATGCACAGTGGATGGAAACTGTGGATGCAAAGTGGAGGGAGACTCTGGATGCAAAGCCGATGGACACACTGCATGCACAGTGGCGGGATACTATGAATGAACAGTGGAGGGACACTCTGGATGCACAGTGATGGGACACTCTAGATGCAAAGCGGATGGAAACTCAGGAGGCACACTGGAGGGTCACTCTGGATGTACAGTGGTGGCACATTCTGGATGCACAGTCGTGGGACACTCTGGATGAACAGTGGCATGACACTCTGGATGCACAGTCGGTGGACCCTCTGGTTCTACAGTGGCAGTACACTCTGTATGCACAGTTGTGGGAAAATCTCGATGCACATTGCAGGGACACTCTGGATGCACAGTGGGAGGAAACTCTGGATGCAAAGCAGATGGACACTCTGGATGCACAGTGGAATGTCACTCTGGATAAACAGTGGTGGGACACTATGGATGCACAGTGGTGGGCACTCTGGATGCACAGTGGACGGCTACTCTGGATGCACAGTGAGGGGAAACTCTGGATGTAAAGTGGAGCGAGACTCTGGAAGCCAAGCAGAGGTACACTCTAGATGCACAGTGGAGCGTCACTCTGGATGCACAGTGGCGGGACTCTCTGGATGGACAGTGGCGGGACACTCTGGATGCACATTGGAGGGACACTCTGGGTGCACAGTGGTGGGACAATCTGGATGCACATTGGCAGGACACACTGGAAGCACAGTGGTGGGAACTCTGGATGCACAGTGGAGAGACGCTGTGGATGCACAGTGTGGGGGGGGGGCACTCTGAATGCAAAGTGGAGGGAGAATCAAGATGCACGGTGGAGGAGCAATCTGGATGCAAAGTTGAGGGACACACTGGATGCACAGTGGTGGGACACGCTGGATGCACAGTGGCAGGACACTCTGTATGCACAGTTGTGGGAAAATCTCGATGCACATTGCAGGGACACTCTGGATGCACAGTGGGAGGAAACTCTGCATTCAAAGCGGATGGACACTCTGGATGCACAGTGGAGGGTCACTCTGGATAAACAGTGGTGGGACACTATGGATGCACAGTGGTGGGCACTCTGGGTGCACAGTGGACTGATACTCTGGATGCACAGTGAGGGGTAACTCTGAATGCACAGTGGAGGGTGACAGCAGATGCAAAGCGGATGGACACCCAGGATGCACAGTGGAGGGTCACTCTGGTTGCACAGTGGTGGGACACTGGATGCACAGCAGTAGCACACTCTGGATGAAGGGTGGCAGGGCATTTTGGATGCACAGTTGTGGGACACTCTGCATGCACAGTGGAGGGACATTCTGGATGCACAGTGTAGGACACTCTGGATGCACAGCAGTGGGATACGATGGATGCACAGTGTAGGGACACTCTAGATGCACAGTTGCAGAATACTCTGGATGCACAGTTGCGGGACACTCTGGATGCACAGTGGAGGGACAGTCTGGATGCACAGTGGGGACAATCTCTGGATGCAAAGTGGAGGGAGACTCTGGATGCAAAGCGGATGGACACTCTGGATGCACAGTGGAGGGTCACTCTGGATGCACAGTGGTGGGACTAAATGGATGCACAGTGATGGGACACTCTGGATGCACAGTGGACGGATACTCTGGATGCACATTGAGGGAATCTCTGGATGAACAGTGTAGGGAGACTCAGGATGCACAGCGGTGGGACACTCTGGATGAACAGTGGCAGGACACTCTGAATGCACAGTTGCGGGACACTCTGAATGCACAGTGGACGGACATTCTGCATGCACAGTGGAGGACACTATGGATGCACAGTGGTGGGATACTATGAATGCACAGTGGAGGTACACACTGGATGCAAGGCAGCAGGACCCTCTGGGCGCAATGTTGCGGGACACGCTGGATGCACAGTGTGGGGAAACTCTGGATGCAAAGTGGAGGGAGACTCTGGAAGCAAAGCAGAAGTACACTCTAGATGCACATTGGAGGGTCACTCTGGATGCACAGTGGTGGGACACTCTGTATGGACAGTGGCAGGACTCCCAGGATGCACAGTGGTGGGACAGTCTGGTTGCAGAGTGGTGGGAAACTCTGGATGCACATTGGAGGGACACTCTGGATGCACAGTGAGGGGGGGCACTCTGGGTGCAAAGTGGAGGGAGAATCAAAATGCACGTTGGAGGGGCTATCTGGATGCAAAGTTGAGGGACACACTAGATGCAGAGTGGCGGGACACGCTGGATGCACAGTGGAGCATCACCCTGTACGCACAGTTGTGGGAAAATCTCGATACACATTGCAGGGACACTCTGGATGCACAGTGGGAGGAAACTCTGGATGCAATGCAGATGGACACTCTGGATACACAGTGGAATGTCACTCTGGATAAACAGTGGTGGGACACTGGATGCACAGTGGTGGGCACTCTGGATGCACAGTGGACTGATACTCTGGATGCACAGTGAGGGGTAACTCTGAATGCACAGTGGGGGGTGACAGCAGATGCAAAGCGGATGGACACCCAGGATGCACAGTGGAGGGTCACTCTGGTTGCACAGTGGTGGGACACTGGATGCACAGCAGTAGCACCCTCTGGATGAAGGGTGGCAGGGCATTTTGGATGCACAGTTGTGGGACACTCTGCATGCACAGTGGAGGGACATTCTGGATGCACAGTGTAGGACACTCTGGATGCACAGTGTAGGGACACTCTAGATGCACAGTTGCAGGATACTCAGGATGCACAGTTGCGGGACACTCTGGATGCACAGTGGTGGGACACGCTGGATGCACAGTGGCAGGACACTCTGTATGCACAGTTGTGGGAAAATCTCGATGCACATTGCAGGGACACTCTGGATGCACAGTGGAGGGTCACTCTGGATAAACAGTGGTGGGACACTATGGATGCACAGTGGTGGGCACTCTGGATGCACAGTGGACTGATACTCTGGATGCACAGTGAGGGGTAACACTGAATGCACAGTGGAGGGTGACAGCAGATGCAAAGCGGATGGACACCCAGGATGCACAGTGGAGGGTCACTCTGGTTGCACAGTGGTGGGACACTGGATGCACAGCAGTAGCACACTCTGGATGAAGGGTGGCAGGGCATTTTGGATGCACAGTTGTGGGACACTCTGCATGCACAGTGGAGGGACATTCTGGATGCACAGTGTAGGACACTCTGGATGCACAGTAGTGGGATACGATGGATGCACAGTGTAGGGACACTCTAGATGCACAGTTGCAGAATACTCTGGATGCACAGTTGCGGGACACTCTGGATGCACAGTGGTGGGACACGCTGGATGCACAGTGGCAGGACACTCTGTATGCACAGTTGTGGGAAAATCTCGATGCACATTGCAGGGACACTCTGGATGCACAGTGGAGGGTCACTCTGGATAAACAGTGGTGGGACACTATGGATGCACAGTGGTGGGCACTCTGGATGCACAGTGGACTGATACTCTGGATGCACAGTGAGGGGTAACACTGAATGCACAGTGGAGGGTGACAGCAGATGCAAAGCGGATGGACACCCAGGATGCACAGTGGAGGGTCACTCTGGTTGCACAGTGGTGGGACACTGGATGCACAGCAGTAGCACACTCTGGATGAAGGGTGGCAGGGCATTTTGGATGCACAGTTGTGGGACACTCTGCATGCACAGTGGAGGGACATTCTGGATGCACAGTGTAGGACACTCTGGATGCACAGTAGTGGGATACGATGGATGCACAGTGTAGGGACACTCTAGATGCACAGTTGCAGAATACTCTGGATGCACAGTTGCGGGACACTCTGGATGCACAGTGGAGGGACAGTCTGGATGCACAGTGGGGACAATCTCTGGATGCAAAGTGGAGGGAGACTCTGGATGCAAAGCGGATGGACACTCTGGATGCACAGTGGAGGGTCACTCTGGATGCACAGTGGTGGGACTAAATGGATGCACAGTGATGGGACACTCTGGATGCACAGTGGACGGATACTCTGGATGCACATTGAGGGAATCTCTGGATGAACAGTGTAGGGAGACTCAGGATGCACAGCGGTGGGACACTCTGGATGAACAGTGGCAGGACACTCTGAATGCACAGTTGCGGGACACTCTGAATGCACAGTGGACGGACATTCTGCATGCACAGTGGAGGACACTATGGATGCACAGTGGTGGGATACTATGAATGCACAGTGGAGGTACACACTGGATGCAAGGCAGCAGGACCCTCTGGGCGCAATGTTGCGGGACACGCTGGATGCACAGTGTGGGGAAACTCTGGATGCAAAGTGGAGGGAGACTCTGGAAGCAAAGCAGAAGTACACTCTAGATGCACATTGGAGGGTCACTCTGGATGCACAGTGGTGGGACACTCTGGATGGACAGTGGCAGGACTCTCAGGATGCACAGTGGTGGGACACTCTGGTTGCAGAGTGGTGGGAAACTCTGGATGCACATTGGAGGGACACTCTGGGTGCACAGTGGTGTGACAATCTGGAAGCACAGTGGAGGGACACTGTGGATGCACAGTGAGGGGGGGCACTCTGGGTGCAAAGTGGAGGGAGAATCAAAATGCACGTTGGAGGGGCTATCTGGATGCAAAGTTGAGGGACACACTAGATGCAGAGTGGCGGGACACGCTGGATGCGCAGTGGCAGGACACCCTGCACGCACAGTTGTGGGAAAATCTCGATACACATTGCAGGGACACTATGGATGCACAGTGGGAGGAAACTCTGGATGCAAAGCAGATGGACACTCTGGATACACAGTGGAATGTCACCCTGGATAAACAGTGGTGGGACACTATGGATGCACAGTGGTGGGCACTCAGGATGCACAGTGGACTGATACTCTGGATGCACAGTGAGGGGTAACTCTGAATGCACAGTGGAGGGTGACAGCCGATGCAAAGCGGATGGACACCCAGGATGCACAGTGGAGGGTCACTCTGGTTGCACAGTGGTGGGACACTGGATGCACAGCAGTAGCACACTCTGGATGAAGGGTGGCAGGGCATTTTGGATGCACAGTTGTGGGACACTCTGCATGCACAGTGGAGGGACATTCTGGATGCACAGTGTAGGACACTCTGGATGCACAGTGTAGGGACACTCTAGATGCACAGTTGCAGGATACTCTGGATGCACAGTTGCGGGACACTCTGGATGCACAGTGGAGGGACAGTCTGGATGCACAGTGGGGACAATCTCTGGATGCAAAGTGGAGGGAGACTCTGGATGCAAAGCGGATGGACACTCTGGATGCACAGTGGAGGGTCACTCTGGATGCACAGTGGTGGGACTAAATGGATGCACAGTGATGGGACACTCTGGATGCACAGTGGACGGATACTCTGGATGCACATTGAGGGAATCTCTGCATGAACAGTGGAGGGAGACTCTGGATGCAAAGCGGATGGACACTCTGGATGCAAAGTGGAGGGACACACTGGATGCACAGTGGGGGCAATCTGGATGCACAGTGGTAGGACACTCAGGGTGCACAGTGGTCAGAACTGTGGATGTAGAGTGGAGGGTCACTCTGGATGCACAGTGGAGGGACATTCTGGATGCAAAGTGGAGTGAGAATCTGGATGCACGGAGGAGGGCCAATCTGGTTGAAAAGTGGGGGGACTCTCTGGATTCACAGTGGCGGGACATGCTGGATGTACATTGGCGTGATACTCTGGATGCAGGGTGGCTGAACACACTGGATACACAGTGGCGGGACACTCTGGATGCACAGTTGCAGGATACTCTGGATGCAGTTGCGGGACACTCTGGATGCACAGTGGGAGGAAACTCTGGATGCAAAGCAGATGGACACTCTGGATACACAGTGGAATGTCACCCTGGATAAACAGTGGTGGGACACTATGGATGCACAGTGGTGGGCACTCAGGATGCACAGTGGACTGATACTCTGGATGCACAGTGAGGGGTAACTCTGAATGCACAGTGGAGGGTGACAGCAGATGCAAAGCGGATGGACACCCAGGATGCACAGTGGAGGGTCACTCTGGTTGCACAGTGGTGGGACACTGGATGCACAGCAGTAGCACACTCTGGATGAAGGGTGGCAGGGCATTTTGGATGCACAGTTGTGGGACACTCTGCATGCACAGTGGAGGGACATTCTGGATGCACAGTGTAGGACACTCTGGATGCACAGTGTAGGGACACTCTAGATGCACAGTTGCAGGATACTCTGGATGCACAGTTGCGGGACACTCTGGATGCACAGTGGAGGGACAGTCTGGATGCACAGTGGGGACAATCTCTGGATGCAAAGTGGAGGGAGACTCTGGATGCAAAGCGGATGGACACTCTGGATGCACAGTGGAGGGTCACTCTGGATGCACAGTGGTGGGACTAAATGGATGCACAGTGATGGGACACTCTGGATGCACAGTGGACGGATACTCTGGATGCACATTGAGGGAATCTCTGCATGAACAGTGGAGGGAGACTCTGGATGCAAAGCGGATGGACACTCTGGATGCAAAGTGGAGGGACACACTGGATGCACAGTGGGGGCAATCTGGATGCACAGTGGTGGGACACTCAGGGTGCACAGTGGTCAGAACTGTGGATGTAGAGTGGAGGGTCACTCTGGATGCACAGTGGAGGGACATTCTGGATGCAAAGTGGAGTGAGAATCTGGATGCACGGAGGAGGGCCAATCTGGTTGAAAAGTGGGGGGACTCTCTGGATTCACAGTGGCGGGACATGCTGGATGTACATTGGCGTGATACTCTGGATGCAGGGTGGCTGAACACACTGGATACACAGTGGCGGGACACTCTGGATGCACAGTTGCAGGATACTCTGGATGCAGTTGCGGGACACTCTGGATACACAGTGGAGGGACAGTCTGGATGCACAGTGGGGACAATCTCTGGATGCAAAGTAGAGGGAGATTCTGGATGCAAAGCGGATAGACACTCTGGATGCACAGTGGAGGGACACACTGGATGCACAGTGGGGGACAATCAGGATGCACAGTGGTGGGACACTCAGGGTGCACAATGATTGGAACTCTGGATGCAGAGTTGAGGGACATTGTGGAGGCACAGTGGTGTGCACTCTGGATGCAAAGTGGTGTGAGCTCTGGATGCACAGTGGAGGGACACTCTGGATGTACAGTGGAGGGACATTCTGGATGCAAAGTGGAGTGAGAATCTGGATGCACGGAGGAGGGGCAATCTGGTTGCAAAGTGGGGGAACTCTCTGGATGCACAGTGGCGGGACATGCTGGATGTCCAGTGGCGGGACGCTCTGGATGCAGGGTGGCTGAACACACTCGATACACAGTGGCGGGACACTCTGGATGCACAGTGGAGGGACACTCTGGATGCAAAGTGGAGGGAGTCTCTGGATGCAAAACAGATGGACACACTGCATGCACAGTGGTGGGATAATATGAATGAACTTTGGAGGGACACTCTGGATGCACAGTGGATGGAAACTGTGGATGCAAAGTGGAGGGAGACTCTGGATGCAAAGCCGATGGACACACTGCATGCACAGTGGCGGGATACTATGAATGAACAGTGGAGGGACACTCTGGATGCACAGTGATGGGACACTCTAGATGCAAAGCGGATGGAAACTCTGGAGGCACACTGGAGGGTCACTCTGGATGTACAGTGGTGGCACATTCTGGATGCACAGTCGTGGGACACTCTGGATGAACAGTGGCATGACACTCTGGATGCACAGTCGGTGGACCCTCTGGTTCTACAGTGGCAGTACACTCTGTATGCACAGTTGTGGGAAAATCTCGATGCACATTGCAGGGACACTCTGGATGCACAGTGGGAGGAAACTCTGGATGCAAAGCAGATGGACACTCTGGATGCACAGTGGAATGTCACTCTGGATAAACAGTGGTGGGACACTATGGATGCACAGTGGTGGGCACTCTGGATGCACAGTGGACGGCTACTCTGGATGCACAGTGAGGGGAAACTCTGGATGTAAAGTGGAGCGAGACTCTGGAAGCCAAGCAGAGGTACACTCTAGATGCACAGTGGAGCGTCACTTTGGATGCACAGTGGCGGGACACTCTGGATGGACAGTGGCGGGACACTCTGGATGCACATTGGAGGGACACTCTGGGTGCACAGTGGTGGGACAATCTGGATGCACATTGGCAGGACACACTGGAAGCACAGTGGTGGGAACTCTGGATGCACAGTGGAGAGACGCTGTGGATGCACAGTGTGGGGGGGGGGGCACTCTGAATGCAAAGTGGAGGGAGAATCAAGATGCACGGTGGAGGAGCAATCTGGATGCAAAGTTGAGGGACACACTGGATGCACAGTGGTGGGACACGCTGGATGCACAGTGGCAGGACACTCTGTATGCACAGTTGTGGGAAAATCTCGATGCACATTGCAGGGACACTCTGGATGCACAGTGGGAGGAAACTCTGCATTCAAAGCGGATGGACACTCTGGATGCACAGTGGAGGGTCACTCTGGATAAACAGTGGTGGGACACTATGGATGCACAGTGGTGGGCACTCTGGGTGCACAGTGGACTGATACTCTGGATGCACAGTGAGGGGTAACTCTCAATGCACAGTGCAGGGTGACAGCAGATGCAAAGCGGATGGACACCCAGGATGCACAGTGGAGGGTCACTCTGGTTGCACAGTGGTGGGACACTGGATGCACAGCAGTAGCACACTCTGGATGAAGGGTGGCAGGGCATTTTGGATGCACAGTTGTGGGACACTCTGCATGCACAGTGGAGGGACATTCTGGATGCACAGTGTAGGACACTCTGGATGCACAGCAGTGGGATACGATGGATGCACAGTGTAGGGACACTCTAGATGCACAGTTGCAGAATATTCTGGATGCACAGTTGCGGGACACTCTGGATGCACAGTGGAGGGACAGTCTGGATGCACAGTGGGGACAATCTCTGGATGCAAAGTGGAGGGAGACTCTGGATGCAAAGCGGATGGACACTCTGGATGCACAGTGGAGGGTCACTCTGGATGCACAGTGGTGGGACTAAATGGATGCACAGTGATGGGACACTCTGGATGCACAGTGGACGGATACTCTGGATGCACATTGAGGGAATCTCTGGATGAACAGTGTAGGGAGACTCAGGATGCACAGCGGTGGGACACTCTGGATGAACAGTGGCAGGACACTCTGAATGCACAGTTGCGGGACACTCTGAATGCACAGTGGACGGACATTCTGCATGCACAGTGGAGGACACTATGGATGCACAGTGGTGGGATACTATGAATGCACAGTGGAGGTACACACTGGATGCAAGGCAGCAGGACCCTCTGGGCGCAATGTTGCGGGACACGCTGGATGCACAGTGTGGGGAAACTCTGGATGCAAAGTGGAGGGAGACTCTGGAAGCAAAGCAGAAGTACACTCTAGATGCACATTGGAGGGTCACTCTGGATGCACAGTGGTGGGACACTCTGGATGGACAGTGGCAGGACTCCCAGGATGCACAGTGGTGGGACACTCTGGTTGCAGAGTGGTGGGAAACTCTGGATGCACATTGGAGGGACACTGTGGATGCACAGTGAGGGGGGGCACTCTGGGTGCAAAGTGGAGGGAGAATCAAAATGCACGTTGGAGGGGCTGTCTGGATGCAAAGTTGAGGGACACACTAGATGCAGAGTGGCGGGACACGCTGGATGCACAGTGGAGCATCACCCTGTACGCACAGTTGTGGGAAAATCTCGATACACATTGCAGGGACACTCTGGATGCACAGTGGGAGGAAACTCTGGATGCAAAGCAGATGGACACTCTGGATACACAGTGGAATGTCACTCTGGATAAACAGTGGTGGGACACTATGGATGCACAGTGGTGGGCACTCTGGATGCACAGTGGACTGATACTCTGGATGCACAGTGAGGGGTAACTCTGAATGCACAGTGGAGGGTGACAGCAGATGCAAAGCGGATGGACACCCAGGATGCACAGTGGAGGGTCACTCTGGTTGCACAGTGGTGGGACACTGGATGCACAGCAGTAGCACACTCTGGATGAAGGGTGGCAGGGCATTTTGGATGCACAGTTGTGGGACACTCTGCATGCACAGTGGAGGGAAATTCTGGATGCACAGTGTAGGACACTCTGGATGCACAGTGTAGGGACACTCTAGATGCACAGTTGCAGGATACTCTGGATGCACAGTTGCGGGACACTCTGGATGCACAGTGGAGGGACAGTCTGGATGCACAGTGGGGACAATCTCTGGATGCAAAGTGGAGGGAGACTCTGGATGCAAAGCGGATGGACACTCTGGATGCACAGTGGAGGGTCACTCTGGATGCACAGTGGTGGGACTAAATGGATGCACAGTGATGGGACACTCTGGATGCACAGTGGACGGATACTCTGGATGCACATTGAGGGAATCTCTGGATGAACAGTGGAGGGAGACTCTGGATGCAAAGCGGATGGACACTCTGGATGCACAGTGGAGGGACACACTGGATGCACAGTGGGGGCAATCTGGATGCACAGTGGTGGGACACTCAGGGTGCACAGTGGTCAGAACTGTGGATGTAGAGTGGAGGGTCACTCTGGATGCACAGTGGAGGGACATTCTGGATGCAAAGTGGAGTGAGAATCTGGATGCACGGAGGAGGGCCAATCTGGTTGAAAAGTGGGGGGACTCTCTGGATTCACAGTGGCGGGACATGCTGGATGTACATTGGCGTGATACTCTGGATGCAGGGTGGCTGAACACACTGGATAGACAGTGGCGGGACACTCTGGATGCACAGTGTAGGGACACTCTAGATGCACAGTTGCAGGATACTCTGGATGCAGTTGCGGGACACTCTGGATACACAGTGGAGGGACAGTCTGGATGCACAGTGGGGACAATCTCTGGATGCAAAGTAGAGGGAGATTCTGGATGCAAAGCGGATAGACACTCTGGATGCACAGTGGAGGGACACACTGGATGCACAGTGGGGGACAATCAGGATGCACAGTGATGGGACACTCAGGGTGCACAATGATTGGAACTCTGGATGCAGAGTTGAGGGACATTGTGGATGCACAGTGGTGTGCACTCTGGATGCAAAGTGGTGTGAGCTCTGGATGCACAGTGGAGGGACACTCTGGATGTACAGTGGAGGGACATTTTGGATGCAAAGTGGAGTGAGAATCTGGATGCACGGAGGAGGGGCAATCTGGTTGCAAAGTGGGGGAACTCTCTGGATGCACAGTGGCGGGACATGCTGGATGTCCAGTGGCGGGACGCTCTGGATGCAGGGTGGCTGAACACACTCGATACACAGTGGCGGGACACTCTGGATGCACAGTGGAGGGACACTCTGGATGCAAAGTGGAGGGAGTCTCTGGATGCAAAACAGATGGACACACTGCATGCACAGTGGTGGGATAATATGAATGAACTTTGGAGGGACACTCTGGATGCACAGTGGATGGAAACTGTGGATGCAAAGTGGAGGGAGACTCTGGATGCAAAGCCGATGGACACACTGCATGCACAGTGGCGGGATACTATGAATGAACAGTGGAGGGACACTCTGGATGCACAGTGATGGGACACTCTAGATGCAAAGCGGATGGAAACTCTGGAGGCACACTGGAGGGTCACTCTGGATGTACAGTGGTGGCACATTCTGGATGCACAGTCGTGGGACACTCTGGATGAACAGTGGCATGACACTCTGGATGCACCGTCGGTGCACCCTCTGGTTCTACAGTGGCAGTACACTCTGTATGCACAGTTGTGGGAAAATCTCGATGCACATTGCAGGGACACTCTGGATGCACAGTGGGAGGAAACTCTGGATGCAAAGCAGATGGACACTCTGGATGCACAGTGGAATGTCACTCTGGATAAACAGTGGTGGGACACTATGGATGCACAGTGGTGGGCACTCTGGATGCACAGTGGACGGCTACTCTGGATGCACAGTGAGGGGAAACTCTGGATGTAAAGTGGCGCGAGACTCTGGAAGCCAAGCAGAGGTACACTCTAGATGCACAGTGGAGCGTCACTCTGGGTGCACAGTGGCGGGACATTCTGGATGGACAGTGGCGGGACACTCTGGATGCACATTGGAGGGACACTCTGGGTGCACAGTGGTGGGACAATCTGGATGCACATTGGCAGGACACACTGGAAGCACAGTGGTGGGAACTCTGGATGCACAGTGGAGAGACGCTGTGGATTCACAGTGTGGGGGGGGGGCACTCTGAATGCAAAGTGGAGGGAGAATCAAGATGCACGGTGGAGGAGCAATCTGGATGCAAAGTTGAGGGACACACTGGATGCACAGTGGTGGGACACGCTGGATGCACAGTGGCAGGACACTCTGTATGCACAGTTGGGGAAAATCTCGATGCACATTGCAGGGACACTCTGGATGCACAGTGGGAGGAAACTCTGCATTCAAAGCGGATGGACACTCTGGATGCACAGTGGAGGGTCACTCTGGATAAACAGTGGTGGGACACTATGGATGCACAGTGGTGGGCACTCTGGATGCATAGTGGACTGATACTCTGGATGCACAGTGAGGGGTAACTCTGAATGCACAGTGGAGGGTGACAGCAGATGCAAAGCGGATGGACACCCAGGATGCACAGTGGAGGGTCACTCTGGTTGCACAGTGGTGGGAAACTGGATGCACAGCAGTAGCACACTCTGGATGAAGGGTGGCAGGGCATTTTGGATGCACAGTTGTGGGACACTCTGCATGCACAGTGGAGGGACATTCTGGATGCACAGTGTAGGACACTCTGGATGCACAGTAGTGGGATACGATGGATGCACAGTGTAGGGACACTCTAGATGCACAGTTGCAGAATACTCTGGATGCACAGTTGCGGGACACTCTGGATGCACAGTGGAGGGACAGTCTGGATGCACAGTGGGGACAATCTCTGGATGCAAAGTGGAGGGAGACTCTGGATGCAAAGCGGATGGACACTCTGGATGCACAGTGGAGGGTCACTCTGGATGCACAGTGGTGGGACTAAATGGATGCACAGTGATGGGACACTCTGGATGCACAGTGGACGGATACTCTGGATGCACATTGAGGGAATCTCTGGATGAACAGTGTAGGGAGACTCAGGATGCACAGCGGTGGGACACTCTGGATGAACAGTGGCAGGACACTCTGAATGCACAGTTGCGGGACACTCTGAATGCACAGTGGACGGACATTCTGCATGCACAGTGGAGGACACTATGGATGCACAGTGGTGGGATACTATGAATGCACAGTGGAGGTACACACTGGATGCAAGGCAGCAGGACCCTCTGGGCGCAATGTTGCGGGACACGCTGGATGCACAGTGTGGGGAAACTCTGGATGCAAAGTGGAGGGAGACTCTGGAAGCAAAGCAGAAGTACACTCTAGATGCACATTGGAGGGTCACTCTGGATGCACAGTGGTGGGACACTCTGGATGGACAGTGGCAGGACTCTCAGGATGCACAGTGGTGGGACACTCTGGTTGCAGAGTGGTGGGAAACTCTGGATGCACATTGGAGGGACACTCTGGGTGCACAGTGGTGTGACAATCTGGATGCACATTGGCAGGACACTCTGGATGCACAGTGGTGGGAACTCTGGATGCACAGTGGAGGGACACTGTGGATGCACAGTGAGGGGGGGCACTCTGGGTGCAAAGTGGAGGGAGAATCAAAATGCACGTTGGAGGGGCTATCTGGATGCAAAGTTGAGGGACACACTAGATGCAGAGTGGCGGGACACGCTGGATGCGCAGTGGCAGGACACCCTGTACGCACAGTTGTGGGAAAATCTCGATACACATTGCAGGGACACTCTGGATGCACAGTGGGAGGAAACTCTGGATGCAAAGCAGATGGACACTCTGGATACACAGTGGAATGTCACTCTGGATAAACAGTGGTGGGACACTATGGATGCACAGTGGTGGGCACTCTGGATGCACAGTGGACTGATACTCTGGATGCACAGTGAGGGGTAACTCTGAATGCACAGTGGAGGGTGACAGCAGATGCAAAGCGGATGGACACCCAGGATGCACAGTGGAGGGTCACTCTGGTTGCACAGTGGTGGGACACTGGATGCACAGCAGTAGCACCCTCTGGATGAAGGGTGGCAGGGCATTTTGGATGCACAGTTGTGGGACACTCTGCATGCACAGTGGAGGGACATTCTGGATGCACAGTGTAGGACACTCTGGATGCACAGTGTAGGGACACTCTAGATGCACAGTTGCAGGATACTCTGGATGCACAGTTGCGGGACACTCTGGATGCACAGTGGAGGGACAGTCTGGATGCACAGTGGGGACAATGTCTGGATGCAAAGTGGAGGGAGACTCTGGATGCAAAGCGGATGGACACTCTGGATGCACAGTGGAGGGTCACTCTGGATGCACAGTGGTGGGACTAAATGGATGCACAGTGATGGGACACTCTGGATGCACAGTGGACGGATACTTTGGATGCACATTGAGGGAATCTCTGGATGAACAGTGGAGGGAGACTCTGGATGCAAAGCGGATGGACACTCTGGATGCACAGTGGAGGGACACACTGGATGCACAGTGGGGGCAATCTGGATGCACAGTGGTGGGACACTCAGGGTGCACAGTGGTCGGAACTGTGGATGTAGAGTGGACGGTCACTCTGGATGCACAGTGGAGGGACATTCTGGATGCAAAGTGGAGTGAGAATCTGGATGCACGGAGGAGGGCCAATCTGGTTGAAAAGTGGGGGGACTCTCTGGATTCACAGTGGCGGGACATGCTGGATGTACATTGGCGTGATACTCTGGATGCAGGGTGGCTGAACACACTGGATAGACAGTGGCGGGACACTCTGGATGCACAGTGTAGGGACACTCTAGATGCACAGTTGCAGGATACTCTGGATGCAGTTGCGGGACACTCTGGATGCACAGTGGAGGGACAGTCTGGATGCACAGTGGGGACAATCTCTGGATGCAAAGTGGAGGGAGACTCTGGATGCAAAGCGGATGGACACTCTGGATGCACAGTGGAGGGTCACTCTGGATGCACAGTGGTGGGACTAAATGGATGCACAGTGATGGGACACTCTGGATGCACAGTGGACGGATACTCTGGATGCACATTGAGGGAATCTCTGGATGAACAGTGTAGGGAGACTCAGGATGCACAGCGGTGGGACACTCTGGATGAACAGTGGCAGGACACTCTGAATGCACAGTTGCGGGACACTCTGAATGCACAGTGGAAGGACATTCTGGATGCACAGTGTAGGACACTCTGGATGCACAATAGTGGGATACGATGGATGCACAGTATAGGGATGCTCTGGATGCACAGTTGCAGGACACTCTGGATGCACAATTGCGGGACACTCTGGATACACAGTGGAGGGACAGCCTGGATGCACAGTGGGGACAATCTCTGGATGCAAAGTAGAGGGAGATTCTGGATGCAAAGCGGTTAGACACTCTGGATGCACAGTGGAGGGACACACTGGATGCACAGTGGGGGACAATCAGGATGCACAGTGGTGGGACACTCAGGGTGCACAATGATTGGAACTCTGGATGCAGAGTTGAGGGACATTGTGGATGCACAGTGGTGTGCACTCTGGATGCAAAGTGGTGTGAGCTCTGGATGCACAGTGGAGGGACACTCTGGATGTACAGTGGAGGGACATTCTGGATGCAAAGTGGAGTGAGAATCTGGATGCACGGAGGAGGGGCAATCTGGTTGCAAAGTGGGGGAACTCTCTGGATGCACAGTGGCGGGACATGCTGGATGTCCAGTGGCGGGACGCTCTGGATGCAGGGTAGCTGAACACACTCGATACACAGTGGCGGGACACTCTGGATGCACAGTGGAGGGACACTCTGGATGCAAAGTGGAGGGAGTCTCTGGATGCAAAACAGATGGACACACTGCATGCAATGTGGTGGGATAATATGAATGAACTTTGGAGGGACACTCTGGATGCACAGTGGATGGAAACTGTGGATGCAAAGTGGAGGGAGACTCTGGATGCAAAGCCGATGGACACGCTGCATGCACAGTGGCGGGATACTATGAATGAACAGTGGAGGGACACTCTGGATGCACAGTGATGGGACACTCTAGATGCAAAGCGGATGGAAACTCTGGAGGCACACTGGAGGGTCACTCTGGATGTACAGTGGTGGCACATTCTGGATGCACAGTCGTGGGACACTCTGGATGCACAGTGGCATGACACTCTTGATGCACAGTCGGTGGACCCTCTGGTTCTACAGTGGCTGGACACTCTTGATGCACAGTGGAGGGACACGCTGGATACGCAGTGGCAGTACACTCTGTATGCACAGTTGTGGGAAAATCTCGATGCACATTGCAGGGACACTCTGGATGCACAGTGGGAGGAAACTCTGCATTCAAAGCGGATGGACACTCTGGATGCACAGTGGAGGGTCACTCTGGATAAAAAGTGGTGGGACAGTATGGATGCACAGTGGTGGGCACTCTGGATGCATAGTGGACTGATACTCTGGATGCACAGTGAGGGGTAACTCTGAATGCACAGTGGAGTTTGACAGCAGATGCAAAGCGGATGGACACCCAGGATGCACAGTGGAGGGTCACTCTGGTTGCACAGTGGTGGGACACTGGATGCACAGCAGTAGCACACTCTGGATGAAGGGTGGCAGGGCATTTTGGATGCACAGTTGTGGGACACTCTGCATGCACAGTGGAGGGACATTCTGGATGCACAGTGTAGGACACTCTGGATGCACAGTAGTGGGATACGATGGATGCACAGTGTAGGGACACTCTAGATGCACAGTTGCAGAATACTCTGGATGCACAGTTGCGGGACACTCTGGATGTACAGTGGAGGGACAGTCTGGATGCACAGTGGGGACAATCTCTGGATGCAAAGTGGAGGGAGACTCTGGATGCAAAGCGGATGGACACTCTGGATGCACAGTGGAGGGTCACTCTGGATGCACAGTGGTGGGACTAAATGGATGCACAGTGATGGGACACTCTGGATGCACAGTGGATGGATACTCTGGATGCACATTGAGGGAATCTCTGGATGAACAGTGTAGGGAGACTCAGGATGCACAGCGGTGGGACATTCTGGATGAACAGTGGCAGGACACTCTGAATGCACAGTTGCGGGACACTCTGAATGCACAGTGGACGGACATTCTGCATGCACAGTGGAGGACACTATGGATGCACAGTAGTGGGATACTATGAATGCACAGTGGAGGTACACACTGGATGCAAGGCAGCAGGACCCTCTGGGCGCAATGTTGCGGGACACGCTGGATGCACAGTGTGGGGAAACTCTGGATGCAAAGTGGAGGGAGACTCTGGAAGCAAAGCAGAAGTACACTCTAGATGCACATTGGAGGGTCACTCTGGATGCACAGTGGTGGGACACTCTGGATGGACAGTGGCAGGACTCTCAGGATGCACAGTGGTGGGACACTCTGGTTGCAGAGTGGTGGGAAACTCTGGATGCACATTGGAGGGACACTCTGGGTGCACAGTGGTGTGACAATCTGGATGCACATTGGCAGGACACTCTGGATGCACAGTGGTGGGAACTCTGGATGCACAGTGGAGGGACACTGTGGATGCACAGTGAGGGGGGCACTCTGGGTGCAAAGTGGAGGGAGAATCAAAATGCACGTTGGAGGGGCTATCTGGATGCAAAGTTGAGGGACACACTAGATGCAGAGTGGCGGGACATGCTGGATGCGCAGTGGCAGGACACCATGTACGCACAGTTGTGGGAAAATCTCGATACACATTGCAGGGACACTCTGGATGCACAGTGGGAGGAAACTCTGGATGCAAAGCAGATGGACACTCTGGATACACAGTGGAATGTCACTCTGGATAAACAGTGGTGGGACACTATGGATGCACAGTGGACTGATACTCTGGATGCACAGTGAGGGGTAACTCTGAATGCACAGTGGAGGGTGACAGCAGATGCAAAGCGGATGGACACCCAGGATGCACAGTGGAGGGTCACTCTGGTTGCACAGTGGTGGGACACTGGATGCACAGCAGTAGCACCCTCTGGATGAAGGGTGGCAGGGCATTTTGGATGCACAGTTGTGGGACACTCTGCATGCACAGTGGAGGGACATTCTGGATGCACAGTGTAGGACACTCTGGATGCACAGTGTAGGGACACTCTAGATGCACAGTTGCAGGATACTCTGGATGCACAGTTGCGGGACACTCTGGATGCACAGTGGAGGGACAGTCTGGATGCACAGTGGGGACAATCTCTGGATGCAAAGTGGAGGGAGACTCTGTATGCAAAGCGGATGGACACTCTGGATGCACAGTGGAGGGACACACTGGATGCACAGTGGGGGCAATCTGGATGCACAGTGATGGGACACTCAGGGTGCACAGTGGTCGGAACTGTGGATGTAGAGTGGAGGGTCACTCTGGATGCACAGTGGAGGGACATTCTGGATGCAAAGTGGAGTGAGAATCTGGATGCACGGAGGAGGGCCAATCTGGTTGAAAAGTGGGGGGACTCTCTGGATTCACAGTGGCGGGACATGCTGGATGTACATTGGCGTGATACTCTGGATGCAGGGTGGCTGAACACACTGGATACACAGTGGCGGGACACTCTGGATGCACAGTGTAGGGACACTCTAGATGCACAGTTGCAGGATACTCTGGATGCAGTTGCGGGACACTCTGGATGCACAGTGGAGGGACAGTCTGGATGCACAGTGGGGACAATCTCTGGATGCAAAGTGGAGGGAGACTCTGGATGCAAAGCGGATGGACACTCTGGATGCACAGTGGAGGGTCACTCTGGATGCACAGTGGTGGGACTAAATGGATGCACAGTGATGGGACACTCTGGATGCACAGTGGACGGATACTCTGGATGCACATTGAGGGAATCTCTGGATGAACAGTGTAGGGAGACTCAGGATGCACAGCGGTGGGACACTCTGGATGAACAGTGGCAGGACACTCTGAATGCACAGTTGCGGGACACTCTGAATGCACAGTGGACGGACATTCTGCATGCACAGTGGAGGACACTATGGATGCACAGTGGTGGGATACTATGAATGCACAGTGGAGGTACACATTGGATGCAAGGCAGCAGGACCCTCTGGGCGCAATGTTGCAGGACACGCTGGATGCACAGTGTGGGGAAACTCTGGATGCAAAGTGGAGGGAGACTCTGGAAGCAAAGCAGAGGTACACTCTAGATGCACATTGGAGGGTCACTCTGGATGCACAGTGGTGGGACACTCTGGATGCACAGTTGCAGGACACTCTGAATGCGCAGTGGATGGACATTCTGCATGCACAGAGGAGGACACTATGGATGCACAGTGGTGGGATACTATGGATGCACAGTGGATGGACACACTGGATGCAAGGCAGCAGTACCCTCTGTACACAATGTTGCGGGACACTCTGGATGCACAGTGTGGGGAAACTCTGGGTGTAAAGTGGAGCGAGACTCTTGAAGCCAAGCAGAGGTACACTCTAGATGCACAGTGGAGCATCACTCTGGATGCACAGTGGCGGGACACTCTGGGTGCACAGTGGTGGGACAATCTGGATGCACATTGGCAGGACACACTGGAAGCACAGTGGTGGGAACTCTGGATGCACAGTGGTGGGACACTGGATGCACAGCAGTAGTGCACTCTGGATGAACGGTGGCAGGACACTCTGGATGCACAGTTGCAGGACACACTGCATGCACAGTGGAAGGACATTCTGGATGCACACTGTAGGACACTCTGGATGCACAATAGTGGGATACGATGGATGCACAGTATAGGGATGCTCTGGATGCACAGTTGCAGGACACTCTGGATGCACAATTGCGGGACACTCTGGATACACAGTGGAGGGACAGCCTGGATGCACAGTGGGGACAATCTCTGGATGCAAAGTAGAGGGAGATTCTGGATGCAAAGCGGTTAGACACTCTGGATGCACAGTGGAGGGACACACTGGATGCACAGTGGGGGACAATCAGGATGCACAGTGGTGGGACACTCAGGGTGCACAATGATTGGAACTCTGGATGCAGAGTTGAGGGACATTGTGGATGCACAGTGGTGTGCACTCTGGATGCAAAGTGGTGTGAGCTCTGGATGCACAGTGGAGGGACACTCTGGATGTACAGTGGAGGGACATTCTGGATGCAAAGTGGAGTGAGAATCTGGATGCACGGAGGAGGGGCAATCTGGTTGCAAAGTGGGGGAACTCTCTGGATGCACAGTGGCGGGACATGCTGGATGTCCAGTGGCGGGACGCTCTGGATGCAGGGTGGCTGAACACACTCGATACACAGTGGCGGGACACTCTGGATGCACAGTGGAGGGACACTCTGGATGCAAAGTGGAGGGAGTCTCTGGATGCAAAACAGATGGACACACTGCATGCACAGTGGTGGGATAATATGAATGAACTTTGGAGGGACACTCTGGATGCACAGTGGATGGAAACTGTGGATGCAAAGTGGAGGGAGACTCTGGATGCAAAGCCGATGGACACGCTGCATGCACAGTGGCGGGATACTATGAATGAACAGTGGAGGGACACTCTGGATGCACAGTGATGGGACACTCTAGATGCAAAGCGGATGGAAACTCTGGAGGCACACTGGAGGGTCACTCTGGATGTACAGTGGTGGCACATTCTGGATGCACAGTCGTGGGACACTCTGGATGCACAGTGGCATGACACTCTGGATGCACAGTCGGTGGACCCTCTGGTTCTACAGTGGCTGGACACTCTTGATGCACAGTGGAGGGACACGCTGGATACGCAGTGGCAGTACACTCTGTATGCACAGTTGTGGGAAAATCTTGATGCACATTGCAGGGACACTCTGGATGCACAGAGGGAGGAAACTCTGGATGCAAAGCAGATGGACACTCTGGATGCACAGTGGAATGTCACTCTGGATAAACAGTGGTGGGACACTATGGATGCACAGTGGTGGGCACTCTGGATGCACAGTGGACGGCTACTCTGGATGCACAGTGAGGGGAAACTCTGGATGTAAAGTGGAGCGAGACTCTGGAAGCCAAGCAGAGGTACACTCTAGATGCACAGTGGAGCGTCACTCTGGATGCACAGTGGCGGGACACTCTGGATGGACAGTGGCGGGACACTCTGGATGCACATTGGAGGGACACTCTGGGTGCACAGTGGTGGGACAATCTGGATGCACATTGGCAGGACACACTGGAAGCACAGTGGTGGGAACTCTGGATGCACAGTGGAGAGACGCTGTGGATGCACAGTGTGGGGGGGGGGGGGCACTCTGAATGCAAAGTGGAGGGAGAATCAAGATGCACGGTGGAGGAGCAATCTGGATGCAAAGTTGAGGGACACACTGGATGCACAGTGGTGGGACACGCTGGATGCACAGTGGCAGGACACTCTGTATGCACAGTTGTGGGAAAATCTCGATGCACATTGCAGGGACACTCTGGATGCACAGTGGGAGGAAACTCTGCATTCAAAGCGGATGGACACTCTGGATGCACAGTGGAGGGTCACTCTGGATAAACAGTGGTGGGACACTATGGATGCACAGTGGTGGGCACTCTGGATGCACAGTGGACTGATACTCTGGATGCACAGTGAGGGGTAACTCTGAATGCACAGTGGAGGGTGACAGCAGATGCAAAACGGATGGACACCCAGGATGCACAGTGGAGGGTCACTCTGGTTGCACAGTGGTGGGACACTGGATGCACAGCAGTAGCACACTCTGGATGAAGGGTGGCAGGGCATTTTGGATGCACAGTTGTGGGACACTCTGCATGCACAGTGGAGGGACATTCTGGATGCACAGTGTAGGACACTCTGGATGCACAGTAGTGGGATACGATGGATGCACAGTGTAGGGACACTCTAGATGCACAGTTGCAGAATACTCTGGATGCACAGTTGCGGGACACTCTGGATGCACAGTGGAGGGACAGTCTGGATGCACAGTGGGGACAATCTCTGGATGCAAAGTGGAGGGAGACTTTGGATGCAAAGCGGATGGACACTCTGGATGCACAGTGGAGGGTCACTCTGGATGCACAGTGGTGGGACTAAATGGATGCACAGTGATGGGACACTCTGGATGCACAGTGGACGGATACTCTGGATGCACATTGAGGGAATCTCTGGATGAACAGTGTAGGGAGACTCAGGATGCACAGCGGTGGGACACTCTGGATGAACAGTGGCAGGACACTCTGAATGCACAGTGGACGGTCATTCTGCATGCACAGTGGAGGACACTATGGATGCACAGTGGTGGGATACTATGAATGCACAGTGGAGGTACACACTGGATGCAAGGCAGCAGGACCCTCTGGGCGCAATGTTGCGGGACACGCTGGATGCACAGTGTGGGGAAACTCTGGATGCAAAGTGGAGGGAGACTCTGGAAGCAAAGCAGAAGTACACTCTAGATGCACATTGGAGGGTCACTCTGGATGCACAGTGGTGGGACACTCTGGATGGACAGTGGCAGGACTCTCAGGATGCACAGTGGTGGGACACTCTGGTTGCAGAGTGGTGGGAAACTCTGGATGCACATTGGAGGGACACTCTGGGTGCACAGTGGTGTGACAATCTGGATGCACATTGGCAGGACACTCTGGATGCACAGTGGTGGGAACTCTGGATGCACAGTGGAGGGACACTGTGGATGCACAGTGAGGGGGGCACTCTGGGTGCAAAGTGGAGGGAGAATCAAAATGCACGTTGGAGGGGCTATCTGGATGCAAAGTTGAGGGACACACTAGATGCAGAGTGGCGGGACACGCTGGATGCGCAGTGGCAGGACACCCTGTACGCACAGTTGTGGGAAAATCTCGATACACATTGCAGGGACACTATGGATGCACAGTGGGAGGAAACTCTGGATGCAAAGCAGATGGACACTCTGGATACACAGTGGAATGTCACTCTGGATAAACAGTGGTGGGACACTATGGATGCACAGTGGTGGGCACTCTGGATGCACAGTGGACTGATACTCTGGATGCACAGTGAGAGGTAACTCTGAATGCACAGTGGAGGGTGACAGCAGATGCAAAGCGGATGGACACCCAGGATGCACAGTGGAGGGTCACTCTGGTTGCACAGTGGTGGGACACTGGATGCACAGCAGTAGCACACTCTGGATGAAGGGTGGCAGGGCATTTTGGATGCACAGTTGTGGGACACTCTGCATGCACAGTGGAGGGACATTCTGGATGCACAGTGTAGGACACTCTGGATGCACAGTGTAGGGACACTCTAGATGCACAGTTGCAGGATACTCTGGATGCACAGTTGCGGAACACTCTGGATGCACAGTGGAGGGACAGTCTGGATGCACAGTGGGGACAATCTCTGGATGCAAAGTGGAGGGAGACTCTGTATGCAAAGCGGATGGACACTCTGGATGCACAGTGGAGGGACACACTGGATGCACAGTGGGGGCAATCTGGATGCACAGTTGTGGGACACTCAGGGTGCACAGTGGTCGGAACTGTGGATGTAGAGTGGAGGGTCACTCTGGATGCACAGTGGAGGGACATTCTGGATGCAAAGTGGAGTGAGAATCTGGATGCACGGAGGAGGGCCAATCTGGTTGAAAAGTGGGGGGACTCTCTGGATTCACAGTGGCGGGACATGCTGGATGTACATTGGCGTGATACTCTGGATGCAGGGTGGCTGAACACACTGGATACACAGTGGCGGGACACTCTGGATGCACAGTGGAGGGACACTCTGGATGCAAATTGGAGGGAGTCTCTGGATGCAAAGTAGATGGACACACTGCATGCACAGTGGAGGGATACTATGAATGAACAGTGGAGGGACACTCTGGATGTACAGTGGATGGACACTCTGGATGCACAGTGGGGGACACAATGAATGCACAGTAGTGGGATACTCTGAATGCACAGTGGAAGACACTGTGGATGCAAAGTGGAGGGAGACTCTGGATGCAAAGCCGATGGACACACTGCATGCACAGTGGTGGGATACTATGAATGAACAGTGGAGGGACACTCTGGATGCATAGTGATGGGACACTCTGGATGCAAAGCAGATGGAAACTCTGGAGGCACACTGGAGTGTCACTCTGGATGCACAGTGGTGGCACATTCTGGATGCACAGTCGTGGGACACTCTGGTTGCACAGTGGCAAGACACTCTGGATGCACAGTCCATGGACCCTCTGGTTGCCCAGTGGCGGGACACGCTGGATGCGCAGTGGCAGGGCACTCTGTATGCACAGTTGTGGGAAAATCTCGATACACATTCCAGGGACACTCTGGATGCACAGTGGGAGGAAACTCTGGATGCAAAGCAGATGGACACACTGGGTGCACAGTAGATGGTCACTCTGGATAAACAGTGTTGCAAAACTATGGATGCACAGTGGTGGGCACTCGGTATGCACAGTGGACGCATAATCTGGATGCACATTGAGGGGAAACTCTGGATGCACAGTGCAGGGAGACACCGGATGCAAAGCGGATGGACACCCAGGATGCACAGTGGAGGGTCACTCTGTTTGCACAGTGGTGGGACACTGGATGCACAGCAATAGCACACTCTGGATGAACGGTGGCAGGACACTCTGGATGCACAGTTGTGGGACAGTCTGCATGCACAGTGGAGGGACATTCAGGATGCACAGTGTAGGACACTCTGGATGCACAGTAGTGGGATACGATGGATGCACAGTATAGGGACGCTCTGGATGCACAGTTGCAGGACACTCTGGATGCACAATTGCGGGACACTCTGGATACACAGTGGAGGGACAGTCTGGATGCACAGTGGGGACAATCTCTGGATGCAAAGTAGAGGGAGATTCTGGATGCAAAGCGGATAGACACTCTGGATGCACAGTGGAGGGACACACTGGATGCACAGTGGGGGACAATCAGGATGCACAGTGGTGGGACACTCAGGGTGCACAATGATTGGAACTCTGGATGCAGAGTTGAGGGACATTGTGGATGCACAGTGGTGTGCACTCTGGATGCAAAGTGGTGTGAGCTCTGGATGCACAGTGGAGGGACACTCTGGATGTACAGTGGAGGGACATTCTGGATGCAAAGTGGAGTGAGAATCTGGATGCACGGAGGAGGGGCAATCTGGTTGCAAAGTGGGGGAACTCTCTGGATGCACAGTGGCGGGACATGCTGGATGTCCAGTGGCGGGACGCTCTGGATGCAGGGTGGCTGAACACACTCGATACACAGTGGCGGGACACTCTGGATGCACAGTGGAGGGACACTCTGGATGCAAAGTGGAGGGAGTCTCTGGATGCAAAACAGATGGACACACTGCATGCACAGTGGTGGGATAATATGAATGAACTTTGGAGGGACACTCTGGATGCACAGTGGATGGAAACTGTGGATGCAAAGTGGAGGGAGACTCTGGATGCAAAGCCGATGGACACGCTGCATGCACAGTGGCGGGATACTATGAATGAACAGTGGAGGGACACTCTGGATGCACAGTGATGGGACACTTTAGATGCAAAGCGGATGGAAACTCTGGAGGCACACTGGAGGGTCACTCTGGATGTACAGTGGTGGCACATTCTGGATGCACAGTCGTGGGACACTCTGGATGCACAGTGGCATGACACTCTGGATGCACAGTCGGTGGACCCTCTGGTTCTACAGTGGCTGGACACTCTTGATGCACAGTGGAGGGACACGCTGGATACGCAGTGGCAGTACACTCTGTATGCACAGTTGTGGGAAAATCTCGATGCACATTGCAGGGACACTCTGGATGCACAGTGGGAGGAAACTCTGGATGCAAAGCAGATGGACACTCTGGATGCACAGTGGAATGTCACTCTGGATAAACAGTGGTGGGACACTATGGATGCACAGTGGTGGGCACTCTGGATGCACAGTGGATGGCTACTCTGGATGCACAGTGAGGGGAAACTCTGGATGTAAAGTGGAGCGAGACTCTGGAAGCCAAGCAGAGGTACACTCTAGATGCACAGTGGAGCGTCACTCTGAATGCACAGTGGCGGGACACTCTGGATGGACAGTGGCGGGACACTCTGGATGCACATTGGAGGGACACTCTGGGTGCACAGTGGTGGGACAATCTGGATGCACATTGGCAGGACACACTGGATGCACAGTGGTGGGAACTCTGGATGCACAGTGGAGAGACGCTGTGGATGCACAGTGTGGGGGGGGGGGGGGGTACTCTGAATGCAAAGTGGAGGGAGAATCAAGATGCACGGTGGAGGAGCAATCTGGATGCAAAGTTGAGGGACACACTGGATGCACAGTGGTGGGACACGCTGGATGCACAGTGGCAGGACACTCTGTATGCACAGTTGTGGGAAAATCTCGATGCACATTGCAGGGACACTCTGGATGCACAGTGGGAGGAAACTCTGCATTCAAAGCGGATGGACACTCTGGATGCACAGTGGAGGGTCACTCTGGATAAACAGTGGTGGGACACTATGGATGCACAGTGGTGGGCACTCTGGATGCACAGTGGACTGATACTCTGGATGCACAATGAGGGGTAACTCTGAATGCACAGTGGAGGGTGACAGCAGATGCAAAGCGGATGGACACCCAGGATGCACATTGGAGGGTCACTCTGGTTGCACAGTGGTGGGACACTGGATGCACAGCAGTAGCACACTCTGGATGAAGGGTGGCAGGGCATTTTGGATGCACAGTTGTGGGACACTCTGCATGCACAGTGGAGGGACATTCTGGATGCACAGTGTAGGACACTCTGGATGCACAGTAGTGGGATACGATGGATGCACAGTGTAGGGACACTCTAGATGCACAGTTGCAGAATACTCTGGATGCACAGTTGCGGGACACTCTGGATGCACAGTGGAGGGACAGTCTGGATGCACAGTGGGGACAATCTCTGGATGCAAAGTGGAGGGAGACTCTGGATGCAAAGCGGATGGACACTCTGGATGCACAGTGGAGGGTCACTCTGGATGCACAGTGGTGGGACTAAATGGATGCACAGTGATGGGACACTCTGGATGCACAGTGGACGGATACTCTGGATGCACATTGAGGGAATCTCTGGATGAACAGTGTAGGGAGACTCAGGATGCACAGCGGTGGGACACTCTGGATGAACAGTGGCAGGACACTCTGAATGCACAGTTGCAGGAAACTCTGATTGCACAGTGGACGGACATTCTGCATGCACAGTGGAGGACACTATGGATGCACAGTGGTGGGATACTATGAATGCACAGTGGAGGTACACATTGGATGCAAGGCAGCAGGACCCTCTGGGCGCAATGTTGCAGGACACGCTGGATGCACAGTGTGGGGAAACTCTGGATGCAAAGTGGAGGGAGACTCTGGAAGCAAAGCAGAGGTACACTCTAGATGCACATTGGAGGGTCACTCTGGATGCACAGTGGTGGGACACTCTGGATGCACAGTTGCAGGACACTCTGAATGCGCAGTGGATGGACATTCTGCATGCACAGAGGAGGACACTATGGATGCACAGTGGTGGGATACTATGGATGCACAGTGGATGGACACACTGGATGCAAGGCAGCAGTACCCTCTGTACACAATGTTGCGGGACACTCTGGATGCACAGTGTGGGGAAACTCTGGGTGTAAAGTGGAGCGAGACTCTTGAAGCCAAGCAGAGGTACACTCTAGATGCACAGTGGAGCATCACTCTGGATGCACAGTGGCGGGACACTCTGGGTGCACAGTGGTGGGACAATCTGGATGCACATTGGCAGGACACACTGGAAGCACAGTGGTGGGAACTCTGGGTGCACAGTGGTGGGACACTGGATGCACAGCAGTAGTGCACTCTGGATGAACGGTGGCAGGACACTCTGGATGCACAGTTGCAGGACACACTGCATGCACAGTGGAAGGACATTCTGGATGCACAGTGTAGGACACTCTGGATGCACAATAGTGGGATACGATGGATGCCCAGTATAGGGACGCGCTGGATGCACAGTTGCAGGACACTCTGGATGCACAATTGCGGGACACTCTGGATACACAGTGGAGGGACAGTCTGGATGCACAGTGGGGACAATCTCTGGATGCAAAGTAGAGGGAGATTCTGGATGCAAAGCGGATAGACACTCTGGATGGACAGTGGAGGGACACACTGGATGCACAGTGGGGGACAATCAGGATGCACAGTGGTGGGACACTCAGGGTGCACAATGATTGGAACTCTGGATGCAGAGTTGAGGGACATTGTGGATGCACAGTGGTGTGCACTCTGGATGCAAAGTGGTGTGAGCTCTGGATGCACAGTGGAGGGACACTCTGGATGTACAGTGGAGGGACATTCTGGATGCAAAGTGGAGTGAGAATCTGGATGCACGGAGGAGGGGCAATCTGGTTGCAAAGTGGGGGAACTCTCTGGATGCACAGTGGCGGGACATGCTGGATGTCCAGTGGCGGGACGCTCTGGATGCAGGGTGGCTGAACACACTCGATACACAGTGGCGGGACACTCTGGATGCACAGTGGAGGGACACTCTGGATGCAAAGTGGAGGGAATCTCTGGATGCAAAACAGATGGACACACTGCATGCACAGTGGTGGGATAATATGAATGAACTTTGGAGGGACACTCTGGATGCACAGTGGATGGAAACTGTGGATGCAAAGTGGAGGGAGACTCTGGATGCAAAGCCGATGGACACGCTGCATGCACAGTGGCGGGATACTATGAATGAACAGTGGAGGGACACTCTGGATGCACAGTGATGGGACACTTTAGATGCAAAGCGGATGGAAACTCTGGAGGCACACTGGAGGGTCACTCTGGATGTACAGTGGTGGCACATTCTGGATGCACAGTCGTGGGACACTCTGGATGCACAGTGGCATGACACTCTGGATGCACAGTCGGTGGACCCTCTGGTTCTACAGTGGCTGGACAGTCTTGATGCACAGTGGAGGGACACGCTGGATGCGCAGTGGCAGTACACTCTGTATGCACAGTTGTGGGAAAATCTCGATGCACATTGCAGGGACACTCTGGATGCACAGTGGGAGGAAACTCTGGATGCAAAGCAGATGGACACTCTGGATGCACAGTGGAATGTCACTCTGGATAAACAGTGGTGGGACACTATGGATGCACAGTGGTGGGCACTCTGGATGCACAGTGGACGGCTACTCTGGATGCACAGTGAGGGGAAACTCTGGATGCACAGTGGAGGGAGAAACAGGATGCAAAACTGATGGACACCCAGGATGCACAGTGGAGGGTCACTCTGGTTGCACAGTGGTGGGACACTGGATGCACAGCAGTAGCGCACTCTGGATGAACGGTGGCAGGATACTCTGGATGCACAGTTGTGGGACACTCTAGATGCACAGTTGCGGGACTCTCTGGATGCACAGTGGAGGGACAGTCTGGATGCACAGTGGGGACAATCTCTGGATGCAATGTGGAGGGAGACTCAGGATGCAAAGCAGATGGACACTCTGGATGCACAGTGGAGGGACACACTGGATGCACAGTGGTGGGACACTCAAGTGCACAGTGGTCAGAACTCTGGATGCAGAGTGGAGGGACACTTTAGTTGCACAGTGGGGGACACTCTGGGTGCCAAGTGGTTTGAGCTCTGGATGCACAGTGGAGGGGCACTCTTGATGCACAGTGGAGGGACATTCTGGATGCAAAGTGGAGTGAGAATCTGGATGCATGGAGGAGGGGCAATCTGGTTGCAAAGTGGGGGACTCTCTGGATGCACAGTGGTGGGACATGCTGGATGTACAGTGGCAGGACACTCTGGATGCAGGGTGGCTGAACACACTGGATACACAGTGGAGGGGCACTCTTGATGCACAGTGGAGGGACATTCTGGATGCAAAGTGGAGTGAGAATCTGGATGCATGGAGGAGGGGCAATCTGGTTGCAAAGTGGGGGACTCTCTGGATGCACAGTGGCGGGACATGCTGGATGTACAGTGGCAGGACACTCTGGATGCAGGGTGGCTGAACACACTGGATACACAGAGGTGGTAGATTCTGGATGCATAGTGGAGGGACACTCTGGATGTAAAGTAGAGGGAGACTCTGGATGCAAAGCCGATGGACACACTGCATGCACAGTGGTGGGATACTATGAATGAACAGTGGAGGGACACTCTGGATGCACAATGATAGGACACTCTGGATGCAAAGCGGATGGAAACACTGGAGGCACACTGGAGGGTCACTCTGGATGCACAGTGGTGGCACATTCTGGATGCACAGTCGTGGGACACTCTGGATGCACAGTGGCATGACACTCTGGATGCACATTCACCAGTTCCTCTGGTTGCATAGTGGCAGGACACTCTTGATGCACAGTGGAGGGACTCTCTAGATGCACAGTGGCTGGACACACTGGATGCACAGTGGCTGGACACTCTGTATGCACAGTTGTGGGCAAATCTGAATGCACAGTGGAGGGACAATCTGGATGCATAGTGAGGGAAAACTCTGGATGCAAAGCAGATGGACAATCTGGATGCACAGTGGAGGGTCACTCTGGATGCACAGTGGCGGGACTCAATGGATGCACAGTGGTGGGACACTCTGGATGCACAGTGGACGGATACTCTGGATGCACAGTGTGGGAATCTCTGGATGCACAGTGTACAGAGACTCTGGATGCACAGCGGTGGGACACTCTGGATGAACAGTGGCAGGACACTCTGGATGCACAGTTGCATGACATTCTGAATGCGCAGTGGATGGACATTCTGCATGCACAGTGGAGGAAGCTATGGATGCACAGTGGTGGGATACTATGGATGCACAGTGGAGGAACACACTGGATGCCAGGCAGCAGGGACCTCTGGATGCAATGTTGCAGGACACTCTGGATGCACAGTGGAGGGACACTCTGGATGCACAGTATGGGGAAACTCTGGGTGCGAAGTGGAGTGAGACTCTGGCAGCAAAGCAGAGGTACACTCTGGATGCACAGTGGAGGGTCACTCTGGATGCACAGTGGTGGGACACTCTGGATGGACAGTGGCGGGACACTCTGGATGCACAGTGGAGGGACACTCTGGATGCAGAGTGGTGGGACACTCTGGATGCACAGTAGTGGGATACTATGGATGCACAGTGTAGGGACACTCTGGATGCACAGTTGCAGGACACTCTGGATGCACAGTTGCGGGACACTCTGGATACACAGTGGAGGGACAGTCTGGATGCACAGTGGGGACAATCTCTGGATGCAAAGTGGAGGGAGACTTTGGATGCACAGTGGAGGAGCAATCTGGATGCAAAGAGGAGGGACACTCTGGATGCACAATGTTGGGACATCCTGGATGTACAAGGGCAGGACACTCTGGATGCACTGCTGCGGGACACTCTGGATGCACAGTGGATGGACATTCTGGATGCACATTGGAGGACACTATGGATGCACGGTGGTGGGATACTATGGAGGCACAGTGGAGGGCCACAATGGATGCAAGGCAGCAGGTCCCTCTGGATGCAATGTTGCGGGACACTCTGAATGCACAGTGGAGGGACACTCTGGATGCACAGTGTGGGGAAACTCTGGATGCAAAGTGGAGGGAGACTCTGGAAGCAAAGCAGATGTACAATCTGGATGCACAGTGGAGGGACACTCTGGATGGAAACTGGCAGGACCTTATGGATGCACAGTGGCGGGACACTCTGGATGCAGAGTGGTTGGACACTCTCGATGCATTTTGGTGGGACACTCTGGATGCACAGTGGCGGGGCACTCTGTATGCACATTGGAGGGACACTCTGGCTGCACAGTGGTGGGAAAATCTGGAAGCACATTGGCAGGACACTCTGGATGCACAGTGGCGGTACCCTCTCGATGTACAGTGGGTGGAACACTCTTGATGAACAGTGGTAGGACACTCTGGATGCCCAGTGGCATGTATTTCTGCATGCATAGTGATGCGACAATCTGGATGCACAGTAGAAGGACACTCTGGATTCGCAGTGTCAGGACACTCTGGATGCACAGTGGCGGATCACTCTGGATGTACAGTGCCGGGACACTCTGGATGCACAGAGGTGGGCCACTCTGGATGCAAAGTGGTGGGACACTCTGGATGCAAAGTGACTGGACACTCTGGATGCACAGTGGTTGGACACTCGGGATAAACAGTGGTGGGACACTCTGGATAAACAATGGTGGGACCTTCTGGATAAATAGTGGTGTGACATCCTGGATAAAGAGTGGGGGGATGCTCTGGATACACAGTGGTTGGAACACTCCTGCTGCACAGTGGTGGGACACTCTGGATGCACAGTGGCAGGACACTCTGGATGCACAGTGGCAGGACACTCTGGATTCACACTCGCAGGATATTGGATGCATGGTCATGGGGCACTCTGGATGTACGGTGGCGGGACACTCTGGGTGCACAGTGGTGGGACACCCTGGATGCACAGTGGCAGGGCACTCTGGATGCACAGTGACATGACATTCTTTATGCAGAGTGATGGGACACTCTCGATGCACATTCATGGGACACAAACGATGCAAAGTGGTTGGACACTCTGGAGACAGAGTGGGTGGGGACACTCCTGAGACAGAGTGGGCAAGGACACTCCAGAGACACACATGGCGGGAACACTCTGGAGGCACAGTGGCCGGGACACTCCAGTGGCACAGTGGGCGGGGACACACATAGACATTTCATAGACAGTGTTGGGACAGTCTGGAGACACAGAGGGTGGGGACACTCGGACACACAGATGTCAGGGACAGTCCGAAAACACAGTGTTGGGACACTCCTAAGTCACAATGTGTGGGTACACTCCAGAGACACATTGTGTAGGGACACTCTGAGAACACAGCAGTGGGACACTCTACAGACATCATTGTGTTACACTCATTATCCACAGTGGCAGGACACTCTGAAGACACATTGTGTGGGGACACTCCAAGAACACAGAGGTGGGACACTCTACAGACATATTTGCTGGAATCTCTGGATACACAGTGGCGGGAGACTCTGGATACACAGAGGTGGACCACTCTGGATGCACAGTGGTGGGACAGTCTGGATGCAGAGTGGCTGAACACTAGGGATAAACAGTGGTTGGACACTCTGGAAAAACAATGGTGGGACATTCTGGATAAATATTTGTGCAACACACTGGATAAAGAGTGGGGGGACTCTCTGGATGCACAGCGGCAGGAAACTCTGGAAGCACACTGGAGGGACACTCTAGATGCACAGTTGCATGACACTCTGGATGCACACTCGCAGGACACTCTGGATGCATGGTCATGGGACACTCTCGATGCACAGTGGCAGGACACTCTGGATGCACACTCGCAGGATATTGGATGCATGGTCATGGGACACTCTGGATGCACAGTGGCAGGACACTTTGGATGCACACTCATGGGACACTTTCAATGCACAGTGGTAGGACACTCTGGGTGCACAGTGGCGGGACACTCTGGATGCCCAGTGGCAGGGCACTTGAATGCACAGTGGTGTGACACTCTTTATGCAGAGTGGCGAGACACTCTAGATGCACATTCATGGGACACTCAGGATGCAAAGTGGATGGACACTCTGGAGACAGAGTGGGCAGGGACACTCCTGAGACACAGTGGGCGGGTATACTCCAGAGACACAGTCAGCGGGCACACTCTGGAGACACAGTGGGCGGGCATAATCTGGAGGCACAGTGCCTGGGACCCTCCAGAGGCACAGTGGGTGGGGTCACACTGGAGGCACAGTGGGCGGAGACAGTCTGAAGAAACAATGACGGCACACTCTAAAGACACTGTGGGCAGGCATACTCTGGAGACACAGTGGGCGGAACACTCCGGAGACACAGAAGGCGGGGCGACACCGGAAGCACAGTGGGTGGGGAAAACCCGGGGATGCAGTGGGTGAGGATATTTCATAGACAGTGTTGAGACAGTCTGGAGACACAGTGGGCTGGAATACTCGGAGACAGAGTTGTCGGGGACTGTCCGAAAATACAGTGTTGTGAGACTGTACAGACATAGTTGCAGGACACTCATTATCCACAGTGGCGGGACACTCTGAAGACACATTGTGTGGGAACACTCCGAGAACACAGTGGTGGGACACACTACAGACATAGTTGCGGGACATTCTGGATCCACAGTGGTGGGACACTGTGGATAAACAGAGGTGGGCCAATCTGGATGCACAGTGGTGGGACAGTCTGGATGCAGAGTGGCTGGACACTCAGGATAAACAGTGGTGGGACATTCTGGATAAATAGTTGTGCGACACACTGGATAAAGAGTGGGGGACACTCTGGATGCACAGTGAGTGGAACACACATGATGCACAGTGGCGGGACACTCTTGATGCACAGTGGCGGGATACTCTGGATGCACAGTGGCAGGACACTCTGGATGCACACTCGCAGGACACTCGTGATGCACAGTGGAGGGACTCTCTGGATGCACAGTGGCAGGAAACTCTGGAAGCACAATGGAGGGACACTTTGAATGCACGGTGGAGTGACACTCTGGATTCAAATTCACGTGACTCTCTGGATGCACAGTGGCTGGACATTCCGGTGCACAGTGGCTTGACACTCTGGATAAACATTGGCAGAACACTCTGGATAAACAGTTGTGGGACATTTTGGATATGGAGTTGGGTCACTCTGCATACAGAGTGGGTGGACACTCTGGATGCACAGTGGGGGGGCTCTCTGGACGCACAGTGGTGGGACACTCTGGAAGCACAGTGGTGGGAACTCTGGATGCACAGTGGAGGGACACTATGGATTCAAAGTGGGGGACCACTCTGGATGCAAAGTGGAGGGACACTCTTGATGCACAGCGGCAGGAAACTCTGGAAGCACACTGGAGGGACACTCTAGATGCACAGTTGCATGACACTCTGGATGCACACTCACAGGACACTCCAGATGCATGGTCATGGGACACTCTGGGTGCACAGTGGCAGGGCACTCTGGATGCACAGTGGGGTGACACTCTTTATGCAGAGTGGTGGGACACTCTAGATGCACTGTCATGGGACACTCAGGATGCAAAGTGGATGGACACTGTGGAGACAGAGTGGGCGGGGATACTCCTGAGACAGAGTGGGCGGGGACACTCCAGAGACACAGTCGGCGGGCACACTCTGGAGACACAGTCAGCGGACATAATCTGGAGTCACACGCCAGAGGCACAGTGGGCGTGGACACACTGGAGGCTCAGTGGGTGGAGTCATACTGGAGGCACAGTGGGCGGAGACAGTCTGAAGACACAATGACGGCACACTGTAAAGAAACTGTGGGTGGGCACACTCTGGAGACACAGTGGGCGGAACACTCCGGAGACACAGTTGGCGGGGCGACACTGGATACACAGTGGGCGGGGAAAATCCGGGGATGCAGTGGGCGGGGACATTTCATTAACAGTGTTGGGACTGTCTGGAGACACAGTGGGTGGGGACACTCGGAGACAGAGGTGTCGGGGACAGTCCGAAAACACAGTGCCGGGTCACTGTACAGACATAGTTGTGAGACACTCATTATTGACAATGGCGAGACACTCTGAAGACACATTGTGTGGGGGCACTCCGAGAACACAGCGATGGGACACTCTAAAGACGTATTTGCGGGACACTCTGGATCCACAGTGGCGGACACTCTGCATGCACAGTGTTGGGACACTCTGTATGAAGAGTGGCGAGTCAATCTGGATGCACAGTGGTGAGACCCTCTCGATGTACAGTGGGTGGGACACTCTTGATGCACAGTGGTGGGACACTCTGGATGCACAGTGCCAGGGCACTCCGGATACACAGAGGTGGGACACTCTGGATGCACAGTGGTGGGACACTTTGGATGCAAATTGGCTGGAGACTCTGGATGCACATTGGCTGGACAATCGGGATAAACAGTGGTCGGACACTCTGGATAAACAATGGTGGCACATATGGATAAATAGTGGTGCGACACTTTGGATAAAGAGTGGGGGGACACTCTGGATGCACAGTGGGTGGAACACTCTTGATGTACAGTGGTGGGACACTCTGGTTGCACAGTGGTGGAACACTCTGGATGCACAGTGGCGGGACTCTCTGGGTGCACAGTGATGGGACACACTAGATGCACAGTGGAAGGACACTCTAGATGCACAGTGGCATGACACTCTGAATGCACATGCATGGGACACTCTAGATGCATGGTCATGGGACACTCTGGATGCACAGTGGCAGGACACTCTGGATGTACACTCGCGGGACACTGGATGCATGGTCATGGGATATTCTGGATGCACAGTGGCTGGACACTCTGGAAGCACACTCGTGGAAAACATTGGATGCATGGTCATGGGACAATCTGGGTGCACAGTCGCAGACCACTCTGTATGTACAGTCATGGGACACTCTGGATGCACAATGGCAGGACACTCTGGATGCACAGTCGCATGACACTCTTTATGCAGAGTGGCGGGGACACTCCTGAGACAGAGTAGGTGGGGATATTCCAGACACAGAGACGGCGAGCACACTCTGGAGACACAGTGGGCGGGCATTCTCTGGAGGCACAGTGGCCGGGACACTCCAGAGGCACAGTGGGCGGGGACACACTGGAGGCAAAGTGGGTGGGGTCACACTGGAGGCACAGTGGGCAGAGACAGTCTGAAGACACAATGACGGCACACTCTGAAGACACTGTGGGCGGGCACACTCTGGAGACACAGTGGGCGGGACACTCCGGAGACACAGTTGGTGGGGCGACACGGGATTCACAGTGGGCGGGGAAAATCCGGGGACCCAGTAGGTGTAGATATTTCATAGACAGTGTTGGGACAATCTGGAGACACAAAGGTTGTGGACACTCAGAAACACAGTTGTCGGGGACAGTCCGAAAACACAGTGCTGGGACACTCCTAAGACACAGTGGGTGGGTACATTCCAGAGACACATTGTGTGGGGACACTCCAAGAACACAGCAGTGGGACACTCTACCGACATAGTTGTGGGACATTCATTATCCACAGTGGCAGGACACTCTGAAGACACATTGTGTGGGGGACACTCCGAGAACACAGCAATGGGACAATCTAAAGACACAGTTGCAGGACACTGTGGATCCACAGTGGTGAGACACTCTGTATGAAGAGTGGTGAGACACTCTTGATGCACAGTGGTGAGTCTCTCTCGATGTACAGTGGATGGGACACTCTTGATGCACAGCAGCGGGACACTCTGGATGCACAGTGCCAGGGTACTCTGGATACACAGAGGTGGAACACTCTGGATGCACAGTGGTGGGACACTTTGGATGCACAGTGGCTGGAAACTCTGGAAGCACACTGGAGGGACACTCTAGATGCACAGTTGCATGACACTCTGGATGCACACTCACAGGACACTCCGGATCCATGGTCATGGGACACTCTGGGTGCACAGTGGCAGGACACTCTGGATAGACAGTGGCAGGGCACATTGGATGCACAGTGGCGTGACACTCTTTATGCAGAGTGATGGGACACTCTAGATGCACATTCCAGGGACACAAAGGATGCAAAGTGGTTGGACACCCTCAAGACAGAGTGGGCGGGGCCACTCCTGAGACAGAGTGGGCGGGGACACTCCAGAGACACAGTCAGCGGGCACACTCTGGAGACACTGTGGGCGGGCATAATCTGGAGTCACAGTGGCCGGGACACTCCAGAGGCACAGTGGGTGGGGACACACTGGAGGCACACTGGGTGGGTTCACACTGGAGGCACAGTGGGTGGAGACAGTCTGAAGACACAATGACGGCACACTCTAAAGAAACTGTGGGTGGGCACACTCTGGACACACAGTGGGCAGAACAGTCCGGAGACACAGTTGGCGGGGCGACACCGGATACACAGTGGGCAGGGAAAATCCGGAGATGCAGTGGGCGGGGACATTTCATAGACAGTGTTTGGACAGTCTGGAGACACAGTGGGCGGGGACACTTAGAGAGAGAGGTGTCGGGGACAGTCCGAAAACACAGTGTTGAGACACTGTACAGACATAGTTGTGGGACACTCATTATCTACAGTGGCGGGACACTTTCAAGACACATTGTGTGGGGACTCTCTGAGAACACAGCGGTGGGACCCTCTAAAGACATAGTTGCAGGACACTCTGCATGCACAGTGTTGGGACACTCTGTATGAAGAGTGGCGAGACACTCTGGATGCACAGTGGTGAGACCCTCTCGATGTACAGTGGGTGGGACTCTCTTGATGCACAGTGGCGGGACACTCTGGATGCACAGTGCCAGGGCACTCTGGATACACAGAGGTGGGACACTCTGGATGCACAGTGGTGGGACACTTTGGATGCAGATTGGCTGGAGACTCTGGATGCACATTGGCTGGACAATTGGGATAAACAGTGGTCGGACACTCTGGATAAACAATGGTGGCACATATGGATAAATAGTGGTGCGTCACTCTGGATAAAGAGTGAGGGGACACTCTGGATGCACAGTGGGTGGAACACTCTTGATGCACAGTGGCGGGACACTCTGGATGCACAGTGGTGGGACACTCTGGATGCACAGTGGCGGGACTCTCTGGGTGAACAGTGCTGGGGTACTCTGGATGTACAGTGGAGGGACACACTGGACGCACAGTGGCAGGAAACTCTGGATGCACAGTGGAGGGACACTGTAGATGCACAGTGGCATGTCACTCTGAATGCACACACATGGGACACTCTGGATGCATGGTCATGGGACACTCTGGATGCACAGTGGCAGGACACTCTGGATGTACACTCACGGGACACTGGATGCATGGTCATGGCATATTCTGGATGCACAGTGGCTGGACACTCTGGATGCACACTCGCGGGAAACATTGGATGCATGGTCATGGGACAGTCTAGATGCACAATGACGGGACACTCTGGATGCACAGTCGCATGATACTCTTTATGCAGAGTGGCGGGGACACTCCTGAGACAGAGTGGGTGGGGACACTCCAGGGTAGAGATGGCTGGCACACTCTGGAGACACAGTGGGCAGGCATACTCTGGAGGCACAGTGGCCTGGACAGTCCAGACGCACAGTGGGTGGGGACACACTGGAGGCAAAGTGGGTGTGGTCACACTGGAGGCACAGTGGGCGGAGACAGTCTGAAGACACAGTTGGCGTGGTGACACAGGATTCAAAGTGGGCGGGGAAAATCCGGGGACGCAGTAGGCGTAGACATTTCATAGACAGTGTTGGGACAGTCTGGAGACACAGAGGGTGGGGACACTCGGAGACACAGTTGTCAGGGACAGTCTGAAAACACAGTGTTGGGACACTCCTAAGACACAGTGGGTGGGTATATTCCGGAGACACATTGTGTGGGAACACTCCAAGAACACAGCAGTGGGACACTCTACCTACATAGTTGCGGGACACTCATTATCCACAGTGGCGGGAAACTCTGAAGACACATTGTGTGGGGACATTCCGAGAACACAGCGGTGGGACACTCTAAAGACATAGTTGCGGGACACTCTGGATCCACAGTGGTGGGATTCTCTGCATGCACAGTGTTGGGACAATCTGTGCGAAGAGTGGCGAGACACTCTGGATGCACAGTGGTGAGACTCTCTCGATGTACAGTGGTGGGACACTCTGGATGCACAGTGCCAGGGCACTCTGGATGCACAGGGGTGGGACACTTTGGATGCAGATTGGCTGGACGCTCTGGATCCACATTGGCTGGACAATCGGGATAAACAATGGTTTGACATTATGGATAAAGAGTGGGGGGACACTCTGGATACACAGTGGGTGGAACACTCTTGATGCACAGTGGCGGGACACTCTGGATGCACAGTGGCAGGAAACTCTGGAAGCACACTGGAGGTACACTGTAGATGCACAGTTGCATGACACTCTGGAAGCACCCTCACAGGACACTCCGGATGCATGGTCATGGGACACTCTTTATGCAGAGTGGCGGGACACTCTAGATGCACTGTCATGGGACACTCAGGATGCAAAGTGGATGGACACTCTGGAGACACAGTGGGCGTGGACACACTGGAGACAGAGTGGGCAGGGACACTCCAGAGACACAGTCGGCAGGCACACTCTGGAGACACAGTGGGCGAGCATAATCTGGAGTCACAGTGGCCGGGACACTCCAGAGGCACAGTGGGTGGGGACACACTGGAAGCACAGTGGGCGGAGACAGTCTGAAGACACAATGACGGCACACTCTAAAGAAACTGTGGGCGGTCACACTCCAGAGACACAGTGGGCGGAATACTCCGGAGACACAGTTGGCGGGGTGACACCAGATACACAGTGGGTGGGGAAAATCCGGGGATGCAGTGGGCGGGGACATTTCATAGACAGTGTTGGGACAGTCTGGAGACACAGTGGGAGAGGACACTCAGAGACAGAGGTGTCGGGGACAGTCCGAAAACACAGTGTTGGGTCACTTTACAGACATAGTTGTGGGACACTCATTCTCCACAGTGGCGGGACACTCTGAAGACACATTTTGTGGGTTGACACTCCGAGAACACAGCAGTGGGACACTCTAAAGACATAGTTGTGGGACACTCTGGATCCACAGTGGTGGGACACTCTGCATTCACAGTGTTGGGACACTGTGTATGAAGAGTGGCGAGACACTCTGGATGCACAGTGGTGAGACCCTCTTGATGTACAGTGGGTGGAACACTCTTGATGCACAGTGGCGGGACACTCTGGATGCACTGTGCCAGGGCACTCTGGATACACAGAGGTGGGACACTCTAGATGCACAGTGGTGGGACACTTTGGATGCAGATTGGCTGGAGACTCTGGATGCACATTGGCTGGACAATTGGGATAAACAGTGGTGGGACACTCTGGATAAACAATGGTGGGACATTCTGGATAAATAGTGGTGCGACACTCTGGATAAAGAGCAGGGGGACACTTTGGATGCAGAGTGAGTGGAACACTCTTGATGCACAGTGGTGGGACACTGGATGCACACTGGTGAGACACTCTGGATGCACAGTGGAGGGACACTCTGGATGTACACTCACGGGAAACTGAATGCATGGTCATGGGATATTCTTGATGCACAGTGGCTGGACACTTTGGATGCACACTCACGGGAAACATTGGATGCATGGTCATGGGACAATCTGGATGCACAGTCGCAGACCACTCTGTATGTACAGTCATGGGACACTCTGGATGCACAATGGCAGGACACTCTGGATGCACAGTCGCATGACACTCTTTATGCAGAGAGGCTGGGCCACTCCTGAGACAGAGTGGGCGGGGACACTCCAGAGACAGAGACGGCGGGCACACTCTGGAGACACAGTGGGCGGGCATACTCTGGAGGCACAGTGGCCGGGACACTCCAGAGGCACAGTGGGCGGAGTCACATTGGAGGCAAAGAGGGTGGGGTCACACTGGAGGCACAGTGGGCGGAGACAGTCTGAAAACACAATGACGGCACACTCTGAAGACACTGTGGGCAGGCACACTCTGGAGACACAGTGGGCGGGACACTCCGGAGACACAGTTGGCGGGGTGACACGGGATTCACAGTGGGTGGGGAAAATCCGGGGACGGTGTAGGTGTAGACATTTCATAGACAGTGTTGGGACAGTCTGGAGATACAGAGGGTGGGGACACTCGGAGACACAGTTGTCGGGGACAGTCCGAAAACACAGTGTTCGGACACTCCTAAGACACAGTGGGCAGGTACATTCTGGAGACACATTGTTTGGGGACACTCCGAGAACACAGCAGTGGGACACTCTAGCGACATAGTTGCGGGACACTCATTATCCAAAGTGGCGGGACACTCTGAAGACACATTGCGTGGGGACACTCTGAGAACACAGCGGTGGGACACTCTACAGACATAGTTGCGGGACACTCTGGATCCACAGTGGTGGGACACTCTGGATAAACAATGGTGGGACATTCTGGATAAATAGTTGTGCGCCACTCTGGATAAAGAGTGGGGGATACTCTGGATGCTGAGTGGGTGGAACACTCTTGATACACAGTGGCGGAACATTCTGGATGCACAGTGGCAGGACCCTCTGGATGCACAGTGGCAGGACACCCTGGATGCACACTCGTGGGACATTCTGGATGTACAGTGGAGGGACACTCTGGATGCACAGTGGCTGGAAACTCTGGAAGCACAGTGGAGGGACACTGTAGATGAACAGTTTCATGACACTCTGGATGCACACTAGCGGGACACTCTGGATGCTTGGTCGTGGGACACTCTGGATGCACAGTAGCAGGACACTATGGATGCACACTCGCAGGATATTGGATGCATGATCATGGGACACTCTGGATGTAAAGTGGCAGGACACTCTGGATGCACACTCGCAGGACACTCTGGATGCAAACTCGCGGGCCACTGGATGCATGATCATGGGACACTATGGATGCACAGTGGCGGGACACTTTTGTTGCACAGTGGCAGGACACTTGGGGTGCACAGTGGCGGGACACTCTGGATTCACAGTGGCAGGGGACTCTGGATGCACAGTGGCATGACACTCTTTATGCAGAGTGGTGGGACAATCTAGATGCACAGTCATGGGACACTTAGTAAGCAAAGTGGCTGGACACTCTGGAGACAGAGTGGGTGGGGACACTCCTGAGACAGAGTGGGCGGGGACACACCAGAGACACAGTCGGTGGGCACACACTGGAGACACTGTGGGCGGGCATACTCTGGAGTCACAGTGGCCAGGACACTCCAGTGGCATGGTGGCGGGGACACTCTAAAGACACTGTGGGCGGGCACACTCTGGAGACACAGTGGGCGGAACACTCCGGAGACACAGTTGGCGGGGCGACACCGGAAACACAGTGGGCGGGGAAAACCCGGGGATGCAGTGGGTGGGGACATTTCATAGACAGTGTTGGGACAGTCTGGAGACACAGTGGGCTGGGACACTCAGAGACAGAGTTGTCGGGGACTGTCCGAAAACAGTGTTGTGACACTGTACAGACATAGTTGCGGGACGCTCATTATCCACAGTGGCGGGACACTCTGAAGACATATTGTGTGGGGACACTCCGAGAACACAGCGGTGGGACACTCTAAAGACATAGTTGCGGGACACTCTGGATCCACAGTGGTGGGATTCTCTGCATGCACAGTGTTGGGACAATCTGTGCGAAGAGTGGCAAGACACTCTGGATGCACAGTGGTGAGACTCTCTCGATGTACAGTGGTGGGACACTCTGGATGCACAGTGCCAGGGCACTCTGGATGCACAGGGGTGGGACACTTTGGATGCAGATTGGCTGGACGCTCTGGATCCACATTGGCTGGACAATCGGGATAAACAATGGTTTGACATTATGGATAAAGAGTGGGGGGACACTCTGGATACACAGTGGGTGGAACACTCTTGATGCACAGTGGCGGGACACTCTGGATGCACAGTGGCAGGAAACTCTGGAAGCACACTGGAGGTACACTGTAGATGCACAGTTGCATGACACTCTGGAAGCACCCTCACAGGACACTCCGGATGCATGGTCATGGGACACTCTTTATGCAGAGTGGCGGGACACTCTAGATGCACTGTCATGGGACACTCAGGATGCAAAGTGGATGGACACTCTGGAGACACAGTGGGCGTGGACACACTGGAGACAGAGTGGGCAGGGACACTCCAGAGACACAGTCGGCAGGCACACTCTGGAGACACAGTGGGCGAGCATAATCTGGAGTCACAGTGGCCGGGACACTCCAGAGGCACAGTGGGTGGGGACACACTGGAAGCACAGTGGGCGGAGACAGTCTGAAGACACAATGACGGCACACTCTAAAGAAACTGTGGGCGGTCACACTCCAGAGACACAGTGGGCGGAATACTCCGGAGACACAGTTGGCGGGGTGACACCAGATACACAGTGGGTGGGGAAAATCCGGGGATGCAGTGGGCGGGGACATTTCATAGACAGTGTTGGGACAGTCTGGAGACACAGTGGGAGAGGACACTCAGAGACAGAGGTGTCGGGGACAGTCCGAAAACACAGTGTTGGGTCACTTTACAGACATAGTTGTGGGACACTCATTCTCCACAGTGGCGGGACACTCTGAAGACACATTTTGTGGGTTGACACTCCGAGAACACAGCAGTGGGACACTCTAAAGACATAGTTGTGGGACACTCTGGATCCACAGTGGTGGGACACTCTGCATTCACAGTGTTGGGACACTGTGTATGAAGAGTGGCGAGACACTCTGGATGCACAGTGGTGAGACCCTCTTGATGTACAGTGGGTGGAACACTCTTGATGCACAGTGGCGGGACACTCTGGATGCACTGTGCCAGGGCACTCTGGATACACAGAGGTGGGACACTCTAGATGCACAGTGGTGGGACACTTTGGATGCAGATTGGCTGGAGACTCTGGATGCACATTGGCTGGACAATTGGGATAAACAGTGGTGGGACACTCTGGATAAACAATGGTGGGACATTCTGGATAAATAGTGGTGCGACACTCTGGATAAAGAGCAGGGGGACACTTTGGATGCAGAGTGAGTGGAACACTCTTGATGCACAGTGGTGGGACACTGGATGCACACTGGTGAGACACTCTGGATGCACAGTGGAGGGACACTCTGGATGTACACTCACGGGAAACTGAATGCATGGTCATGGGATATTCTTGATGCACAGTGGCTGGACACTTTGGATGCACACTCACGGGAAACATTGGATGCATGGTCATGGGACAATCTGGATGCACAGTCGCAGACCACTCTGTATGTACAGTCATGGGACACTCTGGATGCACAATGGCAGGACACTCTGGATGCACAGTCGCATGACACTCTTTATGCAGAGAGGCTGGGCCACTCCTGAGACAGAGTGGGCGGGGACACTCCAGAGACAGAGACGGCGGGCACACTCTGGAGACACAGTGGGCGGGCATACTCTGGAGGCACAGTGGCCGGGACACTCCAGAGGCACAGTGGGCGGAGTCACATTGGAGGCAAAGAGGGTGGGGTCACACTGGAGGCACAGTGGGCGGAGACAGTCTGAAAACACAATGACGGCACACTCTGAAGACACTGTGGGCAGGCACACTCTGGAGACACAGTGGGCGGGACACTCTGGAGACACAGTTGGCGGGGTGACACGGGATTCACAGTGGGTGGGGAAAATCCGGGGACGGTGTAGGTGTAGACATTTCATAGACAGTGTTGGGACAGTCTGGAGATACAGAGGGTGGGGACACTCGGAGACACAGTTGTCGGGGACAGTCCGAAAACACAGTGTTCGGACACTCCTAAGACACAGTGGGCAGGTACATTCTGGAGACACATTGTTTGGGGACACTCCGAGAACACAGCAGTGGGACACTCTAGCGACATAGTTGCGGGACACTCATTATCCAAAGTGGCGGGACACTCTGAAGACACATTGCGTGGGGACACTCTGAGAACACAGCGGTGGGACACTCTACAGACATAGTTGCGGGACACTCTGGATCCACAGTGGTGGGACACTCTGGATAAACAATGGTGGGACATTCTGGATAAATAGTTGTGCGCCACTCTGGATAAAGAGTGGGGGATACTCTGGATGCTGAGTGGGTGGAACACTCTTGATACACAGTGGCGGAACATTCTGGATGCACAGTGGCAGGACCCTCTGGATGCACAGTGGCAGGACACCCTGGATGCACACTCGTGGGACATTCTGGATGTACAGTGGAGGGACACTCTGGATGCACAGTGGCTGGAAACTCTGGAAGCACAGTGGAGGGACACTGTAGATGAACAGTTTCATGACACTCTGGATGCACACTAGCGGGACACTCTGGATGCTTGGTCGTGGGACACTCTGGATGCACAGTAGCAGGACACTATGGATGCACACTCGCAGGATATTGGATGCATGATCATGGGACACTCTGGATGTAAAGTGGCAGGACACTCTGGATGCACACTCGCAGGACACTCTGGATGCAAACTCGCGGGCCACTGGATGCATGATCATGGGACACTATGGATGCACAGTGGCGGGACACTTTTGTTGCACAGTGGCAGGACACTTGGGGTGCACAGTGGCGGGACACTCTGGATTCACAGTGGCAGGGGACTCTGGATGCACAGTGGCATGACACTCTTTATGCAGAGTGGTGGGACAATCTAGATGCACAGTCATGGGACACTTAGTAAGCAAAGTGGCTGGACACTCTGGAGACAGAGTGGGTGGGGACACTCCTGAGACAGAGTGGGCGGGGACACACCAGAGACACAGTCGGTGGGCACACACTGGAGACACTGTGGGCGGGCATACTCTGGAGTCACAGTGGCCAGGACACTCCAGTGGCATGGTGGCGGGGACACTCTAAAGACACTGTGGGCGGGCACACTCTGGAGACACAGTGGGCGGAACACTCCGGAGACACAGTTGGCGGGGCGACACCGGAAACACAGTGGGCGGGGAAAACCCGGGGATGCAGTGGGTGGGGACATTTCATAGACAGTGTTGGGACAGTCTGGAGACACAGTGGGCTGGGACACTCAGAGACAGAGTTGTCGGGGACTGTCCGAAAACAGTGTTGTGACACTGTACAGACATAGTTGCGGGACGCTCATTATCCACAGTGGCGGGACACTCTGAAGACATATTGTGTGGGGACACTCCGAGAACACAGCGGTGGGACACTCTAAAGACATAGTTGCGGGACACTGTGGATCAACAGTGGTGGGACACTCTGCATGCACAGTGTTGGGGCACGCTGTATGAAGAGTGGTGGGACACTCTGGATGCACAGTGGTGGGACCCTCTGGATGCCCAGGGGCATGACTCTCTGCATGCACATTGATGCGACACATTGGATGCACAGTAGAAGGACACTCTGGATGCACAGTGGTGGGACACTCTGGTTGCACAGTGGCGGGATACTCTGGATGCACATTGGTGGGTCATTCTGGATGCACAGTGCCAGGGCACTCTGGATACACAGTGTTGGGACACTCTGGATGCACAGTGGTGGGACACTCGGGATAAGCAGTGGTGGGACACTCTGGATAAACAATGGTGGGACATTCTGGATAAATAGTGGTGCCACACTCTGGATAAAGAGTGGGGGGACACTCTTGATGCACAGTGGGTGCAACACTCTTGATGAACAGTGGTGGGACACTCTGGATGCACAGTGGTGGGATACCCTGGATGCACAGTGGTGGTTCTGTCTGGGTGCACAGTGGCGGGACACTCTGGATGAACAGTGGAGGGACACTTTGGATGCACAGTGGCAGGAAACTCTGGATGCACAGTGGCATGACACTCTGGATGCACACTCGCAGGATATTGGATGCATTGTCATGGGACACTCTGGATGCACACTCGTGGGACACTCTGGATGCACCCTGGCTGGACACTCTGGGTGCACAGTTGCGGTACACTCGGGGTGCACAGTGGCGGGACACGTTGGGTGTACAGTGGCAGAACATTCTCGATGAACACTTGCGGGACACTCTGGATGTACAGTGGAGGGACATTCTGGATGCACAGTGGCAGGAAACACTGGATGCACAGTGGAGTGACGCTCAAGATGCACAGTTGCATGACACCCCGGATGCACACTCACGGGACACTCTGGATGCATGGTCATGGGACACACTTGAAGCACAGTGGCAGGACACTCTAGATGCACACTCACGGAACGCTGTGGATGTATGGTCATGGGACACTCTGGATGAATGGTGGTGGGACACTCTGGATGCACAGTGGCAGGAAACTCTGGATGTACAGTGGAGGGACACTCTAGATGCACAGTGGCATGAAACTCTGGATGCACACTCGCAGGATATTGGATGCATTGTCATGGGACACTCTGGATGCACAGTGGCAGGACACTCTGGATGCACACTCGTGGGACACTCTGGATGCACCCTGGCTGGACACTTTGGGTGCACAGTTGCGGTACACTCGGGGTGCACAGTGGCGGGACACGTTGGATGTACAGTGGCAGAACACTCTCGATGAACACTTGCGGGACACTCTGGATGTACAGTGGAGGGACATTCTGGATGCACAGTGGCAGGAAACACTGGATGCACAGTGGAGTGACGCTCAAGATGCACAGTTGCATGACACCCCGGATGCACACTCACGGGACACTCTGGATGCATGGTCATGGGACACACTTGAAGCACAGTGGCAGGACACTCTAGATGCACACTCGTGGAACACTGTGGATGCATGGTCATGGGACTCTCTGGATGCATGGTGGTGGGACACTCTGGATGCACAGTGGCAGTACACTCTGGGTGCACAGTGGCAGGACACTCTGGATGCACAGTGGCAGGGCACTCTGTATGCACAGTGGCGTGACACTCTTTATGCAGAGTGATTTGACACTCTAGATGCACATTCATGGGACACAAAAGATGCAAAGTGGTTGGACACCCTCGAGACAGAGTGAGCGGGGACACTCCTGAGTCAAAATGGGCGGGGACACTCCAGAGACACAGACGGCGGACACATTCTGGAGACACAGTGGGCGGACATACTCTGGAGGCACACTGGCCGGGACACTCCAGTGCACAGTGGGCGGGGACACACTGGAGGCACAGTGGGTGGGGTCACACTGGATGCAGAGTGTGCGGAGACATTCTGAAGACACAATGACGGCACACTCTGAAGACACTGTGGGAGGGCACACTCTGGAGACACAGTGGACAGGACACTCCGGACACACCGTTGGCGGGGCGACTCGGGATTCACAGTGGGTGGGGAAAATCTGGGGACGCAGTGGGCATAGAAATTTCATAGACAGTGTTGGGACACTCGGAGACACAGTTGTCGGGGACAGTCCGAAAACACAGTGTTGGGACACTCCTAAGACACATTGGGCGGGTACACTCTGGAGACACATTGTGTAGGGACACTCAGAGAACACAGCAGTGGGACAGTCTACAGACTGTGTTACCCTCATTATCCACAGTGGCAGGACACTCTGAAGACACATTGTGTGGGGACACTCCGAGAACACAGAGGTGGGACACTCAACAGACATAGTTGTGGGAAACTCTGGATACACAGTGGCGGGACACTCTGGATACACAGAGGTGGGCCACTCTGGATGCACAGTGGTGAGACATTCTGGATACATAGTTGTGCGACACTCTGGATAAAGAGTGGGGGGACACTCTGGATACACAATGGGTGGAACACTCTTGATGCACAGTGGCGGGACACTCTGGATGCACAGTGGCGGGACACTCTGGATGCACAGTGGCAGGACACACTGGATGCACACTCGCGGGTCACTTTGGATGTACAGTGGAGGGACACTCTTGATGCACAGTGGCAGGAATCTCTGGAAGCACACTGGAGGGACACTCTAGATGCACAGTTGCATGACACTCTGGATGCACAGTGGTGGGACACTCTGGGTGCACAGTGGCAAAACACACTGGATGCGCAGTGGCAGGGCACTCTGTATGCACAGTGGTGTGACTCTCTTTATGCAGAGTGGCGGGACACTCTAGATGAACTGTCATGGGACACTCAGGATACAAAGTGGATGGACACTCTCGAGACAGAGTGGGCGGGGACACTCCTGAGACAGAGTGGGCGGGGACACTGCAGAGACACAGTCGGCGGGCACACTCTGGAGACACAGTGAATGGAGTCACACTGGAGGCACAGTAGGCGGAGACAGTCTGAAGACACAGTTGGCGGGGCGACAGCGGATACACGGGGGCGGGGAAAGTCCGGGGATGCAGTGGGCGGGGACATTTCATGGACCGTGTTGGGACAGTCTGGACACACAGTGGGCGGGGACACTCGGAGACACAGTTGCCGGGGACAGTCCGAAAACACAGTGTTGGGACACTGTACAGACATAGTTGCGGGACACTCATTATCCACATTTGCGGGACACTCCAGAGGCACAGTGGGCAGGGACACACTGGAGGCACAGTGGGCGGAGACAGTCTGAAGACTCAATGATGGCACACTCTAAAGAAACTGTGGGCAGGCACACTCTGGAGACACAGTGGGCGGAACACTCCGGAGGCACAGTTGGCAGGGCGACACCAGATACACACTGGGCGGGGGAAATCCGGGGATGCAGTGGGCGGGGACATTTCATAGACAGTGTTGGGACAGTCTGGAGACACAGTGGGTGGGGACACTTGGAGACACAGTTGTCGGGGACAGTCCGAAAACACAGTGTTGGGACACTGTACAGACATAGTTGCGGGACACTCATTATCCACAGTGGCGGGACACTCTGAAGACACATTGTGTGGGGAGACTCCGAGAACACAGCGGTGGGACACTCTGAAGATAGTTGCGGGACACTCTGGATCCACAGTGGCGGGACACTCTGCATGCACAGTATTGGGACACTCTGGATGCACAGTGGTGAGACACTCTCGATGTACAGTGGGTGGGACACTCTTGATGCACAGTGGTGGGACACTCTGGATGCACAGTGCCAGGGCACTCTGGATACACAGTGGTTCGACACTCTGGCTGCCCAGGGGCGTGACTCTCTGCATGCACAGTGAAGTAGCACATTGGATGCACAGTGCCAGGACACTCTGTATGCACATTGGTGGGTCATTCTGGATTCACAGCGCCGGGGCACTCTGGATACACAGTGGTGGGACACTCTGGATGCACATTTGTGGGACACTGTAGATGCACAGTGCCTGGACACTCGGGATAAACAGTGGTGGGACACTCTGGATGAAGAGTGGGGGGACTCTCTGGATGCACAGTGGGTGGAACACTCTTGATGCACAGTGGTGGGACACTCTGGATGCACAGTGGTGGGATACTCTGGATGCACAGTCATGGGACACTCAGGATGCAAAGTGGCTGGACACTCTGGAGACAGATTGGGCGGGGACACTCCTGAGCAGAGTAGGCAGGGACACTCCAGAGTCCCAGTCGGCGGGCACACTCTGGAGACACAGTGAGCGGGCATACTCTGGAGGCACAGTGGCCGGGACACTCCAGAGGCACAGTGGTCGGGGACACATGGAGGCACAGTGGGAGGAGACAGTCTGAAGACACAATGACGGCACACTCTAAAGACGCTGTGAGCGGTCACACTCTGGGGACACAGGGGCCGAACACTCCGGAGACACAGTTGGCGGGGCAACACCGGATACAGTGGGCAGGGAAAATCTGGGGATGCAGAGGGCGGGGACATTTCATAGACAGTGTTGGGACAGTCTGGAGACACAGTGGGTGGGGACACTCGGAGACACAGTTGTCGGGGACTGTCCAAAAACACAGTGTTGGGACACTGTACAGACATAGTTGCGGGACACTCATTATACACAGTGGCGGGACACTCTGAAGACACATTGTGTGGGGACACTCCGAGAACACAGCAGTGGGACACTCTAAAGACATAGTTGCTGGGCACTCTGGATCCACAGTGACGGTCCACTCTGCATGTACAGTGTTGGGACACTCTGGATGAAGAGTGGTGGGACATTCTGGATGCACAGTGGTGGGACCCTCTCATTGTACAGTGGGTGGGACACTCTTGATGCACAGTGGTGGGACACTCTGGATGCACAGTGGCGGGACAGTCTGGATGCACATTGGTGGGTCATTCTGGATGCACAGTGCCAGGGCACTCTGGATACACAGTGGTGGGACACTCTGGATGCAAAGTGGTGGGGCACTCTAGATGCAGAGAGGCTGGACACTCTGGATGCACAGTGCCTGGACACTAGGGATAAACAGTGGTGGGACACTCTGGATAAACAATGGTGGGACATTCTGGATAAATAGTGGTGCGACACTCTGGATAAAGAGTGGGGGGACACTCTGGATACACAGTGTGTGGAACACTCTTGATGCACAGTGGCGGGACACTCTGGATGCACAGTGGTGGGGCACTATGGATGCACAGTGGCAGGACTCTCTTGGTGCACAGTGGTGGGACACTATGGATGTACAGTGGAGTGACTCTCTGGATGCACAGTGGCAGGAAACTGGATGCACAGTGGAAGGACACTCTAGATGCACAGTGGCAAGACACACTGAATGCATACTCGCGGGACACTGGATGCATGGTCATGGGACATTTTGGATTCAGTGGCTGGACACTCTGGATGCACACTCGTGGGACACTGGATGCATGGTCATGGGACATTCTGGATGCAGTGGCTGGACACTCTGGATGCACACTCGTGGGACACTTTGGATGCATGGTCATGGGACAAACTTTATGCACAGTCGCAGAGCACACTGTATGTACAGTCATGGGACACTCTGGATGCACAATGGCGGGACACTCTGGATGCACAGTCGCATGACACTCTTTATGCAGAGTGGCGGGGACACTCCTGAGACCGAGTGAGCGGGGACACTCCAGAGTCAAAGACAGCCGGCACACTCTGGAGACACAGTGGGCGGGCATACTCTGGAGGCACAGTGGGTGGGGTCACACTGGAGGCACAGTGGGCGGAGACAGTCTAAAGACACATTGACGGCACACTCTGAAGACACTGTGGGCCGGCACACTCTGGAGACACAGTGGGCGGGACACTCCGGAGAAACAGTTGGTGAGGCGACACGGGATTCACAGTGGTGGGGGAAAATCCGGGTACGCATTAGGCGTAGACATTTCAAAGACAGTGTTGGGACAGTCTGGAGACACAGTGGGTGGGGACACTCGGAAACACAGTTGTCGGGAACAGTCCGAAAACACAGTGTTGGGACACTCCTAAGACACAGTGGGCGGGTACATTCCGGAGACACATTGTGTGGGGACACTCCGAGAACACAGCAGTGGGACACTCTACAGATGTAGTTGCAGGACACTCATTATCCACAGTGGCGGGACACTCTGAAGACACATTGCGTGGGGACACTCCGAGAACACAGCAGTGGGACACCCTACAGGCATAGTTGTGGGATACTCTGGATCCACAGTGGTGGGACACTCTGGATACACAGAGGTGGGCCACTCTGGATGCAGAGTGTTTCGACACTCTGGATGCAGAGTGGCTGGACACTCGGGATAAACAGTGGTGGGACACTCTGGATAAACAATGGTGGTAAATTCTGGATAAATAGATGTGCGACACTCTGGATAAAGAGTGGGTACACTCTGGATGCAAAGTGGGTGGAACACTCTTGATGCACAGTGGCGGGACACTCTGGATGCACAGTGGCGAGACACTCTGGATGCACAGTGGCAGGATATTCTGGATGCACACTCGTGGGACTCTCTGGATGTACAGTGGAGGGACACTCTGGATGAACAGTGGCAGAAACTTCTGGAAGCACTGTGGAGGGACACTCTAGATGAACAGTTGCATGACACTCTGGATGCACACTCGCAGGGACACTCTGGATGCATGGTCGTGGGACACTCTGGATGCACAGTGGTAGGACACTCTGGATGCACACTCACAGGATATTGGATGCATGGTCATGGGACACTCTGGATGCACAGTGGCAGGACACTCTGGATGCACAGTCGCATGACACTCTTTATGCAGAGTGGCGGGGACACTCCTGAGACCGAGTGAGCGGGGACACTCCAGAGTCAAAGACAGCCGGCACACTCTGGAGACACAGTGGGCGGGCATACTCTGGAGGCACAGTGGGTGGGGTCACACTGGAGGCACAGTGGGCGGAGACAGTCTGAAGACACATTGACGGCACACTCTGAAGACACTGTGGGCCGGCACACTCTGGAGACACAGTGGGCGGGACACTCCGGAGAAACAGTTGGTGAGGCGACACGGGATTCACAGTGGTGGGGGAAAATCCGGGTACGCATTAGGCGTAGACATTTCAAAGACAGTGTTGGGACAGTCTGGAGACACAGTGGGTGGGGACACTCGGAAACACAGTTGTCGGGAACAGTCCGAAAACACAGTGTTGGGACACTCCTAAGACACAGTGGGCGGGTACATTCCGGAGACACATTGTGTGGGGACACTCCGAGAACACAGCAGTGGGACACTCTACAGATGTAGTTGCAGGACACTCATTATCCACAGTGGCGGGACACTCTGAAGACACATTGCGTGGGGACACTCCGAGAACACAGCAGTGGGACACCCTACAGGCATAGTTGTGGGATACTCTGGATCCACAGTGGTGGGACACTCTGGATACACAGAGGTGGGCCACTCTGGATGCAGAGTGTTTCGACACTCTGGATGCAGAGTGGCTGGACACTCGGGATAAACAGTGGTGGGACACTCTGGATAAACAATGGTGGTAAATTCTGGATAAATAGATGTGCGACACTCTGGATAAAGAGTGGGTACACTCTGGATGCAAAGTGGGTGGAACACTCTTGATGCACAGTGGCGGGACACTCTGGATGCACAGTGGCGAGACACTCTGGATGCACAGTGGCAGGATATTCTGGATGCACACTCGTGGGACTCTCTGGATGTACAGTGGAGGGACACTCTGGATGAACAGTGGCAGAAACTTCTGGAAGCACTGTGGAGGGACACTCTAGATGAACAGTTGCATGACACTCTGGATGCACACTCGCAGGGACACTCTGGATGCATGGTCGTGGGACACTCTGGATGCACAGTGGTAGGACACTCTGGATGCACACTCACAGGATATTGGATGCATGGTCATGGGACACTCTGGATGCACAGTGGCAGGACACTCTGGATGCACACATGTGGGACACTCTGGATGCAAACTCGCGGGCCACTGTTAATGCATCGTCATGGGACACTCTGGATGCACAGTGGCGGTACACTTTGGATGCACAGTGGCGGGACACTCGGGGTGCACAGTGGTGGGACACTCTGGATGCACAGTGGCAGGGCACTCTGGATGCACAGTAGCATGACACTCTTTATGCAGAGTGGCGGGACACTCTAGATGGACAGTCATGGGACATGCAGTAGAAAGTCCGAAAACACAGTGTTGGGACACTGTACAGACATAGTTGCGGGACACTCATTATCCACAGTGGCGGGACACTCTGAAGACACATTGTGTGGGGAGACTCCGAGAACACAGCGGTGGGACACTCTGAAGATAGTTGCGAGTCACTCTGGATCCACAGTGGCGGGACACTCTGCATGCACAGTATTGGGACACTCTGTATGAGGTTGGCGGGACACTCTGGATGCACAGTGGTGAGACACTCTCGATGTACAGTGGGTGGGACACTCTTGATGCACAGTGGTGAGACACTCTGGATGCACAGTGCCAGGGCACTCTGGATACACAGTGGTTCGACACTCTGGCTGCCCAGGGGCATGACTCTCTGCATGCACAGTGAAGCGGCACATTGGATGCACAGTAGACGGACACTCTGTATGCACATTGGTGGGTCATTCTGGATGCACAGTGCCGGGGCACTCTGGATACACAGTGGTGGGACACTCTGGATGCACATTTGTGGGACACTGTAGATGCACAGTGCATGTCCCACATGCAGAGTGGGCGGGGACACTCCTGAGACAGAGTGGGCGGGGACACTCCAGAGACACAGTCGACGGCACACTCTGGAGACACAGTGGGCGGGCATACTCTGGAGTCACAGTGGCCGGGACACTCCAGAGGCATAGTGGGCGGGGACACACTGGAGGCGCAGTGGCAGAACATTCTGGATGCACACTCTTGGGACTCTTTGGATGTACAGTGGAGGGACACTCCGGATGCACAGTGGCAGGAAACTCTGGATGTACAGTGGAGGGACACTCTTGATACACAGTGCCATGACACTCTGGATGCACACTCACAGGATATTGGATGCATGGTCATGGGACACTCTGGATGCACAGTGGCAGGACACTCTGGATGCACACTCGTGGGATACTGTGGATGCATGGTCATGGGACACTCTGGGTGCACAGTGCCATGACACTCTTTATGCAGAGTGGCGGGACACTCTAGATGGACAGTCATGGGACACTCAGTATGCAAAGTGGCTGGACACTCTGGAGACAGAGTGGGCGGGGACAGTCCTGAGACATAGTGGGCGGGGACACTCCAGAGACACGGTCGGCGGCACACTCTGGAGACAAAGTGGGCGGGCATACTCTGGAGTCACAGTGGCCGGGACACTCCAGAGGCACAGTGGGCAGGGACACACTGGAGGCACAGTGGGTGGAGACAGTCTGAAGACTCAATGATGGCACACTCTAAAGAAACTGTGGGCGGGCACATTCTGGAGACACAGTGGGCGGAACACTCCGGAGGCACAGTTGGCAGGGCGACACCAGATACACATTGGGCGGGGAAAATTCGGGGATGCAGTGGGTGGGGACATTTCATAGACAGTGTTGGGACAGTCTGGAGACACAGTGGGTGGGGACACTCGGAGACACAGTTGTCGGGGACAGTCCGAAAACACAGTGGTGGGACACTGTACAGACATAGTTGCGAGACACTCATTATCCACAGTGGCGGGACACTCTGAAGACACATTGTGTGGTGACACTCTGAGAACACAGCGGTGGGACACTCTAAAGACATAGTTGCAGGACACTCTGGATCAACAGTGGTGGGACACTCTGCATGCACAGTGTTGGGACACTCTGTATGAAGAGTGGCGGGACACTCTGGATGCACAGTGGTGGGACCCTCTCGATATACAGTGGGTGGGACACTCTTGATGCACAGTGGTGGGACACTCTGGATGCCCAGAGGCGTGACTCTCTGCATGCACAGTGAAGGAACACATTGGATGCACAGTAGAAGGACATTCTGGATGCACAGTGGTGGGACACTCTGGATGCACAGCGTAGGGACAGTCTAGATGCACATTGGTGGGTCATTCTGGATGCACAGTGCTGGGGCACTCTGGATAGACACTGGTGGGTACAGTCTGAATGCACAGCGGTGGGATACTCTAGGTGCAGAGTGAATGGACACTCTGGATGCACAGTGCCTGGACACTCAGGATAAACAGTGGTGGGACACTCTGGATAAACAATGGTGGGACATTCTGGATAAATAGTGGTGCAACACTCTGGATAAAGAGTGGGGGGACACTCTGGATACACAGTGTGTGGAACACTCTTGATGCACAGTGGTGGGACACTCTGGATGCACAGTGGTGGGACACTCTGGATGCACAGAGGCGGTACTCGCTTGGTGCACAGTGGTGGGACACTATGAATGTACAGTGTAGGCACACTTTAGATGCACAGTGGCATGACACTCTGAATGCACACACGTGGGACACTCTGAATGCATGCTCATTGGACACTCCGAATGCACAGCGGCAGGACACTCTGGATTTAAACTTGCGGGACACTGGATGCATGGTCACGGGACACTCTGGATGCACAATGGCAGGACACTCTGGATGCACAGTGGCATGACACTCTTTATGCAGAGTGGCGGGACACTCTAGATGCACAGTCATGGGACATTCAGGATGCAAAGTGGCTGGACACACTGGAGACAGAGTGGGCGGGGAGACTCCTGAGACAGAGTGGTTGGGGACACACCAGAGACACAGTGGGCAGGCACACTCTGGAGACACAGTGGGCGGGCATACTCTGGAGGCACAGTGGCCGGGACACTCCAGAGGCACAGTGGGCGGGGTCACACTGGAGGCGCAGTGGGCGGAGACAGTCTGAAGACACAATGTCGGCACACTCCGAAGACACTGTGGGCGGGCACACTCTGGAGATACAGTGGGCGGAACACTCTGGAGACACAGTTGGCGGGTCGACACCGGATTCACAGTGTGCGGGGACATTTCATAGACATTGTTGGGACAGTCTGGAGACACAGTGGGCGGAGACATTCGGAGACAGAGTTATTGTGGACAGTCCGAAAACACAGTGTGGGGACACTGTACAGACATTGTTGCGGGACACTCATTATCCACAGTGGTGGGACACTCTGAAGACAGGTTGTGTGGGGACACTCCGAGAACACAGCGGTGGGACACTCTAAAGACATAGTTGCGGGACACTCTGGATTCACAGTGGCGGAACACTCTGGATGCACAGTGTTGGAACACTCTGTATGAAGAGTGGCTGGACACTCTGGATGCACTGTGGTGGGACCTTCTCCATTAACAGTGGGTCATGCACTCTTGATGCACAGTGATGGACACTCTGCATGCCCAGTGGTGTGACTCCCTGCATGCACTGTGACGGGACACTCTGGATGCACAGTAGAAGGACAATCTGGATGCAAAGTGCAGGGACACTCTGGATACACAGAGGTGGGACACGGTGGATCCACAGTGGTGGGACACTCTGGATGCAGACTGGCTGAACACACAGGATGCACAGAGGCTGGACACTCGGGATAAACAGTGGTGGGACACACTGGATAATCAATGTTGGGATATTCTGGATAAATAGTGGTGTGACACTCTGGATGCAAAGTGGGTGGAACACTCTGGATGCACAGTGGCGGGCCACTCTGGATGCACATTGGTGGGACACTCTGGATGACCAATGGCGTGACTCTCTGCATGCACAGTGAAGGGACACTCTGAATGCACAGTAGAAGGACACTCTGGATGCACAGTGGCAGGACACTCTGGATGCACAGTGGCGGGACACTCTGAATGCACATTGGCGGGTCATTCTGGATGCACAGTGCCGGGACACTCTGGATACACAGAGGTGGAACACGCTGGATGTACAGTGGAGGGACACTTTGGGTGCAGAGTGGCTGGAAACTCTGGATGCACAGTGGCTGGACACTCTGGATGCACAGTGGCAGGACACTCTGGATGTACACTCACGGGACACTGGATGCATGGTCATGGGACACTCTGGATGCACAATGGCAGGACACTCAGGATGCAAACTCGTGGGACACTGTGGATGCATGGTCATGGGACAATCTGGATGCATAGTCACGGACCATGCTGTATGTACAGTCATGGGAGATTCTGGACGCACAATGGCGGGACACTCTGGATGCACGGTGGCAGGACACTGTGGATGAACAGTGGCAGGACACTCTGGATTCACAGTGGTGGGACACTCTGGATGCACAGTGCAGGACACTCTGGATGCACACTCGTGGGACACTGTGGATGCATGGTCATGGGACATGATGGATGCGAAGTGGAAGTACACTGTGGACGAACAGTGGCAGGACACTCTGGATGCAAAGTGGCGGAACACTCTGGATGCACAGTGGCGGGACACTCTGGATGCACTTTGGCGCAACACTCTGGATGCACAGTGCCGGGACACTCTGGATACACAGAGGTGGGACAGTCTGGATGAAGAGTGGCGGGACACTCTGGAAGCAGAGTGGTGGTACACTCTGGATGCAGAGTGGCTGGACACTCTGGATGCACAGTGGCAGGACAGTCAGGATAAACAATGGTGGGACACTCTGCAAAGCAATGGTGGAACATTCTGGATAAATAGTGGCGGAACACTCTGGATGTACAGTGGCGGGACACTCTGAAGACACATTGTGTGGGGACACTCCGAGAACACAGTGGTGGGACACTCTAAAGACATAGTTGCGGCACACTCTGGATCCACAAAGGCGGGACACACTGGATGCACAGTGATGGGACACTCTGGATGAAGAGTGGCGGGACACTCTGGATGCATTGTGGCGGGACCCTCTCGTTGTACAGTGGGTGGGACACTCTTGATGCACAGTGGTGGGACACTCTGGATGCCCAGTGGCGTGTCTCTCTGCATGCACTGTGACAGGACACTCTGGATGCACAGTAGAAGGACGCTCTTGATGCAAAGTGGTGGGACACTCTGGATGCACAGTGGCGGGACACTCTGGCTGCACATTGGTGGGGTTTCTGGATGCAAAGTGCCCTGACACTCTGGCTACACAGAGGTGGGACACTCTGGATGTACAGTGGAGGGACACTTTGGGTGCAGAGTGGCTGGAAACTCTGGATGCACAGTGGCTGGACACTCTGGATGCACAGTGGCAGGACACTCTGGATGTACACTCACGGGACACTGGATGCATCGTCATGGGACACTCTGGATGCACAATGGCAGGACACTCAGGATGCAAACTCGTGGGACACTGTGGATGCATGGTCATTGGACAATCTGGATGCATAGTCACGGACCACGCTGTATGTACAGTCATGGGAGATTCTGGACGCACAATGGCGGGACACTCTGGATGCACGGTGGCAGGACACTGTGGATGAACAGTGGCAGGACACTCTGGATTCACAGTGGTGGTACACTCTGGATGCACAGTGCAGGACACTCTGGATGCACACTCGTGGGACACTGTGGATGCATGGTCATGGGACATGATGGATGCGAAGTGGAAGTACACTGTGGATGAACAGTGGCAGGACACTCTGGATGCAAAGTGGCGGAACACTCTGGATGCACAGTGGCGGGACACTCTGGATACACAGAGGTGGGACAGTCTGGAAGAAGAGTGGCGGGACACTCTGGATGCAGAGAGGTGGTACACTCTGGATGCAGAGTGGCTGGACACTCCGGATGCACAGTGGCAGGACAGTCAGGATAAACAATGGTGGGACACTCTGCAAAGCAATGGTGGGACATTCTGGATAAATAGTGGTGGAACACTCTGGATGTACAGTGGCGGGACACTCTGAAGACACATTGTGTGGGGACACTCCGAGAACACAGTGGTGGGACACTCTAAAGACATAGTTGTGGCACACTCTGGATCCACAAAGGCGGGACACACTGGATGCACAGTGATGGGACACTTTGGATGAAGAGTGGCGGGACACTCTGGATGCATTGTGGCGGGACCCTCTCGTTGTACAGTGGGTGGGACACTCTTGATGCACAGTGGTGGGACACTCTGGATGCCCAGTGGCGTGTCTCTCTGCATGCACTGTGACAGGACACTCTGGATGCACAGTAGAAAGACGCTCTTGATGCAAAGTGGCGGGACACTCTGGCTGCACATTGGTGGGGTTTCTGGATGCAAAGTGCCCTGACACTCTGGCTACACAGAGGTGGGACACTCTGGATGCAGAGTGGCTGGACACTTTGGATGCACATTGGCTGGACACTCGGGATAAACAGTGGTGGAAAACTCTGGATAAACAATGGTGGAACACTCTGGATAAATAGCGGTGAGACACTCTGGATAAAGAGTGGGGGGACATGGGGGGACACTCTGGATGCACAGAAGGTCAAAGACTCTTGATGCATAGTGGTGGGACACTCTGGATGCACAGTGGCAGGACACTCTGAATGCACGGTAGAAGGACACTCTGGATGCACAGTGGCAGGACACTCTGGATGCACAGTGGTGGGACACTCTGGATGCACAGAGGTGGAACACGCTGGATGTACAGTGGAGGGACACTCTGGATGCAGAGTGGCTGGAAAATCTGGATGCACAGTGGAGTGACACTCTGGATGCACAGTGGCAGGACACTCTGGATGTACACTCGCGGGACACTGGATGCATGGTCATGGGACACTCTGGATGCACAATGGCAGGACACTCAGGATGCATACTCGTGGGACACTGTGGATGCATGGTCATGGCACAATCTGGATGCACAGTCACGGACCACGCTGTATGTACAGTCATGGGAGATTCTGGATGCACAATGGCGGGACACTCTGGATGCACAGTGGCAGGACACTGTGGATGAACAGCGGCAGGACACTCTTGATTCACAGTGGTGGGACACTCTGGATGCACAGTGCAGGACACTCTGGATGCAAACTCACGGGACACTTTGGATGCATGGTCATGGGACACGATGGATGTGAAGTGGAAGTACACTGTGGATGAACAGTGGCAGGACACTCTGGATGCAAAGTGGCGGGACACTCTGGATGCACAGTGGTGGAACACTCTGGATGCACCTTGGCGCCACACTCTGGATGCACAGTGCCAGGATACTCTGGATACACAGAGGTGGGACAGTCTGGATGAAAAGTGGCGGGACACTGTGGAAGCAGAGTGGTGGGACACTCTGGATGCAGAGTGGCTGGACACTCTGGATGCACAGTGGCTGGACAGTCAGGATAAACAATGGTGGGACACTCTGCAAAGCAATGGTGGGACATTCTGGATAAATAGTGGCGGAACCATCTGGATGTACAGTGCTGGGACACTCTGGATGCATAGTGGCAGGAAACTCTGGATGCACAGTGGAGCGGAGACACAGTGGGCGGAGACACTTGGAGACAAAGTTCTCAGGGACAGTCCGAAAACACAGTGTTGGGACACTCCAAAGAAACAGTGGGTGGGGCACTCCGGAGACACATTGTGTGGGGACACTCTGAGAACACAGCGTGGGACACTGTACAGACATAGTTGTGGGACACTCATTATCCACAGTGGCGGGACACTCTGAAGACACATTGTGTGGGGACACTCCGAGAACACAGCGGTGGGACACTCTAAAGACATAGTTGTGGGATCCACAGTGGTGGGAAACTCTGGGTGCACAGTGATGGGACACTCTGGATGAAGAGTGGCGGGACACTCTGGATGCATTGTGGCAGGACCCTCTCGTTGTACAGTGGGTGGAACACTCTTGATGCACAGTGGTGGGACACTCTGGATGTCCAGTGGCATGTTTCTCTGCATGCACTGTGACGTGACACTCTGGATGCACAGTAGAAGGACACTCTTGACGCACAGTGGCGGGAGACTCTGGATGCACAGTGGCGGGACACTCTGGATGCACATTGGTGGGGGATTCTGGAAGCAAAGTGCCCTGACACTCTGGATACACAGAGGTGGGACACTCTGGATGCACAGTGGCTGGACACTCTGGATGCACATTAGCTGGACACTCGGGATAAACAGTGGTGGGACACTCTGGATAAACAATGGTGGGACATTCTGGATAAATAGTGGTGAGACACTCTGGATAAAGAGTGGGGGGACACTCTGGATGCAGAGTGGGTCTAACACTCTTGATGCACAGTGGTGGGACACTCTGGATGCACAGTGGCAGGACACTCTGGATGCACAGAGGCAGGACACTCTGGATGCACAATGGTGGGTCATTCTGGATGCACAGTGGTGGGACACTCTGGATACACAGAGGTGGGACACTCTGGATACACAGAGGTGGGACACTCTGGATGCACAGCGGTGGGACACGCTGGATGCAGAGTGGCTGGACACTCTGGATGCACATTAGCTGGACACTCGGGATAAACAGTGGTGGGACACTCTGGATAAACAATGGTGGGACATTCTGGATAAATAGTGGTGAGACACTCTGGATAAAGAGTGGGGGGACACTCTGGATGCAGAGTGGGTCTAACACTCTTGATGCACAGTGGTGGGACACTCTGGATACACAGTGGCAGGACACTCTGGATGCACAGAGGCAGGACACTCTGGATGCACAATGGCGAGTCATTCTGGATGCACGGTGCCAGGACACTCTGGATACACAGAGGTGGGACACTCTGGATACACAGAGGTGGGACACTCTGGATGCACAGCAGTGGGACACGCTGGATGCAGAGTGGCTGGATACTCTGGATGCACAGTGGCTGGACACTCGGGATAAATAGTGGTGGGACACTCTGGATAAACAATGGTGGGACATTATGGATAAATAGTGTTGCGACTCAATGGATAAAGAGTGGGGGGACACACTAGATGCACAGTGGCAGAACACTCTGGATGTACAGTGGAGGGACACTCCCGATGCACAGTGGCAGGAAACTCTGGATGCACAGTGGAGGGACACTCTAGATGCACAGTGGCGTGACATTCTGAATGCATACTCGCAGGACCCTCTGGATGCATGGTCATGGGACACTCTGAATGCACAGTGGCAGGACACTCTGGTGTACACTTTTGGGACACTGGATGCATGGTCATGGGACACTCTGGATGCACAATGGCAGGACACTCAGGATGCACACTCATGTGCCACTGTGGATGCATGGTCATGGGACAATCTGGATGCACAGTCGCGGACCACGCTGTATGTACAGTCATAGGACACTCTGGATGCACAATGGTGGGACACTCTGGATGCAAAGTGGCAGGACACCGTGGATGAACAGCGGCAGGACACTCTGGATTCACAGTGGTGGTACACTCTGGTTGCACAATGCAGGACACTCTGGATGCACACTCGTGGGACACTGTGGATGCATGGTCATGGGACACGCTGGATGCAAACTGGAAGGACACTGTGGATGAACAGCGGCAGGACACTCTGGATGCAAAGTGGCGGGACACTCTGGATGCACAGTGGCAGGACACTCTGGATGCACTTTGGCATGACACTCTGGATGCACAGTGCTGGGACACTCTGGATACACAGAGGTGGGACAGTCTGGATGAAGAGTGGCGGGACACTCTGGATGCACAGTGGTGGTACACTCTGGATGCAGAGTGGCTGGACACTCTGGATGCACAGTGGCTGGACATTCAGGATAAACAGTGGTGGAACACTCTGCAAAGCAATGGTGGGACATTCTGGATAAATAGTGGTGGGACACTCTGGATGTACAGTGGCGGGACACTCTGGATGCACACTCGCAGGACACTGTGGATGCATGGTCATGGGACAGTCTGGATGCACAGTCACGGACCACTCTCTACTTACAATGGCGGGACACTATGGATGCACAGTGGCATGACACTCTTTATGCAGAGTGGCCGGACACTCTGGATGCACAGTCATGGGACACTCAGGATGCAAAGTGGCTGGACATTTTGGAGACAGAGTGGGCGGGGACACTCCTGAGACCGAGAGGGCAGGGACACTCTGGAGACTCAGTGGCCGGGACACTCCAGAGGCTCAGTGGGCGGGGACACACTGGAGGCAAAGTGGGTGGGGTTGCACTGGAGGCACAGTGGGCGGAGACAGTCTGAAGACCCAATGACAGCACACTCTGAAGACACTGTGGGCGGGTACACTCTGGGGAAACAGTAGGCGGGACACTCCGGAGACACAGTTGGCTGGGCGACAGTGGATTCACAGTGGGCAGGAAAATCCGGGGACAGTCAGCGGGGACAGTTCATAGACAGTGTTGGAACAGTCTGGAGACACAGTGGGAGGAGACACAGTTGTTAGGGACAGTCTGAAAACACAGTGTTGGGACACTCCTAAGAAACAGTGGGCGGGGTCACTCCAGAAAAACATTGTGTGGGTACACTCAGAGAACACAGAGGTGGGACACTCTACAGACTTAGTTGCGGGACACTCTGGATCCACAGTGGCGGGACACTCTGGATGCACAGTGGTGGTACACTCTGGATGCAGAGTGGTTGGACACTCTGGATGCACAGTGGCTGGACACTCAGGATAAACAGTGGTGGGACACTCTGCAAAGCACTGGCGGGACATTCTGGATAAATAGTGGCAGAACACTCTGAATGTACAGTGGTGGGACACTCTGGATGCACAATGGCAGCAAACTCTGGATACACAGATGGAGGGACACTCTAGATGCACAGTGGCATGACACTCTGAATGCACACTCGTGGGAAACTCTGGATGCATGGTTATGGGACAGTCTGGATGCACAGTTGCAGGACACTCTGGATTCACACACGCAGGACACCGGATGCATGGTCATGGGACACTCTGGATGCACAGTGGCAGGACACTCTGGATGCACACTCGCAGAACACTGTGGATGCATGGTCATGGGACATTCTGGATGCACAGTCACGGACCAGTCTGCATGTGCGGTGGCGGGACAATATGGATGCACAGTGGCATGATACTCTTTATGCAGAGTGGGCGGACACTCTTGATGCACAGTCATGGTACACTCAGGATGCAAAGTGGCTGGAAACTCTGGAGAAACAGTGGGCAGGACAATCCGGAGACACAGTTGGCGGGGAGAAACCGGATTCACAGTGGGCAGGGAAAATCCAGGGACGCAGTGGGCAGGAACATTTCAGAGACAGTGTTGGAACAGTCTGGAGACACAGCGGGTGGGGACACTCAGAGTCACAGTTGTCGGGGACAGTCCGAAAACACAGTGTTGGGACACTCCAAAGACACAGTGGGCAGGGACACGCCAGAAACACAGTGAACAGGGGCATGCTGGAGACACAGTAGGCGGGACACTCTGAAGCCACATTGTGTGGGGACACTCCGAGAACACTGTGGTGGGACACTCTACAGACATCGTTGCGGGACACTCTGGATCCACAGAGGCGGGACCCTCTCATTGTACAGTGGGTGGGACACTCTTGATGAACAGTGGTGGTACACTCTGGATGCCCAGTGGCATGACTCTCTGCATGCACTGTGACGGGACTCTCTGGATGCACAGTAGAAGTACACTCTGGATGCACAGTGGCAGAACACTCTGGATGCACAGTGATGGGACACTCTGGATGCACAGTGGTGGGACCCTCTCATTGTACAGTCGGTGGGATACTCTTGATGAACAGTGGTGGTACACTCTGGATGCCCAGTGGCATGACTCTCTGCATGCACTGTGACGGGACTCTCTGGATGCACAGTAGAAGTACACTCTGGATGCAAAGTGGCAGAACACTCTGGATGCAAAGTGGCGGGACACTCTGGATGCATATTGGTGGGTGATTCTGGATGCACAGTGCCGTGACATGCTGGATACACAGCGGTGGGGCACTCTGGATGCACAGTGGTGGGGCACTCTGGATGCAGAGTGGCTGGACACTCTGGAGACAGAGTGGGTGGAGACATTCTTGAGTCAGAGTAGGCGGGGACACTCCAGAGACACAGTTGGCTGGCACAATATGGAGACACAGTGGGTGGGCATAGTCTGGAGACACAGTGGCCAGGACAGTCCAGTGGCAAAGTGGGAGGGGACACCCTGGAGGCACAGTGGGCAGAGACAGTCTGAAGACACAATGATGGCACATTCTAAAGACACTGTGGGCGGGCACACTCTGGAGACATAGTGTGCGGGACACTCCGGAGACACAGTTGGCGGGGAGACACCGGATTCACAGTGGGCAGGGAACATCCAGGGACACAGTGGGTGGGAACATTTCATAGACAATGTTGGAACAGTCTGGAGACACAGCAGGTGGGGACACTTGGAGACACAGTTGTAGGGGACAGTCCAAAAACACAGTGTTGGGACACTCCAAAGAAATAGTGGACGGGGACACGCCGGAGACACAGTGAACAGGGACACCCGTGGAGACACAGTGGGCGGGACACTCTGAAGACACATTGATTGAGGACACTCCGAGAACACAGCGGTGGGACACTCTACAGACATCGTTGCGGGACACTCCGAATCTACGGTGGCAGGAAACTCTGGATGCACAGTGGGTGGGACACTCTAGATGCACTGTGGCATGACACTCTGAATCCATACTCGTGGGACACTCTTGATGCATGGTCATGGGAAACTCTGGATGCACAGTGGCAGGACACTCTGGATGAACACACGCGGGTCACTGTGGATGCACAGTCACGGACCACTCTGGATGTACAGTCATGGGATACTCTGGATGCACAACGGTGGGACACTCTGGATGCACAGTGGCAGGGCATTGTGGATGAACAGCAGCAGGACACTCTGGATGCACAGTCGTGGGACACTTTGGATGCACAGTGGCAGGACACTCTTGATGCACACTCGCGGGTCACTGTTTATGCATGGTCATGGGACACTCTGCACGCACAGTCGCGGACCACTCTGGATGTACAGTCATGGGACACTCTGGAAGCACAATGGCGGGACACTCTGGATGCACAGTGGCAGGTCTCTGTGGATGAACAGCGGCAGGACACTCTGGATGCATAGTGACGGGGCACTCTGGATGCACAGTGGAGTGACACTCAGGATGCAAAGTGGCTGGACACTCTGGAGACAGAGTGGGCAGAGACACTCCTGAGACAGAGTGAGCGGGGACACGCGAGAGACACAGTTGGCGGGCACAATCTGGAGACACAGTGGGTGGGCATAGTCTGGAGACACAGTGGCCGGGAAACTCCAGTGGCAAAGTGGGAGGGGACACCCTGGAGGCACAGTGGGCAGAGACAGTCTGAAGACACAATGACGGCACACTCTGAAGACACTGTGGGCAGGCAGACTCTGGAGACACAGTGTGCGGGACACTCTGGAGACACAGTTGGCGGGGAGAAACCGGATTCACAGTGGGCAGGGAAAATCCAGGGACGCAGTGGGCAGGAACATTTCATAGACAGTTTTGGAACAGTCTGGAGACACAGCGGGTGGGGACACTCGGAGACACAGTTGTCGGGGACAGTCCGAAAACACTGTGTTGCGACACTCCAAAGAGACATAGAGGGCGGGGACACGCCGGAGTCACAGTGAACAGGGACACACTGGAGACACAGTGGGTGGGACACTGAAGCCACATTGTGTGGGGACACTCCGAGAACACAGCGGTGGGACACTCTACAGACATAGTGGTGGGACACTCTGGACGCACAGTGATGGGACACTGGATGAAGAGTGGCGGGACACTCTGGATCCACAGTGGTGGGACCCTCTCATTGTACAGTGGGTGGGGCACTCTTGATGAACAGTAGTGGGACACTCTGGATGCCCAGTGGCATGACTCTCTGCATGCACTGTGACGGGACTCGCTGGATGCACAGTAGAAGTACACTCTGGATGCACAGTGGCAGAACACTCTGGATGCAAAGTGGCGGGACACTCTGGATGCATATTGGTGGGTGATTCTGGATGCACAGTGCCGTGACACTCTGGATACACAGCGGTGGGGCACTCTGGATGCACAGTGGTGGGGCACTCTGGATGCAGAGTGGCTGGACACTCTGGAGACAGAGTGGGTGGAGACATTCTTGAGTCAGAGTAGGCGGGGACACTCCAGAGACACAGTTGGCTGGCACAATATGGAGACACAGTGGGTGGGCATAGTCTGGAGACACAGTGGCCAGGACAGTCCAGTGGCAAAGTGGGAGGGGACACCCTGGAGGCACAGTGGGCAGAGACAGTCTGAAGACACAATGACGGCACATTCTAAAGACACTGTGGGCAGGCACACTCTGGAGACATAGTGTGCGGGACACTCCGGAGACACAGTTGGCGGGGAGACACCGGATTCACAGTGGGCAGGGAACATCCAGGGACGCAGTGGGTGGGAACATTTCATAGACAATGTTGGAACAGTCTGGAGACACAGCAGGTGGGGACACTTGGAGACACAGTTGTAGGGGACAGTCCAAAAACACAGTGTTGGGACACTCCAAAGAAATAGTGGACGGGGACACGCCGGAGACACAGTGAACAGGGACACCCGTGGAGACACAGTGGGCGGGACACTCTGAAGACACATTGATTGGGGACACTCCGAGAACACAGCGGTGGGACACTCTACAGACATCGTTGCGGGACACTCCGAATCTACGGTGGCAGGAAACTCTGGATGCACAGTGGGTGGGACACTCTAGATGCACTGTGGCATGACACTCTGAATCCATACTCGTGGGACACTCTTGATGCATGGTCATGGGAAACTCTGGATGCATAGTGGCAGGACACTCTGGATGAACACACGCGGGTCACTGTGGATGCACAGTCACGGACCATTCTGGATGTACAGTCATGGGATACTCTGGATGCACAACGGCGGGACACTCTGGATGCACAGTGGCAGGGCATTGTGGATGAACAGCAGCAGGACACTCTGGATGCACAGTCATGGGACACTTTGGATGCACAGTGGCAGGACACTCTTGATGCACACTCGTGGGTCACTGTTTATGCATGGTCATGGGACACTCTGCACGCACAGTCGCGGACCACTCTGGATGTACAGTCATGGGACACTCTGGAAGCACAATGGCGGGACACTCTGGATGCACAGTGGCAGGTCTCTGTGGATGAACAGCGGCAGGACACTCTGGATGCACAGTGACGGGGCACTCTGGATGCACAGTGGAGTGACACTCAGGATGCAAAGTGGCTGGACACTCTGGAGACAGAGTGGGCAGAGACACTCCTGAGACAGAGTGAGCGGGGACACGCGAGAGACACAGTTGGCGGGCACAATCTGGAGACACAGTGGGTGGGCATAGTCTGGAGACACAGTGGCCGGGAAACTCCAGTGGCAAAGTGGGAGGGGACACCCTGGAGGCACAGTGGGCAGAGACAGTCTGAAGACACAATGACGGCACACTCTGAAGACACTGTGGGCAGGCAGACTCTGGAGACACAGTGTGCGGGACACTCCGGAGACACAGTTGGCGGGGAGAAACCGGATTCACAGTGGGCAGGGAAAATCCAGGGACGCAGTGGGCAGGAACATTTCAGAGACAGTGTTGGAACAGTCTGGAGACACAGCGGGTGGGGACACTCGGAGACACAGTTGTCGGGGACAGTCCGAAAACACAGTGTTGGGACACTCCAAAGACACAGTGGGCGGGGACACGCCAGAAACACAGTGAACAGGGGCATGCTGGAGACACAGTAGGCGGGACACTCTGAAGCCACATTGTGTGGGGACACTCCGAGAACACTGCGGTGGGACACTCTACAGACATCGTTGCGGGACACTCTGGATCCACAGAGGCGGGACCCTCTCATTGTACAGTGGGTGGGACACTCTTGATGAACAGTGGTGGTACACTCTGGATGCCCAGTGGCATGACTCTCTGCATGCACTGTGACGGGACTCTCTGGATGCACAGTAGAAGTACACTCTGGATGCACAGTGGCAGAACACTCTGGATGCACAGTGATGGGACACTCTGGATGCACAGTGGTGGGACCCTCTCATTGTACAGTCGGTGGGATACTCTTGATGCACAGTGGTGTGACACTCTGGATGCCCAGTGGCATGAATCTCTGCATGCACTGTGATTGGAAACTCTGGGTGCACAGAAGAAGGACACTCTGGATGTACAGTGGCAGGACATTATGGATGCACAGTGGCAGGACACTCTGGATGAACATTGGTGGGTGATTCTGGATGCACAGTGCCATGACACTCTGGATACACAGAGGTGGGACACTCTGGATGCACAGTGGTGGGACTCTCTGTATGCAGAGTGGCTGGACACACTGGACACTCGGAATAAGCAGTGGTGGGACATTCTGGATAAATAGTGGTGCGACACTCTGGATGTACAGTGGGTGGAACACTCTTGATACACAGTGGCGGGACACTCTGGATGCACAGTGGCATGACACTCTGGATGCACAGTGGCTGGACTCTCTGGGTGCACAGTGGTGGGACACTCTGGATGTACAGTGTACGGACACTCTGGATGAACAGTGGCAGGGCACTCTGGATGCACAGTGGCCAGACACTCTGGATGCACAGTGGTGGGACACTCTGGAGGCACAGTGGCAGGGGACACAGTGGGCGGGGACACGCCAGAGACACAGTGAACAGGGACACCCTGGATACACAGTGGGCGGGACACTCTGAAGACACATTGTGTGGGGACACTCAGAGAACACAGCGGTGGGACACTCTACAGACATAGTTGCGGGACACTCTGGATCCACAGTGGCGGGACATTCTGGATGAACAGTGATGGGACACTCTGGATGAAGAGTGGCGGGACATTCTGGATGCACAGTGGCAGGACCGTCGTATTGTACAGTGGGTCGGAAACTCTTGATGCACAGAGGTGGGACACTCTGGATGCACAGTGGCGGGCACTCTGTGTGCACAGTTGTGGGACACACTGGATGCACAGTGGCAAGGCACTCTGGATTCACTGTGGAGTGAGACTCTTTATGCAGAGTGGCAGGACACTCTAGATGCACAGTCATGTCACTCCTGAGACAGAGTGGGCGGGGACACTCCAGAGACACAGTCGTTGGGCACACTCTGGAGACACAGTGGGAGGGCATACTCTGGAATCACAGTGGCTGGGACACTCCAGAGACACAGTGGGTGGGGACACACTGGAGGCACAGTTGGTGGGGTCCCACTGGAGACATAGTGGGTGGAGACAGTCTGAAGACACAATGACGGCACACTCTAAAGACACTGTGGGCGGGCACACTCTGGAGACACAGTGGGTGGAACACTCCGGAGACACAGTTGGCGGTGCAACAGTGGATTCACAGTGGGAAGGGAAAATCTGGGGTCACAGTGGGCGGGGACATTTCATAGACAGTGTTGGGACAGTCTGGAGACACGGTGGGCAGAGACACTCGGAGACACAATTGTCAGGGACAGTCCGAAAACACAGTGTTGGGTCACTCCTAAGAAACAGTGGTCTGGGACACTCCAGAGACACATTGTGTGGGGACACTCCGAGAACACTGCGGTGGGACACTCTACAGACATAGTTGCGGGACACTCTGGATCCACAGTGCTGGGACACTCTGGATGCACAGTGATGGGACACTTTGGATGAAGAGTGGCGGGACACTCTGGATGCACAGTGGCATGACTCTTTGCATGCACTGTGACGGGAAACTCTGGATGCACAGAAGAAGGACACTCTGGATGCACAGTGGCAGGACACTATGGATGCACAGTGGCAGAACACTCTGGATGCACATTGGTGGGTGATTCTGGATGCACAGTGCCGTGACACTCTGGATACACAGAGGTGGGACACTCTGGATGCACGGTGGTGGGACTCTCTGTATGCAGAGTGGCTGGACAGACTGGATGCACAGTGGCTGGACACTCGGAATAAACAGTGGTGGGACATTCTGGATAAATAGTGGTGCTACACTCTGGATGCACATTGGGGGGACACTCTGGATGCACAGTGGGTGGAACACTCTTGATGCACAGTGGCGGGACATTCTGGATGCACAGTGGCAGGACACTCTGGATGCACAGTGGCTGGACTCTCTGGGTGCACAGTGGCGGGACACTCTGGATGTACAGTGGAGGGACACTCTGCATGCACCGTGGCAGGAAACTCTGTATGCACAGTGGAGGGACACTCTAGATGCACAGTGGCTGGACACTCTGAATGCATACTCGTGGGACACTGTGGATGCATGGTCATGGGACACTCTGGATGCACAGTGGCAGGACTCTCTGGATGCACAGACGTGGGACACTGTGGATGCACAGTCACGGACCACTCTGGATGTACATTCATGGGACACTCTGGATGCACAATGGCGGGACACTCTGGATGCACATTGATGGGACACTCTGGATGCACATTGGTAGGACAATGTGGATGCACAGTCAGTGGAACAAGCTAGATGCACATTGGTGGGACAAGCTGTATGCACAGTGGTGGGACACTCTGGATGCAGAGTGGCCAGACACTCTGGGTGCACAGTGGCAGGGCACTCTGGATGCACAGTGGAGTGAAACTCTTTATGCAGAGTGGCAGGACTCTCTGGATGCAAAGTCATGGGACACTCAGGATGCAAAGTGGCTGGACACTCCTGAGACAGAGTGGGTGGGTCACTCCAGAGACACATTTGGCGAACACAATCTGGAGACACAGTGGGTGGGCATAGTCTGGAGACACAGTAGCTGGGACACTCCGGAAGCACAGTGGGCGGGGACACGCCACAGCACAGTGAACAGGGACACGCTGGAGACACAGTGGGTGGGCACACTCTGGAGACACATTTTGTGGGGAAACTTTGAGAACACAGCGGTGGGACACTCGACAGACATTGTTGCAAGATACTCTGGATAAAGAGTGGGGTGACACTCTGGATGAACAGTGATGGGAAACTCTGGATGAAGATTGGCGGGACACTCTGGATCCACAGTGGCAGGACCCTCTCATTGTACAGTGGGTGGGACACTCTTGATGAACAGTGGTGGGACACTCTGGATGCCCAGTGGCATGACTTTCTGCATGCACTGTGATGGGACTCTCTGGATGCACAGTAGAAGTACACTCTGAATGCACAGTGGCAGAACACTCTGGATGCACAGTGGCGGGACACTCTGGATGCACATTGGTGGGTGATTCTGGATGCACAGTGCCGTGACACTCTGGATACACAGAGGTGGGACACTCTGGATGAACAGTGGTGGGGCACTCTGGATGCAGAGTGGCTGGACACTCTGGATGCAGAGTGGCTGGACACTCGGGATAAACAGTGGTGGGACATTCTGGATAAATAGTGGTGCGACACTCTGGATAAAGACAGGGGGAATCTCTGGATGCACAGTGGTGGGACAATCTGGATGCACATTGGCAGGACACTCTGGATGCACAGTGGTGGAACCCTCTCGATGTACAGTGGGTGGGACACTATGCACTGTGGAGGGACACTCTAGATGCCCAGTGGCATGACTCTCTGCATTCACCATGACGGGACACTCTGGATGCACAGTAGAAGGTTACTCTGGATGCCCAGTGGCGTCACTCTCTGCATGCACAGTGATAGGACTATCTGGATGCACAGTAAAAGGAGACTCTTGATGCACAGTGGCAGGACACTCTGGATGCACAGTGGTGGGACACTCTGGATGCACATTGGTGGGACACTCTGGATGCACAGTGCTGGGATACTCTGGATGCAGAGTGGCTGGACACTCTGGATGCAGAGCAGTTGGAAACCCAGGATAAACAGTGTTGTGACACTCTGGAAAGCAATGGTGGGCCATTCTAATAAATAGTGATGCGACACTTTGGATAATGAATAGGGGAACACTCTGGATGCACAGTGGCGAGACACTCTGGATGCACAGTGGCGGGAAACTCGGGGTGCACAGTAGTGGGTCAATCTGGATATACAGTGGAGGGACACTCTAGATGCACAGTGGCAGGAAACTCTGGATGCACAGTGGAGGGACTCTCTGCATGCACAGTGACAGGACACTCTGGGTGCACAGTAAAAGGTCACTCTGGATGCCCAGTGGCATCACTCTCTGCATGCACAGTGACAGGACACTCTGGAAGCACATTAGAAGGACACTCTTGATGCACAGTGGTGGGACAATCTGGATGCACATTGGCGGGTCACTCTGGATGCACAGTGCTGGCATACTCTGGTTGCAGAGTGGCTGGACACTCAGGTTGCACAGTAGCTGGACACCCAGGATAAACAGTGTTGGGACACTCTGGAAAGCAATGGTGGGACATTCTAAGAAATAGTGATGCGACACTCTGGATAAAGAGTGGGGGGACAATCTGGATGCACAGTTGCGAGACACTCTGGATGCACAGTGGCGGGAAACTCTGGGTGCACATTGGCAGGACACTCTGGATATACAGTGGAGGGACACTCTAGATGCACAGTGGCATGACATTCTGGATGCACAGTGGCATGACACTCTTTATGCAGAGTGGCGGGACACTCTGGATGCACACTAGCAGGACACTGTGGATGCACAGTCGCGGACCACTCACTATGTACAGTCTTGGGACACTCTGGATGCACAATGGCGGGACACTCCGGATGCACGGTGGTGGGACACTCTGGATGCACAGTGCTGGGATACTCTGGATGTAGAGTGGAGGGACACTCTGGATGCACAGTGTCAGGAATCTCTTGATGCACAGTGGAGGGACACTTTAGATACACAGTGGCAGGACACTCTGGATGCACACTCGCGGGACACTGGATGCATGCTCATGGGACACTCTGGATGCACAGTGGCAGGACACTCTGGGTGCACACTTGTGGGACACTGTGGATGCATGGTCATGGGACACTCTGGATGCACATTCGCAGACCACTCTGTATGTACAGTCATAGGACATTCTGGATGAACAGCGGCAGGACAATCTGGATGCACATTGGCGGGTCACTCTGGATGCACAGTGCTGGGATACTCTGGTTGCAGAGTGGCTGGACACTCAGGTTGCACAGTAGCTGGACACCCTGGATAAACAGTGTTGGGACACTCTGGAAAGCAATGGTGGGACATTCTAAGAAATAGTGATGCGACACTCTGGTTAAAGAGTGGGGGGACAATCTGGATGCACAGTTGCGAGACACTCTGGATGCACAGTGGCGGGAAACTCTGGGTGCACATTGGCAGGACACTCTGGATATACAGTGGAGGGACACTCTAGATGCACAGTGGCATGACATTCTGGATGCACAGTGGCATGACACTCTTTATGCAGAGTGGCGGGACACTCTGGATGCACACTAGCAGGACACTGTGGATGCACAGTCGCGGACCGCTCTTTATGTACAGTCTTGGGACACTCTGGATGCACAATGGCGGGACACTCTGGATGCACATTGGCAGGACACTATGGATGAACAGTGGCAGGACACTCTAGATGCACAGTGGTGGGACACATTGGATGCACAGTGGCGGGACACTCTGGATGCACAGTGGCAGGACACTCTGGGTGCACAGTGGCAGGACAGTCTGGGTGCACAGTGGTTGGACTCTCTGGATGTAGAGTGGAGGGACACTCTGGATGCACAGCGTCAGGACACTCTGTTTGCACACTCGCGGGACACTGTGGATGCATGCTCATGGGACACTCTGGATCCACAGAGGCAGGACACTCTGAATGCACACTCATGGGACACCGTGGATGCATGGTCATGGGACACTCTGGATGCACATTCGCAGACCACTCTGTATGTACAGTCATGGGACATTCTTGATGCACAATGGCGGGACACTCTGGATGCACAGTGGCAGGACACTGTGGATGAACAGCGGCAGGACACTCTGGTTGCACAGTGGCATTACACTTTGGAGACAGAGTGGCCGGGGACACTCCTGAGAAAGAATGGGTAGGGACAACTAGAGCCACAGTCGGCAGGCACACTCTGGAGACACAGTGGGCAGGCATACTCTGGGGCCACAGTGGCCGGGACACACCAGAGGCACAGTGGGCGGGGACAGACTGGAGGGACTGTGGGTGGGGTCACACTGGAGACACAGTGGGCGGAGACAGTCTAAAGACACAATGATGGCACACTCTGAAGACACGGTGGGTGGGCACACTCTGGAGACACAGTGGGTGGGACACTCCGGAGACGCAGTTGTCGGGGACAGTCCGAAAACTCAGTGTTGGGACACTCCAGAGACACAGTGAACAGGGACACTCTGGAGACACATTGGGCGGAACACTCTGAAGACACATTGTGTGGGGACACTCCAGCAACACAGCGGTGGGACAAACTACAGACATAGTTGCGGGACACTCTGGATCCACAGTGGCGGGACACTCTGAATGCACAGTGATGGGACACTCTGGATGAAGAGTGGTGGGACACTTTGGATGCACAGTGGTGTGACAATCTGGATGCACATTGGCAGGATACTCTGGATGCACAGTGGCGGAACCCTCTCGATGTTCAATGAGTGGGACACTCTTGATGCACCGTAGAAGGTCACTCTGGATGCCCAGTCGCATGACTCTCTGCATGCACAGTGATGGGACACTCTGGATGCACAGTAGAAGGACACTCTGGATGCACAGTGGCGGGACATTCCGGATGCACTGTAGTGGGACACTCTGGATGCACAGTGGCGGAATACTCTGGATACACAGAGGTGGGATACCCTGGATGCTCAGTGGTGGGACACTCTGGATGCAAAGTGGCTGGACACTCTGGATGCACACTGGCTGGACACTCAGGATAAAAAGTGGTGGACACTCTGGAAAGCAATGGTGGGACATTCTAAAATATAGTGGTGCAACACTCTGGATAAAGAGTGGGGGGACACTCTGGATGCATAGTTTTGGGACACTCTGGATAAAGAGTGGCTGGACACTCTGGATCCACAGTAGCAGGACCCTCTCATTGTAAAGTGGGTGGGACACTCTTGATGAACAGTGGTGGGACACTCTGGATGCCCAGTGGCATGACTCTCTGCATGCACTGTCACGGGACTCTCTGGATGCACAGTAGAAGTACACTCTGGATGCACAGTGGCAGAACACTCTGGATACACAGTGGCGGGACACTCTGGATGCACATTGGTGGGTGATTCTGGATGCACAGTGCCGTGACACTCTGGATACACAGAGGTGGGACACTCTGGATGCACAGTGGTGGGGCACTCTGGATGCAGAGTGGCTGGACACTCTGGATGCAGAGTGGCTGGACACTCGGTATAAACAGTGGTGGGACATTCTGGATAAATAGTGGTGCGACACTCTGGATAAAGAGTTCAGGGAAATTCTGGATGCACAGTGGTGGGACAATCTGGATGCACATTGGCAGGACACTCTGGATGCACAGTGGCGGAACCCTCTCGATGTACAGTGGGTGGGACACTCTTTATGCACTGTGGAGGGACACTCTAGATGCCCAGTGGCGTGACTCTCTGCATGCACCGTGACAGGACACTCTGGATGCACAGTAGAAGGTTACTCTGGATGCCCAGTGGCGTCACTCTCTGCATGCACAGCGACAGGACACTCTGGGTGTGCAGTAAAAGGACACTCTTGATGCACAGTGGCAGGACACTCTGGATGCACAGTGGCGGGACACTCTGGATGCACATTGGTGGGACACTCTGGATGCACAGTGCTGGGATACTCTGGATGCAGAGTGGAGGGACACTCTGGATGCAGAGCAGTTGGACACCCAGGATAAACAGTGTTGTGACACTCTGGAAAGCAATGGTGGGCCACTCTAATAAATAGTGATGCGACACTCTGGATAAAGAATAGGGGAACACTCTGGATGCACAGTGGCGAGACACTGTGGATGCACAGTGGTGAGAAACTCGGGGTGCACAGTGGCGGGACACTTTGGATATACAGTGGAGGGACACTCTAGATGCACAGTGGCAGGAAACTCTGGATGCACAGTGGAGGGACTCTCTGCATGCACAGTGACGGGACACTCTGGATGCACAGTAAAAGGTCACTCTGGAGGCCCAGTGGCATCACTCTCTGCATGCACAGTGATGGGACACTCTGGATGCACATTAGAAGGACACTCTTGATGCACAGTGGTGGGACACTCTGGATGCACAGTGGTGGGACACTCTGGATGCACATTGGCGGGATACACTGGATGCTCAGTGCTGGCATACTCTGGTTGCAGAGTGGCAGGACACTCTGGATGCACAGTAGCTGGACACCCAGGATAAACAGTGTTGGGACACTCTGGAAAGCAATGGTGGGACAATCTAAGAAATAGTGATGCGACAGTCTGGATGAAGAGTGGGGGGACAATCTGGATGCACAGTGGCGGGACACTCTGGATGCACAGTAAAAGGTCACTCTGGAGGCCCAGTGGCATCACTCTCTGCATGCACAGTGATGGGACACTCTGGATGCACATTAGAAGGACACTCTTGATGCACAGTGGTGGGACACTCTGGATGCACAGTGGTGGGACACTCTGGATGCACATTGGTGGGATACACTGGATGCACTGTGCTGGCATACTCTGGTTGCAGAGTGGCAGGACACTCTGGATGCACAGTAGCTGGACACCCAGGATAAACAGTGCTGGGACACTCTGGAAAGCAATGGTGGGACAATCTAAGAAATAGTGATGCGACAGTCTGGATGAAGAGTGGGGGGACAATCTGGATGCACAGTTGCGGGACACTCTGGATGCACAGTAAAAGGTCACTCTGGAGGCCCAGTGGCATCACTCTCTGCATGCACAGTGATGGGACACTCTGGATGCACATTAGAAGGACACTCTTGATGCACAGTGGTGGGACACTCTGGATGCACAGTGGTGGGACACTCTGGATGCACATTGGCGGGATACACTGGATGCACAGTGCTGGCATACTCTGGTTGCAGAGTGGCAGGACACTCTGGATGCACAGTAGCTGGACACCCTGGATAAACAGTGTTGGGACACTCTGGAAAGCAATGGTGGGACATTCTAAGAAATAGTGATGCGACACTCTGGATGAAGAGTGGGGGGACAATCTGGATGCACAGTGGCGGGACACTCTGGATGCACAGTGGCGGGAAACTCTGGGTGCACATTGGCGGGACACTCTGGATATACAGTGGAGGGACACTCTAGATGCACAGTGGCCTGACATTCTGGATGCACAGTAGCATGGCACTCTTTATGCAGAGTGGCGGGACACTCTGGATGCACACTAGCAGGACACTGTGGATGCACAGTCATGGACCACTCTGTATGTACAGTCTTGGGACACTCTGCATGCACAATGGTGGGACATTCTGGATGCACAGTGGCAAGACACTATGGATGAACAGTGGCAGGACACTCTAGATGCACAGTGGTGGGACACATTGGATGCACAGTGGCAGGACACTCTGGGTGCACCGTGGCAGGACACTCTGGGTGCACAGTGGTGGGACATTCTGGGTGCACAGTGATGGGATACTCTGGATGTAGAGTGGAGGGACACTCTGGATGCACAGTGTCAGGAATCTCTTGATGCACAGTGGAGGGACACTTTAGATACACAGTGGCAGGACACTCTGGATGCACACTCGCGGGACACTGGATGCATGCTCATGGGACACTCTGGATGCACAGTGGCAGGACACTCTGGATGCACACTTGTGGGATACTGTGGATGCATGGTTATGGGACACTCTGGATGCACATTCACAGACCACTCTGTATGTACAGTCATGGGACATTCTGGATGAACAGCGGCAGGACACTCTGGATGCACAGTAGCATTACATTCTGGAGACAGAGTGGCCGGGAACACTCAGGAGACAGAGTGGGTAGGGACAACTAGAGACACAGTCGGCAGGCACACTCTGCAGACACAGTGGGCAGGCATACTCTGGGACCACATTGGCTGGGACACTCCAGAGGCACAGTGGGCGGGGACATTCTGGAGACACATTGGGCGGGACACTCTGAAGACACATTGTGTGGGGACACTCCGAGAACACAGCGGTGGGACACTCTACAGACATAGTTGCGGGACACTCTGGATCCACAGTGGCGGGACACTCTGAATGCACAGTGATGGGACACTCTGGATGAAGAGTGGTGGGACACTCTGGATGTACAGTGGTGGGACAATCTGGATGCACATTGGCAGGATACTCTGGATGCACAGTGGCGGAACCCTCTCGATGTTCAATGGGTGGGACACACTTGATGCACCGTAGAAGGTCACTCTGGATGCCCAGTCGCATGACCCTCTGCATGCACAGTGATGGGACACTCTGGATGCACAGTAGAAGGACACTCTGGATGCACAGTGGCGGGACACTCCGGATGCACTGTGGCGGAATACTCTGGATACACAGAGGTGGGATACCCTGGATGCTCAGTGGTGGGACACTCTGGATGCAAAGTGGCTGGACACTCTGGATGCACACTGGCTGGACACTCAGGATAAAAAGTGGTGGACACTCTGGAAAACAATGGTGGGACATTCTAAAATATAGTGGTGCAACACTCTGGATAAAGAGTGGGGGGACACTCTGGATGCATAGTTTTGGGACACTCTGGATAAAGAGTGGCTGGACACTCTGGATCTACAGTGGCAGGACCCTCTCATTGTAAAGTGGGTGGGACACGCTTGATGAACAGTGGTGGGACACTCTGGATGCCCAGTGGCATGACTCTCTGCATGCACTGTGACGGGTCTCTCTGGATGCACAGTAGAAGTACACTCTGGATGCACAGTGGCAGAACACTCTGGATACACAGTGGCGGGACACTCTGGATGCACATTGGTGGGTGATTCTGGATGCACAGTGCCGTGACACTCTGGATACACAGAGGTGGGACACTCTGGGTGCACAGTGGTGGGGCACTCTGGATGCAGAGTGGCTGGACACTCTGGATGCACAGTGGCTGGACACTCGGTATAAACAGTGGTGGGACATTCTGGATAAATAGTGGTGCGACACTCTGGATAAAGAGTTCAGGGAAATTCTGGATGCACAGTGGTGGGACAATCTGGATGCACATTGGCAGGACACTCTGGATGCACAGTGGTGGAACCCTCTCGATGTACAGTGGGTGGGACACTCTTTATGCACTGTGGAGGGACACTCTAGATGCCCAGTGGCGTGACTCTCTGCATGCACCGTGACAGGACACTCTGGATGCACAGTAGAAGGTTACTCTGGATGCCCAGTGGCGTCACTCTCTGCATGCACAGCGACAGGACACTCTGGGTGCACAGTAAAAGGACACTCTGGATGCACAGTGGCAGGACACTCTGGATGCACATTGGCGGGACACTCTAGGTGCACATTGGTGGGACACTCTGGATGCACAGTGCTGGGATACTCTGGATGTAGAGTGGAGGGTCACTCTGGATGCACAGTGTCAGGAATCTCTTGATGCACAGTGGAGGGACACTTTAGATACACAGTGGCAGGACACTCTGGATGCACACTCGCGGGACACTGGATGCATGCTCATGGGACACTCTGGATACACAGTGGCAGGACACTCTGGATGCACACTTGTGGGACACTGTGGATACATGGTCATGGGACACTCTGGATGCACATTCGCAGACCACTCTGTATGTACAGTCATAGGACATTCTGGATGAACAGCGGCAGGACACTCTGGATGCACAGTCGCATTACACTCTGGAGACAGAGTGGCCGGGGACACTCCGGAGACAGAGTGGGTAGGGACATCTAGAGACACAGTTGGCAGGCACACTCTGCAGACACAGTGGGCAGGCATACTCTGGGGCCACAGTGGCTGGGACACTCCAGAGGCACAGTGGGCGGGGACACACTGGAGGCACCGTGGGTGGGGTCACACTGGAGACTCAGTGGGCGGAGACAGTCTGAAGACACAATGACGGCACACTCTGAAGACACGGTGGGCGGGCACACTCTGGAGAAACAGTGGGTGGGACACTCCAGAAACACAGTTGTCGGGGACAGTCCGAAAACACAGGGTTGGGACACTCCGGAGACACAGTGAACAGGGACACTCTGGAGACACATTGGGCAGGAGGGCACTAAAGACACATTGTGTGGGGACACTCCGAGAACACAGCGGTGGGACACTCTACAGACATAGTTGCGAGACACTCTGGATCCACAGTGGTGGGACACTCTGAATGCACAGTGATGGGACACTCTGGATGAAGAGTGGTGGGACACTTTGGATGCACAGTGGTGGGACAATCTGGATGCACATTGGCAGGACACTCTGGATGCACAGTGGCGGAACCCTCTCGATGTACAGTGGGTGGGACACTCTTGATGCACCATAGAAGGTCACTCTGGATGCCCAGTCGCATGACTCTCTGCATGCACAGTGATGGGACACTCTGGATGAACAGTAGAAGGACACTCTGGATGCACTGTGGCGGGAAACTCTGGATTCACAGTGGCGGGACACTCTGGATACACAGAGGTGGGACACTCTGGATGCTCAGTGGTGGGACACTCTGGATGCACAGTGGCTGGAAACTCTGGATGCACACTGGTTGGAGACTCTGGATAAACATTGGTGGACACTCTGGAAAACAATGGTGGGACATTCTAAAATATAATGGTGCAACACTCTGGATAAAGAGTGGGGGGAAACTCTGGATGCACAGTGGTGGGAAACTCTGGGTGCACAGTGGCAGGACCCTCTTAATATACAGTGGAGGGTCACTCTGGAAGCACAGTGGCAGGAAACTCTGGATGCACAGTGGAGGGACACTCTAGATGCACAGTGGCATGACATTCTGGATGCACAGTGGCATGACGCTCTTTATGCAGAGTGGCAGGACACTCTGGATGCAAACTAGCTGGACAATGTGGAGGCATTGTCACGGGACACTCTGGATGCACAGTCGCAGACAACTCTCTATGTACAGTCTTGGGACACTCTGCATGCACAATGGGGGGACATACTGGATGCACAGTGGCAGGATACTCTGGATGAACAGTGGCAGGACACTCTGGATGCACAGTGGTGGGACACACTGGATGCACAGTGGCAGGACACACTGGGTGCACAGTGGCGGGACACTCTGGGTGCACAGTGGTGGGACACTCTGGATGTACAGTGGAGGGACACTCTGGATGCACAGTGGCTGGAAACACTGGATGCACAGTGGAGAGACACTCTAAATGCACTGTGGCATGACACTCTGAATGCATACTCGTGGGACACTCAGCGTGCATGATCATGGGACACTCTGGATGCACAGTGGCATGACACTCTGACTGCACACTCGTGGGACACTCTGGATGCATGGTCATGGGACAATCTGGATGCACAGTGCCATGACACTCTGACTGCACACTCGTGGGGCACTTTGGATGCATGGTCATGGGACACTCTGCTTGCACAGTGGCAGGACACTCTGGATGCAAACTCGTGGGTCACTGTGGATACATGGTCGTGGGACACACTGGATGCACAGTCGCGTACCACTCTGTATGTACAGTCATGGGACACTCTGGATGCACAGTGGCAGGACACTGTGGATGAACAGTGGCAGGACACTCTGGATGCACAGTGGTGGTACACTCTGGATGCACAGTCATGGGACACTCAGGCTGCAAAGTGGCATTACACTCTGGAGACAGAGTGGCTGGGGACACTCCTGAGACAGGGTGGGTGAGGACAACTAGAGACACAGTCGGCAGGCACACTCTGGAGACACAGTGGGCGGGCATACTCTGGAGCTACAGTGGCCTGGACACTCCAGAGGCACAGTGGGCAGGGACAGACTGGAGGAACAATTGGTGGGGTCACACTGGAGATACAGTGGGTGGAGACAGTTTGAAGACACAATGAGGGCACACTCTGAAGACACTGTGTGCGGGCACACTCTGGAGACACAGTAGGCGGGACACTCCAGAGACACAGTTGGCGGGGACAGTCCAAAAACACAGTGTTGGGACACTCCTACGACACAGTGGGCAGAGACACTCCGGAGACACAGTGAAGAGGGATACTCTGGAGACACATTGGGTGGGACACTCTGAAGACACATTGTGTGGGGACACTCCGAGAACACAGCGGTGGGACACTCTACGGACATAGTTGTGGGACACTCTGGATCCACAGTGGCGGGACACTCTGGATGCACAGTGATGGGACACTTTGGATGAATAGTGGCAGGACACTCTGGATGCACAGTGGTGGGACAATCTGGATGCACTTTGGCACGACACTCTGGATGGACAGTGGCAGAACCTTCTCAATGTACAGTGGGTGGAACACGCTTGATGCACAGTAGATGATCACTCTGGATGCCCAGTGGCATGACTCTCTGCAAGCCCAGTGACGGGAGCCTCTGGATGCACAGTAGAAGGACACTCTGGATGCACAGTGGCGGGACACTCTGGATGCACAGTGGCGGGACACTCTGGATGCACATTGGCAGGACACTCTGGATGCACAGTGGCGGGACACTCTGGATACACAGAGGTGTTACACTCTGGATGCTCAGTGGTGGGACACTCTGGATGCAGAGTGGCTGGACACTCTGGGTGCACAGCGGCTGGACACTCAGGATAAACAGTGGTGGGACACTCTCGAAAGCAATGGTGGGACATTCTAATAAATAGTGGTACAACACTCTGGATAAAGAGTGGGGGGACACTCTGGATGCACAGTGGTGGGACATTCTGGATGCACAGTGGCGGTAAACTCTGGATGCACAGTGGCAGGAAACTCTGGATGCACAGTGGAGGGGCACTCTGGATGCACAGTGGTATGACACTCTTTATGCAGAGTGGCGGGTCACTCTGGATGTACAGTCGAGGTCCATTCCATATGTACAGTCTTGGGACACTCTGGATGCACAATGGCAGGACACTCTGGATGCACAGAGGCAGGACACTGTGGATGAACCACGGCAGGATACTCAGGATGCACAGTGGCGGGGCACTCTGGGTGCACAGCGGAGGGACACACTGGGTGCACAGTGGTGGGACACTCTGGATGCACAGTGGCAGGTCACTTTGGTTGCACAGTGGCATTGCACTCTTTATGCAGACTGGCGGGACACACTGGATGCACAATCATGGGACACTCAGGATGCAAAGTGGCTGGACACTCTGGAGACAGAGTAGCCGGGGACAATCCTGAGACAGAATGGGTGGGGACAACTAGAGACACAGTCGGCGGGCACCCTCTGGAGACACAGTGGGCGGGCATACTCTGGAGACACAGTGGCTGGGACACTCCAAAGGCACAGTGGGTGGGGACACACTGGAGGCACCATGGGTGGGGTCACACTGGAGTCACAGTGGACGGAGACAGTTTGAAGACACAATGATGGCACACTCTGAAGCCACTGTGGGCAGGCACACTCTTGAGACACAGTGAGCGGGTCACTCCGGAGACACAGTTGGTGGGGAGACACCAGATTCACAGTGGGCAGGGAAAATCCGGGGACGCAGTGTGCGGGGACATTTCATAGAAAGTATTGGGACAGTTTGGAGAGACATTGGGGGTGGACACTTGGAGACACAGTTGTCGCGGATAGTCTGAAAACACAGTGTTGGGACACTCCTAAGACACAATGGCGGGACACTCTGGATGCACAGTGATGGGACACTCTGGATGAAGAGTGGCGGGACACTCTGGATGCACATTGGTGGAACCCTTTCGGTGTAGAGTGGGTTGGAAACTCTTGATGCACAGTGGAGGGAACTCTGGATGCCCAGTGGCATGACTCTCTTCATGCACAGTGACGGGACACTCTGGATGCACAGTGGCGGGACACTCTGGATACACATAGGTGGGACCCTCTGGGTGCTCAGTGGTGGGACACTCTGGATGCAGAGTGGCAGGAATCTCTGGATGCACAGTGGAGGGACACTTTAGATGCACAGTTGGAGGACACTCTGGATGCACACTCGCGGGACACTGGATGCATGCTCATGGGACACTCTGGATGCACATTCGCAGCCCACTCTGTATGTACAGTCATGGGACATTCTAGATGCACAATGGCGGGATACTCTGGATGCACAGTGGCAGGACACTGTGGATGAACAGCGGCAGGACACTCTGGATGCACAGTGGCAGGACATACTGGGTGCACAGTGTCAGGATACTATGGATGAACAGCGGCAGGACACTCTGGATGCACAGTGGTGGGACACACTGGATGCACAGTGGCAGGCACTCTGGGTGCACAGTGGCGGGACACTCTGGGTGCACAGTGCTGGGACACTCTGGATGCACAGTGGCTGGAAACACTGGATGCACAGTGGAGAGACACTCTAAATGCACTGTGGCATGACACTCTGAATGCATACTTCACAGGACACTCAGGGTGCATGATCATGGGACACTCTGGAAGCACAGTGGCATGACACTCTGACTGCACACTCGTGGGACACTCTGGATGCATGGTCATGGGACACTCTGGATGCATAGTGCCATGACACTCTGACTGCACACTTGCGGGGCACTTTGGATGCATGGTCATGGGACACTCTGGATGCACAGTGGCAGGACACTCTGGATACAAACTCGTGGGTCACTGTGGATGCATGGTCGTGGGACACTCTGGATGCACAGTCGCGTACCACTCTGTATGTACAGTCATGGGACACTCTGGATGCACAGTGGCAGGACACTGTGGATGAACAGCGGCAGGACACTCTGGATGCACAGTAGCGGTACACTCTGGATGCACAGTCATGGGACACTCAGGATGCAAAGTGGCATCACACTCTGGAGACAGAGTGGCCGGGGACACTCCTGAGACAGAGTGGGTGAGGACAACTAGAGACACAGTCGGCAGGCACACTCTGGAGACACAGCGGGTGGGCATACTCTGGAGCTACAGTGGCCGGGACACTCCAGAGGCACAGTGGGCAGGGACAGACTGGAGGCACCGTGGGGGGGAACACCCTGGAGACACAGTGGGCAGAGACAGTCTGAAGACACAATGACGGCACACTCTGAAGACATGGTGGCGGGCACACTCTGGAGAAACAGTGGGCGGGAGACTCCGGAGACGAAGTTGTCGGGGACAGTCCGAAAACACAGTGTTGGGACACTCCAAAGACACAATGGGCAGTGACACTCCAGAGACACAGTGAACAGGGACACTCTGGAGACACATTGGGCGGGACACTCTGAAGACAAATTGTGTGGGGACACTCCAAGAACACAGCGGTGGGACACTCAACAGACATAGTTGTGGGACACTCTGGATCCACAGTAGCAGGACACTCTGAATGCACAGTGATCGGACACTCTGGATGAAGGGTGGTGGGACACTCTGGATGCACATTGGCAGGACACTCTGGATGCACAGTGGCGGAACCCTCTCGATGTACAGTCGGTGGGACACTCTTGATGCACAGTAGAATGTCACTCTGGATGCCCAGTTGCATGACTCTCTGCATGCACAGTGATGGGACACTTTGGATGCACACTGGCGGGACACTCTGGATGCACAGTCGCAGGACACTCTGGATACACAGAGGTGGGACACTCTGGATGCTCAGTGGTGGCTAGACACTCTGGATGCAGAGTGGCTGGACACACAGGGAAAAAAGTGGTGAACACTCTGAAAAGCAATGGTGGGACATTCTAAAAAATAGTGGTGCAACACTCTGGATAAACAGTGGGGGGACACTCTGGATGCACAGTGGCGGGACACTGTGGATGCACAGAGGCGGGAAACTCTGGGTGCACAGTGGCGGGACACTCTGGATATACAGTGGAAGGACACTCTAGATGCACAGTGGCATGACATTCTGCATGCACAGTGGCATGACACTCTTTATGCAGAGTGGCGGGACACTCTGGATGGACACCAGCAGGACAATGTGGATGCATTGTCATGGGACACTCTGGATGCACAGTCACTGGCCATTCTGTATGTACAGTCTTGGGACAATCTGCATGCACAATGGCGGGACATTCTGGATGCACAGTGGCAGGACACTATGGATGAACAGCGGCAGGACACTCTGGATGCACAGTGGTGGGGCATACTGGATGCACAGTGGTGGGACACTCTGGGTGCACAGTGGCGGGACACTCTGGGCGCACAGTGCTGGGACACTCTGGATGTACAGTGGAGGGACACTCTAGATGCACAGTGGCTGGAATCACTGGATGCACAGTGGCAGGGCACTCTAGATGCACAGTTGTGTGACACTCTGAATGCACACTCACGGGACACTTTGGATGCCTGGTCATGGGACACTCTGGATGCACAGTGGCAGGACACTCTGGATGCAAACTCGTGGGTCACTGTGGATGCATGGTCGTGGGACACTCTGGATGCACAGTTGCGTACCACTCTGTATGTACAGTCATGGGACACGCTGGATGCACAGTGGCAGGACACTGTGGATGAACAGCGACAGACACTCTGGATGCACAGTGGCGGTACACTCTGGATGCACAGTCATGGGACACTCAGGATGCAAAGTGGCGTTACACTCTGGAGACAGAGTGGCTGGGGACACTCCTGAGACAGAGTGGGTGAGGACAACTAGAGACACAGTCGGCAGGCACACTCTGGAGACACAGTGGGCGGGCATACTCTAGAGCTACAGTGGCCGGGACACTCCAGAGGCACAGTGGGTGGAGACAGTCTGAAGACACAATGACGGCACACTCTGAATACACTGTGGGCAGGCACACTCCGGAGACACAGTTGGCGGGAAGACACCAGATTCACCTTGGGCAGGGAAAATCCGGGGATGGAATGTGTGGGGACATTTCATAGACAGTGTTTTGACAGTCTGGAGACACATTGGGCGGGGACACTCGGAGACACAGTTGTTGGGGACAGTCCGAAAACACAGTGTTGGGACACACCTATGACATAGTGGGCAGGGACACTCCGGAGACACAGTGAAGAGGGACACTCTGGAGACACATTGGCAGGACACTCTGAAGACACATTTTGTGGGGACACTCCAAGAACACAGCGGTGGGACACTCTACGGACATAGTTGCAAGACACTCTGGATCCACAGTGGCGGGACACTCTGGATGCACAGTGATGGGACACTTTGGATGAAGAGTGGCAGGACACTCTGGATGCACAGTGGTAGGACAATCTGGAAGCACATTGACACGACACTCTGGATGGACAGTGGTGGAACCCTCTCGATGTACAGTGGGTGGGACACTCCTGATGCACAGTAGAAGGTCACTCTCTGCAAGCCCAGTGGCATGACTCTCTGTAAGCCCAGTGACGGGACACTCTGGATGCACAGTAGAAGGACACTCTGGCTGCACAGTGGTGGGACACTCTTGATGCACAGTGGCCGGACACTCTGTATGCACATTGGCAGGACACTCTGGATGCACAGTGGCGGGACACTCTGGATACACAGAGGTGTGACACTCTGGATGCTCTGTGGTGGGACACGCTGGATTCACAGTGGCTGGACACTCAGGATAAACAGTGGTGGGACACTCTCGAAAGCAATGGTGGGACATTCTAATAAATAGTGGTGCAACACTCTGGATAAAGAGTGGGGGGGCGCTCTGGATGCACAGTGGTGAGACATTCTGGATGCACAGTGATGGTAAACTCTGGATGCACAGTGGCAGAAAACTCTGGATGCACAGTGGAGGGACACGCTAGATGAACAGTGGCATGACACTCTGGATGCACAGTGGTATGACACTCTTTATGCAGAGTGGTGGGTCACTCCGGATGTACAGTCGAGGACCATTCCGTATGTACAGTCTTGGGACACTCTGGATGCACAATGAGGGGGACACTCTGTAGAGACATTGTGTGGGGAAACTCCGAGAACACAGTGGTGGGACACTCTACAGACATAGTTGTGGGACACTCTGGATCCACAGTGGTGGGACACTCTTAATGCACAGTGGTGGGAAAATCTGGATGCACATTGGCAGGACACTGTGAATGCATAGTGGCGGAAACCTCTCGATGTACAGTGGGCAGGCATACTCTGGAGACACATGGCCGGGACACTCCAGAGGCACAGTGGGCTGGAACACACTAGGGGCACCGTGGGTGGGGTCACACTGGAGACACATGGGTGGAGACAGTCTGAAGACACAATGACGGCACACTCTGAAGCCACTGTGGACGGGCACACTCTTGAGACACAGTGGGCGGGACACTCCGGAGACACAATTGGCGGGGTGACACCGGATTCATGTAGGCAGGGAAAATCTGGGGACATTTCATAGACAGTGTTGGGACAGTTTGGAGACACAGTGGGCGGGGACACTCAGAGACACAGTTGTCGTGGACAGTCAAAAAACACCGTGTTGGGACACTCCAAAGACACAGTGCATGGGGACACTCCAGAGACACAGTGAACAGGGACACTCTGGAGACACATTGGGTTGGACACTCTGAAGACACATTGTGTGGGGACACTCCGAGAACACAGCGGTGGGACACTCTACAGACATAGTTGTGGGACACTCTGGATCCACAGTGTCGTGACACTCTGGATGCACAGTGATGGGACACTCTGGATGAAGAGTGGCAGGAGACTCTGGATGCACAGTGGTGGGACAATCTTGATGCACAGTAGAAGGACACTCTGGATGTATAGTGGCGGGACAGTCTGGATGCACAGTGGCGGGACACTCTGGATGCACATTGGTGGGTCAGTCTGGATGCACAGTGCCGGGACACTCTGAATACACAGAGGTGGGTCACTCTGGATGCGCAGTGGCAGGACACTCTGGAGACATAATGCCAGGGCACTCTGGAGAGACGTGGTGGGGCGTTCTGGATGCAGAGTGGTGGGACACTCTGGATGCACAGTGGCGGGACACTCTGGATGCACAGTGGCGGGGCACTCTGGATGCACAGTGGTGGGACACTAAGGATGCACAGTGGCAGGACATTCTGGGGTCACAGTGGGCAGTCACTCTGGATACACAGCTGTTGGGGAAACACTGGGCACACAATGGGCGGGGCCATTTCCGGTGACAGAGTTTTTGGGGACAGTCCAGCGAAAGAGTGAGTGGGGGACACTCCAGTGGCACAGTTGTGGAACCCTCTAGATACACAGAGGTGGGACACTCTGGATGCCCTGTGGTGCGACACTCTGGATAAACAGTGCTGGGAAACTCTGGATAAACAATGGTGGTAGATTCTAGATAAATAGTGGAGTGACACTCTGGATAAAGATTGGGAGGACACTCTGGATGCACAGTGGTTTGAACTCTGGATGCACAGTGGCGGGATACGCTGGATGCACAGTGGCGGGACATTCTGGATGCACAGTGGCGGTAAACTCTGGATGCACAGTGGCAGAAAACTCTGGATGCACAGTGGCGGGACACTCTAGATGCACAGTGGCATGACACTCTGGGTGCACAGTGGTATGACACTCTTTATGCAGAGTGGCGGGTCACTCTGGATGTACAGTCGAGGACCATTCCGTATGTACAGTCTTGAGACACTCTGGATGCACAGAGGCAGGACACTGTGGATGAACCGCGGCAGGACACTCAGGATGCACAGTGGCGGGACAATCTGGATGCATGTTCGTGGGACACTCTGGATGGACAGTGGGTGGGGACACTCGGAGACACAGTTGTCACGGACAGTCCAAAAACAAAGTGTTGGGACACGCCTAAGACACAGTGCGCGGGGACATTCTGGAGACACATTGGGCAGGACACTCTGAAGACACACTGTGTGAGGAAAGTCCGAGAACACAGCTGTGGGACACTCTACAGACATAGTTGCGGGACACTCTGGATCCACAGTGGTGGGACATTCTGCATGCGCAGTGATGGGACACTCTGGATGAAGAGTGGCAGAACACTCTGGATGCACAGTGGTAGGAAAATCTGGATGCACATTGGCAGGACACTGTGGATGCATAGTGGCGGAACCCTCTCGATGTACAGTGGGCAGGCATACTCTGGAGACACAGTGGCAGGACACTCCAGAGGCACAGTGGGCTGGGACACACTGGAGGCACCGTGGGTGGGGTCACACTGGAGACACAGTGGGTGAAGACAGTTTGAAGACACAATGACGGCACACTCTGAAGCCACTGTGGGCGGGCACACTCTTGAGACACAGTGGGCGGGACACTCCGGAGACACAGTTGGCGGGGTGACACCGGATTCACAGTAGGCAGGGAAAATCTGGGGACGCAGTCTGCGGGAACATTTCATAGACAGTGTTGGGACAGTCTGGAGACACAGTGGGCAGAGACACTCAGAGAACAGTTGTCATGGACAGTCCGAAAACACAGTGTTGGGACACTCCAAAGACACATTGCACAGGTACACTCCAGAGACACAGTGAACAGGGACACTCTGGATACACATTGGGTTGGACACTCTGAAGACACATTGTGTGGGAACGCTCCGAGAACACAACGGTGGGACACTCTACAGACATAGTTGTGGGACACTCTGGATCCACAGTGGTGGGACACTCTGGATGCACAGTGATGGGACACTCTGGATGAAGAGTGGCAGGAGACTCTGGATTCACACTGGTGGGACAATCTTGATGCACATTGGCAGGATACTCTGGATGCACAGTGGCGGTCCCTCTCGATATACAGTGGGTGGGACACACTTGATGCACAGTGGAGGGACACTCTGGATGCCCAGTGGCGTGACTCTCTGCATGCACTGTGACGGGACACTCTGGATGCACAGTAGAAGGACACTCTGGATGTACAGTGGCGGGACACTCTGGATGCACAGTGGCGGGACACTCTGGATGCACATTGGTGGGACAGTCTGGATGCACAGTGCCAGGACACTCTGAATACACAGAGGTGGGACACTCTGGATGCACAGTGGTGGGACACTCTGGATGAAGATTGGATGTACACTCTGGATGCGCAGTGGCTGGACACTCAGGATAAAGAGTGGTGGGACACTCTGGAAAGCAATGGTGGGACTTTCTAATAAATAGTGATGCGACACTCTGGATAAAGAGTGGGGGGACACTCTGGCTGCACATTGGCATGACACCCTTTATGCAGCGTGGCAGGACACTCTGGATGCACAGTGATGGGACACTCAGGAAGCAAAGTGGCTGGACACTGTGGAGACAGATTGGCCGGGGACACTCCTGAGACAGAGTGGGTGGGGACAACTAGAGACACAGTTAGTTGGCACACTCTGGAGACACAGTGGGTGGGCATACTCTGGAGACACAGTGGGCGGGACACTCAAGAGGCACAGTGGGCGGGGACACTACGGAGACACAGTGAACAGGGACACTCTGGAGACACAGTGTGCGGGACACTCTGAAGACACATTGTGTGGGGATGCTCTGAGAACACAGTGGTGGGACGCTCTACAGACATAGTTGCGGGACACTCTGGATCCACAGTGGTGGGACACTTTGGATGCACAGCGGTGGGTCACTCTGGATGCACAGTGGTGGGACACTCTGGATGAAGAGTGGCTGGACACTCTGGAGATATAGTGCCAGGGCACTCTGGAGACAATGTGGTGGAGCACTCTGGATGCAGAGTGGTGGGACACTCTGGATGCACAGTGGCGGGACACGCTGGATGCACAGTGGCAGGACACTCTGGATGCACAGTGGTGGGACACTCAGGATGCACAGTGGCAGGACATTCTGGGATCACAGTGGGCAGTCACTCTGGATACACAGCTGTTAGGGAAACACTGGGTACAAAATGGGCGGGGCCATTTCTGGAGACAGAGTTTTTGGGGACAGTCCAGCAAAAGAGTGAGTGGGGTCACTCCGGAGGCACTGTTGTGGAACCCTCTAGAAACACAGAGGTGGGACAATCTGGATGCCCTGTGGTGGAACACTGGATAAACAGTGCTGGGAAACTCTGGATAAACAATGGTGGTAGATTCTAGATAAATAGTGGGGCGACACTCTGGATAAAGAGAGGGGGACACTCTGGATGCACAGTGGAAGACACTTTGGATGCACAGTGGTTTGACCTCTGGATGCACAGTAGTGGGGCACTCTGGATGCACAGTGATGGGACACTCTGGAAGCACAGTGGTGGGACACTCTGGATGCACAGTGGTGGGACACTCTGGATTCACAGTGGCGGGACACTCTGGATGAACAGTGGTGGTACACTCTGGATGCACAGTGGGCAGGACACTTAGGATGCACAGTGGAGCGACACTCTGGATGCAGTGGCAGGAAACTCTGAATGCACAGTCTCGGGACACTCTGGATGCACACTGTTGGGACACTCCAGATGCACAGTGGTGGGACACTCTGGATGTACCATGGCAGGACACTCTGGATGCACAGAGGGTGGGGACACTCTAGTGGCACAGTGGGCAGGACTCTCTGGAGGCACAATGGCGGGACAGTCTGGAGACACAGTGGGCGGGACACTCTGGAGACACTGTGGCCAGGACACTCTGGTGGCACAGTGGGCAGGACTCTCTGGAGGCACAATGGCGGGACACTCTGGAGACGCAGTGGGCGGGACACTCTGGAGACACTGTGGCCAGGACAGTCTGGATGCACAGTGGGCAGGACACTTTGGATGCACAGTGGAGGGACACTCTGGATGCAGTGGCAGGAAACTGTGGATGCACAGTCTCGGTACACTCTGGATGCACCGTGCTGGGACAAACTGGAGACACAATCGGCTGGCACACACTGGAGACACAGTGGGTGGGACACTATGGAGGCACAGAGGGTGGGGACACTCTGGTGGCACAGTGTGCAGAGACAATTTGGAGGCAAAGTGGGCAGGTACACTCTGGAGACACAATGGCGGGACACTCTGGAGACACAGTGGCCGGGGTCACTCTGGGGACACAATTGGCGCTGATACTCCGGGACCATATTGGGCGGGGACACTCCGGAGGCACAGTGGGTGGGGTCACTCCAGAGACACAGTGGGTGGGCACACTCTGGAGAACAGTGGGCGGGCACACACTGGAGACACTGTGGGTGGGACACTCTGGAGACACAGAAAGCGGGGACATTCCGGGGACACAGTTGGCGCTGATACGCCGGGGACACAGTGGGCGGAGATACACTGGAGACACAGTAGGTGGGCACACACTGGAGAAACAGTGGGCGGGCACACACTGGAGACACTGTGGGTGGGACACTGTGGAGAAAAAGTGGGCGGTGACACTCCAGAGACACAGTGGGCGGGCACACAATGGAGACACAGTGGGTGGGAACACTCTGGAGGCACAGTGGGTGGGTACAATCTGGAGACAAAATGGCAGGACACTCTGGAGACACAGTCGGCAGGACACACTGGAGACACAGTGGCTGGGACACTCTGGATGCACAGTGGGCAGGAGACCCTGGATGCACTTTGGAGGGACACTCTGGATGCAGTTGTGGGACACTCTGGATGCAAAGGGCTGAGAGGCACCGGGGACACAGCGGGTGGGCACACTCTGGAGTCACAATGGGTGGGACACTCCGGAGGCACAGAGGGCATGGACACTCTGGTGGCACAGTGTGTGAGGGCATTCTAGAGGCACAGTGGGTGGTTACACTCTGCAGACACAATGGCAATTCACTCAGGAGACAATGTGGGCAGGCACAATCCGGAGACACAGTTGGTGCTGATACTCCGGAGCCACATTGGGCGGGGAATCTCTGGAGACACAGTGGGCAGGCACACTTTGGAGACACAGTGGGTGCGACACTCCGGAGACACAGTGTGTGGGGACACTCTGGAGGCAAAATGGCGGGACACTCTGGAGACTCAGTGGGCGGGACACACTGGAAACACAGTGGCCGGGATACTCTGGATGTAGAGTGGGCAGGACACTCTGGATGCACAGTGGAGGGACATTTTAGATGCAGAGTGGTGGGACACTCTGGATGCACAGTCGCAGTACACTCTGGGTGCACAATGCTGGGACACACTGGAGATACAGTGGGCAGGCACATACTGGAGACACAATCGGCGTGACTCTCCGGAGGCATAAAGGGCGGGGACACTCTGGTGGCACAGTGTGCGGGGACACTCTGGATGCACAGTGGGCGGGAACACCCTGGAGACAAGATGGCGGGACACTCTGGAGACACAGTGGGTGGGACACTCTGCAGACACAGTGGAGGGACACCCTGGATGCAGTTGCGGTACAATCTGGATGCACAATCACAGTTCACTCTCGATGCACAGGGCTGGGATGCACCGGAAAGACAGTGGGAGGGCACACTCCGGAGGCAAAGTGAGTGGGACATTCCGGAGGCACAGAGGGCGTGGACACTCTGGTGGCACAGTGTGCAGGGACACTCTGGAGGCACAGTGGGCGGGTACACTCTGGAGACACAATGGCGGGACACTCTGGAGACAATGTGGGCGGGGACACTCCGGAGACACAGTGGGTGAGCACACATTGGAGACACGGTGGGTGGGACACTCTGGATGCACGGTGGTGGCGCACTCTGGATGCACAGTGGAGGGACGCTCTAGTACACAGTTGTGGGACACTCTGGATGCACAGTTGTGGGACACTCTGGATGCACACTGTTGGGAAACTCCAGATGCACACCGGTGGGACACTCTGGATGTACCTTAGCAGGACACTCTGGATGCACAGAGGGTGGGGACACTCTGGTGGCACAGTGGGCACGACTCTCTGGAGGCACAATGGCAGGACACTCTGGAGACACAGTGGGCGGGATACTCTGGAGAATCTGTGGCCAGGACACTCTGGTGGCACAGAGTGCAGGACACTTTCGATGCACAGTGGAGGGACACCCTGGATGCAGTGGCAGGAAACTCAGGATGCACAGTCATGGTACACTCTGGATGCACCATGCTGGGACACACTGGAGACACAATGGGCTGGCATACACTGGAGACACAGTGGGCGGGGACACCCCGGGGACACAATTGGCACTGATACTCCGGGGACACATTGGGCAGGGACACTCCGGAGACACAGTGGGCGGGCACACACTGGAGACGCAATGGGTGGGCACACTCTGGAGACACAGTGGGTGGGACACTATGGAGGCACAGAGGGTGGGAACATGCTCGTGGCATAGTGTGCAGGGACAATCTGGAGGCAAAGTGGGCGGGTACACTCTGGAGACACAATGGCGGGACACTCTGGAGACACAGTGGACAGGGTCACTCTGGGGACACAGCTGGCACTGATACTCTGGGACCACATTGTGCGGGGACACTACGGAGACACAGTTGGTGGGGTCACTCCAGAGACACAGTGGGTGGACACACTCTGGAGAGACAGGGGGTGGGCACACACTGGAGACACTGTGAGTGGGACACTCAGGAGACTCAGTGTGCGGGGACACTCTGGAGACACAGTAGGTGGGCACACACTGGAGACACAGTCGGTGGGACAATCTGGAGACAAAGTGGGCTGGGACTCTCCAGGGACACAGTTGGTGCTTATACTCCAGAGACACAGAGGGCGGGCACACAATGGAGACACAGTGGATGGGAACACTCTGGAGGCACAGTGGGTTGGTACAATCTGGAGACAAAATGGCAGGACACTCTGGAGACACAGTCGGCAGGACACTCTGGAGAGACAGTGGCTGGGACACTCTGGATGCACAGTGGGCAGAAGACGCTGGATGCACAGTGGAGGGACACTCTGGATGCAGTTGTGGGACACTCTGGATGCACAGGGCTGGGAGGCACGGGGGACAAAACGGGTGGGCGCACTCTGGAGTCACAATGGGTGGCACACTCCGGAGGCACAGAGGGCGTGGACACTCTGGTGGCACAGTGTGTGGGGACATTCTGGAGGCACAGTGGGCGGGTACACTCTGCAGACACAATGGCAGGACACTCTGGAGACAATGTGGTCGGGTACACTCCGGATACACAGTTGGTGCTGATACTCCGGGACCACATTGGGCGGGGAATCTCTGGAGACACAGTGGGCAGGCACACTTTGGAGACACAGTGGGTGCGACACTCCGGAGACACAGTGTGCGGGGACACTCTGGAGGCTCAATGGCGAGACACTCTGGAGACTCAGTCGGCGGGACACACTGGAAACACAGTGGCCGGGACAGTCTGGATGTAGAGTGGGCAGGACACTCTGGTTGCACAGTGGAGGGACATTTGGATGCAGTGTGGCGGGAGACTCTGGATGCACAGTCGCAGTACACTCTGGATGTACAGTGCTGGGACACACTGGAGATACAGTGGGCAGGCACATACTGGAGAAATAATGGGCATGACTCTCCATAGGCACAGAGGGCGGAGACACTCTGGTGGCACAGTGTGCGGGGACACTCTGGATGCACAGTGGGTGGGTACACGCTGGAGACAAGATGGCGGGACACTCTGGAGACACAGTGGGTGGGACACTCCGGAGACACATTGGAGGGACACTCTGGATGCAGCTCCGGGACAATCTGGATGCACAATCGCAGATCACTCTCGATGCACAGTGCTGGGATGCACCGGAAAGACAGTGGGAGGGCACACTCCGGAGGCAAAGTGAGTGGGACATTCCGGAGGCACAGAGGGCATGGACACTCTGGTGGCACAGTGTGCGGGGACACTCTGGAGGCACAGTTGGCGGGTACACTCTGGAGACAATGTGGGCAGGGACACTCCGGAGACACAGTGGGTGGGCACAAATTGCAGACATTGTGGGCGGGCACACTTTGGAGACACGGTGGGTGGGATACTCTGGATGCACAGTGGTGGCGCACTCGGGATGCACAGTGGAGGGACACTCAGGTACACAGTTGTGGGACACTCTGGATGCACAGTTGGGGGACACTCTGGATGCACACTGTTGGGAAACTCCAGATGCACACCGGTGGGACACTCTGGATGTACCTTAGCAGGATACTCTGGATGCACAGAGGGTGGGGACACTCTGGTGGCACAGTGGGCAGGATACTCTGGAGAATCTGTGGCCAGGTCACTCTGGTGGCACAGTGCGCAGGACACTTTGGATGCACAGTGGAGGGACACTCTGGATGCAGTAGCAGGAAACTCTGGACGCACAGTCTCGGTACACTCTGGATGCACCATGCTGGGACACACTGGAGACACAATGGGCTGGCATACACTGGAGACACAGTGGGCAGGGACACTCCGGGGACACAATTGGCGCTGATACTCTGGGGACACATTGGGCGGGGACACTCCGGAGACACAGTGGGCGGGCACACACTGGAGACACAATGGGTGGGCACACTCTGGAGACACAGTGGGTGGGACACTATGGAGGCACAGAGGGTGGGAACACTCTGGTGGCACAGTGTGCAGGGACAATCTGGAGGCAAAGTGGGCGGGTACACTCTGGAGACACAATGGCGGGACACTCTGGAGACACAGTGGCCGGGGTCACTCTGGGGACACAGTTGGCGCTGATACTCCGGGACCACATTGTGCGGGGACACTCTGGAGACACAGTTGGTGGGGTCACTCCAGAGACACAGTGGGTGGACACACTCTGGAGAGACAGTGGGTGGGCACACACTGGAGACACTGTGAGTGGGACACTCTGGAGACACAGTGTGCGGGGACACTCTGGAGACACAGTAGGTGGGCACACACTGGAGAAACAGTGGGCGGGCACACACTGGAGACACAGTTGGTGGGACACTCTGGAGACAAAGTGGGCTGGGATACTCCAGGGACACAGTTGGTGCTTATACTCCAGAGACACATTGGGCGGTGACACTCCAGAGACACAGTGGGCGGGCACACAATGGTGACACAGTGGATGGGAACACTCTGGAGGCACAGTGGGTTGGTAAAATCTGGAGACAAAATGGCAGGACACTCTGGAGACACAGTCGGCAGGACACTCTGGAGAGACAGTGGCTGGGACACTCTGGATGCACAGTGGGCAGGAGACGCACTCTGGATGCACAGTGGAGGGACACTCTGGATGCAGTTGTGGGACACTCTGGATGCACAGGGCTGGGAGGCACCGGGGACACAACGGGTGGTCGCACTCGGGAGTCACAATGGGTGGAACACTCCAGAGGCACAGAGGGCGTGGACACTCTGGTGGCACAGTGTGTGGGGACATTCTGGAGGCACAGTGGGCGGGTACACTCTGCAGACACAATGGCAGGACACTCTGGAGACAATGTGGGCGGGCACACTCTGGATACACAGTTGGTGCTGATACTCTGGGACCACATTGGGCGGGGTATCTCTGGAGACACAGTGGGCAGGCACACTTTGGAGACACAGTGGGTGCGACACTCCGGAGACACAGTGTGCGGGGACACTCTGGAGGCTCAATGGCGGGACACTCTGGAGACTCAGTGGGCGGGACACACTGGAAACACAGTGGCCGGGACACTCTGGATGTAGAGTGGGCAGGACACTCTGGATGCACAGTGGAGGGACATTTTGGATGCAGTGTGGCGGGACACTCTGGATGCACAATGCTGGGACTCACTGGAGATACAGTGGGCAGGCACATACTGGAGACACAATCAGCGGGACTCGCCGGAGGCATGGAGGGCGGGGACACTCTGGTGGCACAGTGTGCGGGGACACTCTGGATGCACAGTGGGCGGGGACACCCTGGAGACAAGATGGCGGGACACTCTGGAGACACAGTGGGTGGGACACTCTGGAGACACAGTGGAGGGACACTCTGGATGCAGTTGCGGGACAATCTGGATGCACAATCGCAGTTCACTCTCGATGCACAGGGCTGGGATGCACTGGAAAGACAGTGGCCGGGGACACTCCGGAGACACAGTGGGTGGGCACACATTGGAGACATAGTAGGCGGGCACACTTTGGAGGCACAGTGGGTGGGACACTCAGGATGCACAGTGGTGGCGCACTCTGGATGCACAGTCTTGGGACACTCTGGATGCACACTGTTGGGACACTCCAGATGCACAGCGGTGGGACACTCTGGATATACCATGGCAGGACACTCTGGATGCACAGAGGGTGGGGACACTCTGGTGGCACAGTGGGCAGGACTCTCTGGAGGCACAATGGCAGGACACTCTGGAGACACAGTGGGCGGGATACTCTGGAGACATTGTGGCCAGGACACTCTGGTGGCACAGTGGGCAGGACTCTCTGGAGGCACAATGTCGGGACACTCTGGAGACACAGTGGGTGGGACACTCTGGAGACACTGTGGCCAGGACACTCTGGATGCACAGTGGGCACAGTGGAGGGACACTCTGGATGCAGTGGCAGGAAACTCTGTATGCACAGTCTCGGTACACTCTGGATGCACCATGCTGGGACACACTGGAGACACAATGGGCTGGCATACACAGGAGACACAATGGGCAGGGACACTCCGGGGACACAATTGGCGCTGATACTCCGGGGACACATTGGGCGGGGACACTCCAGAGACACAGTGGGCGGGCACACACTGGAGACACAGTGGGTGGGCACACTCTGGAGACACAGTGGGCGGGACACTATGGAGGCACAGAGGGTGGGAACACTCTGTTGGTACAGTGTGCAGGGACAATCTGGAGGCAAAGTGGGCGAGTACACTCTGGAGACAAAATGGCGGGACACTCTGGAGACACAATGGCCGAGGTCACTCTGGGGACACAGTTGGCGCTGATACTCCGGGACCACATTGGGCGGAGACAATCCGGAGACACAGTTGGTGGGGTCGCTCCAGAGACACAGTGGGTGGGCACACTCTGGAGAGACAGTGGGCGGGCACACACTGGAGACACTGTGGGTGGGACACTCTGGAGACACAGAAAGCGGGGTCATTCCGGGGACACAGTTGGCGCTGATACTCCGGGGACACAGTGGGCTGGGACACTCTGGAGACACAGTTGGTGGGCACACACTGGAGCAACATTTGGCGGGCACACACTGGAGACACAGTTGGTGGGACACTCTGGAGACAAAGTGGGCTGGGACACTACAGGGACACAGTTGGTGCTTATACTCCAGAGACACATTCGGCGGCGACACTCCAGAGACACAGTGGGCGGGCACACAATGGAGACACAGTGGATGGGAACACTCTGGAGGCACAGTAGGTTGGTACAATCTGGAGACAAAATGGCAGGACACTCTGGAGACACAGTCGGCAGGACACTCTGGAGACACAGAGGCTGGGACACTCTGGATGCACAGTGGGCAGGAGACGCTGGATGCACAGTGGAGGGACACCCTGGATGCAGTTGTGGGACACTCTGGATGCACAGGGCTGAGAGGCACCGGGGACACAGCGGGTGGGCACACTCTGGAGGCACAATGGGTGGGACACTCCGGAGGCACAGAGGGCGTGGACACTCTGGTGGCACAGTGTGTGGGGACATTCTGGAGGCACAGTGGGCGGGTACACTCTGCAGACACAATGGCAGGACACTCTGGAGACAATGTGGGCGGGCACACTCTGGATACACTTTTGGTGCTGATACTCCGGGACCACATTGGGCGGGGAATCTCTGGAGACACAGTGGGCAGGCACACTTTGGAGACACAGTGGGTGCGACACTCCGGAGACACAGTGTGTGGGGACACTCTGGAGGCTCAATGGCGGGACACTCTGGAGACTCAGTCGGTGGGACACACTGGAAACACAGTGGCCGGGACACTCTGGATGTAGAGTGGGCAGGACACTCTGGTTGCACAGTGGAGGGACATTTGGATGCAATGTGGCAGGACACTCTGGATGCACAGTCGCAGTACATTCTGGGTGTACAGTGCTGGGACTCACTGGAGATACAGTGGGCAGGCACATACTGGAGAAATAATGGGCATGACTCTCCATAGGCACAGAGGGCAGGGACACACTGGTGGCACAGTGTGCGGGGACACTCTGGATGCACAGTGGGCGGATACACGCTGGAGACAAGATGGCGGGACACTCTGGAGACACAGTGGGTGGGACACTCTGGAGACACATTGGAGGGACACTCTGGATGCAGCTGCGGGACAATCTGGATGCACAATCGCAGATCACTCTCGATGCACAGTGCTGGGATGCACTGGAAAGACAGTGGGTGGGCACACACCGGATGCAAAGTGAGTGGGACATTCTGGAGGCACAGAGGGCATGGACACTCTGGTGGCACAGTGGCGGGACACTCTGGAGACAATGTGGGTGGGGACACTCCGGAGACACAGTGGGTGGGCACAAATTGGAGACATTGTGGGCGGGCACACTTTGGAGACACGGTGGGTGGGACACTCTGGATGCACAGTGGTGGCGCACTCTGGATGCACATTGGAGGGACACTCTGGTACACAGTTGTGGGACACAATGGATGCACAGTTGTGGGACACTCTGGATGCACACTGTTGGGAAACTCCAGATGCACACCGGTGGGACACTCTGGATGTACCTTAGCAGGACACTCTGGATGCACAGAGGGTGGGGACACTCTGGTGGCACAGTGGGCAGGACTCTCTGGAGGCACAATGGCGGGACACTCTGGAGACACAGCGGGCGGGATACTCTGGAGAATCTGTGGCCAGGACACTCTGGTGGCACAGTGCGCAGGACACTTTGGATGCACAGTGGAGGGACACTCTGGATGCAGTGGCAGGAATCTCTGGATGCAGTCTCGGTACACTCTGGATGCACCATGCTGGGACACACTGGAGACACAATGGGCTGGCATACACTGGAGACACAGTGGGCGGGGACACTCCGGGGACACAATTGGCACTGATACTCCGGGGACACATTGGGCAGGGACACTCCGGAGACACAGTGCGCGGGCACACACTGGAGACACAATGGGTGGGCACACTCTGGAGACACAGTGGGTGGGACACTATGGAGGCACAGAGGGTGGGAATACTCTGGTGGCACAGTGTGCAGGGACAATCTGGAGGCAAAGTGGGTGGGTACACTCTGGAGACACAATGGCGGGACACTCTGGAGACACAGTGGCCGGGGTCACTCTGGGGACACAGTTGGCGCTGATACTCCGGGACCACATTGTGCGGGGACACTCCGGAGACACAGTTGGCGGGGTCACTCCAGAGACACAGTGGGTGGACACACTCTGGAGAGACAGTGGGCGGGCACACACTGGAGACACTGTGAGTGGGACACTCTGGAGACACAGTGTGCGAGGACACTCTGGAGACACAGTAGGTGGGCACACACTGGAGAAACAATGGGTGGGCACACACTGGAGACACAGTTGGTGGGACACTCTGGAGACAAAGTGGGCTGGGATACTCCAGGGACACAGTTGGTGCTTATACTCTAGAGACACATTGGGCGGTGACACTATGGAGACACAGTGGATGGGAACACTCTGGAGGCACAGTGGGTTGGTAAAATCTGGAGTCAAAATGGCAGGACACTCTGGAGACACAGTCGGCAGGACACTCTGGAGAGACAGTGGCTGGGACACTCTGGATGCACAGTGGGCAGGAGACGCTGGATGCACAGTGGAGGGACACTTTGGATGCAGTTGTGGGACACTCTGGATGCACAGGGATGGGAGGCACCGGGGACACAATGGGTGGGCGCACTCTGGAATCACAATGGGTGGGACACTCCGGAGGCACAGAGGGCGTGGACACTCTGGTGCCACAGTGTGTGGGGACATTCTGAAGGCACAGTGGGCGGGTACACTCTGCAGACACAATGGCAGGACACTCTGGAGACAATGTGGGCGGGCACACTCTGGATACACAGTTGGTGCTGATACTCCGGGACCACATTTGGCGGGGAATCTCTGGGGACACAGTGGGCAGGCACACTTTGGAGACACAGTGGGTGCGACACTCTGGAGACACAGTGTGCGGGGAAACTCTGGAGGCTCAATGGCGGGACACTCTGGAGACTCAGTCGGCGGGACACACTGGAAACACAGTGGCCGGGACACTCTGGATGTAGAGTGGGCAGGACACTCTGGATGCACAGTGGAGGGACATTTTGGATGCAGTGTGGCGGGACACTCTGGATGCACAGTCGCAGTACACTCTGGGTGTACAGTGCTGGGACACACTGGAGATACAGTGGGCAGGCACATACTGGAGACACAATGGGCATGTCTCTCCATAGGCACAGAGGGCGGGGACACTCTGGTGGCACAGTGTGCGGTGACACTCTGGATGCACAGTGGGCGGGTACACGCTGGAGACAAGATGGCGGGACACTCTGGAGACACAGTGGGTGGGACAATCTGGAGACACAGTGGAGGGACATTCTGGATGCAGCTGCGGGACAATCTGGATGCACAATCGCAGATCACTCTCGATGCACAGGGCTGGGATGCACCAGAAAGACAGTGGGAGGGCACACTCCGGAGGCAAAGTGAGTGGGACATTCTGGAGGCACAGAGGGCATGGACACTCTGGTGGCACAGTGTGCGGGGACACTCTGGAGGCACAGTGGGCGGGTACACTCTGGAGACACAATGGCGGGACACTCTGGAGACAATGTGGGTGGGGACACTCCGGAGACACAGTGGGTGGGCACAAATTGGAGACATTGTGGGCGGGCACACTTTGGAGACACGGTGGGTGGGATACTCTGGATGCACAGTGGTGGCGCACTCTGGATGCACAGTGGAGGGACACTCAGGTACACAGTTGTGGGACACTCTGGATGCACAGTTGTGGGACACTCTGGATGCACACTGTTGGGAAACTCCAGATGCACACCGGTGGGACACTCTGGATGTACCTTAGCAGGACACTCTGGATGCACAGAGGGTGGGGACACTCTGGTGGCACAGTGGGCAGGACTCTCTGGAGGCACAATGGCGGGACACTCTGGAGACACAGTGGGCGGGATACTCTGGAGAATCTGTGGCCAGGACACTCTGGTGGCACAGTGCGCAGGACACTTTGAATGCACAGTGGAGGGACACTCTGGATGCAGTGGCAGGAATCTCTGGATGCAGTCTCGGTACACTCTGGATGCACCATGCTGGGACACACTGGAGACACAATGGGCTGGCATACACTGGAGACACAGTGGGCGGGGACACTCCGGGGACACAATTGGCGCTGATACTCCGGGGACACATTGGGCAGGGACACTCCGGAGACACAGTGCGCGGGCACACACTGGAGACACAATGGGTGGGCACACTCTGGAGACACAGTGGGTGGGACACTATGGAGGCACAGAGGGTGGGAACACTCTGGTGGCACAGTGTGCAGGGACAATCTGGAGGCAAAGTGGGCGGGTACACTCTGGAGACACAATGGCGGGACACTCTGGAGACACAGTGGCCGGGGTCACTCTGGGGACACAGTTGGCGCTGATACTCCGGGACCACATTGTGCGGGGACACTCTGGAGACACAGTTGGTGGGGTCACTCCAGAGACACAGTGGGTGGACACACTCTGGAGAGACAGTGGGTGGGCACACACTGGAGACACTGTGAGTGGGACACTCTGGAGACACAGTGTGTGGGGACAATCTGGAGACACAGTAGGTGGGCACACACTGGAGAAACAGTGGGCGGGCACACACTGGAGACACAGTTGGTGGGACACTCTGGAGACAAAGTGGGCTGGGATACTCCAGGGACACAGTTGGTGCTTATACTCCAGAGACACATTGGGCGGTGACACTCCAGAGACACAGTGGGCGGGCACACAATGGAGACACAGTGGATGGGAACACTCTGGAGGCACAGTGGGTTGGTAAAATCTGGAGACAAAATGGCAGGACACTCTGGAGACACAGTCGGCAGGACACTCTGGAGAGACAGTGCCTGGGACACTCTGGATGCACAGTGGGCAGGAGACGCTGGATGCACAGTGGAGGGACACCCTGGATGCAGTTGTGGGAAACTCTGGATGCACAGGGCTGGGAGGCACCGGGGACACAACGGGTGGGCGCACTCGGGAGTCACAATGGGTGGGACACTCCGGAGGCACAGAGGGCGTGGACACTCTGGTGGCACAGTGTGTGGGGACATTCTGGAGGCACAGTGGGCGGGTACACTCTGCAGACACAATGGCAGGACACTCTGGAGACAATGTGGGCGGGCACACTCTGGATACACAGTTGGTGCTGATACTCCGGGACCACATTGGGCGGGGAATCTCTGGAGACACAGTGGGCAGGCACACTTTGGAGACACAGTGGGTGCGACACTCGGGAGACACAGTGTGCGGGGAAACTCTGGAGGCTCAATGGCGGGACACTCTGGAGACTCAGTCGGCGGGACACACTGGAAACACAGTGGCCGGGACACTCTGGATGTAGAGTGGGCAGGACACTCTGGATGCACAGTGGAGGGACATTTTGGATGCAGTGTGGCGGGACACTCTGGATGCACAGTCGCAGTACACTCTGGGTGCACAATGCTGGGAAACACTGGAGATACAGTGGGCAGGCACATACTGGAGACACAATCGGCGTGACTCTCCGGAGGCATAAAGGGCGGGGACACTCTGGTGGCACAGTGTGCGGGGACACTCTGGATGCACAGTGGGCGGGAACACCCTGGAGACAAGATGGCGGGACACTCTGGAGACACAGTGGGTGGGACACTCTGGAGACACAGTGGAGGGACACTCTGGATGCAGTTGCGGGACAATCTGGATACACAATCGCAGATCACTCTCGATGCACAGTGCTGGGATGTACCGGAAAGACAGTGGGCGGGCACACTCCGGAGGCAAAGTGAGTGGGACATTCCGGAGGCACAGAGGGCGTGGACACTCTGGTGGCACAGTGTGCGGGGACACTCTGGAGGCACAGTGGGCGGGTACACTCTGGAGACACAATGGCGGGACACTCTGGAGACAATGTGGCCGGGGACACTCCGGGGACACAGTGGGTGGGCACACATTGGTGACATAGTAGGCGGGCACACTTTGGAGACACGGTGAGTGGGACACTCTGGGTGCACAGTGGTGGCGCACTCTGGATGCACAGTCTCGGGACACTCTGGATGCACACTGTTGGGACACTCCAGATGCACAGCGGTGGGACACTCTGGATATACCGTGGCAGGACACTCTGGATGCACAGAGGGTGGGGACACTCTGGTGGCACAGTGGGCAGGACTCTCTGGAGGCACAATTCCAGGACACTCTGGAGACACAGTGGGCAGGATACTCTGGAGACATTGTGGCCAGGACACTCTGGTGGCACAGTGGGCAGGACTCTCTGGAGGCACAATGTCGGGACCCTCTGGAGACACAGTGGGCGGGACACTCTGGAGACACTGTGGCCAGGACACTCTGGATGCACAGTGGGCAGGACACTTTGGATGCACAGTGGAGGGACACTCTGGATGCAGTGGCAGGAAACTCTGGATACACAGTCTCGGTACACTCTGGATGCACCATGCTGCGACACACTGGAGACACAATGGGCTGGCATACACTGGAGACACAAGGGGCAGGGACACTCCGGGGACACAATTGGCGCTGATACTCCGGGGACACAATGGGCGGGGACACTCCGGAGACACAGTGGGCGGGCACACACTGGAGACACAGTGGGTGGGCACACTCTGGTGACACAGTGGGCGGGACACTATGGAGGCACAGAGGGTGGGAACACTCTGTTGGCACAGTGTGCAGGGACAATCTGGAGGCAAAGTGGGCGGGTACACTCTGGAGACACAATGGCGGGACACGCTGGAGACACAATGGCCGGGGTCACACTGGGGACACAGTTGGCGCTGATACTCCGGGACCACATTGGGCAGGGACAATCCGGAGACACAGTTGGTGGGGTCACTCCAGAGACACAGTGGGTGGGCACACTCTGGAGAGACAGCGGGCGGGCACACACTGGAGACACTGTGGGTGGGACACTCTGGAGACACAGAAAGCGGGGACATTCCGGGGACACAGTTGGCGCTGATACTCCGGGGACACAGTGGGTGGGGACACTCTGGAGACACAGTAGGTGGGCACACACTGGAGAAACAGTGGGCGGGCACACACTGGAGACACTGTGGGTGGGACACTCTGGAGACAAAGTGGGCTGGGACACTCCAGGGACACAGTTGGTGCTTATACTCCGGAGACACATTGGGCGTTGACACTCCAGGGACACAGTGGGCGGGCACACAATGGAGACACAGTGGATGGGAACACTCTGGAGGCACAGTGGGTTGGTAAAATCTGGAGACAAAATGGCAGGACACTCTGGAGACACAGTCGGCAGGACACTCTGGAGAGACAGTGGCTGGAACACTCTGGATGCACAGTGGGCAGGAGACGCTGGATGCACAGTGGAGGGACACTTTGGATGCAGTTGTGGGACACTCTGGATGCACAGGGCTGGGAGGCACCGGGGACACAACGGGTGGGTGCACTCTGGAGTCACAATGGGTGGGACACTCCGGAGGCACAGAGGGCGTGGACACTCTGGTGGCACAGTGTGTGGGGACATTCTGAAGGCACAGTGGGCGGGTACACTGTGCAGACACAATGGCAGGACACTCTGGAGACAATGTGGGCGGGCACACTCTGGATACACAGTTGGTGCTGATACTCCGGGACCACATTGGGCGGGGAATCTCTGGGGACACAGTGGGCAGGCACACTTTGGAGACACAGTGGTTGCGACACTCTGGAGACACAGTGTGCGGGGACACTCTGGAGGCTCAATGGCGGGACACTCTGGAGACTCAGTCGGCGGGACACACTGGAAACACAGTGGCCGGGACACTCTGGATGTAGAGTGGGCAGGACACTCTGGATGCACAGTGGAGGGACATTTTGGATGCAGTGTGGCGGGACACTCTGGATGCACAGTCGCAGTACACTCTGGGTGTACAGTGCTGGGACACACTGGAGATACAGTGGGCAGGCACATACTGGAGACACAATGGGCATGTCTCTCCATAGGCACAGAGGGCGGGGACACTCTAGTGGCACAGTGTGCGGGGACACTCTGGATGCACAGTGGGCGGGTACACGCTGGAGACAAGATGGCGGGACACTCTGGAGACACAGTGGGTGGGACAATCTGGAGACACATTGGAGGGACATTCTGGATGCAGCTGCGGGACAATCTGGATGCACAATCGCAGATCACTCTCGATGCACAGGACTGGGATGCACCGGAAAGACAGTGGGCGGGCATACTCCGGAGGCAAAGTGAGTGGGACATTCTGGAGGCACAGAGGGCATGGACACTCTGGTGGCACAGTGTGCGGGGACACTCTGGAGGCACAGTGGGCGGGTACACTCTGGAGACACAATGGCGGGACACTCTGGAGACAATGTGGGTGGGGACACTCCGGAGACACAGTGGGTGGGCACAAATTGGAGACATTGTGGGCGGGCACACTTTGGAGACACGGTGGGTGGGATACTCTGGATGCACAGTGGTGGCGCACTCTGGATGCACAGTGGAGGCACACTCAGGTACACAGTTGTGGGACACTCTGGATGCACAGTTGTGGGACACTCTGGATGCACACTGTTGGGAAACTCCAGATGCACACCGGTGGGACACTCTGGATGTACCTTAGCAGGACACTCTGGATGCACAGAGGGTGGGGACACTTTGGTGGCACAGTGGGCAGGACTATCTGGAGGCACAATGACGGGACACTCTGGAGACACAGTGGGCGGGATACTCTGGAGAATCTGTGGCCAGGACACTCTGGTGGCACAGTGCGCAGGACACTTTGGATGCACAGTGGAGGGACACTCTGGATGCAGTGGCAGGAATCTCTGGATGCAGTCTCGGTACACTCTGGATGCACCATGCTGGGACACACTGGAGACACAATGGGCTGGCATACACTGGAGACACAGTGGGCGGGGACACTCCGGGGACACAATTGGCACTGATACTCCGGGGACACATTGGGCAGGGACACTCCGGAGACACAGTGCGCGGGCACACACTGGAGACACAATGGGTGGGCACACTCTGGAGACACAGTGGGTGGGACACTATGGAGGCACAGAGGGTGGGAACACTCTGGTGGCACAGTGTGCAGGGACAATCTGGAGGCAAAGTGGGCGGGTACACTCTGGAGACACAATGGCGGGACACTCTGGAGACACAGTGGCCGGGGTCACTCTGGGGACACAGTTGGCGCTGATACTCCGGGACCACATTGTGCAGGGACACTCTGGAGACACAGTTGGTGGGGTCACTCCAGAGACACAGTGGGTGGACACACTCTGGAGAGACAGTGGGTGGGCACACACTGGAGACACTGTGAGTGGGACACTCTGGAGACACAGTGTGCGGGGACACTCTGGAGACTCAGTCGGCGGGACACACTGGAAACACAGTGGCCGGGACACTCTGGATGTAGAGTGGGCAGGACACTCTGGATGCACAGTGGAGGGACATTTTGGATGCAGTGTGGTGGGACACTCTGGATGCACAGTCGCAGTACACTCTGGGTGTACAGTGCTGGGACACACTGGAGATACAGTGGGCAGGCACATACTGGAGACACAATGGGCATGTCTCTCCATAGGCACAGAGGGCGGGGACACTCTGGTGGCACAGTGTGCGGTGACACTCTGGATGCACAGTGGGCGGGTACACGCTGGAGACAAGATGGCGGGACACTCTGGAGACACAGTGGGTGGGACAATCTAGAGACACATTGGAGGGACACTCTGGATGCAGCTGCGGGACAATCTGGATGCACAATCGCAGATCACTCTCGATGCACAGGGCTGGGATGCACCGGAAAGACAGTGGGCGGGCACACTCCGGAGGCAAAGTGAGTGGGACATTCTGGAGGCACAGAGGGCATGGACACTCTGGTGGCACAGTGTGCGGGGACACTCTGGAGGCACAGTGCGCGGGTACACTCTGGAGACACAATGGCGGGACACTCTGGAGACAATGTGGGTGGGGACACTCCGGAGACACAGTGGGTGGGCACAAATTGGAGACATTGTGGGCGGGCACACTTTGGAGACACGGTGGGTGGGATACTCTGGATGCACAGTGGTGGCGCACTCTGGATGCACAGTGGAGGGACACTCAGGTACACAGTTGTGGGACACTCTGGATGCACAGTTGTGGGACACTCTGGATGCACACTGTTGGGAAACTCCAGATGCACACCGGTGGGACACTCTGGATGTACCTTAGCAGGACACTCTGGATGCACAGAGGGTGGGGACACTCTGGTGGCACAGTGGGCAGGACTCTCTGGAGGCACAATGGCGGGACACTCTGGAGACACAGTGGGCGGGATACTCTGGAGAATCTGTGGCCAGGACACTCTGGTGGCACAGTGCGCAGGACACTTTGGATGCACAGTGGAGGGACACTCTGGATGCAGTGGCAGGAATCTCTGGATGCAGTCTCGGTACACTCTGGATGCACCATGCTGGGACACACTGGAGACACAATGGGCTGTCATACACTGGAGACATAGTGGGCGGGGACACTCCGGGGACACAATTGGCGCTGATACTCCGGGGACACATTGGGCAGGGACACTCCGGAGACACAGTGCGCGGGCACACACTGGAGACACAATGGGTGGGCACACTCTGGAGACACAGTGGGTGGGACACTATGGAGGCACAGAGGGTGGGAACACTCTGGTGGCACAGTGTGCAGGGACAATCTGGAGGCAAAGTGGGCGGGTACACTCTGGAGACACAATGGCGGGACACTCTGGAGACACAGTGGCCAGGGTCACTCTGGGGACACAGTTGGCGCTGATACTCCGGGACCACATTGTGCGGGGACACTCTGGAGACACAGTTGGTGGGGTCACACCAGAGACACAGTGGGTGGACACACTCTGGAGAGACAGTGGGTGGGCACACACTGGAGACACAGTGAGTGGGACACTCTGGAGACACAGTGTGCGGGGACACTCTGGAGACACAGTAGGTGGGCACACACTGGAGAAACAGTGGGCGGGCACACACTGGAGACACAGTTGGTGGGACACTCTGGAGACAAAGTGGGCTGGGATACTCCAGGGACACAGTTGGTGCTTATACTCCAGAGACACATTGGGCAGTGACACTCCAGAGACACAGTGGGCGGGCACACAATGGAGACACAGTGGATGGGAACACTCTGGAGGCACAGTGGGTTGGTAAAATCTGGAGACAAAATGGCAGGACACACTGGAGACACAGTCGGCAGGACTCTCTGGAGACACAGTGGCTGGGACACTCTGGATGCACAGTGGGCAGGAGACGCTGGATGCACAGTGGAGGGACACCCTGGATGCAGTTGTGGGAAACTCTGGATGCACAGGGCTGGGAGGCACCAGGGACACAACGGGTGGGCGCACTCTGGAGTCACAATGGGTGGGACACTCCGGAGGCACAGAGGGCGTGGACACTCTGGTGGCACAGTGTGTGGGGACATACTGGAGGCACAGTGGGTGGGTATACTCTGCAGACACAATGGCAGGACACTCTGGAGACAATGTGGGCGGGCACACTCTGGATACACAGTTGGTGCTGATACTCCGGGACCACATTGGGCGGGGAATCTCTGGAGACACAGTGGGCAGGCACACTTTGGAGACACAGTGGGTGCGACACTCTGGAGACACAGTGTGCGGGGAAACTCTGGAGGCTCAATGGCGGGACACTCTGGAGACTCAGTCGGCGGGACACACTGGAAACACAGTGGCCGGGACACTCTGGATGTAGAGTGGGCAGGACACTCTGGATGCACAGTGGAGGGACATTTTGGATGCAGTGTGGCGGGACACTCTGGATGCACAGTCGCAGTACACTCTGGGTGCACAATGCTGGGACACACTGGAGATACAGTGGGCAGGCAGATACTGGAGACACAATCGGCGTGACTCTCCGGAGGCATAGAGGGCGGGGACACTCTGGTGGCACAGTGTGCGGGGACACTCTGGATGCACAGTGGGCGGGAACACCCTGGAGACAAGATGGCGGGACACTCTGGAGACACAGTGGGTGGGACACTCTGGAGACACAGTGGAGGGACACTCTGGATGCAGTTGCGGGAAAATCTGGATACACAATCGCAGATCACTCTCGATGCACAGTGCTGGGATGCACCGGAAAGACAGTGGGCGGGCACACTCCGGAGGCAAAGTGAGTGGGACATTCTGGAGGCACAGAGGGCGTGGACACTCTGGTGGCACAGTGTGCGGGGACACTCTGGAGGCACAGTGGGCGGGTACACTCTGGAGACACAATGGCGGGACACTCTGGAAACAATGTGGCCGGGGACACTCCGGGGACACAGCGGGTGGGCACACATTGGAGACATAGTAGGCGGGCACACTTTGGAGACACGGTGGGTGGGACACTCTGGGTGCACAGTGGTGGCGCACTCTGGATGCACAGTCTCGGGACACTCTGGATGCACACTGTTGGGACACTCCAGATTCACAGTGGTGGGACACTCTGGATATACCGTGGCAGGACACTCTGGATGCACAGAGGGTGGGGATACTCTGGTGGCACAGTGGGCAGGACTCTCTGGAGGCACAATGCCAGGAAACTCTGGAGACACAGTTGGCGGGATACTCTGGAGACATTGTGGCCAGGACACTCTGGTGGCACAGTGGGCAGGACTCTCTGGAGGCACAATGTCGGGACCCTCTGGAGACACAGTGGGCGGGACACTCTGGAGACACTGTGGCCAGGACACTCTGGATGCACAGTGGGCAGGACACTTTGGATGCACAGTGGAGGGACACTCTGGATGCAGTGGCAGGAAACTCTGGATGCACAGTCTCGGTACACTCTGGATGCACCATGCTGGGACACACTGGAGACACAATGGGCTGGCATACACTGGAGACACAATGGGCAGGGACACTCCGGGGACACAATTGGCGCTGATACTCCGGGGACACATTGGGCGGGGACACTCCGGAGACACAGTGGGCGGGCACACACTGGAGACACAGTGGGTGGGCACACTCTGGTGACACAGTGGGCGGGACACTATGGAGGCACAGAGGGTGGGAACACTCTGTTGGCACAGTGTGCAGGGACAATTTGGAGGCAAAGTGGGCGGGTACACTCTGGAGACACAATGGCAGGACACTCTGGAGACACAATGGCCGGGGTCACACTGGGGACACAGTTGGCACTGATACTCCGGGAACACATTGGGCGGGGACAATCCGGAGACACAGTTGGTGGGGTCACTCCAGAGACACAGTGGGTGGGCACACTCTGGAGAGACAGCGGGCGGGCACACACTGGAGACACTGTGGGTGGGACACTCTGGAGACACAGAAAGCGGGGACATTCCGGGGACACAGTTGGCGCTGATACTCCGGGGACACAGTGGGCGGGGACACTCTGGAGACACAGTAGGTGGGCACACACTGGAGAAACAGTGGGCGGGCACACACTGGAGACACTGTGGGTGGGACACTCTGGAGACAAAGTGGGCTGGTACACTCCAGGGACACAGTTGGTGCTTATACTCCGGAGACACGTTGGGCGTTGACACTCCAGGGACACAGTGGGCGGGCACACAATGGAGACACAGTGGGTGGGAACACTCTGGAGGCATTGTGGGTGGGTACAATCTGGAGACAAAATGGCAGGACACTCTGGAGACACAGTCGGCAGGATACTCTGGAGACACAGTGGCTGGGACACTCTGGATGCAGTTGTGAGACACTCTGGATGCACAGGGCTGAGAGGCACTGGGGACACAGCGGGAGGGCACACTCTGGAGGCACAATGGGTGGGACACTCCGGAGGCACAGAGGGCGTGGACACTCTGGTGGCACAGTGTGTGGGGACATTCTGGAGGCACAGTGGGTGGTTACACTCTGCAGACACAATGGCAATTCACTCTGGAGACAATGTGGGCAGGCACACTCCGGAGACACAGTGGGTGCAACACTCCGGAGACACAGTGTGTGGGGACACTCTGGAGGCAAAATGGCGGGACACTCTGGAGACTCAGTGGGCGGGACACGCTGGAAACACAGTGGCTGGGACACTCTGGATGTAGAGTGGGCTGGACACTCTGGATGCACAGTGGAGGGACATGTTGATGCAGAGTGGTGGGACACTCTGGATGCACAGTCGCAGAACACTCTGGGTGCACAATGCTGGGACACACTGGAGATACAGTGGGCAGGCACATACTGGAGACACAATCGGCGGGACTTTCCGGAGGCACAGAGGGTGGGGACACTCTGGTGGCACAGTGTGCGGGGACACTCTGGATGCACAGTGGGTGTGTACACCCTGGAGACAAGATGGCGGGACACTCTGGAGACACAGTGGGTGGGACACTCTGGATGCAGTTGTGGTACAATCTGGATGCACAATCGCAGTTCACTCTCGATGCACAGGGCTGGGATGCACCGGAAAGAGAGTATGTGGGCACACTCCAGAGGCAAAGTGAGTGGGACATTCCGGAGGCACAGAGGGCGTGGATACTCTGGTGGCACAGTGTGCGGGGACACTCTGGAGGCACAGTGGGCGGGTACACTCTGGAGACACAATGGCGGGACACTCTGGAGACAATGTGGGTGGGGACACTCCGGAGACACAGTGGGTGGGCACACATTGGAGACATTGTGGGCGGGCACACTTTGGAGACACGGTGGGTGGGACACTCTGGATGCACAGTGGTGGCGCACTCTGGATGCACAGTGGAGGGACACTCTGGTACACAGTTGTGGGACACTCTGGATGCACAGTTGTGGGACACGCTGGATGCACACTGTTGGGAAACTCCAGATGCACACCGGTGGGACACTCTGGATGTACCTTAGCAGGACACTCTGGATGCACAGAGGGTGGGACACTCTGGTGGCACAGTGGGCAGGACTCTCTGGAGGCACAATGGTGGGACACTCAGGAGACACAGTGGGCGGGATACTCTGGAGAATCTGTGGCCAGGACACTCTGGTGGAACAGTGCGCAGGACTCTTTGGATGCACAGTGGAGGGACACCCTGGATGCAGTGGCAGGAAACTCTGGATGAACAGTCACGGTACACTCTGGATGCACCATGCTGGGACACACTGGAGACACAATGGGCTGGCATACACTGGAGACACAGTGGGCGGGGACACTCCGGGGACACAATTGGCGCTGATACTCCGGGGACACATTGGGCAGGGACACTCCGGAGACACTGTGCGCGGGCACACACTGGAGACACAATGGGTGGGCACACTCTGGAGACACAGTGGGTGGGACACTATGGAGGCACAGAGGGTGGGAACACTCTGGTGGCACAGTGTGCAGGGACAATCTGGAGGCAAAGTGGGCGGGTACACTCTGGAGACACAATGGCGGGACTCTCTGGAGACACAGTGGCCGGGGTCACTCTGGGGACACAGTTGGCGCTGATACTACGGGACCACATTGTGCGGGGACACTCCGGAGACACAGTTGGTGGGGTCACTCCAGAGACACAGTGGGTGGACACACTCTGGAGAGACAGTGGGCGGGCACACACTGGAGACACTGTGAGTGGGACACTCTGGAGACACAGTGTGCGGGGACACTCTGGAGACAGAGTAGGTGGGCACACACTGGAGAAACAGTGGGCAGGCACACACTGGAGACACAGTTGGTGGGGCACTCTGGATGCAGCTGCGGGACAATCTGGATGCACAATCGCAGTTCACTCTCGATGCACAGGGCTGGGATGCACCGGAAAGACAGTGGGTGGGCACACTCCGGACGCAAAGTGAGTGGGACATTCCGGAGGCACAGAGGGCATGGACACTCTGGTGGCACAGTGTGCGGGAACACTCTGGAGGCACAGTGGGCGGGTACACTCTGGAGACACAATGGTGGGACACTCTGGAGACAATGTGGGCGGGGACACTCCGGAGACACAGTGGGTGGGCACACATTGGAGACATTGTGGGCGGGCACACTTTGGAGACACGGTGGGTGGGACACTCTGGATGCACAGTGGTCGCGCACTCTGGATGCACATTGGAGGAACACCCTGGATGCAGTTGTGGGACACTCTGGATGCACAGGGCCGGGAGACACTGGGAAACACAGCGGGTGGGCACACTGTGGAGGCACAATGGGTGGGACACTCCGGAGGCACAGAGGGCATGGACACTCTGGTGGCACAGTGTGTGGGGACATTCTGGAGGCACAGTGGGCTGGTACACTCTGCAGACACAATGGCAGGACACTCTGGAGACAATGTGGGCGGGCACACTCCGGAGACACAGTTGGTGCTGATACTCCGGGACCACATTGGGCGGGGAATCTCTGGAGACACAGTGGGCAGGCACACTTTGGAGACACAGTGGGTGCGACACTCCAGAGACACAGTGTGCGGGGACACTCTGGAGGCACAATGGCAGAACGCTCTGGAGACTCAGTGGGCGGGACACGCTGGAAACACAGTGGCCGGGACACTCTGGATGTAGAGTGGGCAGGACACTCTGGTTGCACAGTGGAGGGACATTTGGATGCAGAGTGGCGGGACACTCTGGATGCACAGTCGCAGTACACTCTGGGTGCACAGTGCTGGGACACACTGGAGATACAGTGGGCAGGCACATACTGGAGACACAATGGGCATGACTCTCCATAGGCACAGATGGCGGGGACACTCTGGTGGCACAGTGTGCGGGGACACTCTGGATGCACAGTGGGCGGGTACACGCTGGAGACAAGATGGCGGGACACTCCGGAGACACAGTGGGTGGGACACTCTGGAGACACATTGGAGGGACACTCTGGATGCAGCTGCGGGACAATCTGGATGCACAATCGCAGATCACTCTCGATGCACTGTGCTGGGATGCACCGGAAAGACAGTGGGTGGGCACACTCTGGAGGCAAAGTGAGTGGGACATTCTGGAGGCACAGAGGGCATGGACACTCTGGTGGCACAGTGTGCGGGGACACTCTGGAGGCACAGTGGGCGGGTACACTCTGGAGACACAATGGCGGGACACTCTGGAGACAATGTGGGTGGGGACACTCCGGAGACACGGTGGGTGGGCACACATTGGAGACATTGTGGGCGGGCACACTTTGGAGACACGGTGGGTGGGACACTCTGGATGCACAGTGGTGGCGCACTCTGGATGCACAGTGGAGGGACACTCTGGTACACAGTTGTGGGACACTCTGGATGCACAGTTGTGGGACACTCTGGATGCACACTGTTGGGAAACTCCAGATGCACACCGGTGGGACACTCTGGATGTACCTTAGCAGGACACTCTGGATGCACAGAGGGTGGGGACACTCTGGTGGCACAGTGGGCAGGACACTCTGGAGAATCTGTGGCCAGGTCACTCTGGTGGCACAGTGCGCAGGACACTTTGGATGCACAGTGGAGGGACACTCTGGATGCAGTGGCAGGAAACTCTGGATGCACAGTCACGGTACACTCTGGATGCACCATGCTGGGACACACTGGAGACACAATGGGCTGGCATACACTGGAGACACAGTGGGCGGGGACACTCCGGGGACACAATTGGCGCTGATACTCCGGGGACACATTGGGCGGGGACACTCTGGAGACACAGTGGGCGGGCACACACTGGAGACACAATGGGTGGGCACACTCTGGAGACACAGTGGGTGGGACACTATGGAGGCACAGAGGGTGGGAACACTCTGGTGGCACAGTGTGCAGGGACAATCTGGAGGCAAAGTGGGCGGGTACACTCTGGAGACACAATGGCGGGACACTCTGGAGACACAGTGGCCGGGGTCAATCTGGGGACACAGTTGGCGCTGATACTCCGGGACCACATTGTGCGGGGACACTCCGGAGACACAGTTGGTGGGGTCACTCCAGAGACACATTGGGTGGACACACTCTGGAGAGACAGTGGGCGGGCACACACTGGAGACACTGTGAGTGGGACACTCTGGAGACACAGTGTGCGGGGACACTCTGGAGACACAGTAGGTGGGCACACACTGGAGAAACAGTGGGCGGGCACACACAGGAGACACAGTTGTTGGGACACTCTGGAGACAAAGTGGGCTGGGACACTCCAGGTACACAGTTGGTGCTTATACTCCAGAGACACATTGGGCGGTGACACTCCAGAGACACAGTGGGCGGGCACACAATGGAGACACAGTGGATGGGAACACTCTGGAGGCACAGTGGGTTGGTAAATTCTGGAGACAAAATGGCAGGACACTCTGGAGACACAGTCAGCAGGACACTCTGGAGACACAGTGGCTGGGACACTCTGGATGCACAGTGGGCAGGAGACGCACTCTGGATGCACAATGGAGGGATACTCTGGATGCAGTTGTGGGACACTCCCACAGGGCTGGGAGGCACCGGGGACACAACGGGTGGTCTAACTCTGGAGTCACAATGGGTGGGACTCTCCGGAGGCACAGAGGGCGTGGACACTCTGGTGGCACAGTGTGTGGGGAGATTCTGGAGGCACAGTGGGTGGGTACACTTTGCAGACACAATGGCAGGACACTCTGGAGACAATGTGGGCGGGCACACTCTGGATACACAGTTGGTGCTGATACTCCGGGACCACATTGGGCGGGGAATCTCTGGAGACACAGTGGGCAGGCACACTTTGGAGACACAGTGGGTGTGACACTCCGGAGACACAGTGTGCGGGGACACTCTGGAGGTTCAATGGCGGGACACTCTGGAGACTCAGTGGGCGGGACACACTGGAAACACAGTGGCTGGGACACTCTGGATGTAGAGTGGGCAGGACACTCTGGATGCACAGTGGAGGGACATTTTGGATGCACAGTCGCAGTACACTCTGGGTGCACAATGCTGGGACACACTGGAGATACAGTGGGCAGGCACATACTGGAGACACAATCGGCGGGAATCTCCGGAGGCATAGAGGGCGGGGACACTCTGGTGGCACAGTGTGCGGGGACACTCTGGATGCACAGTGGGCGGGTACACCCTGGAGACAAGATAGCAGGACACTCTGGAGACACAGTGGGTGGGACACTCTGGAGACACATTGGAGGGACACTCTGGATGCAGTTGCGGGACAATCTGGATGCACAATCGCAGTTCACTCTCGATGCACAGGGCTGGGATGCACCGGAAAGACAGTGGGTGGGCACACTCCGGAGGCAAAGTGAGTGGGACATTCCGGAGGCACAGAGGGCGTGGACAATCTGGTGGCACAGTGTGCGGGGACACTCTGGAGACACAATGGCGGGACACTCTGGAGACAATGTCGGCGGGGACACTCCGGAGACACAGTGGGTGGGCACACATTGGAGACATAGTAGGCGGGCACACTTTGGAGACACGGTGGGTGGGACACTCTGGATGCACAGTGGTGGCGCACTCTGGATGCACAGTGGAGGGACATTCTGGTACACAGTTGTGGGACACTCTGGATGCACAGTCTCGGGACACTCTGGATGCACACTGTTGGGAAACTCCAGATGCACAGCGGTGGGACACTCTGGATATACCGTGGCAGGACCCTCTGGATGCACAGAGGGTGGGGACACTCTGGTGGCACAGTGGGCAGGACTCTCTGGAGGCACAATGGCAGGACACTCTGGAGACACAGTGGGCGGGACACTCTGGAGACACTGTGGCCAGGACACGCTGGTGGCACAGTGGGCAGGACTCTCTGGAGGCACAATGGCGGGACACTCTGGATACACAGTGGGTGGGACACTCTGGAGACACTGTGGCCAGGACACTCTGGATGCACAGTGGGCAGGACACTTTGGATGCATAGTGGAGGGACGCTCTGGATGCAGTGGCAGGAAACTCAGGATGCACAGTCATGGTACACTCTGGATGCACCATGCTGGGACACACTGGAGACACAATGGGCTGGCATACACTTGAGACACAGTGGTCGAGGACAGTCCGGGGACACAATTGATGCTGATACTCCGGGGACACATTGGGCGGGAACACTCCGGGGACACATTGGGCGGGAACACTCCGGAGACACAGTGGGCGGGCACACACTGGAGACACAGTGGGTGGGCACACTCTGGAGACACAGTGGGCGGGACACTATGGAGGCACAGAGGGTGGGGACACTCTGGTGGCACAGTGTGCAGGGACAATCTGGAGGCAAAGTGGGCGGGTACACTCTGGAGTCACAATGGCGGGACACTCTGGAGACACAGTGGCCGGGGTCACTCTTGGGACACAGTTGGCGCTGATACTCCGGGACCACATTGGGCGGGGACACTCCGGAGACACAGTGGGTGGGGTCACTCCAGAGACACAGTGGGCGGGCACACACTGGAGACACTGTGGGTGGGACACTCTGGAGACGCAGAGGGCGGGTACATTCCGGGGACACAGTTGGCGCTGATACTCCGGGGACACAGTGGGCGGGGACACTCTGGAGACACAGTAGGTGGGCACACACTGGAGAAACAGTGGGCGGGCACACACTGCAGACACAGTCGGTGGGACACTCTGGAGACAAAGTGGGCTGGGACACTCCAGGGACACAGTTGGTGCTTATACTCCGGAGACACATTGGGCGGTGACACTCCAGAGACACAGTGGGCCGGCACACAATGGAGACACAGTGGGTGGGAACACTCTGGAGGCACAGTGGTTGGGTACAATCTGGAGACAAAATGGCAGGACCCTCTGGAGACACAGTCGGCGGGACACTCTAGAGACACATTGGCTGGGAGACTCTGGATGTAGAGTGGGCAGGACACTCTGGATGCACAGTGGAGGGACACTCTGGATGCAGTTGCGGGACACTCTGGATGCACAGGGCTGGGACGCACCAGGGCTCACAGTGGTGGGCACACTCTGGAGGCACAATGGGTGGGACACTCCGGAGGCACAGAGGGCGTGGACACTCTGATGGCACAGTGTGCGGGGACATTCTGGAGGCACAGTGGGCGGGTACACTCTGCAGACACAATGGCAGGACACTCTGGAGACACAGCGGGCGGGGACACTCCAGGAACACAGTTGATGCTGATACTCTGGGGCCACATTTGGTGGGGACACTCTGGAGACACAGTGGGCAGGCACCCTTTGGAGATATGGTGGGTGCGACACTCCAGAGACACAGTGTGCGGGGACACTCTGGAGGCTCAATAGCGGGACACTCTGTAGACACAGTGGGCGGGACACGCTGGAAACACAGTGGCCGGGACACTCTGGATGTAGAGTGGGCAGGACACTCTGGATGAACAGTGGAGGGACATGTTGGATGCAGAGTGGTGGGACACTCTGGATGCAGTGGTGGGACACTGGATGCACAGTCGCAGTACACTCTGGGTGCACAGTGCTGGGACACACTGGAGATATAGTGGGCAGGCACATACTGGAGACACAATAGGCGGGACTCTCCGGAGGCACAGAGGGTGGGGACACTCTGGTGGCACAGTGTGCAGGGACACTCTGGATGCACAGTAGAGGGACACTCTGGATGCAGTTGCGGGACAATCTGGATGCACAATCGCAGTTCACTCTCGATGCACAGGGCTGGGATGCACCAGAGAGACAGTGGGTGGGCACACTCCGGAGGCAAAGTGAGTGGGACATTCTGGAGGCACAGAGGGCGTGGACACTCTGGTGGCACAGTGTGCGGGGACACTCTGGAGGCACAGTGGGCGGGTACACTCTGGAGACACAATGGCGGGACAATCTGGAGACAATGTGGGTGGGGACACTCCAGAGACACAGTGGGTGGTCGTCAGATTGGAGAAATAGTGGGCGGGCACACTTTGAAGACACGGTTGGTGGGACATTCTGGATGCACAGTGGTGGCATACTCTGGATGCACAGTGGAGGGACACTCTGGTACACAGTTGTGGGACACTCTGGATGCACAGTCTCGGGACACTCTGGATGCACACTGTTGGGACACACCAGATGCACAGCGGTGGGACACTCTGGATATACCGTGGCAGGACACTCTGGATGCACAGAGGGTGGGGACACTCTGGTGGCACAGTGGGCAGGACTCTCTGGAGGCACAATGGCAGGACACTCTGGAGACACAGTGGGCGGGATACTCTGGAAACATTGTGGCCAGGACACTCTGGTGGCACAGTGGGCAGGACTCTCTGGAGGCACAATGTCGGGACACTCTGGAGACACAGTGGGCGGGACACTCTGGAGACACTGTGGCCAGGCCACTCTGGATGCACAGTGGGCAGGACACTTTGGATGCACAGTGGAGGGACAATCTGGATGCAGTGGCAGGAAACTCTGGATGCACAGTGTCGGTACACTCTGGATGCAGTTGCGGGACAATCTGGATGCACAATCACAGTTCACTCTCGATGCACAGGGCTGGGATGCACCGGAAAGACAGTGGGCGGGCACACTCCGGAGGCAAAGTGAGTGGGACATTCCTGAGGCACAGAGGGCGTGGACACTCTGGTGGCACAGTGTGCGGGGACACTCTGGTGGCACAGTGGGCGGGTACACTCTGGAGACACAATGGCGGGACACTCTGGAGACAATGTGGGTGGGGACACTCCGGAGACACAGTGGGTGGGCACACATTGGAGACATAGTAGGCGGGCACACTTTGGAGACACGGTGGGTGGGACACTCTGGATGCACAGTGGTGGCGCACTCTGGATGCACAGTCTCGGGACACTCTGGATGCACACTGTTGGGACACTCCAGATGCACAGCGGTGGGACACTCTGGATATACCGTGGCAGGACACTCTGGATGCACAGAGGGTGGGGACACTCTGGTGGCACAGTGGGCAGGACTCTCTGGAGGCACAATGCCAGGACACTCTGGAGACACAGTGGGCAGGATACTCTGGAGACATTGTGGCCAGGACACTCTGGTGGCACAGTGGGCAGGACTCTCTGGAGGCACAATGTCGGGACACTCTGGAGACACAGTGGGCGGGACACTCTGGAGACACTGTGGCCAGGACACTCTGGATGCACAGTGGGCAGGACACTTTGGATGCACAGTGGAGGGACACTCTGGATGCAGTGGCAGGAAACTCTGGATGCACAGTCATTGTACACTCTGGATGCACCATGCTGGGACACACTGGAGACACAATGGGCTGGCATACACTGGAGACACAATGGGCAGGGACACTTCGGGGACACAATTGACGCTGATACTCCGGGGACACATTGGGCGGGGACACTCCGGAGACACAGTGAGCGGGCACACACTGGAGACACAGTGGGTGAGCACACTCTGGAGACACAGTGGGCGGGACACTATGGAGGCACAGAGGGTGGGAACACTCTGTTGGCACAGTGTGCAGGGACAATCTGGAGGCAAAGTGGGTGGGTACACTCTGGAGACACAATGGTGGGACACTCTGGAGACACAATGGCCGGGGTCACTCTGGGGACACAGTTGGCGCTGATACTCCGGGACCACATTGGGCGGGGACAATCCAGAGACACAGTTGGTGGGGTCACTCCAGAGACACAGTGGGTGGGCACACTCTGGAGAGACAGTGGGCGGGCACACACTGGAGACACTGTGAGTGGGACACTCTGGAGACACAGAGGGCGGGGACATTCCGGGGACACAGTTGGCGCTGATACTCCGGGGACACAGTGGGCGGGGACACTCTTGAGACACAGTAGGTTGGCACACACTGGAGAAACAGTGGGCGGGCACACACTAGAGACACAGTCGGTGGAACACTCTGGAGACAATGTGGACTGGGACACTCCAGGGACACAGTTGGTGCTTATACTCCGGAGATGCATTGGGCGGTGACACTCCAGAAACACAGTGGGCGGGCACACAATGGAGACACAGTGGATGGGAACACTCTGGAGGCACAGTGGGTTGGTAAAATCTGGAGAAAAAATGGCAGGACACTCTGGAGACACATTGGCTGGGACACTCTGGATGCACAGTGGGCAGGAGATGCTGGATGCACAGTGGAGGAACACTCTGGATGCAGTTGTGGGACACTGTGGATGCACAGGGCTGGGAGGCACTGGGAAACACAGTGGGTGGGCACACTCTGGAGGCACAATGGGTGGGACACTCCGGAGGCACAGAGGGCATGGACACTCTGGTGGCACAGTGTGTGGGGACATTCTGGAGGCACAGTGGGCGGGTACACTCTGCAGACACAATGGCAGGACACTCTGGAGACAATGTGGGCGGGCACAGTCCGGAGACACAGTTGGTGCTGATACTCTGGGACCACATTGGGCGGGGAATCTCTGGAGACACAGTGGGCAGGCACACTTTGGAGACACAGTGGGTGCGACACTCCGGAGGCACAGTGTGCGGGGACACTCTGGAGGCAAAATGGCGGGACACTCTGGAGTCTCAGTGGGCGGGACACGCTGGAAACACAGTGGCCGGGACACTCTGGATGTAGAGTGGGCAGGACACTCTGGTTGCACAGTGGAGGGACATTTGGATGCAGAGTGGCGGGACACTCTGGATGCACAGTGGGTGGGTACGCTCTGGAGACACAATGGCGGGACACTCTGGAGACAATGTGGGCGGGGACACTCCAGAGACACAGTGGGTGGGCACACATTGGAGACATAGTGGGCGGGCACACTTTGGAGACACGGTGGGTGGGACACTCTGGATGCACAGTGGTGGCGCACTCTGGATGCACAGTGGAGGGACACTCTGGTACACAGTTGTGAGACACTCTGGATGCACAGTCTCGGGACAATCTGGATGCACACTGTTGGGACACTCCAGATGCACAGCGGTGGGACACTCTGGATGTACCGTGGCAGGACACTCTGGATGCACAGAGGGTGGGGACACTCTGGTGGCACAGTGGGCAGGACTCTCTGGAGGCACAATGGTGGGACATTCTGGAGACACAGTGGGCGGGACACTCTGGAGACACTGTGGCCAGGACACGCTGGTGGCACAGTGGGCAGGACTCTCTGGAGGCACAATGGCGGGACACTCTGGATACACAGTGGGCGGGACACTCTGGAGACACTGTGGCCAGGACACTCTGGATGCACAGTGGGCAGGACACTTTGGATGCATAGTGGAGGGACGCTCTGGATGCAGTGGCAGGAAACTCAGGATGCACAGTCATGGTACACTCTGGATGCACCATGCTGGGACACACTGGAGACACAATGGGCTGGCATACACTTGAGACACAGTGGTCAGGGACAGTCTGGGGACACAATTGACGCTGATACTCCGGGGACACATTGGGCGGGAACACTCCGGGGACACATTGGGCGGGAACACTCCGGAGACACAGTGGGCGGGCACACACTGGAGACACAGTGGGTGGGCACACTCTGGAGACACAGTGGGCGGGACACTATGGAGGCACAGAGGGTGGGGACACTCTGGTGGCACAGTGTGCAGGGACAATCTGGAGGCAAAGTGGGTGGGTACACTCTGGAGTCACAATGGCGGGACACTCTGGAGACACAGTGGCCGGGGTCACTCTTGGGACACAGTTGGCGCTGATACTCCGGGACCACATTGGGCGGGGACACTCCGGTGACACAGTGGGTGGGGTCACTCCAGAGACACAGTGGGTGGGCACACTCTGGAGAGACAGTGGGCGGGCACACACTGGAGACACTGTGGGTGGGACACTCTGGAGACACAGAGGGCGGGACATTCCGGGGACACAGTTGGCGCTGATACTCCAGGGACACAGTGGGCGGGGACACTCTGGAGACACAGTAGGTGGGCACACACTGGAGAAACAGTGGGCGGGCACACACTGCAGACACAGTCGGTGGGACACTCTGGAGACAAAGTGGGCTGGGACACTCCAGGGACACAGTTGGTGCTTATACTCCGGAGACACATTGGGCGGTGACACTCCAGAGACACAGTGGGCCGGCACACAATGGAGACACAGTGGGTGGGAACACTCTGGAGGCACAGTGGATGGGTACAATCCGGAGACAAAATGGCAGGACACTCTGGAGACACAGTCGGCGGGACACTCTAGAGACACATTGGCTGGGACACTCTGGATGTAGTGTGGGCAGGACACTCTGGATGCACAGTGGAGGGACACTCTGGATGCAGTTGCGGGACACTCTGGATGCACAGGGCTGGGACGCACCAGGGCTCACAGTGGGTGGGCACACTCTGGAGGCACAATGGGTGGGACACTCCGGAGGCACAGAGGGCGTGGACACACTGATGGCACAGTGTGCGGGGACATTCTGGAGGCACAGTGGGCGGGTACACTCTGCAGACACAATGGCAGGACACTCTGGAGACACAGCGGGCGGGGACACTCCAGGAACACAGTTGATGCTGATACTCTGGGGCCACATTTGGTGGGGACACTCTGGAGACACAGTAGGCAGGCACACTTTGGAGATATGGTGGGTGCGACACTCCAGAGACACAGTGTACGGGGACACTCTGGAGGCTCAATAGCGGGACACTCTGTAGACACAGTGGGCGGGACACGCTGGAAACACAGTGGCCGGGACACTCTGGATGTAGAGTGGGCAGGACACTCTGGATGAACAGTGGAGGGACATTTTGGATGCAGAGTGGTGGGACACTCTGGATGCAGTGGTGGGACACTGGATGCACAGTCGCAGTACACTCTGGGTGCACAGTGCTGGGACACACTGGAGATATAGTGGGCAGGCACATACTGGAGACACAATAGGCGGGACTCTCCGGAGGTACAGAGGGTGGGGACACTCTGGTGGCACAGTGTGCAGGGACACTCTGGATGCACAGTGGGCGGGTACATGCTGGAGACAAGATGGCGGGACACTCTGGAGACACAGTGGGTGGGACACTCTGGAGACACAGTGGAGGGACACTCTGGATGCAGTTGCGGGACAATCTGGACGCACAATCGCAGTTCACTCTCGATGCACAGGGCTGGGATGCACCAGAAAGACAGTGGGTGGGCACACTCCGGAGGCAAAGTGAGTGGGACATTCTGGAGGCACAGAGGGCGTGGACACTCTGGTGGCACAGTGTGCGGGGACACTCTGGAGGCACAGTGGGCGGGTACACTCTGGAGACACAATGGCGGGACAATCTGGAGACAATGTGGGTGGGGACACTCCAGAGACACAGTGGGTGGTCGTCAGATTGGAGAAATAGTGGGCGGGCACACTTTGAAGACACGGTTGGTGGGACATTCTGGATGCACAGTGGTGGCATACTCTGGATGCACAGTGGAGGGACACTCTGGTACACAGTTGTGGGACACTCTGGATGCACAGTCTCGGGACACTCTGGATGCACACTGTTGGGACACTCCAGATGCACAGTGGTGGGACACTCTGGATGTACTGTGCCTGGACACTCTGGATGCACAGTGGTGGGACATTCTGTATGCACAGTAACAGAACACTCTGGATGCACAGTGGCGGGACACATTGGATGCACAATGGCGGCACACTCTGGGTGACCAGTGATGTGACACACTGGATGCACAGTGGTGGGCACTCTGGATGCACAGTGGCGGGATACTCTAGATGTACAGTGTCAGGACACTCTGGATGCACAGTGGCAGGACACTCTGGATGCACAGTCTCGGGGCACTCTGGATGCACAGTCGCGGGACACCGTAAATGCACGGTGGAGGGACACTCTAAATGCAAGGTGGTGGGATGCTGCAGAGACACATTGGGCGGGGTCACTCTGGAGCCACAGTGTTGGAAGACTCTGGATACACAGTCGCAGGATGCTCTGGAGACACAGTGAGCGGGGACACTCCGGGGTTTACCACCCACTGTTTCTCTGGAGTATCCCCGCTCTCTGTGTCTCCGGAACGCCCGACCACTGTGCCTCTGGGGATTCCTGCCCATTACTTCTCCAGAGACAATGTAATGGGATACGCTGCGAATACAGTTACGGGATACTCCCGAGACATAGTGGGCGGGGACACTCCAGGGACACAGTGGTGGGACACTCTGCAGATACAGTGTTGGGTCACTCTGGAGACAAAGTTGGCCAGACACTGGAGACACAGTTGTGTGGTGCACTTTATTTACAGTGGGTGGGACACTCTGGAGGCACAGTAGTGTAACACTGCAGATACAGTGGCAGCACAGTCTGGAGACATAGTGTGCAGGGACAATCCACAGACTCAGTTGTGGGCAACTCCAGAGACCCAGTGGTGGAACATTCTGGATACACAGTGGAGGGAAACTCTGTAGACACATTCATGGGACACTCCGGAGACACAGTGGCTGGACACTCCGGAGACACAGTGACTGGACATTCTGGAGACACAGTGAGTGGGGACACTCCAGAATCACAGTGGGCGGGGACATATCCAGAGACACAGTGGCAGGACACTCCAGAAACACAGTGGTGGGATACTCTGGAGAAACAGTGGGTGGGGACAGTCTGCAGACACAGTGGGTGAGGACACTCTGGAGAGACAGTGGGCAGGGACACTCTGGAGACACAGTGGGCCGGGACACTCCGGAGACACAGTGGGTGGGCACAGTCTGGAGACACAGAGGGCGGGCACACACTAGAAACACAGTGGGCAGGACACTCTGGAGGCACAGTGAGCGGGCACACACTAGAAAAACAGTGGGCGGGCACACACTAGAAACACAGTGGGCGGGGACACTCTGGAGACACAATGGAGAGGGATACTCCAGGGACACAGTTGGCGGTGACATTCCGGGGACACAATGGGCGGGGACACTCTGGAGACACAGTTGGCGGGCACACTCTGGAGACACAGTGGGCGGGACGCTCCGGAGACACAGTGGACGGGGACACTCCAGGGACACAGTTGGCGGTGACATTCCGGGGACACAATGGGCGGAGACACTCTGGAAACACAGTTGGTGGGCACACTCTGGAGACACAATGGGTGGCCACGCTCTGGAGACACAGTGGGCGGGACACTCCGGAGACACAGAGGGCAGGGGCACTCTGGAGGCACAGTGTGCGGGGACACTCTGGAGGCACAGTAGGTGGGCACACTCTGGAGACACAATGGTGGGACACTTCGGAGACACAGTGGGCGGGCATATTCTGGAGATACAGTGGGCGGGACACTCTGGAGACACTGGGCGGGACACTCTGGAGACATAGTGGGCGGGGACACTCTGGAGGCAATGTGGGTGGGGGCACTCTGGAGACATAATGGCGGGACAGTCTGGAGAAACAGTCAGCGGAGACACTCTGGAGTCACAGTAGGTGGGGACATTTCCAGAGACACAGTGGTGGGACACTCTGGAGACACAGGGGCAAGACACTCTGGACGCAGGGTGGTGGGACACTCCAGAGACACAGAGGGCAGGATACTCTGGAGCCACAGTGGTTGGGGGCCACTCTGGAGGCACAGTGGCGGGACATGCTGGAGACACAGTGGGCGGGACACTCTGGAGACAAAGTTGGCGGGACACTCTGGATGCACAGAGGGCGGGCACTTTGGATGGACATTGGAGGGACAATCTAGATTACAGTGGTGGGACATTCTGGATGCAGTGGCGGGACACTTTAGTTGCACAGTGTTGGGACACTCTGGATGCACAGTGGACGGGGCACTCTGGATGCACATTGGAGGGACATTCTGCATGCACAGTGGCAGGACACTCTGGTTGCACAGTGGCTGGACACTCTGTCTGCAGAGTGGCGGGACACTCTGGATGCACAGTGGCAGGACACTCTGGATGCACAGTGATGGGATACTCTGTGCATGGTGGCGGGACTCTCTAGATGTACATTGGCAGGACACTCTGGATGCACGGTTGCGGGACACTCTGGATGCACGGTTGCGGGACACTCTGAATGCACAGTGGCGGGACACTCTGGATGCACAGTGCTCGGAGAATCTGGATGCACAGTGGCGGGACACTCGGGATACACAGTGGCAGGACAGTCTGGTTGGAAAGTCACTGGACACTCTGGATGCACAGTGGCGGGACACTCTGGATGCACACTACTGGGACACTCTGGAAGCACAGTGGCAGAACCCTCTGGATGCACAGTGGTGGGACACTCTGGATGCACAGTGGCAGGACACTCTGGAGACACAGTGGCAGGACACAATGGAGAGACATTGGCAGGACACACCAGGGATACAATGGGAGGACACTCTGGAGACAAAGTTGGTGGGGAAATTCCGGCTACACAGTGGGTAGGGACGTTTCTGGAGACTCAGTAGTTGGGGTCAGTCCAGAGAAACAGTGGCTGGGGGACACTCTGGAGGCACAGTTGTGGAACACTCTAGATACACAGAGGTGGGACACTCTGGCTGCACAGTGGTGGGACGCTATGGATGCACAGTGGCTGGGGACTCTGGATGCACAGTAGCAGAATACACTGGATGCAAAGTGGCTGGAGACCCTGGATAAACAGTGGTTGGATACTCCAGATAAACAGTGGCGGGACACTCTGGATAAAGAGTTGGGTACACTCTGGATGCACAGTGGAGGGACACTCTGGATGCACAGTCACAGGACACTTTGGATGCACAGTCACGGGACACTCTGGATGCACAGTCGCGGTACACTCTGGATGCACATTGGCGGGAGACTCTGGATGCATGGTTGCAGGACACTCTGGATGCACAGTGGCGGGACACTCTGTATGCACAGTGGTGGGACAATCTGGATGCACAGTTTTGGGACACTCTGGATGCATAGTGGCAGGACATTCTGGTTGCACAGTCGCCGGACACTCTGAATGCACAATGGCGGAACACTCTGATTGCAAATTGGTGGGATGCTCCGGAGAAAGTGTGGGTGATGACACTCCAGAGGTACAGTGGTGGAACAATCTGGATACACAGTGGCGGGACCCTCCAGAGACACAATGGGCGAATACACTCTGCAAACACGGTGGGTGGGGATACTCTGGAGAAACAGTGGGCAGGGACAATCTGGAGACACAGTGGGCGGGACACTCCGGAGACAAAATGGGGGGTGTGTCACTCCGGAGACACAGTGGGTGGGGACATTCTGGAGACACAATGGGCGGGACACTCTGAAGATAGATTGCACGGGGACACTCCGGGAACAAAGTGGTGGGACACTCTAGAGACATAGTTGCGGACACTGAATCAACAGTGGCGGGACACTCTGGATGCATGGTGGCCGGACATTCTAGATGTACAATGGCAGAACACTCTGGAAGCACAGTTGTGGGACATTCTGGATGCAAGTGATAGGACACTCTGGAGACACAGTGGCAGGACACTGTGGAGATACAGTGGCGGGACACACCAGGGGCACAGTGGGGGGAAACTCTGGAGACAAAGTTGGCGTGGAAATTCCGGGTACACAGTGGGTGGGGACATTTCAGCAGACACAGTTGTAGGGGACAGACCAGAGAAACAGTGGGTGGGGGACACTCCGGAGGCACAGTTGTGTAACACTCTAGATACACAGAGGTGGGACACTCTGGATGCTCAGTGGTGGGACACGCTGGATGCACAGTGGCGCAACACACTGGATGCACAGTGGCAGGACACTCTGGATGCACAGTGGCAGAGCACACTGGATGCACAGTGGTAGGACACTCTGGATGCACAGTGGCGGGACACTCTGGATGCACAGTGGGGGGACACTGTGGATTCACAGTGGTGGGACATGCTGGATGCACAGTGGCGCAACACACTGGATGCACAGTGGCAGGACACTCTGGATGCACAGTGGCAGAGCACACTGGATGCACAGTGGCAGGACACTTTGGATGCACAGTGGCAGGACACTCTGGATGCACAGTGGAGGGACACTGTGGATACACAGTGGTGGGAAATTCTGGATACAAAGTGGAGGGAGACCCTGGATGCACAGTGGAGGGACACTCTGGATGCAGAGTGGAGGGACACACTGGATCCACAGTGGCAGGACACTGTGGATGCACAGTGGCAGGACACTGTGGATGCACAGCGGTGGGACACTGTGAATGCACGGTGGAGGGACACTCTGAATGCACTGTGGTGGGATGCTCCAGAGACACATTGGGCGGGGTCACTCTGGAGCCACAGTGTTGAAAGACTCTGGATAAAGAGTGGTGGAATCCTTTGGAGACACAGTGCGGGGGGTTGGGGGGTCACTCTGGAGACACTGTGGGCGGGACATTCCGGAGACACAGTGGGCGGGACACTCCGGAGACACAGTGGGCGGGACACTCCGGAGACACAGTGTGGGGGGGGGGGGGTCACTCCGGAGACACAGTGGGTGGGGACATTCTGGAGAAACAGTGAGCGGGGACACTCCGGAGAAACAGTGGGCGGGACACTCTGAAGACAGATTGCACGGGGACACTCTGGGAACAAAGTGGTGGAACACTCTAGAGACATAGTTGCGGGACACTCTGGATCAACAGTGGCGGGACACTCCGGATGCACGGAGGCAGGACCCTCTAGATGTACGATGGGAGAACACTCTGGAAGCACAGTGGTGGGACACTCTGGAGACACAGTGGCAGGACACTGTGGAGAGACAGTGGTGGGACGCTCTAGGGCCACAGTGGGGGGACACTCTGGAGACAAGGTTGGTGGGGAAATTCCGGGTACATAGTGGGTGGGGACATTTCAGCAGACACAGTTGTAGGGGACAGTCCAGAGAAACAGTGGGGGGGCACTCTGGAGGCACAGTTGTGGAACACTCTAGATACACAGAGGTGGGACACTCTGGATGCATAGTAGAGGGACACACTGGATGCACAGTGGCAGGACACTCTGGATGCACAGTGGCAGGACACTCTGGATGCACAGTGGAGGGACACTCTGGATGCACACTGGGGGTAAATTCTGGATGCAAAGTGGAGGAAGACTCTGGATGCACAGTGGAGGGACACTGTGGATGCAGAGTGGAGGGACACACTGGATGCAGAGTGGTGGGACACTCTGGATGCACAGTGGCGAGATACTCTGTATGCACAATCGCGGGACACTCTGGATGCACAGTCACGGTACACTCTGGATGCACAGTCGTGGTACACTCTGGATGCACTGTGCCAGGACACTCTGGATACACAATGGGGGGACACACTGGATGCACAGTGGAGAGATACTCTGGATACACAGTTGTGGTACACTCTGGATTCACAGTCGCAGGACTCTCTGGATGCACAGACGAAGGACACTCTGGATGCACAGTCATGGGACATTCTGAATGCACGGTGGAGAGACTCTCTGAATGCACAGTAGTGGGATGCTCCAGAGACACAGTGAGCGGGGACACTCCGGGGTTTACCGCCCACTGTTTCTCCAGCATGTCTCTGCTCACTGTGTCTCCACAGCATCTCACCACTGTGCATCCAGAAAGTTCCACCACTGTGCCTCCGGGATTTCCCGTCCACTTTTTCACTGGAGACACGTTAATGGGACACGTTGCAAATACAGTGGCGGGATACTCCCGAGACACAGTGGGCGGGGACACTCCTGGGACACAGTGGCGGGACACTCCCGAGACACAGTGTGCAGAGACCATCCGGAGACACATTTGTGGAACACTCCAGAGACCCAGTGATGGGACACTCTGGATACACAATGGAGGGAGACTCTGGAGACACATTGGTGTGACATTCCGGAGAAACAGTGGCTGGACACTCCGGAGACACAGTGACTGGACACTCAAGAGACACAGTGAGTGGGGACACTCCAGAGTCACAATGGGCAGGTACTTTTCCGGACACTCCGGATGCACAATCGCGGCACACTCCAGAGACACAGTGGGCGGGGACACACTGGAAACACAGTAGGTGGGGATACTCTGGGAAACAGTGGGCGGGGACACTCTGGAGATGCATAGGGTGGGGACACTCTGGAGACACAGTGGTTGGGGACACTCTGGAGACACAGTGGGCAGGGATACTCCGGAGACACAGTGAGCGGGGACACTCCGGAGACACAGAGGGCGGGCACACTCTGGAGTCATAATGGCGGGACACTTCGGAGACACAGTAGGCAGGACACTCCAGTGGCATAATGGGTGGGGACATGTTGGGCGCAATGTGGGCGGGGACACTCTGGAGACAAAGTGGGCGAGGACACTCTGGAGACACAATGGCCGGGCACTCTGGAGACACAGTGGGCGGGACACTCTGGAGACACAGTGGGCGGGACATACTGGATGCACAGTGGGCGGGACACACTGGATGCACAGTGGAGGGACATTCTGGATGCAGAGTGGCATGACACTCTAGATGCACAGTGGTGGGACACCCTGTATGCACAGTGAAGGGACACTCTGGATGCACAGTGGCGGGACACTCTGGATGCAGAGTGGTGGGCCACTCTGGATGCACAGTCTTGGGCCAGTCTGGATGCAGAGTCGCGGGAAACTCTGGATGTACAATTGTGGGACAATCTGTATGTGCAGTCGTGGGAGACTCTGGATGCACAGAGGCGAGACACTCTGGATGCAAAGTGGAGGGACATTCTGGATGCACAGTGGCAGGACACTCTGCATGCACAGCGGTGGGACAGACTGGATGCACAGTCACAAAAGACTCTGGATGTGCAATCACGGGACACTCTGTATGTGCAGTCGCAGGACACTCTGGACGCACAGTGGTGGGACACTGTGAATGCACAATGGTGGGACATTCTGGATGCACAGTGACAGGACACTCTGAATGCGCTGTGGTGGAACACTCTGCATGCACAGTGGCGGGACACACTGGATGGATGGTGCCGGGACACTCTGGATGCACTGATGCGGGACACTCTGGATGCACAGTGGCAGGACACTCTGGAGGCACAGTGGGTGGGGACACTCTGGAGGGAAAGTGGGCAGGGCACTCTGGAGACATAATGGCGGGACACTCTGGAGACATAATGGCGGGACACTCTGGAGAAACAGTGACCGACGACACTCCGGAGTCACAGTGGGCGGGGACATTTCCGGAGACACAGTGGGTGGGGACACCCTGGATGCACTGAGGCGGGACACTCTGGATGCACCATTATGGGACACTCTGGATGCAAAGTGGGCGGGGACACTCTGGAAACACAGTGGCAGACACTCTGGATCCACAGTGGTGGGACACTCTGGATGCACAGTGGCGGGACACACTGGATGGATGGTGCCGGGACACTCTGGATGCACCGAGGCGGGACACTTTGGATGCACAGTGGCAGGACACTCTGGAGGTGAAGTGGGCGGGGATATTCTGGAGAAACCGTGGGCGGGGACACTCTGGAGACACAGTGAGCAGGGACACTCCAGAGTCACAGTGGGCGGGACACTCTGGAGACACAGAGGGCCGGGACACTCCGGAGACACAGTGGGCGGGACACTCTGGATCCAAAGTGACGGGACACTCTGGATGCACAGTGGCGGGACACTCTGGATGCACAGTGGCAGGACACTCTGGAGGCAAAGTGGGCGGGGATATTCTGGAGAAACCATGGGCAGGGACACTCCGAAGACACAGTTGGGGGCGGAACACTTCGGAGACACAGTGGCGGGACAATGTGGAGACACGGTGTGCCGGATACTCTGGAGACACAGTGGGCGGGGACATTTCCGGAGACACAGTGGTGGGACACTCTGGAGATACAGTGGCAGGATGCTCCGGACACAGAGTGGCAGGACACTCCGGAGACACAGTGGGCGGGGACACCCTGGAGACACAGTGGGTGGGACACTCCAGAGGCACAGTGGGCGGGGACACTCTGGAGGAAAAGTGGGCGGGGCACTCTGGAGACATAATGGCGATACACTCTGGAGACATAATGGCGCGACACTCTGGAGAAACAGTGAGTGGGCACAATCTGGATAAACAGTGAACGGCAACACTCTGGAGTCACAGTGGGCGGGAACATTTCCGGAGTCACAGTGAGCGGGGACACTCCAGAGACACAGTGGGTGGGACATTCTGGAGACACAGTGGGCGGGGACACCCTGGATGCACCGAGGCGGGACATTCTGGATGCACCGTGATGGGACACTCTGGATGCAAAGTGGGCGGGGACACTCTGGAAACACACTGGGTGGGGATTCACTGGAGAATCAGTGGAGGGACACCTTGGATGCACAGTGGTGGGACACTCTGGATGTATAGTGGCGGACACTCTGGATCCATAGTGGTAGACACTCTGGATCCACAGTGGCAGGACACTCTGGATGCACAGTGTCAGGACACACTGGATGGATGGTGGTGGGACACTCTGGATGCACAGTGGCGGGACATTCTGGATGCACAGTGGTGGGACACACTGGATGCGCCGAATTGCGACACTCTGGATGCGCAGTGGTGGGATACTCTGGATGCAAAGTGGCCGGACACTCTGGATGCACAGTGGTGGGACACTCTGGATGCACGGTGGTGGGACAAACTGAATGAACAGTGGCAGGACACTCTGGATGCACAGTGGGCAGGACACTCTGGATGCATGGTGGATGGGGACACTCTGGAGACAAAGTGGGCGGGGACACTCTGGAGACACAAAGGTGGGACACTCTGGAGACACAGGGGGTGGGACACTCTGGAGAAACATTGAACAGGGACACTCAGGAGTCACAGTGGGCGGCGACATTTCCGGAGACACAGTGGGCGGGGACATTTCCGGAGACACAGTTGCTGGTCACTCTGGAGACACAGTGGCAGGACACTCCGGACGCAGAGTGGCAGGACACTCTGGAGACACAGTGGGCGGGGACACTCTGGAGACACAGTAGGCAGGAACAATCCGGAGATACAGTTGGTGGTGGGGGGGTGGGGGGGACACTCCAGAGACACAGTGGCAAGACATTCTGGAGACACAGTGGGACGGATACTCTGTAGACACAGTGGGCGGTACACTCTGAATGTACAGTGGGCGGACACTCTGGATGCATGGTGGAGGGATACTCTGGATGCACAGTAGTGGGACACTTTGTATGCACAGTGGTGGGACACTCTGGATGCACAGTGGTGGCTCACTCTGGACGCACAGTGGCGGGACACTCTGGAGACATAGTGTGCGAGGACAATCCGGAGACAGAGTTGTGGGACACTCTGCAGACACATTGACTGGACATTCTGGAGACACAGTGATCAGGGACACTCTGCAGTCACAGTGGGCGGGGACATTTCCGGAAACACAGTGAGCGAGGACTTTTCTGGAGACACAGTTGGCGGGGACATTTCCAGAGACAATGTGGCGGGACACTCTGGATGCAGTGTTGTGGGACACTCCACAGACACAGTGGGCGGGGAGACACAGTGGATGGGGACACTCCGGAGACAAAGTGAGCGGGTACACACTGGAGACACAGTGGGTGGGCACACGCTGGAGACACAGTGGGTGGGGACACTCTGGAGACACAGTGGGCGGGGACACTCCGGAGACACAGTTGGCGGGTAGACTCTGGAGAGACAGTGGTCAGGACACTCTGGAGAAACATTGAGCGGGGACACTCCGGAGTCACAGTGGGCGGGGAAAATTTCGGAGACACAGTGGGCCGGGACATTTCCGGAGACACAGTGGCGGGACACTCTGGAGAAACAGTTGCAGGACACTCTGGACTCAGAGTGGCGGGACACTCCAGAGACACAGTGAGTGGGGACACTCTGAAAACACAGTGGGTGGAGACACTCTGGAGACACAGTGGGTGGGGACTCTCTGGAGACACAGTGGCGGGACATTCTGGAGACACAGTGTCGGGATACACTGGAGACACAGCGGGCGGGACACTCTGAATGCCCAGTGGATGGGACACTCTGGATGCACATTGGAGGGACATTCTGGATGCACAGTGGCGGGACACTCTGGATGCAGTGGCAGGATACTCTGCTTGTACAGTGGCGGGACACTCTGGTTGCACAGTAGTGGGACACTCTGGATGCACAGTGGAGGGAGATTCTGGAGACACATTGGTGTGACACTCCAGAGACACAGTGGCTGGACACTCCGGAGACACAGTGACTGGACACTCTGGAGACACAGTGAGCGGGAACACTCCAGAGTCACAGTGGGTGGGAAGATGTCCGGAGACACAGTGGCGGGACACTCTGGAGGCACAGTGGCTAGACACTCTGGAGACACAGTGGGCGGGCACACTCTGGAGACACAGTGGGTGGGCACACTCTGGAGACACAATGGGCGGGCACACACTGGAGACACAGTGGGCAGGACACTCTGGAAACACAGTGGGGGGACACTCAGGAGACACAGTGGGTGGGACAATCCGGAGACACAGTGTGTGGGGACACTCTGGAGACAGAGTAAGCGGGCAGTCACTGAAGACACAGTGGACGGGAAACTCTGGAGACACTGTGGGCAGGGACACTCTGGAGACACAGTGGCAGGATGCTCCGGAGACACAGTGAGCAGGGACACACCAGGGTTTACCACCCACTGTTTCTCCGGAGCATCCCGCCACTGTGCATCCAGAGTGTTCCACCACTGTCCCTCCGAGGTATCCCGCCCACTGTTTCTCCGGAGACACATTATTGGGATACTTTGCCAATACAGTGGCGGGTTACTCCCAAGACACAGTGGCGGGACACTGCAGATATGGTGACGGGACACTCCAGAGACACAGTGGGCAGCCACACTCTGAAGACACAGTGGGTGGGGCACTTCAGAGGTGCAGTGGGCGGGGACACTCTGTAGGTACAGTGGGTGGCGACACTCTGAAAGCAAACTGGGTGGAGCACTCAAGAGACATAATGGCGGGGCACTTTGGAGACATAGGGGGCGGGACACTCTGGAGAAACAGTGAGCAGGAACACACCAGAGTCACAGTGGCTGGTGACATTTCCGGAGACATAGTGGGCGGGGACATCCTGGATGCAAAGTGGGCAGGGACACTCTGGAAACACAGTGGGTGGGGATACACTGGAGAAACAGTGGAGGGACACCCTGGATGCACAGTGGCAGGACACTCTGGATGCACAGTGGCGGACACTTTGGATGCACAGTGGAGGGACACTCTCTATGCGCAGTGGTGGACACTCTGGATGCACGGTGGTGGGACACTCTGGATGCACAGTGGCAGGACACTCTGGAGGCAAAGTGGGCGGGGATATTCTGGAGACACAGTGGGGGGGGGGGGGGGTAACACTCCGGAGACACAGTGGCGGGACATTCTGGAGACACAGTGGGCATGGACACCCTGGATGCACTGAGGCGGGACACTCTGGATGCACCGTGATGGGAGACTCTGGATGCAAAGTGTGCGGGGACACTCTGGAAACACAGTGGCAGACACTCTGCATCCACAGTGGTGGGACACTCTGGATGCACAGTGGCGGGACACACTGGATGGATGGTGGTGGGCCACTCTGGATGCACAGTGGAGGGACACTCTAGAGGCACCGAGGTGGGACACTCTGGATGCACAGTGGAGGGACACTCTGGATGCACCGAGGTGGGGCACTCTGGATGCACAGTGGAGGGACACTCTGGATGCACCGAGGTGGGACACTCTGGACGCACAGTGGCGGACACTCTGGAGGCAAAGTGGGTGGGAATATTCTGGAGAAAACGTAGGCGGGGACACTCTGGAGACAAAGTGGGCAGGGACACTCTGGAGACACAGTGGCGGGACATTCTGGAGACACAGTGGGCCGGATACTCTGGAGACACAGTGAGCGGGGACATTTCCAGAGACACTGGCGGGACACTCTGGAGACACAGTGGCAGGATACTCCGGACGCAGAGTGGCAGGACACTCCAGAGACACAGTGGGCGGGGACACTCTGGAAACACAGTAGGCGGTAATATTCTGGACAAACCATGGGCGGGGACACTCTGGAGACACAGTGGGCAGGGACCCTCCGGAGACACAGTGTGGGGGGTTGGGGGGCGGACACTCCAGAGACACAGTGGAGGGACATTCTGGAGACACAGTGGGTGGGATACTCTGGATGCAGTGGCAGGACACTCTGGTTGCACAGTGGCGGGACACTCTGGATGCACAGTGGAGGGAGACTCTGGAGACACATTGGCGTGGCACTCCGGAGACACAGTGGCTGGACACTCCGGAGACACAGTGACTGGACACTCTAGAGCCACAGTGGGTGGGGACATGTCCGGAGACACAGTGGGTGGGGACACGCTGGAAACACAGTGAGTGGGGACACTGCGGAGACACAGTGGATGGTGACACTCTGGAGAAACAGTGGGTGGGGACACTCTGGAGACACAGTGGGCGGGCACAGTCTGGAGACACAGTGGGCGGGCACACACTGGAGACACAGTGGGCAGGCACACACTGGAGACACATTGTGGGGGGGTGGGGGACGGACACTCCGGAGACACAGTGGCGGGACATTCTGGAGACACAGTGGGTGGGATACTCTGGATGCAGTGGCAGGACACTCTGGTAGCATAGTGGCGGGACACTCTGGATGCACAGTGGAGGGAGACCCTGGAGACACATTGGCGTGACACCCCGGAGACACAGTGGCTGGAAACTCCGGAGACACAGTGACTGGACACTCTGGAGACACAGTGAGCAGGGACACTCCAGAGTCACAGTGGGTGGGGACATGTCCGGAGACACAGTGGGCGGGACACTCTGGAGACACAGTGGGTGGGACACTCCAGAGGCACAGTGGGCGGGGACACTCTGGAAGTACAGTGGGTGGTGACACTCTGGAGACACAGTGGATGGGGACATTCTGGAAGCAAAGTGGGCGGGGCACTCTGGAGACATAATGGTGGGACACTCTGGAGAAACAGTGAGCGGGGACACTCTGGAGAAACAGTGATGGGCGACACTCCGGAGTCACAGTGGGCGGGGACATTTCTGGAGACACAGTGGGCGGGGACACCCTGGATGCACCGAGGCGGGACACTTTGGATGCACCGTGATGGGACACTCTAGATGTAAAGTGGGCGGGTACACTCTGGAAACACAGTGTTGGGGATTCACTGGAGAATCCATGGAGGGACACCTTGGATGCACAGTGGCAGGACACTCTGGATGCACAGTGGCAGACACTCTGCATCCATAGTGGCAGACACTCTGGATCCACAGTGGCAGGACACTCTGGATGCACAGTGGAGGGACACACTGGATGGATGGTGGCGGGACACTCTGGATGCACAGTGGTGGGACACTCTGGATGCACAGTGGCGGGACACTCTGGATGCACAGTGGTTGGACACACTGGATGGATGGTGGCGGGACACTCTGGATGCACAGTGGAGGGACACTCTGGATGCACAGTGGCGGGACACTCTGGATGCACAGTGGCGGGACACTCTGGATGCACAGTGGTGACAGTGGTGGGACACACTGGATGCATGATGGCGGGACACACTGGATGCACATTGGAGGGACACTCTGGATGCACAGTGGAGGGACACTCTGGATGCACAGTGAGCGTGGACACACTGGATGCACCGAGGCGGGATAAACTGGATGCACGGTGGCGGGACACTCTGGATGCACGGTGGTGGGACAAACTGAATGAACAGTGGCGGGACACTCTGGATGCACAGTGGGCAGGACACTCTGGATGCATGGTGGATGGGGACACTCTGGAGACAAAGTGGGCGGGGACACTCTGGAGACACAAAGGCTGGACACTCTGGAGACACAGGGGGTGGGACACTCTGGAGAAACATTGTCAAAGTACAACAGAATGAGTCCTGGTATACCTCTGGGGAGTGTGTGTTTAATTCTGTCACGGTGTGTGTGAGTACTGGTGTATCTCTGTGTGGGTTTCAGTGTGTCACTGTGTGAGTGTGAATTCTGATGTATCTCTGTGTGTAGTGTGTAGTGTGTGTGTGAGTGTGTAGTGTGTGTGTTTGTGTGTGTGTGTACTTCATTGTCACTGTGAGAATGTGAGCTCTGCTATTTCTCTGTCTCTTGTGTGTGTTTCACTGTGTCCCTGTGTGAGTGTGACTTCTGGTGTATTTGTGTGTGTGTGTGTGTGTGTGTGTGTGTGTGTGTGTGTGTGTGTGTGTGTGTGTGTGTGTGTGTGTGTGTGTGTGTGTGTGTGTGTGTGTGTGTGTGTGTGTGTGTGTGTGAGTCTGCATTTCTATGTGTATGTGTGAATGCGTGCTTCAGTGTGTCACTGTGTGAGTGTGATGCTCCCATGTATGTTAGTGTGAGTGTGTGTTTCCATCGGTCTCTGTGTGAGTGTGAGTTCTGGTGTATCTCAGTCTCTGTCTGTGCTTCAGTGTGTCACTGCGTGAATGTGAGTTCTGCTTTACCTCTCTCTGTGTTTGTGCTTCAGTGTGTCACTGTGTGAGTGTGAGGCCTGGTGCACCTCTGTGTGTGGGATTCATTGTGTCACTGTGTGAGAGTGAGTACTGCTGTATATCTGCCTGTCTGTCTGTTAATGTATGAGAAGAGTCCTGCTCTAGCTCTGTGGAGTGCGTGTTGTATTTTGTTACTGTGTGAGTGTGAGTCCTGGTGTATCCCTGTGTGTGTTTCAGTGTGCCACTGTGTGAGTGCGAATTCTGGTGTATCTCAGTCTCTTCTGTGTGTTTCAGTGTGTCACTGTGTGAGTGTGATGTTCTAGTGTAAATTGGTGACAGTGTGTGTTTCAGCATGTCTCTGTGTGAGTGTGAGTTCTGGTTTATCTCCGTCTCTTGTTTGTGTATCACTGTGTCACTAGGTGAGGTGAATTCTGGTGTATCTCTGATTGTGTGTTTCAGTGTATCCCTGTGTGTGTGAGTTCTGGTTTATCTTTTCTCTGTGTGTTTCATTTTGTCACTGTGTGAGTGTATATCTGTCTGTGTGTGTCAATGTGTCAATGTGTGAGAATGAGTCCTGGTCTACCACTGTGGAGCATTTGTTTTATTCTGTCACTGTGCGAGTGTGAGTTCTGATGTATCCCTGAGTGTGTGTTTCAGTGTATGTTTCATTTCGTCACTGTGTGAGTATGATATTCTGGTGTAATTTGCTGAGACTGTGTGTTCCAGCATGCCTCTGTGTGAGTGTGAGTTCTGGTTTATCTGCATCTCTTGTTTGTGTATCATTGTGTCACCGTATGAGTGTGAGTTCTGGTGTATCTCTGATTGTGTGTTTCAGTGTGTCACTGTATTAATGTGAGTTCTGGTGTATCTCAGCCTATGTGTGTTTCAGTGTGTTACTGTGTGAGTGTGATGTTCTGGTGTGTGTCGGTGTGAGTATGTGTTTCAGTCTGTCGCTGTAAGAGTGTGAGTTCTGGTTTACCTCGGGCTCTTGTGTGTCTTTCACTGTGTCACTGTGTGAGTGTGAGTTCTGGTGTATCTCAGTCTCTGCCTGTGTTTCTTTGTGTGACTGTGTGATTGTGACTTCTGATGTATGTGTGTATGTGTGTGTGTGTGTGTGTGTGTGTGCGGGCGCATGTTTGTGTGTGAGTGTGTGTTTCAGTCTGTCTCTGCGTGAGCGTGAGTTCTGGTTTACCTCTGTCTCTTGTGTGTCTTTCATTGTGTCACTGTGTGAGTGTGAGTTCTGGTATATCTCTGAGCACTTGGCTCAGTGTGTCACTGTATTGCTGTGAGTTTTAGTGTGCCTCTGTCTGACTGTGTCTTTCAGTGTATCACTGTGTGTGTGTGAGTTCTGGTGTATCTCAGTCACTGTCTGTGTTTTAGTGTGTCACTGTGTGAATGTGAGTTCTGGTGTCTTTCCCTTTGATTGTGTGTTTCAGTGTGTCACTGGGTGAGTGTGAGTTCTGGTTCATCTCTTCTCTGTGTTTTTCAGTGTGTCACTGTGTGAGTGCGTGTTTTGGTATATCTCTGTCTTAGTGTGTGTTTCAGTGTGTCTGGTGTATCTGTGTGTGTGTGTATGGTTCAGTGTGTCGCTGTGAGTGTGAGTTCTGCTGTGTCTCTATCTGTGTGTGCACTGCAGTGTGTCATTGTGTGAATGTGATTTCTGATGTATCTCAGCCCATGTGTGTTTCAGTCTGACACTGTGCTAGCTTGAGTTCTGGTGTATCTCTGAGTGTGTGTTTCAGTGTGTCACTGTATGAGTGCGTGTTGTGGTGTATCTCTGTCTGTGTGTGTGTTTTAGTGTGTCACTGTTTTACTATGACTTCTGGTGTATCTGTTTGTGCGTGAGTTCCAGTGTATCACTGTGTGATTGTGATGTTCTGGTGTATCTTGTTGTGAGTGTGTGTTTCAGTGTATCTCTCTGTGAGGGTGAGTTCTGGTGTATCTCTGAGTCTGTCTTTCAGCGTGTTACTGTATTAGCATGACTTCTGGTGTATCCCTGCCTGACTGTGTGTTTCAGTGTGTCACTGTGAGTGCAAGTTCTGGTGTGTCTCTGCCTGTTTGTGGGCTTCAATGTGTCACTGTGTGAATCTGAGTTCTGGGGTATCTCTGTCTACATGTTTGTTTCAGTGTGTCACTGCATGCTTGTGTGTTTTTGTGTACCTCTGTCTGAGTCTGTTTTTCATTGTGTCACTGTGTGAGTGTGTTTTCTGGTGTAACTCTGTCTGAGTATGTGTTTCAGTGTGTCACTGTGTGAGTGTGAGTTCTGGTGTATCGCTGTCTGAATTTGATTTTCAGTGTGTCATTATGTAAGTGTGTTTTTTGGTGCATCTCTGTCTAACTGTGTATTTCAGCGTGTCACTGTGTGATGCGAGTTCTGGTGTATCTGTGTGTCTGTGTGTGTGTTCTGTGTGTCACTGTGTGGCTGTGTTTTCTGGTGTATCATTGTTTGAATGTGACTTCTGGTGCATCTCAGTCTGTGTGTGTTTCAGTGTGTAACTGTGTAAGTGTTAGTTCTGGTTCATCTCTTCTCTGTGTGTTTCAATGTGTCACCATGTGATTGTGATATCTGGTGCATATTTGTCTGTGTGTATGTGTGTGGGTGTATCAATGTGTGTGTTTCAGTTTGTTCCTGTGTGACTTGAGTTTTGGTTGATCTCTTCTCTGTGTGTTTCAGTGTATCACTGCATGAGTGCCAGTTCCGATGTATCTCTGTCCATGTGTTTCATTTTGTCTCTCTATGAGTGTGAGATCTGCCTGCGTGAGTGTCAGTGTGTCAATGTGTGAGAATGAGTCGTGGTCTACCACTGGGCACTGCCTGTTTAATTCTGTCACTGTGTGAGTGTGATTTCTGGGGTATCCCTGAATGTGTATTTCAGTGTGTCACTGTGTGAGTGTGAGTTCTGGTGTTTCTCAGTCTGTGTGCATGTTTCAGTGTGTCACTGTTTGAGTGTGAGTTCTAGTGCATCTCAGTATGCGTGTGTTTGAGTGTGCCTTTGTGTGAGTGTGAGTTCTGGTGTATCTGTGTGTGTGTGTGTGTGTGTGTGTGTTTCATCGTGTCACTGTGTGAGTGTGAGTTCTGATGTATATCTGTCTGTGTGTGTGTGTTTCAATGTGTCAATGTGTGAGAATGAGTCCTGGTCTACCTCTGTGGAGTGTGTGTTTTATTCTGTCACTGTGTGTTTGAGTTTTAGTGTATCTCTGTCTGAGTATTTGTTTTAGTGTGTTACTGTGTGAATTCTGGTGTATCTCAGTCTGTGTATGTTTCAGTGTGTCACTGTGTGAGTTCTGGTTCATCTCTTCTCTGTGTGTTTCAGTGTGTCACTGCATGCGTGTATGTTTTGGTGTTTATCTGTCTGAGTCTGATTTTCAGTGTTTCACTATGGGAGTGTGTGTTTTGGTGTATCCCTGTCTGAGTGTGTGTTTCAGTGTGTTGCTGTGTGACTGCAACTTCTGGTGTATCTGTGTGTGTGTATGGACCAGTGTATCACTTTGTGAGTGTGATGTTCTGATGTATCTTGGCCTGAGTGTGTGTTTCAGCGTGTCACTGTGTGAGTGTGAGTTTTGGTGTATCTCTGTCTGAGTGTACATCAGTGTGTCACCATGTGATTGTGATATCTGGTGTATATTTGTCTGTGTGTATGTGTGTGGGTGTGTCAATGTGTGAGTAGGAGCCGTGGTCTACCTCTGCGGAGTGTGTGTTTAATTCTGTCACTGTGTGAGTATGAGTTCTCGTGTATCTCTGTTTCTTGTGTGTGCTTCAGTATGTCACTATGTGAGTGTGAGGTCTGGGATATCTCAGTGTGAGTGTGTGTTTCAGTTTGTCAGGATATGAGTGTGAGTTGTGGTGTATCTTTGTCTCAGTGTGTGTTTCAATGTATGTGTGTGAGTTCTGTTGTATCTTGGTCTGAATACGTGTTTCAGTGAGTCACTGTGAGTGTGAGTTCTGCTGTGTCTCTGTCTGTGTTTTAGTATGTTTCCCTGTATGAGTGTGAGTTGGAGTATCTCTCTGACTGAGTGTGTTGCTGTCTGTTACATAGTGTATGTATAATTTGCAGCTTATCTAAGTGTCACTTTTATGTTGTTGAGCGTGTGTTGAATATAATCAGTTTTACTGTGCCTGGCTGCCTGTGTCTGATTCCAATGTATCTTTAGTGAGATTTTTAGTGTGTTTCCATCTGAATGTGAATGATGTAATTTCAGTTTGTGTCAATCTCAGTCTGATGTGTACTGTGTGTCCTGCTCTAAAGGTGAATTTCACTGTATCTTTAAGTGGGTGTTGTTGTGTGTAAAGCACCTTCACCCTGATGGCCCTGTGCATTGTGGGCCTTCTGCCTATTTTCAAATAGTAACCTGGCTCCTGAAGGTGCATCCATTCTGAAGTGCCCCTCGCTGCCTCAGCAGTGCTCACCTCTGCTGCCAGGACTATTTGTCCAGTGCTGTGCACCCTCTGATTGGGCCTTCCACCTTGACAACCTGCCCACTGTCCTTAATTGGCTGGTGAATGGGAAGGAATCCTCTTAATTGGCTGCATCCCAGAAGGTTCCAACAGTTGGTGCACGTCTGACCCATGCAGAATTGGGATCTGGAAGTGGACCCAACACCTGTGTTTTCTCAAAGGATCTCAGATTCCAGCCTCCGTTTCAGTCTGAGATTTAGCATATCACTAAGTGTGAGGCTCACTGTGTCTTCATTTGAGTGTGAGTTATATAATGTCTTCCTTCCTATCTTTCCACCGTGTACAAGCATGTTTAAGATTGCCCTATCATATTTATGGGAATCAATGCTTGAGGAAGAATATGCTGAGTGTGAAAGGGAATCACATTTGGAATTTTCTGTAGCTATATGTATATGTACTACATATCTATACAGAGATTGCACCTATATTTGCAAACATAAGCAATAACAACAACAATTAGCATATGTATAGTACCCATCACATGCAGGAAGTCATAGGGTACTCCCAAATGAGGAAGAAAGGTTGCAACAAACAAGGGAAAGGGGAAGCAAAACAGAATGGATAGGATGAAGGCAAAGCTAAAGGGCATGGTGGTGAGATTTTGAAAGCAGTGAGGTGACTAGGTGGAGGGAACTGGGTGGGAGTTCTAGAGGGCAAGAACATATTGACTGTACAAGCAGTAAAGGGAAGGGGAATGAGGGGTGAAGGAAAGCCTGGTATTAAAGTGCAGCAAGCTGTGTTCATGGATGTAAAGCAGGAGATTTCAAAGACCGAGTGGGGTAAGGAGACAGAGCGATTAAGAAACAAAGGAGAGACTTTTTAATATCAGTGTACCTGCACAGAGTTTGCATTTACTTTTTATCAGGGTCAAAGAAGAACAAAGAACAAAAGAAAAATACAGCACAGGAACAGGCCCTTCGGCCCTCCAAGCCTGCGCCGATCATACTGCCCATCAACTAAAACATTTTGCACTTCGGGGTCCGTATCCCTCTATTCCCATCTTATTCATGTATTGTCAAGCTGCCTCTTAAACACCACTATCGTACCTGCTTCCACCACCTCCTCTGGCAGCGAATTCCAGACATTCACTACCCACTGCGTAAAAAACTTGCCCCGCACATCAGCTCTCTAGTTTTCTCCTGTCACCTTAAATCTATGTCCCCTAGTAATTGACTCTTCCACCCTGGGAAAAAGCTTCTGACTATCTACTCTGTCCATGCCACTCATAATTTTGTAAACTTCTATCAAATCACCCCTCAATCTCCGTCGCTCTAGTGAGAAAAATCTGAGTTTCTCCAGCCTCTCCTCATAGCTAATAACCTCCAGACCAGGCAACATCCTGGTAAACCTCCTCTGTACCCTCTCCAATGCCTCCATATCCTTCCAGTAATGTGGTGACCAGAATTGCACACAGTATTCCAAGTGTGGTCTAACCAAGGTTCTATACAGCTGCAGCATGACTTCCCAGCTTTTATACTCAATGCCCCTGCCAATGAAGGCAAGCATGCCATATGCCTTCCTGACTATCTTATTCACCTGCGTTGCCACTTTCAGTGACCTGTGGACCTCTACACCCAGATCCCTCTGCCCATCGATGCACTTAAGGGTTCTGCTATTTACTGTATAATTCCTGCCTGTATTAGACCTTTGTACGTATAGGTCCTTTGTATGAGTGAGGGAGTGCCAGTCCATCCTCTCCTTGATCTGTGTGTGACATCGATTCAAATGTTAATTTAATTTCACCTGTGTGTGTAAAGGAGTCTGAGTGTGAATATGTACGATTGCCACTAAATGTTCATCTGTTACTGTCAATGGCAAGTTTCTGCTGTAAATATCAGATTGTGAAAGTGTATAAGTATCTGCAAAGCTATTTATATCAGAGAGTTTAACAGTTCTGTCAGTGTGTATCTGTTTGTTTCCTTCAATGTATCCATGAGGGCATCCACATCAATGTGTACAGGTGTTCCATATTGGAGGAATCTTTATATAAGGGAACAAAGTGTGTGGCATCAAAATTATTATCATTGTGTTTGTATGGGTGATTAATTCAATATATGAAGGCACTGACCAACTGGTGTGAGTACATTTTAGATAAGCGTGACAGGGCTGTGTACATCAGTGTGAGGGGTTTATGTTTATTACTGTGAGCAGCTTGTGCCTGTCAGTGTGATGGTCCTGTGAATTTCTGTGTGAGAGTTTGTGAATATCAGTGTGTGGGAATTTTGTCTATCAGTCTGAAGGGTCAATGTATATCAGGGTGGGGGATTTGTGTATATTGGTTTTAGGTGTTTGTGTATATCAGTGTGAGGAGGCATTAAATATCAATGTGAGGGGTTTCTGTAAACCATTGTAAGGCAGTTGCGTGCATCAGTGTGTATACCAATATGAGATAGTTATGTATAACTGTGAGGGATTTGTGTATATCTGTGTAAGTGAACTGTGTATATCAGTTTGGGTTTGGGTATATCATCTTGAGGGCACTGTGTATACTAATATGAAGGGGCTGCGTATATCAGTGTTAAAGATTGGTGTACATTAGTGTGAGGGGTCTGTATGTATTAGGGTGAGGGACCTGTGTATGTTGGTATTACAATTTTGTGTATGTCAGTGTGAGTTGTCGTGTATATCCGTGTTAGGCATTGTGTATATCAGTGTTATTATGCATTGTATATCTGTGTCTATGAGGATGATAAAATGAATGTATTTGAGATTTTTGTATCAATGTCTCGGGTGTTTATAAAACAATGTTATGGCCGGGGTTTGTAACAATGTGTGAGTGTTTGCACCATTATGCTCAGAGTGCTTCATTGTGTATATGTGTGTTTATTATCAGTGTGGTAAAGGTGTTTATATTGATATATAATGATTTTTATATTAAAAAGGGTGTTCATATCAATGTGTAAATCTGTTTATATCAGCCTGTTATATGTTTATATAGCGAGTTATTCAATTCAGTGTGTGAATCTTTTTATATCAGTGTGTTAAATGTTTATATAGTGAGCTATTCAATTCAGTGTGAATCTGTTTATATCAGTGTGTTAAATGTTTATATAGTGAGCTATTCAATTCAGTGCGTGAATCTGTTTATATCAGCATGTTAAATGTTTATACAGTGAGTTATTCAATTCAGTGTGTGTGAGGCAGTTTATATTAGCATATTAAGATATTGCTATTAGTGTGTTAAGGTGTTTATATTGCTGGGTTAAGGTGTTTTTTTCAATGTATTAAGATATTTCTATCAGTGTCTTGAGGCTGTTTGTATCAGTGCTCATGTTAGCTTCTTTATATCAGTGTGTTTATGTCATTGAGTGTGAAGCCAATTTTTTCAGTTTGTGGGTTTTTATTTTAAGTGTCAATGCAATGTTAATGAGTGAGCTGAGGGGCTGTTTATATCAGGTATTTTATGAGGATTTTTATACCCTTGTGATTGAGGATATTTATATCATGATGTGAAGGCATTTATGTCAGTATGTGATGGTTTTTATCTCTGGGTGGAGTTTACATCAGTATGTTAGAGCGCTTCTGCCAGTGTCAAATTCAACCTCTCTCTCTCTCTCTCTCTCTTTCGGATGCCATGTTTGAATCCCTTCAACCTGGTTTCCACCCTGTCACAGTATTGAAATCACTCTTATCAAATTCACAAATGACATCCTATGTGACTGTGACAAAGATAAATTTTCCCTTCTTGGCTTCTCGACCTGTCTGCAGCCTTTGACATGGTTGACAACACCATCCTTCTCCAATGCCTCTCCACTATCGTCCAACTGCATGGGACTGCTCTCACCTGGTTCCATTCTTATCTATCTAATCGAAACCAGATTATCACTTGCAATGGCTTCACTGCACCATTACCTCTGGTGTCCCCCACAAAGATATAGTTCTCATATTCCTCCTATTTTTCTTCTACATGCTGCCCTTCAGCGACATCATCCAAAAGCAGAGTTAGTTTTCACATGGTCAATGATGACACCCATCTCACTACCACCTCTCTCAACTCGTCCACTGTTCCTAAGTTATCAGAAAGCTCATCCATCATCAAGCACTGAATGACCAGAAATTTCCTCCAACTAAATATTGGGAAGTACGAAGTCTTTGATCCCACTATGAACTCTGTTTCCTCGTCACTGACTCCATCCCTCTGCCTGGCACCAGATTGAGAGAGATTAAGCCAGTCTATTCGCAACTTTGGTGTCATATTTGACCCTGAGATGAGTTTCTGACCACATATCCACACATCCTTAAGATCAACTATTTCCAGCCCCAAAACATCATCCGACTTCACCCCTGCCACAGCTCATCTGCTGCTGAAACCCTCACTCATGCCTTTGTTATCTCTGGACATAATATTCCATTGCACTCCTAGCTAGTACAGATTTACTACGTTCTGTAAATCTGAAGTCATCTAAAACTCTGCTGTTTGCATACTAGCTTGCACAATGTCCTGTTAGTTATCACCCCTGTGCTCGCTGACCTACATTGGCTCAATGTCAAGCAACACCTTGATTTTAAAATTCTCATCCTTGTTTTCAAATCCGTCCATGGCTTCATCCCCTCCCTAACTCTGTAATTTCATCCGGCCCTACAACTCTCCAAGATATCTGCACTCTTCTAATTCTGGCCTCCTAAGTTTCTCTGGTTGCAGTGCTCTGCCATTGGTGACTGTGCCTTCAGCTGCCTGGACCCTGTGTGTTTTGTGCTATTATCATTTCTTGATGAGGTTTTGCCTATCCTTTGAGTGACCTGAGATAGCCTGTACATAGTTTTTCTAGAAACTATTTTCTAAGAACTATTTACAAAGACCTCATTGTGAGTGCATGGTTTTCCGGACACAGTCTGCTCTGTGTCTTGCTCTCTTTGAGCCTTTTGGTCATCTAACTCTTGATGTCATATTTACATCATCATTAACCGTTTACTCTACACTATGCTCTGTAATTCACTTCTTACGCCTCTCTGCCTCTCTACTTGCATTTCCTGCTTTAAGATGCTCCTTAAAATATATCTTTTTGAGCAAGTTTTTGGTCACCTGCCCTAATATCGACGTATATGGCATCATAATTTGCTTTATAATAGCCCTGTGAAGTGCCTTGGAAAATTTTAATAAGATTGAGGTGCTATGTAAATACAAATTGTTGTTGCATATATGTGTGTTTTGTATCAATGTCTCTATAAGGATATTTTGAACAATATATGAGGGTAATTATTTAGGTGTGTGTTGCTTATATCAATTGATAAGAGGGTGTTTATATTAGTATGAGAATGTTGATATTGGGTTAAGTGAGGGTATTTGTGACTGTTTACATGAGGGTGTCTATCTGTGTATGTGAGGGCATTTACATCAGTGTGTTAACGTTGCCACTTGGTTTCCACTCCAGAGCTGAGTCCAATAATTCAATTGTCCTTTCTAAAACTATTCTCCTCCTCCTCTTCCTCTCACCAGGCTTCTCCCTTTCTCTAACATCAAACTGCCCCTCATTTCTACTCTCATCATCGTCCCTTCTCATTCCATTTCAACTCCTGCTGCAATCCAGGGCTCGAATGCTGCATGTCTGAGCCCCACAGCTCCTGCCTCCCTTAGAAATCTCTGCCAGACCCATACACCAATTCCAATTGCTCCATCTTCCACTGTCTCTGACCATCACGCCCCCAGTGTGCTGCATAATGGTGAGCCCTGTGATGTCCATCCTATCCTGCTCATGCTGCTAGCACCGTGCCCACTGGACCCCACCAGTGGGTCAACAATCACTGCCCCTCTTCACTCTGTTTTCCTACTTACTCACAAAGTAGACCTTTGTCAACCACAACTTCGTTGTGGATGATTATATTCACACTGACCAATGCATGACTCATGAGTGCTGAGTCCCTCTCCCTTGCAGTAACTCTCTGTCCACCACCTGTTCCAGCCAAAGTACAATGGTGATGATGTGGCCTTTATTCCCAAGACTCACCTTGTCCTCTTTCCATACGCCTCCAGAACATTCTCCTATTTAGCCCATCCAACTGCCCTTCCTGGGCCCTATGTTAACCAATGCAGAATATAGTCCCCAAAATCATCAGTTTTCACCCCGCCCTCAAAAAACCCACTCTTGAATCTTGAATTAACGTCAGCAACAATCCCTTCTTCAATCTCTCCTTCCTCTCACTGCTGCTTTTCCTTGTCAGCCTCTTATCTTTTGTCCATCATAAACTTTCAAAAATCTGTTACACACATCCTGTCCACACTAAAATCCACTCACCGATCATTCAAGTCATTGTTGACATATCTTAGCTCTTCATTCCCCAGTGTCTTCAATTTAAGACCCCACTGGATATTTTAAACACCTTCAAGATTTTGCCTGCACTTCCTTCTGCCCTGAATTCCTTCCTCTCCCTTCCAAAATTCTCAAATTTCTAACTCTTGTCGATTGTGCACTCTCCCCATACCAATATTGGCATCAGCCATCTGGCTCTTACTCCCTCAAGTTCCACCTCTAAACCTTTCTTCCTCTCTTTGCTCCTTTTCAACTTCCTCAGAACCACACATCTTCAACCACCTCTTACTAATCTCCTTTCATGCTCACTGTCCATTTTTTATTTGCCTGTCAGTAAAACAACTTGGGATTTTTTTTCCATAAAAATTGCTATGTACTACACACTACCTTTGTTTTAGTACCTGGAGAATGCTTGTCTCATTATGTATACACTGGTATCTGGGAGGATATTTCACTCATTATGTTTGAGAGTGTCTGACTATAGAATTAGGGTGATCCACAGAGACTTCAATTTTCTTTTTTTATGGAGCAGATCTTTATTTTATTGCCTATGCCAATGAAGTTAAGGCTGTCATCTGTCCTTTCAGATACAAGAACATCGACTGTCTGCTCCTGCAGCTGTAGGTCCTCCAGAAGCAACACATAACACCACTTCAGTAACATCATTGTGTCTGAACCGTAGTATCATAGGAGTTTACAGCATGGTAGGAGGCCATTAGGCCCATCATGTCCAAGCTGATCAATAAGTAGCTATCCGGCCTAATCCCACTTTCCAGCTCTTGGTCCATAGCCTTAGAGGTTACGGCACTTCAAGTGCATATCCAAGTGCTTTTTAAATGGTATGGAGGTTTCTGCCTTGATCATCCTTTCAGAAAGTGATTTCCAGATCCCGCCCCCCCCCCCCATCCTCTGCATGAAAAAATTCACCTTCAAGACACCTCCAAACCATTTGCCTCTTATCCTAAATCTATCGGATAAGCTGGAGGCAGAGTTTCAGACTCTGTGATGCATCAGAAAGTTGGAAAATTACCTGGACATTTTGTTCCAGGAAACAGTCACATCTCTTAGGAAAGGGTCATCTGATTTGGCCTGTGGTCAGGGAAGGTATGACTTTAAGAGTGGCAGGTATGGGGATCCTGAAGGTAACAATGGAGGAAGCTTAATACTTGCAATTTGCCAACATGTTCTGTGTCCTTGCAGCTTGTGGGGATGAGAGCAGGGACTGCAGGGAGGATAAGTAAGCTGACCACAACATGTGGCCATTCAGGTGGGGGAGGTAAAAGGGAATGCAGTTGTAACAGAGGACAGTATAGTTAGGCGGCTAGACACTGTTCTCTGCAGATGAGAGTGCGAATCCTGAAGGCTGTGTTGCCTGCTTGGTGCCAGGGTTAAGGACATCTGATACAGGGCTGGAGAAGAACTTGGAGGGGGAGGAGTAGGATCCAGATGTCGGTAGTCCAGATAGGTACCAATGACATACGTAAGACAAAGAAAGAGGTTCTGCTGAGGGAGTTTAGGGACTAAGTTAAAAAGCAGAACCATAAAGGTAATAATCTCTGTGTTACTACCTGAGCCAGGAGCAAACTTGCTTAGGGTAACTAAGATCAAGTAGGTCTTGTGGCGCAGTGGGTAGCATCGCTGCCTTTGAGCCAGAAGGCCCAGGTTCAAGTCCCACTCCAGGACTTGATGGTGTGCTCATAATGAGTAAATCATTCTGACTTAAGCCAATGGCAGGTGGTAAGAGCAGGAGAGATTCCTGGTCAGCCATGTGATGGAAAGAAATTGAAGCCTCTACCATCACTATCTGTGCATATACGGATGAATAGTATGTAAAAGTGTGTGTTGCCACAGCAACTCAGATGACTTTGTGGGGCAGGGCAGGGGCAATTGGTTCAGTTGGCTGGCTGACCAATTGTGGATCAGACTAGTGTCAACAGCATGGGGTTCTGCCCCATTCCAGCTGGGGTGGATTTGGGACCTGCCTCCTTGCTCTACCTGTATAGGGAGTTGTGGCACTGTGGGTCAGATCTGCCATTGGGCAGAGAACTCAGGAAGAAATAAGGTCAGAGAGTTGAATGCATGACTCAGAGACTGGTGTGTGAGAGAAAAGGTTTTCAATTCTTGGGACATTGGCCCCAGTGCTGGGGAAAGAGGGAGCTGTGCATTTGGGATGACCTTCACCTGAACTGCACTGAAACCAGTCCTGGCAAATCATTTAACTAGAGATGGGCTTTTATCTAAATAGTTGGGGGGAAAGGATGGTTCATATGGGGGATATTTGGAAATTTAAAGAGAAAGAGCAAGGCAAAAGTGCAGGATAGCAATATGGGTAATGATAACCAGAGTGTGACAGGAAGAGACAGCATGTACAAACATAAGTGTGCACCTGCCAATAAGCTCAGAGTAGGGAAAAATGCTAAAAAGATAAAATGAAAGGCTCTTTATCTGAATGCATACAGCGTTCATGGATAGTGCAAATAGAAATAAATGAGTATGATTTGATGGCCATTACAGAGATATGGTTATAAAGTGACCATGGCTGGGACCTGAATATTCAAGGATATTTGCATTCCAGAAGAACAGGAAGAAAGGAAAAGGAGGCAGGTAGCTTTGTTAATAAAGGATGAGATCAGTACAGATCATTGAGAAATTATCTTGGTTCAGAGGATCAAAATGTGGAACCAGTTTGATTGGAGATAAGAAATAGCAAAGAAGAAAAGATGCTAGTGGTGTGGTTTATAGGCCTCTGACAGTAGCTCCATTGTAGGACCAAGTGTAAATCAAGAAATAATGTGGGCTTATGAAAAGGGAACTACGATAATTGTGGGTAATTTTAATCTTTATGTCAATTGGATGAATCAAATTGGCAAAGGTAGTCTGAGGATGAGTTCATAGAATGCATTTGGGACAGTTTCTTTGAATAATACACTCTGGAACCAACCAAGAAACAGACTATTTTAGACCTGGTAATGTGTAATGAGGCAGGGTTAGTTAATGATCTTATTGTAAAGGATCCTTTTGGTAAGAATGAACATAACATTCAGTCTGAGGGTGAGAAATTTGAGTCTGAAACTGGCATCTTAAACCTAAATAAAGACAATGACAAGGGTATGAAGACAGAGTTGGCTAAAGTGGACAGGGAAAATAGGCAAAAAGATAAGCCGGTAGAGAAACATTGGCAGACATTTAAGGAGATATTTCATAACTCTCAACAAAGGTATATTCCATTGAGAAAGATTCTACAAGAAGGATAAACCTGCCACAGCTGACTCAGCAACTTAGAATGGTAGCAGACTAAAAGAAAAGATGTATAATGCTGCAAAGATTAGTGGTTGGTCAGAAGATTGGGAAAATTTTAGAAATCATAAAAGGAGAGGGAGACTTTGGACTATGAAAGAAAGCTAGCAAGAAATATAAAAACAGACAGTAAAAGCTTCTGCAAGTGCATAAAAAGGAAAGGGGTAGCTAAAGTGAATTGGTCTCTGACAGGGTGAGACTGGGAAATTAATGGCAGAGACTTTGAACAAGTCTTTTTTTATGTCTTCACTGTAGAAGACACAAGAAACATCCCAAGATTAGAAGAATATCAAGAGGCAAAAGGGGTGGGAGGGGAAAAGAAAATGGAAAAACTAATGGGACTAAAGGCTGACAACTCAACCAGACCTGATGGCTTAAAAGCCATCCTACGGTCTTAAAAGAAGTGACAGCAGTGATAGTGGATGCATTGGTTGTAATCTTCAAAAATTCCTTAGATTCTGGAAAGGACCCAGCGGATTGGAAAACTGCAAATGTAACACTTCTGTTCAAGGAAGGAGGGAGACTAAAAGTAGGAAACTATAGGCCAGTTAGCCCAACATCTGTCATTGGGAAAATGCTGGAATCCATTATTAAGGAGGTAGCTGCAGGCCATTTAGAAAATCATAATATAATCAGGAAAGTAAACTTGGTTTTTTGAAAGGAGAATCATGTTCGACAAATTTATTAGAATTCTTTGAGGATGTAACAAACAAGGTGGATAAAGGGGCACCAGTAGATGTAGTGTATTTATATTTCCAAAAGGCATTCAATAAGGTGCCACATGAAAGATTACTGCACAACATAATAGCTCATGGTGTTGGGGATGACATATTAACATGGATAGAGGATTGACTAACTAACAGGAAACAGACAGTTGGGATAAATGGATCAATTCCAGGTAAACAAGCTGTAATGAATGGAGTGCTATAGGGATCAGGACTGGGGCCTCAACTATTTATGACCTATATTAGTGAATTGGATGAAGATACCAATTGTATTGTAGTAAAATTTGCAGATGATATAAAGACAGGTAGGAGAGCAAGCTGTAAGGAGGATACAAAGATTCTGCAAAGGGAAATAGATAGGTTAAGTGAATGGGCAAAAATTTGGGACAGATGGATTACTGTGCAATGTGATGGGTAATATGATGTAATGGGAAAATGTGAGGTTTTGGCAGGAAGAATAGAAAAGTAGGGTATTAGTTAAATGAAGAGAGACTGCAGAATGCTGTAGTACAGGGGGATCTGGGTGTCCTTGGACATCAGGCTGGTCCAACCTTCTCACTGGGGGGGGCTACATTTGCATATTTTTCTCACCCAAGGGGCCGATGAGTAAATTTTGGAAAGATAAAACACTGAACTGAATTTCAAAAAAAGCTGAGGTTTTAAGGAAAGAAACAATTGCTGAGCAAAAGTACAACAATGTCATAGCAAGAAATTGTTAACTTAAGAAAGAATAATTAATAGAAATGACCAGAGTGCGAGAGCATCAGAATGTGTCTGTCCGGCTCATTCCCAGTCTCTGGGTACTCACTCACTCACCCTCACCCGCTGTGAGTGGTTGTGAGTGTATGTGTTGTTATATGGTGGTGAGAATGAGTGAGAAACCTGAGACTGGGAGTAAGGCAGACTTGCACTCCACCACTACCACCCATCCACAAACTCAGTCTCTTGCACTCACCCCCACAAACCCACTCAGTCTCTCACAGTCCCCCCCCCAAACTCACTCAGTCTCTCACACTCACCCCCACAAACTACACTCAATGTCTCGTACTCACCCCCACAAACTTACTCAGTCTCTCACACTCACCCCGCAAACTCACTCACTGTCTCATTCTCACTCCCACAAACTCACTCAGTCTCTCGCACTCACCCCCACAAACTCACTCAATGTCTCGTACTCACCCCCACAAACCCACTCAGTCTCTCATACTCACCCTCACAAATTCACTCACTGTCTCATTCTCACCCCCACAAACTCACTCAGTCTCTCACACTCACCCCCACAAACTCACTCAATGTCTCGTACTCACCCCCACAAACCCACTCAGTCTCTCGTACTCACCCTCACAAACTCACTCACTGTCTCATTCTTACTCCCACAAACTCACTCAGTCTCTCACACTCACCCCCACAAACTCACTCAATGTCTCGTACTCACACCCACAAACCCACTCAGTCTCTCACACTCACCCTCACAAACTCACTCAATGTCTCGTACTCACCCCCACAAACTCACTCAGTCTCTCGCACTCACCCCTACAAACTCACTCAGTCTCTCACACTCACCCCAACAAACCCACTCAGTCTCTTACACTCACCCTGCATTCTCATTCAATCTCTCACACTCACCCCCACAAACCCACTCAGTCTCTCACACTCACCCCCACAAACCCACTCAGTCTCTCACACTCACCCCCACAAACCCACTCAGTCTCTCACACTCACCCCCACAAACCCACTCAGTCTCTCACACTCACCCCCACAAACTCACTCAATGTCTCGCACTCATCCCCACAAACTACACTCAATGTCTCGTACTCACCCCCACAAACTTACTCAGTCTCTCACACTCACCCCGCAAACTCACTCACTGTCTCATTCTCACTCCCACAAACTCACTCAGTCTCTCGCACTCACCCCCACAAACTCACTCAATGTCTCGTACTCACCCCCACAAACCCACTCAGTCTCTCGTACTCACCCTCACAAACTCACTCACTGTCTCATTCTCACTCCCACAAACTCACTCAGTCTCTCACACTCACCCCCACAAACTCACTCAATGTCTCGTACTCACACCCACAAACCCACTCAGTCTCTCACACTCACCCTCACAAACTCACTCAATGTCTCGTACTCACCCCCACAAACTCACTCAGTCTCTCGCACTCACCCCTACAAACTCACTCAGTCTCTCACACTCACCCCAACAAACCCACTCAGTCTCTTACACTCACCCTGCATTCTCATTCAATCTCTCACACTCACCCCCACAAACCCACTCAGTCTCTCACACTCACCCCCACAAACCCACTCAGTCTCTCACACTCACCCCCACAAACCCACTCAGTCTCTCACACTCACCCCCACAAACCCACTCAGTCTCTCACACTCACCCCCACAAACTCACTCAATGTCTCGCACTCATCCCCACAAACTCAATCAGTCTCTTGCACTCCCCCCACACACTCAGTCACTCATATTCACACACTCCCACAAACACGCTCACTCCCAGATACTCACCATGGCACAGTCAACTCCCCATGTCCGCCAAAACTTCAACCCCCTCCCCCCAGACCCGCCGCATCCCCTGGAGCTGACACGGCTTCGTGCCCCCGCAACCCCCCTCCTCCCCCCCCCACCCCTGCCTCCGGAGCTGACGCGACCTCGTCCTACCAGGTCCTGACATACCTGGCTCCCTAGGCTTCAGTCCCAGCGCACACTTGCTTCCCTGGGCCCAGCTGCCCTCAGCACACTCGCCAATGCCGGTGTTCACTGCTCCTCCAATCAGAGACTGTTTCTCTCCCTCATTTGCTGCTGATAGGCTTACGTTGGACAAGCCTGTTGAAATGAATCACAAAAAGTTAACATGCAGGTACAGCAATAATGAGGAAGGAAAATAGAATGTTGGCCTTTATTGCAAGGGGGATGGAGTATAGAAGTAGAGAGGTCTTGCTACAACTGTAAAGGGCATTGATGAGACCTCACCTAGAGTATTGTGTACAGTTTTGTTTTCCTTACTTAAGGAAAGTTATACTTGCATTGGAAGCAGTTCAGAGAAGATTCACCAGGCTAATTCCTGGGATGAAGGGTTTGTCTTATGAGAAAAGGTTGAGCAGGTTGGGACTATACTCATTGGAGGTTAGAAGAATGGGAGATGATCTTATGGAAATATATAAGATTCTGAGGGGACTTGACAGGGTGGAATCTGCAAGGGTGTTTCGCCTTATGTGAAAGTCTAGAACTAGTGGCACAGTTTCTAAATAAGGGGCCACGGATCTAAGAGTGAGATGAGGAGGAATTTCTTCTCTCAGAGGATTGATAATGTTTGGAATTCTCTTCCACAGACAGCAGTGGAGACTGGGTCATTAAATATATTTGAGACTGAGTTGGAAAGATTTTTGATTGACAAGAGAGTCAAGGGTTATGGGGGAGAGGCAGGAAAATGGAATTGAGGCCACAATCAGATCAGCCATAAGACCATAAGATGAAGGAGAAGAAATAGGCCATTCGGCCCATTGAGTCTGCTCTGCCATTCAATGAGAGCATGGCTGATCTGATAATCCTCAAGTCCACTTTCCTGCCTTTTCCCCATATCCCCATGATCTCATTCAATGGCAGAACAGGCTTAATGGGCTGAATGACCTACTCCTCCTATTTCTTCTGATCTTATGAATTTTTTTCAATCTGAAATTGGTCCAGTTCCTCTTTCTGTTCTGTGTGCATTTATCAGTCTTCCCTGGATTTTGTGTGTGTATGTTACTGCCTCATTGTGAACCTGCACACCCAACATCCCTGTGTTTATGTGTTCACACGTTGCTGTGTTTTCAAGTGTGTCTGCATTGTATGTTTACTATTTTTGAGACTGTGTTAGCATCGCAGTACGTGTGAGAGTGTGTGTGTGTGACCATCTGACTGTGTTTTTGAGAGTGTGTTTTAAGATCTCACTGTGAGTGTGAGAATGTGTATTAGCATCTCACTGTGTGCGTGAGATTGAGTGTTAGCATCTCATTGTGAGTGTAAGTGTGTGTATTAGAATCAGTGTGAGAGTGTGTGTTAGCATCTCTCTGTGAGGTGTGAAAGTGTTTGTTGGCATCACACTGTAAGCGTGAAGTTGGGTGTTTCATCTGACTGAATGTGTGAGATTGTTTGTTAACATTTCACTGTGAGTGTGAGAGTGCATGCTAGCATCTCTGTGTGTGAGTGCGTATTATAGCATCTCACTATGTGTGTGAGTATTTGTGTTTTAACGTCTCACTTTGCATGTGAGAGAGGGAGTGTTATCATCTCACAGTGATTGTGAATGTGTATTCCAGCATATCACTGCGGGATCTGAGACTGTGTGTTAGCATCTCACTGTGAGTGAGAGTGTATGTTAGCATCTCACTGTGAGTGAGAGTGTATGTTAGCATTACACTGTGAGTGAGAGAGTGTATGTTAGCATCTCACTGTGGGTGAGGCTGTATGTTAGCATCTCACTGTGAGTGAGAGAGTGTATGTTAGGATCTCACTGTGAGTGAGAGAGTGTATGTTAGCATCTCACTGTGAATGACAGAGTGTATGTTAGGATCTCACTGTGAGTGAGAGAGTGTATGTTAGCATCTCACTGTGAGTGAGAGAGTGTATGTTAGCACCTCACTGTGAGTGAGAGAGTGTATGTTAGCATCTCACTGTGGGTGAGAGTGTATGTTAGCATCTCACTGTGAGTGAGAGAGTGTATGTTAGGATCTCACTGTGAGTGAGAGAGTGTATGTTAGCATCCCACTGTGAATGACAGAGTGTATGTTAGGATCTCACTGTGAGTGAGAGAGTGTATGTTAGCATCTCACTGTGAGTGAGAGAGTGTATGTAAGCATCTCACTGAGAGTGTGTTTTAGCATCTCACTGTGTGTGAGAGAGTCTGTGTTAGCATCTAACTGTGTGTGAGAGAGTGTATGTTAGCATCTCACTGTGTGTGAAGAGTGTATGTTAGCATCTCACTGTGAGTGTGAGAGTGTGTTTTAGCATCTCACTGTATGTGTTAGAGATTGTGTTAGTATCTCACTGTGTGTGTGAGAATGTGTTTTAGCACCTCACTGTATGTGTTAGAGATTGTGTTAGTATCTCACTGTGTGTGTGAGAATGTGTATTAGCACTTCACTGTGTGTGTTAGAGATTGTGTTAGTATCTCACTGTTTGTGTGAGAGTGTGTTTCAGCATCTCACTGTGTGTGTTAGAGATTGTGTTAATATCTCACTGTGTGTGTGAGAGTGTGTTTTAGCACCTCACTGTGTGTGTTAGAGATTGTGTTAGTATCGCACTGTGTGTGTGAGAGTGTGTTTTAGCACCTCACTGTGTGTTAGAGATTGTGTTAGTATCTCACTGTGTGTGTGAGAGTGCGTTTTAGCAGCTCACTGTATGTGTTAGTATCTCACTGTGTGTGGGAGTGTGTTTTAGCATCTCACTGTGGATGTTAGAGATTGTGTTAGGATCTCACTGTGTGTATGAGAATGTGTTTCAGCATCTCACTGTTTGCGTTAGAGATTGTGTTAGTATCTCACTGTGTGTGTGAGTGTGTTTTAGCACCTCACTGTGAGTGTGAGAGTGTGTTAGCTTCTCACTGTGAGTGTGAGTCTGTGCATGTTAGCACCTCACTGTGTATGTGAGAGTGTGTGTTAGCATCTCACTGTGTGTGCAAGAGATTGTGTTAGCAACTCTGTGAGTTTGAGTGTCTGATAGTCTTTCACTGTGAGTGTGCATGTGTGTGCGTGTTAGCATTTCAGTGTGAGTTTAAGATTTTGTGTTACATTTCACTGTGTGCCTGTGAGAGTGTGTGTTCATTTCTAACTGTGTGTGAGTGAGTGTGTGACAGCATCAAAATGTGTGTGTGAGAGTGTGTGTATTAGCATCCCACTGTGAGAGTGATAGTGTGCAATAGCATTTCACTGTGGAAGTGAGTGTGTGTTAGCATCTCACTCAAGAATGTGAGATTGTGTGTCACATGTGAGATGTTAGCATCTCACTCTGTATGCGAGTATAAATATTAGCATCGAACGATATTTGTGTGAGAATGTGTGTTAGCGTCTCACTTATTGTGTGAGAGTGTGTGTTACCGTCTAACTGTGACCGTAAGACTGTGTGTTAGCATCTCACTGTGTGTATGAGATTGTGTGTTAGCCTCTGTGTGTGTGTGTGAGCATGCATTCTAGCATTTCATTGTATGTGAGATTGAGTGTCAGCAACTGACTATGAGTGTGAGATTGTCAGAATCTCACTGTGAGTGTGACAGTGTGTGCTAGAATCTCACTGTGTGTGTGAGAGAGTGTGTTAGCATCTCAAGTTGCGTGAAAGTATGTGTTAGCATCTCACTGGTTGTGTGAGAGTGTGTGTTAGCATCGTGATGTGCGTTTGTCAGAGTGTGTTTTACCATCTCACTGTGGGTGTGAGTGTGTTTGCATTTCACTGTGAGTGTGAGAGTGTGTGTGTTAGCAGCTCAAGGTGTGTGTGAGTGTGTGTTAACATCTCACTGTGAGTGTGAGATTGTGTGTTTCATTTCACTGTTTATGTGAGAGTGTGTGTTAGCATCACACTGTATGTGTGAGAGTCTATATTGGTGTCTCACTGTGTGCATTAAAACGTGTGTTTGCATCTGACTCTTTGTGTGTGAGATTGTGTGTTAGCATCACGAAGTGCGTTTGTCAGTGTGTTTTACCATCTCACTGTGGGTGTGAGTGTGTAAGCATCTCACAGTGTGTATGTAAGCATTTCACTCTGTGTGTGATAGAGTGTGTTAGAATCTCACTCTGTGAGAATGTGTGTCAGCATCACACTGAGTGTGAGAGTGTGTTTTAGAATCTCCCTGTGTGTGTCAGTGTGTTACCTTCACATTGTGTGCCTGAGAATGTGTGTTAGCATCTCACTGTGCGTGTGGGAGAGTGTGTTAGCATTGCACTGTGTGTGTGAGAGTACGTGTTAGCATCTCACTGTGAGAGTGAGATTGTGTGTTCCCATCTCCCTGTTTGCGTGAGAGTGTTTTTCATCTCACTGTGACTGCGAGAGTGCCGGTTAATATCGTGATCTGTGTTTGTCAGAGAGTGTTTTACCATCTCACTGTGGGTGTGAGGGTGTGTTTGCATTTCACTGTGAGTGTGAGAGTGTGTGTGTTAGCAGCTCATGTGTATGTGAATTTTTGTTAACATCTCACTATGAGTGTGAGATTGTGTGTTACCATCTCGGTCTTTGTGTGAGAGAGAGTGTGAGCAGCTCACTGCAAGTGTGAGATTGTGTGTTTCATTTCACTGTTTATGTGAGAGTGTATCTCACTGTGTGCATTAAAACGTGTGTTTGCATCTGACTCTTTGTGTGTGAGTGTGTTAGCATTGCGATGTGCATTTGTCAGCGTGTGTTTTACCATCTCACTGTGGGTGTGAGGGTGTGTTTGCATTTCACTGTGAGTGTGAGAGTGTGAGTTAGCAGCTCAATGTGTGTGTGTGTTAACATCAAACTGTGAGTGTGAGATTGTGTGTTACCATCTCAGTCTTTGTGTGAGAGAGAGTTTGAGCACCTCACTGCAAGTGTAAGATTCTGTGTTTTATTTCACTGTTTATGTGAGAGTGCGTGCTACCATTTAACTGTGAGTGTGAGACTGAATGTTTGATCTCACTGTGTGTGTGAAAGAGGGTGTTAGCATCTCACAGTTTGTGTGAGCGTGTGTGTTAGAATCTCACTGGGTGTCTGAGATTGTGTGTTACCATCTCAGTCTTTGTGTGAGAGTGTGAGAATCTGACAGCAAGCATGCGATTGTTTGTTTTATATCACTGTTTATGTGAGAGTGTGTGTTAGCATATCACAGTGTGTGTGAGCGTGTATGTTAGCATCTCATTGTGCGTGTGAGAGTGTGTGTTAGCACCTCACTGTGTGTGTGTGTGTGTGTAAGCATCTCACAGTGTGTGTGTATGTAAGCATCTGACTGTGTGTGTGACAGTGTGTTAGAATCTCACTCTGTCTGTGAGAACGTGTCAGCATCTCACTGTGAGTGTGAGAGAGTGTTTTAGAATCTCCCTGGGTGTTACCTTCGCATTGTGTGCCTGAGAGTGTATGTTAACATCTCACTGTGTGTGAGAGAGTGTGTTAGCATCTCATTGTGTATGTGAGAGTGTGTTAGCATCTCACTGTGTGTGTGTGAGAGTGTGTTAGCATTGCACTGTGTGTGTGTGAGAGTGTGTTAGCATTGCACTGTGTGTGAGAGAGTGTGTGTTAGCATCTCACTGTGAGAGTGAGATGTGTGTTCCCATCTCCCTGTTTGCGCGAGAGTGGTTTTCTGTGACTGCGAGAGTGTCGGTTAACATGGTGATATGTGTTTGTCAGACAGTGTTTCACCATCTCACTGTGGGTGTGTGGGTGTGCTTGCATTTCACTGTGAGTGCGAAAGTGTGTGTGTGTTAGTTCGGTGTTTTACTTCACTGAGTATGAGAGATTGCGTGTTAGCATCTTACTGTGAGTGTGAGATTGAGTGTTTGAACTCACTGTGTGTGTGAGAGAGGGTGTTAGCAACTCACAGTTTGTGTGAGAGTGTGTGTTAGCATCTCACTGGGTGTGAGAAATTGTGTGTCACCATCTCAGTCTTTGTGTGAGAGGGAGTGTGAGCATCTGACTGCAAGTGTGAGATTGTGTGTTTCATTTCACTGTTTATGTCAGAGTGTGTGTTAGCATCACACTGTGTGTGAAGAGTGTGTGTTAGCATCTCATTGTGTGTGTGTGTGTTAGCATCTCACAGTGTGTGTGTATGTAAGCATCTGACTGTGTGTGCGAGAGTGTGCAGTAGAATCTCACTCTGTGAGAATATGTGTCAGCATCGCACTGTGAGCTTGAGAGTGTGTTTTAGAATGTCCCTGTGCATGCCACTGTGTTACCTTCGCATTGTGTCCCTGAGAGTGTGTGTTAGCATCTCACTGTGTGTGAGAGAGTGTGTTAGCATCTCATTGTATATGTGAGAGTGTGTTAGTATCTCACTGTGTGTGTGTGAGAGTGTGTTAGCATTGCACTGTGTGTGAGAGAGTGTGTGTTAGCATCTCACCGTGAGAGTGAGATTGTGTGTTCCCATCTCCGTGTTTGTGCGAGAGTGTTTTTCATCTCACTGTGACTGCGAGAGTGCCGGTTAACATCATGATATGTGTTTGTCAGAGAGTGTTTTACCATCTCACTGTGGGTGTGAGGGTGTGCTTGCATTTCACTGTGAGTGTGAAAGTGTGTGTGTTAGCAGCTCAATGTGTGTATGAGTTTGTGTTAACATCACATAGTGAGTGTGAGATTGTGTGTTACCATCTCAGTCTTTGTGTGAGAGAGAGTGTGAGCACCTCACTGCATGTGTGAGATTGTGTGTTTCATTTCACTGTTTATGTGAGAGTGTGTGTTAGCATCACACTGTGTGTGAAGAGTGTGTGTTAGCATATCACTGTGTGTGTGTGTGTGTGTGTGTAAGCATCTCACAGTGTGTGTGTATGTAAGCATCTGACTGTGTGTGTTAGAATCTCACTCTGTGAGAATGTGTGTCAGCATCGCACTGAGTGTGAGAGTGTTTTAGAATCTCCCTGTGTGTGCCAGTGTGTTACCTCCGCATTGTGTGCTTGAGAGTGTGTGTTAGCATCTCACTGTGAGTGAGAGAGTATATGTTAGCATCTCACTGTGAGTGAGAGAGTGTGTTAGCATCTCACTGTGAGTGAGAGAGTGTATGTTAGTATCTCAATGTGAATGAGAGAGTGTATGTAAGCATTTCACTGAGAGTGTGAGAGTGTGTTTTAGCATGTCACTGTAGGTGAGAGAGTCTGTGTGAGCATCTCACTGTGAGTGAGAGAGTGTATGCTAGCATCTCACTTAGAGTGTGAGAGCGTGTTTTAGCATCTCACTGTGTGTGAGAGAGTCTGTGTGAGCATCTGACTGTGTGTGAGAGAGTGTATGTTAGCATCTCACTGTGTGTGAAAAGTGTAAGTTAGCATCTCACTGTGAGTGTGAGAGTGTGTATTAGCATCTCAATGTGTGTGTTAGAGATTGTGTTAGTATCTCACTGTGTGTGTGAGAGTGTGTTACAGCATCTCACTGTATGTGTTAGAGATTGTGTTAGTATCTCACTGTTTCTGTGATAGTGTGTTTTAGCATCTCACTGTATGTGTTAGAGATTGCGTTAGTATCTCACTGTGTGTGTGAGAATGTGTTTTGGCATCTCAATGTGTGTGTTAGAGATTGTGTTAGTATCTCACTATGTGTATGGGAATGCGTTTCAGCATCTCACTGTTTGTGTTAGAGATTGTGTTAGTATCTCACTGTGTATGTGAGAATGTGTGTGAGCATCTCACTGTGTGTGCAAGAGATTATGTTAGCAACTTACTGTGAGTTTGAGTGTCTGATAGTATTTCAATGTGAGTTTGAGATTGTGTGTTACATCTCACAGTGTGTGTGAGGATGTGTTTTAGCATCTTACTGTATGTGTTAGAGATTGTGTTACCATCTCACTGTGTGTGTGAGAGTCTGTTTTAGCACCTCACTGTGTGTGTTAGAGATTGTGTTCATATCAAACTGTGTGTGTGAGAGTGTGTTTTAGCGCCTCACTGTGTGTGTTAGAGATTGTGTTACCATCTCACTGTGTGTGTGAGAGTGTGTTTTAGCATCTCACTGTATGTGTTAGAGATTGTGTTAGTATCTCACTGAGTGTGAGAGTGTGTTTCATCACCTCAATGTGTGTGTTAGAGATTGTGATAGTATCTCACTGTGTTTGTGAGTGTGTTATAGCACCTCACTGTGTGTGTTAGAGATTGTGTTAGTAACTCACTGTGTGTGTGAGAGTGTGTTTTAGCATTTCACTGTGTGTGTTAGAGATTTTGTTAGTATCTCACTGTGTGTATGAGAGTGTGTTTCAGCATCTCATTGTTTGTGTTAGAGATTGTGTTAGTATCTCACTGTGTGTGTGAGAATGTGTTTTAGCACCTCACTGTGAGTGTGAGAGTGTGTTAGCATTTCGCTGTGAGGGTGAGTCCGTGCCTATTAGCACCTCACTGTGTGTGTTAGAGAGTGTGTTAGTATCTCACTGTTTGTGTGAGAGTGTGTTACAGCATCTCACTGTATGTGTTAGAGATTGTGTTAGCATCTCACTGTGTGTGTGAGAATGCGTTTTAGCACCTCACTGTGAGTGTGAGAGTGTGTTAGCATTTCACTGTGAGGGTGAGTCCGTGCCTTTTAGCACCTCACTGTGTGTGTTAGAGATTGTGTTAGTATCTCACTGTTTGTGTGAGAGTGTGTTTTAGCATCTCACTGTATGTGTTAGAGATTGCGTTAGTATCTCACTGTGTGTGAGAGTGTGTTTTAGCACCTCAATATATGTGTTAGAGATTGTGTTAGTATCTCACTGTGTGTGTGAGAGTGTGTTTTAGCATCTCACTGTGTGTGTTAGAGATTGTGTTAGTATCTCACTATGTGTATGAGAATGCGTTTCAGCATCTCACTGTTTGTGTTAGCGATTGTGTTAGTATCTCACTGCATGTGTGAGAGTGTGTTTTAGCACCTCAATATATGTGTTAGAGATTGTGTTAGTATCTCACTGTGTGTGTGAGAGTGTGTTTTAGCATCTCACTGTGTGTGTTAGAGATTGTGTTAGTATCTCACTATGTGTATGAGAATGCGTTTCAGCATCTCACTGTTTGTGTTAGAGATTGTGTTAGTATCTCACTGTGTGTATGAGTGTGTTTCAGCACCTCACTGTGAGTGTGAGAGTGTGTTAGCTTCTCACTGTGAGTGTGAGACTGTGCATGTTAGCATCTCACTCTGTATATGAGAATGTGTGTTAGCATCTCACTGTGTGTGCAAGAGATTATGTTAGCAACTTACTGTGAGTTTGAGTGTCTGATAGTATTTCAATGTGAGTTTGAGATTGTGTGTTACATCTGACAGTGTGTGTGAGGGTGTGTTTTAGCATCTTACTTTATGTGTTAGAGATTGTATTAGTATCTCACTGTGTCTGTGAGAGCGTGTTTTAGCATCTCACTGTATGTGTTAGAGATTGTGTTAGTATCTCACTGTGTGTGTGAAAGTGTGTTTTAGCAGCTCACTGTGTCTGTTAGAGATTGTGTTATTATCTCACTGTGTGTATGAGAGTGTTTTAGCACCTCACTGTGAGTGTGAGAGTGTGTTATCTTCTCACTGTGAGTGTGAGTCTGTGCAGATTAGCACCTCACTGTGTATGTGAGAGTGTGTTATCATCTCACTGTATGTGCAAGAGATCATGTTAGCAACTCACTGTGAGTTTGAGTGTCTGATAGTATTTCACTGTGAGTGTACCTGTGTGTGTGTTAGTATTTCAATGTGAGTTTGAGATTGTGCGTTACATCTCACAGTGTGTGTGAGGGTGTGTTTTGGCATCTCACTGTTTGTGTTAGAGATTGTGTTCATTTCTCACTGTGTGTGTGTGAGGGTGTGTTTTAGCACCTCACTGTATGTGTTAGAGATTGTGTTTGTATCTCACTGTGTGTGAGTGTGTTTTAGCACCTCACTGTATGTGTTAGAGATTGTGTTAGTATCTCACTGTGTGTGAGAGTGTGTTTTAGCACCTCACTGTATGTGTTAGAGATTGTGTTAGTATCTCACTGTGTGTGAGAGTGTGTTTTAGCACCTCACTGTATGTGTTAGAGATTGTGTTAGTATCTCACTGTGTGTGAGTGTGTGTTTTCGCACCTCACTGTATGTGTTAGAGATTGAGTTAGTATCTCACTGTGTGTGAGAGTGTGTTTCATCACCTCACTGTGTGTGTTAGAGATTGTGATAGTATCTCACTGTGTTTGTGAGAGTGTGTTATAGCACCTCACTGTGTGTGTTCGAGATTGTGTTAGTATCTCACTGTGTGTGTGAGAGTGTGTTTTAGCACCACACTGTGTGTGTTAGAGATTGTGTTAGTATCTCACTGTGTGTGTGAGAGTATGTTTTAGCACCTCACTGTGAGTGTGAGAGTGTGTTAACATTTCACTGTGAGGGTGAGTCTGTGCCATTTAGCACCTCACTGTGTGTGTTAGAGATTGTGTTAGTATCTCACTGTGTGTGTGGGTGTGTTTTAGCATCTCACTGTTTGTGTTAGAGATTGTGTTCGAATCTCACTGTGTGTATGAGAATGCGTTTCAGCATCTCACTGTTTGTGTTAGAGATTGTGTTAGTATCTCACTGTGTGTATGAGAGTGTGTTTCAGCACCTCACTGTGAGTGTGAGAGTGTGTTAGCTTCTCACTGTGTGAGTCTGTGCATGTTAGCATCTCACTCTGTATGTGAGAATGTGTGTTAGCATCTCACTGTGTGTGCAAGAGATTATGTTAGCAACTTACTGTGAGTTTGAGTGTCTGATAGTATTTCAATGTGAGTTTGAGATTGTGTGTTACATCTCACAGTGTGTGTGAGGGTGTGTTTTAGCATCTTACTTTATGTGTTAGAGATTGTATTAGTATCTCACTGTGTCTGTGAGAGCGTGTTTTAGCATCTCACTGTATGTGTTAGAGATTGTGTTAGTATCTCACTGTGTGTGTGAAAGTGTGTTTTAGCAGCTCACTGTATGTGTTAGAGATTGTGTTATTATCTCACTGTGTGTATGAGAGTGTTTTAGCACCTCACTGTGAGTGTGAGAGTGTGTTAGCTTCTCACTGTGAGTGTGAGTCTGTGCATGTTAGCACCTCACTGTGTATGTGAGAGTGTGTTATCATCTCACTGTGTGTGCAAGAGATTATGTTAGCAACTCACTGTGAGTTTGAGTGTCTGATAGTATTTCACTGTGAGTGTACCTGTGTGTGTGTTAGTATTTCAATGTGAGTTTGAGATTGTGCGTTACATCTCACAGTGTGTGTGAGGGTGTGTTTTGGCATCTCACTGTATGTGTTAGAGAATGTATTAGTATCTCACTGTGTGTGTGAGAGTGTGTTTTACACCTCAATGTATGTGTTAGAGATTGTGTTAATATCTCACTGTGTGTGTGAGAGTGTGTTACAGCATCTCACTATGTGTGTGAGATTGTGTTAGAATCTCACTGTGAGTGTGAAAGTGTGTTAGCATTTCACTATGAGGGTGAGTCTCTGCCTTTTAGCACTTCACTGTGTGTGTTAGAGATTGTGTTAGTATCTCACTGTGTGTGTAGGTGTGTTTTAGCATCTCACTGTTTGTGTTAGAGATTGTGTTCATTTCTCACTGTGTGTGTGTGAGTGTGTTTTAGCACCTCACTGTATGTGTTAGAGATTGTGTTTGTATCTCACTGTGTGTGAGTGTGTTTTAGCACCTCACTGTATGTGTTAGAGATTGTGTTAGTATCTCACTGTGTGTGAGAGTGTGTTTTAGCACCTCACTGTATGTGTTAGAGATTGTGTTAGTATCTCACTGTGTGTGAGAGTGTGTTTTAGCACCTCACTGTATGTGTTAGAGATTGTGTTACTATCTCACTGTGTGTGAGAGTGTGTTTTCGCACCTCACTGTATGTGTTAGAGATTGTGTTAGTATCTCACTGTGTGTGAGAGTGTGTTTCATCACCTCACTGTGTGTGTTCGAGATTGTGTTAGTATCTCACTGTGTGTGTGAGAGTGTGTTTTAGCACCACACTGTGTGTGTTAGAGATTGTGTTAGTATCTCACTGTGTGTGTGAGAGTATGTTTTAGCACCACACTGTGAGTGTGAGAGTGTGTTAGCATTTCACTGTGAGGGTGAGTCTGTGCCATTTAGCACCTCACTGTGTGTGTTAGAGATTGTGTTAGTATCTCACTGTGTGTGTGGGTGTGTTTTAGCATCTCACTGTTTGTGTTAGAGATTGTGTTCGTATCTCACTGCGTGTATGAGACTGTGTTTTAGCACCTCACTGTATGTGTTAGAGATTGTCTTAGTATCTCACTGTGTGTGTTAGAGATTGTGTTAGCATTGCACTGTGTGTGAGAGAGTGTGTGTTAGCATCTCACTGTGAGAGTGAGATTGTGTGTTCCCATCTCCCTCTTTGTGCGAGAGTGTTTTTCATCTCACTGTGACTGCGAGAGTGCCGGTTAACATCGTGATATGTGTTTGTCAGAGAGTGTTTTACCATCTCACTGTGGGTGTGAGGGTGTGCTTGCATTTCACTGTGAGTGTGAAAGTGTGTGTTTTAGCAGCTCAATGTGTGTATGAGTTTGTGTTAACATCACATAGTGAGTGTGAGATTGTGTTACCATCTCAGTCTTTGTGTGAGAGTGTGAGCACCTCACTGCAAGTGTGAGATTGTGTGTTTCATTTCACTGTTTATGTGAGAGTGTGTGTTAGCATCACACTGTGTGTGAAGAGTGTGTGTTAGCATATCACTGTGTGTGTGTGTGTGTGTGTGTGTGTGTGTGTGTGTGTAAGCATCTCACAGTGTGTGTGTATGTAAGCATCTGACTGTGTGTTAGAATCTCACTCTGTGAGAATGTGTGTCAGCATCGCACTGAGTGTGAGAGTGTTTTAGAATCTCCCTGTGTGTGCCAGTGTGTTACCTCCGCATTGTGTGCTTGAGAGAGTGTGTTAGCATCTCACTGTGAGTGAGAGAGTGTATGTTAGTATCTCAATGTGAATGAGAGAGTGTATGTAAGCATCTCACTGAGAGTGTGAGAGTGTGTGTTAGCATCTCACTGTATGCGAGAGAGTCTGTGTGAGCATCTCACTGTGAGTGAGAGAGTGTATGCTAGCATCTCACTGAGAGTGTGAGAGCGTGTTTTAGCATCTCACTGTGTGTGAGAGTCTGTGTTAGCATCTGACTGTGTGTGAGAGAGTGTATGTTAGCATCTCACTGTGTGTGAAGAGTGTATGTTAGCATCTCACTGTGAGTGTGAGAGTGTGTATTAGCATCTCACTGTGTGTGTTAGAGATTGTGTTAGTATCTCACTGTGTGTGTGAGAGTGTGTTACAGCATCTCACTGTATGTGTTAGAGATTGTGTTAGTATCTCACTGTGTCTGTGAGAGTGTGTTTTAGCATCTCAATGTGTGTGTTAGAGATTGTGTTAGTATCTCACTATGTGTATGGGAATGCGTTTCAGCATCTCACTGTTTGTGTTAGAGATTGTGTTAGTATCTCACTGTGTGTATGAGAGTGTGTTTTAGCACCTCACTGTATGTGTTAGAGATTGTGTTAGCATCTCACTCTGTATGTGAGAATTTGTGTGAGCATCTCACTGTGTGTGCAAGAGATTATGTTAGCAACTTACTGTGAGTTTGAGTGTCTGATAGTATTTCAATGTGAGTTTGAGATTGTGTGTTACATCTCACAGTGTGTGTGAGGGTGTGTTTTAGCATCTTACTGTATGTGTTAGAGGTTGTGTTACCATCTCACTGTGTGTGTGAGAGTCTGTTTTAGCATCTCACTGTATGTGTTAGAGATTGTGTTAGTATCTCACTGTGTGTGTGAAAGTGTGTTTTAGCAGCTCACTGTATGTGTTAGAGATTGTGTTATTATCTCACTGTGTGTGTGAGAGTGTGTTACAGCATCTCACTATGTGTGTGAGATTGTGTTAGAATCTCACTGTGAGTGTGAAAGTGTGTTAGCATTTCACTATGAGGGTGAGTCTGAGCCTTTTAGCACTTCACTGTGTGTGTTAGAGATTGTGTTAGTATCTCACTGTGTGTGTAGGTGTGTTTTAGCATCTCGCTGTTTGTGTTAGAGATTGTGTTCATTTCTCACTGTGTGTGTGTGAGGGTGTGTTTTAGCACCTCACTGTATGTGTTAGAGATTGTGTTTGTATCTCACTGTGTGTGAGTGTGTTTTAGCACCTCACTGTATGTGTTAGAGATTGTGTTAGTATCTCACTGTGTGTGAGAGTGTGTTTTAGCACCTCACTGTATGTGTTAGAGATTGTGTTAGTATCTCACTGTGTGTGAGAGTGTGTTTTAGCACCTCACTGTATGTGTTAGAGATTGTGTTAGTATCTCACTGTGTGTGAGTGTGTGTTTTCGCACCTCACTGTATGTGTTAGAGATTGTGTTAGTATCTCACTGTGTGTGAGAGTGTGTTTCATCACCTCACTGTGTGTGTTAGAGATTGTGATAGTATCTCACTGTGTTTGTGAGAGTGTGTTATAGCACCTCACTGTGTGTGTTCGAGATTGTGTTAGTATCTCACTGTGTGTGTGAGAGTGTGTTTTAGCACCACACTGTGTGTGTTAGAGATTGTGTTAGTATCTCACTGTGTGTGTGAGAGTATGTTTTAGCACCTCACTGTGAGTGTGAGAGTGTGTTAACATTTCACTGTGAGGGTGAGTCTGTGCCATTTAGCACCTCACTGTGTGTGTTAGAGATTGTGTTAGTATCTCACGGTGTGTGTGGGTGTGTTTTAGCATCTCACTGTTTGTGTTAGAGATTGTGTTCGAATCTCACTGTGTGTATGAGAATGCGTTTCAGCATCTCACTGTTTGTGTTAGAGATTGTGTTAGTATCTCACTGTGTGTATGAGAGTGTGTTTCAGCACCTCACTGTGAGTGTGAGAGTGTGTTAGCTTCTCACTGTGTGAGTCTGTGCATGTTAGCATCTCACTCTGTATGTGAGAATGTGTGTTAGCATCTCACTGTGTGTGCAAGAGATTATGTTAGCAACTTACTGTGAGTTTGAGTGTCTGATAGTATTTCAATGTGAGTTTGAGATTGTGTGTTACATCTCACAGTGTGTGTGAGGGTGTGTTTTAGCATCTTACTTTATGTGTTAGAGATTGTATTAGTATCTCACTGTGTCTGTGAGAGCGTGTTTTAGCATCTCACTGTATGTGTTAGAGATTGTGTTAGTATCTCACTGTGTGTGTGAAAGTGTGTTTTAGCAGCTCACTGTATGTGTTAGAGATTGTGTTATTATCTCACTGTGTGTATGAGAGTGTTTTAGCACCTCACTGTGAGTGTGAGAGTGTGTTAGCTTCTCACTGTGAGTGTGAGTCTGTGCATGTTAGCACCTCACTGTGTATGTGAGAGTGTGTTATCATCTCACTGTGTGTGCAAGAGATTATGTTAGCAACTCACTGTGAGTTTGAGTGTCTGATAGTATTTCACTGTGAGTGTACCTGTGTGTGTGTTAGTATTTCAATGTGAGTTTGAGATTGTGCGTTACATCTCACAGTGTGTGTGAGGGTGTGTTTTGGCATCTCACTGTATGTGTTAGAGAATGTATTAGTATCTCACTGTGTGTGTGAGAGTGTGTTTTACACCTCAATGTATGTGTTAGAGATTGTGTTAATATCTCACTGTGTGTGTGAGAGTGTGTTACAGCATCTCACTATGTGTGTGAGATTGTGTTAGAATCTCACTGTGAGTGTGAAAGTGTGTTAGCATTTCACTATGAGGGTGAGTCTCTGCCTTTTAGCACTTCACTGTGTGTGTTAGAGATTGTGTTAGTATCTCACTGTGTGTGAGAGTGTGTTTTAGCACCTCACTGTATGTGTTAGAGATTGTGTTAGTATCTCACTGTGTGTGTGTGAGTGTGTTTTAGCACCTCACTGTATGTGTTAGAGATTGTGTTTGTATCTCACTGTGTGTGAGTGTGTTTTAGCACCTCACTGTATGTGTTAGAGATTGTGTTAGTATCTCACTGTGTGTGAGAGTGTGTTTTAGCACCTCACTGTATGTGTTAGAGATTGTGTTAGTATCTCACTGTGTGTGAGAGTGTGTTTTAGCACCTCACTGTATGTGTTAGAGATTGTGTTAGTATCTCACTGTGTGTGAGAGTGTGTTTTCGCACCTCACTGTATGTGTTAGAGATTGTGTTAGTATCTCACTGTGTGTGAGAGTGTGTTTCATCACCTCACTGTGTGTGTTCGAGATTGTGTTAGTATCTCACTGTGTGTGTGAGAGTGTGTTTTAGCACCACACTGTGTGTGTTAGAGATTGTGTTAGTATCTCACTGTGTGTGTGAGAGTATGTTTTAGCACCACACTGTGAGTGTGAGAGTGTGTTAGCATTTCACTGTGAGGGTGAGTCTGTGCCATTTAGCACCTCACTGTGTGTGTTAGAGATTGTGTTAGTATCTCACTGTGTGTGTGGGTGTGTTTTAGCATCTCACTGTTTGTGTTAGAGATTGTGTTCGTATCTCACTGCGTGTATGAGACTGTGTTTTAGCACCTCACTGTATGTGTTAGAGATTGTCTTAGTATCTCACTGTGTGTGTTAGAGATTGTGTTAGCATTGCACTGTGTGTGAGAGAGTGTGTGTTAGCATCTCACTGTGAGAGTGAGATTGTGTGTTCCCATCTCCCTCTTTGTGCGAGAGTGTTTTTCATCTCACTGTGACTGCGAGAGTGCCGGTTAACATCGTGATATGTGTTTGTCAGAGAGTGTTTTACCATCTCACTGTGGGTGTGAGGGTGTGCTTGCATTTCACTGTGAGTGTGAAAGTGTGTGTTTTAGCAGCTCAATGTGTGTATGAGTTTGTGTTAACATCACATAGTGAGTGTGAGATTGTGTTACCATCTCAGTCTTTGTGTGAGAGTGTGAGCACCTCACTGCAAGTGTGAGATTGTGTGTTTCATTTCACTGTTTATGTGAGAGTGTGTGTTAGCATCACACTGTGTGTGAAGAGTGTGTGTTAGCATATCACTGTGTGTGTGTGTGTGTGTGTGTGTGTGTGTGTGTGTGTGTGTGTGTAAGCATCTCACAGTGTGTGTGTATGTAAGCATCTGACTGTGTGTTAGAATCTCACTCTGTGAGAATGTGTGTCAGCATCGCACTGAGTGTGAGAGTGTTTTAGAATCTCCCTGTGTGTGCCAGTGTGTTACCTCCGCATTGTGTGCTTGAGAGAGTGTGTTAGCATCTCACTGTGAGTGAGAGAGTGTATGTTAGTATCTCAATGTGAATGAGAGAGTGTATGTAAGCATCTCACTGAGAGTGTGAGAGTGTGTGTTAGCATCTCACTGTATGCGAGAGAGTCTGTGTGAGCATCTCACTGTGAGTGAGAGAGTGTATGCTAGCATCTCACTGAGAGTGTGAGAGCGTGTTTTAGCATCTCACTGTGTGTGAGAGTCTGTGTTAGCATCTGACTGTGTGTGAGAGAGTGTATGTTAGCATCTCACTGTGTGTGAAGAGTGTATGTTAGCATCTCACTGTGAGTGTGAGAGTGTGTATTAGCATCTCACTGTGTGTGTTAGAGATTGTGTTAGTATCTCACTGTGTGTGTGAGAGTGTGTTACAGCATCTCACTGTATGTGTTAGAGATTGTGTTAGTATCTCACTGTGTCTGTGAGAGTGTGTTTTAGCATCTCAATGTGTGTGTTAGAGATTGTGTTAGTATCTCACTATGTGTATGGGAATGCGTTTCAGCATCTCACTGTTTGTGTTAGAGATTGTGTTAGTATCTCACTGTGTGTATGAGAGTGTGTTTTAGCACCTCACTGTATGTGTTAGAGATTGTGTTAGCATCTCACTCTGTATGTGAGAATTTGTGTGAGCATCTCACTGTGTGTGCAAGAGATTATGTTAGCAACTTACTGTGAGTTTGAGTGTCTGATAGTATTTCAATGTGAGTTTGAGATTGTGTGTTACATCTCACAGTGTGTGTGAGGGTGTGTTTTAGCATCTTACTGTATGTGTTAGAGGTTGTGTTACCATCTCACTGTGTGTGTGAGAGTCTGTTTTAGCATCTTACTGTATGTGTTAGAGATTGTGTTAGTATCTCACTGAGTGTGAGACTGTGTTTCATCACCTCAATGTGTGTGTTCGAGATTGTGATAGTATCTCACTGTGTTTGTGAGAGTGTGTTTTAGCACCTCACTGTATGTGTTAGAGATTGTGTTAGTAACTCACTGTGTGTGAGAGTGTGTTTTAGCATTTCACTGTGTGTGTTAGAGATTGTGTTAGTATCTCACTGTGTGTATGAGAGTGGGTTTCAGCATCTCATTGTTTGTGTTAGAGATTGTGTTAGTATCTCACTGTGTGTGTGAGAGTGTGTTTTAGCAGCTCACTGTATATGTTAGAAATTGTGTTAGTATCTCACTGTGTGTGTTAGAGATTGAGTTAGTATCTCACTGTGTGTATGAGAATGCATTTCAGCATCTCACTGTTTGTGTTAGAGATTGTGTTAGTATCTCACTGTGTGTGTGAGAGTGTGTTTTAGCACCTCACTGTGTGTGTTAGAGATTGTGTTAGTATCTCACTGTGTGTGTGAGTGTGTTTTAGCATCTCACTGTTTGTGTTAGAGAGTGTGTTCGTATCTCACTGCATGTATGAGACTGTGTTTTAGCACCTCACTGTATGTGTTAGAGATTGTCTTAGTATCTTACTGTGTGTGTGAGTGTGTTTTAGCATCTCACTGTTTGTGTTAGAGATTGTGTTAATATCTCACTGTGTGTGAGAGTGTGTTTCAGCACCTCACTGTGTGTGTTAGAGATTGTTTTATTATCTCACTGTGCGTGTGAGAGTGTGTTATAGCATCTCACTGTGTGTGTTAGAGAATATGTTAGTAACTCACTGTGTGTATGAGAGTGTGTTTCAGCATCTCATTGTTTGCGTGAGAGATTGTGTTAGTTTCTCACTGTGTGTGAGAGTGTATTTTAGCAGCTCACTGTATATGTTAGAGATTGAGTTAGTATCTCACTGTGTGTATGAGAATGCATTTCAGCATCTCACTGTCTGTGTTAGAGATTGTGTTAGTATCGCACTGTGAGCGTGAGAGTGTGTTTTAGAATGTCCCTGTGCATGCCACTGCGTTACCTTCGCATTGTGTGCCTGAGAGTGTGTGTTAACATCTCACTGTGTGTGAGAGAGTGTGTTAGCATCTCATTGTGTATGTGAGAGTGTGTTAGCATCTCACTGTGTGTGTGTGAGAGTGTGTTAGCATTGCACTGTGTGTGAGAGAGTGTGTGTTAGCATCTCACTGTGAGAGTGAGATTGTGTGTTCCCATCTCCCTGTTTGTGCGAGAGTGTTTTTCATCTCACTGTGACTGCGAGAGTGCCGGTTAACATCGTGATATGTGTTTGTCAGAGAGTGTTTTACCATCTCACTGTGGGTGTGAGGGTGTGCTTGCATTTCACTGTGAGTGTGAAAGTGTGTGTGTTAGCAGCTCAATGTGTGTATGAGTTTGTGTTAACATCAAATAGTGAGTGTGAGATTGTGTGTTACCATCTCAGTCTTTGTGTGAGAGTGTGAGCACCTCACTGCAAGTGTGAGATTGTGTGTTTCATTTCACTGTTTATGTGAGAGTGTGTGTTAGCATCACACTGTGCGTGAAGAGTGTGTGTTAGCATATCACTGTGTGTGTGTATGTGTGTGTGTGTGTGTGTGTGTAAGCATCTCACAGTGTGTGTGTATGTAAGCATCTGACTGTGTGTTAGAATCTCACTCTGTGAGAATGTGTGTCAGCATCGCACTGAGTGTGAGTGTTTTAGAATCTCCCTGTGTGTGCCAGTGTGTTACCTCCGCATTGTGTGCTTGAGAATGTGTGTTAGCATCTCACTGTGAGTGAGAGAGTATATGTTAGCATCTCACTGTGAGTGAGAGAGTGTATGTTAGTATCTCAATGTGAATGAGAGAGTGTATGTAAGCATCTCACTGAGAGTGTGAGAGTGTGTTTTAGCATCTCACTATATGTGAGAGAGTCTGTGTGAGCATCTCACTGTGAGTGAGAGAGTGTATGCTAGCATCTCACTGAGAGTGTGAGAGCGTGTTTCAGCATCTCACTGTGTGAGAGTCTGTGTTAGTATCAGACTGTGTGTGAGAGAGTGTATGTTAGCATCTCACTGTGTGTGAAGAGTGTATGTTAGCATCTCACTGTGAGTGTGAGACTCTGTATTAGCATCTCACTGTGTGTGTTAGAGATTGTGTTAGTATCTCACTGTGTGTGTGAGATTGTGTTACAGCATCTCACTGTATGTGTTAGAGATTGCGTTAGTATCTCACTGTGTGTGTGAGAATGTGTTTTAGCATCTCAATGTGTGTGTTAGAGATTGTGTTAGTATCTCACTATGTGTATGGGAATGCGTTTCAGCATCTCACTGTTTGTGTTAGAGATTGTGTTAGTATCTCACTGTGTGTATGAGAGTGTGTTTTAGCACCTCACTGTATGTGTTAGAGATTGTGTTAGCATCTCACTCTGTATGTGAGAATTTGTGTGAGCATCTCACTGTGTGTGTTAGAGATTATGTTAGCAACTTACTGTGAGTTTGAGTGTCTGATAGTATTTCAATGTGAGTTTGAGATTGTGTGTTACATCTCACAGTGTGTGTGAGGATGTGTTTTAGCATCTTACTGTATGTGTTAGAGGTTGTGTTACCATCTCACTGTGTGTGTGAGAGTGTGTTTTAGCACCTCACTGTATGTGTTAGAGATTGTGTTAGTATCTCACTGAGTGTGAGACTGTGTTTCATCACCTCAATGTGTGTGTTCGAGATTGTGATAGTATCTCACTGTGTTTGTGAGAGTGTGTTATAGCACCTCACTGTGTGTGTTAGAGATTGTGTTAGTATCTCACTGTGTGTGTGAGAGTATGTTTTAGCACCAAACTGTGAGTGTGAGAGTGTGTTAGCATTTCACTGTGAGGGTGAGTCTGTGCCATTTAGCACCTCACTGTGTGTGTTAGAGATTGTGTTAGTATCTCACTGTGTGTGTGGGTGTGTTTTAGCATCTCACTGTTTGTGTTAGAGATTGTGTTCGTATCTCACTGCGTGTATGAGACTGTGTTTTAGCACCTCACTGTATGTGTTAGAGATTGTCTTAGTATCTCACTGTGTGTGTTAGAGATTGTGTTAGCATTGCACTGTGTGTGAGAGAGTGTGTGTTAGCATCTCACTGTGTGTGTGTGAGAGTGTGTTAGCATTGCACTGTGTGTGTGAGAGTGTGTGTTAGCATCTCACTGTGAGAGTGAGATTGTCTGTTCCCATCTCCCTGTTTGTGCGAGAGTGTTTTTCATCTCACTGTGACTGCGAGAGTGCCGGTTAACATCGTGATATGTGTTTGTCAGAGAGTGTTTTACCATCTCACTGTGGGTGTGAGGGTGTGCTTGCATTTCACTGTGAGTGTGAAAGTGTGTGTTTTAGCAGCTCAATGTGTGTATGAGTTTGTGTTAACATCACATAGTGAGTGTGAGATTGTGTTACCATCTCAGTCTTTGTGTGAGAGTGTGAGCACCTCACTGCAAGTGTGAGATTGTGTGTTTCATTTCACTGTTTATGTGAGAGTGTGTGTTAGCATCACACTGTGTGTGAAGAGTGTGTGTTAGCATATCACTGTGTGTGTGTGTGTGTGTGTGTGTGTGTGTGTGTGTGTGTGTGTGTGTGTGTAAGCATCTCACAGTGTGTGTGTATGTAAGCATCTGACTGTGTGTTAGAATCTCACTCTGTGAGAATGTGTGTCAGCATCGCACTGTGTGAGAGTGTTTTAAAATCTCCCTGTGTGTGCCAGTGTGTTACCTCCGCATTGTGTGCTTGAGAGAGTGTGTTAGCATCTCACTGTGAGTGAGAGAGTGTATGTTAGTATCTCAATGTGAATGAGAGAGTGTATGTAAGCATCTCACTGAGAGTGTGAGAGTGTGTGTTAGCATCTCACTGTATGCGAGAGAGTCTGTGTGAGCATCTCACTGTGAGTGAGAGAGTGTATGCTAGCATCTCACTGAGAGTGTGAGAGCGTGTTTTAGCATCTCACTGTGTGTGAGAGTCTGTGTTAGCATCTGACTGTGTGTGAGAGAGTGTATGTTAGCATCTCACTGTGTGTGAAGAGTGTATGTTAGCATCTCACTGTGAGTGTGAGAGTGTGTATTAGCATCTCACTGTGTGTGTTAGAGATTGTGTTAGTATCTCACTGTGTGTGTGAGAGTGTGTTACAGCATCTCACTGTATGTGTTAGAGATTGTGTTAGTATCTCACTGTGTCTGTGAGAGTGTGTTTTAGCATCTCAATGTGTGTGTTAGAGATTGTGTTAGTATCTCACTATGTGTATGGGAATGCGTTTCAGCATCTCACTGTTTGTGTTAGAGATTGTGTTAGTATCTCACTGTGTGTATGAGAGTGTGTTTTAGCACCTCACTGTATGTGTTAGAGATTGTGTTAGCATCTCACTCTGTATGTGAGAATTTGTGTGAGCATCTCACTGTGTGTGCAAGAGATTATGTTAGCAACTTACTGTGAGTTTGAGTGTCTGATAGTATTTCAATGTGAGTTTGAGATTGTGTGTTACATCTCACAGTGTGTGTGAGGGTGTGTTTTAGCATCTTACTGTATGTGTTAGAGGTTGTGTTACCATCTCACTGTGTGTGTGAGAGTCTGTTTTAGCATCTCACTGTATGTGTTAGAGATTGTGTTAGTATCTCACTGTGTGTGTGAAAGTGTGTTTTAGCAGCTCACTGTATGTGTTAGAGATTGTGTTATTATCTCACTGTGTGTGTGAGAGTGTGTTACAGCATCTCACTATGTGTGTGAGATTGTTTTAGCACCACACTGTGAGTGTGAGAGTGTGTTAGCATTTCACTATGAGGGTGAGTCTGAGCCTTTTAGCACTTCACTGTGTGTGTTAGAGATTGTGTTAGTATCTCACTGTGTGTGTAGGTGTGTTTTAGCATCTCGCTGTTTGTGTTAGAGATTGTGTTCATTTCTCACTGTGTGTGTGTGAGGGTGTGTTTTAGCACCTCACTGTATGTGTTAGAGATTGTGTTTGTATCTCACTGTGTGTGAGTGTGTTTTAGCACCTCACTGTATGTGTTAGAGATTGTGTTAGTATCTCACTGTGTGTGAGAGTGTGTTTTAGCACCTCACTGTATGTGTTAGAGATTGTGTTAGTATCTCACTGTGTGTGAGAGTGTGTTTTAGCACCTCACTGTATGTGTTAGAGATTGTGTTAGTATCTCACTGTGTGTGAGTGTGTGTTTTCGCACCTCACTGTATGTGTTAGAGATTGTGTTAGTATCTCACTGTGTGTGAGAGTGTGTTTCATCACCTCACTGTGTGTGTTAGAGATTGTGATAGTATCTCACTGTGTTTGTGAGAGTGTGTTATAGCACCTCACTGTGTGTGTTCGAGATTGTGTTAGTATCTCACTGTGTGTGTGAGAGTGTGTTTTAGCACCACACTGTGTGTGTTAGAGATTGTGTTAGTATCTCACTGTGTGTGTGAGAGTATGTTTTAGCACCTCACTGTGAGTGTGAGAGTGTGTTAACATTTCACTGTGAGGGTGAGTCTGTGCCATTTAGCACCTCACTGTGTGTGTTAGAGATTGTGTTAGTATCTCACGGTGTGTGTGGGTGTGTTTTAGCATCTCACTGTTTGTGTTAGAGATTGTGTTCGAATCTCACTGTGTGTATGAGAATGCGTTTCAGCATCTCACTGTTTGTGTTAGAGATTGTGTTAGTATCTCACTGTGTGTATGAGAGTGTGTTTCAGCACCTCACTGTGAGTGTGAGAGTGTGTTAGCTTCTCACTGTGTGAGTCTGTGCATGTTAGCATCTCACTCTGTATGTGAGAATGTGTGTTAGCATCTCACTGTGTGTGCAAGAGATTATGTTAGCAACTTACTGTGAGTTTGAGTGTCTGATAGTATTTCAATGTGAGTTTGAGATTGTGTGTTACATCTCACAGTGTGTGTGAGAGCGTGTTTTAGCATCTCACTGTATGTGTTAGAGATTGTGTTAGTATCTCACTGTGTGTGTGAAAGTGTGTTTTAGCAGCTCACTGTATGTGTTAGAGATTGTGTTATTATCTCACTGTGTGTATGAGAGTGTTTTAGCACCTCACTGTGAGTGTGAGAGTGTGTTAGCTTCTCACTGTGAGTGTGAGTCTGTGCATGTTAGCACCTCACTGTGTATGTGAGAGTGTGTTATCATCTCACTGTGTGTGCAAGAGATTATGTTAGCAACTCACTGTGAGTTTGAGTGTCTGATAGTATTTCACTGTGAGTGTACCTGTGTGTGTGTTAGTATTTCAATGTGAGTTTGAGATTGTGCGTTACATCTCACAGTGTGTGTGAGGGTGTGTTTTGGCATCTCACTGTATGTGTTAGAGAATGTATTAGTATCTCACTGTGTGTGTGAGAGTGTGTTTTACACCTCAATGTATGTGTTAGAGATTGTGTTAATATCTCACTGTGTGTGTGAGAGTGTGTTACAGCATCTCACTATGTGTGTGAGATTGTGTTAGAATCTCACTGTGAGTGTGAAAGTGTGTTAGCATTTCACTATGAGGGTGAGTCTCTGCCTTTTAGCACTTCACTGTGTGTGTTAGAGATTGTGTTAGTATCTCACTGTGTGTGAGAGTGTGTTTTAGCACCTCACTGTATGTGTTAGAGATTGTGTTAGTATCTCACTGTGTGTGTGTGAGTGTGTTTTAGCACCTCACTGTATGTGTTAGAGATTGTGTTTGTATCTCACTGTGTGTGAGTGTGTTTTAGCACCTCACTGTATGTGTTAGAGATTGTGTTAGTATCTCACTGTGTGTGAGAGTGTGTTTTAGCACCTCACTGTATGTGTTAGAGATTGTGTTAGTATCTCACTGTGTGTGAGAGTGTGTTTTAGCACCTCACTGTATGTGTTAGAGATTGTGTTAGTATCTCACTGTGTGTGAGAGTGTGTTTTCGCACCTCACTGTATGTGTTAGAGATTGTGTTAGTATCTCACTGTGTGTGAGAGTGTGTTTCATCACCTCACTGTGTGTGTTCGAGATTGTGTTAGTATCTCACTGTGTGTGTGAGAGTGTGTTTTAGCACCACACTGTGTGTGTTAGAGATTGTGTTAGTATCTCACTGTGTGTGTGAGAGTATGTTTTAGCACCACACTGTGAGTGTGAGAGTGTGTTAGCATTTCACTGTGAGGGTGAGTCTGTGCCATTTAGCACCTCACTGTGTGTGTTAGAGATTGTGTTAGTATCTCACTGTGTGTGTGGGTGTGTTTTAGCATCTCACTGTTTGTGTTAGAGATTGTGTTCGTATCTCACTGCGTGTATGAGACTGTGTTTTAGCACCTCACTGTATGTGTTAGAGATTGTCTTAGTATCTCACTGTGTGTGTTAGAGATTGTGTTAGCATTGCACTGTGTGTGAGAGAGTGTGTGTTAGCATCTCACTGTGAGAGTGAGATTGTGTGTTCCCATCTCCCTCTTTGTGCGAGAGTGTTTTTCATCTCACTGTGACTGCGAGAGTGCCGGTTAACATCGTGATATGTGTTTGTCAGAGAGTGTTTTACCATCTCACTGTGGGTGTGAGGGTGTGCTTGCATTTCACTGTGAGTGTGAAAGTGTGTGTTTTAGCAGCTCAATGTGTGTATGAGTTTGTGTTAACATCACATAGTGAGTGTGAGATTGTGTTACCATCTCAGTCTTTGTGTGAGAGTGTGAGCACCTCACTGCAAGTGTGAGATTGTGTGTTTCATTTCACTGTTTATGTGAGAGTGTGTGTTAGCATCACACTGTGTGTGAAGAGTGTGTGTTAGCATATCACTGTGTGTGTGTGTGTGTGTGTGTGTGTGTGTGTGTGTGTAAGCATCTCACAGTGTGTGTGTATGTAAGCATCTGACTGTGTGTTAGAATCTCACTCTGTGAGAATGTGTGTCAGCATCGCACTGAGTGTGAGAGTGTTTTAGAATCTCCCTGTGTGTGCCAGTGTGTTACCTCCGCATTGTGTGCTTGAGAGAGTGTGTTAGCATCTCACTGTGAGTGAGAGAGTGTATGTTAGTATCTCAATGTGAATGAGAGAGTGTATGTAAGCATCTCACTGAGAGTGTGAGAGTGTGTGTTAGCATCTCACTGTATGCGAGAGAGTCTGTGTGAGCATCTCACTGTGAGTGAGAGAGTGTATGCTAGCATCTCACTGAGAGTGTGAGAGCGTGTTTTAGCATCTCACTGTGTGTGAGAGTCTGTGTTAGCATCTGACTGTGTGTGAGAGAGTGTATGTTAGCATCTCACTGTGTGTGAAGAGTGTATGTTAGCATCTCACTGTGAGTGTGAGAGTGTGTATTAGCATCTCACTGTGTGTGTTAGAGATTGTGTTAGTATCTCACTGTGTGTGTGAGAGTGTGTTACAGCATCTCACTGTATGTGTTAGAGATTGTGTTAGTATCTCACTGTGTCTGTGAGAGTGTGTTTTAGCATCTCAATGTGTGTGTTAGAGATTGTGTTAGTATCTCACTATGTGTATGGGAATGCGTTTCAGCATCTCACTGTTTGTGTTAGAGATTGTGTTAGTATCTCACTGTGTGTATGAGAGTGTGTTTTAGCACCTCACTGTATGTGTTAGAGATTGTGTTAGCATCTCACTCTGTATGTGAGAATTTGTGTGAGCATCTCACTGTGTGTGCAAGAGATTATGTTAGCAACTTACTGTGAGTTTGAGTGTCTGATAGTATTTCAATGTGAGTTTGAGATTGTGTGTTACATCTCACAGTGTGTGTGAGGGTGTGTTTTAGCATCTTACTGTATGTGTTAGAGGTTGTGTTACCATCTCACTGTGTGTGTGAGAGTCTGTTTTAGCATCTTACTGTATGTGTTAGAGATTGTGTTAGTATCTCACTGAGTGTGAGACTGTGTTTCATCACCTCAATGTGTGTGTTCGAGATTGTGATAGTATCTCACTGTGTTTGTGAGAGTGTGTTTTAGCACCTCACTGTATGTGTTAGAGATTGTGTTAGTAACTCACTGTGTGTGAGAGTGTGTTTTAGCATTTCACTGTGTGTGTTAGAGATTGTGTTAGTATCTCACTGTGTGTATGAGAGTGGGTTTCAGCATCTCATTGTTTGTGTTAGAGATTGTGTTAGTATCTCACTGTGTGTGTGAGAGTGTGTTTTAGCAGCTCACTGTATATGTTAGAAATTGTGTTAGTATCTCACTGTGTGTGTTAGAGATTGAGTTAGTATCTCACTGTGTGTATGAGAATGCATTTCAGCATCTCACTGTTTGTGTTAGAGATTGTGTTAGTATCTCACTGTGTGTGTGAGAGTGTGTTTTAGCACCTCACTGTGTGTGTTAGAGATTGTGTTAGTATCTCACTGTGTGTGTGAGTGTGTTTTAGCATCTCACTGTTTGTGTTAGAGAGTGTGTTCGTATCTCACTGCATGTATGAGACTGTGTTTTAGCACCTCACTGTATGTGTTAGAGATTGTCTTAGTATCTTACTGTGTGTGTGAGTGTGTTTTAGCATCTCACTGTTTGTGTTAGAGATTGTGTTAATATCTCACTGTGTGTGAGAGTGTGTTTCAGCACCTCACTGTGTGTGTTAGAGATTGTTTTATTATCTCACTGTGCGTGTGAGAGTGTGTTATAGCATCTCACTGTGTGTGTTAGAGAATATGTTAGTAACTCACTGTGTGTATGAGAGTGTGTTTCAGCATCTCATTGTTTGCGTGAAAGATTGTGTTAGTTTCTCACTGTGTGTGAGAGTGTATTTTAGCAGCTCACTGTATATGTTAGAGATTGAGTTAGTATCTCACTGTGTGTATGAGAATGCATTTCAGCATCTCACTGTCTGTGTTAGAGATTGTGTTAGTATCGCACTGTGAGCGTGAGAGTGTGTTTTAGAATGTCCCTGTGCATGCCACTGCGTTACCTTCGCATTGTGTGCCTGAGAGTGTGTGTTAACATCTCACTGTGTGTGAGAGAGTGTGTTAGCATCTCATTGTGTATGTGAGAGTGTGTTAGCATCTCACTGTGTGTGTGTGAGAGTGTGTTAGCATTGCACTGTGTGTGAGAGAGTGTGTGTTAGCATCTCACTGTGAGAGTGAGATTGTGTGTTCCCATCTCCCTGTTTGTGCGAGAGTGTTTTTCATCTCACTGTGACTGCGAGAGTGCCGGTTAACATCGTGATATGTGTTTGTCAGAGAGTGTTTTACCATCTCACTGTGGGTGTGAGGGTGTGCTTGCATTTCACTGTGAGTGTGAAAGTGTGTGTGTTAGCAGCTCAATGTGTGTATGAGTTTGTGTTAACATCAAATAGTGAGTGTGAGATTGTGTGTTACCATCTCAGTCTTTGTGTGAGAGTGTGAGCACCTCACTGCAAGTGTGAGATTGTGTGTTTCATTTCACTGTTTATGTGAGAGTGTGTGTTAGCATCACACTGTGCGTGAAGAGTGTGTGTTAGCATATCACTGTGTGTGTGTGTGTGTGTGTGTGTGTGTGTGTAAGCATCTCACAGTGTGTGTGTATGTAAGCATCTGACTGTGTGTTAGAATCTCACTCTGTGAGAATGTGTGTCAGCATCGCACTGAGTGTGAGTGTTTTAGAATCTCCCTGTGTGTGCCAGTGTGTTACCTCCGCATTGTGTGCTTGAGAATGTGTGTTAGCATCTCACTGTGAGTGAGAGAGTATATGTTAGCATCTCACTGTGAGTGAGAGAGTGTATGTTAGTATCTCAATGTGAATGAGAGAGTGTATGTAAGCATCTCACTGAGAGTGTGAGAGTGTGTTTTAGCATCTCACTATATGTGAGAGAGTCTGTGTGAGCATCTCACTGTGAGTGAGAGAGTGTATGCTAGCATCTCACTGAGAGTGTGAGAGCGTGTTTCAGCATCTCACTGTGTGAGAGTCTGTGTTAGTATCAGACTGTGTGTGAGAGAGTGTATGTTAGCATCTCACTGTGTGTGAAGAGTGTATGTTAGCATCTCACTGTGAGTGTGAGACTCTGTATTAGCATCTCACTGTGTGTGTTAGAGATTGTGTTAGTATCTCACTGTGTGTGTGAGATTGTGTTACAGCATCTCACTGTATGTGTTATAGATTGCGTTAGTATCTCACTGTGTGTGTGAGAATGTGTTTTAGCATCTCAATGTGTGTGTTAGAGATTGTGTTAGTATCTCACTATGTGTATGGGAATGCGTTTCAGCATCTCACTGTTTGTGTTAGAGATTGTGTTAGTATCTCACTGTGTGTATGAGAGTGTGTTTTAGCACCTCACTGTATGTGTTAGAGATTGTGTTAGCATCTCACTCTGTATGTGAGAATTTGTGTGAGCATCTCACTGTGTGTGTTAGAGATTATGTTAGCAACTTACTGTGAGTTTGAGTGTCTGATAGTATTTCAATGTGAGTTTGAGATTGTGTGTTACATCTCACAGTGTGTGTGAGGATGTGTTTTAGCATCTTACTGTATGTGTTAGAGGTTGTGTTACCATCTCACTGTGTGTGTGAGAGTGTGTTTTAGCACCTCACTGTATGTGTTAGAGATTGTGTTAGTATCTCACTGAGTGTGAGACTGTGTTTCATCACCTCAATGTGTGTGTTCGAGATTGTGATAGTATCTCACTGTGTTTGTGAGAGTGTGTTATAGCACCTCACTGTGTGTGTTAGAGATTGTGTTAGTATCTCACTGTGTGTGTGAGAGTATGTTTTAGCACCAAACTGTGAGTGTGAGAGTGTGTTAGCATTTCACTGTGAGGGTGAGTCTGTGCCATTTAGCACCTCACTGTGTGTGTTAGAGATTGTGTTAGTATCTCACTGTGTGTGTGGGTGTGTTTTAGCATCTCACTGTTTGTGTTAGAGATTGTGTTCGTATCTCACTGCGTGTATGAGACTGTGTTTTAGCACCTCACTGTATGTGTTAGAGATTGTCTTAGTATCTCACTGTGTGTGTTAGAGATTGTGTTAGCATTGCACTGTGTGTGAGAGAGTGTGTGTTAGCATCTCACTGTGTGTGTGTGAGAGTGTGTTAGCATTGCACTGTGTGTGTGAGAGTGTGTGTTAGCATCTCACTGTGAGAGTGAGATTGTGTGTTCCCATCTCCCTGTTTGTGCGAGAGTGTTTTTCATCTCACTGTGACTGCGAGAGTGCCGGTTAACATCGTGATATGTGTTTGTCAGAGAGTGTTTTACCATCTCACTGTGGGTGTGAGGGTGTGCTTGCAATTCACTGTGAGTGTGAAAGTGTGTGTTTTAGCAGCTCAATGTGTGTATGAGTTTGTGTTAACATCACATAGTGAGTGTGAGATTGTGTTACCATCTCAGTCTTTGTGTGAGAGTGTGAGCACCTCACTGCAAGTGTGAGATTGTGTGTTTCATTTCACTGTTTATGTGAGAGTGTGTGTTAGCATCACACTGTGTGTGAAGAGTGTGTGTTAGCATATCACTGTGTGTGTGTGTGTGTGTGTGTGTGTGTGTGTGTGTGTGTGTGTGTGTAAGCATCTCACAGTGTGTGTGTATGTAAGCATCTGACTGTGTGTTAGAATCTCACTCTGTGAGAATGTGTGTCAGCATCGCACTGAGTGTGAGAGTGTTTTAAAATCTCCCTGTGTGTGCCAGTGTGTTACCTCCGCATTGTGTGCTTGAGAGAGTGTGTTAGCATCTCACTGTGAGTGAGAGAGTGTATGTTAGTATCTCAATGTGAATGAGAGAGTGTATGTAAGCATCTCACTGAGAGTGTGAGAGTGTGTGTTAGCATCTCACTGTATGCGAGAGAGTCTGTGTGAGCATCTCACTGTGAGTGAGAGAGTGTGTGTTAGCATCTCACTGTATGCGAGAGAGTCTGTGTGAGCATCTCACTGTGAGTGAGAGAGTGTATGCTAGCATCTCACTGAGAGTGTGAGAGCGTGTTTTAGCATCTCACTGTGTGTGAGAGTCTGTGTTAGCATCTGACTGTGTGTGAGAGAGTGTATGTTAGCATCTCACTGTGAGTGAGAGAGTATATGTTAGCATCTCACTGTGAGTGAGAGAGTGTATGTTAGTATCTCAATGTGAATGAGAGAGTGTATGTAAGCATCTCACTGAGAGTGTGAGAGTGTGTGTTAGCATCTCACTGTATGCGAGAGAGTCTGTGTGAGCATCTCACTGTGAGTGAGAGAGTGTATGCTAGCATTTCACTGAGAGTGTGAGAGCGTGTTTTAGCATCTCACTGTGTGTGAGAGTCTGTGTTAGCATCTGACTGTGTGTGAGAGAGTGTATGTTAGCATCTCACTGTGTGTGAAGAGTGTATGTTAGCATCTCATTGTGAGTGTGAGAGTGTGTATTAGCATCTCACTGTGTGTGTTAGAGATTGTGTTCGTATCTCACTGTGTGTGTGAGAGTGTGTTACAGCATCTCACTGTATGTGTTAGAGATTGTGTTAGTATCTCACTGTGTCTGTGAGAGTGTGTTTTAGCATCTCAATGTGTGTGTTAGAGATTGTGTTAGTATCTCACTATGTGTATGGGAATGCGTTTCAGCATCTCACTGTTTGTGTTAGAGATTGTGTTAGTATCTCACTGTGTGTATGAGAGTGTGTTTTAGCACCTCACTGTATGTGTTAGAGATTGTGTTAGCATCTCACTCTGTATGTGAGAATTTGTGTGAGCATCTCACTGTGTGTGCAAGAGATTATGTTAGCAACTTACTGTGAGTTTGAGTGTCTGATAGTATTTCAATGTGAGTTTGAGATTGTGTGTTACATCTGACAGTGTGTGTGAGGGTGTGTTTTAGCATCTTACTGTATGTGTTAGAGGTTGTGTTACCATCTCACTGTGTGTGTGAGAGTCTGTTTTAGCATCTCACTGTATGTGTTAGAGATTGTGTTAGTATCTCACTGTGTGTGTGAAAGTGTGTTTTAGCAGCTCACTGTATGTGTTAGAGATTGTGTTATTATCTCACTGTGTGTGTGAGAGTGTGTTACAGCATCTCACTATGTGTGTGAGATTGTGTTAGAATCTCACTGTGAGTGTGAAAGTGTGTTAGCATTTCACTATGAGGGTGAGTCTGAGCCTTTTAGCACTTCACTGTGTGTGTTAGAGATTGTGTTAGTATCTCACTGTGTGTGTAGGTGTGTTTTAGCATCTCGCTGTTTGTGTTAGAGATTGTGTTCATTTCTCACTGTGTGTGTGTGAGGGTGTGTTTTAGCACCTCACTGTATGTGTTAGAGATTGTGTTTGTATCTCACTGTGTGTGAGAGTGTGTTTTAGCACCTCACTGTATGTGTGAGATTGTGTTAGTATCTCACTGTGTGTGAGAGTGTGTTTTAGCACCTCACTGTATGTGTTAGAGATTGTGTTAGTATCTCACTGTGTGTGAGAGTGTGTTTTAGCACCTCACTGTATGTGTTAGAGATTGTGTTAGTATCTCACTGTGTGTGAGTGTGTGTTTTCGCACCTCACTGTATGTGTTAGAGATTGTGTTAGTATCTCACTGTGTGTGAGAGTGTGTTTCATCACCTCACTGTGTGTGTTAGAGATTGTGATAGTATCTCACTGTGTTTGTGAGAGTGTGTTATAGCACCTCACTGTGTGTGTTAGAGATTGTGTTAGTATCTCACTGTGTGTGTGAGAGTGTGTTTTAGCACCTCACTGTGAGTGTGAGAGTGTGTTAACATTTCACTGTGAGGGTGAGTCTGTGCCATTTAGCACCTCACTGTGTGTGTTAGAGATTGTGTTAGTATCTCACTGTGTGTGTGGGTGTGTTTTAGCATCTCACTGTTTGTGTTAGAGATTGTGTTCGAATCTCACTGTGTGTATGAGAATGCGTTTCAGCATCTCACTGTTTGTGTTAGAGATTGTGTTAGTATCTCACTGTGTGTATGAGAGTGTGTTTCAGCACCTCACTGTGAGTGTGAGAGTGTGTTAGCTTCTCACTGTGTGAGTCTGTGCATGTTAGCATCTCACTCTGTATGTGAGAATGTGTGTTAGCATCTCACTGTGTGTGCAAGAGATTATGTTAGCAACTTACTGTGAGTTTGAGTGTCTGATAGTATTTCAATGTGAGTTTGAGATTGTGCGTTACATCTCACAGTGTGTGTGAGGGTGTGTTTTGGCATCTCACTGTATGTGTTAGAGAATGTATTAGTATCTCACTGTGTGTGTGAGAGTGTGTTTTACACCTCAATGTATGTGTTAGAGATTGTGTTAATATCTCACTGTGTGTGTGAGAGTGTGTTACAGCATCTCACTATGTGTGTGAGATTGTGTTAGAATCTCACTGTGAGTGTGAAAGTGTGTTAGCATTTCACTATGAGGGTGAGTCTCTGCCTTTTAGCACTTCACTGTGTGTGTTAGAGATTGTGTTAGTATCTCACTGTGTGTGTAGGTGTGTTTTAGCATCTCACTGTTTGTGTTAGAGATTGTGTTCATTTCTCACTGTGTGTGTGTGAGTGTGTTTTAGCACCTCACTGTATGTGTTAGAGATTGTGTTTGTATCTCACTGTGTGTGAGTGTGTTTTAGCACCTCACTGTATGTGTTAGAGATTGTGTTAGTATCTCACTGTGTGTGAGAGTGTGTTTTAGCACCTCACTGTATGTGTTAGAGATTGTGTTAGTATCTCACTGTGTGTGAGAGTGTGTTTTAGCACCTCACTGTGTGTGTTCGAGATTGTGTTAGTATCTCACTGTGTGTGTGAGAGTGTGTTTTAGCACCTCACTTTATGTGTTAGAGATTGTGTTAGTATCTCACTGTGTGTGAGAGTGTGTTTTAGCACCTCACTGTATGTGTTAGAGATTGTGTTAGTATCTCACTGTGTGTGAGAGTGTGTTTTAGCACCTCACTGTATGTGTTAGAGATTGTGTTCGTATCTCACTGCGTGTATGAGACTGTGTTTTAGCACCTCACTGTATGTGTTAGAGATTGTCTTAGTATCTCACTGTGTGTGTTAGAGATTGTGTTAGCATTGCACTGTGTGTGAGAGAGTGTGTGTTAGCATCTCACTGTGAGAGTGAGATTGTGTGTTCCCATCTCCCTGTTTGTGCGAGAGTGTTTTTCATCTCACTGTGACTGCGAGAGTGCCGGTTAACATCGTGATATGTGTTTGTCAGAGAGTGTTTTACCATCTCACTGTGGGTGTGAGGGTGCGCTTGCATTTCACTGTGAGTGTGAAAGTGTGTGTTTTAGCAGCTCAATGTGTGTATGAGTTTGTGTTAACATCACATAGTGAGTGTGAGATTGTGTTACCATCTCAGTCTTTGTGTGAGAGTGTGAGCACCTCACTGCAAGTGTGAGATTGTGTGTTTCATTTCACTGTTTATGTGAGAGTGTGTGTTAGCATCACACTGTGTGTGAAGAGTGTGTGTTAGCATATCACTGTGTGTGTGTGTGTGTGTGTGTGTGTGTGTGTGTGTGTGTGTGTGTGTGTGTGTGTGTGTGTAAGCATCTCACAGTGTGTGTGTATGTAAGCATCTGACTGTGTGTTAGAATCTCACTCTGTGAGAATGTGTGTCAGCATCGCACTGAGTGTGAGAGTGTTTTAGAATCTCCCTGTGTGTGCCAGTGTGTTACCTCCGCATTGTGTGCTTGAGAGAGTGTGTTAGCATCTCACTGTGAGTGAGAGAGTGTATGTTAGTATCTCAATGTGAATGAGAGAGTGTATGTAAGCATCTCACTGAGAGTGTGAGAGTGTGTGTTAGCATCTCACTGTATGCGAGAGAGTCTGTGTGAGCATCTCACTGTGAGTGAGAGAGTGTATGCTAGCATCTCACTGAGAGTGTGAGAGCGTGTTTTAGCATCTCACTGTGTGTGAGAGTCTGTGTTAGCATCTGACTGTGTGTGAGAGAGTGTATGTTAGCATCTCACTGTGAGTGAGAGAGTATATGTTAGCATCTCACTGTGAGTGAGAGAGTGTATGTTAGTATCTCAATGTGAATGAGAGAGTGTATGTAAGCATCTCACTGAGAGTGTGAGAGTGTGTGTTAGCATCTCACTGTATGCGAGAGAGTCTGTGTGAGCATCTCACTGTGAGTGAGAGAGTGTATGCTAGCATTTCACTGAGAGTGTGAGAGCGTGTTTTAGCATCTCACTGTGTGTGAGAGTCTGTGTTAGCATCTGACTGTGTGTGAGAGAGTGTATGTTAGCATCTCACTGTGTGTGAAGAGTGTATGTTAGCATCTCATTGTGAGTGTGAGAGTGTGTATTAGCATCTCACTGTGTGTGTTAGAGATTGTGTTCGTATCTCACTGTGTGTGTGAGAGTGTGTTACAGCATCTCACTGTATGTGTTAGAGATTGTGTTAGTATCTCACTGTGTCTGTGAGAGTGTGTTTTAGCATCTCAATGTGTGTGTTAGAGATTGTGTTAGTATCTCACTATGTGTATGGGAATGCGTTTCAGCATCTCACTGTTTGTGTTAGAGATTGTGTTAGTATCTCACTGTGTGTATGAGAGTGTGTTTTAGCACCTCACTGTATGTGTTAGAGATTGTGTTAGCATCTCACTCTGTATGTGAGAATTTGTGTGAGCATCTCACTGTGTGTGCAAGAGATTATGTTAGCAACTTACTGTGAGTTTGAGTGTCTGATAGTATTTCAATGTGAGTTTGAGATTGTGTGTTACATCTGACAGTGTGTGTGAGGGTGTGTTTTAGCATCTTACTGTATGTGTTAGAGGTTGTGTTACCATCTCACTGTGTGTGTGAGAGTCTGTTTTAGCATCTCACTGTATGTGTTAGAGATTGTGTTAGTATCTCACTGTGTGTGTGAAAGTGTGTTTTAGCAGCTCACTGTATGTGTTAGAGATTGTGTTATTATCTCACTGTGTGTGTGAGAGTGTGTTACAGCATCTCACTATGTGTGTGAGATTGTGTTAGAATCTCACTGTGAGTGTGAAAGTGTGTTAGCATTTCACTATGAGGGTGAGTCTGAGCCTTTTAGCACTTCACTGTGTGTGTTAGAGATTGTGTTAGTATCTCACTGTGTGTGTAGGTGTGTTTTAGCATCTCGCTGTTTGTGTTAGAGATTGTGTTCATTTCTCACTGTGTGTGTGTGAGGGTGTGTTTTAGCACCTCACTGTATGTGTTAGAGATTGTGTTTGTATCTCACTGTGTGTGAGAGTGTGTTTTAGCACCTCACTGTATGTGTGAGATTGTGTTAGTATCTCACTGTGTGTGAGAGTGTGTTTTAGCACCTCACTGTATGTGTTAGAGATTGTGTTAGTATCTCACTGTGTGTGAGAGTGTGTTTTAGCACCTCACTGTATGTGTTAGAGATTGTGTTAGTATCTCACTGTGTGTGAGTGTGTGTTTTCGCACCTCACTGTATGTGTTAGAGATTGTGTTAGTATCTCACTGTGTGTGAGAGTGTGTTTCATCACCTCACTGTGTGTGTTAGAGATTGTGATAGTATCTCACTGTGTTTGTGAGAGTGTGTTATAGCACCTCACTGTGTGTGTTAGAGATTGTGTTAGTATCTCACTGTGTGTGTGAGAGTGTGTTTTAGCACCTCACTGTGAGTGTGAGAGTGTGTTAACATTTCACTGTGAGGGTGAGTCTGTGCCATTTAGCACCTCACTGTGTGTGTTAGAGATTGTGTTAGTATCTCACTGTGTGTGTGGGTGTGTTTTAGCATCTCACTGTTTGTGTTAGAGATTGTGTTCGAATCTCACTGTGTGTATGAGAATGCGTTTCAGCATCTCACTGTTTGTGTTAGAGATTGTGTTAGTATCTCACTGTGTGTATGAGAGTGTGTTTCAGCACCTCACTGTGAGTGTGAGAGTGTGTTAGCTTCTCACTGTGTGAGTCTGTGCATGTTAGCATCTCACTCTGTATGTGAGAATGTGTGTTAGCATCTCACTGTGTGTGCAAGAGATTATGTTAGCAACTTACTGTGAGTTTGAGTGTCTGATAGTATTTCAATGTGAGTTTGAGATTGTGTGTTACATCTCACAGTGTGTGTGAGGGTGTGTTTTAGCATCTTACTTTATGTGTTAGAGATTGTATTAGTATCTCACTGTGTCTGTGAGAGCGTGTTTTAGCATCTCACTGTATGTGTTAGAGATTGTGTTAGTATCTCACTGTGTGTGTGAAAGTGTGTTTTAGCAGCTCACTGTATGTGTTAGAGATTGTGTTATTATCTCACTGTGTGTATGAGAGTGTTTTAGCACCTCACTGTGAGTGTGAGAGTGTGTTAGCTTCTCACTGTGAGTGTGAGTCTGTGCATGTTAGCACCTCACTGTGTATGTGAGAGTGTGTTATCATCTCACTGTGTGTGCAAGAGATTATGTTAGCAACTCACTGTGAGTTTGAGTGTCTGATAGTATTTCACTGTGAGTGTACCTGTGTGTGTGTTAGTATTTCAATGTGAGTTTGAGATTGTGCGTTACATCTCACAGTGTGTGTGAGGGTGTGTTTTGGCATCTCACTGTATGTGTTAGAGAATGTATTAGTATCTCACTGTGTGTGTGAGAGTGTGTTTTACACCTCAATGTATGTGTTAGAGATTGTGTTAATATCTCACTGTGTGTGTGAGAGTGTGTTACAGCATCTCACTATGTGTGTGAGATTGTGTTAGAATCTCACTGTGAGTGTGAAAGTGTGTTAGCATTTCACTATGAGGGTGAGTCTCTGCCTTTTAGCACTTCACTGTGTGTGTTAGAGATTGTGTTAGTATCTCACTGTGTGTGTAGGTGTGTTTTAGCATCTCACTGTTTGTGTTAGAGATTGTGTTCATTTCTCACTGTGTGTGTGTGAGTGTGTTTTAGCACCTCACTGTATGTGTTAGAGATTGTGTTTGTATCTCACTGTGTGTGAGTGTGTTTTAGCACCTCACTGTATGTGTTAGAGATTGTGTTAGTATCTCACTGTGTGTGAGAGTGTGTTTTAGCACCTCACTGTATGTGTTAGAGATTGTGTTAGTATCTCACTGTGTGTGAGAGTGTGTTTTAGCACCTCACTGTGTGTGTTCGAGATTGTGTTAGTATCTCACTGTGTGTGTGAGAGTGTGTTTTAGCACCTCACTTTATGTGTTAGAGATTGTGTTAGTATCTCACTGTGTGTGAGAGTGTGTTTTAGCACCTCACTGTATGTGTTAGAGATTGTGTTAGTATCTCACTGTGTGTGAGAGTGTGTTTTAGCACCTCACTGTATGTGTTAGAGATTGTGTTCGTATCTCACTGCGTGTATGAGACTGTGTTTTAGCACCTCACTGTATGTGTTAGAGATTGTCTTAGTATCTCACTGTGTGTGTTAGAGATTGTGTTAGCATTGCACTGTGTGTGAGAGAGTGTGTGTTAGCATCTCACTGTGAGAGTGAGATTGTGTGTTCCCATCTCCCTGTTTGTGCGAGAGTGTTTTTCATCTCACTGTGACTGCGAGAGTGCCGGTTAACATCGTGATATGTGTTTGTCAGAGAGTGTTTTACCATCTCACTGTGGGTGTGAGGGTGTGCTTGCATTTCACTGTGAGTGTGAAAGTGTGTGTTTTAGCAGCTCAATGTGTGTATGAGTTTGTGTTAACATCACATAGTGAGTGTGAGATTGTGTTACCATCTCAGTCTTTGTGTGAGAGTGTGAGCACCTCACTGCAAGTGTGAGATTGTGTGTTTCATTTCACTGTTTATGTGAGAGTGTGTGTTAGCATCACACTGTGTGTGAAGAGTGTGTGTTAGCATATCACTGTGTGTGTGTGTGTGTGTGTGTGTGTGTGTGTGTGTGTGTGTAAGCATCTCACAGTGTGTGTGTATGTAAGCATCTGACTGTGTGTTAGAATCTCACTCTGTGAGAATGTGTGTCAGCATCGCACTGAGTGTGAGAGTGTTTTAGAATCTCCCTGTGTGTGCCAGTGTGTTACCTCCGCATTGTGTGCTTGAGAGAGTGTGTTAGCATCTCACTGTGAGTGAGAGAGTGTATGTTAGTATCTCAATGTGAATGAGAGAGTGTATGTAAGCATCTCACTGAGAGTGTGAGAGTGTGTGTTAGCATCTCACTGTATGCGAGAGAGTCTGTGTGAGCATCTCACTGTGAGTGAGAGAGTGTATGCTAGCATCTCACTGAGAGTGTGAGAGCGTGTTTTAGCATCTCACTGTGTGTGAGAGTCTGTGTTAGCATCTGACTGTGTGTGAGAGAGTGTATGTTAGCATCTCACTGTGTGTGAAGAGTGTATGTTAGCATCTCACTGTGAGTGTGAGAGTGTGTATTAGCATCTCACTGTGTGTGTTAGAGATTGTGTTAGTATCTCACTGTGTGTGTGAGAGTGTGTTACAGCATCTCACTGTATGTGTTAGAGATTGTGTTAGTATCTCACTGTGTCTGTGAGAGTGTGTTTTAGCATCTCAATGTGTGTGTTAGAGATTGTGTTAGTATCTCACTATGTGTATGGGAATGCGTTTCAGCATCTCACTGTTTGTGTTAGAGATTGTGTTAGTATCTCACTGTGTGTATGAGAGTGTGTTTTAGCACCTCACTGTATGTGTTAGAGATTGTGTTAGCATCTCACTCTGTATGTGAGAATTTGTGTGAGCATCTCACTGTGTGTGCAAGAGATTATGTTAGCAACTTACTGTGAGTTTGAGTGTCTGATAGTATTTCAATGTGAGTTTGAGATTGTGTGTTACATCTCACAGTGTGTGTGAGGGTGTGTTTTAGCATCTTACTGTATGTGTTAGAGGTTGTGTTACCATCTCACTGTGTGTGTGAGAGTCTGTTTTAGCATCTCACTGTATGTGTTAGAGATTGTGTTAGTATCTCACTGAGTGTGAGACTGTGTTTCATCACCTCAATGTGTGTGTTCGAGATTGTGATAGTATCTCACTGTGTTTGTGAGAGTGTGTTATAGCACCTCACTGTGTGTGTTAGAGATTGTGTTAGTAACTCACTGTGTGTGTGAGAGTGTGTTTTATCATTTCACTGTGTGTCTTAGAGATTGTGTTAGTATCTCACTGTGTGTATGAGAGTGGGTTTCAGCATCTCATTGTTTGTGTTAGAGATTGTGTTAGTATCTCACTGTGTGTGTGAGAGTGTGTTTTAGCAGCTCACTGTATATGTTAGAAATTGTGTTAGTATCTCACTGTGTGTGTTAGAGATTGAGTTAGTATCTCACTGTGTGTATGAGAATGCATTTCAGCATCTCACTGTTTGTGTTAGAGATTGTGTTAGTATCTCACTGTGTGTGTGAGAGTGTGTTTTAGCACCTCACTGTGTGTGTTAGAGATTGTGTTAGTATCTCACTGTGTGTGTGAGTGTGTTTTAGCATCTCACTGTTTGTGTTAGAGAGTGTGTTCGTATCTCACTGCATGTATGAGACTGTGTTTTAGCACCTCACTGTATGTGTTAGAGATTGTCTTAGTATCTTACTGTGTGTGTGAGTGTGTTTTAGCATCTCACTGTTTGTGTTAGAGATTGTGTTAATATCTCACTGTGTGTGAGAGTGTGTTTCAGCACCTCACTGTGTGTGTTAGAGATTGTTTTATTATCTCACTGTGCGTGTGAGAGTGTGTTATAGCATCTCACTGTGTGTGTTAGAGAATATGTTAGTAACTCACTGTGTGTATGAGAGTGTGTTTCAGCATCTCATTGTTTGCGTGAGAGATTGTGTTAGTTTCTCACTGTGTGTGAGAGTGTATTTTAGCAGCTCACTGTATATGTTAGAGATTGAGTTAGTATCTCACTGTGTGTATGAGAATGCATTTCAGCATCTCACTGTCTGTGTTAGAGATTGTGTTAGTATCGCACTGTGAGCGTGAGAGTGTGTTTTAGAATGTCCCTGTGCATGCCACTGCGTTACCTTCGCATTGTGTGCCTGAGAGTGTGTGTTAACATCTCACTGTGTGTGAGAGAGTGTGTTAGCATCTCATTGTGTATGTGAGAGTGTGTTAGCATCTCACTGTGTGTGTGTGAGAGTGTGTTAGCATTGCACTGTGTGTGAGAGAGTGTGTGTTAGCATCTCACTGTGAGAGTGAGATTGTGTGTTCCCATCTCCCTGTTTGTGCGAGAGTGTTTTTCATCTCACTGTGACTGCGAGAGTGCCGGTTAACATCGTGATATGTGTTTGTCAGAGAGTGTTTTACCATCTCACTGTGGGTGTGAGGGTGTGCTTGCATTTCACTGTGAGTGTGAAAGTGTGTGTTTTAGCAGCTCAATGTGTGTATGAGTTTGTGTTAACATCACATAGTGAGTGTGAGATTGTGTTACCATCTCAGTCTTTGTGTGAGAGTGTGAGCACCTCACTGCAAGTGTGAGATTGTGTGTTTCATTTCACTGTTTATGTGAGAGTGTGTGTTAGCATCACACTGTGTGTGAAGAGTGTGTGTTAGCATATCACTGTGTGTGTGTGTGTGTGTGTGTGTGTGTGTGTGTGTGTGTAAGCATCTCACAGTGTGTGTGTATGTAAGCATCTGACTGTGTGTTAGAATCTCACTCTGTGAGAATGTGTGTCAGCATCGCACTGAGTGTGAGTGTTTTAGAATCTCCCTGTGTGTGCCAGTGTGTTACCTCCGCATTGTGTGCTTGAGAGAGTGTGTTAGCATCTCACTGTGAGTGAGAGAGTGTATGTTAGTATCTCAATGTGAATGAGAGAGTGTATGTAAGCATCTCACTGAGAGTGTGAGAGTGTGTGTTAGCATCTCACTGTATGCGAGAGAGTCTGTGTGAGCATCTCACTGTGAGTGAGAGAGCGTGTTTTAGCATCTCACTGTGTGTGAGAGTCTGTGTTAGCATCTGACTGTGTGTGAGAGAGTGTATGTTAGCATCTCACTGTGTGTGAAGAGTGTATGTTAGCATCTCACTGTGAGTGTGAGAGTGTGTATTAGCATCTCACTGTGTGTGTTAGAGATTGTGTTAGTATCTCACTGTGTGTGTGAGAGTGTGTTACAGCATCTTACTGTATGTGTTAGAGATTGTGTTAGTATCTCACTGTGTCTGTGAGAGTGTGTTTTAGCATCTCAATGTGTGTGTTAGAGATTGTGTTAGTATCTCACTATGTGTATGGGAATGCGTTTCAGCATCTCACTGTTTGTGTTAGAGATTGTGTTAGTATCTCACTGTGTGTATGAGAGTGTGTTTTAGCACCTCACTGTATGTGTTAGAGATTGTGTTAGCATCTCACTCTGTATGTGAGAATTTGTGTGAGCATCTCACTGTGTGTGCAAGAGATTATGTTAGCAACTTACTGTGAGTTTGAGTGTCTGATAGTATTTCAATGTGAGTTTGAGATTGTGTGTTACATCTCACAGTGTGTGTGAGGGTGTGTTTTAGCATCTTACTGTATGTGTTAGAGGTTGTGTTACCATCTCACTGTGTGTGTGAGAGTCTGTTTTAGCATCTCACTGTATGTGTTAGAGATTGTGTTAGTATCTCACTGAGTGTGAGACTGTGTTTCATCACCTCAATGTGTGTGTTCGAGATTGTGATAGTATCTCACTGTGTTTGTGAGAGTGTGTTTTAGCACCTCACTGTATGTGTTAGAGATTGTGTTAGTAACTCACTGTGTGTGAGAGTGTGTTTTAGCATTTCACTGTGTGTGTTAGAGATTGTGTTAGTATCTCACTGTGTGTATGAGAGTGGGTTTCAGCATCTCATTGTTTGTGTTAGAGATTGTGTTAGTATCTCACTGTGTGTGTGAGAGTGTGTTTTAGCAGCTCACTGTATATGTTAGAAATTGTGTTAGTATCTCACTGTGTGTGTGAGAGTGTGTTTTAGCACCTCACTGTGTGTGTTAGAGATTGTGTTAGTATCTCACTGTGTGTGTGAGTGTGTTTTAGCATCTCACTGTTTGTGTTAGAGAGTGTGTTCGTATCTCACTGCATGTATGAGACTGTGTTTTAGCACCTCACTGTATGTGTTAGAGATTGTCTTAGTATCTTACTGTGTGTGTGAGTGTGTTTTAGCATCTCACTGTTTGTGTTAGAGATTGTGTTAATATCTCACTGTGTGTGAGAGTGTGTTTCAGCACCTCACTGTGTGTGTTAGAGATTGTTTTATTATCTCACTGTGCGTGTGAGAGTGTGTTATAGCATCTCACTGTGTGTGTTAGAGAATATGTTAGTAACTCACTGTGTGTATGAGAGTGTGTTTCAGCATCTCATTGTTTGCGTGAGAGATTGTGTTAGTTTCTCACTGTGTGTGAGAGTGTATTTTAGCAGCTCACTGTATATGTTAGAGATTGAGTTAGTATCTCACTGTGTGTATGAGAATGCATTTCAGCATCTCACTGTCTGTGTTAGAGATTGTGTTAGTATCGCACTGTGAGCGTGAGAGTGTGTTTTAGAATGTCCCTGTGCATGCCACTGCGTTACCTTCGCATTGTGTGCCTGAGAGTGTGTGTTAACATCTCACTGTGTGTGAGAGAGTGTGTTAGCATCTCATTGTGTATGTGAGAGTGTGTTAGCATCTCACTGTGTGTGTGTGAGAGTGTGTTAGCATTGCACTGTGTGTGAGAGAGTGTGTGTTAGCATCTCACTGTGAGAGTGAGATTGTGTGTTCCCATCTCCCTGTTTGTGCGAGAGTGTTTTTCATCTCACTGTGACTGCGAGAGTGCCGGTTAACATCGTGATATGTGTTTGTCAGAGAGTGTTTTACCATCTCACTGTGGGTGTGAGGGTGTGCTTGCATTTCACTGTGAGTGTGAAAGTGTGTGTTTTAGCAGCTCAATGTGTGTATGAGTTTGTGTTAACATCACATAGTGAGTGTGAGATTGTGTGTTACCATCTCAGTCTTTGTGTGAGAGTGTGAGCACCTCACTGCAAGTGTGAGATTGTGTGTTTCATTTCACTGTTTATGTGAGAGTGTGTGTTAGCATCACACTGTGCATGAAGAGTGTGTGTTAGCATATCACTGTGTGTGTGTGTGTGTGTGTGTGTGTGTGTGTGTGTGTAAGCATCTCACAGTGTGTGTGTATGTAAGCATCTGACTGTGTGTTAGAATCTCACTCTGTGAGAATGTGTGTCAGCATCGCACTGAGTGTGAGTGTTTTAGAATCTCCCTGTGTGTGCCAGTGTGTTACCTCCGCATTGTGTGCTTGAGAATGTGTGTTAGCATCTCACTGTGAGTGAGAGAGTATATGTTAGCATCTCACTGTGAGTGAGAGAGTGTATGTTAGTATCTCAATGTGAATGAGAGAGTGTATGTAAGCATCTCACTGAGAGTGTGAGAGTGTGTTTTAGCATCTCACTATATGTGAGAGAGTCTGTGTGAGCATCTCATTGTGAGTGAGAGAGTGTATGCTAGCATCTCACTGAGAGTGTGAGAGCGTGTTTTAGCATCTCACTGTGTGAGAGTCTGTGTTAGTATCAGACTGTGTGTGAGAGAGTGTATGTTAGCATCTCACTGTGTGTGAAGAGTGTATGTTAGCATCTCACTGTGAGTGTGAGACTCTGTATTAGCATCTCACTGTGTGTGTTAGAGATTGTGTTAGTATCTCACTGTGTGTGTGAGATTGTGTTACAGCATCTCACTGTATGTGTTATAGATTGCGTTAGTATCTCACTGTGTGTGTGAGAATGTGTTTTAGCATCTCAATGTGTGTGTTAGAGATTGTGTTAGTATCTCACTATGTGTATGGGAATGCGTTTCAGCATCTCACTGTTTGTGTTAGAGATTGTGTTAGTATCTCACTGTGTGTATGAGAGTGTGTTTTAGCACCTCACTGTATGTGTTAGAGATTGTGTTAGCATCTCACTCTGTATGTGAGAATTTGTGTGAGCATCTCACTGTGTGTGCAAGAGATTATGTTAGCAACTTACTGTGAGTTTGAGTGTCTGATAGTATTTCAATGTGAGTTTGAGATTGTGTGTTACATCTCACAGTGTGTGTGAGGGTGTGTTTTAGCATCTTACTGTATGTGTTAGAGGTTGTGTTACCATCTCACTGTGTGTGTGAGAGTCTGTTTTAGCATCTCACTGTATGTGTTAGAGATTGTGTTAGTATCTCACTGAGTGTGAGACTGTGTTTCATCACCTCAATGTGTGTGTTCGAGATTGTGATAGTATCTCACTGTGTTTGTGAGAGTGTGTTATAGCACCTCACTGTGTGTGTTAGAGATTGTGTTAGTAACTCACTGTGTGTGAGAGTGTGTTTTAGCATTTCACTGTGTGTGTTAGAGATTGTGTTAGTATCTCACTGTGTGTATGAGAGTGGGTTTCAGCATCTCATTGTTTGTGTTAGAGATTGTGTTAGTATCTCACTGTGTGTGTGAGAGTGTGTTTTAGCAGCTCACTGTATATGTTAGAAATTGTGTTAGTATCTCACTGTGTGTGTTAGAGATTGAGTTAGTATCTCACTGTGTGTATGAGAATGCATTTCAGCATCTCACTGTTTGTGTTAGAGATTGTGTTAGTATCTCACTGTGTGTGTGAGAGTGTGTTTTAGCACCTCACTGTGTGTGTTAGAGATTGTGTTAGTATCTCACTGTGTGTGTGAGTGTGTTTTAGCATCTCACTGTTTGTGTTAGAGAGTGTGTTCGTATCTCACTGCATGTATGAGACTGTGTTTTAGCACCTCACTGTATGTGTTAGAGATTGTCTTAGTATCTTACTGTGTGTGTGAGTGTGTTTTAGCATCTCACTGTTTGTGTTAGAGATTGTGTTAATATCTCACTGTGTGTGAGAGTGTGTTTCAGCACCTCACTGTGTGTGTTAGAGATTGTTTTATTATCTCACTGTGCGTGTGAGAGTGTGTTATAGCATCTCACTGTGTGTGTTAGAGAATATGTTAGTAACTCACTGTGTGTATGAGAGTGTGTTTCAGCATCTCATTGTTTGCGTGAAAGATTGTGTTAGTTTCTCACTGTGTGTGAGAGTGTATTTTAGCAGCTCACTGTATATGTTAGAGATTGAGTTAGTATCTCACTGTGTGTATGAGAATGCATTTCAGCATCTCACTGTCTGTGTTAGAGATTGTGTTAGTATCGCACTGTGAGCGTGAGAGTGTGTTTTAGAATGTCCCTGTGCATGCCACTGCGTTACCTTCGCATTGTGTGCCTGAGAGTGTGTGTTAACATCTCACTGTGTGTGAGAGAGTGTGTTAGCATCTCATTGTGTATGTGAGAGTGTGTTAGCATCTCACTGTGTGTGTGTGAGAGTGTGTTAGCATTGCACTGTGTGTGAGAGAGTGTGTGTTAGCATCTCACTGTGAGAGTGAGATTGTGTGTTCCCATCTCCCTGTTTGTGCGAGAGTGTTTTTCATCTCACTGTGACTGCGAGAGTGCCGGTTAACATCGTGATATGTGTTTGTCAGAGAGTGTTTTACCATCTCACTGTGGGTGTGAGGGTGTGCTTGCATTTCACTGTGAGTGTGAAAGTGTGTGTGTTAGCAGCTCAATGTGTGTATGAGTTTGTGTTAACATCAAATAGTGAGTGTGAGATTGTGTGTTACCATCTCAGTCTTTGTGTGAGAGTGTGAGCACCTCACTGCAAGTGTGAGATTGTGTGTTTCATTTCACTGTTTATGTGAGAGTGTGTGTTAGCATCACACTGTGCGTGAAGAGTGTGTGTTAGCATATCACTGTGTGTGTGTGTGTGTGTGTGTGTGTGTGTGTAAGCATCTCACAGTGTGTGTGTATGTAAGCATCTGACTGTGTGTTAGAATCTCACTCTGTGAGAATGTGTGTCAGCATCGCACTGAGTGTGAGTGTTTTAGAATCTCCCTGTGTGTGCCAGTGTGTTACCTCCGCATTGTGTGCTTGAGAATGTGTGTTAGCATCTCACTGTGAGTGAGAGAGTATATGTTAGCATCTCACTGTGAGTGAGAGAGTGTATGTTAGTATCTCAATGTGAATGAGAGAGTGTATGTAAGCATCTCACTGAGAGTGTGAGAGTGTGTTTTAGCATCTCACTATATGTGAGAGAGTCTGTGTGAGCATCTCACTGTGAGTGAGAGAGTGTATGCTAGCATCTCACTGAGAGTGTGAGAGCGTGTTTCAGCATCTCACTGTGTGAGAGTCTGTGTTAGTATCAGACTGTGTGTGAGAGAGTGTATGTTAGCATCTCACTGTGTGTGAAGAGTGTATGTTAGCATCTCACTGTGAGTGTGAGACTCTGTATTAGCATCTCACTGTGTGTGTTAGAGATTGTGTTAGTATCTCACTATGTGTATGGGAATGCGTTTCAGCATCTCACTGTTTGTGTTAGAGATTGTGTTAGTATCTCACTGTGTGTATGAGAGTGTGTTTTAGCACCTCACTGTATGTGTTAGAGATTGTGTTAGCATCTCACTCTGTATGTGAGAATTTGTGTGAGCATCTCACTGTGTGTGTTAGAGATTATGTTAGCAACTTACTGTGAGTTTGAGTGTCTGATAGTATTTCAATGTGAGTTTGAGATTGTGTGTTACATCTCACAGTGTGTGTGAGGATGTGTTTTAGCATCTTACTGTATGTGTTAGAGGTTGTGTTACCATCTCACTGTGTGTGTGAGAGTGTGTTTTAGCACCTCACTGTATGTGTTAGAGATTGTGTTAGTATCTCACTGAGTGTGAGACTGTGTTTCATCACCTCAATGTGTGTGTTCGAGATTGTGATAGTATCTCACTGTGTTTGTGAGAGTGTGTTATAGCACCTCACTGTGTGTGTTAGAGATTGTGTTAGTATCTCACTGTGTGTGTGAGAGTATGTTTTAGCACCAAACTGTGAGTGTGAGAGTGTGTTAGCATTTCACTGTGAGGGTGAGTCTGTGCCATTTAGCACCTCACTGTGTGTGTTAGAGATTGTGTTAGTATCTCACTGTGTGTGTGGGTGTGTTTTAGCATCTCACTGTTTGTGTTAGAGATTGTGTTCGTATCTCACTGCGTGTATGAGACTGTGTTTTAGCACCTCACTGTATGTGTTAGAGATTGTCTTAGTATCTCACTGTGTGTGTTAGAGATTGTGTTAGCATTGCACTGTGTGTGAGAGAGTGTGTGTTAGCATCTCACTGTGTGTGTGTGAGAGTGTGTTAGCATTGCACTGTGTGTGTGAGAGTGTGTGTTAGCATCTCACTGTGAGAGTGAGATTGTGTGTTCCCATCTCCCTGTTTGTGCGAGAGTGTTTTTCATCTCACTGTGACTGCGAGAGTGCCGGTTAACATCGTGATATGTGTTTGTCAGAGAGTGTTTTACCATCTCACTGTGGGTGTGAGGGTGTGCTTGCATTTCACTGTGAGTGTGAAAGTGTGTGTTTTAGCAGCTCAATGTGTGTATGAGTTTGTGTTAACATCACATAGTGAGTGTGAGATTGTGTTACCATCTCAGTCTTTGTGTGAGAGTGTGAGCACCTCACTGCAAGTGTGAGATTGTGTGTTTCATTTCACTGTTTATGTGAGAGTGTGTGTTAGCATCACACTGTGTGTGAAGAGTGTGTGTTAGCATATCACTGTGTGTGTGTGTGTGTGTGTGTGTGTGTGTGTGTGTGTGTGTGTGTGTGTAAGCATCTCACAGTGTGTGTGTATGTAAGCATCTGACTGTGTGTTAGAATCTCACTCTGTGAGAATGTGTGTCAGCATCGCACTGAGTGTGAGAGTGTTTTAAAATCTCCCTGTGTGTGCCAGTGTGTTACCTCCGCATTGTGTGCTTGAGAGAGTGTGTTAGCATCTCACTGTGAGTGAGAGAGTGTATGTTAGTATCTCAATGTGAATGAGAGAGTGTATGTAAGCATCTCACTGAGAGTGTGAGAGTGTGTGTTAGCATCTCACTGTATGCGAGAGAGTCTGTGTGAGCATCTCACTGTGAGTGAGAGAGTGTGTGTTAGCATCTCACTGTATGCGAGAGAGTCTGTGTGAGCATCTCACTGTGAGTGAGAGAGTGTATGCTAGCATCTCACTGAGAGTGTGAGAGCGTGTTTTAGCATCTCACTGTGTGTGAGAGTCTGTGTTAGCATCTGACTGTGTGTGAGAGAGTGTATGTTAGCATCTCACTGTGAGTGAGAGAGTATATGTTAGCATCTCACTGTGAGTGAGAGAGTGTATGTTAGTATCTCAATGTGAATGAGAGAGTGTATGTAAGCATCTCACTGAGAGTGTGAGAGTGTGTGTTAGCATCTCACTGTATGCGAGAGAGTCTGTGTGAGCATCTCACTGTGAGTGAGAGAGTGTATGCTAGCATTTCACTGAGAGTGTGAGAGCGTGTTTTAGCATCTCACTGTGTGTGAGAGTCTGTGTTAGCATCTGACTGTGTGTGAGAGAGTGTATGTTAGCATCTCACTGTGTGTGAAGAGTGTATGTTAGCATCTCATTGTGAGTGTGAGAGTGTGTATTAGCATCTCACTGTGTGTGTTAGAGATTGTGTTCGTATCTCACTGTGTGTGTGAGAGTGTGTTACAGCATCTCACTGTATGTGTTAGAGATTGTGTTAGTATCTCACTGTGTCTGTGAGAGTGTGTTTTAGCATCTCAATGTGTGTGTTAGAGATTGTGTTAGTATCTCACTATGTGTATGGGAATGCGTTTCAGCATCTCACTGTTTGTGTTAGAGATTGTGTTAGTATCTCACTGTGTGTATGAGAGTGTGTTTTAGCACCTCACTGTATGTGTTAGAGATTGTGTTAGCATCTCACTCTGTATGTGAGAATTTGTGTGAGCATCTCACTGTGTGTGCAAGAGATTATGTTAGCAACTTACTGTGAGTTTGAGTGTCTGATAGTATTTCAATGTGAGTTTGAGATTGTGTGTTACATCTGACAGTGTGTGTGAGGGTGTGTTTTAGCATCTTACTGTATGTGTTAGAGGTTGTGTTACCATCTCACTGTGTGTGTGAGAGTCTGTTTTAGCATCTCACTGTATGTGTTAGAGATTGTGTTAGTATCTCACTGTGTGTGTGAAAGTGTGTTTTAGCAGCTCACTGTATGTGTTAGAGATTGTGTTATTATCTCACTGTGTGTGTGAGAGTGTGTTACAGCATCTCACTATGTGTGTGAGATTGTGTTAGAATCTCACTGTGAGTGTGAAAGTGTGTTAGCATTTCACTATGAGGGTGAGTCTGAGCCTTTTAGCACTTCACTGTGTGTGTTAGAGATTGTGTTAGTATCTCACTGTGTGTGTAGGTGTGTTTTAGCATCTCGCTGTTTGTGTTAGAGATTGTGTTCATTTCTCACTGTGTGTGTGTGAGGGTGTGTTTTAGCACCTCACTGTATGTGTTAGAGATTGTGTTTGTATCTCACTGTGTGTGAGAGTGTGTTTTAGCACCTCACTGTATGTGTGAGATTGTGTTAGTATCTCACTGTGTGTGAGAGTGTGTTTTAGCACCTCACTGTATGTGTTAGAGATTGTGTTAGTATCTCACTGTGTGTGAGAGTGTGTTTTAGCACCTCACTGTATGTGTTAGAGATTGTGTTAGTATCTCACTGTGTGTGAGTGTGTGTTTTCGCACCTCACTGTATGTGTTAGAGATTGTGTTAGTATCTCACTGTGTGTGAGAGTGTGTTTCATCACCTCACTGTGTGTGTTAGAGATTGTGATAGTATCTCACTGTGTTTGTGAGAGTGTGTTATAGCACCTCACTGTGTGTGTTAGAGATTGTGTTAGTATCTCACTGTGTGTGTGAGAGTGTGTTTTAGCACCTCACTGTGAGTGTGAGAGTGTGTTAACATTTCACTGTGAGGGTGAGTCTGTGCCATTTAGCACCTCACTGTGTGTGTTAGAGATTGTGTTAGTATCTCACTGTGTGTGTGGGTGTGTTTTAGCATCTCACTGTTTGTGTTAGAGATTGTGTTCGAATCTCACTGTGTGTATGAGAATGCGTTTCAGCATCTCACTGTTTGTGTTAGAGATTGTGTTAGTATCTCACTGTGTGTATGAGAGTGTGTTTCAGCACCTCACTGTGAGTGTGAGAGTGTGTTAGCTTCTCACTGTGTGAGTCTGTGCATGTTAGCATCTCACTCTGTATGTGAGAATGTGTGTTAGCATCTCACTGTGTGTGCAAGAGATTATGTTAGCAACTTACTGTGAGTTTGAGTGTCTGATAGTATTTCAATGTGAGTTTGAGATTGTGCGTTACATCTCACAGTGTGTGTGAGGGTGTGTTTTGGCATCTCACTGTATGTGTTAGAGAATGTATTAGTATCTCACTGTGTGTGTGAGAGTGTGTTTTACACCTCAATGTATGTGTTAGAGATTGTGTTAATATCTCACTGTGTGTGTGAGAGTGTGTTACAGCATCTCACTATGTGTGTGAGATTGTGTTAGAATCTCACTGTGAGTGTGAAAGTGTGTTAGCATTTCACTATGAGGGTGAGTCTCTGCCTTTTAGCACTTCACTGTGTGTGTTAGAGATTGTGTTAGTATCTCACTGTGTGTGTAGGTGTGTTTTAGCATCTCACTGTTTGTGTTAGAGATTGTGTTCATTTCTCACTGTGTGTGTGTGAGTGTGTTTTAGCACCTCACTGTATGTGTTAGAGATTGTGTTTGTATCTCACTGTGTGTGAGTGTGTTTTAGCACCTCACTGTATGTGTTAGAGATTGTGTTAGTATCTCACTGTGTGTGAGAGTGTGTTTTAGCACCTCACTGTATGTGTTAGAGATTGTGTTAGTATCTCACTGTGTGTGAGAGTGTGTTTTAGCACCTCACTGTGTGTGTTCGAGATTGTGTTAGTATCTCACTGTGTGTGTGAGAGTGTGTTTTAGCACCTCACTTTATGTGTTAGAGATTGTGTTAGTATCTCACTGTGTGTGAGAGTGTGTTTTAGCACCTCACTGTATGTGTTAGAGATTGTGTTAGTATCTCACTGTGTGTGAGAGTGTGTTTTAGCACCTCACTGTATGTGTTAGAGATTGTGTTCGTATCTCACTGCGTGTATGAGACTGTGTTTTAGCACCTCACTGTATGTGTTAGAGATTGTCTTAGTATCTCACTGTGTGTGTTAGAGATTGTGTTAGCATTGCACTGTGTGTGAGAGAGTGTGTGTTAGCATCTCACTGTGAGAGTGAGATTGTGTGTTCCCATCTCCCTGTTTGTGCGAGAGTGTTTTTCATCTCACTGTGACTGCGAGAGTGCCGGTTAACATCGTGATATGTGTTTGTCAGAGAGTGTTTTACCATCTCACTGTGGGTGTGAGGGTGTGCTTGCATTTCACTGTGAGTGTGAAAGTGTGTGTTTTAGCAGCTCAATGTGTGTATGAGTTTGTGTTAACATCACATAGTGAGTGTGAGATTGTGTTACCATCTCAGTCTTTGTGTGAGAGTGTGAGCACCTCACTGCAAGTGTGAGATTGTGTGTTTCATTTCACTGTTTATGTGAGAGTGTGTGTTAGCATCACACTGTGTGTGAAGAGTGTGTGTTAGCATATCACTGTGTGTGTGTGTGTGTGTGTGTGTGTGTGTGTGTGTGTGTGTGTGTGTGTGTGTGTGTAAGCATCTCACAGTGTGTGTGTATGTAAGCATCTGACTGTGTGTTAGAATCTCACTCTGTGAGAATGTGTGTCAGCATCGCACTGAGTGTGAGAGTGTTTTAGAATCTCCCTGTGTGTGCCAGTGTGTTACCTCCGCATTGTGTGCTTGAGAGAGTGTGTTAGCATCTCACTGTGAGTGAGAGAGTGTATGTTAGTATCTCAATGTGAATGAGAGAGTGTATGTAAGCATCTCACTGAGAGTGTGAGAGTGTGTGTTAGCATCTCACTGTATGCGAGAGAGTCTGTGTGAGCATCTCACTGTGAGTGAGAGAGTGTATGCTAGCATCTCACTGAGAGTGTGAGAGCGTGTTTTAGCATCTCACTGTGTGTGAGAGTCTGTGTTAGCATCTGACTGTGTGTGAGAGAGTGTATGTTAGCATCTCACTGTGAGTGAGAGAGTATATGTTAGCATCTCACTGTGAGTGAGAGAGTGTATGTTAGTATCTCAATGTGAATGAGAGAGTGTATGTAAGCATCTCACTGAGAGTGTGAGAGTGTGTGTTAGCATCTCACTGTATGCGAGAGAGTCTGTGTGAGCATCTCACTGTGAGTGAGAGAGTGTATGCTAGCATTTCACTGAGAGTGTGAGAGCGTGTTTTAGCATCTCACTGTGTGTGAGAGTCTGTGTTAGCATCTGACTGTGTGTGAGAGAGTGTATGTTAGCATCTCACTGTGTGTGAAGAGTGTATGTTAGCATCTCATTGTGAGTGTGAGAGTGTGTATTAGCATCTCACTGTGTGTGTTAGAGATTGTGTTCGTATCTCACTGTGTGTGTGAGAGTGTGTTACAGCATCTCACTGTATGTGTTAGAGATTGTGTTAGTATCTCACTGTGTCTGTGAGTGTGTGTTTTAGCATCTCAATGTGTGTGTTAGAGATTGTGTTAGTATCTCACTATGTGTATGGGAATGCGTTTCAGCATCTCACTGTTTGTGTTAGAGATTGTGTTAGTATCTCACTGTGTGTATGAGAGTGTGTTTTAGCACCTCACTGTATGTGTTAGAGATTGTGTTAGCATCTCACTCTGTATGTGAGAATTTGTGTGAGCATCTCACTGTGTGTGCAAGAGATTATGTTAGCAACTTACTGTGAGTTTGAGTGTCTGATAGTATTTCAATGTGAGTTTGAGATTGTGTGTTACATCTGACAGTGTGTGTGAGGGTGTGTTTTAGCATCTTACTGTATGTGTTAGAGGTTGTGTTACCATCTCACTGTGTGTGTGAGAGTCTGTTTTAGCATCTCACTGTATGTGTTAGAGATTGTGTTAGTATCTCACTGTGTGTGTGAAAGTGTGTTTTAGCAGCTCACTGTATGTGTTAGAGATTGTGTTATTATCTCACTGTGTGTGTGAGAGTGTGTTACAGCATCTCACTATGTGTGTGAGATTGTGTTAGAATCTCACTGTGAGTGTGAAAGTGTGTTAGCATTTCACTATGAGGGTGAGTCTGAGCCTTTTAGCACTTCACTGTGTGTGTTAGAGATTGTGTTAGTATCTCACTGTGTGTGTAGGTGTGTTTTAGCATCTCGCTGTTTGTGTTAGAGATTGTGTTCATTTCTCACTGTGTGTGTGTGAGGGTGTGTTTTAGCACCTCACTGTATGTGTTAGAGATTGTGTTTGTATCTCACTGTGTGTGAGAGTGTGTTTTAGCACCTCACTGTATGTGTGAGATTGTGTTAGTATCTCACTGTGTGTGAGAGTGTGTTTTAGCACCTCACTGTATGTGTTAGAGATTGTGTTAGTATCTCACTGTGTGTGAGAGTGTGTTTTAGCACCTCACTGTATGTGTTAGAGATTGTGTTAGTATCTCACTGTGTGTGAGTGTGTGTTTTCGCACCTCACTGTATGTGTTAGAGATTGTGTTAGTATCTCACTGTGTGTGAGAGTGTGTTTCATCACCTCACTGTGTGTGTTAGAGATTGTGATAGTATCTCACTGTGTTTGTGAGAGTGTGTTATAGCACCTCACTGTGTGTGTTAGAGATTGTGTTAGTATCTCACTGTGTGTGTGAGAGTGTGTTTTAGCACCTCACTGTGAGTGTGAGAGTGTGTTAACATTTCACTGTGAGGGTGAGTCTGTGCCATTTAGCACCTCACTGTGTGTGTTAGAGATTGTGTTAGTATCTCACTGTGTGTGTGGGTGTGTTTTAGCATCTCACTGTTTGTGTTAGAGATTGTGTTCGAATCTCACTGTGTGTATGAGAATGCGTTTCAGCATCTCACTGTTTGTGTTAGAGATTGTGTTAGTATCTCACTGTGTGTATGAGAGTGTGTTTCAGCACCTCACTGTGAGTGTGAGAGTGTGTTAGCTTCTCACTGTGTGAGTCTGTGCATGTTAGCATCTCACTCTGTATGTGAGAATGTGTGTTAGCATCTCACTGTGTGTGCAAGAGATTATGTTAGCAACTTACTGTGAGTTTGAGTGTCTGATAGTATTTCAATGTGAGTTTGAGATTGTGTGTTACATCTCACAGTGTGTGTGAGGGTGTGTTTTAGCATCTTACTTTATGTGTTAGAGATTGTATTAGTATCTCACTGTGTCTGTGAGAGCGTGTTTTAGCATCTCACTGTATGTGTTAGAGATTGTGTTAGTATCTCACTGTGTGTGTGAAAGTGTGTTTTAGCAGCTCACTGTATGTGTTAGAGATTGTGTTATTATCTCACTGTGTGTATGAGAGTGTTTTAGCACCTCACTGTGAGTGTGAGAGTGTGTTAGCTTCTCACTGTGAGTGTGAGTCTGTGCATGTTAGCACCTCACTGTGTATGTGAGAGTGTGTTATCATCTCACTGTGTGTGCAAGAGATTATGTTAGCAACTCACTGTGAGTTTGAGTGTCTGATAGTATTTCACTGTGAGTGTACCTGTGTGTGTGTTAGTATTTCAATGTGAGTTTGAGATTGTGCGTTACATCTCACAGTGTGTGTGAGGGTGTGTTTTGGCATCTCACTGTATGTGTTAGAGAATGTATTAGTATCTCACTGTGTGTGTGAGAGTGTGTTTTACACCTCAATGTATGTGTTAGAGATTGTGTTAATATCTCACTGTGTGTGTGAGAGTGTGTTACAGCATCTCACTATGTGTGTGAGATTGTGTTAGAATCTCACTGTGAGTGTGAAAGTGTGTTAGCATTTCACTATGAGGGTGAGTCTCTGCCTTTTAGCACTTCACTGTGTGTGTTAGAGATTGTGTTAGTATCTCACTGTGTGTGTAGGTGTGTTTTAGCATCTCACTGTTTGTGTTAGAGATTGTGTTCATTTCTCACTGTGTGTGTGTGAGTGTGTTTTAGCACCTCACTGTATGTGTTAGAGATTGTGTTTGTATCTCACTGTGTGTGAGTGTGTTTTAGCACCTCACTGTATGTGTTAGAGATTGTGTTAGTATCTCACTGTGTGTGAGAGTGTGTTTTAGCACCTCACTGTATGTGTTAGAGATTGTGTTAGTATCTCACTGTGTGTGAGAGTGTGTTTTAGCACCTCACTGTGTGTGTTCGAGATTGTGTTAGTATCTCACTGTGTGTGTGAGAGTGTGTTTTAGCACCTCACTTTATGTGTTAGAGATTGTGTTAGTATCTCACTGTGTGTGAGAGTGTGTTTTAGCACCTCACTGTATGTGTTAGAGATTGTGTTAGTATCTCACTGTGTGTGAGAGTGTGTTTTAGCACCTCACTGTATGTGTTAGAGATTGTGTTCGTATCTCACTGCGTGTATGAGACTGTGTTTTAGCACCTCACTGTATGTGTTAGAGATTGTCTTAGTATCTCACTGTGTGTGTTAGAGATTGTGTTAGCATTGCACTGTGTGTGAGAGAGTGTGTGTTAGCATCTCACTGTGAGAGTGAGATTGTGTGTTCCCATCTCCCTGTTTGTGCGAGAGTGTTTTTCATCTCACTGTGACTGCGAGAGTGCCGGTTAACATCGTGATATGTGTTTGTCAGAGAGTGTTTTACCATCTCACTGTGGGTGTGAGGGTGTGCTTGCATTTCACTGTGAGTGTGAAAGTGTGTGTTTTAGCAGCTCAATGTGTGTATGAGTTTGTGTTAACATCACATAGTGAGTGTGAGATTGTGTTACCATCTCAGTCTTTGTGTGAGAGTGTGAGCACCTCACTGCAAGTGTGAGATTGTGTGTTTCATTTCACTGTTTATGTGAGAGTGTGTGTTAGCATCACACTGTGTGTGAAGAGTGTGTGTTAGCATATCACTGTGTGTGTGTGTGTGTGTGTGTGTGTGTGTGTGTGTGTGTGTAAGCATCTCACAGTGTGTGTGTATGTAAGCATCTGACTGTGTGTTAGAATCTCACTCTGTGAGAATGTGTGTCAGCATCGCACTGAGTGTGAGTGTTTTAGAATCTCCCTGTGTGTGCCAGTGTGTTACCTCCGCATTGTGTGCTTGAGAATGTGTGTTAGCATCTCACTGTGAGTGAGAGAGTATATGTTAGCATCTCACTGTGAGTGAGAGAGTGTATGTTAGTATCTCAATGTGAATGAGAGAGTGTATGTAAGCATCTCACTGAGAGTGTGAGAGTGTGTTTTAGCATCTCACTATATGTGAGAGAGTCTGTGTGAGCATCTCATTGTGAGTGAGAGAGTGTATGCTAGCATCTCACTGAGAGTGTGAGAGCGTGTTTTAGCATCTCACTGTGTGAGAGTCTGTGTTAGTATCAGACTGTGTGTGAGAGAGTGTATGTTAGCATCTCACTGTGTGTGAAGAGTGTATGTTAGCATCTCACTGTGAGTGTGAGACTCTGTATTAGCATCTCACTGTGTGTGTTAGAGATTGTGTTAGTATCTCACTGTGTGTGTGAGATTGTGTTACAGCATCTCACTGTATGTGTTATAGATTGCGTTAGTATCTCACTGTGTGTGTGAGAATGTGTTTTAGCATCTCAATGTGTGTGTTAGAGATTGTGTTAGTATCTCACTATGTGTATGGGAATGCGTTTCAGCATCTCACTGTTTGTGTTAGAGATTGTGTTAGTATCTCACTGTGTGTATGAGAGTGTGTTTTAGCACCTCACTGTATGTGTTAGAGATTGTGTTAGCATCTCACTCTGTATGTGAGAATTTGTGTGAGCATCTCACTGTGTGTGCAAGAGATTATGTTAGCAACTTACTGTGAGTTTGAGTGTCTGATAGTATTTCAATGTGAGTTTGAGATTGTGTGTTACATCTCACAGTGTGTGTGAGGGTGTGTTTTAGCATCTTACTGTATGTGTTAGAGGTTGTGTTACCATCTCACTGTGTGTGTGAGAGTCTGTTTTAGCATCTCACTGTATGTGTTAGAGATTGTGTTAGTATCTCACTGAGTGTGAGACTGTGTTTCATCACCTCAATGTGTGTGTTCGAGATTGTGATAGTATCTCACTGTGTTTGTGAGAGTGTGTTATAGCACCTCACTGTGTGTGTTAGAGATTGTGTTAGTAACTCACTGTGTGTGAGAGTGTGTTTTAGCATTTCACTGTGTGTGTTAGAGATTGTGTTAGTATCTCACTGTGTGTATGAGAGTGGGTTTCAGCATCTCATTGTTTGTGTTAGAGATTGTGTTAGTATCTCACTGTGTGTGTGAGAGTGTGTTTTAGCAGCTCACTGTATATGTTAGAAATTGTGTTAGTATCTCACTGTGTGTGTTAGAGATTGAGTTAGTATCTCACTGTGTGTATGAGAATGCATTTCAGCATCTCACTGTTTGTGTTAGAGATTGTGTTAGTATCTCACTGTGTGTGTGAGAGTGTGTTTTAGCACCTCACTGTGTGTGTTAGAGATTGTGTTAGTATCTCACTGTGTGTGTGAGTGTGTTTTAGCATCTCACTGTTTGTGTTAGAGAGTGTGTTCGTATCTCACTGCATGTATGAGACTGTGTTTTAGCACCTCACTGTATGTGTTAGAGATTGTCTTAGTATCTTACTGTGTGTGTGAGTGTGTTTTAGCATCTCACTGTTTGTGTTAGAGATTGTGTTAATATCTCACTGTGTGTGAGAGTGTGTTTCAGCACCTCACTGTGTGTGTTAGAGATTGTTTTATTATCTCACTGTGCGTGTGAGAGTGTGTTATAGCATCTCACTGTGTGTGTTAGAGAATATGTTAGTAACTCACTGTGTGTATGAGAGTGTGTTTCAGCATCTCATTGTTTGCGTGAGAGATTGTGTTAGTTTCTCACTGTGTGTGAGAGTGTATTTTAGCAGCTCACTGTATATGTTAGAGATTGAGTTAGTATCTCACTGTGTGTATGAGAATGCATTTCAGCATCTCACTGTCTGTGTTAGAGATTGTGTTAGTATCGCACTGTGAGCGTGAGAGTGTGTTTTAGAATGTCCCTGTGCATGCCACTGCGTTACCTTCGCATTGTGTGCCTGAGAGTGTGTGTTAACATCTCACTGTGTGTGAGAGAGTGTGTTAGCATCTCATTGTGTATGTGAGAGTGTGTTAGCATCTCACTGTGTGTGTGTGAGAGTGTGTTAGCATTGCACTGTGTGTGAGAGAGTGTGTGTTAGCATCTCACTGTGAGAGTGAGATTGTGTGTTCCCATCTCCCTGTTTGTGCGAGAGTGTTTTTCATCTCACTGTGACTGCGAGAGTGCCGGTTAACATCGTGATATGTGTTTGTCAGAGAGTGTTTTACCATCTCACTGTGGGTGTGAGGGTGTGCTTGCATTTCACTGTGAGTGTGAAAGTGTGTGTTTTAGCAGCTCAATGTGTGTATGAGTTTGTGTTAACATCACATAGTGAGTGTGAGATTGTGTTACCATCTCAGTCTTTGTGTGAGAGTGTGAGCACCTCACTGCAAGTGTGAGATTGTGTGTTTCATTTCACTGTTTATGTGAGAGTGTGTGTTAGCATCACACTGTGTGTGAAGAGTGTGTGTTAGCATATCACTGTGTGTGTGTGTGTGTGTGTGTGTGTGTGTGTGTGTGTGTGTGTGTGTGTAAGCATCTCACAGTGTGTGTGTATGTAAGCATCTGACTGTGTGTTAGAATCTCACTCTGTGAGAATGTGTGTCAGCATCGCACTGAGTGTGAGAGTGTTTTAGAATCTCCCTGTGTGTGCCAGTGTGTTACCTCCGCATTGTGTGCTTGAGAGAGTGTGTTAGCATCTCACTGTGAGTGAGAGAGTGTATGTTAGTATCTCAATGTGAATGAGAGAGTGTATGTAAGCATCTCACTGAGAGTGTGAGAGTGTGTGTTAGCATCTCACTGTATGCGAGAGAGTCTGTGTGAGCATCTCACTGTGAGTGAGAGAGCGTGTTTTAGCATCTCACTGTGTGTGAGAGTCTGTGTTAGCATCTGACTGTGTGTGAGAGAGTGTATGTTAGCATCTCACTGTGTGTGAAGAGTGTATGTTAGCATCTCACTGTGAGTGTGAGAGTGTGTATTAGCATCTCACTGTGTGTGTTAGAGATTGTGTTAGTATCTCACTGTGTGTGTGAGAGTGTGTTACAGCATCTTACTGTATGTGTTAGAGATTGTGTTAGTATCTCACTGTGTCTGTGAGAGTGTGTTTTAGCATCTCAATGTGTGTGTTAGAGATTGTGTTAGTATCTCACTATGTGTATGGGAATGCGTTTCAGCATCTCACTGTTTGTGTTAGAGATTGTGTTAGTATCTCACTGTGTGTATGAGAGTGTGTTTTAGCACCTCACTGTATGTGTTAGAGATTGTGTTAGCATCTCACTCTGTATGTGAGAATTTGTGTGAGCATCTCACTGTGTGTGCAAGAGATTATGTTAGCAACTTACTGTGAGTTTGAGTGTCTGATAGTATTTCAATGTGAGTTTGAGATTGTGTGTTACATCTCACAGTGTGTGTGAGGGTGTGTTTTAGCATCTTACTGTATGTGTTAGAGGTTGTGTTACCATCTCACTGTGTGTGTGAGAGTCTGTTTTAGCATCTCACTGTATGTGTTAGAGATTGTGTTAGTATCTCACTGAGTGTGAGACTGTGTTTCATCACCTCAATGTGTGTGTTCGAGATTGTGATAGTATCTCACTGTGTTTGTGAGAGTGTGTTTTAGCACCTCACTGTATGTGTTAGAGATTGTGTTAGTAACTCACTGTGTGTGAGAGTGTGTTTTAGCATTTCACTGTGTGTGTTAGAGATTGTGTTAGTATCTCACTGTGTGTATGAGAGTGGGTTTCAGCATCTCATTGTTTGTGTTAGAGATTGTGTTAGTATCTCACTGTGTGTGTGAGAGTGTGTTTTAGCAGCTCACTGTATATGTTAGAAATTGTGTTAGTATCTCACTGTGTGTGTGAGAGTGTGTTTTAGCACCTCACTGTGTGTGTTAGAGATTGTGTTAGTATCTCACTGTGTGTGTGAGTGTGTTTTAGCATCTCACTGTTTGTGTTAGAGAGTGTGTTCGTATCTCACTGCATGTATGAGACTGTGTTTTAGCACCTCACTGTATGTGTTAGAGATTGTCTTAGTATCTTACTGTGTGTGTGAGTGTGTTTTAGCATCTCACTGTTTGTGTTAGAGATTGTGTTAATATCTCACTGTGTGTGAGAGTGTGTTTCAGCACCTCACTGTGTGTGTTAGAGATTGTTTTATTATCTCACTGTGCGTGTGAGAGTGTGTTATAGCATCTCACTGTGTGTGTTAGAGAATATGTTAGTAACTCACTGTGTGTATGAGAGTGTGTTTCAGCATCTCATTGTTTGCGTGAGAGATTGTGTTAGTTTCTCACTGTGTGTGAGAGTGTATTTTAGCAGCTCACTGTATATGTTAGAGATTGAGTTAGTATCTCACTGTGTGTATGAGAATGCATTTCAGCATCTCACTGTCTGTGTTAGAGATTGTGTTAGTATCGCACTGTGAGCGTGAGAGTGTGTTTTAGAATGTCCCTGTGCATGCCACTGCGTTACCTTCGCATTGTGTGCCTGAGAGTGTGTGTTAACATCTCACTGTGTGTGAGAGAGTGTGTTAGCATCTCATTGTGTATGTGAGAGTGTGTTAGCATCTCACTGTGTGTGTGTGAGAGTGTGTTAGCATTGCACTGTGTGTGAGAGAGTGTGTGTTAGCATCTCACTGTGAGAGTGAGATTGTGTGTTCCCATCTCCCTGTTTGTGCGAGAGTGTTTTTCATCTCACTGTGACTGCGAGAGTGCCGGTTAACATCGTGATATGTGTTTGTCAGAGAGTGTTTTACCATCTCACTGTGGGTGTGAGGGTGTGCTTGCATTTCACTGTGAGTGTGAAAGTGTGTGTTTTAGCAGCTCAATGTGTGTATGAGTTTGTGTTAACATCACATAGTGAGTGTGAGATTGTGTTACCATCTCAGTCTTTGTGTGAGAGTGTGAGCACCTCACTGCAAGTGTGAGATTGTGTGTTTCATTTCACTGTTTATGTGAGAGTGTGTGTTAGCATCACACTGTGTGTGAAGAGTGTGTGTTAGCATATCACTGTGTGTGTGTGTGTGTGTGTGTGTGTGTGTGTGTGTGTGTGTGTGTGTGTAAGCATCTCACAGTGTGTGTGTATGTAAGCATCTGACTGTGTGTTAGAATCTCACTCTGTGAGAATGTGTGTCAGCATCGCACTGAGTGTGAGAGTGTTTTAGAATCTCCCTGTGTGTGCCAGTGTGTTACCTCCGCATTGTGTGCTTGAGAGAGTGTGTTAGCATCTCACTGTGAGTGAGAGAGTGTATGTTAGTATCTCAATGTGAATGAGAGAGTGTATGTAAGCATCTCACTGAGAGTGTGAGAGTGTGTGTTAGCATCTCACTGTATGCGAGAGAGTCTGTGTGAGCATCTCACTGTGAGTGAGAGAGCGTGTTTTAGCATCTCACTGTGTGTGAGAGTCTGTGTTAGCATCTGACTGTGTGTGAGAGAGTGTATGTTAGCATCTCACTGTGTGTGAAGAGTGTATGTTAGCATCTCACTGTGAGTGTGAGAGTGTGTATTAGCATCTCACTGTGTGTGTTAGAGATTGTGTTAGTATCTCACTGTGTGTGTGAGAGTGTGTTACAGCATCTTACTGTATGTGTTAGAGATTGTGTTAGTATCTCACTGTGTCTGTGAGAGTGTGTTTTAGCATCTCAATGTGTGTGTTAGAGATTGTGTTAGTATCTCACTATGTGTATGGGAATGCGTTTCAGCATCTCACTGTTTGTGTTAGAGATTGTGTTAGTATCTCACTGTGTGTATGAGAGTGTGTTTTAGCACCTCACTGTATGTGTTAGAGATTGTGTTAGCATCTCACTCTGTATGTGAGAATTTGTGTGAGCATCTCACTGTGTGTGCAAGAGATTATGTTAGCAACTTACTGTGAGTTTGAGTGTCTGATAGTATTTCAATGTGAGTTTGAGATTGTGTGTTACATCTCACAGTGTGTGTGAGGGTGTGTTTTAGCATCTTACTGTATGTGTTAGAGGTTGTGTTACCATCTCACTGTGTGTGTGAGAGTCTGTTTTAGCATCTCACTGTATGTGTTAGAGATTGTGTTAGTATCTCACTGAGTGTGAGACTGTGTTTCATCACCTCAATGTGTGTGTTCGAGATTGTGATAGTATCTCACTGTGTTTGTGAGAGTGTGTTTTAGCACCTCACTGTATGTGTTAGAGATTGTGTTAGTAACTCACTGTGTGTGAGAGTGTGTTTTAGCATTTCACTGTGTGTGTTAGAGATTGTGTTAGTATCTCACTGTGTGTATGAGAGTGGGTTTCAGCATCTCATTGTTTGTGTTAGAGATTGTGTTAGTATCTCACTGTGTGTGTGAGAGTGTGTTTTAGCAGCTCACTGTATATGTTAGAAATTGTGTTAGTATCTCACTGTGTGTGTGAGAGTGTGTTTTAGCACCTCACTGTGTGTGTTAGAGATTGTGTTAGTATCTCACTGTGTGTGTGAGTGTGTTTTAGCATCTCACTGTTTGTGTTAGAGAGTGTGTTCGTATCTCACTGCATGTATGAGACTGTGTTTTAGCACCTCACTGTATGTGTTAGAGATTGTCTTAGTATCTTACTGTGTGTGTGAGTGTGTTTTAGCATCTCACTGTTTGTGTTAGAGATTGTGTTAATATCTCACTGTGTGTGAGAGTGTGTTTCAGCACCTCACTGTGTGTGTTAGAGATTGTTTTATTATCTCACTGTGCGTGTGAGAGTGTGTTATAGCATCTCACTGTGTGTGTTAGAGAATATGTTAGTAACTCACTGTGTGTATGAGAGTGTGTTTCAGCATCTCATTGTTTGCGTGAGAGATTGTGTTAGTTTCTCACTGTGTGTGAGAGTGTATTTTAGCAGCTCACTGTATATGTTAGAGATTGAGTTAGTATCTCACTGTGTGTATGAGAATGCATTTCAGCATCTCACTGTCTGTGTTAGAGATTGTGTTAGTATCGCACTGTGAGCGTGAGAGTGTGTTTTAGAATGTCCCTGTGCATGCCACTGCGTTACCTTCGCATTGTGTGCCTGAGAGTGTGTGTTAACATCTCACTGTGTGTGAGAGAGTGTGTTAGCATCTCATTGTGTATGTGAGAGTGTGTTAGCATCTCACTGTGTGTGTGTGAGAGTGTGTTAGCATTGCACTGTGTGTGAGAGAGTGTGTGTTAGCATCTCACTGTGAGAGTGAGATTGTGTGTTCCCATCTCCCTGTTTGTGCGAGAGTGTTTTTCATCTCACTGTGACTGCGAGAGTGCCGGTTAACATCGTGATATGTGTTTGTCAGAGAGTGTTTTACCATCTCACTGTGGGTGTGAGGGTGTGCTTGCATTTCACTGTGAGTGTGAAAGTGTGTGTTTTAGCAGCTCAATGTGTGTATGAGTTTGTGTTAACATCACATAGTGAGTGTGAGATTGTGTGTTACCATCTCAGTCTTTGTGTGAGAGTGTGAGCACCTCACTGCAAGTGTGAGATTGTGTGTTTCATTTCACTGTTTATGTGAGAGTGTGTGTTAGCATCACACTGTGCGTGAAGAGTGTGTGTTAGCATATCACTGTGTGTGTGTGTGTGTGTGTGTGTGTGTGTGTGTGTGTGTGTGTAAGCATCTCACAGTGTGTGTGTATGTAAGCATCTGACTGTGTGTTAGAATCTCACTCTGTGAGAATGTGTGTCAGCATCGCACTGAGTGAGAGTGTTTTAGAATCTCCCTGTGTGTGCCAGTGTGTTACCTCCGCATTGTGTGCTTGAGAATGTGTGTTAGCATCTCACTGTGAGTGAGAGAGTATATGTTAGCATCTCACTGTGAGTGAGAGAGTGTATGTTAGTATCTCAATGTGAATGAGAGAGTGTATGTAAGCATCTCACTGAGAGTGTGAGAGTGTGTTTTAGCATCTCACTATATGTGAGAGAGTCTGTGTGAGCATCTCACTGTGAGTGAGAGAGTGTATGCTAGCATCTCACTGAGAGTGTGAGAGCGTGTTTTAGCATCTCACTGTGTGAGAGTCTGTGTTAGCATCTGACTGTGTGTGAGAGAGTGTATGTTAGCATCTCTCTGTGTGTGAAGAGTGTATGTTAGCATCTCACTGTGAGTGTGAGACTCTGTATTAGCATCTCACTGTGTGTGTTAGAGATTGTGTTAGTATCTCACTGTGTGTGTGAGATTGTGTTACAGCATCTCACTGTATGTGTTATAGATTGCGTTAGTATCTCACTGTGTGTGTGAGAATGTGTTTTAGCATCTCAATGTGTGTGTTAGAGATTGTGTTAGTATCTCACTATGTGTATGGGAATGCGTTTCAGCATCTCACTGTTTGTGTTAGAGATTGTGTTAGTATCTCACTGTGTGTATGAGAGTGTGTTTTAGCACCTCACTGTATGTGTTAGAGATTGTGTTAGCATCTCACTCTGTATGTGAGAATTTGTGTGAGCATCTCACTGTGTGTGCAAGAGATTATGTTAGCAACTTACTGTGAGTTTGAGTGTCTGATAGTATTTCAATGTGAGTTTGAGATTGTGTGTTACATCTCACAGTGTGTGTGAGGATGTGTTTTAGCATCTTACTGTATGTGTTAGAGGTTGTGTTACCATCTCACTGTGTGTGTGAGAGTGTGTTTTAGCACCTCACTGTATGTGTTAGAGATTGTGTTAGTATCTCACTGAGTGTGAGACTGTGTTTCATCACCTCAATGTGTGTGTTCGAGATTGTGATAGTATCTCACTGTGTTTGTGAGAGTGTGTTATAGCACCTCACTGTGTGTGTTAGAGATTGTGTTAGTAACTCACTGTGTGTGTGAGAGTGTGTTTTAGCACCTCAATATATGTGTTAGAGATTGTGTTAGTATCTCACTGTGTGTGTGAGAGTGGGTTTCAGCATCTCATTGTTTGTGTTAGAGATTGTGTTAGTATCTCACTGTGTGTGTGAGAGTGTGTTTTAGCAGCTCACTGTATATGTTAGAAATTGTGTTAGTATCTCACTGTGTGTGTGAGAGTGTGTTTTAGCAGCTCACTGTATATGTTACAATTTGTGTTAGTATCTCACTGTGTGTGTTAGAGATTATGTTAGCAACTTACTGTGAGTTTGAGTGTCTGATAGTATTTCAATGTGAGTTTGAGATTGCGTGTTACATCTCACAGTGTGTGTGAGGATGTGTTTTAGCATCTTACTGTATGTGTTAGAGGTTGTGTTACCATCTCACTGTGTGTGTGAGAGTGTGTTTTAGCACCTCACTGTATGTGTTAGAGATTGTGTTAGTATCTCACTGAGTGTGAGACTGTGTTTCATCACCTCAATGTGTGTGTTCGAGATTGTGATAGTATCTCACTGTGTTTGTGAGAGTGTGTTATAGCACCTCACTGTGTGTGTTAGAGATTGTGTTAGTATCTCACTGTGTGTGTGAGAGTATGTTTTAGCACCACACTGTGAGTGTGAGAGTGTGTTAGCATTTCACTGTGAGGGTGAGTCTGTGCCATTTAGCACCTCACTGTGTGTGTTAGAGATTGTGTTAGTATCTCACTGTGTGTGTGGGTGTGTTTTAGCATCTCACTGTTTGTGTTAGAGATTGTGTTCGTATCTCACTGCGTGTATGAGACTGTGTTTTAGCACCTCACTGTATGTGTTAGAGATTGTCTTAGTATCTCACTGTGTGTGTTAGAGATTGTGTTAGCATTGCACTGTGTGTGAGAGAGTGTGTGTTAGCATCTCACTGTGAGAGTGAGATTGTGTGTTCCCATCTCCCTCTTTGTGCGAGAGTGTTTTTCATCTCACTGTGACTGCGAGAGTGCCGGTTAACATCGTGATATGTGTTTGTCAGAGAGTGTTTTACCATCTCACTGTGGGTGTGAGGGTGTGCTTGCATTTCACTGTGAGTGTGAAAGTGTGTGTTTTAGCAGCTCAATGTGTGTATGAGTTTGTGTTAACATCACATAGTGAGTGTGAGATTGTGTTACCATCTCAGTCTTTGTGTGAGAATGTGAGCACCTCACTGCAAGTGTGAGATTGTGTGTTTCATTTCACTGTTTATGTGAGAGTGTGTGTTAGCATCACACTGTGTGTGAAGAGTGTGTGTTAGCATATCACTGTGTGTGTGTGTGTGTGTGTGTGTGTGTGTGTGTAAGCATCTCACAGTGTGTGTGTATGTAAGCATCTGACTGTGTGTTAGAATCTCACTCTGTGAGAATGTGTGTCAGCATCGCACTGAGTGTGAGAGTGTTTTAAAATCTCCCTGTGTGTGCCAGTGTGTTACCTCCGCATTGTGTGCTTGAGAGAGTGTGTTAGCATCTCACTGTGAGTGAGAGAGTGTATGTTAGTATCTCAATGTGAATGAGAGAGTGTATGTAAGCATCTCACTGAGAGTGTGAGAGTGTGTGTTAGCATCCCACTGTATGCGAGAGAGTCTGTGTGAGCATCTCACTGTGAGTGAGAGAGTGTATGCTAGCATCTCACTGAGAGTGTGAGAGCGTGTTTTAGCATCTCACTGTGTGTGAGAGTCTGTGTTAGCATCTGACTGTGTGTGAGAGAGTGTATGTTAGCATCTCACTGTGTGTGAAGAGTGTATGTTAGCATCTCACTGTGAGTGTGAGAGTGTGTATTAGCATCTCACTGTGTGTGTTAGAGATTGTGTTAGTATCTCACTGTGTGTGTGAGAGTGTGTTACAGCATCTCACTGTATGTGTTAGAGATTGTGTTAGTATCTCACTGTGTCTGTGAGAGTGTGTTTTAGCATCTCAATGTGTGTGTTAGAGATTGTGTTAGTATCTCACTATGTGTATGGGAATGCGTTTCAGCATCTCACTGTTTGTGTTAGAGATTGTGTTAGTATCTCACTGTGTGTATGAGAGTGTGTTTTAGCACCTCACTGTATGTGTTAGAGATTGTGTTAGCATCTCACTCTGTATGTGAGAATTTGTGTGAGCATCTCACTGTGTGTGCAAGAGATTATGTTAGCAACTTACTGTGAGTTTGAGTGTCTGATAGTATTTCAATGTGAGTTTGAGATTGTGTGTTACATCTCACAGTGTGTGTGAGGGTGTGTTTTAGCATCTTACTGTATGTGTTAGAGGTTGTGTTACCATCTCACTGTGTGTGTGAGAGTCTGTTTTAGCATCTCACTGTATGTGTTAGAGATTGTGTTAGTATCTCACTGAGTGTGAGACTGTGTTTCATCACCTCAATGTGTGTGTTCGAGATTGTGATAGTATCTCACTGTGTTTGTGAGAGTGTGTTTTAGCACCTCACTGTATGTGTTAGAGATTGTGTTAGTAACTCACTGTGTGTGAGAGTGTGTTTTAGCATTTCACTGTGTGTGTTAGAGATTGTGTTAGTATCTCACTGTGTGTATGAGAGTGGGTTTCAGCATCTCATTGTTTGTGTTAGAGATTGTGTTAGTATCTCACTGTGTGTGTGAGAGTGTGTTTTAGCAGCTCACTGTATATGTTAGAAATTGTGTTAGTATCTCACTGTGTGTGTGAGAGTGTGTTTTAGCACCTCACTGTGTGTGTTAGAGATTGTGTTAGTATCTCACTGTGTGTGTGAGTGTGTTTTAGCATCTCACTGTTTGTGTTAGAGAGTGTGTTCGTATCTCACTGCATGTATGAGACTGTGTTTTAGCACCTCACTGTATGTGTTAGAGATTGTCTTAGTATCTTACTGTGTGTGTGAGTGTGTTTTAGCATCTCACTGTTTGTGTTAGAGATTGTGTTAATATCTCACTGTGTGTGAGAGTGTGTTTCAGCACCTCACTGTGTGTGTTAGAGATTGTTTTATTATCTCACTGTGCGTGTGAGAGTGTGTTATAGCATCTCACTGTGTGTGTTAGAGAATATGTTAGTAACTCACTGTGTGTATGAGAGTGTGTTTCAGCATCTCATTGTTTGCGTGAGAGATTGTGTTAGTTTCTCACTGTGTGTGAGAGTGTATTTTAGCAGCTCACTGTATATGTTAGAGATTGAGTTAGTATCTCACTGTGTGTATGAGAATGCATTTCAGCATCTCACTGTCTGTGTTAGAGATTGTGTTAGTATCGCACTGTGAGCGTGAGAGTGTGTTTTAGAATGTCCCTGTGCATGCCACTGCGTTACCTTCGCATTGTGTGCCTGAGAGTGTGTGTTAACATCTCACTGTGTGTGAGAGAGTGTGTTAGCATCTCATTGTGTATGTGAGAGTGTGTTAGCATCTCACTGTGTGTGTGTGAGAGTGTGTTAGCATTGCACTGTGTGTGAGAGAGTGTGTGTTAGCATCTCACTGTGAGAGTGAGATTGTGTGTTCCCATCTCCCTGTTTGTGCGAGAGTGTTTTTCATCTCACTGTGACTGCGAGAGTGCCGGTTAACATCGTGATATGTGTTTGTCAGAGAGTGTTTTACCATCTCACTGTGGGTGTGAGGGTGTGCTTGCATTTCACTGTGAGTGTGAAAGTGTGTGTTTTAGCAGCTCAATGTGTGTATGAGTTTGTGTTAACATCACATAGTGAGTGTGAGATTGTGTTACCATCTCAGTCTTTGTGTGAGAGTGTGAGCACCTCACTGCAAGTGTGAGATTGTGTGTTTCATTTCACTGTTTATGTGAGAGTGTGTGTTAGCATCACACTGTGTGTGAAGAGTGTGTGTTAGCATATCACTGTGTGTGTGTGTGTGTGTGTGTGTGTGTGTGTGTGTGTGTGTGTGTGTAAGCATCTCACAGTGTGTGTGTATGTAAGCATCTGACTGTGTGTTAGAATCTCACTCTGTGAGAATGTGTGTCAGCATCGCACTGAGTGTGAGAGTGTTTTAGAATCTCCCTGTGTGTGCCAGTGTGTTACCTCCGCATTGTGTGCTTGAGAGAGTGTGTTAGCATCTCACTGTGAGTGAGAGAGTGTATGTTAGTATCTCAATGTGAATGAGAGAGTGTATGTAAGCATCTCACTGAGAGTGTGAGAGTGTGTGTTAGCATCTCACTGTATGCGAGAGAGTCTGTGTGAGCATCTCACTGTGAGTGAGAGAGCGTGTTTTAGCATCTCACTGTGTGTGAGAGTCTGTGTTAGCATCTGACTGTGTGTGAGAGAGTGTATGTTAGCATCTCACTGTGTGTGAAGAGTGTATGTTAGCATCTCACTGTGAGTGTGAGAGTGTGTATTAGCATCTCACTGTGTGTGTTAGAGATTGTGTTAGTATCTCACTGTGTGTGTGAGAGTGTGTTACAGCATCTTACTGTATGTGTTAGAGATTGTGTTAGTATCTCACTGTGTCTGTGAGAGTGTGTTTTAGCATCTCAATGTGTGTGTTAGAGATTGTGTTAGTATCTCACTATGTGTATGGGAATGCGTTTCAGCATCTCACTGTTTGTGTTAGAGATTGTGTTAGTATCTCACTGTGTGTATGAGAGTGTGTTTTAGCACCTCACTGTATGTGTTAGAGATTGTGTTAGCATCTCACTCTGTATGTGAGAATTTGTGTGAGCATCTCACTGTGTGTGCAAGAGATTATGTTAGCAACTTACTGTGAGTTTGAGTGTCTGATAGTATTTCAATGTGAGTTTGAGATTGTGTGTTACATCTCACAGTGTGTGTGAGGGTGTGTTTTAGCATCTTACTGTATGTGTTAGAGGTTGTGTTACCATCTCACTGTGTGTGTGAGAGTCTGTTTTAGCATCTCACTGTATGTGTTAGAGATTGTGTTAGTATCTCACTGAGTGTGAGACTGTGTTTCATCACCTCAATGTGTGTGTTCGAGATTGTGATAGTATCTCACTGTGTTTGTGAGAGTGTGTTTTAGCACCTCACTGTATGTGTTAGAGATTGTGTTAGTAACTCACTGTGTGTGAGAGTGTGTTTTAGCATTTCACTGTGTGTGTTAGAGATTGTGTTAGTATCTCACTGTGTGTATGAGAGTGGGTTTCAGCATCTCATTGTTTGTGTTAGAGATTGTGTTAGTATCTCACTGTGTGTGTGAGAGTGTGTTTTAGCAGCTCACTGTATATGTTAGAAATTGTGTTAGTATCTCACTGTGTGTGTGAGAGTGTGTTTTAGCACCTCACTGTGTGTGTTAGAGATTGTGTTAGTATCTCACTGTGTGTGTGAGTGTGTTTTAGCATCTCACTGTTTGTGTTAGAGAGTGTGTTCGTATCTCACTGCATGTATGAGACTGTGTTTTAGCACCTCACTGTATGTGTTAGAGATTGTCTTAGTATCTTACTGTGTGTGTGAGTGTGTTTTAGCATCTCACTGTTTGTGTTAGAGATTGTGTTAATATCTCACTGTGTGTGAGAGTGTGTTTCAGCACCTCACTGTGTGTGTTAGAGATTGTTTTATTATCTCACTGTGCGTGTGAGAGTGTGTTATAGCATCTCACTGTGTGTGTTAGAGAATATGTTAGTAACTCACTGTGTGTATGAGAGTGTGTTTCAGCATCTCATTGTTTGCGTGAGAGATTGTGTTAGTTTCTCACTGTGTGTGAGAGTGTATTTTAGCAGCTCACTGTATATGTTAGAGATTGAGTTAGTATCTCACTGTGTGTATGAGAATGCATTTCAGCATCTCACTGTCTGTGTTAGAGATTGTGTTAGTATCGCACTGTGAGCGTGAGAGTGTGTTTTAGAATGTCCCTGTGCATGCCACTGCGTTACCTTCGCATTGTGTGCCTGAGAGTGTGTGTTAACATCTCACTGTGTGTGAGAGAGTGTGTTAGCATCTCATTGTGTATGTGAGAGTGTGTTAGCATCTCACTGTGTGTGTGTGAGAGTGTGTTAGCATTGCACTGTGTGTGAGAGAGTGTGTGTTAGCATCTCACTGTGAGAGTGAGATTGTGTGTTCCCATCTCCCTGTTTGTGCGAGAGTGTTTTTCATCTCACTGTGACTGCGAGAGTGCCGGTTAACATCGTGATATGTGTTTGTCAGAGAGTGTTTTACCATCTCACTGTGGGTGTGAGGGTGTGCTTGCATTTCACTGTGAGTGTGAAAGTGTGTGTTTTAGCAGCTCAATGTGTGTATGAGTTTGTGTTAACATCACATAGTGAGTGTGAGATTGTGTGTTACCATCTCAGTCTTTGTGTGAGAGTGTGAGCACCTCACTGCAAGTGTGAGATTGTGTGTTTCATTTCACTGTTTATGTGAGAGTGTGTGTTAGCATCACACTGTGCGTGAAGAGTGTGTGTTAGCATATCACTGTGTGTGTGTGTGTGTGTGTGTGTGTGTGTGTGTGTGTGTGTGTAAGCATCTCACAGTGTGTGTGTATGTAAGCATCTGACTGTGTGTTAGAATCTCACTCTGTGAGAATGTGTGTCAGCATCGCACTGAGTGAGAGTGTTTTAGAATCTCCCTGTGTGTGCCAGTGTGTTACCTCCGCATTGTGTGCTTGAGAATGTGTGTTAGCATCTCACTGTGAGTGAGAGAGTATATGTTAGCATCTCACTGTGAGTGAGAGAGTGTATGTTAGTATCTCAATGTGAATGAGAGAGTGTATGTAAGCATCTCACTGAGAGTGTGAGAGTGTGTTTTAGCATCTCACTATATGTGAGAGAGTCTGTGTGAGCATCTCACTGTGAGTGAGAGAGTGTATGCTAGCATCTCACTGAGAGTGTGAGAGCGTGTTTTAGCATCTCACTGTGTGAGAGTCTGTGTTAGCATCTGACTGTGTGTGAGAGAGTGTATGTTAGCATCTCTCTGTGTGTGAAGAGTGTATGTTAGCATCTCACTGTGAGTGTGAGACTCTGTATTAGCATCTCACTGTGTGTGTTAGAGATTGTGTTAGTATCTCACTGTGTGTGTGAGATTGTGTTACAGCATCTCACTGTATGTGTTATAGATTGCGTTAGTATCTCACTGTGTGTGTGAGAATGTGTTTTAGCATCTCAATGTGTGTGTTAGAGATTGTGTTAGTATCTCACTATGTGTATGGGAATGCGTTTCAGCATCTCACTGTTTGTGTTAGAGATTGTGTTAGTATCTCACTGTGTGTATGAGAGTGTGTTTTAGCACCTCACTGTATGTGTTAGAGATTGTGTTAGCATCTCACTCTGTATGTGAGAATTTGTGTGAGCATCTCACTGTGTGTGCAAGAGATTATGTTAGCAACTTACTGTGAGTTTGAGTGTCTGATAGTATTTCAATGTGAGTTTGAGATTGTGTGTTACATCTCACAGTGTGTGTGAGGATGTGTTTTAGCATCTTACTGTATGTGTTAGAGGTTGTGTTACCATCTCACTGTGTGTGTGAGAGTGTGTTTTAGCACCTCACTGTATGTGTTAGAGATTGTGTTAGTATCTCACTGAGTGTGAGACTGTGTTTCATCACCTCAATGTGTGTGTTCGAGATTGTGATAGTATCTCACTGTGTTTGTGAGAGTGTGTTATAGCACCTCACTGTGTGTGTTAGAGATTGTGTTAGTAACTCACTGTGTGTGTGAGAGTGTGTTTTAGCACCTCAATATATGTGTTAGAGATTGTGTTAGTATCTCACTGTGTGTGTGAGAGTGGGTTTCAGCATCTCATTGTTTGTGTTAGAGATTGTGTTAGTATCTCACTGTGTGTGTGAGAGTGTGTTTTAGCAGCTCACTGTATATGTTAGAAATTGTGTTAGTATCTCACTGTGTGTGTGAGAGTGTGTTTTAGCAGCTCACTGTATATGTTACAATTTGTGTTAGTATCTCACTGTGTGTGTTAGAGATTATGTTAGCAACTTACTGTGAGTTTGAGTGTCTGATAGTATTTCAATGTGAGTTTGAGATTGCGTGTTACATCTCACAGTGTGTGTGAGGATGTGTTTTAGCATCTTACTGTATGTGTTAGAGGTTGTGTTACCATCTCACTGTGTGTGTGAGAGTGTGTTTTAGCACCTCACTGTATGTGTTAGAGATTGTGTTAGTATCTCACTGAGTGTGAGACTGTGTTTCATCACCTCAATGTGTGTGTTCGAGATTGTGATAGTATCTCACTGTGTTTGTGAGAGTGTGTTATAGCACCTCACTGTGTGTGTTAGAGATTGTGTTAGTATCTCACTGTGTGTGTGAGAGTATGTTTTAGCACCACACTGTGAGTGTGAGAGTGTGTTAGCATTTCACTGTGAGGGTGAGTCTGTGCCATTTAGCACCTCACTGTGTGTGTTAGAGATTGTGTTAGTATCTCACTGTGTGTGTGGGTGTGTTTTAGCATCTCACTGTTTGTGTTAGAGATTGTGTTCGTATCTCACTGCGTGTATGAGACTGTGTTTTAGCACCTCACTGTATGTGTTAGAGATTGTCTTAGTATCTCACTGTGTGTGTTAGAGATTGTGTTAGCATTGCACTGTGTGTGAGAGAGTGTGTGTTAGCATCTCACTGTGAGAGTGAGATTGTGTGTTCCCATCTCCCTCTTTGTGCGAGAGTGTTTTTCATCTCACTGTGACTGCGAGAGTGCCGGTTAACATCGTGATATGTGTTTGTCAGAGAGTGTTTTACCATCTCACTGTGGGTGTGAGGGTGTGCTTGCATTTCACTGTGAGTGTGAAAGTGTGTGTTTTAGCAGCTCAATGTGTGTATGAGTTTGTGTTAACATCACATAGTGAGTGTGAGATTGTGTTACCATCTCAGTCTTTGTGTGAGAATGTGAGCACCTCACTGCAAGTGTGAGATTGTGTGTTTCATTTCACTGTTTATGTGAGAGTGTGTGTTAGCATCACACTGTGTGTGAAGAGTGTGTGTTAGCATATCACTGTGTGTGTGTGTGTGTGTGTGTGTGTGTGTGTGTAAGCATCTCACAGTGTGTGTGTATGTAAGCATCTGACTGTGTGTTAGAATCTCACTCTGTGAGAATGTGTGTCAGCATCGCACTGAGTGTGAGAGTGTTTTAAAATCTCCCTGTGTGTGCCAGTGTGTTACCTCCGCATTGTGTGCTTGAGAGAGTGTGTTAGCATCTCACTGTGAGTGAGAGAGTGTATGTTAGTATCTCAATGTGAATGAGAGAGTGTATGTAAGCATCTCACTGAGAGTGTGAGAGTGTGTGTTAGCATCCCACTGTATGCGAGAGAGTCTGTGTGAGCATCTCACTGTGAGTGAGAGAGTGTATGCTAGCATCTCACTGAGAGTGTGAGAGCGTGTTTTAGCATCTCACTGTGTGTGAGAGTCTGTGTTAGCATCTGACTGTGTGTGAGAGAGTGTATGTTAGCATCTCACTGTGTGTGAAGAGTGTATGTTAGCATCTCACTGTGAGTGTGAGAGTGTGTATTAGCATCTCACTGTGTGTGTTAGAGATTGTGTTAGTATCTCACTGTGTGTGTGAGAGTGTGTTACAGCATCTCACTGTATGTGTTAGAGATTGTGTTAGTATCTCACTGTGTCTGTGAGAGTGTGTTTTAGCATCTCAATGTGTGTGTTAGAGATTGTGTTAGTATCTCACTATGTGTATGGGAATGCGTTTCAGCATCTCACTGTTTGTGTTAGAGATTGTGTTAGTATCTCACTGTGTGTATGAGAGTGTGTTTTAGCACCTCACTGTATGTGTTAGAGATTGTGTTAGCATCTCACTCTGTATGTGAGAATTTGTGTGAGCATCTCACTGTGTGTGCAAGAGATTATGTTAGCAACTTACTGTGAGTTTGAGTGTCTGATAGTATTTCAATGTGAGTTTGAGATTGTGTGTTACATCTCACAGTGTGTGTGAGGGTGTGTTTTAGCATCTTACTGTATGTGTTAGAGGTTGTGTTACCATCTCACTGTGTGTGTGAGAGTCTGTTTTAGCATCTCACTGTATGTGTTAGAGATTGTGTTAGTATCTCACTGTGTTTGTGAGAGTGTGTTATAGCACCTCACTGTGTGTGTTAGAGATTGTGTTAGTAACTCACTGTGTGTGTGAGAGTGTGTTTTAGCATTTCACTGTGTGTGTTAGAGATTGTGTTAGTATCTCACGGTGTGTATGAGAGTGGGTTTCAGCATCTCATTGTTTGTGTTAGAGATTGTGTTAGTATCTCACTGTGTGTGTGAGAGTGTGTTTTAGCAGCTCACTGTATATGTTAGAAATTGTGTTAGTATCTCACTGTGTGTGTTAGAGATTGAGTTAGTATCTCACTGTGTGTATGAGAATGCATTTCAGCATCTCACTGTTTGTGTTAGAGATTGTGTTAGTATCTCACTGTGTGTGTGAGAGTGTGTTTTAGCACCTCACTGTATGTGTTAGAGATTGTGTTAGTATCTCACTGTGTGTGTGAGTGTGTTTTAGCATCTCACTGTTTGTGTTAGAGAGTGTGTTCGTATCTCACTGCATGTATGAGACTGTGTTTTAGCACCTCACTGTATGTGTTAGAGATTGTCTTAGTATCTTACTGTGTGTGTGAGTGTGTTTTAGCATCTCACTGTTTGTGTTAGAGATTGTGTTAATATCTCACTGTGTGTGAGAGTGTGTTTCAGCACCTCACTGTGTGTGTTAGAGATTGTTTTATTATCTCACTGTGCGTGTGAGAGTGTGTTATAGCATCTCACTGTGTGTGTTAGAGAATATGTTAGTATCTCACTGTGTGTATGAGAGTGTGTTTCAGCATCTCATTGTTTGCGTGAGAGATTGTGTTAGTTTCTCACTGTGTGTGAGAGTGTATTTTAGCAGCTCACTGTATATGTTAGAGATTGAGTTAGTATCTCACTGTGTGTATGAGAATGCATTTCAGCATCTCACTGTCTGTGTTAGAGATTGTGTTAGTATCGCACTGTGAGCGTGAGAGTGTGTTTTAGAATGTCCCTGTGCATGCCACTGCGTTACCTTCGCATTGTGTGCCTGAGAGTGTGTGTTAACATCTCACTGTGTGTGAGAGAGTGTGTTAGCATCTCATTGTGTATGTGAGAGTGTGTTAGCATCTCACTGTGTGTGTGTGAGAGTGTGTTAGCATTGCACTGTGTGTGAGAGAGTGTGTGTTAGCATCTCACTGTGAGAGTGAGATTGTGTGTTCCCATCTCCCTGTTTGTGCGAGAGTGTTTTTCATCTCACTGTGACTGCGAGAGTGCCGGTTAACATCGTGATATGTGTTTGTCAGAGAGTGTTTTACCATCTCACTGTGGGTGTGAGGGTGTGCTTGCATTTCACTGTGAGTGTGAAAGTGTGTGTGTTAGCAGCTCAATGTGTGTATGAGTTTGTGTTAACATCACATAGTGAGTGTGAGATTGTGTGTTACCATCTCAGTCTTTGTGTGAGAGTGTGAGCACCTCACTGCAAGTGTGAGATTGTGTGTTTCATTTCACTGTTTATGTGAGAGTGTGTGTTAGCATCACACTGTGCGTGAAGAGTGTGTGTTAGCATATCACTGTGTGTGTGTGTGTGTGTGTGTGTGTGTGTGTGTAAGCATCTCACAGTGTGTGTGTATGTAAGCATCTGACTGTGTGTTAGAATCTCACTCTGTGAGAATGTGTGTCAGCATCGCACTGAGTGTGAGTGTTTTAGAATCTCCCTGTGTGTGCCAGTGTGTTACCTCCGCATTGTGTGCTTGAGAATGTGTGTTAGCATCTCACTGTGAGTGAGAGAGTATATGTTAGCATCTCACTGTGAGTGAGAGAGTGTATGTTAGTATCTCAATGTGAATGAGAGAGTGTATGTAAGCATCTCACTGAGAGTGTGAGAGTGTGTTTTAGCATCTCACTATATGTGAGAGAGTCTGTGTGAGCATCTCACTGTGAGTGAGAGAGTGTATGCTAGCATCTCACTGAGAGTGTGAGAGCGTGTTTTAGCATCTCACTGTGTGAGAGTCTGTGTTAGTATCAGACTGTGTGTGAGAGAGTGTATGTTAGCATCTCACTGTGTGTGAAGAGTGTATGTTAGCATCTCACTGTGAGTGTGAGACTCTGTATTAGCATCTCACTGTGTGTGTTAGAGATTGTGTTAGTATCTCACTGTGTGTGTGAGATGGTGTTACAGCATCTCACTGTATGTGTTATAGATTGCGTTAGTATCTCACTGTGTGTGTGAGAATGTGTTTTAGCATCTCAATGTGTGTGTTAGAGATTGTGTTAGTATCTCACTATGTGTATGGGAATGCGTTTCAGCATCTCACTGTTTGTGTTAGAGATTGTGTTAGTATCTCACTGTGTGTATGAGAGTGTGTTTTAGCACCTCACTGTATGTGTTAGAGATTGTGTTAGCATCTCACTCTGTATGTGAGAATTTGTGTGAGCATCTCACTGTGTGTGTTAGAGATTATGTTAGCAACTTACTGTGAGTTTGAGTGTCTGATAGTATTTCAATGTGAGTTTGAGATTGTGTGTTACATCTCACAGTGTGTGTGAGGATGTGTTTTAGCATCTTACTGTATGTGTTAGAGGTTGTGTTACCATCTCACTGTGTGTGTGAGAGTGTGTTTTAGCACCTCACTGTATGTGTTAGAGATTGTGTTAGTATCTCACTGAGTGTGAGACTGTGTTTCATCACCTCAATGTGTGTGTTCGAGATTGTGATAGTATCTCACTGTGTTTGTGAGAGTGTGTTATAGCACCTCACTGTGTGTGTTAGAGATTGTGTTAGTAACTCACTGTGTGTGTGAGAGTGTGTTTTAGCACCTCAATATATGTGTTAGAGATTGTGTTAGTATCTCACTGTGTGTGTGAGAGTGGGTTTCAGCATCTCATTGTTTGTGTTAGAGATTGTGTTAGTATTTCACTGTGTGTGTGAGAGTGTGTTTTAGCAGCTCACTGTATATGTTAGAAATTGTGTTAGTATCTCACTGTGTGTGTGAGAGTGTGTTTTAGCAGCTCACTGTATATGTTACAATTTGTGTTAGTATCTCACTGTGTGTGTTAGAGATTGTGTTAGTATCTCACTGTGTGTGAGAGTGTGTTTTAGCAGCTCACTGTATCTGTTAGAGATTGTTTTATTATCTCACTGTGATTGTGAGAGTGTGTTAGCTTCTCACTGTGAGTGTGAGAGTGTGTTAGCTTCTCACTGTGAGTGTGAGTGTGTTAGCTTCTCACTGTGAGTGTGAGTCTGTGCATGTTAGCACCTCACTGTGTATGTGAGAGTGTGTGTTATCATCTCACTGTGTGTGCAAGAGATTATGTTAACAACTCACTGTGAGTTTCAGTGTCTGATAGTATTTCACTGTGAGTGTACCTGTGTGTGTGTTAGTATTTCAATGTGAGTTTGAGATTGTGCGTTACATCTCACAGTGTGTGTGAGGGTGTGTTTTGGCATCTCACTGTATGTGTTAGAGAATGTATTAGTATCTCACTGTGTGTGTGAGAGTGTGTTTTACACCTCAATGTATGTGTTAGAGATTGTGTTAGTATCTCACTGTGTGTGTGGGTGTGTTTTAGCATCTCACTGTTTGTGTTAGAGATTGTGTTCATATCTCCCTGCATGTATGAGACTGTGTTTTAGCACCTCACTGTATGTGTTAGAGATTGTCTTAGTATCTCACTGTGTGTGTGAGTGTGTTTTAGCACCTCACTGTATGTGTTAGAGATTGTGTTAATATCTCACTGTGTGTGAGAGTGTGTTTCATCACCTCACTGTGTGTTAGAGATTGTTTTATTATCTCACTGTGTGTGTGAGAGTGTGTTATAGCATCTCACTGTGTGTGTTAGAGATTATGTTAGTATCTCACTGTGTGTATGAGAGTGTGTTACAGCACCTCACTGTGTGTGTTAGAGATTGTGTTAGTATTTTACTGTATGTGTGAGAGTGTGTTTTAGCATCTCACTTTGTGCGTTAGAGGTTGTGTTAGTATCTCACTGTGTGTATGAGAGTGTGTTTCAGCATCTCATTCTTGTGTTAGAGATTGTGTCAGTATCTCACTGTGTGTGTTAGAGTGTGTTTTAGCAGCTCACTGTATATGTTAGAGATTGTGTTAGTATCTCACTGTGTGTGTTAGAGATTGTGTTAGTATCTCACTGTGTGTGTGAGAGTGTGTTTTAGCATCTCATTGTTGGTTTTAGAGATTGTGCAAGTATCTCACTGTGTGTGAGAGTGTGTTTTAGCATCTCACGCTGTGTGTTAGAGATTGTGTTAGTATCTCACTGTGTGTATGAGAATACATTTCAGCATCTCACTGTATGTGTTAGAGATTGTGTTAGTATCTCACTGTGTGTGTGAGAGTGTGTTTTAGCATCTCGTTGTTGGTTTTAGAGATTGTGCAAGTATCTCACTGTGTGTGAGAGTGTGTTTTAGCATCTCACGCTGTGTGTTAGAGATTGTGTTAGTATCTCACTGTGTGTATGAGAATGCATTTCAGCATCTCACTGTTTGTGTTAGAGGTTGTGTTAGTATCTCACTGTGTGTGTAAGAGTGTGTTTTAGCACCTCACTGTGAGTGTGAGAGTGTGTTAGCTTCTCACTGTGAGTGTGAGTCTGTGCATGTTAGCACCTCACTGTGTATGTGAGAGTGTGTGTTAGCATCTCACTGTGTGTGCAAGAGATTATGTTAGCAACTCACTGTGAGTTTGACTGTCTGATAGTATTTCACTTTGAGTGTACCTGTGTGTGTGTTAGTATTTCAATGTGAGTTTGAGATTGTGTGTTACATCTCACAGTGTGTGTGAGGGTGTGTTAGCATCTCATTGTGTGTGTTCGAGATTTTGTTAGTATCTCACTGTGTGTGTGAGAGTGTGTTTTAGCAGCTCACTGTGTGTGTTAGAGATTGTGTTATTCTCTCACTGTGGGTATGAAAGTATGTTTTAGCACCTCACTGTGAGTGTGAGAGTGTGTTAGTATCTCACTGTGTGGGTGAGAGTGTGTTTTAGCATCTCACTGTATGTGTTAGAGATTGTGTTCATATCTCACTGTGTGTGAGAATGTGTTTTAGCACCTCACTATATGTGTTAGAGATTGTGTTAGTATCTCACTGTGTGTGAGAGTGTGTTTCATCACCTCACTGTGTGTGTTAGAGATTGTGTTAGTATCTCACTGTGTGTATGAGAGTGTGTTATAGCAACTCATCGTGTGTGTTAGAGATTGTGTTAGTATCTCACTGTGTGTGTGAGAGTGTGTTTTAGCCTTTCACTGTGTGTGTTAGAGATTGTGCTAGTATCTCACTGTGTGTATGAGAGTGTGTTTCAGCATCTCATTGTTTGTGTTAGAGATTTTGTTAGTATCTCACTGTGTGTGTGAGAGTGTGTTTTAGCAGCTCACTGTATGTGTTAGAGATTGTGTTATTCTCTCACTGTGGGTATGAAAGTATGTTTTAGCACCTCACTGTGAGTGTGAGAGTGTGTTAGTATCTCACTGTGTGGGTGAGAGTGTGTTTTAGCACCTCACTATATGTGTTAGAGATTGTGTTAGTATCTCACTGTGTGTGAGAGTGTGTTTCATCACCTCACTGTTTGTGTTAGAGATTGTGTTAGTATCTCACTGTGTGTATGCGAGTGTGTTATAGCACCTCATCGTGTGTGTTAGAGATTGTGTTAGTATATCACTGTATTTGTGAGAGTGTGTTTTAGCATTTCACTGTGTGTGTTAGAGATTGTGCGTTAGTATCTCACTGTGTGTATGAGACTGTGTTTCATCACCTCACTGTGTGTGTTAGAGATTGTGTTAGTATCTCACTGTGTGTATGAGAGTGTGTTTTTGCACCTCATCGTGTGTGTTAGAGATTGTGTTAGTATCTCACTGTGTGTGTGAGAGTGTTTTTTAGCATTTCACTGTGTGTGTTAGAGATTGTGTTAGTATCTCACAGTGTGTATGAGAATGCATTTCAGCATCTCACTGTTTGTGTTAGAGATTGTGTTAGTATCTCACTGGGTGTGTGACATTGTGTGTTAGCGTCTGTGTGTGTGTGAGCATGCGTTCTAGCATCTCATCGTATGTGAGATTGAGTGTCAGCAACTGACTGTGAGTGTGAGATTGTCAGAATCTCACTGTGAATGTGAAAGTGTGTGCTAGAATCTCACTGTGTGTGTGAGAGAGTGTGTTAGCATCTCAAGTTGCGTGAAAGTATGTGTTAGCATCTCACTGGGTGTGTGAGAGTGTATGTTTGCATCTCACTGGTTTTGTGAGATTGTGTGTTAGCATCTCACTGGTTGTGTGAGAGTGTGTGTTAGCATCTCACTGGTTGTGTGAGAGTGTGTGTCAGCATCTCACTGTGTGTGTGAGAGTATGTGTTTGCATCTCATTGGGTGTGTGAGAGTTTGTTTTAGCATCTCACTGTATGTGTTAGAGATTGCATTAGTATCTCACTGTGTGTATGAGAGTGTGTTTCAGCATCTCATTGTTTGTGTGAGAGATTGTGTTAGTTTCTCACTGTGTGTGAGAGTGTATTTTAGCAGCTCACTGTATATGTTAGAGATTGAGTTAGTATCTCACTGTGTGTGTGAGAGTGTGTTTTAGCACCTCACTGTGTGTGTTAGAGATTGTGTTTGTATCTCACTGTGTGTGTGAGAGTGTGTTTTAGCTCCTCACTGTGTGTGTTAGAGATTGTATTAGTATCTCACTGTGTGTATGAGAGTGTGTTAGCTTCTCACTGTGTGTGTGAGTCTGTGCATGTTAGCACCTCACTGTGTATGTGAGAGTGTGTGTTAGCATCTCACTGTGTGTGCAAGAGATTATGTTAGCAACTTACTGTGAGTTTGAGTGTCTGATAGTATTTCACTGTGAGTGTACCTGTGTGTGAGTTCAATTTCAATGTGAGTTTGAGATTGTGTGTTACATCTCACAGTGTGTATGAGGGTGTGTTAGCATCTCACTGGGTGTGCAAGAGATTGTGTTAGCAACTCTGTGAGTTTGAGTGTCTGATAGTCTTTCACTGTGAGTGTGCATGTGTGTGCGTGTTAGCATTTCAGTGTGTTTAAGATTTTGTGTTACATTTCACTGTGTGCGTGTGTGTGTGTTCATTTCTAATTGTGTGTGAGTGAGTGTGTGACAGCATCAAAATGTGTGTGTGAGAGTGTGTGTATTAGCATCCCACTGTGAGAGTGAGAGTGTGCAATAGCATTTCACTGTGGAAGTGAGTGTGTGTTAGCATCTCACTCAAGAATGTGAGATTGTGTGTCAGCATCTCACTGTGAGTGTGAGAGCATGTTAGCATCTCACTCTGTATGCGAGTATAAATATTAGCATCGAACGATGTTTGTGTGAGAATGTTTGTTAGCGTCTCACTTATTGTGTGAGAGTGTGTGTTACCGTCTAACTGTGACTGTAAGACTGTGTGTTAGCATCTCACTGTGTGTATGAGATTGTGTGTTAGCCTCTGTGTGTGTGTGAGCATGCGTTCTAGCATTTCATTGTATGTGAGATTGAGTGTCAGCAACTGACTGTGAGTGTGAGATTGTCAGAATCTCACTGTGAGTGTGAAAGTGTGTTTTAGAATCTCACTGTGTGTTACCTTCATATTGTGTGCCTGAGCGTGTGTGTTAGCATCTCACTGTGTGTGTGAATGTGTTAGCACCTTACTGTGTATGTGAAAGTGTGTTCGCATTGCACTGTGTGTGTGAGAGTGTGTGTTAGCATCTCACTGTGAGAGTGAGATTGTGTGTTCCCATCTCCCTGTTTGTGCGAGAGTGTTTTTCATCTCACTGTGACTGCGAGAGTGTTGGTTAACATGGTGATATGTGTTTGTCAGAGAGTGTTTCACCATCTCACTGTGGGTGTGAGGGTGTGCTTGCATTTCATTGTGAGTGTGAAAATGTGTGTGTGTTAGCAGCTCAATGTGTGTGTGTTTGTGTCAACATCTCACTGTGAGTGAGTGTCTGTGTTAGCAGCTCAAAGTGTGTGTTTGTGTTAACATCTCACTGTGAGTGTGAAATTGTATGTTACCATGTCAGTCTTTGTGTGAGAGAGAGTGTGAGCACCTCACTGCAAGTGTGAGATTCTGTGTTTTACTTCACTGAGTATGAGAGATTGCATGTTAGCATCTTACTTTGAGTGTGAGATTGAGTGTTTGATCTCACTGTGTGTGTGAGAGAGGGTGTTAGCAACTCACAGTTTGTGTGAGAGTGTGTTAGCATCTCACTGAGTGTGAGAGATTGTGTGTCACCATCTCAGTCTTTGTGTGAGAGAGTGTGAGCATCTGACTGCAAGTGTGCGATTGTGTATTTCATTTCACTGTTTATGTGAGAGTGTGTGTTAGCATATCGCTGTGCATGTGAGAGTGTCTGTTAGCATCTCACTGTGTGTGTGAGTGTGTAAGCATCTCACAGTGTGTATGTAAGCATCTCACTCTGTGTGTGATAGAGTGTGTTAGAATCTCACTCTGTGAGAATGTGTGTCAGCATCGCACTGAGTGAGAGAGTGTGTTTTAGAATCTCCCTGTGTGTCAGTGTGTTACCTTCACATTGTGTGCCTGAGAATGTGTGTTAGCATCTCACTGTGCGTGTGAGAGAGTGTGTTAGCATCTCACTGTGTATGTGAGAGTGTGTCAACATTGCACTGTGTGTGTGTGAGAGTGTGTGTTAGCATCTCACTGTTAGAGTGAGATTGTGTGTTCCCATCTCCCTGTTTGTTTGAGAGTGTTTTTCATCTCACTGTGACTGCGAGAGTGCCGGTTAACATCGTGATATGTGTTTGTCAGAGTGTTTCACCATCTCACTGTGGGTGTGAGGGTGTGTTTGTATTTCACTGTGAGTGTGAAAGTGTGTGTTAGCAGCTCAATGTGTGTGTGAGTTTTTGTTAACATCTCACTGTGAGTGTGAGATTGTGTGTTACCATCTCAGTCTTTGTGTGAGAGTGTGAGAACCTCACTGCAAGTGTGAGATTGTGTGTTTCATTTCACTGTTTAAGTGAGAATGTGTTAGCATCACAGTTTGTGTGAGAGAATGTGTGTTAGCATCTCACTGTGTGTGTGAGAGTCTGTGTTCGTATCTCACTGTGTGTGTGAGAACGTGTTTGCATCTGATTTTGTGTGAGAGTATGTGTTAGCATCTTACAGAGTGTGTGAGAGTGCATGTTAGCATCCCAGTGTGTGTGTGAGAGAGTGTGTTGGCATCTGACTGTGTGTGTGAGTGTGTTAGCATCGCGAAGTGCGTTTGTCAGCGTGTGTTTTACCATCTCACTGTGGGTGTGAGGGCATGTTTGTATTTCACTGTGAGTGTGAGAGTGTGAGTTAGCAGATCAATGTGTGTGTGAGGGTGTGTTAAAATCTCAGTGTGTGTGTGAGATTGTGTGTTACCATCTCACTATGTGTGTGAGAATGTGTATATGTGTGTTAGCAGCTCAATGTGAGTGTGAGAATGTGTTAGCAACTCAGAGAATTTGAGAGTGTGTTTTAGCATTTCACTGTGTGTATATGAGTGCGTGCGTGTTAGCAGCTCATTGTGTGTGTGTGTGTTAGCATCTTACTGTGAGTGTGAGATTGTGTGTAAGCATCATTCCTTGGGTGAGTGTGAGCATATCACTGCGAGTGAGATTGTATGTTTCATTTCACAGTTTATGTGAGTGTGTGTTAGCATCTCACTGTGTGAGCGCATATTAGCATCTCACTGTGAGCGTGAGAGTGTGTGTTAACATCTCACTGTGTGTATCTGTCCGTTAGCATCTCACTGTGAGTGTGAGTGTGAGCATGCATGTGTATCCGTATGTGGCATTTTTTTTCATAGGAACCATATGCAACAATGAGACACCGAATATGCTGAGTCCCTGCCCTTGTGGCATCACAAAGTCAAGTTCATTCTGCACAGACTCTACAGCACTGGTTAAGATTAATGTCCAAGAGCCTTTAGGCAGCAGGCTAGGAGTGGATCAACCCTCTCCTCACCCACCTGGCAATGAAGTAGCAACAGCAGCAATGGGCACTGTCACCTAAGCCAATGTAATGAGGCTTTCCTGAAGAAGAGAAAAGTGAAGCACTCAAACTCTCACACTCAAATACACTCACATAATCTCCCACACAATCTCACAGATACACTAACACACATACACTCAGTCATTCACAGATATACATGAACACAGAGCTGGGCCCATCCTGAGCTAGCTGGCACTCTGTCCCGTCCCGTCCTGTCCCAGCCCGGCCCTGCTCTCTCCCTCCCCCAACCCCGGTCTCGATAGTGTTAATTCCTTGTGTTATGAAGTTAATCCGCTGGTGGATTGACTATGCACGTCCTATGAATGCGTTAACCATTATCTGTGACTACCCCTGACCATCTGCTGTTGTAGGAAATTCAAAACCCTTGAGATCTACTTATATCCACATCGTAAACGAGAAAAGATGTTTTAATTAAGGGAAATCAGGTTAACTTAGCTCTAATTTACAAGCCGTCTGCTTAATGAATTGTCTGCTGCTCCTCTCTTTGTGGATAGTAAATCTTAGCATCTCATCCGCCACAGAACAGCCAATAATTAGCTGAGCCGGACTTCCAATACCAACCCCAATTCCCTCCAATAGTTTTAGCTCAAGTTGTATTGGTCACTTGCTTATACAAATTGCCAATTAAATTTGATTGATTTAACGCGAGGGAAGTTTATTTTCACTTAACTTATTCCACTCTCTCCCCCTGCCTCCTACCTCCACCTGAGTTCCTTCATCTGCCCCCCTCCCTCCCTCCCAGGCAGCATGTGTGAGTTTCTGCACTGGCCGCCTTTGTTCCCACGTATTGGCTGGGATTATTAGCATTAAAATCTGTTTCTCCCTCCTCCTCCCCACCTACCCCCCCCCCCCCCCCACCCCCCATGAAAGTGTGAGCCTCAGGATAGGGTCAAGTAGAGCTTGGTTGCACTTTTGCTCTCAAAAGCACACACACAAAAAAAATCGTTCGCCGTCGCCAAGCCAAGCTGCTCTCAAATCATTTAAAGATCGTTCATTATCCATCTGGCGATATCACTCAAATGATTTAATTTTTGTGAAGCAGAAAAGGGAGTCTCCTTTCCACCACAAGTGGGCAGGTTACCCAGCGCGGTGCAGGCGCTGAGAGGGGATCCTTCCCAGCTAATCGGACAGACGCCGTGAAAGGCTGGAAGATCCAAAAAAAAAACCCTGAATACCCCAGAGGGTCTGTCTCAATCCTTCCCGCAGCGCGATTTTGCGAAGCATAGGTGGAGTCCAACGCCCTAGTACAAAACTTGGATGTACATTTAGGAGGAAAAAGAGCGGGCGGGGAGCTTGTGGCAGTGCAGAGGAATAAAGAAATAACGGAGGGTGTGTGGTGCACGGTGCACTGAGTCAGCTGTGGAGAGGGGAGCTTCAGTTTGAGTGAGGGTGGGTGAGAATGGGGGTGGGGGGGTGAGAGTGAGGGTGGGGGGGAGTGAGGGTGGGTGAGGGTGGGGGGAGTGAGGGTGGGAGGTGAGAGTGAGGGTTGGGTGGGTGGGGGGAGTGAGGGTGGGTGGTGAGAGTGAGGGGTGGGTGGTGAGAGTGAGGGGTGGGTAGGGGAGTGAGGGTGGGTGACGAGAGTGAGGGTAGGTGGGTGGGGTGGGTGGCGAGAGTGAGGTAGGTGGGTGGGGTGGGTGGTGAGAGTGAAGGTAGGTGGGTGGGCGAGAGTGAGGGTAGGGTGGGGTGGGGGGGCGAGTGTGCAAGTGGGGGGGGTGAGGGTAGGTGGGTGGGGGGGTGAGTGTGCGAGTGGGGGGGTGAGGGTGGGGGGGTGAGAGTGAGGGTGGGTGGGGGTGAGGGTGGGGGGGTGGGAGTGAGTGAGTGGGGCGAGAGTGAGGGTAGGTGGGTGGGGTTTGGGGGGCGAGAGTGTGAGTGGGGGGGGCGAGAGTTGGGCGAGAGTGTGAGTGGGGGGGTGAGGGTGGGGGGGTGAGAGTGAGGGTGGGGGGCGAGAGTGAGGGTAGGTGGGTGGGGTGGGAGTGAATGTGGGGTGGGCGAGAGTGAGGGTGGGGGGGGTGAGAGTGGGGGAGTGAGGGTGGGGGCAAGGGTGAGGATGGGTGAGAGTGAGGGTGGGGGGGGTGAGAGTGGGGGAGTGAGGGTGGGGGCAAGGGTGAGGATGAGGGAGGTGAGGGTGAGAGTGAGAGTGGGGGGGCAAGAGTGAGGGTGGGGGGTGAGAGTGGGGGGGCGAGAGTGAGGGTGGTGGGGGCAAGAGTGAGGGTGGGGGGTGAGAGTGGGGGGTCGAGAGTGAGGGTGGGGGGGGCAAGAGTGAGGGTGGGGGGGGGCGAGAGTGAGGGTGGGGGGAGTGTGAGGTTTGGGAGGGGGGGTGAGAGTGGGGGGTGGGGGGGGTGAGAGTGGGGGGTGGGGGGGTTAGGGTTGGGAGGGGGGTTGAGATTGAGGGTGGTGAGAGTGAGGGGGGAAGGTGGGAGTGGTTGGGAGTGAGGGTGGTTGTAGGGGGTGGGTGGGGTATGAGGGTGGTTGGGGGTGAGGGTGAGTTGGCCAGGGGTGGTGATGCCCTGTCAGGGTGGGAGCAATGGACGATTGTGGGGGGCAAAGCAGCTTCAAGTTGGGAGGTCAAAGTGATGAAATCTCCAGGAATGCAGTCAGCCAGAGTTGGCAACCCTAACCTCACACAGAAAGAATCCAGCATTCAATAATAATAACAAAAAAACTGCGGATGCTGGAAGTCATGAGGACTCGAAACGGCAACTGTGTTCCTCGCCGCTGATGCTGCCAAAACTGCTGAGTTTTTCCAGGTATTTTTTATCTTTTTTCCAGCATTCAATAAACTCGCTCGCTGTGCTAAAAGGGAGGCCAAATCACTCTTGTACTTGGAGGAACTTTGATGTGCTGTTAATCTTCACCAGTTCATATCCTGAGGCAACGAGGTGGATGACTGTCTCTGCTGAAGGACCAACACTTGCCCGAAATTGTCACCCACAGAATTCTCAGGGATGATCTCAAAGCAATGGAGGCTGGAGAGCCCAGCTGGGCACTGTGACCTCCAGTGAAAGGACTATGTTCTGGCGACCCTGTGTGGCACACCTCGGAACTGCAAGCAACTCCAGGAAATGTTATCTGCAATTCTGCCTTTAGTTTCTCTTGGTGGTTTATAGAGAGGAATAAGTACACAATCGACTGTTTCATCAGGGAGCAAGAACAAACTATACTCACCCCTCCAACACGGCATTTGACAGTCCCAACAAAGAATGCCAGGGTTTGAGTCCCCCATCACCCAACTCAACACAATTCTGCAGAGGGACTTTCCCTGCCTTGTCTTACCATGAAATCTCTGGTGGGCACCCTATACTCTCCCATCCATGATGCTGTACTGAGGGAATGCTGTACTGTCGGAGGTGCAGTCATTCAGATGAAAAGTTAATCTGAGGCTCCACCTCCCCTCTCAGGTGAATGTCAAAGATTCTATGACACTATTTTTGAATAATCAATTTAGGCCTGTTCAAAAACAGTCAAAAAATAGTACTGCTGGTACTAGTACAACTGGAGTTTCATTCTGGCGAGTGCAGAGCCAGTTCGGCACAGTTTTGCTGGTACGTTTATCAGTTTTACTCTTTAGTGACCTTTTACCCCTAAGTCCAACACTAAAATCAGATGGTCATCTTTTTATTGTGGTTTGTGGGAGCTTGTTGCTGAATCTTGCACATTACAACAGTGATTACACTTCAAAAGTGATCCAATGACTGTAAAGCATTTTGAGGTGGTGAAAGGCATTATATAAATTAAATATTCTTTTTAGTGCTCAGCGAGATAACACGTCCAGCATCAGGCTCTGCTTTCTTTATTTTTCCACGTAAATAATTTTCTCCCTTCTTCCCTTAAAGGCTCCTTGCTGGGATATGGTTCCACAGGGATAGGACTGCTCTGCCTTTCTGTGCTCCTAAATGACCATTCTTCTTTCAGGAGGCAGTAAGCGATAACATGAGAAGCATCAGGACTGAGTTGGATACATTCCTCACCTGGCAACCCATACTTGGTTATTCACTGGATAATGGTTGGGAATGGGCTAATCTTTTTGCATATTCCAGGGCAGAGTGGCTGAGGCCAAATGTGATGTTAATACCACTAGAGGCATCTTTGAGCTCAACGTGAAGCATTGGAATGGAAGGAGTCCATTCAGCCAGTCAATCCCATTCTACCATTCTATTGAATTGTGGCTGGTCTGTATTTCAGTTCAATTTATCCACTTTTGCTCCATATCGCTTGGTACACTTATTCAACAAAAAAACTATTGGTTTTAATCATGAAGGCTTCATTTGACAACCCCCCCCCCCATATCCACAGCCATTTGGGGTCAGAATTCCAGATTTCTACCACCCTTTGTGTGAAGACATGCTCCTTGATTTCACAGCTAATGGACTAGCTCTTGTGTACAAAAGCAAAATACTGCAGATGCTGGAAATCTGAAACAAAACGGAAAATGCTGGCAATACTCAGCCGGACTGACAGCATCTATGGAGAGAGGAACAGAGTTAATGATTCAGGTTGATGACTTTCCATCAGAGCTATAAGGTATTAATACCATTTATACATAAGCACAAGGCTTGGGAAAAGGTTGGGCAGTTGTGGGGTGTTGAGTAAAGATCAAAAGTGAATGTCTGTGATAGGTGGGAGTGATTAAGTGACAAAAGTGATGATGGTGCAAGACCAAAAGAGGTTGGTAATAGGACAAAGAAAGAAATGAAAGATGGATTTCAGAGGTGTAAAAGGCAACAATAGAATCATTACGAAGGTTACAACCTGAAATTGTTGAACCTGATGTTGAGTCTGGAAATGCTTAATCAGGGGATACGGTGCTGCTCCTCGAGCTTAGACTGAGCTTCAGTAGAAAAGTGTAGTACAGAGAGGTTAGGGTGGGAGTTGGATGCACTGCCCCACAGGTGAGTTAAAAACTTCTTCTGGATTCTTATTGTTCAGTTATCAAGCGGCCAGGAAACCAGGTAGTGGAAATCCTAGACATGGCCATGCCTGTGAACTGAATTATAAGTACACAGCTACCTTACTGAATGGATGGCCACTCCTGGGAGAAGTTTGCATCCAATTTTCACACATATTATAACTCTGGTCAGTTGTTATGGTGGAAATAAATACCTTCTCCTGAATTAACAATGGTGTCACATTCATTCTTTAGCATCTATTTCTTTCTCACCTGTCCATTTTTTCCTTTCTCCCTCCATCTGGATCCCAATATTTCTGTGCCTTTACATATTTTTCTCCTTCACTTTCACACATTCATCAACACCTCTTCAATTGACATTTCTGCCACTCTGCAGGAAGTACAGAGTGCTATTATCTTCTGCTCAATTAGCTTACTGCACTTTCAGCTTAATTGCACAAAGGGCTGAAATTTGATCTACACTTGAGTGAATTCACACTCTCACCAGGTTCGGTATCATTTTATATACTCTCCTTGTTATCCCCTTCAAACCTGCCTTCCTTTTTCTCTGTACCACACTGTTTCTCTCCACTTTACTAACTTTTCCTGTTGACTGGTTTTCCTGCTTCTCTCTATATTCTCCTTCTTCCTCCTCTGTTCCTCTGACCATTGTCATTTAGCAAACCTTTGGATTAGTGGTTGCCATTCCTTCTGCTTGGTCAGAAAGTTCAGGTTCAAACCCATTCCAAACAATCTGGGAGACCAGGACTTGGGCCCTGTGTTGGTAGCATTTCTCTACAATACCCTCCCCTGACAGTTATACATAATTCGGGCTATTATACACCCCCTACCTGTTGTACACACCCTCATCTGATACACTGCACTCCGCCTGTTGTACACACCCTCACCTGATACACTGCACCCTGCCTATTGTACACACCCTCACCTGATACACTGCACCCTGCCTGTTGTACACACCTTCGCCTGATATACTGCACTCTGCCTGTTGTACACACCCTCACCTGTTTTCCTGCACCCTGCCGGTTATACACAACCTTGCCTGATACACTGCCCTCTGCCTGTTGTACACACCCTCACCTGTCACATTCACCCTACCTGTTGTACACTCCCTCGCCTGTTACGCCCACCCTGACTGTTATACCCTAACCTGCCTCTCATACACCCTCTATTTGATTATCCTTTCTATTGGTTTCAATGCCTTTATCTAAACATGTATCTACTAGCAGAGCCTATAATTATGTTTTAATTTAATACTGTTGAATTAAATTGTCAAATTAGCTCATTAACCGGTAAAAATGTCCTTTACATTTCCAGTCGATTGAGGATTTTCCCCCAATGGTTTGATGTTTGATTTTGAGTTGAGCAGGGCTGTAACTTATAAACTCTATAAGGCACAATGAACATTTTCCTTTGTGTCTAAAATTAAAGGAGAAGATCTTCCATTGAACTGTAATGTGTGGCAGTAAATGATCAAGCTGCAACATTGAGAAATGGACAGGCTGGTTTGAAATTATCAGCCACTGACAGCCAGTGAATTGTAGATTGGTGCTGCCCCCTACAGGTTTGCTGGGCTATTTATTGTCAGCCTTGCAGTTTGCTGATGTTCTCTGCAGCAGTGTTGCTCTAAGACCACACGCTTTGTCCCTCAAATCCCAGACAACTCAGACAACTAGCCATTTGGAAACTGCTTTTCACATGTTAGTTGCTCTGTTGTTGGATATGTCCTAAGTCAGAGCACCAAGACATGTTACAAAAGCAAAATACTGTGGATGCTGTGAATATGAAATGGAAACAGAAAATGCTGGAAATGCTCAACAGGTATGGCAGCATCTGTGAAGAGAGAAACACAGTTTTGTTTGAGGTAATTGATCTTTTATCTGAAATGCAGCACCTCACACAGAGTAGTACTCTCTTGAACACACTGAAGTGTCAGCCCAGATTGTAAGCTTAAATCCTGGAGTGGCACTTGAACCTACAGTTTTCTGATTTCGAAGCAAGCGTGCAATTATTGAGCCTGGGCTATCATGTTACATAAATGAATGACAGTATTGTTTTAAACTTTATACATGTCTCCATGATACACATCTGTGCTGACCTCAAAGTCAAGAAACTGGTACAGCTCTGCCCTACAGGTTCATGTGTTACTGTAAGTACTGTACTGTAAGTTTGGTGAAGGTTCGTGCATTACTGTATCAGCATGGCAGCTGGGTGACAGCCCTGTCAGATTCACAGTCACCATTTAATGCATAAACACTTCCTCTCCTCAATCAATTCCTCTTCTACAGATCCCAGTCTTAAATTCTGCTTTCATGAGCTGGGCTGTAAAATCAATGAGCCTGTAAATAAATCATCACTACTTGCTATTTTAAAACTCAATTTGTTAAATTAAGCAACTCCATATAATTTTTTGCAGATTTAATATTAGAATAAATTCCTCTGAAATAAATGTAAATGTTGACACAAACGCAGCTTTTTAATGAAATGCTTTTCCTGAAGATCTCACAGTTAATTGTGTTGGTTGTGCATGTTACATTTCTGCTGAACATTTTTCAACTTGTGTTAAGTGTGCACCCCTTCTGTAATTAATTTAATTTAAATTGTTACCACGGTTACTGTTTGGGTAACCCTCACCGCAGGTTCCTTGTGTTACTATAACTTGCAGTACGTATTGCAGTTTACTGAGGACACCTTCAGGCTTGACTTTTCCCTGAACATGTTATCCAATCCAATTGCTTTGTTGTATGTCCAGTGATTTCTAAAATTACATCCAGATACCAGAAGGCAGATATGTGAACTGACACCCACGATGTGGAAGCATTTACTTATTTATTCATGCATGGGATATGGGCTTCGCTGGCTAGACCAGAATTTATTGCCCATCCCTATTTGCCCTTGAGAAGGTGGTGGTAAGCTGCCTTCTTGAACCGCTGCAGTCCATGTTGGGTAGGTACTCCCACAGTGCTGTTAGGGAGGGAGTTCCATGGTTTTGACCAACGACAGTGAAGAACGGTGATATATTTCCAAGTCAGGATGGTGAGTGACATGGAGGGGAACTTCCAGGTGGTGGAGTTCCCATCCATCTGCTGCCCTTGTCCTTCTGGATGGTAGTGGTCGTGGGTTCAGAAGGTGCTGTTTGAGGAGCCTTGGTGAATTCCTGCAGTGCATCTTGTAGATAGTACACACTGCTGCTACTGTGCGTCGGTGATGGAGGGAGAGATTGTTTGTGGATATGGTACCAATCAAGCGGGCTGCTTTGTCCTGGATGGTGTCAAGCTTCTTGGGTGATGTGGGAGCTGCACTCATCCAGACAAGTGGGGAGTATCCCATCACACTCCTGACTTGTGTCTTGTAGATGGTGGACAGGCTTCGGGGAGTCAGAAGGTGAGTTATTCATTGCAGGATTCCTAGCCTCTGACCTGCTCTTGTAGCCACAGTATTTATATGGCTAGTCCAGTTCAGTTTCTGGTCAATGGTAACCACCAGGATGTTGATATTGATAGTGGGGGATTCAGTGATGGTAATGCTATTGAATGTCAAGGGGTGATGGTTAGATTCTCTCTTGTTGGAGGTGGGCATTGACTGGCACTTGTGTGGCGTGAATGTTACTTGCCAGTTGTCAGCCCAAGCCTGGATATTGTCCAGGTCTTGCTGCATTTGGACATGGATTGCTTCAGTATCTGACGAGTCACGAATGGTGTGGAACATTGTGCAATCATCAGCGAACATCCCCACTTCTTACCTTATGATGGAAAGAAGGTCATTGATGAAGCAGCTGAAGACAGTTGGGCCGAGAACACTACCCTGAGGCACTCCTGCACTTTTGCCCTGGAGCTGAGATGATTGACCTCCAACAACCACAACCATCTTTCTTTGTGCTCAGTATGACTCCAACCAGTGAGGAGTTTTCCCCCTGATTCTCATTGACTCCAGTTTTACTAGGGCTGCTTGATGCCACATTCGGTCAAATGTGACCTTGATGTCAAGGGCAGTAACTCACACTTCACATCGGGAGTGCAGCTCTTTTGTCCATGTTTGAACCAAGGCTGTAATGAGGTCAGGAGCTGAGTGATCCTGGCGGAACCCAAACCGAGTGTCAGTGAGCAGGTTATTGCCACTTGATAGCATTGTTGATGATCCCTTCCATTACTTTACTGATGATCTAGAGTAGACTGATGGGGTGGTAATTGGCCGGGTTGGATTTGTCCTGCTTTTTGTGTACAGGACATACCTGAGCAATTTTCCGCATAGCCAGGTGGATGCCAGTGTTGTAGCTGCACTGGAACAACTTGGCTAGGGGCGGGGCAAGTTCTGGAGCACAAGTCTTCAGTACTATTGCTGGAATATTGTCATGGTCCACAGCCTTTACAGTATCCAGTACCTTCAGCTATTCCTTGATATCACGTGGCATGAATCGAATTGGCTGAAGACTAACATCTGTGATGCTGGGGACCTCCAGAGGAGGTCAAGATGGATCATCCACTCGGCACTTCTGGCTGAAGATTGTAGCAAATGCCTTATCTTTTGCACTGACGTGCTGGGATCCTCCATCATTGAGGATGGGGATATTTGTGGAGTCTCTTCCTCCATTGAGTTGTTTAATTGTCTACTGCCATTCACAACTGGATGTGGCAGGACTGCAGAGCTTAGAGCTGATGTGGGATCTCTTAGCTCTGTCTATCACTTGCTGCTTATGCTGTTTTGTGCACATGTTGTCCTGTGTTATAGCTTCACTAGGTTGACAACTCATTTTTAGGTATGCCTGGTGCTGCTCCTGGCATGCCATCCTGCACTCTTCATTGAACCAGGGTTGATCCCCTGGCTTAATGGTAACGGTAGAGTGGGGGATATGCCAGGACATGAGGTTACAGATTGTATTTGAGTACGATTCTGCTGCTACTGATAGCCCACAGAACCTCATGGATGCCCTGTCTTGAGTTGCTAGATCTGTTTCAAATCTATCCCATTTAGCATGTTGGTAGTGCCACACAGCATGATGGAGGATAACCTTAATAGGAAGGCAGGACTTCATCTCCATAATGACTGTGCACTGGTCACTCCTACCGATACTTTCATGGACAGATACATCTGTGGCAGGCAGGTTTGTGAGGATGAGGTCAAGTATGTTTTTCCCTCTTGTAGGTTCCCTCACCACCTGCCGCAGACCCAGTCTAGCAGCTATGTCATTTAGGACTCGGCCAGCTCGGTTAGTAGTGGTGCTACCGAGTCCCTCGCTGATGGACATTGAAGTCCCCCACCCAGAGTACATTCTGCACTCTTGCCACCCTCATTGCTTCCTCCAAGTGGTGTTCAACATAGAAGGGGACTGATTCATCAGCTGAGGGAGGCGGTACGTGGTAATCAGCTGGAGGTTCCCTTGCCCATGTTTGACCTGATGCCATGAGGCCTCTTAGGGTCCAGAGTCGATGCTGTAGACTGCCAGGGCAACTCCGTCCCAACTGTATACCACTGTGCCCCCACCTCTGCTGGGCTGTCCTGCCGGTGGGGCAGGACATATCCAGGGATGGTGATGGTGGTGTCTGGGACATTGTCTGTAAGATATGATTCTGTGAAGATGACTATGTCAGGCTGTTGCTTGACTAGCCTCTGAGACAGCTGTCCCAATTTTGACACTAGCCCCCACATGTTAGTAAGGAGGACTTTTCCAGGTCAACAGGGCTGAGTTTTCCGTTATAGTTTCCGGTGCCTTGGTCGATGCTGGGTGGTCCGTCCAGCTTCATTCCTTTTTGGAGGCTTTGTAGCGGTTTGATACAACTGAGTGGCTTGCTAGGCCATTTAAGAATCAGCCATATTGCTGGAATCATGTGTAAGGATGGCAAATTTCCTTCCCTGAAGGCATTAGTGAACCAGATGGGTTTTTATGACAATCATCAACAATAGTCATCATTAGACTTTTAATTCCAGATTTTTATTGAATTCAAGTTCCACCATCTGCTGTGACAGGATTCAAACCTGGGTCCCCAGAGCATTACTCTGGGTCTCTGGATGACTAGTCCATCAACTATACCACTACGCCATCGCCTCCCCATTGCTTACATTCTCAAAGAAAGCAGCAGACTACGATTCAGGATCCTAGCAGAACAGCTACAGGGTCAGAACCTCATATTAGAAGAGAAAGGCTGAAAAGGCAATTTACATGTAGCTACTTGATATAGAGGGTGGCAGGTGTATGAAATAGACTGTCTAGGGAAGGAGTGGTGACTGAGTGGTAACAAGTGTGAACCATGGCTCAGTTGGTAGCTTTCATACCTTAGTGCAGAAGGCTATGGGTTCAAGCTCCAGTCCAGAAATTTGAGCACAAAATCATAGAAATTTACAGCACAGGAAGGAGGCCATTTAGCCCATTGTGCAAGTGCTGGCTGAAAAAGAGCCATCCAGCCTAAACCTATTTTCCAGTTCTTGGTCCATAACCTTGTAGATTATAGCACTTGAAGTGTATAACTAAGTTTTTTTAAACGCTATGAGGGTTTCTGTCTCTACCACCTTTTCAGGCTGTGAATTCCATACCAGCAGTCTCTGGATGAAAAAGAAATCTACTCCACTCTAAGCCTTCTACCAATTACTTTAACGCTATGTCCCCTGATTTTTGGCCTTTTTGATAAGAGAAATTGATCCTTCTATCCATTCTATCTAGACCCCTCAAATTTTATACACCTCAATTAAATCACCCTTCAGCCCCCTCTGTTCCAAGAAAACAAATCTAACCTATTCAATCTTTACTCATGACCAAAATTTTCCAGTCCTGGCAACATCCTCGTAAGTCTGGTTTGTTTTCACCCTCATAAGTTTCCTCTCTACTCTCCCTAGTGCATTCACATCCTCCTTCTAATGCCATCACGAGAACTGTACATAGTACCCTAGCTGTGACCTAACTAGTGTGTTTTACAGGTCTAGCATAACCTCCCTACTCATATTTTATAGCTTGTCTAATAAAGTATACTTAGAGCATATTTTCTAAATGACCTTATCTACCTGTACTGCTGCCTTCAGGGATCTGTGAACATGCACTCCAAAGTCCTTCTGTTCCTCTATACTTTTCAGTATCCTGCCATTTATTGTGTATTCCTGTCATCTTTGCCCTCCTAAAGGCATTACCTCACACTTCTCTGGATTGAAGTCGATTTGCCACTTTTTTCACTCATCTGATCATCCAACACTAAGGGAGTGTTGCAGATGCTGTTTTGTGAAGGAGACATAATAAACTGAGGTTCTGTCTGCCCTCTCAGGTGGACTTTTAGTCACTCTTTCAAAGAAAAGGCGTGTTCTCTCTGGTTTCAACATTGAAACATTATCTGGTCAATATTTTATTGCTGGTTGTGGGATCTTCCTGTGTATAAATTGGCTGCTGTGGTTTATGTTATCCAGAGGTTGTGAAGTGGTTTATATGAATACAAGTCTTTGTTTCTTCCAAACTTTGTGTAGTTTTTCTGGGGGAAAAGGAGGCAGATAAAGTAGGATGAATTTTCATATTAAGGAAAGCTATGCCGATGTTGGGAAATTTATTTTTGAGGACAACCAGGAACAATGAAAAATGTCATAGAATGGAACATGTTTGAGGGAATGAATGGCCTACTACTCCTCCTCTGATGACAAGGCTGAGTTGTAACATTTTGGTGTGCAACACGGTGCTGTTCCCGCCCTCCACACCCACACAAAATATAACCTGGGTCAACACTTTAGTATATAGACATGATGCATTGGAAAATCTAGAACTTGGGGCCACTGTTTAAAAATAAAGGGTCACCCATTTAAAACTATGAGGCAATTTTTTTTCTTTCAGAAGGTCGTCTCTCTTCTGGAAGCAGTGTCTTTGAATATTTTTAAAGCAGAGGTGGATAGATTCTTGGTAAGCAAGTGGGTTATAGATTATTGGGGGTAGGCAGGATGCAGATTTGAGGTTACTATCAGATCAGCCATGATCTTATTAAATGGCTTAATGGCCGAATAGCCCACTCCTGCTCCTTGTTCATATGTAAGAGGTATTCTCTTCCAGGCAAGCCATTAAGCTGAAGCCCCATTTGGATCCCATTGCATGAAAGAAATGTTCCTTGTGTTCTGGCCAACATTTATCCCATGACTAATACCGACAAAACAGATCAAACGGTCACTTGCTGTGCACAAATTGGCCACTACAATTGTCTAAAAAAAAGTTTTTTTTGCATAGCAAAGGTTCATGGGCTATCTTAAAGTGCTGCACAACCAAAAATCATTTAAAGGCAATCCTAAAATGAACATTTCTTCTTTTATCATTCTGGGACTGACTGGATGTGTCGGTCGCATTAGGGCAAAGGTCAGTCCAGTAACACCTAACTGTAAAAAGCATCAGTTAACATTCCAGCAATTGTACTGGGTGGCTCATTTACTACCAATAATGCAGTGACTTGACTAGGCATTGGATTTTCACTTTGTTCAGCTTACTGACACATTAAACTGCACAATTGCCAAGTGGAAAGAAACTAGCTCACCCGAGTTTGACACTTTTACATAATCCAAAATGGGAACACCATTCCAGCAAAAGTTTAAATAATCGGAGTATAAGTGAAGAAAAGCTCTTCCATGAATACAGAAACATCTATTTAAATAAATGCAATCAAAAAATCATTATGCTTGAAGCTGTAGTTAAACAATTCAATTTAACATTCAGAAAAATTCAAACAATTTCACTTCTGTTAGAAGTGAAGATTGTAGGTGTGACTATTCAGATGATCCACTTTAACAGGTTTCATATGCAACTTTACTGATAAAGTTAATTGGATAAATCAATCTGGGAAGTGGTTTATTTAAAAGTTCTTTATTTTACACAATAGTATTAGTTTTAATCTTCTGAAAATGTTCAGAGCTGCTTCCAGGAAAAACTGCAAATACAAAACCAAAAGAATGCAGCAGAGTTTTAAGTGAAAAGGAAACTGGACGAAGGTGATGGTGATTAAATCAACTTTTGGGTAGGAGGACAAAACAGGGACTCAATAATAACCCATTTTACACCCACCCGAGTGGAAGAGAAAATTAGTGGGGTGTAAAACAGGCTGCTGATCTGCTGTCACTCAGTGCACTGCTGCTCATGGTCAATTTCTTCCTTAATCTCTCAAGAGCTCCCTGATGCCTGAGTGGGTAGAATATCCAAACAATGAGCCATAGGAGACCAAAAGGTCCCACGTTCAGTCCCCACTCTGGGACAAGTTAGCTAGGCAGCAAAGTTAACCAAGATTCCTGCTCAAGACCATCATCCAGAGCCAATCACCATGAGCCTGGGTAACACGTGCAGAATGAGGCTCAATTGGATTACTTGTGATGCCAAACTGAATTGCCTGCCAACATTAATTTAGACAAAGAATAGGCACTTTGGGAGGCTAGGAATAGGAGCCAGTCTTCAGCCAGGTAGAAGGAAGTAGTCTTCCCACCAGCCCCGCATTTCCCTTCATATATACAACACTGCAACTCTTTGGATAGACAACATGAATCACTTAACACCATTTTTAAAATATTTTATTCTTAGAAATCATCAATACCATACATAATCATGATTAAATAAGATAGCTGCACTTTGTGCACACTGCGACTATACACATTGCTTTGCTCTTTATTATTCAGTTAGATATAAATTTATAAGAATTCAACAGAAAAACTCAGATTTCTTAATAGAATCATACAGAGTTACAGGAACATTCACTGGGCAAAGGGCATTTATTTCCTTAAACCAAAAGCTCGATTTTTGCTTCCCCCCAGGAAGTGTGGTCCAGTCCCAGGCTCCATGGACATGGATTAAGAAATCGAAAATAAGGTAGTGTCACAGTCAGAATGCCAGGGTCAAGATAGTTTACATGGCAAGGACCTGGAACCTCGCTGTTGTGTCTGAAACAAAAATAAAAAAAGTTGGCACCCACGCGCACAAGAAACATGGAGGATTAGCATGTTGGTCAGTGTCACTTGCCCGCGAGCCTGTGGAAAACTATCAACTCCAGATAGCTTAGAAAGAAAATCTCAAAGCCACCTGCCCCTATATGTCAACCATTTCCAATTAGCCCACTTTCCTGCTGCATTTGACACTCTACAACATTTTTAAACAGAGGTCAAAGCCTCAGACTTGGTTCACTTCTGTTCGATGACTCTGCTTTTGGTAACTGCAATAAATGAATTCTTTTAGGTAACCTTCCCTAACTTGGGCAGTTAATTTTTGCCTGTACTGTTATCCTATCTCTAGGCTATTGTGCCATAGTAACCCTGGCAATGACTTGGTCTATAAAACAGTTAGAACTACAGTGCAGCAGAATTAACTGCCTTGAATAGAGCCAATGGGATCGTTTGTGACAACTGAAGAGAAACTATACAAAACAAAAACAGAATTACCTGGAAAAACTCAGCAGGTCTGGCAGCATCGGCGGAGAAGAAAAGAGTTGACGTTTCGAGTCTTCATGACCCTTCGACAGAACTCAAGTTCTGTCGAAGGGTCATGAAGACTCAAAACGTCAACTCTTTTCTTCTCCGCCGATGCTGCCAGACCTGCTGAGTTTTTCCAGGTAATTCTGTTTTTGTTTTGGATTTCCAGCATCCGCAGTTCTCTTTGTTTTTATCTCTGTGAGAAACTATACATGTGGTTTGCCACCCCATCTGAAGATGGCACCTCCAAAGGTGCAGAACTCCCTTAGTTGACAATGTTGGCCTAGATTCTGTGTTCAGGTCTCTGGAGTGGGATTTGAATCAATGACCTTCTGACTCAGGAGTGCGTGCTACCTGCTGGGTCACAGTTAATTTTTTAAAAAAAAACTGAGTTCTAGCTAAGAACCATTAAGAACCAGTAACATTAGTTACTGCAGAGAAATGAAAAATAAACAAAGCCAATGTCAGCATGATAGGAAATGCACACCCATTTAAGATTTTTAGAAGAGAATCCTCTTTAGAAACAGTATTGATGGGAAAGTTTGTGTGGGTTGGGCTTTGATACTGATGTTCCATTGCTCACAATATTGCAATGGGTACTGATAGCGAGAGAGGGACATTGAATACAGGGATGGAGAGGTTGGGGGGGGGGGGGGGGGGGGGGGGGGGGGCGGTGGTGGGGGGCGGAGGGGTGGTCACTCTACAAGAAAAGTCAATGCAACACAAGGTGTTCCTAAAAACTTCCCTGTCTACAAGCCTTCCATCACCCATAACACCCATAATACATGAAGAATGAGAGAAGAATTTAAAGTTAAAATTTGCCTGCTCCTGAAGTCATCTGAAATTCAAACTAGACTCCTTGATTTTATTAATTTAACGCTTCAGTGAATTTCATTGATGTCAGAGAGTTATCAGACGCCGTTGACAGGCAGCTGGGGCAGCTTAGCAGGAAATCCTTTCATGCTTTACACACACAAAAAGAAAGAGCCTTCATATTTTGCCCCCCTTCCATCAGTGTTTTTAAATGTGGCCCGAGTCTCAATCAGAGCCTTTTAAAAAGTAATTAACTTCAAGATTTGTTTCGGATTATTTTTGTTCAAACCGTGGTTACCAATTACATAATAGGAGAATTGGTTAGGAATTAAGAGTCCAATTGTGGCAGAGGCTTGATCCAGTCATTAAGGCAACCAATTGAGTGTTTTAGTGACACTGCCCACATAACTTTACAAATTTAGCAGCCATAAATGCTTGGTAATTCTAAATCAGTTTTCCCAATTACACAGTGCTCATGATTTTAATTTGAAAAAATAGAAAACTAGTAAATTACTTTCAAAATGAAAGTGGCCTAAAGAAAAATGCAATCTTTTCCCTACAACAGCAATATAGAAAGCATTTGTGTAATTTGGCCTACAGGACATCTGCAAAGTTACAGTTCATTCCTTCAGCCTGAAATTACCTGCTGCTGTTGTCTGCGGAACTCTTCCTCACTAGCAGCAATAGCACGGGCCAAGGCCAAGTCCTCCTGCTCCTCACGGCTAAACATAGGACAGACAAGGTTGGGGAAGAAAAAGGAAAGATAAACAACCTAATATATGTATTTCGACCAAATGTCAGATGCAGCACACAAGTCTCTTGTTAACAGAATTGAAAGTAGCCAGAATAGAAATAGTTTACATAGAATTTACAGCACTCAGTGATCTATGTGGGCATTTAAGCTCCACGTTTATTACAGACCAAGGCCTGAAGTCTTTGTCCTAGTTACCTACTAAAACCAAACCCGAAGTGCACATATTGCAACTGAATTAGACAGGCCACAGTCACTGAGAATTATACCATGTAGCCCAAGTAAAACGTCACCAAGTCTGCAGGCAGCTTTACAACAAGGATTTCTGTTCCTCAGAAATGTCCTGCAGAACTTGGGTCTGAAGAGCCTGAGAAATCTTGACACAAGAATGCCACCATCTCTGGTGACTGAGAAGTGCCATATTTAAACCAGAATGGCCTGTCAATTTCACGTCAGTGTCACCCTGTCCGTGAACCAAGCTAATTTATATGGTGAAGAAAACAAATAGGTTATTGCCCTTCCAGTTTGTGTCAGAGAAATCCAAAAAGTGCCATAATGCAAATTAATATAAATCCATGTTAGTTTTTTAAAAAATAAAATAGATGTACATCTTATCATTGGGGCCTTTTTGAAAGATTGTGAAACGTGAAGAAGTGAGACTGCAGTGCAGGATAGCACCAGGTTTCTAACTTAACGAACGAAAGATAAGCGACTCCGAGTTTGGAGAATATAAAAGGCTGGATGATTGTAGTAGGATAAGGACACTGGTGGGACTAAGGAGAATATTTAGTTTAAGATCCTTGAGGGTACTGGAGAGTGAAAGAATCTCAATGTTTGGTCTATTTAGAGACCCACTTCCAATCGCTTCAGGTCCAATTCTCTTTTTCCAGATGGACCATTCTTGTGAATTTTACAAATAGAAGCTGAATGATCTCAGATACACTGGCTCAGTAAGGGAATTCGATAAATCCTTCAGGTGGAATTTTGCAGCAGAATGGGGAAAGAGCAGTAAGACTTAATGGGATAGCTCTTTTAAAGAGCTGGCAGACTCGATGGGCCGTATGCCTTCCTTTGTGCCATATGATTCTACGAAAGCAGGACATCCCTTCTATTATTCTATGAAAACCATTCCCCCAGCTGGCTTGCATCTTGATCATCCTCACGAGCTTGCTCCAGCTGAGGGAACAAAGCAGTGCAGGCCACAAGCTCCGTTAAAGCAATCAGCAGGAGATTCGTAGCCAGGGTATGAGGTTGGCAAGACTAGATTTTTTCGGGAGATGCTTCACCTTAGTGGCCAATTGTAAATACAGGACTAGGGGATGGATTTTTTTTCCTCCTTTCCTTCTCTGTTAATTAAAAAACCCCAAATCGGATATATACAAAACATAGCAACTCAAGTCTTTAAAATAAAACTTGCCTCTGATCCTCATTGAACCCACTGCGTTGACCCACTGTTTTCACAATTACACCATTGTTTAAAATCGCCATGTGAGATTTTACATTTTCCTTCCCTCTCCACTCATCTAAGCTCTATGTAGACAGTCTAGCTGAGCCTAGCAACCATCTGAGAATCCCAATGAGGCTATGTCCGGCCTTTCAGGACAGTGTACTGGCTGCCTACACCCCATGTCATCAGACTCCATTCCATTGAACACAGGCACAGTGCCTAAACTCCTTAGAGTGCTACCCTCAACCCAGATCATCTGCCACTGGTTGAAATAGCTGCTCACTCAGTTTGAATGCCGACTCTTGTTCACTGCGCAAACTACAAAGTCGTAGCTTTGCTTCATGGTTGACAAAGTGACCCTTCACTAGCTTGAAGTTAATGCCCACAATCCTAAATTGTGCTCTGCTTGAGGTACATTTGAACACGGAGTGGTGGGTGACGGGACCCAGGTCCAAAAGCTAGACGAGCTTCTGATTCAAATGCATTAGATAGACTAAAAACAACAGGTCTGACAGCTTCATTGAAACCATTGGCCCTTTTCATTTGCTTTATGGATGCTGGGACAGCACATACTACCCAACAACCTTCCATGATTTCCATCTTGAAAGTAAGGAGGGGGAAAATAGCTAAACTGTATCAGCCTGTAAAATCTAAAACCCTGAAGGCAGGCTTAAAGAACTCCATTTAGCCACTGACAAGGCTATCGTTTGGCTCTGTGACTATGCACACATGAAATAAATAAATCAATCCATAAACGAAGGCCCAGAAGCATGTAGTATTAAGTGTTTATGAAATCATCAAAATATAGCCACAAGCACACTCAGGCTATACAATGTGCGTTATTACAGAATCACAAGCTGGGCTGTTATCACTGTGATAGATCAGTATCTTTACTCTGTCCATGACCTTTATTCTAGTTGTTGCTACTTGTCATCTGGTTTCAGTTTCCTGCAAATATTGCTCAACATCCATTGATGCAACACAAGATAATTGTTACTGTTTAATTTGTCTGGTCCACAGCTTCAGGGCTGCACTCCACCCTCTAGTGTTCTCACTGTCAAACACTCCTCAGTGAACTTAATGACTGAAGACGCAGCTTCACAATGAAAATTAAATACAGAGCTCCTCTGGCAGCATCGGGTACCAAATACAGAACTCCCTGAGCAGCTCAGTTGGTGAGTGGAGTGTTCATGTTAAATCAAATCATCAAAATAGGAAGGCCCTGCTGTTAGGGCTACAATTCAGCTCAGTAAGGCACTAGCAAGACTGTAATAAAATGATATCAATACCTCTATCTCAAATGAGGGAGGAAAAAAAGCATCACCAAGGTAACCCTGCGCCTCCCAAAGTGTGCATAGGGATGGGACAGAACCAAGTTTAGCTGTGATCAATAGCCTAAGACTCTGTCTAGGCTAATATAGGAAATGCCACTTGCTCTGGCGGAAGCAGCCACCAATGAAAGCAGCGCATAAGTTAGTAGATTTAGTTATGAATGGGAAAAAAGTGAGAAACAGCAACATTTGGTGGCTGCGTGAATAAGACTTTCTTGAATGTTAAAATTCTAAACTTAGACAGGAACAGGAATTTAATAGATCTTGGAAAAGCTGACATTGAGGCTTTACGTCTTACCTGGGAGCTGCATTGCTGGAAGATTCAGCCAACGATCTCTCCAAAGCTCTCTGCAGTGCTTGCTCTTCACTCTTCAAAAACACAGGAGAAATTCATTCATACTGATGCTGCTTTAGTTTATTTTATTACTTTATTACAATACAGGTTTAGTGCATGGTGTCCTTGCAATTTCTGGAGCCACATCTTAACCATAGCTGAATCAGGACAGCAATTTTTATAAATCCAAGTCCTTAAAAAAATGTCTGCATTTACTGTTCCATGCTAGAGTTTTCAACTTTGAATAAGACTGCTTACAAGCCAATTATATTATTTCCCCAATATACTGGTACTGTGGGCTGATCCAATAACTATTGAACTGTGCATGTTGTGCTCCACTGACGTCTGGGGAAAATTAAGAAAGGCCAGTAATAACAAAAACACAATGCTGGCCTGAATTGATGGTCCACCCAAAGCCAGACCAGAGACAGCAAACTTGTTGAGTGCCAAAACCTGTAACTTTGCAGCTGATGACTGTTATTGCTAGGAGTCACTTAGGAGAGAAACCCCTGCCCAAGGCAGGCCTGGGAACTCACCAGCATCTACTGCCAGTTAATTTGCTTCCCGTGACACCTATAAGCGCACTCTTGCGAAGAGTTCACCATGTAAACTAAAGTCGGTACTGCTTGGCCTGTGCTGGTTTCAAGGGTCTACTGGTGTATACGTCCTCATACCAGATATCACACCACCTCTGCCACGTATCTTTATAGGGTTTTAATTTAAACCAACCCTGGCACTATATTGAACTCATTAGGGACTACACGTACCCACGAAATAGTTATGTACCTGTGTAAAGAGGGGAGCCATTTATTCCCATATAGTTCAACATCTGTAATTCTTAATGTACAATCTGAAAAGTTTGTAGCAGCTCATTTTAGCTGCCACTTCCCAATAGGCTCATTTTTATTAGCTAGCTAAAATAGCCAGCCAGGCCACTGAATGACAAGGCAGGGAACAGTGCTGAGTCATTCCTGTTCCAGGTAGAAACAGGTCAGTCCATTTTTAGAGCCTTGTTTACAGAGCCATTTTCAAAGGCGAAGTCTACCACACTATGGAATAACCTAGAAATCCCATCTACAATCAGATCCAAACCCATCGGGGTTTGACTTTTTGGTTTCATGTACCCAACACACCAACATACATGCGAAGGATCAAAAATGAAATAGAAAAGGCACAGGTCAGCATGTTGGGGAGGAAAAGAAGTTAATGCTTTGTAGTGTGGGCATACATCAGTCTCAAAAAAAGGTCACTCTTGCTGTGTATTTACAGCATTTGGTGCTTCTTTTAATCTATACTCTTACTTGACCATCCATTACCATGTTCTGCAGATGTGAAAATTATAATTGCTTTTCCACTGGTCAACTCAGTCAGAGTTGCTTCAACAGGGTACCTCTGCTTTTTTTTAAAAAAGAGACAACACCCTCTATGATGCAGATTCAAGCACACGTTAAACACACACATGCAGAAATGCACTTCGGATGTCTTTGGATTATGAGGAATTGATAGGCATCTAGACTCATCTCACACCATTAGTGTTTGTGTGGCAGATAATTGCAGATTCATGTTCCACTGCAGTACAGGGAGTGCTGCACTGTCAGAGGCACTGTCTCTTCAAATGGTTAAACAGAGGTCCCATCCTGTATATTATTCAAGGAGGATCAGGCAGCTCTCTGTTTTAGATAACAATTCCCCTTCTATCAATACCACCAAAAGACTGATTGGTTGCTCATCTTACAGACACAGATCACATTTGCCTACACAGAATGCAGTTCAAATGAACAGATTTTTTTATTCATTCATGGGATGTGGTTTGTTAGGCCATTTCAAAGTTAAGAGTCAACCACATTGCTATGGATCTGAAGTCACGTAAACCAGACCAGGTATGACAGATCTCCTTCCCTAAAGGATGTCAATTAACCAGATGAGGTTTTTCTTTCTTCTTAACAACAAGCCGGTAGTTCCATGGTTGCCATTACTGATACAAGTTTTTTTTCAATTCTGGCTTAAGTGGTTTCTACTATATTTTTGACAAGCGAATTTTTTTTTTTTAAGAAGAGCTACAAGGAAATGTAACAGATCACACAAACAGAGCCTGCGATATTGTTCTGTAAAGTTAGAAAGTTTCTGAATATCCTTTTAGAAGGTTTCCATCCCATTTCCCTTTAACCAAGTTACGTAATAACATTTACTTAGTCAGGATATCGGCACAATACTGAACGCCTGTCCTCATTACTTTAAAAGGTAATCTCACACTGCTGCAGACTTACCAATCCTCCTTGCAGGGATGCAGCTGGAGGGACAGGTCTCTGTGATGGTCTTGGTGGATTACTGTGATTAAAACAAAAAGCACAGAATAAATCAATTTCTAATCTCAAAGGCAACTGCATTTCCAAAAGTGACAATAGCCAGCTTAAGCAAGACCCTGTGTCACCTCTTTAAACTCTCTCGTAACAAACAGAGGAGCCATTTATTCCTATGTAGTTCCACATCTGTAATTCTTAATGTACAATCTGAAAAGTTTGTAGCAGCTCACTTTGGCTGCCACTTCCCAATAGGCTCATTTTTATTACCTAGCTGAAATAGCCATCCAGGCCACTGAATGACAAGGCAGGGAACATTGCTGGGTCATTCCTGTTCCAGGTATTGCACCTGTTTCCACCAAGTCCCAAGCATGATCCCTGGTCTGTGATGAGTTAGCTGACGTTAGGTAGGATTATAATAGTGAGGCTCCAACTGTCCTCAACATCCCTGTTGTCATGCCCAGTACAAGGATGTCATTATGAGTTTTTAGACAATACTTGGACACACACAAGCTGTTAAAATGGCTACCACAAATCAGGTGACTTTTGGCATTTGGACTACAGGCAGCATCACGTCTCTGGCAAATATCTAATTAAATATGGATATAGGCAAGGGTACCTCACAGTTATTTGTAGAATTCACATATTTAATTTATTTAAGGATGGGCCAACACCTAAAGTCTATGGACCATCCAAAATAAATTGGGTGGGCCTCAGAAGTGTTAACCCAGTCATGTGATCAGAGCTGGTTTCAGGGGCTGCACCTTTATTACCTCAGGACCCAGATCATCAAAACTAGTCATCAACCAGTCTGAGAACCAGACTCTGAAACCAGTGACAAGTCATCAAGCAGCCAAAGTACTTAATCTGTCCCAGTTTCAAAGTTAATTTGAGAACCAACCTCCTAGATATTCAACCACAAGCAACCTGCTGTGCACACTTTGATTTACAAGGAACTCACTTCAACTATAAATCAATGATTCCATTCAAGAAACCACAGGCCTGCCACTGGAAAGTGATAGACTGGAAATTGTAAATCAGAGACCAAAGTAACTTTAATCTGCAAAAGTGCACTACATTTATCTCTATACGGTGTGTGTGTGCCCACGTGTGAGACAGAGTGTGTGACGTGATAATTCAGGTAAGTGTAAGAGAATAAATAACCTTTATTTTAAACTCACAAAAGCTTGCTGAATTATTTAATTGGAATATACACACACCTCTTTCCATACAAAAGATACTGATTACAGGTAGTAGGAGAGCAGATACATGTGCCTGTGACACCTGAATTGGGGAAGGGTGAAGTGTGAGGAACAGCACAAGACAAAAATTAATAGCCTAGTCATATGCAAATGTTTAACTCTGCATGGCCTCTGAACAAACCATCCTGTGATCCAGCAACCACAATTACATGCAGAACTCTCTCAACAACGATGGCTGAATTTGAAAAGATACTGGAAGCCTCCCACTGCTAGCCGTATACAACATCCCCATTATACAAGGAAAAATGGGCGGGTAGGAATAAAAGTGGAGAGAAACCATCCCAGGATCCTGGGCACATCATTCAGCAGCCAAATAAAATAAAAAGACAATATTAGGTTAAGCCTATGAGGTACTGGGAAATGCTGTGTGGCATGGAGTGTCTGAGGAACAAGAAGAAGCACAAATGGCCACCAGTGTTTTAAAGTTCCCCAAGCTTTGTGAAGAACCAAGAACTCAAATGCAAGAAGAAAAAAAAAATTGAATTTATATAGTGTATTTTTTGGCCAACAGACATCTCAACGCACTTTACAGCTACAAAGTACTTTTTTTGAAAAGCAGTCTGTTGTAACATAGGAAAGCTGGCAGCCCACTTGCGCAAAGCAAAACCCCACAAACAGCAATGTAATAATGACTGGATAATGTTTTTTTTTTGCAATATTGATAGAGAGATAAATATTGGCCAGGTACCAGAGATAACACCCCATTCTCCTTCGAAACAGTGCCATAGGAACTTCTACATCCACACAAGCAGGGACACGAGGCCTCAGCTTAACATCTCATCTGAAAGAGAGCGGATGAGACAGTGCAGAACTCCCTTAGTACTGCCCTGGAGTCTCAGCCTTGATTTTTGTGTTCAAGCCCTGGAGTGGGACTTGGAACTCGGAACCTCAATACTCAGGCAAGAATGCTACTGCTGAGCCATAGCTGGCACAGGAATGTAGCAAAGCATTCCAATACAATTCAAAAGTGTGTTGTCAAAATCTGACATCAAAAGCCACATCAGGAAATATTAACACATGGCCTTGGTCAAAGAGCTTTAATATGCATCTTAAACGGAGAGGGTTTGAGAGGTAATTCCAGAGCAATTAAAATTGGAGATCAGAAGAGCCCAGAATGAGCAGCACCAAGATCCTAGGATTATGGGATTGGAGGAGCTTACAGAGGTAGAAACAAGTCAAATTTAAACCTCACTACTTGATCTATTTTATGATACCCTATTGACAAGTATTTTCCAAAAGGAAGTCATGGTATATAAATGCATCCAGCTCACTTTCAGGCATTTGCTTCAGGAACTGCATTAGAAGCCCAGAATTATATTATCAGGCAGGTCCCTGAGCCAGGTAATGATGGGGGCTGCAAAACAGCTAGTGCAAAAAAATAGACATTCTGATTTCAAACGCTTTTTCTAGGGAGAAAGGAAAATAAATGGCTCACCTGCACCACTGTTCAACTACGGGCAACTAACCCATGCGCAAACAACTGTTTCCTGCAGATGTGGACCAGGGCAAAAAAATAGGAACAGCAGTAGGCCATTCAGCTCCCTGAGCCTGTTCTGCCATTCAATTAGATCATGACTGATCTGTACCTCAACTCCAATTACCCACCTATGGTCCATATCCCTTAATACTTGTGTGTGTGGTCTGTTGACTGTACCTGTTATAATGTGGGTGGGCCGATGCATTCAGTCCATTTGGCCGGCTGCTAGATGCCTCTTTGCTTGTAGATGGCATCGCACTGGATTTTGAAGTGCCCCGAACTCTCTCAATGGCAGCATTACTTTTAAAAAAAATATATCAGTTAAAATAACACTAAAAACAGCCATTTGGCAGATGGACTTTAACATGGATAATGTGAAGTTATCCATTTTGGTTGGAAGAATAAAAAGGCGACTTATTATTTAATGGAGTGAAACTTCAGAATGCTTTAGTGCAGAGGGATCTAGGTGTCCTCGTGCATGAATCGCTTAAAGCTAGTATGCAGGTACAGCAGATAATAAGGAAAGCAAATGGAATTTTGGCATTTATTGCTAAAGGAAGAGAGTATAAAAATAGAGAAGTGTTGTTGTAACTGTACAAGGCATTGGTGAGTCTGCACCTGGAGTATTGCGCACAGTTTTGGTCCCCTTACTTGAAGAAGGGTGTAGTTGCATTGGAGGTTCACGAAATTGATTCCAGAGATGCGGGGCTTGTCTTATGAGAAGAGATTGAGCAGTTTGGGCCTATGCTCGCTAGAGTTTAGAAGGTTAAGAGGAGATCTAATTGAGGTGTATAAGATGCTAAAGGGGATAGACACAGTAGACGTGGAGTGGATGTTTCCCCTTGTGGGGCATTCTAGAACGAGAGGCCTTAGTTTTAGGCTAAGGAGTGGTAGATTTAAATCAGAGATGAGGAGGAATTACTTTTCTCAAAGGGTCGTGAATTTGTGGAATTCACTACCTGAGTGCAGTGGATACCGGGACGCTGAATAAATTTAAGAAGACAGACAGATTTTAAATTAATAACAGGTTGAAAGGTTATGGGGAGAGGGTGGGAAATTGGAGTTGAGGCCGAAATTAGATCAGCCATGATTGCATTGAATGGCGGGGCAGGCTCAAGGCGCTGAATTATCTACTCCTGCTCCTAGTTCTTATGTTATGTTCTTATTTAAGGCTACTTCACACATGGAAATTTCAGCTGTCACTAGTTTTGCTTTAGTTACAGCTGGGATCCTTGTTAGGAATCACAAGGTATGACTGTCATTTCCTGTCACAAAAGTAGTCAGTGTAGATTGAGAGACATTTCACAATAAAACTGCAGACTAAATCAAGTAATTCAATGCTAGAAGTCTGCAGCTTGAACACATTTTATACAACATATTCACATCATAGCTTGAGCTCTCACAGAAAATGATATTTCAGCACAACTATCTAAGTCCTGTGCAGAATTTCAGGCCCCTTTTGGGCTGATTTTACATCGTCCCGTTTTTTTCTTGCTTTCTTCCAAGTTGTTTAGTGTTGAACTAATTACCCAATACCTTTTGGAAAGCAGTAATCGATTTGGCATTGATCATTAGTCCTACAGTGCTATCGCCAAATGAAATCAATGGAACCACGTCACCCCATAATTACTAGCAGAGCCCAGGGGGAAAGCAAAGATTTCAATGGGTGATGATAACAAACCTGGAAGTATCATGCAGCATACCTAAAAGGCAAGAGCACAATTTAAAGAGATAAGTGATGACTTAACGCGGAAACAATTTCCCCCCCCGACCCCAATCTTTCTTTGAGTCGCTATCAAGTAAATATTGAGGTAAAACAATATTTAACAGTAAGTGTTGTGCTGTCATACCAGACTCAGCTGTCCATTAATCTGAAGACAATGAATGTGGAAAGATGATGTGTATAATTCTGCATTACAACACTCGACTGCAAGCATTTTTGAAACTGGAAAGCTATATTTGGGAGCACAATAAATGCCACTTCACAGGGTTACCATACTCCTGTTTTTTGCCTTTTGCCATTGAAGCAAGGTATTGGCAAAAAATTTGGTTTAGATTTCCTTACCCAGCTTTGGAGACACGTTGCCCATCAGCCTTGCACTCATGATCCAAAGGGTGCCTGTGCTTTAAGCAGAAGTTTAAGTGACATTGGTCACATGTCACTTTGATCATCTCTTTCTGTTTGCATCCGGTCTTTGAACACTTGTTTGTAAAAATCTGAAAGAGTTATTTAGGTGACAATTTAGCAGGAGATCTTCACTATTGCTACCCGACTATACAGCTGTTCCTTGGTTAAAAAAAAAGGGCTACAGTGGCCATCACCTAAGGCCAGCATCATGAAAATAGACAGGGCTCTTTCCCTGACAGCATATGGAGATTAACCCAGGATGCAGAGAATTTTGATTTGAGATTTGGAGGATGAAAGCCTATGAGCACTAATGTCAGCTCTGGTATTTAAACTCAAAATGTCCAAAAACCCAAACCATCAGGACTATTTAACTGCCTGATAAGCTGGAGGTGGGATGTAAAGTGAACCTATTTTACTCTTGTTGCTTTCTCTTTCCCTCCCAACTCACCACCACCACCACCACACACCCCCCTCCACCACCCCTCCACCCCGCCCCCCCAACCCCATCATCCAGAGTTATATAACTTTCACCCATCTACTAATGTACCTCTTGAGGAAAAACACTAAATTAGAGGGAAAAGACTTGCTCTCTGCCTCTCTGGTGTTGCGAGATCTCCAGGTGGGGTGGTGCAAGGGTGAATCACTGCAGCAAAGCCTAGTTCACGGTATACTGGTTTATCAACACCACTTTAAAAATGTTATTACACCTACAAGACACACAAAGTGCATCATCTGGTGTAATAGCGAACCATACAGACAAGAAAGGTATGAGTTTCAGCCACTGGTAACTCAACAGAGTGAGCATTATTCATGTGCATGCCTCGTCAGCAGACAACTCAACTACAGTGGACTTTGCTATCAGGTTTGATCCTGTCCTCACCCGACATCGACATATCGCTGGATGGCAATCAGGAGCAGTGATTCTGCTTTATTTTATTCACCCTAATCTGGATGGGTACCCAAGCTAACCATAACGCCCAAGTAACTCAGCAAAGGCTAGGGAAAAAATTCTAGGCCTTGGTCTCACATATGGTTCAATAACCCACTGGATAAACTCGCCTGGTGGCAGGCTTGTCCTACAGTTCTGCTCCAGAGATCCAAATAATCTAACAGGACAGCAGTGGGGTGCTACAATCCGACATCCAGAACCTGTGGCTTAGAAGGGGATAAAGGAATAGAACAACCAGGATTCCAGCACCCTATTTTTTATCCAGCATGCTCTGTTGGAAAGATGTGCTCACATCAACTCAGAATAAGATTAGCTACAAAGTTAAGTAAAAATATATAAAGAGCTACCATTTAAATAGCACCTCTTGCAACCTCAGGTCATCCCAAAACACCTTATGTCATGAAAGACACTAGAATGTTTCACACCTGAGGTACAGTCGTTGTCATAATGCAGGAAATGTGGCTGCCAACTATCGCACAAACGATCCCACATAAAGCAGTGTGATTAATGACCAGATAATCTTTCCATTTTTATAAAAGTAATTTGATATAGTGCTATGGGATCTTTCACATCCACCTGAGAGGGTTAGCAGGACCTCAGTTTAACATTTCATCCAAAGAACAACACTTCCAACAGTGCAGAACCCTCCCTACAAATGCATCAACCTATATTATGTGGAGTCATACTTGAGCCCACAAAGTGACTCAGAGGAGAGATTGCTACTGACTGAGCCACAGTTGACAACTTACAGATACACTAACTAAGCTCACCTAAGAAGAATGGCAACTTCAGCACGATACTGGATGACGACTAACATCATGGCATTGTACTTCAGCATGAGACAGGATAAGGAAAGGGAAAGAAAGGTAGAAAAGTGATAAAACTCAACAATCTGATATGTAAATAGAGAGATGGTCTTACCTTACGCTTTTTCTGGGCAGGGTCAGATTTACACTCTCTGTCTATATGCTCACCAACCCGAATATCTGGCATTTCTCCCCTTCTGACAGGAACTGGTATGTTACACAATGGACACACTGGTACCTGAACATCCTGAAGATAATCAAGTACACATTAAATATAGCTCAACAAAGCAGTTTCCCTTCAGATCACACATGACATGTGGTCATATGCTAGTGTTCCTTCATTGTCACTGGGTCAAAAATCCCCAAATTAAAACCATTATGGGAACATGGGATGACAAAACATCTTGCTCATATGAACCATAACCCTCCCTCATTTTACATCTATATGTGCTCCATCTCCTTGAAAACAATTTCTGCAGAGGAAGATATTAAAACACATGCTGCAGCTAGATCTGTAGTCAAGGTTCATAAATAAATCAAAGATCAAAGAAGATCCATACAGATAATTCTTGATGCTGAGCGTTATCCAGTGACTTTTGCTTGGAAGTGCACATAGATAGGCTTAGGTTTGGTTGTGATGCCCTCCACAGTCAGATACTGACACCAACGGTCTCGGCTCATAGGAAGAATCATCATTGATTCAAGGCACCAGAAAGCTCCAGTAGGAGTCAGTCCCATCAGGTGAAGGGAAATGAAAAGGGAGAAAACTGAAGAAAACTTTTCCAAAAACTTTGTCCTGCATTTTCTGAAATTATTTCGGAGGGAGTGGCCACTTGAGTTATTGGGAAATGTCATACTTCAAATTAATTTGATGAGAGTTTAAAAACAAGTTCCACTGCCATAGGTGGACATACCAAAGCGCACATATAAGAATGGTATAAAAACCTTTTTATAGGAGGATGTACACTTGTGCTGTGCATAGCTGATGTGGTCCTTGCAGAAGATCTGTGAACATGCATCACACTTCATGGGAAGAAAATCTGAAAGGAACAAGAGGGACTTTAGCAGGGCAAAAGAGACAACAGAAGAAATGGATTCAGCACATAAAAAGCGCTATATAAACGCAAATTTAATATAGCACCTTTAACATAAAAATACATCCCAAAGCACTTCACAGGAACATAATCAGGAAAAAAAACTGACACTAAGTCAAAGGAGGAGACATTAAGGTAAGTGACCAAAAGCTAGGTCAAAGTTTTAAAGTGTGTCTTAAAGGGGTAGATGGTGGAAATGTTTAGGGAAGGATTTCCAGAGCTTTGGGTCTAGATTGTTGAAGTCACATCCAGCTATAGTGGGACAAAGGAAGTGTTGCATGCACAAGAGTCCAAAGTTAAAGGAACGCAGAGTTTTGAGGTTAACAGCCAGAGGAGGTTACAGAAAAAGGGGAGGTCAAGACCATGGAGGGATTTGATCGCGAGGATAATTTTAAAAACAAGGCATTGGTGGACCAGGAGCTAGCATAGGTTGGTGAGCACAGGGGTGACAGGTGAACAAAACTCGGTATCGTTAAGATACAGGCAACAAAGTTTTGAAGGTATACAGAAGATGGAGAATGAGGTGCCAGCCAGCCAGAAGCACATTGGAATAATGGAGTATGGAGATAACAAAAGCATGGAGGAGGGTATCAGCACCAGTTAAGCCAAGGTAAGCAATGCTAGAGCGAGATTTAGGCAGTTTTTTGTAATGGAGAGAATATGGGGTCAGAAGCTCAACTCAAGGTCAAATAGAATGAAGTTGCAAAGAGTCTAGATCAGCCTAAATCAATGGTAGAAAGGTATGGCCATGAACTTGTTCAGCAGATGTGAGATAATGCCACAAAGCTGCCTTTGTTACAAAGAATACTGTATGGAGTTTTGGTCTCCATATTTAAGGAAGGATATACCTGTCTCCAATGCAAAAATGAGAGGGTTGTCCTCTATGAGAAGCTGAGTAAACTGGGTATATATTCTCTGGAGTTTAGAAGAATGAGGGGTAATCTCATTGAAACATACAAGGTTCTGAACAGACTCGACAGGGTAGACACAGATTGTTTCCCTGACTGGAAATCTAGGACAAGGGGGCATAGTCTCAGGATAAGGAGGATATAGGACTGAGATGAGGAGAAATTTCTTCACTCAAAGGGATAAGAGTTTTTGGAATTCTCTAATCAGAGGGCTGTGGATGCTCCATCATATATTATGCTTAAGGCTGAGATAGAGAGATTTTGTTCTCTCAAGGAATCAAGGTTATGGGAGCTGGCGAGAAGGTGGCATTGAAGCTGAAGATCAATCATGATCATATTGAATGGCAGAGCAGGCCTGATGGGCAGTACGGTCTACTCCTACTCCTATTCCTTATGTTATGTAGAATTAACAATGGAGAGATTGGGGATGGGAGAAGTGGTGGGAAAGCTGTGGGGGGAGAGAGAGAGAGAGAGAGAAAGAGAGTTGGGAAAAAAAGGTTAAGAACAGTCACTCAGGAATGCCAAAAATAACTTGAATTTTCTCTTAAATGGAAAAGCTTTCTCTCTCCTATTCTACAAAAGGAAATACAACACAAGCATTTGAAAGATAAAATATTTTGATGAAGTATTCACCCTTACCCAGTCTTTTGCAGGAATTCTCAGAACAGTGCTTCCCCAAGTCAGGGAACTCCATATTTGGACATGTATCCCCTCAATATTATTGTTCAGGCGCTGGTGTGTCCAAATCTGACTTAGCTGTTCTTGTTACCTGTTACAGCATATGAGAGTTTAATTATTTGAAGTTTCTATACAGAGTGCAAAGAGACAGCTCACTAGTGTTGGCAGTCAGTAAATTTAGCACGGTGATAGAGACAATTGCATTAATATCTTACGATAGAACAAAATATGACAAAAGAGTGGATGCCCAAGTCTTTTACTGGTCTGTGGTGCAGGGCGGGGTACTGGTTGGGTAGGGAGAAGTGACTGAAAACTTGATTGAAGAGATGTGTAGGAGATTTTTTAAGGCAGCCAGGGGATCTGGAAAGGAAGTTCCACATAGGAGGGCTGAGCTGCTGGAGGTATTGGCACAAGATGGAGCACAGTGTGGGGAAGTTACAGGAACATGAAACATACAGAGCAAAGGAGTGAAGGGCATTGGAAGAGAAGTCTGGTAAATATTGCCGAGAGTAAGGGGGTGGAGTGGAAAATGAGGCTATGGAGCAGTTTGTAGATGGAAATTTAAAATTGCTTGAAGAACTGATGTTTATTTCAAGTTGCTCACACCACAAGGCAAGACCTGGAACTACCAGTGCTTCAAAGGCTTTACTTTTACTCCTATATACATTGTTTAGTACGGATTTAACATACCAGGACAATGTCAGTTTAATAAATAATAAAACCTCAAATTGTACAGCAGGGTGTTTTCATTGGATGCTGAAATTTTAGTGACATTGTCACAATTTCAGTAAATGAACATAGGTCCACAATAACATTGCCAAATAGATGGAAGCTCAAAACAAACAATAAATATGTATCAATATCGATCTTACAGTTGCTGCGCAATCAACACTGCAGCAATTCTGTATGCAAGAAGTTACACCAGGGGGCAGGAGGGCAGAGTCACATGCACTCTTACCATCTGAAGGGTCCAATCTAATCAGAGCCATGAGCCATCAAGTTGCAATGGGGTACTTCAAAGAGAAAATAGTGCATACTTCTTTAGCAGCCTGTTACATTGATTAGGTCAGTTTCCTAACCCCCCCCCCCCCCCCCGCCTCAGTCAGGTCAATGCGTGTTATGTACTGAATGTGGAATTAATGAGGCATTAACATTGCAGTACAAAAACAAAAATACCTGGAAAAGCTCAGCAGGTCTGGCAGCATCTGCGGAGAGGAGCACAGTTAACGTTTTGAGTCCGAATGACCTTTCAACAGAACTGAGTAAAAATAGAAAGGAGGTGAAATATAAGCTGGTTTGGGGGGGGGGGGGGGGGGACACAAGTAGAGCTGGATAGAGGGCCAGTGATATGTGGAGATAACCAAAAGATGTCACAGACAAAAGGACAAAGAGATGTTGAAGGTGGTGATATTATCTAAGGAATGTGCTAATTAAGGGTAGAAAGCAGGACAAGCGAGGTACAGATAGCCTTAGTGGGGGTGGGATGGAGTGAAGGAATCAAAGAAGGCTATAAGGTAGAGATAAAACAATGGATGGAAATACATTTAAAAATAATGGAAGTAGGTGGGAAAAATCTATATAAATTATTGGAAAAAAAGGTGGGGAGGGGAAATCGGAAAGGGGGTGGGGATGGAGGAGACAGCTCATGATCTAAAATTGTTGAACTCAATATTCAGTTCGGAAGGCTGTAAAGTGCCTACTCGGAAGATGAGGTGCTGTTCTTCCAGTTTGCGTTGAGCTTCACTGAAACAATGCAGCAAGCCAAGAACGGACATATGGGCATGAGAGCAGGGTGGAGTGTTGAAATGGCAAATGACAGGGAGGTCTGGGTAATGTTTGCGGACAGACCGAAGGTGTTCTGCAAAGCAATCACCCAGCCTGCGTTTGGTCTCTCCAATGTAGAGGAAACCGCTTTGGGAGCAAAGAATGCAGTGGACTAAACTGAGGGAAGTGCAAGTGAAATGCTGCTTCACTTGAAAGGAGTGTTTGGGCCCTTGGATGGTGAGGAGAGGGAAAGTAAAGGGGCAGGTGTTGCACCTTCTGCGGCTGTATGAGAAGATGCCGTGGGAGGAGTTGAGGTGTAGCGGGTGATGGAGGAGTGAACCAGGATGTCACGGAGGGAACGATCCCTGCGGAATGCTGCCGGGTGGGGGGCTGAAGGGAAGATGTGTTTGGTGGTGGCATCATGCTGGAGTTGGTGGAAATGGTGGAGGATGATCCTTTGAAGGCGGAGGCTGGTGAGGACAAGGGGGACCCTGTCATGTTTCTGGGAGGGAGAAGGTGTGAGGGCGGATGCGCGGGATATGGGCCGGACATGGTTGAGGGCCCTGTCAACCACCGTGGGTGGAAAATCTTGGTTAAGGAAGGAGGAGGACATGTCTGAGGCACTGTTTTTGAAAGTGGCATCATCAGAACTGATGCGACGGAGGCGAAAGAACTGAGGGAATGGGATGGAGTCCTTACAGGAAGCGGGGTGTGCGGAGTTGTAGTCGAGGTAGCTGTGGGAGTCGGTAGGCTTGTAATGGATATTGGTGGACAGTCTATCACCAGAAATTGAGACAGAGAGGTCAAGGAAGGGAAGGGAAGTGTCAGAGATGGACCATGTGAAAATGATGGAGGGGTGGAAATTGGAAGCAAAATTAATACATTTTTCCAGGTCCAGACGAGAGCTTGAAGCAGCACTGAAGTAATCATCGATGTACTGGAGAAAGAGTTGTGCGACAGGGCCGGAGTAGGACTGGAACAAGGAATGTTCCACATACCCCGTAAAGAGACATAGCTGGGGCCTATACGGGTACCCACAGCCACACCTTTTATTTGGAGGAAGTGAGAGGAGTTTAAGGAGAAATTGTTTAGTGTGAGAACAAGTTCAGCCAGACGGAGGAGAGTAGTGGTGGATGGGGATTGTTCGGGCAGCAAGCATGATCCATTGGTTTGCAATGGGAGTCACTGCACTACAAGCTGTTCAGCCCTCTCTTGGCCAAATACACAACTAATCCACTTAGGTATTTGTGCTGGCAGAGGCAACAGTCAAAAACCACTTTTGCTGATGCACAAAACGTATTTACTGTCAAAAGTGCGGCAGCCAGTGGCAACCTACATGAGCAAACTACAACGGTTTGATTAATTTAATTTTAGTTGTTTTAATATAAAGAATTAGTTTATTTTGCAACAAGAGAGACAATAGCCAGGATTAAAGTTTCTAACACCAACATTGATACCATAAATTGAATAGTCAGCAATTTATTTTAAGCTTTATGACAAAGTATTTTCCCTCTCACGCACACGTCAAAAGGGTTAACTGTAGAATCAATCTCTGTGGTCAGTTTCGGGAGGAATCTGAAAACTAGACAGAATTACTTTCTTGCTGACTGGTTCTTACTGTACAGCGAGGGGTTAAGCAAACTCACTTTCGACTCTACATTGAAACGAGAATTGAACAGGAGGCAACATTTGTGTGTGGAGCAGGATGTATCTCAAGGTGTGGGACTGACCATTTCAGAACTCAAACACAGAACTTGATCCTCACAGCTTACTGAGCTAGCATTAAAGAGATATAGGGCAACCATCTGAGGCAAGATCAAATATCTCCATGAATCAAGTTGACTGGATAACATGATAAATATAGTCCCCTGTGATGCTAATCATATTTCACTGACAGCCACTGTAGATTCTGCAGCAGTTGCTATAAGTTGTAAACTAATTTAACTGATTCCCAATGGTTCAAGTGAGTCATGGCACTGAGCCACATGGCCACACAATTAGATCCAAATAAACTGGCAGCTGTGGTACTATCAGCACCCTGGGCTAGAGATGAGGGTGAAAAATGCAAGCCAGTATTTTCATCCTCAATTGCTACTGTAAAGGGACCATGCGAGACCTGGGTCAGGCTTGGCTGCAATATTTTTGCCCCAAGTTCAATATCCTGTCAAAGCCCTCCATCTAGGCTCTCATATGAGCAGTGAGAGCTTGAGAGACACACCTGAGGGCAAACAAGTCCCCAGAACCATGCTTGTCAGCATCTGAGGCCAGATTGTGTTTTAAAGTTTGCTTTGTTGACTGGGAATATAAATTGAAATTGCATCTGATCAGGCTAGTGGCAACTAAACTTTCAACTTAAGACATGTTTACAGCAGTTCTGTGAAGGAATACCAGTGGAGCATGTGATGGAGCTACCAATGGGAATAAAAACAATTGTTTACAAAACATATTTATTGGATACTACAACTAAACTCAATGTTGCCAGAAAGTGTGGCATTAAACTGGATTATGTTCTGTTGAAGAGTCATACGGATGCAAAACGTTAACTGTGTTCCTCTCCGCAGATGCTGTCAGACCTGCTGAGTTTTTCCAGGTATTTTTATTTTTGTTTTGGATTTCCAGCATCTGCAGTTTTTTGCTTTTAACATTAATCGAGGATGTATTCAGTAACAATGTTCCTGCTCCCAGTTCCATTATCCTGCACCATGACCAAATTTCATCACACCAATGTCAAACTCCTCCATACTCAAGATATGGAGAAGTAGCTCATACCAAACAAAAGCAGCTGCAATGTTCAAATGTTGCAGAAATATACAAAACATTGGCCTGAAGTTCCTTCCCACGGATTCCTGTTTCAGATGCTGACTCATATTTCCAACCCTTTGTTATTTCAGATTTGCCATAGTCACTGATCTTCTTTACCACGTGATCTACGATAAGAAATAGGAACAGGGGTAGACCATTCAGCCCTTTGAGCCTGCTCCACCATTCAATAAGGTCATGGCTGATCTGCTTGTGTTTCGAAGTCCACATTCCCATCTAACCCCAAAACCTTTGATTCCCTTGCCTAACAAGAATCTATCCGCCTCTACCTTAAGAATATTCAATGACTCCGCCTCCACCACCTTCTGAGGCAGGGAATTCCAAAGTAGCACAACCCTCAGAAAAAAATTCTCATTTCTGCCCTAAAAGGGTGACCCTTAATTTTAAAACTATTCCCCCTGGTTCTGGACTCACCCACAAGAGGAAACAACCTTTTGATGTCCACCTTATCAAAGCCTTTCAGGATCTTGTATATTTCATTCAAATCATACGTCACTCTTCTAAACTCCAGTAGAAACAAGCCAAGTCTGTCCAACCTTTCTTCATAAGACAACCCACTCATTCCAGGTATCAATCTAGTAAACTTCCTTTGAACTACCTCCAATGCATTTACATCCTTCCTCAAATAAGGAGACCAAAACTGCACACAGTATTTGAGGTGTGGTCTCACCAACGCTCTGCATAACTGAAGCATAACATCCTTACTTTTATGTTCAATCCCTCTTGTATTAAAGGATAGCATTTTAGTCTTAATTACTTGCTGTACCTGTAAACTAACTTTTTGTGACCCATGTACCAGAACACCTAGATCTCTCTGCATCTCAGAATTACGTAGCCATTCTCCATTTAAGTAGAATTTTGCTTTCTTGTTCTTCCTGCTAAAGCGAACTCACATTTTCCCACATTTAACTCCATTTTCCACATCTTGAGGCCAGCGAAAACTCTGCTGCCCATGTCCTTACTTGCATCAAATCCCTTTCCCTGCCCCCTCCTCCCCAATCATCCCAATACTCACTGATCTAAATTAGATACCAGCCAAGCAATGTCTTGGTTTTAATATTCTCATCCTTACTTTTAAATCCCTCCATGGCCTCACCCCTCCCCATCTCAGTAATCTCCTTCAGCCCCATAACCCTTTGGTGTTCCATATTTACATATTATTAGACACCAAAGAGAAAGGTGGCAGGAATGATGCAGTGCTGTTAACGCTCCAACCTGTTATGTCATGAACTGAACAGGCAGTAGTCTGTATCCTCAGTTCCTTATACTGTAGTAAATGCAGAGCACAGGAAAAAGTATTACGAACTTGTATTTTTATAGCACTTTTAACATAGTAAAACATCCCAATGAGTTTCACAGAAGTGTGATAAAGAAAAATTTGACAGTCACATAAGGTCAGACAGACCAGATCCTGTGAATGAATAAAAAAAAGGCTGCAGATAGGTCGAGAAGGATGAGGGGGGATGGTTTACCTTTGTCACAGCCGTAAAGAATGTCATGGCTGTATCAGGGGAGAGAGTACTGGTTTTAATGAGGACTAGGACAAAGGTGAAGTTGAGGGTGTGGTTGATTAGTTCAGTTGTTGCAGAAATGTCATGATGAACAGAGAACAAAGTGTTACTGTTGGGATTTTGAAAGTGCAGTTGAACATAACCAGGGGATAGCACTTTTTCCAAGACTGGATGTGGACGGGTGTGGGTGGAGGGTGAAACAAGGAAGTGGTCAGAGATGGTCTTATCTGCAATTGATGTCATGGGTGTAGCAAGGCCTCAAGATATGGTAAAGGTCAAGTGGTGGCTGAGATCAATTGGCAACTTTACATGGTAAGAGTGATTAAGGAAGGATGGAAGGCAGTGAACTCAAGAGGACAGAGCGTGATAAGCTGAGATGCAGGTTGAAATTACCAAGGACGAGAAGTCATTCGGCGTGGAGGCTGAAGAAGGAAAGCAGTGAAGATATGAGAAAAAATTTCTCATACTTAGGTGGGTGGTAAAGGATGAGGATTTGAAATGAGAGACGAGAGGGGTGGGAAAGATGTGATACTCAAGTGGAGAAAGTGTCAAAATAGGTTAGGCCAAGGTGTGATTTGGCAATAAGAGCCACAGTGCCATTGTGACGATCTTGATAGGGCAAGTGGCAGAGGGTATAGGGAGGTGGGGAAGCTTTATTTAGGAAGGTGCCGTCACCCCACACCAGGTCAAATCAGGTTAAAAGCAATCCAACCAGATTGCAAGTATACCTGTGCTACAGGTCGTTTTTCTACATAGTTAGGTAACATACTACATCTAATAGCCTGCATGAATGCAAAGCTAGACTTGAATTGCATTTTCAAATGCAGCAACTCCTCTACACAAAGTGACAAATTTTAGCATAATTTTACATGCGAGTACTTCAGATTCATTACTGAGACAGCAAGTGTCTATGCTTTGCACTATTCATGGTGAATCTGGCATTTCAGCAATGATTCTGCCTCATCAAAACCATGACAAGATGTTCAGTGACAGGGAGAGGCTCACATGTAAACCTGGAATGCTTACACCATCAACAGTTTAATGTTATGAGCCTCCACAGTCACAGCAAAAAAAATGAGCATTACATTTACGCCACAGAGGTAAATGAGACAACACTTCCAGCTCAAGGAGTCTAGACTGGTTTAAAACAAAAAAGAGAAAATAAATATATGTTTGAATGCTTTTGGGAGACCCCAATGGGGCGTTAGTAAACTGGACACTAAGAAAGGGCAAGACTTCTACATTTACAAGGCAGAAAGAAGCTAAAGCAAACTTTAATATATCTCAACTCTACTATAATAGTATAGAAAGAAGGCTTTATTTGCCTTGAGATCATTCAACAAACATACAATCCATGCAAGTTTGACCATGCGCCATTCTATAATACAAAAACAGTGTTTTTTTTCTAGTAACTTCTGCAGGAAGTTGCATCCAGACAGTAACATGGAGAAGCCATCTCCAGTGATTGCTGGCTGACAGTATTTTTTGCCACAGAAAAGCTAACTGGTCAGTCTCTCCATACTGATGTTATTACCATATACAAATCTTTCCAAAGCATCTGGGGTGTGTACAGAATAGTCAAGAGATAGACAGATTTTTGGTCTCTCCAAGAATCTAGGGATATGAGGATCAGACGGGAAAGTTTAATTGAAACCCAAGATCAGCCATGATCATAATGAATGGCGGAGCACGTCGACAGGCTATATGGTCTATTCATGTTATTTCTTGTGTTTTTGTATTATAGAATGGTGCACGGTCAAACTTGCATGCATTGTATGTTTGTTGAACGATCTTAAGGCAAACAAAGCCTGCTTTCTCTACTATACTAGTAGACTTGAGATATATTAAAGTTTGCTTCAGTAGCTTCTGCCTTGTAAATGCAGAAGTCTTGCCCTTTCTCAGCATCCAGTTTACTAACTCCACTGGGGTCTCCCAAAAGTATTCAAACATATATTTATTTTCCCTTTTTGTTTTAAACAAGACTGTCACAAAAAAGAAGTGACATCTGTTCCACTAATAGAGCTTCACGCCGCAAGTCAGGACTGTGATGGAATACCTTCCCTGGCCTAGCTGAGTGCAGCTTCAACACAAAAACCTCAACACCCTCCAGGAGAAAGTAACCTGCTTGATCAGCATCCCATCCACCACTTTTAACATTCAGTCCCTCCACCCACTTGGTGCACAGTGGCTGCAGTGTATACCATCTATAAGCCACATTGCAGCAACTCGCCATGGATTCTTCGACTGCATCTCCTAAAGCAGAACCTCTGTCACCCCAAAGAACAAGGGCAGCAGACGCATGGGAACACCAGCACCATCAAGTTTCCCAAGTCATACCTCAGCCTCAGTCAAAAACATTTTGCTGTTCTTTCATCGTCACTGGATCAGAAGCCAGAAATCCCTACTTAACACCACCATGGGTATACCTGCAGTGCATCAAGAAGTCAGCTCACCAAAATATTCTCAAGGGCAATTAGAAATGGATGATGGTTGACCTTGCCATCAATGCTCACATCCCATGAGTGAATAAATAAAATTTGAAACGTTAGCATGGACAGCAGCAAAATCATTGCCAGTGAGTGAAAACATCCAATTTGAGGTGGGATTCTCTCATTGCCTCACTATGGTGAACAGCTGCACTGCACAACCAAGTGTGGGAGACTCATCAATATATCTGTCATTACAGAGGGCATGCATACACTGGGAGAAAATTGCCTCGGGAGTCAATTACCCTCACAACGTGGGAATCATGCACAAGGTCCACGATTAAAAAATTACATTTTCTATCTCCATGAATAGTCCTGTAGGATGCAGTTGAGCCATATAAACCATGAAGGTTCTCTGTTTCATCCTCCAGCTGCGCTCCTCTGAGCCAGTAATAGGATTCCTACAATAAGCTTCAGTTCCTTGAGGGTTAGGGAGGAGAAAAATAGGGAAGGATTCCTGCTTTGAGTCAGTCAGGTCTCTGGTACTGATACTGGGGGGACACCTTGCATCTGTAGCACCTTACCCAAGCAAGGAGCTTGTACCTTTAGAGAGAATTAGCCCCTTGTTGTGGCACTTGGTCATGGAACCAAAGTTTCATTGATTCAGAGAGTTAGCTCATCTCAAACGGGGTGGGAAGATTGGCACAATTCACCCTGATGCCCTGGGCTAGAGGGGGAACCTGAGAGAGATTTCAGGAAAGGGCAAGATTGGCAGTGATTGTGCCCATTTCCAAATACTCTGCTAGTCATTGTCTGAGCTTACCAAATGAAAAACAAACATCGTTGAGTTATTGGAGTGAAGCTAGTAACTGTATAAACACCCCAGCATGAGTAAGTTATGATGCTAATGTCAGAAGTTGTGAAATCTCATGCAAGACTTATATCAAAAGTGCCTTTGTACAGCAGAGAACCCAACAGAGTGTCATAATCCAGTTTACAGCAACAAGGTCTTGCAATTTTACCCAAACCAAAAGCAGCAGCAGGGTTTAGGTCAGATATTAAACAATGCACAGGTCTACATGAAATTTGCACAAGCAAAGAGCAGGCATCATTATGCGTGGACTGAGCTCACAAGCCTCGTCTATTTACCACACCATCATATATCTAAAACTAGTGAGGGATAGGTTATTATCACTCAAAATACCAGACAGATACTATCCCCAAGTTTTAAAGTGCAGCTTTCAGGCCAAGTTTGTTTAAATCAATTCTTACTCAAGCTTTCAAATTATCAGCCGTGCCACAACAGCATTACATCCAAAAATCTACCCAAAGACCCAATTATGAACATATACCACTTATATTCAATACTCTGGAGCTTTCCTTAAATCATTTATTCCAACTTTTTTGAATCAGTTGCAACAAACTAAAACTGACAATACATCAATCACCCATTCTAACACACCAGCCTGAGTTACTGACAGCCTCCAGTCTCACACCACCTCATTCCCTGGTGAACCAATTTCGTTAAATAAATGACACAGTCCAGGATACAAAACATGAAGATGCCAAGTAGACAGTTGGAGCAGTAAAACTCCATTCTCAGGGGCTGTTCTGAGATTCATCAACATGCTTCCCAACTCCTGGAGTGAGTCAGAGCAACTGACATTTTTAGAGTGTTTAGTTTAGTCAAACTTCCTGAGGTGTCTCAGAGGAGGGGAATGAGTCAAGAATTGACACTAGGAAGGGGCTTTAGGAGAGCCGACACCAAGTTGGGCCACAAGGGAATTCAGGGAGTCAATTCCAGGCCTCAGGCCACTGAAGACACGGTCACCAATTCCTACATGGAACCCCCGCCATCCCCAAGCCAGGTATTCAGACACAGGACAGTTTTGCAGCTGCAATTGAGGATCAGTCTCAGGATAGCACAGGCCTGAGACCTGGGAATTGGTGACTGGGCAGCTCCATCCTGAGCCCAGTTTGAAGCCAACCTCAGTCGCAGTTGCCTAGGTCCCCAATACACTGACCCCTGCCACACGCATGTCTCTCTCTCATATCCCAGCCCCTCCATCCTTCATCCCAATCCTCTCCCACAGCACCCCTCCCCACCCCCAAGCACACCAACCCCCAAACACCATATGTCTCTCACCCACTCGGACTCACCACCACGCGGTCGCTCACCCATGCCAAACCCACCTTTTACTAGCTCACTCAACCGTCCCCACCTGCCTGCGCACCCTCTCGCCTGCCTTTTCTCTCTCTCCACCTCCTCCTCCCAGACCCCACACCACCTCCCCCGCCCGCCTCCTCCCCCGCACGCACTCTACCCCCGCCCGCCTCCCCAACCCCGCACTCTACCCCCGCCCGCCTCCCCCCACCGCACTCTACCCCGGCCGCCTCCCCCCCCCCCGCACTCTACCCCGGCCGCCTCCCCCCCCCCCGCACCCTACCCCGCCCGCCCGCCTCGTCCCCCTCAGCCTACCCCGCCCGCCCGCCTCGTCCCCCTCAGCCTCCCCCGCCCGCCTCGTCCCCCTCAGCCTCCCCCGCCCGCCTCGTCCCCCTCAGCCTCCCCCGCCCGCCTCGTCCCCCTCAGCCTCCCCCGCCCGCCTCGTCCCCCTCAGCCTCCCCCGCCCGCCTCGTCCCCCTCAGCCTCCCCCGCCCGCCTCGTCCCCCTCAGCCTCCCCCGCCCGCCTCCACCCCCTCAGCCTCCCCCGCCCGCCTCCACCCCCTCACCCTGCCCCGCCCGCCTCCACCCCCTCACCCTGCCCCGCCCGCCTCCACCCCCTCACCTGCCCCGCCCGCCTCCACCCCCTCACCCTGCCCCGCCCGCCTCCACCCCCTCACCCTGCCCCGCCCGCCTCCACCCCCTCACCCTGCCCCGCCCGCCTCCACCCCCTCACCCTGCCCCGCCCGCCTCCAGCCCCTCACCCTGCCCCGCCCGCCTCCAGCCCCTCACCCTGCCCCGCCCGCCTCCAGCCCCTCACCCTGCCCCGCCCGCCTCCAGCCCCTCACCCTGCCCCGCCCGCCTCCACCCCCTCACCCTGCCCCGCCCGCCTCCAGCCCCTCACCCTGCCCCGCCCGCCTCCAGCCCCTCACCCTGCCCCGCCCGCCTCCACCCCCACACCCTGCCCCGCCCGCCTCCACCCCCCTCACTCTGCCCCGCCCGCCTCCACCCCCTCACTCTGCCCCGCCCGCCTCCACCCCCTCACTCTGCCCCGCCCGCCTCCACCCCCTCACTCTGCCCCGCCCGCCTCCACCCCCTCACTCTGCCCCGCCCGCCTCCACCCCCTCACTCTGCCCCGCCCGCCTCCACCCCCTCACTCTGCCCCGCCCGCCTCCACCCCCTCACTCTGCCCCGCCCGCCTCCACCCCCTCACTCTGCCCCGCCCGCCTCCACCCCCCTCACTCTGCCCCGCCCGCCTCCACCCCCTCACTCTGCCCCGCCCGCCTCCACCCCCTCACTCTGCCCCGCCCGCCTCCACCCCCTCACTCTGCCCCGCCCGCCTCCACCCCCTCACTCTGCCCCGCCCGCCTCCACCCCCTCACTCTGCCCCGCCCGCCTCCACCCCCTCACTCTGCCCCGCCCGCCTCCACACCCTCACTCTGCCCCGCCCGCCTCCACACCCTCACTCTGCCCCGCCTGCCTCCCTCAACCATCTTCCCTCTCCCTTACTCTCGCCCGACCACTATCCCTCCCACTCTCCCCCGCCCACCTCCTCTCCCCCGCCCACCATCACTCCCTCCCAACTTTCCCCCGCCCAACTTCACTCCCGCACCCCGCCCAACTTCCGTCCGCCTCTCACTCTCTCACCCACCGTCACACACACTCTCTCTCTCTCTCACACACCGTCACACACCCTCTCTCTCTCTCTCTCACCCACCGTCACACACTCTCTCTCTCACCGTCACACTCACTCTCTCTCTCTCTCTCACACACCGTCACACACCCTCTCTCTCTCTCTCACCCACCGTCACACACTCTCTCTCTCTCCCACCGTCACACACACTCCCTCTCTCTCTCTCACCCACCGTCACACACACTCTCTCTCTCTCTCACACCCACCGTCACACACACTCTCTCTCTCTCTCACACCCACCGTCACACACACTCTCTCTCTCTCTCACACCCACCGTCACACACCCTCTCTCTCTCTCTCTCTCACCCACCGTCACACACTCTCTCTCTCTCTCACCGTCACACTCACTCTCTCTCTCTCTCTCACACACCGTCACACACCCTCTCTCTCTCTCTCACCCACCGTCACACTCACTCTCTCTCTCTCTCACCCACCGTCACACACACTCCCTCTCTCTCTCTCACCCACCGTCACACACACTCTCTCTCTCTCTCACCCACCGTCACACACACTCTCTCTCTCTCTCACCCACCGTCACACACACTCTCTCTCTCTCTCACACCTACCGTCACACACACTCCCTCTCTCTCTCTCACCCACCGTCACACACACTCCCTCTCTCTCTCACACCCACCGTCACACACACTCCCTCTCTCTCTCACACCCACCGTCACACACACTCCCTCTCTCTCTCACACCCACCGTCACACACAGTCTCTCTCTCTCTCACACCCACCGTCACACACAGTCTCTCTCTCTCTCACACCCACCGTCACACACAGTCTCTCTCTCTCTCACACCCACCGTCACACACAGTCTCTCTCTCTCTCACACCCACCGTCACACACAGTCTCTCTCTCTCTCACACCCACCGTCACACACAGTCTCTCTCTCTCTCACACCCACCGTCACACACAGTCTCTCTCTCTCACACCCACCGTCACACACACTCTCTCTCTCACACCCACCGTCACACACACTCTCTCTCTCACACCCACCGTCACACACACTCTCTCTCACACCCACCGTCACACACACTCTCTCTCTCACACCCACCGTCACACACACTCTCTCTCTCACACCCACCGTCACACACACTCTCTCTCTCACACCCACCGTCACACACACTCTCTCTCTCACACCCACCGTCACACACACTCTCTCTCTCACACCCACCGTCACACACACTCTCTCTCCCACACCCACCGTCACACACACTCTCTCTCCCACACCCACCGTCACACACTCTCTCTCCCACACCCACCGTCACACACTCTCTCTCCCTCACCCACCGTCACACACTCTCTCTCCCTCACCCACCGTCACACACTCTCTCTCTCTCTCGCCCACCGTCACACACTCTCTCTCTCTCGCCCACCGTCACACACTCTCTCTCTCTCGCCCACCGTCACACACTCTCTCTCGCCCACCGTCACACACTCTCTCTCGCCCACCGTCACACACTCTCTCTCGCCCACCGTCACACACTCTCTCTCGCCCACCGTCACACACTCTCTCTCGCCCACCGTCACACACTCTCTCTCGCCCACCGTCACACACTCTCTCTCGCCCACCGTCACACACTCTCTCTCGCCCACCGTCACACACTCTCTCTCTCTCTCTCTCACCCACCGTCACACTCACTCTCTCCCCCTCACCCACCGTCACACTCTCTCTCTCTCACCCACTGTCACACACTCACTCTCTCTCACCCACCGTCACACACTCTCTCTCTCTCACCCACCGTCACACACTCTCTCTCTCTCACCCACCGTCACACACTCTCTCTCTCTCACCCACCGTCACACACTCTCTCTCTCTCTGACTCTCACCCACCGTCACACACACTCTCTCTCTCTCGCTCTCTCTCTCTCACTCTCACCCACCGTCACACACACTCTCTCTCTCTCTCTCACCCACCGTCACACTCTCTCTCTCTCTCACACCCACCGTCACACTCTCTCTCTCTCTCACACCCACCGTCACACTCTCTCTCTCCCTCACCCACCGTCACACACTCTCTCTCTCCCTCACCCACCGTCACACACTCTCTCTCTCCCTCACCCACCGTCACACACTCTCTCTCTCCCTCACCCACCGTCACACACTCTCTCTCTCCCTCACCCACCGTCACACACTCTCTCTCTCCCTCACCCACCGTCACACACTCTCTCTCTCCCTCACCCACCGTCACACACTCTCTCTCTCCCTCACCCACCGTCACACACTCTCTCTCTCCCTCACCCACCGTCACACACTCTCTCTCTCCCTCACCCACCGTCACACACTCTCTCTCTCCCTCACCCACCGTCACACACTCTCTCTCTCCCTCACCCACCGTCACACACTCTCTCTCTCCCTCACCCACCGTCACACACTCTCTCTCTCCCTCACCCACCGTCACACACTCTCTCTCTCCCTCACCCACCGTCACACACTCTCTCTCTCTCACCCACCGTCACACACACTCTCTCTCTCACCCACCGTCACACACGCTCTCTCTCACCGACCGTCACACACACTCTCTCTCTCACCCACCGTCACACACTCTCTCTCTCTCTCTCACCCACCGTCACACACTCTCTCTCTCTCACCCACCGTCACACACTCTCTCTCTCTCACCCACCGTCACACACTCTCTCTCTCTCACCCACCGTCACACACTCTCTCTCTCTCTCACTCTCACCCACCGTCACACACTCTCTCTCTCTCTCACTCTCACCCACCGTCACACACTCTCTCTCTCTCTCTCTCTCACTCTCACTCTCACCCACCGTCACACACACTCTCTCTCTCACCCACCGTCACACTCTCTCTCTCTCTCTCACACCCACCGTCACACACTCTCTCTCTCACACCCACCGTCACACACTCTCTCTCCCTCACCCACCGTCACACACTCTCTCTCCCTCACACCCACCGTCACACACTCTCTCTCCCTCACACCCACCGTCACACACTCTCTCTCCCTCACACCCACCGTCACACACTCTCACTCTCACCCACCGTCACACACTCTCACTCTCACCCACCGTCTCACTCTCTCACTCTCTCACTCTCTCACTCTCTCACTCTCTCACTCTCTCACTCTCTCACTCTCTCACTCACCGTCACACACACTCTCTCTCTCTCTCGCTCTCTCTCTCTCACTCTCACCCACCGTCACACACAATCCCTCTCTCACTCTCACCCACCGTCACACACACTCCCTCTCTCACTCTCACCCACCGTCACACACACTCCCTCTCTCACTCTCACCCACCGTCACACACACTCCCTCTCTCACTCTCACCCACCGTCTCACACACTCCCTCTCTCACTCTCACCCACCGTCACACACACTCCCTCTCTCACTCTCACCCACCGTCACACACACTCCCTCTCTCACTCTCACCCACCGTCACACACACTCCCTCTCACCCACCGTCACACACACTCTCTCTCTCACTCTCACCCACCGTCACACACACTCTCTCTCTCACTCTCACCCACCGTCACACACACTCTCTCTCTCACTCTCACCCACCGTCACACACACTCTCTCTCTCACTCTCACCCACCGTCACACACACTCTCTCTCTCACTCTCACCCACCGTCACACACACTCTCTCTCTCACTCTCACCCACCGTCACACACACTGTCTCTCTCACTCTCACCCACCGTCACACACACTCTCTCTCCCCCTCACCCACCGTCACACACACTCTCTCTCTCACTCTCACCCACCGTCACACACACTCTCTCTCTCACTCTCACCCACCGTCACACACACTCCCTCTCTCACTCTCACCCACCGTCACACTCTCTCTCTCACTCTCACCCACCGTCACACACACTCTCTCTCTCACACCCACCGTCACACACACTCTCTCTCTCACACCCACCGTCACACACACTCTCTCTCTCACACCCGACCGTCACACACACTCTCTCTCTCACACCCACCGTCACACACACTCTCTCTCTCACACCCACCGTCACACACACTCTCTCTCTCACACCCACCGTCACACACACTCTCTCTCTCACACCCACCGTCACACACACTCTCTCTCTCACACCCACCGTCACACACACTCTCTCTCTCACACCCGTCACACACACTCTCTCTCTCACACCCACCGTCACACACACTCTCTCTCTCACACCCACCGTCACACACACTCTCTCTCTCACACCCACCGTCACACACACTCTCTCTCTCACACCCACCGTCACACACACTCTCTCTCTCACACCCACCGTCACACACACTCTCTCTCTCACACCCACCGTCACACACACTCTCTCTCTCACACCCACCGTCACACACACTCTCTCTCTCACACCCACCGTCACACACACTCTCTCTCTCACACCCACCGTCACACACACTCTCTCTCTCACACCCACCGTCACACACACTCTCTCTCTCACACCCACCGTCACACACACTCTCTCTCTCACACCCACCGTCACACACACTCTCTCTCTCACACCCACCGTCACACACACTCTCTCTCTCACACCCACCGTCACACACACTCTCTCTCTCACACCCACCGTCACACACACTCTCTCTCTCACACCCACCGTCACACACACTCTCTCTCTCACACCCACCGTCACACACACTCTCTCTCTCACACCCACCGTCACACACACTCTCTCTCTCACACCCACCGTCACACACACTCTCTCTCTCACACCCACCGTCACACACACTCTCTCTCTCACACCCACCGTCACACACACTCTCTCTCTCACACCCACCGTCACACACACTCTCTCTCTCACACCCACCGTCACACACACTCTCTCTCTCACACCCACCGTCACACACACTCTCTCTCTCACACCCACCGTCACACACACTCTCTCTCTCACACCCACCGTCACACACACTCTCTCTCTCACACCCACCGTCACACACACTCTCTCTCTCACACCCACCGTCACACACACTCTCTCTCTCACACCCACCGTCACACACACTCTCTCTCTCACACCCACCGTCACACACACTCTCTCTCTCACACCCACCGTCACACACACTCTCTCTCTCACACCCACCGTCACACACACTCTCTCTCTCACACCCACCGTCACACACACTCTCTCTCTCACACCCACCGTCACACACACTCTCTCTCTCACACCCACCGTCACACACACTCTCTCTCTCACACCCACCGTCACACACACTCTCTCTCTCACACCCACCGTCACACACACTCTCTCTCTCACACCCACCGTCACACACACTCTCTCTCTCACACCCACCGTCACACACACTCTCTCTCTCACACCCACCGTCACACACACTCTCTCTCTCACACCCACCGTCACACACACTCTCTCTCTCACACCCACCGTCACACACACTCTCTCTCTCACACCCACCGTCACACACACTCTCTCTCTCACACCCACCGTCACACACACTCTCTCTCTCACACCCACCGTCACACACACTCTCTCTCTCACACCCACCGTCACACACACTCTCTCTCTCACACCCACCGTCACACACACTCTCTCTCTCACACCCACCGTCACACACACTCTCTCTCTCACACCCACCGTCACACACACTCTCTCTCTCACACCCACCGTCACACACACTCTCTCTCTCACACCCACCGTCACACACACTCTCTCTCTCACACCCACCGTCACACACACTCTCTCTCTCACACCCCACCGTCACACACACTCTCTCTCTCACACCCACCGTCACACACACTCTCTCTCTCACACCCACCGTCGCACACACTCTCTCTCTCACACCCACCGTCGCACACACTCTCTCTCTCACACCCACCGTCGCACACACTCTCTCTCTCACACCCACCGTCGCACACACTCTCTCTCTCACACCCACCGTCGCACACACTCTCTCTCTCACACCCACCGTCGCACACACTCTCTCTCCCACACCCACCGTCACACACACTCTCTCCCACACCCACCGTCACACACTCTCTCTCCCTCACCCACCGTCACACACTCTCTCTCCCTCACCCACCGTCACACACTCTCTCTCTCTCACCCACCGTCACACACTCTCTCTCTCTCACCCACCGTCACACACTCTCTCTCTCTCACCCACCGTCACACACTCTCTCTCTCTCACCCACCGTCACACACTCTCTCTCTCTCACCCACCGTCACACACTCTCTCTCTCTCACCCACCGTCACACACTCTCTCTCTCTCACCCACCGTCACACACTCTCTCTCACCCACCGTCACACACTCTCTCTCACCCACCGTCACACACTCTCTCTCACCCACCGTCACACACTCTCTCTCACCCACCGTCACACACTCTCTCTCACCCACCGTCACACACTCTCTCTCACCCACCGTCACACACTCTCTCTCACCCACCGTCACACACTCTCTCTCACCCACCGTCACACACTCTCTCTCACCCACCGTCACACACTCTCTCTCACCCACCGTCACACACTCTCTCTCACCCACCGTCACACACTCTCTCTCACCCACCGTCACACACTCTCTCTCACCCACCGTCACACACTCTCTCTCACCCACCGTCACACACTCTCTCTCACCCACCGTCACACACTCTCTCTCACCCACCGTCACACACTCTCTCTCACCCACCGTCACACTCACTCTCTCTCACCCACCGTCACACTCACTCTCTCCCCCTCACCCACCGTCACACTCTCTCTCTCTCAACCACCGTCACACACTCTCTCTCTCTCTCACCCACCGTCACACACTCTCTCTCTCTCACCCACCGTCACACACTCTCTCTCTCTCTCTCACCCACCGTCACACACTCTCTCTCTCTCTGACTCTCACCCACCGTCACACACACTCTCTCTCTCTCGCTCTCTCTCTCTCACTCTCACCCACCGTCACACACACTCTCTCTCTCTCACGCACCCGTCACACTCTCTCTCTCTCTCACACCCACCGTCACACTCTCTCTCTCCCTCACCCACCGTCACACACTCTCTCTCTCCCTCACCCACCGTCACACACTCTCTCTCTCTCCCTCACCCACCGTCACACACTCTCTCTCACCCTCACCCACCGTCACACACTCTCTCTCACCCTCACCCACCGTCACACACTCTCTCTCTCCCTCACCCACCGTCACACACTCTCTCTCTCCCTCACCCACCGTCACACACTCTCTCTCTCCCTCACCCACCGTCACACACTCTCTCTCTCCCTCACCCACCGTCACACACTCTCTCTCTCCCTCACCCACCGTCACACACTCTCTCTCTCCCTCACCCACCGTCACACACTCTCTCTCTCCCTCACCCACCGTCACACACTCTCTCTCTCCCTCACCCACCGTCACACACTCTCTCTCTCCCTCACCCACCGTCACACACTCTCTCTCTCCCTCACCCACCGTCACACACACTCTCTCTCTCACCCACCGTCACACACTCTCTCTCTCTCTCTCTCTCTCTCTCACCCACCGTCACACACTCTCTCTCTCTCTCACCCACCGTCACACACTCTCTCTCTCTCACCCACCGTCACACACTCTCTCTCTCTCACCCACCGTCACACACTCTCTCTCTCTCTCTCACACCCACCGTCACACACTCTCTCTCTCTCACCCACCGTCACACACTCTCTCTCTCTCTCTCACTCTCACCCACCGTCACACACTCTCTCTCTCTCACCCACCGTCACACTCTCTCTCTCTCTCTCTCACACCCACCGTCACACACTCTCTCTCTCTCACCCACCGTCACACACACTCTCTCTCTCACCCACCGTCACACACACTCTCTCTCTCACCCACCGTCACACACTCTCTCTCTCTCTCTCTCTCTCTCTCTCTCTCACCCACCGTCACACACTCTCTCTCTCTCTCACCCACCGTCACACACTCTCTCTCTCTCACCCACCGTCACACACTCTCTCTCTCTCACCCACCGTCACACACTCTCTCTCTCTCTCTCACTCTCACCCACCGTCACACACACTCTCTCTCTCTCTCACTCTCACCCACCGTCACACACTCTCTCTCTCTCACCCACCGTCACACTCTCTCTCTCTCTCTCACACCCACCGTCACACACTCTCTCTCCCTCACCCACCGTCACACACTCTCTCTCCCTCACCCACCGTCACACACTCTCTCTCCCTCACCCACCGTCACACACTCTCTCTCCCTCACCCACCGTCACACACTCTCTCTCCCTCACCCACCGTCACACACTCTCTCTCCCTCACCCACCGTCACACACTCTCTCTCCCTCACCCACCGTCACACACTCACTCTCCCTCACCCACCGTCACACACTCTCTCTCCCTCACCCACCGTCACACACTCTCTCTCCCTCACCCACCGTCACACACTCTCTCTCTCTCACCCACCGTCACACACTCTCTCTCCCTCACCCACCGTCACACACTCTCTCTCCCTCACCCACCGTCACACACTCTCTCTCCCTCACCCACCGTCACACACTCTCTCTCCCTCACCCACCGTCACACACTCTCTCTCCCTCACCCACCGTCACACACTCTCTCTCCCTCACCCACCGTCACACACTCTCTCTCCCTCACACCCACCGTCACACACTCTCTCTCTCTCTCACCCACCGTCACACACTCTCTCTCTCTCACCCATCGTCACACACTCTCTCTCTCACCCACCGTCACACACTCTCTCTCTCTCACCCACCGTCACACACTCTCACTCTCACCCACCGTCACACACTCTCTCTCACTCTCACACTCTCACACTCTCACTCTCACTCTCTCACTCTCACTCACTCACTCACCGTCACACACACTCTCTCTCTCACTCTCACCCACCGTCACACACACACTCTCTCTCCCTCACCCACCGTCACACACACTCTCTCTCTCCCTCACCAACCGTCACACACACTCTCTCACTCTCACCCACCATCACACACACTCTCTCTCTCTCGCTCTCTCTCTCTCACTCTCACCCACCGTCACACACACTCTCTCTCTCACTCTCACCCACCGTCACACACACTCCCTCTCTCACTCTCACCCACCGTCACACACACTCCCTCTCTCACTCTCACCCACCGTCACACACACTCCCTCTCTCACTCTCACCCACCGTCTCACACACTCCCTCTCTCACTCTCACCCACCGTCTCACACACTCCCTCTCTCACTCTCACCCACCGTCACACACACTCTCTCTCTCACTCTCACCCACCGTCACACACACTCTCTCTCTCACTCTCACCCACCGTCACACACACTCTCTCTCTCACTCTCACCCACCGTCACACACACTCTCTCTCTCACTCTCACCCACCGTCACACACACTCTCTCTCTCACTCTCACCCACCGTCACACACACTCCCTCTCTCACTCTCACCCACCGTCACACACACTCCCTCTCTCACTCTCACCCACCGTCACACACACTCTCTCTCTCACTCTCACCCACCGTCTCACACACTGTCTCTCTCACTCTCACCCACCGTCACACACACTGTCTCTCTCACTCTCACCCACCGTCACACACACTCTCTCTCCCCCTCACCCACCGTCACACACACTCTCTCTCTCACTCTCACCCACCGTCACACACACTCTCTCTCTCACTCTCACCCACCGTCACACACACTGTCTCTCTCACTCTCACCCACCGTCACACACACTGTCTCTCTCACTCTCACCCACCGTCACACACACTCTCTCTCACTCTCACCCACCGTCACACACACTCTCTCTCCCCCTCACCCACCGTCACACACTCTCTCTCTCTCCCTCACCCACCGTCACACACTCTCTCTCTCTCCCTCACCCACCTTCACACACTCTCTCTCTCTCCCTCACCCACCGTCACACACTCTCTCTCTCTCTCTCCCTCACCCACCGTCACACACTCTCTCTCTCACCCACCGTCACACACTCTCTCTCTCTCACCCACCGTCACACACTCTCTCTCTCTCACCCACCGTCACACACTCTCTCTCTCTCACCCACCGTCACACACTCTCTCTCTCTCACCCACCGTCACACACTCTCTCTCTCTCACCCACCGTCACACACTCTCTCTCTCTCACCCACCGTCACACACTCTCTCTCTCTCACCCACCGTCACACACTCTCTCTCACCCACCGTCACACACTCTCTCTCACCCACCGTCACACACTCTCTCTCACCCACCGTCACACACTCTCTCTCACCCACCGTCACACACTCTCTCTCACCCACCGTCACACACTCTCTCTCACCCACCGTCACACACTCTCTCTCACCCACCGTCACACACTCTCTCTCACCCACCGTCACACACTCTCTCTCACCCACCGTCACACACTCTCTCTCACCCACCGTCACACACTCTCTCTCACCCCACCGTCACACACTCTCTCTCACCCACCGTCACACACTCTCTCTCACCCACCGTCACACACTCTCTCTCACCCACCGTCACACTCACTCTCTCCCCCTCACCCACCGTCACACTCTCTATCTCTCAACCACCGTCACACACTCTCTCTCTCTCTCACCCACCGTCACACACTCTCTCTCTCTCACCCACCGTCACACACTCTCTCTCTCTCTCACCCACCGTCACACACTCTCTCTCTCTCTGACTCTCACCCACCGTCACACACACTCTCTCTCTCTCGCTCTCTCTCTCTCACTCTCACCCACCGTCACACACACTCTCTCTCTCTCACGCACCGTCACACTCTCTCTCTCTCTCACACCCACCGTCACACTCTCTCTCTCCCTCACCCACCGTCACACACTCTCTCTCTCCCTCACCCACCGTCACACACTCTCTCTCTCTCCCTCACCCACCGTCACACACTCTCTCTCACCCTCACCCACCGTCACACACTCTCTCTCACCCTCACCCACCGTCACACACTCTCTCTCTCCCTCACCCACCGTCACACACTCTCTCTCTCCCTCACCCACCGTCACACACTCTCTCTCTCCCTCACCCACCGTCACACACTCTCTCTCTCCCTCACCCACCGTCACACACTCTCTCTCTCTCCCTCACCCACCGTCACACACTCTCTCTCTCCCTCACCCACCGTCACACACTCTCTCTCTCTCCCTCACCCACCGTCACACACTCTCTCTCTCTCCCTCACCCACCGTCACACACTCTCTCTCTCCCTCACCCACCGTCACACACTCTCTCTCTCCCTCACCCACCGTCACACACACTCTCTCTCTCACCCACCGTCACACACTCTCTCTCTCTCTCTCTCTCTCTCTCACCCACCGTCACACACTCTCTCTCTCTCTCACCCACCGTCACACACTCTCTCTCTCTCACCCACCGTCACACACTCTCTCTCTCTCACCCACCGTCACACACTCTCTCTCTCTCTCTCACACCCACCGTCACACACTCTCTCTCTCTCACCCACCGTCACACACTCTCTCTCTCTCTCTCACTCTCACCCACCGTCACACACTCTCTCTCTCTCACCCACCGTCACACTCTCTCTCTCTCTCTCTCACACCCACCGTCACACACTCTCCTCTCTCTCACCCACCGTCACACACACTCTCTCTCTCACCCACCGTCACACACACTCTCTCTCTCACCCACCGTCACACACTCTCTCTCTCTCTCTCTCTCTCTCTCTCCTCTCTCACCCACCGTCACACACTCTCTCTCTCTCTCACCCACCGTCACACACTCTCTCTCTCTCACCCCACCGTCACACACTCTCTCTCTCTCACCCACCGTCACACACTCTCTCTCTCTCACCCACCGTCACACACTCTCTCTCTCTCTCTCACTCTCACCCACCGTCACACACACTCTCTCTCTCTCTCACTCTCACCCACCGTCACACACTCTCTCTCTCTCTCACCCACCGTCACACTCTCTCTCTCTCTCTCACACCCACCGTCACACACTCTCTCTCTCCCTCACCCACCGTCACACACTCTCTCTCCCTCACCCACCGTCACACACTCTCTCTCCCTCACCCACCGTCACACACTCTCTCTCCCTCACCCACCGTCACACACTCTCTCTCCCTCACCCACCGTCACACACTCTCTCTCCCTCACCCACCGTCACACACTCACTCTCCCTCACCCACCGTCACACACTCTCTCTCCCTCACCCACCGTCACACACTCTCTCTCCCTCACCCACCGTCACACACTCTCTCTCCCTCACCCACCGTCACACACTCTCTCTCCCTCACCCACCGTCACACACTCTCTCTCCCTCACCCACCGTCACACACTCTCTCTCCCTCACCCACCGTCACACACTCTCTCTCCCTCACCCACCGTCACACACTCTCTCTCCCTCACCCACCGTCACACACTCTCTCTCCCTCACCCACCGTCACACACTCTCTCTCCCTCACACCCACCGTCACACACTCTCTCTCTCTCTCACCCACCGTCACACACTCTCTCTCTCTCACCCACCGTCACACACTCTCTCTCTCACACCACCGTCACACACTCTCTCTCTCTCACCCACCGTCACACACTCTCACTCTCACCCACCGTCACACACTCTCTCTCACTCTCACACTCTCACTCTCACTCTCACTCTCTCACTCACTCACTCACCGTCACACACACTCTCTCTCTCACTCTCACCCCACCGTCACACACACACTCTCTCTCCCTCACCCACCGTCACACACACTCTCTCTCTCCCTCACCAACCGTCACCACACACTCTCTCACTCTCACCCACCATCACACACACTCTCTCTCTCTCGCTCTCTCTCTCTCACTCTCACCCACCGTCACACACACTCTCTCTCTCACTCTCACCCACCGTCACACACACTCCCTCTCTCACTCTCACCCACCGTCACACACACTCCCTCTCTCACTCTCACCCACCGTCACACACCACTCCCTCTCTCACTCTCACCCACCGTCTCACACACTCCCTCTCTCACTCTCACCCACCGTCTCACACACTCCCTCTCTCACTCTCACCCACCGTCACACACACTCTCTCTCTCACTCTCACCCACCGTCACACACACTCTCTCTCTCACTCTCACCCACCGTCACACACACTCTCTCTCTCACTCTCACCCACCGTCACACACACTCTCTCTCTCACTCTCACCCACCGTCACACACACTCTCTCTCTCACTCTCACCCACCGTCACACACACTCTCTCTCTCACTCTCACCCACCGTCACACACACTCCCTCTCTCACTCTCACCCACCGTCACACACACTCCCTCTCTCACTCTCACCCACCGTCACACACACTCTCTCTCTCACTCTCACCCACCGTCTCACACACTGTCTCTCTCACTCTCACCCACCGTCACACACACTGTCTCTCTCACTCTCACCCACCGTCACACACACTCTCTCTCCCCCTCACCCACCGTCACACACACTCTCTCTCTCACTCTCACCCACCGTCACACACACTCTCTCTCTCACTCTCACCCACCGTCACACACACTGTCTCTCTCACTCTCACCCACCGTCACACACACTGTCTCTCTCACTCTCACCCACCGTCACACACACTCTCTCTCACTCTCACCCACCGTCACACACACTCTCTCTCCCCCTCACCCACCGTCACACACTCTCTCTCTCTCCCTCACCCACCGTCACACACTCTCTCTCTCTCCCTCACCCACCTTCACACACTCTCTCTCTCTCCCTCACCCACCGTCACACACTCTCTCTCTCTCTCTCCCTCACCCACCGTCACACACTCTCTCTCTCACCCACCGTCACACACTCTCTCTCTCACACCCACCGTCACACTCTCTCTCTCTCACACCCACCGTCACACTCTCTCTCTCCCTCACCCACCGTCACACACTCTCTCTCCCTCACCCACCGTCACACACTCTCTCTCCCTCACCCACCGTCACACACTCTCTCTCCCTCACCCACCGTCACACACTCTCTCTCCCTCACCCACCGTCACACACTCTCTCTCCCTCACCCACCGTCACACACTCTCTCTCCCTCACCCACCGTCACACACTCTCTCTCCCTCACCCACCGTCACACACTCTCTCTCCCTCACCCACCGTCACACACTCTCTCTCCCTCACCCACCGTCACACACTCTCTCTCCCTCACCCACCGTCACACACTCTCTCTCCCTCACCCACCGTCACACACTCTCTCTCTCACCCACCGTCACACACTCTCTCTCTCACCCACCGTCACACACTCTCTCTCTCACCCACCGTCACACACTCTCTCTCTCACCCACCGTCACACACTCTCTCTCTCACCCACCGTCACACACTCTCTCTCTCACCCACCGTCACACACTCTCTCTCTCACCCACCGTCACACACTCTCTCTCTCACCCACCGTCACACACTCTCTCTCTCACCCACCGTCACACACTCTCTCTCTCACCCACCGTCACACACTCTCTCTCTCACCCACCGTCACACACTCTCTCTCTCACCCACCGTCACACACTCTCTCTCTCACCCACCGTCACACACTCTCTCTCTCTCTCTCTCTCTCACCCACCGTCACACACTCTCTCTCACTCTCACCCACCGTCACACACTCTCTCTCTCTCTCTCACTCTCACCCACCGTCACACACACTCTCTCTCTCACTCGCACCCACCGTCACACACACTCTCTCTCTCACTCTCACCCACCGTCACACACACTCTCTCTCTCTCCCTCACCCACCGTAACACACACACTCTCTCTCCCTCACCCACCGTAACACACACACTCTCTCTCCCTCACCCACCGTCACACACACTCTCTCACTCTCACCCACCGTCACACACACTCTCTCTCTCTCGCTCTCTCTCACTCTCACCCACCGTCACACACACTCTCTCTCTCTCTCTCTCTCTCACTCTCACCCACCGTCACACACACTCTCTCTCTCGCTCTCTCACTCTCACCCATCGTCACACACACTCTCTCTCTCGCTCTCTCTCTCACTCTCACCCACCGTCACACACACTCTCTCTCTCTCACTCTCACCCACCGTCACACACACTCTCTCTCTCTCACTCTCACCCACCGTCACACACACTCTCTCTCTCTCTCACTCTCACCCACCGTCACACACACTCTCTCTCTCTCACTCTCACCCACCGTCACACACACTCTCTCTCTCTCACTCTCACCCACCGTCACACACACTCTCTCTCTCTCACTCTCACCCACCGTCACACACACTCTCTCTCTCTCACTCTCACCCACCGTCACACACACTCTCTCTCTCTCACTCTCACCCACCGTCACACACACTCTCTCTCTCACTCTCACCCACCGTCACACACACTCTCTCTCTCACTCTCACCCACCGTCACACACACTCTCTCTCTCACTCTCACCCACCGTCACACACACTCTCTCTCTCACTCTCACCCACCGTCACGCACACTCTCTCTCTCACTCTCACCCACCGTCACGCACACTCTCTCTCTCTCTCACCCACCGTCACACACTCTCTCTCTCTCCCTCACCCACCGTCACACACTCTCTCTCTCTCCCTCACCCACCGTCACACACTCTCTCTCTCCCTCACCCACCGTCACACTCTCTCTCTCTCACACCCACCGTCACACACTCTCTCTCTCACCCACCGTCACACACTCTCTCTCTCTCTCACACCCACCGTCACACTCTCTCTCTCCCTCACCCACCGTCACACACTCTCTCTCCCTCACCCACCGTCACACACTCTCTCTCCCTCACCCACCGTCACACACTCTCTCTCCCTCACCCACCGTCACACACTCTCTCTCCCTCACCCACCGTCACACACTCTCTCTCTCTCACCCACTGTCACACACACTCTCTCCCTCACCCACCGTCACACACTCTCTCTCTCACCCACCGTCACACACTCTCTCTCTCACCCACCGTCACACACTCTCTCTCTCACCCACCGTCACACACTCTCTCTCTCACCCACCGTCACACACTCTCTCTCTCTCTCTCTCTCTCACCCACCGTCACACACTCTCTCTCACTCTCACCCACCGTCACACACTCTCTCTCACTCTCACCCACCGTCACACTCTCTCTCTCACTCTCACCCACCGTCACACTCTCTCTCTCTCTCACTCTCACCCACCGTCACACACACTCTCTCTCTCACTCTCACCCACCGTCACACACAATCTCTCTCTCACTCTCACCCACCGTCACACACACTCTTTCTCTCTCCCTCACCCACCGTAACACACACACTCTCTCTCCCTCACCCACCGTCACACACACTCTCTCACTCTCACCCACCGTCACACACACTCTCTCTCTCTCTCGCTCTCTCTCTCTCACTCTCACCCACCGTCACACACACTCTCTCTCTCTCTCGCTCTCTCTCTCACTCTCACCCACCGTCACACACACTCTCTCTCTCTCGCTCTCTCTCTCTCACTCTCACCCACCGTCACACACACTCTCTCTCTCTGTCACTCTCACCCACCGTCACACACACTCTCTCTCTCTCTCACTCTCACCCACCGTCACACACACTCTCTCTCTCTCACTCTCACCCACCGTCACACACACTCTCTCTCTCTCACTCTCACCCACCGTCACACACACTCTCTCTCTCTCTCTCGCTCTCTCTCTCTCACTCTCACCCACCGTCACACACACTCTCTCTCACTCTCTCTCTCTCACTCTCACCCACCGTCACACACACTCTCTCTCACTCTCTCTCTCTCACTCTCACCCACCGTCACACACACTCTCTCACTCTCACCCACCGTCACACACACTCTCTCTCTCTCACTCTCACCCACCGTCACACACACTCTCTCTCTCTCACTCTCACCCACCGTCACACACACGCTCTCTCTCTCACTCTCACCCACCGTCACACACACTCTCTCTCTCTCACTCTCACCCACCGTCACACACACTCTCTCTCTCTCACTCTCACCCACCGTCACACACACTCTCTCTCTCTCACTCTCACCCACCGTCACACACACTCTCTCTCTCTCTCACTCTCACCCACCGTCACACACACTCTCTCTCTCTCACTCTCACCCACCGTCACACACACTCTCTCTCTCTCACTCTCACCCACCGTCACACACACTCTCTCTCTCTCACTCTCACCCACCGTCACACACACTCTCTCTCTCTCACTCTCACCCACCGTCACACACACGCTCTCTCTCACTCTCACCCACCGTCACACACACTCTCTCTCTCTCACTCTCACCCACCGTCACACACACTCTCTCTCTCTCACTCTCACCCACCGTCACACACACTCTCTCTCTCTCACTCTCACCCACCGTCACACACACTCTCTCTCTCTCACTCTCACCCACCGTCACACACACTCTCTCTCTCTCACTCTCACCCACCGTCACACACACTCTCTCTCTCTCTCTCACTCTCACCCACCGTCACACACACTCTCTCTCTCTCACTCTCACCCACCGTCACACACACTCTCTCTCTCTCACTCTCACCCACCGTCACACACACTCTCTCTCTCTCACTCTCACCCACCGTCACACACACTCTCTCTGTCACTCTCACCCACCGTCACACACACTCTCTCTCCCCCTCACCCACCGTCACACACTCTCTCTCTCTCCCTCACCCACCGTCACACACTCTCACTCTCTCCCTCACCCACCTTCACACACTCTCTCTCTCTCCCTCACCCACCGTCACACTCTCTCTCTCTCTCCCTCACCCACCGTCACACACTCTCTCTCTCACCCACCGTCACACACTCTCTCTCTCACCCACCGTCACACACTCTCTCTCACACCCACCGTCACACACTCTCTCTCACACCCACCGTCACACACTCTCTCTCCCTCACCCACCGTCACACACTCTCTCTCCCTCACCCACCGTCACACACTCTCTCTCCCTCACCCACCGTCACACACTCTCTCTCCCTCACCCACCGTCACACACTCTCTCTCCCTCACCCACCGTCACACACTCTCTCTCCCTCACCCACCGTCACACACACTCTCTCCCTCACCCACCGTCACACACACTCTCTCTCTCACCCACCGTCACACACACTCTCTCCCTCACCCACCGTCACACACTCTCTCCCTCACCCACCGTCACACACTCTCTCCCTCACCCACCGTCACACACTCTCTCTCTCACCCACCGTCACACACTCTCTCTCTCACCCACCGTCACACACTCTCTCTCTCACCCACCGTCACACACTCTCTCTCTCACCCACCGTCACACACTCTCTCTCTCACCCACCGTCACACACTCTCTCTCTCACCCACCGTCACACACTCTCTCTCTCACCCACCGTCACACACTCTCTCTCTCACCCACCGTCACACACTCTCTCTCTCACCCACCGTCACACACTCTCTCTCTCACCCACCGTCACACACTCTCTCTCTCACCCACCGTCACACACTCTCTCTCTCACCCACCGTCACACACTCTCTCTCTCACCCACCGTCACACACTCTCTCTCTCACCCACCGTCACACACTCTCTCTCTCACCCACCGTCACACACTCTCTCTCTCACCCACCGTCACACACTCTCTCTCTCACCCACCGTCACACACTCTCTCTCTCACCCACCGTCACACACTCTCTCTCTCACCCACCGTCACACACTCTCTCTCTCACCCACCGTCACACACTCTCTCTCTCACCCACCGTCACACACTCTCTCTCTCACCCACCGTCACACACTCTCTCTCTCACCCACCGTCACACACTCTCTCTCTCACCCACCGTCACACACTATCTCTCTCACCCACCGTCACACACTCTCTCTCACTCTCACCCACCGTCACACACTCTCTCTCTCTCTCTCTCTCTCACTCTCACCCACCGTCACACACACTCTCTCTCTCACTCTCACCCACCGTCACACACACTCTCTCTCTCACTCTCACCCACCGTCACACACTCTCTCTCTCTCTCCCTCACCCACCGTAACACACACACTCTCTCTCCCTCACCCACCGTCACACACACTCTCTCTCTCTCTCTCACCCACCGTCACACACACTCTCTCTCTCTCGCTCTCTCTCTCTCTCTCTCACCCACCGTCACACACACTCTCTCTCTCTCTCTCTCGCTCTCTCTCTCTCACTCTCACCCACCGTCACACAAACTCTCTCTCACTCTCACCCACCGTCACACACACTCTCTCTCTCGCTCTCTCTCTCACTCTCACCCACCGTCACACACACTCTCTCTCTCTCTCACTCTCACCCACCGTCACACACACTCTCTCTCTCTCACTCTCACCCACCGTCACACACACTCTCTCTCTCTCGCTCTCTCTCTCTCTCTCTCACCCACCGTCACACACTCTCTCTCTCTCGCTCTCTCTCTCTCACTCTCACCCACCGTCACACACACTCTCTCTCTCTCTCACTCTCACCCACCGTCACACACACTCTCTCTCTCGCTCTCTCTCTCACTCTCACCCACCGTCACACACACTCTCTCTCTCTCTCACTCTCACCCACCGTCACACACACTCTCTCTCTCACTCTCACCCACCGTCACACACACTCTCTCTCTCACTCTCACCCACCGTCACACACACTCTCTCTCTCTCTCACTCTCACCCACCGTCACACACACTCTCTCTCTCTCTCACTCTCACCCACCGTCACACACACTCTCTCTCTCACTCTCACCCACCGTCACACACACTCTCTCTCTCTCTCACCCACCGTCACACACACTCTCTCTCTCTCTCACCCACCGTCACACACTCTCTCTCTCTCCCTCACCCACCGTCACACACTCTCTCTCTCTCCCTCACCCACCGTCACACACTCTCTCTCTCCCTCACCCACCGTCACACACTCTCTCTCTCACACCCACCGTCACACACTCTCTCTCTCACCCACCGTCACACACTCTCTCTCTCACCCACCGTCACACACTCTCTCTCTCACCCACCGTCACACACTCTCTCTCTCACCCACCGTCACACACTCTCTCTCTCACCCACCGTCACACACTCTCTCTCTCACCCACCGTCACACACTCTCTCTCTCTCACTCTCACCCACCGTCACACACACTCTCTCTCTCTCACTCTCACCCACCGTCACACACACTCTCTCTCTCTCTCACTCTCACCCACCGTCACACACACTCTCTCTCACTCTCACCCACCGTCACACACACTCTCTCTCTCACTCTCACCCACCGTCACACACACTCTCTCTCTCTCTCTCACCCCCTCACTCTCTCTCTCTCTCTCTCTCTCACCCCCCCTCACTCTCACTCTCTCTCTCACCCACTTCACTCTCTCTTTCTCTCACCCCTCCTCCTCCTCCACGGCCCCCCTCCTCCTCCTCCTCCCCGGCCCCCCCTCCTCCTCCTCCTCCCCTTCCTCCTCGCCGGCCCTCCTGATCCTCCTCATCCTCCTCGCCGGCCCTCCTGATCCTCCTCGCCGGCCCTCCTGATCCTCCTCATCCTCCTCGCCGGCCCTCCTGATCCTCCTCATCCTCCTCGCCGGCCCTCCTGATCCTCCTCATCCTCCTCGCCGGCCCTCCTGATCCTCCTCATCCTCCTCGCCGGCCCTCCTGATCCTCCTCATCCTCCTCGCCGGCCCTCCTGATCCTCCTCATCCTCCTCGCCGGCCCTCCTGATCCTCCTCATCCTCCTCGCCGGCCCTCCTGATCCTCCTCATCCTCCTCGCCGGCCCTCCTGATCCTCCTCATCCTCCTCGCCGGCCCTCCTGATCCTCCTCATCCTCCTCGCCGGCCCTCCTGATCCTCCTCATCCTCCTCGCCGGCCCTCCTGATCCTCCTCATCCTCCTCGCCGGCCCTCCTGATCCTCCTCATCCTCCTCGCCGGCCCTCCTGATCCTCCTCATCCTCCTCGCCGGCCCTCCTCATCCTCCTCGCCGGCCCTCCTGATCCTCCTCGCCGGCCCTCCTGATCCTCCTCATCCTCCTCGCCGGCCCTCCTGATCCTCCTCGCCGGCCCTCCTCCTCATCCTCCTCGCCGGCCCTCCTGCTTCCTCCTGATCCTCCTCGCCGGCCCTCCTCCTCATCCTCCTCGCCGGCCCTCCTGCTCCCCCTCATCCTCCTCGCCAGCCGCCCTCCTCCTCATCCTCCTCGCCGGCCCCCCTCCTCCTCCTCGCCGGCCCCCCTCATCCTCCTCGCCGGCCCCCCTCATCCTCCTCGCCGGCCCCCCTCATCCTCCTCGCCGGCCCTCCTCATCCGCATCCTCCTCCTCCTTGCCGGCCCTCCTCCTCCTCGGGCCCTCCTCATCCTCCTCATCCGCATCATCCTCCTCCTCCTCCCCCGGCCCTCCTCCTCCTCCTCCCCCGCATCCTCCTCCCCGGCCCCCCTCCTCCTCCCCCTCCTCCTCCTGATCCTCCCCGGCCCCCCTCCTCCTCCCCCTCCTCCTCCTGATCCTCCCCGGCCCCCCTCCTCCTCCCCCTCCTCCTCCTGATCCTCCCCGGCCCCCCTCCTCCTCCCGATCCTCCCCGGCCCCCCTCCTCCTCCCGATCCTCCCCGGCCCCCCTCCTCCTCCCGATCCTCCCCGGCCCCCCTCCTCCTCCCGATCCTCCCCGGCCCCCCTCCTCCTCCCGATCCTCCCCGGCCCCCCTCCTCCTCCTGATCCTCCTCCTGATCCTCCCCGGCCCCCCCTCCTCCTCCCCCTCCTCCTCCTGATCCTCCCCGGCCCCCCTCCTCCTCCCCCCCCGCCTCCTGATCCTCCCCGGCCCCCCTCCTCCTCCCCCCCCCTCCTCCTGATCCTCCCCGGCCACCCTCCTCCTCCTGATCCTCCCCGGCCACCCTCCTCCTCCCCCTCCTCCTCCTGATCCTCCTCGGCCACCCTCCCCCCCGGCCACCCTCCCCCCCCGGCCACCCTCCTCCCCGGCCACCCTCCTCCCCGGCCACCCTCCTCCCCGGCCACCCTCCTCATCCTCCTCCTGATCCTCCTCCCCGGCTACCCTCCTCCTCCTCATCCTCCTCCCCGGCCACCCTCCTCCTCCTCATCCTCCTCCCCGGCCACCCTCCTCCTCCTCATCCTCCTCCCCGGCCACCCTCCTCATCCTCATCCTCCTCCCCGGCCACCCTCCTCATCCTCATCCTCCTCCCCGGCCACCCTCCTCATCCTCATCCTCCTCCCCGGCCACCCTCCTCATCCTCATCCTCCTCCCCGGCCACCCTCCTCATCCTCATCCTCCTCCCCGGCCACCCTCCTCATCCTCATCCTGATCCTCCCCGGCCACCCTCCTCATCCTCCTCCTGATCCTCCCCGGCCACCCTCCTCATCCTCCTCCTGATCCTCCCCGGCCACCCTCCTCATCCTCCTCCTGATCCTCCCCGGCCACCCTCCTCATCCTCCTCCTGATCCTCCCCGGCCCCCCTCCTCATCCTCCTCCTGATCCTCCCCGGCCCCCCTCCCCCCCCGGCCCACCCTCCTCCCCGGCCCCCCTCCCCCCCGGCCCACCCTCCTCCCCGGCCACCCTCCCCACCCTCCTCCCCGGCCACCCTCCCCACCCTCCTCCCCGGCCACCCTCCCCACCCTCCTCCCCGGCCACCCTCCCCACCCTCCTCCCCGGCCACCCCTCCCCACCCTCCTCCCCGGCCACCCTCCCCACCCTCCTCCCCGGCCACCCTCCCCACCCTCCTCCCCGGCCACCCTCCCCACCCTCCTCCCCGGCCACCCTCCCCACCCTCCTCCCCGGCCACCCTCCCCACCCTCCTCCCCGGCCACCCTCCCCACCCTCCTCCCCGGCCACCCTCCCCACCCTCCTCCCCGGCCACCCTCCCCACCCTCCTCCCCGGCCACCCTCCCCACCCTCCTCCCCGGCCACCCTCCCCACCCTCCTCCCCGGCCACCCTCCCCACCCTCCTCCCCGGCCACCCTCCCCACCCTCCTCCCCGGCCACCCTCCCCACCCTCCTCCCCGGCCACCCTCCCCACCCTCCTCCCCGGCCACCCTCCTCATCCTCCTCCCCGGCCCCCCTCCTCATCCTCATCCTCCTCCGCATCCTCCTCCCCGGCCCTCCTCCTCATCCTCCTCCTGATCCTCCTTCCCCGGCCCTCATCCTCCTCACCCTCCCTGGCCCCCCCGCCGCCGCCCTGCTCCTTCTCCTCCAACCCCCCGGGCCCTCTTACCTCTGTCTCCGCCGCTCTCTCCGTCCCGAGCTCTGCTGCCGACCCCGCCCTTCACTGCCGGCGCGACTTGATGATGTCATAGCTCCGGCCTAAATATATGCAGTAGCCTCACTCGTCTCCCCCCATTTTCACTCTCTCTCCCCCCAATATTCCCCTCCGCTTCCTTGTAAAGTCTCCACCTCTCGCGTTTATTTCTTTCAAAAGGCGTAATCGTAATTCTATGGTCGCGTATCGATGACGTAAAGACGTCTTGTGATGTCCAACACCGATTACATCAGCGATGAGTCAGAGCGTCCGGATTTCATTCATAGAAACTGGTTCCCAGGCCTGATGGTGTCGTACTAGGAACCCCCTTCCCCACGTAGGGGGATTGTAACAAGTATTCACATATGGGTTGAAAGCGATAGGTTGCACTTTACACCAGGGTCATTAATGTTATGATAAAAACAAAAAACTGCGGATGCTGGAAATCCCAAACAAAAACAGAATTACCTGAAAAAACTCAGCAGGTCTGGCAGCATCGGCGGAGAAGAAAAAAGTTGACGTTTCGAGTCCTCATTAATGTTATGGTTTAACTTTTACTCTATTCAATAGTTGACTTTAACAAAGAAAGAAACAAAGGAAGTGTCATGATAATATAATTGAGAAAAAGTAGTCATTTTTACGATTGCATTGAAAAATGCACTGTCATTGTTTACAATTATTTAATTGAAAAATGCACTGTCATTGTTTACAATTATTTAATTGAAAAATGCACTGTCATTGTTTACAATTATTTAATTGAAAAGATGCATTGTCATTGTTTATTTGATGGTATCGCTACACTTCCTAAGTATTTCATTGTTTGTAAAGAGCTAATGGTTGTGAAAGCCACTATATTAACAAGTCTTACTCTTAAAAAGAAAGCATGAATAAATTGTTCACACAGCGCCTGTTACAACCTCGGGATGTCCCAAAGTGCTTTGCAGCAAGTGTACTTTTTGATGAGTAGTCACTGTTGTAATGTAGGAAATGTGAATGCCAATTTACTTACAGCAAGGTTTAATAAACGACAACATAATCTATTTTAATGAAGAAGGTCAAGGGATAAATATTGGCCAGAGCAGACCAGCAAGAGTTGGCCATACTATAAGAATTTTAATATATAAATTTTATATTGTCAGCCAGTGTCTGATATGTATAAAACTGATCACAATGCTTAAGAGTTTTCAAACAAAAGTACCAAAGGATTCACAAGTGTCCATTTACCTGACATGCAGTCTACACTCACCACTGAAAAGGCACATCTCATTGAGCTAAGCTCTGAGAACTTGAGCACAGGCGAGAGATCCCATGGTGCACATAGGAATACGGCTGGAGATTAACTAGCTCATTGTATTGGTAAAATTGTCACAACTTGAGAAAGGACCATCTCACCCATTTAGCATTGGCTTGCAAGATTATAAGGAGCCAAGTCTGAAAGAATCAGAGTTCTCACTGGAAAGATGATTGATAATGAGCCAAAAATTAGAGTTCCTTGGAAGAAATAACTTGTATTTATATTGAGTGTTTCATAACCTCAGTGGAAGTGAATTAGTTCAGTTAGCTAGATGGTTAGGGTGTGATGTAGAATGATGCCAATGGCGCAGGCTCGATGCCTGTGCCAGCTGTGGTACTTCATGGAAGACTGCTTACTCACCTTGCCCCACGCTTGCGGAGTGGTGCCCCTCAAGCTGTTATAACAGTTGTCCCTCTTGAATGGCGAGGGATGCCAATGGTACTTTGCGGACTATGACCAATTACCTTACCATGATCTCAGGATGTCCCAAAGTGCTAAGGGACAACAAATATTTTAAATATGTCATCACTGTTGTAATACAGGAAAACATGGCAGCCAATTTGTGTATAGCAAAATTTCACTAACAGCAGTGAGATCACTTTCCAGAACATCTGTTTCAGTGATATTAATTAACCCTGCTCTTTGAATAGTGCTCTGGGTTTTCTTAACGTCCACCTGAAAGGTATTACTGTCTCATTCAAAAGATGGCACCTCCAACATTACAGCAGCACTCATTACTACAAAGGAGTATCAGCCTGATTACCTCCTCAAGTCTCTAGAGTAGGGCTTTAAACTGAGAAGATGAGAGTGTTACCAATACTCAGAGCCAAGGTTGACACACCAGTGACAGGTCTCCCCCTCCAGGTCCCAATAATGAGCCAGAGTGATTGAACAATTATTGGTAGTTCCCTGGATGAGGTCAGACAGGCTGACATCAGGCAATTATGGTAAATAACAAATTGTATTTTTTAATAACACCTTCAATGTAGTAAAATGCCCTAAGGCACTTCACAAGAATGCTATCAAACAAAATTTGACATCAAGCCACATAGAAGCTATCAGGGTAAATGATCAAAAGCTTGGTCAAAAATGTAGGTTCTAAAGAATGTCTTCGAAGAAGAGAGAGATAGAGCAGTGGAGAGTTTTGGGGAGGGAATTCCAGAGCTTAGGGCTTTGGTAGCTGAAGGCACGGTGGGACTTATCTACCAGAGATGGCAACAAAGTGGTATACAGTCAGGAGGAACTGGCCCTAGGAGTCCTCAACATTTACCTCAGACCACTTGAAGTCTCACGGCATCAGGTCAAACATGCTTAAGGAGAGCTCCTGCCATTTAACACCTACTGCCCTCCCTCAGCTAGTGAATCAGTAGTCCTCCATGTTGAACACCACTTAGTAGAAGCACTGAAGGTAGCATGAGCATAGAATGTACTTTAGGTAGGGACTTAAATGCCCATCATCAAGAGTGGCTTGGTGGCAGTGATGGAACTGGCCAAATCTTGAAGGATATCTGCCTGACAGGGCCTGCAGCAGGTGGTGAGAGAGTCAACAAGAGGGAAAAGTCTACTTGACATTCTCACCAATCTACTTGTCACAGATACATCTGTCTGATACAGTATTGGTAGGAGTGATGCTTATTGGCACAGTGCTTGCAGAGACAAAGTCCCATCTTAACAGTGAGGATACCCTCCATCATTTTGTTTGGCACTACCTCTATGCTAAATGAGATAGATTCACAACAGATCTAGCTGCTCAAAACTCATGATCAAAATCCATGAGACACTGTGGGACATAAGCAGCAGAGCTGTACTTTACCATAATTTGTAGCCTCATGGCCAGACATATCCCTAACTCCACCATTACTATCAGATCAGATGATCAACCCTGGTTTAATGAGGGGTATAGGAGAACATGCCAGGAGCAGCACTAGCAAACCTAAAAATGATGTGCGAACCTAGTGAATCTAGAAAACAGAACTACATAAACACTAAACAGCAGAAGCAGCATGTTATAGACAGAGTTAAACAACCTCATGGATCAGATCAAAGCTTTGCAGTCCTGCCACATCCAAACATACTGCTGGACAATTGAACAACTAACAGGAGGAGGAAGCTTCATAAATATCCTCATCCTCAGTGATGGCAGAATCCAGCACATTCATGCAAAAGGAAAGGCTAAAACATTTGTAATCATCTTTAGTCAGAACAGTGTCACTGGTTGGAGTCATACCTGACACAAACGAAGCTGGTTTTGGAGGCCCATGGTTTCAGCAGCAGGAGTTCCTCAGGGTGGTGTCCTAGACCCAACCACCTTCTGCTGTTTCATCAATGACCTTCCTCCCATGTGGTTTGCTGAACAGTGTTCAGTTCCATTCATAACTCCGCAGATACTGAAGCAGTCTTTGCTCTGGTGAAGCCAGATCTGGCCAACAGTCAGACTTGGGCTGATAAGTGGCAAGGTCATTGATGAAGCAGCAGAAAGTGGTTGGGTCTTGGACACTACCCTGAGGAACTCCTGCTGCAATATCTGGGTGCTGAAAGAATGGGCCTCCAAAACCACAAACAGCTTTGTTTGTGTTAAGTATGACTCCAACCAGTGGCACAATTCTGACTAAACATGATTACAAATGTTTCAGCCTTTCCATTTGCATGTTACTTACCACTTATCAGCCCAAGTCTGCAAGTTCCAGGCAATGGGTTTTAAAATTCATTTTATGGGATGTGGACGTTGCTGGCTAGACCAGCATTTGTTGCTCATTCATAATTGCAGCACCTCCCACAGGTAATAAATGCTGGCCTAGCCTGAGGTGCCCACATCCCATATGATGAATTTTAAAAATGACCGTCTCCCGCCGTTTCATAACACCCCTGATCAACACCCACATCTACAGGGGCTGCAGTTCAATACAGCTCTCTTTTTGATTGGCGGCTGTAAATAGATGTCCGTCTCTGATTGGCTTCAGTGACTAGCATTTGATCTCTGATTAGTTGCAATGAATAACATTTCCTCGCTAACTGGTTGCAATACTGCTGGTCAGTGATTGGCTGCTGGGGTTTGAGCACATTCTTCTTGTTACTATAATAAAAAGATAAAAGCAAAAAACTGTGGATGCTGGAAATCCAAAATAAAAACAAAAATACCTGGAAAAACTCAGCAGGTCGGACAGCATCTGCGGAGAGGAACACAGTTAACGTTTCAAGTTGGTATGACTCTTCAACAGAACTAAGTAAAAATAGAAGAGAGGTGAAATATAAGCTGGTTTAAGGGGGGAGGGTGGGATACGTAGAGTTGGATAGAGGGCCAGTGATAGGTGGAGATAACCCAAAGATGTCACAGACAAAAGGACAAAGAGGTGTTGATGGTGGGGATATTATCTAAGGAATGTGCTAATTAAGGGTAGAAAGCAGGACAAGCAAGGTACAGATAGCCCTAGTGGGGGTGGGGTGAAGGAATCGAAAAAGGCTAAAAGGTAGAGATAAAACAATGGATGGAAATACATTTAAAAATAATGGAAATAGATGGGAAAACAAAAATCTGTATAAATTATTGGAAGAAAAAGGGGGGATCGGAAAGGGGATTGGGGTTGGGGATGGAGGAGAGAGTTCATCATCTAAAATTGTTGAACTCAATATTCAGTCCGGAAGGCTGTAAAGTGCCTAGTCGGAAGATGAGGTGCTGTTTCTCCAGTTTGCATTGAGCTTCACTGGAACAATGCAGCAAGCCAAGGACGGACATGTGGGCATGAGAGCAGGGTGGTGTGTTGAAATGGCAAGCGACAGGGAGGTCTGGGTAATGCTTGCGGACAGACTGAAGGCATTCTGTAAAGCAGTCACCCAGTCTGCGTTTGGTCTCTCCAATGTAGAGGAAACTGCATTTGGGAGCAATGAATGCAGTAGACTAAATTGAGGGAAGTGCAAGTGAAACGCTGCTTCACTTGAAAGGAGTGTTTGGGCCCTTGGATGGTGAGGAGAGGGAAAGTAAAGGGACAGGTGTTGCACCTTCTGCAGTTGCATGGGAAGGTGCCGTGGGAGGGGATTGAGGTGTAGGGAGTGATGGAGGAATGGACCAGGATGTCACGGAGGGAACGATCCCTGCGGAATGCCGCTGGGGTTGGGAGGGGTGGTGAAGGGAAGATGTGTTTGGTGGTGGCATCATGCTGGAGTTGGCCGAAATGGCGGAGGATGATCCTTTGAATGCGGAGGCTGGTGGGATGATAAGTGAGGACAAGGGGGACCCTATCATGTTTCTTGGAGGGAAAAGAAGGTGTGAGGGCAGATGCGCGGAAGATGGGCCAGACATGGTTGAGGGCCCTGTCAACCACCGTGGGTGGAAAAGCTCGATTAAGGAAGAAGGAAAACATGTCAGAGGAACTATTTTTGAAAGTGGCATCATCAGAACAGATGCGATGGAGGTGAAGGAACTGAGAGAATGGGATGGAGTCCTTACAGGAAGTGGGGTGTGAGGAGCTGTAGTCGAGGTAGCTGTGGGAGTTGGTAGGCTTGTAATGGATATTGATGGACAGTCTATCACCAGAAATCGAGACAGAGAGGTCAAGGAAGGGAAGGGAAGTGTCAGAGATGGACCATGTGAAAATGATGGAGGGGTGGAGATTGGAAGCAAAATTAATACATTTTTCCAGGTCCAGATGAGAGCTTAAAGCAGCACCGAAGTAATCATCAATGTATTGGAGAAAGAGTTGTGGGAGGGGGCCAGAGTAGGACTGGAACAAGGAATGTTCCACATACCCCATAAAGAGACAGGCATATCTGGGGCCCATGCGGGGTACCCATAGCCACACCTTTTATTTGGAGGAAGTGAGCTGAATTTAAGGAGAAATTGTTCAGTGTGCAAACAAGTTCAGCCAGACGGAGGAGAGTAGTGGTGGATGGGGATTGTTCAGGCCTCTGTTCAAGGAAGAAGCAGAAAAGAAGCTGGAAAAATGTATTAATTTTGCTTCCAATTTCCACCCCTCCATCATTTTCACATGGTCCATTTCTGACACTTCCCTTCCCTTCCTTGACCTCTCTGTCTCAATTTCTGGTGATACATGCATGATGCCACCACTAAACACATCTTCCCTTCATCCCCCCTGGCGGCATTCTGCAGGGATCGTTCCCTCCGGGACACCCTGGTCCACTCCTCCATCACCCCCTACACCTCAATCCCCTCCCACGGCACCTTCCCACGCAACCGCAGAAGGTGCAACACCTGCCCCTTTACTTCCTCCCTCCTCACCGTCCAAGGGCCCAAACATTTCATTTGCACTTCCGTCAATTTAGTCTCCTGCATTCGTTGCTCCCATTATGGTTTCCTCTACATTGGAGAGACCAAATGCAGACTGGGTGACCGCTTTGCAGATCACCTTCAGTCTGTATGCAAGCATTACCCAGACCTTCCTGTCGCTTGCCATTTCAACACTCCACCCTGCTCTCATGCCCACATATCTGTCCTTGGCTTGCTGCTTTGTTCCAGTGAAGCTCAACGCAAACTGGAGGAACAGCATCTCATCTTCCGACTGGGCACTTTACAGCCTTATGGACTGAATATTGAGTTCAACAATTTTAGATCATGAACTCTCTCCTCCATCCCCACCCCCCTTTCCAATTCCCCACCCCTCTTTTTTCCCCAATAATTTATATAGATTTTTCTTTTCCCACCTACTTCCATTATTTTTAAATGTATTTCCATCCATTGTCTTATCTCTACCTTATAGCCTTTTTTGATTCCTTCACCCCACCCCACCCCCACTAAGGCTATCTGTACCTTGTTGAAAACAAAGAAAACTGCGGATGCTGGAAATCCAAAACAAAAACAGAATTACCTGGAAAAGCTCAGCAGGTCTGGCAGCATCGGCGGAGAAGAAAAGAGTTGACGTTTCGAGTCCTCATGACCCTTCGACAGAACTTGATTTCGAGTCCAGGAAAGAGTTGAAATATAAGCTGGTTTAAGGTGTATGTGTGGGGGGAGGGGGCGGAGAGAGAGAGAGAGACAGAGGTGCTTGTGTAGACAAACAAGCAGTGATAGAAGCGATAGAAGTGATAGAGGCTTCTATCACTGCTCGTTTGTCTACACAAGCACCTCTGTCTCTCTCTCTCTCTCCTCCCCCCCCCACACATACACCTTAAACCAGCTTATATTTCAACTCTTTCCTGGACTCGAAATCAAGTTCTGTCGAAGGGTCATGAGGACTCGAAACGTCAACTCTTTTCTTCTCCGCCGATGCTGCCAGACCTGCTGAGCTTTTCCAGGTAATTCTATCTGTACCTTGCTTGTCCTGTTTTCTACCCTTAATTAGCACATTCCTTAGATAATATCTTAGATATTCCTTAGATAATATCTCCACCTATCACAGGCCCTCTATCCAGCTCTACTTGATCCACCCCCCACCCCCCCCCCCCCCCCTACTTAAACCAGCTTATATTTCACCTCTCTTCTATTTTTACTCAGTTCTGTTGAAGGGTCATTCGGACTCGAAACGTTAACTGTGCTCCTCTCCGCAGATACTGCCGGACCTGCTGAGTTTTCCCAGGTATTTGTGTTTTTGTTTTGGATTTCCAGCATCGGCAGTTTTTTGCTTTTATCTCCTTTCTGTTGTGAAGGCTGTTGCTGAAAATATAAGTAAGCAGCTTGATGCAGTGTGACAGCAGTTTAGAACACATGGGTTTGGAAGGCTCGGGTGTGAGCACTGAGACAAAGCATGTTTTGTTCCAAATTTCAGTTGGGCAGTGTGTCAAAGTGTTGAGTTCTAGTTGTTACTTTGCTCCTTGTGACCAAAACTAGATTTGGAGGAAACAATTATTAACAGTATTTCAGCTGGTGAGCTTATACAGGACCTAAGTTAGGGTTTGTTACAACGCTGCATTGTGCTGCTTGTGTTTGGAAAAGTAATGCTTACTAGCTTTGCAATGACAATGAAAGATTTGAACTCTGAATCCCTGAAAGTCTTGCTTCTTGACCACCCCTCTCTTCCTTTGCCCCATAGCTGTTGTCTACGCCATCATCCACCCAAGCCTAAACTAGATGCCCCTTAAATCCTACTTCTTGACCAAGCTTTTGTTCAGCTATCCTAATATTTTGTTCTGTGGCTGGGTGTCAATTTTTTCTCTGATTACGCTTCTATACAGACAATAATTTGCATTTATGTAGCACGTTTTAAAGTAACAAAACATCCCAAGGCATTTTGCAGGAGCATTATCAAACAACATTTGACACTGAGCCACATGAGATAGGAGTTCAGATGACTAAAAACTTGGTCAAAGAGGTACATTCTAAGGAATGTCTTAAAGGTAAAGAGAGAGGCAGGGAGGTTTCAAGGGGAAATTCCAGATCTTGGGGCCTTGGCAGCTAAAGCACAGCCACCAATGGTGGAGTGGTTACAATCACGGATGCTAAGGAGGGCAGATTTGGAGGAACGCAGATATCGCAGTGGGTTGCTGGGGCTCAAGAGGTTACAGAGGTAGGGTGGGTTGAGACCATGGAGGGATTTGAAACTAGATGCTGCTTAAATCCTACAGGGATGCACATTTTAAAAATTGGGGCATCGTTTAATTGGATTGAAGTGTAGGTCAGCGAACACGGGGGCAATGCATGAATGGGACTTGGTGTGAGTTAGGAAGCGGGCAGCAGAGTTCTGGGTGAGCTCAAGGTTACAGAGGGTAGAGCATGGGAGGGCAGCCAGGAGGGCTTTGAAAAAGTCAAGATTGGAGGTAACAAAGGCACGGATGAGGGTTTCGGCAGCAGATGAACTAAGGCAGGGCTGGAGTCGGCTGATGTTACCGAGGTGGAAATAGGTGGAATGAAGTGTGTTGGGATGTTTTACTACATTAAAGGTGCTATATAAATACAATTTGTTTTAGGACTAAAAAGTACATGGTTTGCATGGTGAGTAGAAATTTACCTTGCATATCAAAAGGTGCTCCAACAGATCGAGCAATCTGTAGTCCTCTTAAAATAATGAGTTAGCTATGCCTCCCATAATCTTGTCCGTGTGGTTACTCAGCTTTTGCACAAGGAAGAAGTGTCAACAAATATGTGATTTGCAGACTCTTTGTTTATTTCTCAATTGCTGGTTCAGGTGGCATTGACAGAGCTTTGGTCAGAGTATACATCCTGATCATTAATTACAGAGTAGCTGTATCTCACTCAACAAGTCTCTGTCTTTCCAAATGGAGTTTTTATGCCCACTTTATTTAGACTGGATGAAATCCTTACAATGGATGAAATAATCTTCTGATATCCACTTGTTACCACCAGATTCAAATTATACTGTTAGCTGCATCTTGCTGTCTGGCTGGGGAAATCTAGACTCAATATAACAATTTGCATTTATATAGTGGCCTTTAATGTAGTAAAACATCTCAAAGAGCTTCACAGAAGCAATTATAAAACGAATTTGAGACAGCCACATAAAGAGATATTAGGACAAGTGCGCAAAAGTTTGGTTGAAGAAGTAGGGTTTAAGGAATGTCTTAAAGGAGGTGGAGAGATTTCAGGATGGTAGCAGAATCCATAAAAAGATTTAAGTAAAGATAAGTGAATGAATATTTTTTTAAAAATAAGAATTTCAGAGGGGAAAGCGTGTAGAGGAATAGAACTTTGTTGGTAACGATTTTCAGTGAGCTGGCATTGGCATGATGGCCTGAATGGCTTCCTGTGTTGTAGAACTCTATAATTTAGAAAGGACATCTAAAAAATATTTACTGTGGGTTTTTCTTTGGTTCTTGTCCAACTGTTACAACAGCAAAGTGTAACCTGAGCTGGTCTCCAATCTGTAAATGATTATACAGGATTGTTGAAACATTGTTTAGAGTGACGATTAAGCAATTTTGAGGTTGTTGACCGAAGCAAGCTCCAGGCTCCATTTTTCTTGTGCCACCTTTATGCTTAATGCAGCTGAAATCCTGACCGGAAGAAAGATTTTCAATCATGGCAAATGTCATTGGTAACTCCTCAGACAACTGGGAATCCCAAACTGCAATGTTGGTGGAACCCCTTAGCACCAATGATCCAGAGGTAAGTAAAAATGTAAAATTATTTTGTCAATTTTTCTTTTAGAAGTGACTTGTTTCTTAAAACTGTGATGGGCAAAGGCACTGCCCAATGTGGGTACCAAGCAGTACTGACTTGACGTTTTCAGTTACCAGAACTGAGAGGTTAAAGTTAACAGGAAATACTAAACAGGCTAGGCTCTTTTCTTCAGAAAAGAGAAGAGTGGGGGCTGGCCTAATAGAGGTCTTCAAAATTATAAAGTGGTTCATTAGGATAAATGTAGAGAGTTTTGAGAGTGGCTCAAAACCTAGGGTCATAAATAGAAGAAAAAAATCACTAATAAATCTAATTAGGAATTCGAGAGAAGCCTCTACCCAGAGAGTGGTTAGAATGTAGAACTTGCTACCACATGGAATGGTTGAAGCAAATAGCATTGATGCATTTAAGGAGAAACTAGATAACTAGAAGGAGGAAGGAATAAAATGGAAATCCTGACAGGGTTATCTGAAGCAGGGTGGGAGAGGCTTGTGTGGAGCATAAATAGTAGCATAGGCCAGTCAGGCCGAATGGCTTGCTTCTGCGCTGAATATTCTATGTAATATAGAGTAGATAGGGCTTTAAACCCACAAGCTGGAGGTGGAGGGGAGTAGGAAAATTCAGATCTGGATAAATTTATAAGTCTTAAGAGAAAAGTCAAGGCCGTAGACCAGAATTTTGATTTGGGCAAAATCAAGCAGATTGTGTCAGAAAGGCATAGATAGTTTAACAATGGCCATAGGGCAATAGCGACAAAGGCTACATTAGGGAAAATAGTAAAAAATAAATTTAAAGGCACAGTATCTGAATGTGAGGTGCATTTGTAATAAGATAGATTAATTCATGGCACAAAAAGAGATGAATGCATTTGATCTGTTGGCATTACTGAGACATAGTTGGAGGGTGACCAAGGTTTAGGAACTAAATATTCGAGGGTGTGTGACTTTGAGAAAAGATAAGCAAAATGGAAAAGGAGGTGGGGTAATAAAGGATCATTTGAAGCTATAGAAAGAAAGGATCTTAGCCCAGAAAATCAAGGTATAGAATCAGAATGGGTGAAACTATGAAATAACAAACAGCAAAAAACATTAAAGTAGTTTTTGTGGGCATTCTAAGGATATCCATTGTGCTGGACAGAGTATAAATCTGGAAATTAGAGGAGCATGTAACAAGGGTTATGCAATAATTGTCAGGGACTTCAGTTTTCATATAGTCTGAGTAAACTTATTGGAAAAAGTATCTTTGAGCATGAGTTCATGGAATGCCTATAAATCAGTTTTCTAGAATAATATTTCAAGGAACCAACAAGGGAACAGGCTATTTGTAATATTTGTATTGTGTAATAAGACAAAGAGTTAAGTAATACTTTTATTAATAGATTATCTAGAGGAGAGAGATCATAATATGACACAATTTCATAAATTGAGAGTAATGTAATAAGTCTGAATCTCTTAAATTTAAACAACCAATTATAGCAGAATAAGGGGTGAGTTGGTTAAGTTAAATTGGAATTTAGGTTTAAAAATATATAGATTAGCAATGATGACGATTTAAAGAAATAATTCCCAATTCTTAACAAATGTATTTTCCTTTGAGGAATAAAAATGCCACAGGAAAAGCGATACAATCATGGTTAATTAGGGAAGTTAAGGATAATTTAAAAGAAGAGGCTTATGAGTTGCCAAAAAAGAGAAGCAAGCCTGAATGTTGGAAGGGTTTTAAAAATCAGTGAAGGCTGACCAAGAAATTGATTTAAAAAGGGGAGAAAATAGAATGAGAGTAAACTAGCAGAACAATAGAAAGTTAATTATAAGAGTTTTTGTAAGTATGCTAAAAGGAAGACAGTGTAAATATGGGTCCCATAGAGGCAGAGACAGGAGGAATTCTAATGGGAAATAAGGAGATGGCAGAGATTGGAAACACATTTTTATTGAGCAGTCTTCATAATAGAAGACACAAAGAACATACCAGAAGTAGTGGGGAACTTAGGGTCTATTGAGAATGAAGAACTTAGTAATTAATATTAGTAAATAAAAATTATTAAAGAAATTAATGGGGCTGAAAGCTGACAAATTCCCTGGACCTGTTAGTGTAAATCCTAGGGATTTAAAGAGATGGCTGCAGAGATAATGGATGCGTCAGTTTTGATCTCCTAGAATTCCCTAAATGACCCCCATTGGTTGGAAGTTAACAAATGTAACCCCACTGTTAAAGAAAGGAGGGAGAGAGAATACAGGGGGCTGATCTTAGCCCCAGTTAGCCTCCTATTGGTAATGGAGAAATTGCTCAAATCTATTATTAGGGACATATTAATGGGGCATCAGAAAAATCACAATATGATTAGGCAGAGTCAATAAGGTTTTATGCAAGGGAAATCATATTTGACAAATCTATTAGAAATTTTTGAGGGTGTAACCAACAGGCTAGATAAGGGGAACCAGTAGACATAGTAAGCTTGGATTTTTAGAAGACATTTGACAATGTTCCACAAAAGAGGTTGTTACACAAATTAAAGGCCCATGGGATTGGGGATAATATACTAGAATGGATTGAGGATTGGTTAACAGACAGCAAACAGGGAGTAATAATAAAGGGTCATATTCGAGGTGGCATGTTGTAACTAGTGGAGCACTAAGAGATGTGTTCGGGCCTCAGCTGTTTACAATCTATATCAATGACTTAGATGAGAGGACTAAGCGTAACATATACAAGTTTGCTGATGATACTTTCTCATCTAGCTTTGTAAGCCACGAGGAGGACGCAAAGAGGCTGTAAAGGGATATAGACCGATTAAGTGATTGGGTAAGATCATGATAGCTGGAGTATGATGTGGTAAGAAGACTGGAAAAGCAGAATTTTTTTTTTGAAATGAGACGCTGATAAATGACACTCCGAGGTTTGGGTGTCCTTGTACAAAAAACACAAAGTTAACTTGTGGATACAACAAGCAATTAGGAAGGCAAATTGTTTGTTAGCCTTTATTGCAAGGAGATTGAAGTAGAGCAGTAAGTCAGTCTTGTTGCAAATATATGGGGCGTTTTGGTGAGATCACACGTGGAGTACTGTAGTCAGTTTTGGACCCCTTAACTGAAAAGTACAGTTACCTTAGAGGAGGTGCAACGAGGGTTCATTAGATTGATTTTGCAGATGATGGGGCTGTCACATGAGGAGAGATTGAGTTGAATGGACTATATGCTCTGGAGTTTAGAAGAGAAGAGTTTAGGTGATCTTAATAAAACAAAATGTTTTGGCGGTAGATGCTGAGAGGCTATTTTTCCTGACCAAGATGCCAACGAGGGATCATAGTCACAGCATAAAGCATCAGCCATTTAGGACTGATGTGAGGAGAATATTCTTCACGCAGAAGGTTATTTATCTTTGGAATTATCTAACCCAGAGGGCTGCAGATACTTAGTTGTTGAGTTTGATAGATTTTTAGGCAGCAAAGAAATCAAGAACACTGGGGATAGGGCAGGAAAGTGGACTGGGGTAAGAGGTTCAGCCGTGATCTTATTGAATGGTCTAACAGGCTCAAGAGGCTGTATGGTCTACTCCTGCTCCTATTTCTTCTGTAAAAAGAGCAGACATGCTATAATTGGATAAAGTGCCTCAGGCTCAGGAGTAGTGATGAGAATGCAGTGAGGGAGAAAATTAGATTGAATTCCAGCTCCTGATTTCTGGACTCGAGTGACTCAATCTAAGAATGAGTTACAATAGATGGTGTCAATGAGACCTTACTTTTGTGTAGGGAGGGTTCTTAACCCTTGACCTGTACTGAGAAACAGCATTTATGAAGATTTTTTTTTAAATTTCTTTTTCCCTGCCAGGTGTATGAGATCATTAAGAAAGAGAAGAGTCGTCAGCGACTTGGTTTGGAACTCATTGCCTCTGAGAACTTTGCGAGCCGAGCTGTGTTGGAGGCTCTGGGCTCCTGCATGAATAACAAATATTCAGAGGGGTACCCTGGGCAGAGGTACAGAATCAATACTCACCCTTGCCTTAAATAACTTAATTCTTTGTTCTGACATGTGACTGCACCTTTTCTGTGCCAGGGGACAAGATTTAGAAGTCAAATCCTTCAGTCCTCCCAGATGCCGTGGAACAGCTACAAATTGCATTTATACACAGAGCCTTTGACTTAGTAAATCTCCCAAGGTGCTTCATGGGAGTGTTATCAAAGAAACAGTAGATGGAATAAGTTTATTATAATTCATTTATTTCACCTGTTGACTTGTTTTATTTGTCTGTTTTCAGCTTTCAGCTTACAACACTTCCATTGCCATAGTGATTATGCTTCAGAAGTACTTAATTGACTGTAAAGTTCTTTGGGATGTCCTGGGTCATAAAAGACACTATATAAATGCGAGTCCTTCTTTTCTTCTTTTTACTGCTTTGGAACTTAAATAGCAATGACAGTCTGTCTTCTGACCCTTCAGAGCTGATTGCTTAATATCTATCCTCAACATTAATACCCTCAATTGAGCCCAATTCAATCACGCAACCAATTCAACTGCTGTGTTCTCTGAGCCTAGTTAAGTAATTGTTAACAGAGTTGACAATGAGGAGAACTCATCAATTAAGATCTGTACTGCGTTAGGGATTTTTACTTCAACAGATATTTTGGGCCCTATTTTAGGAACTGGACCCTGTGAGGCCCCCTTTTTACATGGAATTGGGGCAAGACAGGTTCCTATTGTTCATTGCATGGTTGTTCATCTATGGTTTCATGGCTCTAAGAGGCCTACAGTTCCTGAAAGTTGGCCATTAGGTGTGCAGTCAATGTAACAGCTCTTTTTAGAGCAAATTCTAGGTGGAAAACTAGCCTTCAGCTGCGGAAATGATGATTTCTCCCTCTCTACCTTGGTCCCAATTCTCAGTGTTCTCCATTGTCATTCATGTGACTGAATAGATTTGCCATTTTAGGAATGAGGAGGTCATTCAGCTCCTGAGCCTGTCTGCCATTCAGTTAGATCCTGATTGGTCCATATCTTAAATCCATTTGGCTGCCTTTGTTCCGTATCCCTTGACGCTTTTATGTAACGACAAAACTATGGATCTGGAAGTTCCAATTGAACGCCAACCTCAACAGATTTACTGGGGGAGAGAATTTCAGATTTTCACTACCCTTTGTATGAAATGATAAAGGTGTAAAGTAAGGTGTGCCATGACTTGCATTATCTGTACTGCTCCTGCTGAAGCGCCAAGATAACATATTTATGGTTTTCCAGCAAGCCCTTTTTTTATTTGTTTGTCACATAGCCTGTTTTGATTTAGAGACTGCCTTGTTTCTGTAGGTATTATGGTGGCACCGAGTGTGTAGATGAATTGGAGCAGCTGTGCCAGAAACGAGCATTGGATCTGTACAGCCTTGACCCACAGAAATGGGGAGTCAATGTTCAGCCATATTCAGGTAAACTCTGCAGGTATAATTAATTCTTCTCTTACTATCCCAAAACTACCCCCTCCTCTATTGAAGGCACTAGTTCATCCAGAGGCTACACAGCCTATTGGAACCACAAGAACCCTTGCTTTATATATTTACTTAGGCATTGAGTGTCAACCATCTGTTCCACCATGGGTGGAGATGGGGCCTTCTTTACTCCCCAACCAGGCTTGTGTCACCTTGGCAGAGATCAGTCAGTAGAGTGGCTTGCTTGCCTGCTGGTTGTGTTCTCTGGAACAAAGGGCACCTTGGAATCGACTGGCAACATTTAGCGTCAGCCTCCTGGAGCTTCAGCATGCGATTGGAGATTTTGAAGGGGTGTCAGTAATCTATGTTTCTCTCCTTGGGCTTGATAGGCTCCCCAGCAAATTTTGCAGTTTACACAGCTCTCGTGGAGCCACATGGGAGGATCATGGGATTGGATCTTCCCGATGGTGGCCACCTGACTCATGGTTTCATGACAGAGAAGAAGAAAATCTCTGCTACGTCTATCTTCTTCGAGTCAATGCCATACAAGGTAGGAGAATTTGGAAAGTAACTCAGTATTGAATTAGCAGTTAATTCTTCACTGCCCATATATTTTTAACTCAAAAGAAATCTCACAACAGCATAGGAAGTTGTTTGATTCACCATGCCTGTGCTAGTTTATTGAAAAAGTTATTCAATAAAACCTACTCCCTCCCACCCTTCCCCCAAAGCTGTGCACATTTTTTATTTCCTTTCGGGTATTTATACAATTTGCAATCAATCTGCTTCCTCCACCCTTCTTGGGGAGATCATTCCAGATCACAACAAATCTCACATGACTATGCTTGAGAAGTATGCTTTCCTCCTTCCCCATTTGTCATACCAAAATGTAAAATTTGAAATGTAAAAATTTGCTGTAACTTCCTTTAAGAAATGTGTGAAAATAGGTAATGCACTTCTGCATATCACATAAACTTAAAATCATAGCATCGTGATCATTTATTGCATAGAAGGAGGCCATTCGGCCCATCGTGTCAGTGTCGACTGAAAATGAGCTATCCAGCCTAATCCCACAATCCAGCTCTTGATCCATAGCACTGAAGGTTATGGCACTTCAAGTGCATGTCTAAAGTACTTTTTAAATGCAAAGAGGGTTTAAGCCTCCACTGAGTTCTAGGCTCTAGATCATCCTTTGAATGGGAAAAAAAATGTCCTGAATTACCCTACAATCCGTCTGCCAATTCTTTAAATCTATGCCCTGGGATTATTGACCTCCCTGGTTAGGGAAATAGGGCTTTCCAACCCACTTTATTTAGACCTCTCATACTTTTACATGTCTCAATTAAATCTCCCCTCAGCCGCCTCTGCTCAAGCAAAAATAACCCAGCTTGTCACATCCTTCCACATAGCTAAATTTCTCCGTTCCTAGTAACATCATTGTTGTAAATCTCTTCTGCACTCTCTCAAGTGTCTGCAAGTTTCCTGTAATGCAGTGACCAGAACTGTATACAGTACTCTAGCTGGGCTTTTTTAAAGTTCTAGCTTAACCTCCCTGCTCCTACATTCTGTGCCTCAGCTAATAAACGGATGTATTCTGGATGCCTTCTTAACCACATAAGAAATAGGAATGGGAGTAGATCATTTGATTTTTTGAGACTGCTGCACCATTTAATACGATCATGGCTGCTCTTCTACCTCAACTCTGCCTTTCCACACTCTCCCATGTCCCTTAATTCCCTTAACACCCAAAAATTTATTGATCTCTGTCTTGAATATACTCATAATTGAGCATCTACGGCTCTCTGATGTAGAAAATTCCATAAATTCCCAACCTTTTGAGTGAAGAAATATTTCTCGATCTGTCCTATATCGGTAAACCCCTTGTTCTGAGACAATTATCCCTAATTCTCGACTACCAGCCAGGGGAAGCATCTACCCTGTTAAGTTCCTTAAGAATTTTATATGTTTCAATGAAATATCACTCATTCTTCTAAATTTTAGGGATATATAGGCCTAGACTACTCCGTCTCCTCATAGGAAATTCCACATCTTGGGAATCAGATTAGTGAACCTTCATTGCACTCCCTGCAAGGCAAGTATATTCTTTCTTAGGTGAAGAGACCAAAACTGTACAAATTACTCAGGTGTGGTCTCACGAAAGCCCTATTCAATTGCAGTAAATCTTCACTCTTATACTCCAATCCCTTTGTAACGAAAGCTAACATACCATGTGCCTTCTAATTACTTGCTGTACCTTCATGTTAATGTGATTCAGATTCTTCTGAACATATGAAATAGGGGCAGAAGTAGACCATTCGGCCTCTCGAGCCTGCTCTGCCATTCAATAGGAGCATGGCTGATCTGTTTGTGTTTCAAATTCCACATTTCCATCTACCCCCAATAACCTTAGATTCTTGTTAGGCAAGGAAATCAATTTACATCCGCCTTAAAAATATTCAATAACTCCACCTCCACAGCCTTCTGACGCAGAGAGTTCCAAAGTCGCGCAACCCTCTGAGAGAAAAAAAATCCTCCTCATCTCTGTCCTAAAAGGGCAGCTCCTAATTTCAAAACTGTGCCCCCTGGTTCTGGACTCGCCCACAAGAGGAAACGTCCTTTCCACATCCACATTGTCGACACTGTTCAGGATCTTGTATACTTCATTCAAGTCATCCCTCACTCTTTTAAACTCCAGTGGAAACAAGCCCAGTCTGTCCAACCTTGCCTCATAAGACCATCTGCTCATTCCAGGTATCAATCTAGTAAACCTCCTCTGAACCACTTCCTATGCATTTGCATCCATCCCTAACTAAGGAGATCAAAACTGCAAACAGTATTCGAGATGTGGCCTCACCAATGCCTTGTAAAACTGAAGCATAACATTGTTACTTTTATGTTCAATTCCTCTCGTAATAAAGGATAGCATTCCATTAGCCCTCTTAATTACTTGCTGTATCTGCAAACTAACTTTTTGTGACTCGTGCACTAGAACACCTAGATCCCTCTGCACTTAAGAATTCTGCAGTTGTTCTCCATTTAAGTAAGACTGCTTTTTTTTTCTTCTTGCCAAAGTGAACAACTTCACATCTTCCCACATTATACTCCATCTGCCAGATTTTTGCCCACTCACTCAACCCATCTATGTGTCTGTAACCTACTTCACAATATCATATCATTGGGCCATAACTTCTTTGGAGCGGCAATCAGCGCAGGATTGCCACTCTGTGCCTAATTATTTATGGGAATTTCATCCATGTCTGTCTCAACCAACCTCCCTACTCAGGCTGGGCAGGATTTAGGCAGTGCAGCTGTCTCCGAAGCCCAGTATCGCGTCCAGCAGAGTCAGACTGAAGAAGGACATGCCCTTTTCTTTACAGCACAAGGTGGCATAAACCAGGTAAGTTTGAAATTAACAGGCCAGGGGGAAGATAAATGGATAGGATTTGGGGGATGTGGGGAATCAGAGGTCAGGGGGTGGGTAGGGGGATATTGGATGGGGGTGGGGGCTGGGGGGGGGAAATCAGACATTGAGGGTGGGGCCTGTGGGGACGGGGACCAGAGATCAGGGGTGGGGGCTGGGGGGGATGTTGGACATCGGGGGTGGGGGCTGGGGGAATGGGGACGTCAGACATGGGGGCTGGGAGGGGGGCGGTGCGATATTGGACACCGGGGGTTGGGAGATCTGACTGGGATAGGGGGTAGGGCCTACGATGGGAGCTGGGGGCGGCTGTCTGGTCAGGGTGACGGGTGGGGTTGGGTCGGCAGTGGGGGGTGCCTGGTAGGGCCTGTGGTGGGGGTGTCTGGTTGCGTGGACTGGGGGTGTGGGATGGGTGAGTTTGGGCCTGAGGAAGCGGGGAAAGGTGGTGGGACGGGTTTGTGTTTGGGCCTTGGGTGGTGGTGACAGTGGGGTGATACTACAGGGTGTGGTGACAGGCCTTCCGGATTGGGGGTAGATCGAGGTTGTGGGGGGGTGTTGATGAGCCTTCCAGGGTGGGGGGGATCGAGTCGGGTTGGTGGGGGATTCCCATGGGTAGTTGGGTTTGGGGGTGAGAATACAGTGTTGGGCATGTCCCCTGGGGAGCTCTGGTGTCGGGCGTGTCCGCTGGGGAGTTCGGGTGTGGGAAGAGTCCCCTTGGGGGGTGGGGAGTGGCAGCGAGGGGTGGTCTGTCTTATTACAGTAGTTACCTAGAAGTTAGAAGAGGTTTTAATTCTTCTAACTTTTTCTGAGTAACTCTATCGGTAAAATTTAGCTTGGGGAGCAGGCGCACGCCCAACCTGCTCGGGCATAAAATGATGAGCATTGATATCAGGCAAGTGTCCCAACGTCAACGTGCAGTCGTGCAATATTCCGTTCAGCGGGCACGCACCGAAGTTGGCAGCATGCCCACCGACAATTAAAAGGCCTGCAAAGGCCATTAAATGATCAATTAACTTGAATTTTTTGCTGCCTGTCTAATCTTATGGTTGGCTGGCAGGCGAAAATACCTTTGCACTTCTTAGAAACCTCATTTAATGGCGGGATGAGGTTTCCCAAAGCAAATAAAAATAAAATAAAAATTTTAAAATTTTATTAATGACATGTCCCTGCTCATGTGACAGAGTCACATGATGGGACATGTTTCATTACATTTTCATTTTCTTTATTTTTCTATATAATACTCCATCTCCCTGAGGCTGGGAGGTTATGAAGCTCACAGTCACGTGTACGCCACTTGCGTTAATCGGCCCACTAGCGTGAGATTGCTTTCCGGCTCTGATCACGGGCAGCAGTCGGCTTCCTGTCTGCCCCTGCCCACCTCGAGCCCTCCCTACGTGGGTGAAATTCTAAATTCTGCCCTTTGTGTAACACAGCCAGAACCGTCCGAAGCTTGCGATTTAAGTCGCATTTTCGGATGGTTCCCAGAGCAGGGCAATTGCCCAGAAGAAGTGTGCACTTCGGGGCAACTGCCGTGCCCCCCCCCCCCCCCCCCACCCCACCCCCACCACCAAATCCAGTGCTGGGGAGCTCGGATGTTATGGCCCAAGGGGGAAAGCGAGCAGCCAGGAGGATGCAAAAAGGCTGCCATGGGATGTGGACAGGTTGTGATATGGGAGGGCCGCGTGAAGATTTTTGTTATTGTTGATAAAAGAGACATGCTATTGAAGCTTTTCATCTTGCACTCATCAATACAATGACACAAGATAAACCAACAGTAAAGGGAACAACAATTTATACTGCATGAGAAGAGATTAATTTTGTTTTTCTTTCATGGGATGTAAGCATCACTGGCCAGCATTTGTTGCTCATCCCTAACTGCCCTTGAGAAGGCGGTGGTTAGCTGCCTTCTTGAACCACACCAGTCCATCTGGTAAGTTATCCATTTTGGAAGGAAAAATAGAAGAAATGAGAATATTTTTTAAAATGGTGAGAAACTGGAAAATAACCGTTGTGTCATTGGCAAACTTGGAAGCGTTACTCTTGGTTTTCTCGTCTAAGTCATTGATATAAATTGTAAATTTCTGGGGACCAAACACTGATGATCCTTGTGGGACCCTTCTATTTAGCCTGCCAACCTGAAAATGACCCAAAATTCCTACTCTTTTTATTAACCAATCCTCAATCTATTACTCCCCCTCCCCCCCAATACTATGAGCCCTAATTTTACGTAATAACCTCTTGTGTGGCACCTTGTGGAATGATTTTTAAAAATCCTGCTACCTTCAAGGATCTATGGACATGCACTCTAGGAACCTCTTCTCCTACACTCCTCAGTATCTTTATTTAATATTGATTCATTTCCCTTTTGTCCTCCCCAAATGCATTACCTCACACTTCTTCAGGTTGAATCTCATTTACTAATTTTCAGTCCACTGGGATAAGGCAGGGGACTGGGATTAGGTGGAATACGCTTTCAGAGAGCCGGTAGAGATTCGATGGGCCAAATGGCGTCCTGCATTGTAAAGATACTATGGTACTGTCTGGTCCATTGATATCTTCCTGCAGTCTACCGCTTTATTCCTCACTGTGGGCAGAATTTCCTGCTTGGTGAGCAGGGATGGGGCCTGCTCTCCAAGGTGTAAAATTACACACGATGATGTCGGGCGTGCATCAATCACCGCGCGCCATTCAGATTTTCAGTACGACAGGCATGCAGCCGAATCAGCTGCACACCCGCTGAACTGTCAAAGGCCCATTAAGGCCGGTTAACTATCAATTATAGCAATAAACTGGGCTGCTGGTCCAGCCTTAAAATTGGCAGGCAGCTGAAGAGCCCAGGCGGCCTTCACATTTTTCATGGAACCTCATCCACGGATGGGATGAGGCTTCATGATCAAGTCTTGTAAAAAAAATTTAATAAAATTAATAGCCATGTCCCAGCTCATGTGACAGTTTCACATAAAGGGACATGTCTTAAAAGTTTTTTTTTCCCTATATTAAATTTTTTATAATACGTAAACTAAATTAATCCCTCTGAGGCAGCTCTGTGCCTCGGAGATTTCTGCGCCCATGAAAGAGTGCAGGCCCCGACTCATGCAGCACCCCCTCCCGGCCCACACAGGGAGCACTCAGCGCTTCCAGGCGCGCGTCACGGTGGGCGGGCCTTAATTGGTCCACCCACGTAAAATGGTGGCGCCCAGCTGATCGCGAGTGGCGATCGGCTGCGCGCCCACCCATGCCCACTCACGACCAGCCCCCCAGATGGGGAGAAAATTCGCCCCTATGAAACAGATGGCCAGTTTTTGTATCATTTGCAAACTTCTGAATGAGGCCCCCTAATTAATAGTATATTGATGTGCACCACGAAAAGCAAGGGGATGAGTACTGAGCCCTGCAGAACTGGACTGGAAACAGTCCTCCCGCCACAGGAACACCTGTCGACAATTACCCTTCAATTTTGCCACTGAGACAATTTTAGATTCAGCCTGTCACTTTCCCTTGGATCCCTTTTCTAACCAGTCGGCATGTGGGATCTTGTCAAAAATCTATGTAGACTATATGAAACGCAGTACCCTCATTGATCCTCCTGTAACCTTTTCAAAATATTACATCAAATTAGTCAATCATTAACAAATTAACTGACTGCTGTTTGTCATTGATGAATCCATGCCTGTGTGAATAAAGGTTTGTACTGTCCCTGAGAAATATTTCCAGTAATTTGCCCACCACCAAGTTTAGGCTGACTGAGCCATAATTAGGTCTATCCCTTCCTCCATTTGTTTTCTTAAAATAAAACATTGCAATTTTAGCTGTCCTCTAGTCTGTCAGCATAAGAACATAAGAACTAGGAGCAGGAGTAGGCAATTCAGCCGCTCGAGCCTGCCCCACCATTCATTACAATCATGGCTGATCTCATTTCGGCCTCAACTCCAATTTCCCGCCCTCTCCCCATAACCTTTCAACCCATTACTAATTAAAAATCTGTATCTCCTCCTTAAATTTATTCAGCGTCCCGGCAACCACTGCACTCTGAGGTAGTGAATTCCACAGATTCATGCCCCTTTTGAGAAAAGTAATTCCTCCTCATCTCTGATTTAAATCTACCACCCCTTAGCCTAAAACTATGGCCTCTCGTTCTAGAATGCCTCACAAGGGGAAACATCCACTCCACGTCTACTGTGTCTATCCCCTTTAGCATCTTATACACCTCAATTAGATCTCCTCTCATCCTTCTAAACTCTAGCGAGTTTGGCCTAAACTGCTCAATCTCTCCTCACAAGACAAGCCCCGCATCTCTGGAATCAATCTAGTGAACCTCCTCTGAACCACCTCCAATGCAACTACATCCTTCCTCAAGTAAGGGGACCAAAACTCTGCCCAGTACTCCAGGTGCGGTCTCACCATGCCGATAGCCAGTGTGGACTGGAAAATGATGACTAGAGCCTCCACTCTTTCCTACCTTGCTTCTTTTCATAACTTGGGATAACATTTCATCTGAGCCTGGGAGTTTATTTACTTCCAAAGTTGCTAAACCCCTTAATATTTCCTTGCTCACTACGTTTATCCCATCTGATGTTTGACACTCCCTCCTCCACATCTACAATGCTGGTATTGTTGCCCTCTTTGGGAAGGTTGAAACAAAGTTTTCATCAAAAATCATGCTCCCATCTTTCTGCCTCCACACATGAATAATCGTATTGGTCTCTAACAGGCCCTACTCTTTCCCATTGCTCTTTATATATTTAAAGATATCTGGGTTTTCCTGGCCAATATTTTTTATGACCTCTCTTTGCTTTCCTAATTTCCTTTATAATTTCACCCTGTACTTTTTATCCTTCTCTAGGCTTACTCTAGTATTGAGCTCTCAGCATCTGACATAGCTTCTGTTTTTTTTGCCTTATACTACCATGTGTGCTCCTTGATATCCAGGAGGCTCCAGATTTAGGAGTGGCTTTCATTTTATTTTGTGGGAATGTACTTGTTCTGAACCCTCACTCTTCTTGAATTCCTTCCACTGATCTGACACTGATTTACTTTCAATTATCTTTCTCCAGTCCACTTTTGCTTAATCGTATCTCAGCTTATGACAATTGGCCTGTCCATAACCGAGAACTTTTACTCCTGGTCTATCTTTGTCCTTTTCTATAATTACACTAAATCTAATTGAATAATAATCACTACCACTAAAATGTTCTCCCATTGATAACCCTTCCAGCTGCCCAGCTTCATTTCATAAACCTAAGTTCAGAATTACCCTCTTTTGTTGAACTTGCTGTGTACTGACTAAAAAACATTCTGCTGAATACATTTTAAGAATTCCATGCTCTCTGTACCTTTTACACGGACTCTATCCCAGTCAAAATTAGGATAATTGAAATTTCCCCTACTATTAATGGCCAATTTTCTTGCACTTCTCAGCAATTTGGTTACATATTTGCTCTTCTATCCCCCTCTGACTGTTAGGATCCATAATTCACTGTCAGCAATTTGATTGTTCCTTTTTTGTTCTTCTGTTCAACCTACATGGCCTTATAAGATCCTGTTTGACTATCATCCCTCCTCACAGCTGTGAAGGTTAATCAATATTGTGACACTGCCCCTCCCCACATCCTTTTTTATCTCATTCACTATCTGACCTGAAAATTCCGTAACCAGGAATGTTGAACTGCCATTCCTGCCCTTCTTTAAGCCATGTTTCAGTCATAGCTATGATGTTATATTTCGAAATGTCTTTCTGTGCCCTCAACTCATCTGCTTATTCACTAAACCCCTGTATATACCATTAAATACTGTCCTCTTGTCTATTTTCTAGCCTCTGTTTCCTCTGCCTTGCTTACTATTTTTCTGCCTTCCATTTCCAGCTTTGCTTCTCTTGTTCCTGAATCTACACTCAAGTTCCCAGCCCCCCTGTCAAGCTAGTTAAAACCATCCCCAAAGCACTAGCAACTCTCCCCATGGAAACTCTGGAGCTATCATGGTGCCTGCCAATTCACCATTCTCATCTTCCCCAATATACACTAAGGCCAGGTTAGGTGTTTCTCACAGGAAGAGAGCAAGAACTAGACTTGAAAGGTACCAGGGATGATGACTCCTTCGTGCTTCAATGTGGGCGGTTCAGAGATTGTCCTTGGCAGGGGGATGGGAGTGAATTGTCTCGCTTTTTGCTTTTTTTAGCCAGAACTAAAGGGAATGCAAGTGGGGGGTGGGGGGTGGGGGGGGGGGTTGTGGGGGGGTGATGATGGTGCGGAGATAAAGCCCATCACGAGCTGCTTGTGAGCCGCTTTCCCTGCAGCTTGATGTCTGATTGGCACCTATATTGGTTGGCCTATTGGTTATAGTTTGGCTTCAGAGCAGAGTCTCTGGAGTGCTAGTTTCCAAGTGACTACAAGTTGTTGGGCCTAATCTAACATTTGGTGCTGCAAGGACTCGCTGCTCATTGGTCTTGGGGTGGGGAACTTCCTGACGTTAAGCCAAAGGCTCATTGTTGGAGTAGTCAACCTGCCCTGGGAATCTTTAGCCATATTTGTATTGGAAGTGGAAGAGTCCCATTCCCTAGATTTCAGGTTTGCAGATGACTTAGACTCATAGATGTTTACAGCACAGAAGGGGGCCATTCAGCCTATTGTATCCACACTGGTCAGCAAAGGTCTGACTACATTAATCCCATTTTCCAGTGCTTGTCCTATAGCCCTGGAGGCTATGGCAACACATGTGAATATCTGAATACTTCTTAAATGTTGTGCGAGCTTCTGACTCAACCCCCTTTCAGGCAGTGAATTCCAGATTCTACCATCCTCTAGGAAAAAAATTTTCTCCTCAACTCCTACCCTCTTAGCCTTCTAAATCTTGTCTTAAATCTATGCCCCCTGGTTATTGACCCCTCTATTAATGGAAAAAGTGCCTAGCCACCCTATCTATGTCCCTCATAATCTTATACATCTCTATCAGGTCCCCTCTCAACCTTCGCTGCTCTAAGGAAAATAACCCCAACTTATCCAATCTTTCCTCAAAGCTAAGTTACATAGGATAGTAAGTTATACAGACAGGAAAAGGAAGTTGCAAAGGGTCATGGACGGATTAAGTGAATGGGTGAAAATATGACAGATGGGCATGTGTGATTGTTGGGCCCAGGCAAAACGAATCTGAGTTTTTTAAATGCTGAGAAATAGGAACAGTACAGTCGCAAAGAGACTTTGGAGTCCCGAATATACAAATCATTAAAAGCCAGTAGACTGGGACAAAAAGCTGTCAAAAAGGTTTATGGAACATTGGTCTTTATCTTAAAGGTGTTGGAATACAAGAGGAAGTTATGCTTCAATTGAATAGAATCTGATCTGTAAAAATATATAATCCAAACATGTTGCACTGCCCCTTTCACTGATTGCCCTGTGTTCACGGAGCTACACTTCTGATCCAGCAATGCCTCAACTTTAAAATTTTCATCCTTGTTTTCAAATCCCTCCATGGCCTTGACCCTCCCTACCCCTGTAACCACCCCCAGACCTATAACACTCAGGTATCTGCGCTATTCCAAATCTGGCTTCTTCTGCTTTCCTTTTTTTTTGTTCCACAATTGGTGGTCCTGCTTTCTGTTGTGTGGCTGAATACCATCCCTAAGCATTTCCATTTCCCTCCAACCCTACCCCCTCCCCCCCACTACTCCCCATCGTCCTTGAGGACATCCTTAGAACCTATCTCTTCACAAAGTTTTAGGTCGCCAGTCCAAATATCATCATTTTTTGTGGCCCAGTATCAGATTTTTTTTGATAATCACTCCAGTGAAGCACCTTGGGACATTTTAATACATTAAATAAGGTATATAACTGCCATTGTTGCTGATGTTGAATGGATCCTCGGGGTCAGGCTCAACAGCAAAATACAAAATGACTTTTGTAGCTGAGCTCCAAGTGAAGAGTTGTTGTTTGGTTTATGACAGTTGCACATTTATTGTGTACACACCTTGTACATGTATTTTTTATGATCAGAGCATTAAATTAAAAGGGGAAGAGCAGGAATGTTGATGGCTCAGGTAGTAAAATAAGATCCATGAACTCATTACTACCTGTTTGACTACATTTTACTGTATCTGCGGGTTGGAAACTGGACAAACCTAATTCGGGGCAGCAGCAGCATTTGCACTTTTCAGTCTGATCTTCTCGCATGTGGCTAATGTTCAAACACTTTTATTGTGCTCAAAAAGTGAAAAAAACCTACCTTGCATTTATAATATCTGAACAAATAATGCTGGAAACACTCAGCAAGACATGGCAGCATTTGTGGAGGGAGAAACCGAGTTAACGTTTTGGGTCAATGACCTTCTGTCAAAACTGGGAAAAGTTCCAGATGTAACTGGTTTTTGCCTTTGCATTTATCTAATGCCTTCTACCTCCATGGGACATCCCAAAGGGATTTCATTACTGAAGAGTAATTGCTATTGTCACCTAGTCAAATGCAGAATCCAATTTGTGCACAGGAGGACTCCACAAACAGCATTGAGACGTGACCTTCCATCTGTTTTTGGTGGTATTGGGTGAGAGATGGCTGTTGCTCAGGATGTTAGTGGAACTCCCCACCCTTATTTAAATAACACTATGGAATCTTACATGGCTCCTTGAACAGGCTGAGGGGGCCTTAGTTTAACCTTTGATCCTAAAGAGTACACTCCGACAGTGCAATGCTCCCTTGGGCTTGATGCTGGGCTTGTTAGCCTAGATTATGGCTCATGTCCTGCCATGTGGCCCAAACTCATGATCTGACTTGGATAAGATTTCTACCAATAGATAAAGCTGCCACTTAAGAATCGAGACCCATGATGCAGGATACAAGCAAGAGAGATGGATGACAAAATAGAGGGTAAATTATCACAAGTTTAAAAGCCTGAAGGTTACAGAAGAGAAGACTGAAGGAGATGAGGTGTTCAGCGGGGCAAGATGAATTGGAATAGAAGACGGTGTGAACTTGACTGCCCACATGCTAACTCACATCAAGTCCTCATTCCCCCTGAACTCACTGACCTTTCAATCTGGCAACATCTCAGTTTTAAAATTCTCATCCTTGTTTTCAAATCCCTCCATCCAGGGGAAGTCTGCCAGTATAGAATGGTTCTCTAGTTCCTTCTGTTGTATAACTGCATTTTGAAGGTGAGTTTACATCTTATATGAAATATGTATGTGTCTCTGACTACATCTGGCCTACTTGAGAGATCTGAATGAAGGCTACCCTCTTAATAACTTCCTCCAATTTCCTCTGCACCTTTTATAAAAAAAAATATAAATGTGTACTTTATATCATGTTTACAGATAACACAGAAATATATGAGGAGTGGTGGTATAGTGGTTCTGTAACTAAACTAGTAATCTAGAGGTCCCACCACAGCAGCTGGGAAATTTAAATTCAGTTGATTAATAACAATCTGGTATAAAAAGTTAGTATCAGTAATGGTGACCCAGTGACTACCAAGTTGTTATAAAAATCCATCTGGCCCACTAATGACCTTTTGGGGAAGGAAATCTGCTGTGTTTACCCAGTCTGGTCTTTATGTTGACTCTTAACTGCCCTCTGAAATGGCCAAGCAAGCCATACAGTTAAGGTCAATTAGGGATAGGAAATAAACAAAGGCTTTGCTGGTGATACACATGTCGGTGAATGAAAGAAAGTTCCCTGCTGTTCATCCCCTTTAGGTAAACCCTGAGACTGGTTATGTTGACTATGACCGGCTAGCAGAGAATGCTCGGCTCTTCCACCCGAAGCTCATCATTGCAGGTAAGTGCCGGTGACGCCCAGTTGAGAGTATCCACAACTTAATCCCTCCCCCACCCCAAATTCAGAATCTTCATTGTGGGTGGGGTGATTGGCTCCATTTGCTGACCACAGCAAGTTCAGGTCAGGATTCCTGCAGGATGATTCTAATGAATCACTACTATCTGCTGCTGCTTTTCGCTGGGTAACAGCTGACTGGATTGGGAAGGGACTTGTGTGCGGCTTTCTTCTTTGCAGAGCTTTGAAGTAGGCGGTATATGAAAGAAAGGCAGCATGGCCAATCAGTTCCTGAAAGAGTGGGGGACCCTTCTCCTCCCTGGATGATGTTTTCTTCTAACCTTCCTCTGGTTAAAGGGTTGGGTTCTAAAGAGCGTCTTTAAAGGAGAGGAGAGAGAGGCGGAGAGATTTAGGAAGGAAATTCCAGACATCTGAAGGTGTATTTGGTTGGGGGATAGTAGGAGGAAGAGTCTCTATTCACGGCAGGTTCCCAATCACCTGAACTTGCATTGTTGGTTTCCCCAGGCATTAGTTGCTACTCCCGTAACCTGGATTATGCAAGGATGCGGCAGATTGCAGACGAGAATGGTGCTTACCTGATGGCAGACATGGCACACATCAGCGGCTTGGTGGCGGCTGGAATGGTGCCCTCTCCTTTCAAGTACAGCGATGTGGTCACCACAACAACACACAAGACTCTCCGTGGCTGCAGATCCGGGATGATCTTCTACAGAAAAGGTGAGGAAAAGTGTTTGGCTGGAGTGTTTCCCAGCCCCATCACAGAATCACACAATGCGGAAAAGGTGCATCGAGTCTGCACTGATACAAGACCCATGTCTCGGGTAAAATGCTGTTTCTGAGGTTGTAATTTGTTGGCACAACACTGGTGAAATTTACAATTGCTCTTATCAACAGGAGTGCCAGGGTCAGTTGACCATCATCTTATATAGTTAGCAGTGCCACTTCAAGTTGGTACATTGCAAACAAACATCTAATTTTTTTATTCTATCACGGGATGTGAGCATCGCTGGCCAGGCCAGCATTTGTTGCCCATCCTTAATTGCCCTTGAGAAGGTGGTGGTGAGCCGCCTTCTTGAACTGCTGTAGTCCATCTGGTGTAGGTACACCCACAGTGCTGTTAGGGAGGGAGTTCCAGGATTTTGATCCAATGATTGTGAAGGAACAGTGATAGAGTTCTAAGTCAGGATGGTGTGTGGCTTGGAGAGGAACTTGCAGATGTTACCATGTATCCGCTGCCTTTGTCCTTCTAGGTGGTAGAGCTTGCTGGTCCGGAAGGTGCTGTCGAAGGAACCTTGGTGAATTCCTGCAGTGCATCTTCTAGATGGGACACACTGCTGTCATTGGTGGAGGGAGTGAATTTTTAAGGGGCGGATCAAGTGGACTGTTTTGTCCTGGATGGTGTTAAGCTGCTTGGGTGCAAATGGAGCTATACTCATCCAGCAAGCAGAGAGTTTGCCATCACACTCCTGATAGGTGTTTGAGGATGGGGATATACCATGTCTGTGTCTTTCTACTTCTCTCCCTTACTCATTTCAATGGTGGGAATCTCCCTTACTTCAAAAAGGCAGCCCACCATCACTTTGTCAAGAAGAAGCTAGGGATGGGCAATAAATATCAGTGTTGTCAAAGATGCCCACATCCTCAAATGAATCTTTAAACAAAAAAAAAACACTTTTATTGATGTCTGATAACCCATGAGTTGTGCTTTGCTCACTCTGCAGGAGTCCGCAGCAATGACCCGAAGACAGGCAAGGAGATCATGTACAACCTGGAAAGTCTGATCAACCAAGCAGTCTTCCCGGGGCTGCAAGGTGGGCCCCACAACCATGCCATCGCAGGTAAAATGCGTAAGATAGCATCAACCCAGCCTTTGGTGTCATTCTGAAAAGGAAGCTGATTTACAGATTGCTCCATTGTGTTCTGGTTCTCAATACTTCTGCCAATGGGAACAGTTTCTCTCTTTCTGCTCTGTCCGGACCCTTCGTGATTTTGAACAGCTTTATTAATTCTCCTCTCAACATTTTCTAAGAACAGCCCCAGCTTTTCCAATCTATCCACGTAACTGAAGTCTCTCGTCCCCAGAATTATTCTAATAAATCTTTTCTGCATCCTCTCGAAAACCTCCAGATCCTTCCTAAAGTGAGGTGTCTAGAATTGGATGGAATATTCCAGTTGAACCAGAACCAGTGTTTTGTGGAAGTTCACCACAACTTCCTTGATTTTTTTTACTCTATGTCTCTATTTATAAAGCCCAGGATCCCATATATATTTTTAAATCATTTTTCTCAGCCTCCCCTGCCATTTTCAATGATTGGAGCACATAGATCTGCCAGGTGTCTTCTCTCTTTCTCCTTCTTTTCGTCTTTATCTGCAGTAAGCATTACATCATTTCCCTTATCTTAGGCTGAAGTTGGTAGGGTTCTTTACTTGTCCTGAGCAGACCTGATTAGAAACAAACTGTATGTGAATTACTTTACTCATAAGGAAAAAGTTTGTCCTTGTACAATCTATGCTGAAATCTCCCCTACGTCTGTCTGGACAGGAGTTGCTGTCACACTCAAGCAGGCGATGACTCCGGAATTCAAGCTATACCAGAAGCAGGTTGTGGCCAACTGCAAGGCACTTTCCGCAGCATTGGTGGATATGGGATACAAGATTGTTACTGGTGAGAATGTTGGGAACAGCCTGGACAGATGCTCAGTCTCCAAAGATGGAATCAACCATCTCCTACTTGTAAATTTGACTAACTTAGCAAGTATATTTAAACTTATCTCTAAAGTTTTAGTGAACGAGTTTAAATAAAACACTTGCTATGAGCTTAGCACTAAACATTGATTTATACTAATGTTTAAAACACTTAACTGCAGATTCAAAGTTATATCCAGGTCACTTATGCTTTTAAATGTTCCTAGCAAAACACATGCGGCAAATACAATTTGAGGACATATGAACAAACAAATTAGGAGCAGGAGTAGGCCATGCGGCCCTTTGAGCCTGCTCCGCCATTCAATAAGATCATGGCTGATCTGACTGAAGCCTCCCGTCTACCTCCAGTAACCCTTCACCCCTTTGGTTATCAAGAATCTATCTAGCACTGCCTTGAAAACATTCAGAGACTTTGCTTCCACTGCCTTTTGAGGAAGGGAGGTCCAAAGACTCTCTACCATTTGAGAGCAAAAATTTCTTCTCATCTTTGTCTTAAATGGGCGATCCCCAATTTTTAAACAGTGATCCCTTGTTCTAGAATCTTTTCTCTTGCTCTTTCCTTCTACATTCCAAATGGTGCTGTCCCCACCCACTTTTCCTCTTCCAGCTTCTTCACACCATCTCCCAATCTTCATTCATTGGCTCAAATCTCAAAACTGTGCAACTGCTCACCTCCCTCAGTCTTCCCCTGCTTCAAACAATCTTTTAAAAGTCAAAGCTGGGTGCCACACCATGACTTTCATCTTTCCTCCTATTCTCTTTGACTTTGATACTCATCTAACTTTCTGAATGTTTTAAAGACAAGCCCTCTTTCACTAATTTCCAAAAAGACACACTGTGTTTTTCCAAAAACCTTGCCAACCAGGACCCTGTAGAGACAAATCTGCCCCTTGTGAGCCACACTCAATTGATTTCAGGTTCTATTTCAGTCCAACAGCTTGAAGATTATGGAAATGTAAGGGTTAAATGTAACCTGGGTAGGAATGGGTCGAGGTGCAATCCTGTTTACCAGAAATAATGAGCAAATGGCTTTGACCGGCCTGATTGAATTTGATAGGCATTTTGAGCTGGGTTAAACGTCTTTGAGGAGAGTGCACAAGTTTAATGTTTTTAAATGAAACTTTTCTCTGCTGTCCCTCTCCAGCCAATGATACATTCCCTTTAACCTACTTTGAGCCGCAAAAAGCAGAATATCTTGACAGTGCGATCTGTCATGTAGAACTGTCCGTTTCTGTCAGTGGCTCTCTTTCAGATACCTCCTTGGATTTGTATAGAATGTTACTTTTAGGGTAAGCAAGATCCCAATCAGTCCTTGCTCCTCCATATTCCTCGATCTCTCTTTGAGACTCTAACCTAATTGCCTTGATCCCGGTTCTGCTGCTCACCGTGATGGCTGTTTCCTGGTGACCTAATCCATAAATTTGCTTCCTTTGGTGTAGAGGTGGTTAGCTCCAGGTCCTGTTTAATAGCTTTCAGGTGAAGCAAGTCTCATAGAGAGATGCTTTGGGTCTGAAATTCCTTTAGGCCGCATTTTCAGACCTGAACTGGCCATCACGCATCTCTCCCCCACACCACCACCTCCCCCCCCCCCACCCCCCCCCCCACCCCGCCCACCCCCCTGCCAAGACTAGTAATCCAGAAACTGGGCCTTGAGGCCTTGTTGGTACCTGGATTGGCTGTGGATGAGAGACAGGCCATTTGAAGGAAATGATAATTGGGCTATAGGCAAATCTTGGGAGGAGGGGTATAAAGGGGCAAAGAGCGGGGGAGTGGGGTTCATTCAGATACTGTGGAATGGGATGGGGAGGGCAAGAAGAGGGGAACACTCTTTTAACTAAAGATGTAACTTCTGTTGGCAGCCAGTGCTTGGGCCAAGCTGAATGCTTGAGAATGCCGGTGAGAGCAGATCTGGCTCCTGTTCTACTCTACTCTACAATACTCAATTTATCAGAGTGGAGCTTAACCAGCCTTTAGCCTCCTTGTTTACCTGTGCAGGAGACCTATTGCCAATTTTGGGCGGCTATTATGGAAATGTGTCTGCATGGGAGCTATTTTATTTTAATCTTCTCCTTTAATTCTTTTTCTGCCTTAAAACTCTGTCCTCTCTCTGATTAATGCAAGCAGCCTATCCCTATATACCTGAACATAGCCCGTCTTAATCACAAAGTCTCTATCGGGTTACTCGTTTTGACTCTAGTAACTTCATAACTGTCCCAAATTACTACAGTCCCCCTACCCACACTCTCTACCCACCCAAGTAACATCCTTACAGATATTACACACTGACCATTTGGAATGCTGAAAGCTATGCTAGATTGTGGTGTGAAAAGATTGTGCTCTGTTTTGCCCTCCTTATACAGGTGGTTCAGATAATCATCTGATTCTGGTGGATCTACGCAACCAAGACACAGATGGGGGCAGAGCAGAGAAGGTTCTGGAAAAATGTGCCATTGCTTGCAACAAGAACACCTGTCCAGGTATGCATCAACAACTTTACATTTGTATAGCACCTTCAACGTGGTAAAAGGCCTCATGTTCCAAGGACTGTTACCAGGCCTAATCTTAACAGTGAGTCACATAAAGAGATATGAAGGCAGGTGACCAAAAGCTTGGTCAAAGAGGCTGGGCTGTCGTAAAAGATGAAAGAGAGATTGTGTTGGGACAGGTTTAGGGATGGAATTCCAAAGTTCCAGATGTAGTTAGAGCACAGACAAAATAACTGGGTGCCAAGGCCACCATGATTCCTTGCTTTGGCCAGGCACTAGCATTAAAACACTCATGAGTTGATAGGAATCAGAGTGTGGGAAGTCAAAGATCTTGAAAGTTTGACCTTGCCTGGGTGGGCAGATAGATAAATGAAATCTCTTGTAATTGGGCAATTTAAATAATAGTGATGTGAAGATTAGGTCTCCATAGGCTTTGCTGTGTAAAGAAAGTGTCAGAAGAGTTTCCCTGAGCACACAGATTGTAGAGATATTGCGTGTCGCATTGATTGATGTAAGATTACCTGGGACACGACGAGGGAGTAGTTACATGGAGATCACGCTTCTACCTAGGATGTAAAACATAATACTGTTGCATTTTGATACTACAGCTCAGGCATTAGCAAGTCTCAAGTCTTTCTTATATTGAATAAAATATAGCCACCATCTTCAATAAGGATTATCACATTGAATTCATTTCAGAACTTGAGCATGTAGGGGTTAGAGGGTTACTTTGACTCGGTTACCCAGAATTCTGACTGACAGCATTACTGACAGAGTGCTGCACCATCAGAGGTGCTTTCTTTCAGATGAAACAATAAACCGAGGCCTAGTCTGCCAGAAGGAAGTTCCCCTTCAGGCAGACATAAAAGATCCCAGTGACACCATGTTGAGGGAGAGCCAATATTTATGCCTGAGTCAGCATCGCTAAAATTAGAACTAGGCCATTGAGGGGTGATGTCAGGAAGCACTTCACAGAAAAGGGAGTGGAAATCTGGAACTCTATTCCCCAAAAAGCTGAGGAGGGCTGGGTTATCAATTGAATATTTCAAAATTGAGATTACTAATTTTTTATTAGCCTAAGGATAGGGGAACCGGAGGTTTTGGTGAATGGAGTTAAGATACAGATCACGTATGATCTTTTAAATTCATGGAATAGGCTTGAGGGGCTGAATGGCTCACTCCAGTTCCTATCCTACAACAAAAAGGGGAAAAAAACACCCGGGTATAAATTTATCCCTGGCCATGGAAAAGATGTGAAACGATAAAGTGGGAATGAGGAGATTTTAATCTGTTATTGTTCTGCAGGCGACAAGAGCGCCTTACGGCCCAGTGGCCTCCGTCTGGGGACACCAGCCCTCACCTCCCGAGGGCTTCAGGAGAAGGATTTCCAGAGAGTGGCTGCTTTTATTCACAGAGGTAAAGTTGTTTGGTACTGCTCGGGAATACTGAAACCACCGGGGCCTTCAGGAGAGGGCAGTGGGGTTCCCCAGAACATAACAGGCGAGGCTTGTGAAGGTTTAGTCAAGTGGGAGAGGGTGGATGCATCACCTGAGGCGAGTGAATCGCAAAAGAAAACAAAGATTCATCACCTGTGGCGGGAGGGGGAGTGGAGAGTCAAACCCCACTGGATCAGGGGCTGGGGTGAGGGGAGTCAAACCCCACTGGATCAGGGGTCGAAGGTGAGGGGAATCAAACCCCACTGGATCAGGGGTCGGGGGTGAGGGGAGTCTAACCCCACTGGATCAGGGGTCGGGGGTGAGGGGAGTCAAACCCCACTGGAGGTCGGGGGCAAGGGGAGTCAAACCCCACTGGATCAGGGGCCAGGGTGAGGGGAGTCAAACCCCACTGGATCAGGTGTCGGGGGTGAGGGGAGTCAAACCCCACTGGATCAGGGGTCGGGGGTGAGGGGAGTCAAACCCCACTGGATCAGGAGTCGGGGGTGAGGGGAGTCAAACCTCACTGGATCAGGGGTCAGGGGAGGGAAGTCAAACCTCACTGGATCAGGCGTTGAGGGTGAGGAGAGTCAAACCCCACTGGAGCAGGGGTCAAGGGTGAGGGGAGTCAAACCCCACTGGATCAGGGGTCGGGGGTGAGGGGAGTCAAACCCCACTGGATCAGGGGTCGGGGTGAGGGGAGTCAAACCCCACTGGATCAGGGGTCGGGGGTGAGGGGAGTCAATCCCAGCTGGAGCAGTGGTCGGGTAGGAGGTGTCAAACCCCACTGGATCAGGGGTCAGGAGTGAGGGGAGTCACATCGCACTGGATCGGGGTCGGGGGTGAGGGGAGTCAATCCCACCTGAAGTGGGGTTGGGAGAGTCAATCCCAGCTGGTGCAGGGGAGGGGGGTGTCCATCTCAGCTGAAGCATCTATCCCATTTGGAATGAGGGTGTGGGGGTCGATCCCAGTTGAAGGAGGGTACAGGGCTGCTTTATAATATGGTCAGCCAAATTATCAATGGATTGTGGAGAGTTCATCCACCCCCTACAACACCCCCCCCCACCCCCCACCACCACCACCCAAGAGAAGGGTTCAGGGAGTCCATCCCAGCTGTGAAGTGCTTGGCAAGATGACTGCCCTGGGTTGGATCTCTCAGCTACCCAATGTCACCTGAGGGCTTCATGGTGCCTGTAGCTGTACAGCTGAGAGGCTGACTCGTACAAAACAAGCCCCGTTTATGAGTGCTGATATCCATGGGGATTTTTTTTTTAACCTCTACAGGGATCCGGATAACCCTGGAGATTCAGAGAGACGTCGGGGCAAAGGCACCACTCAAGGAATTCAAGGAAAGGATGATGATGGACAAGAACCACCAGAACAAGATCAGACAACTGAAGGAAGAAGTGGAGATATTTGCGTCAAAGTTCCCAATCCCCGGGTTAGCTGATCTTTAAAGGGGAAGAGCCTGGCATTGCTAGATCCAGCAGTTGCAGCTAAGCTATGGGATTTGTTTTGTTTTAAACACACAGTGATGAGCTTTTTCTAGCTGCCCCTTCTGCAAAGTGATTAAAAAGTCAATTATATGCAGGGCCTCCCATGACTGAATAATTCCAGTTCCTTTCTTAATACACAGGATTCCAGAGTTTTCACTGGCATTTTGACCATTGCATTTCATGATTCCAGGCACTTTTCCCATGATCATGGAAAAACAATGACCTAGCTTATAACTCTAACGTGTTCTCCTCCTGTCCATTATGGTCAGGATCACTGCTTTACTGTCAACCAATAAAAGCCAAATTACATTTTGTTACATGGAGTTTTGGGGATTTTTTTAAAAATCAATTTGTACAATTTGTTTTTTTCCCTGAAGACCACAAACCAGTCTCCTTAATCATAAGTTGTGTTTAATATTGATGCCCCATGCAAGTACATCAGATTCCAGATAATGTGCCTCATTTACAACAGCAACAACAACCTGGCCTCTTGAGCATTGCTAATTTCAATCGCTGCCCTAACGGTGGCCGTGTCCTGCTTGGGACTGCCCCTCTCAGAGTGAAATTGAATGCACCTCGGTGGCAAGTTTAGAGGGTGGGTGGGTAGGGGGGGCGGCATTTAATCAGATGGGACGGTGAGGACCGGGGACACCGCCACCTTCCTGCCTCTGACCCAGTTAAGTCCAGGGTCAGAAGGCTCATGGATGGCCTTCCTACCCAGATGCTAACTGAGGTCCCTTAAGTGGCAACTTATGGTCACCTATCTTATGTGACTCAGTGTCAAATTCTGCTTTATAACTCCCCTGTGAAGCACTTTGGGATGTTTTACCAAGCTAAATGTTCTACATAAATATAAGCTGTTGATGCCCCAACTAAGTGACTGTGATGGCAGTTATTGTGTTCAATTTAAAGATTTATTCCTACTCCCCATTGCTCATATATCTAACGTTAGTTCTGTGTAGTTTGATTACTTAATGCAGTCTTTTATTTATAAGCTGAAATGAAAAAGAGTAGAGAATGTACTTACTAATGTGATGTTTGCTTTCTGTCAAACTACTTAATTGTGCACCTGAAAATTTACCTTTTCTATCACCACCACCACCCCCCCCCTGCCCCCCCCCCCCCCCCCCCCCCCAACACTCCCGTTCCCATCCTGGCTTGATTTTCACTCCATCCACCAGCTTAAACATTCGTTAATTGGCAATAGTGTGTACCATTTACACAATGCTTTGCAGTGACTTACCATGGCTTCTTCAACAACACCCTCCAAACAAGCACACAGCATTGGAACACCACCACCTGCAAGTTCCCCTCCAAGTCACATCCCATCCTGATGTGAAACCATATCACCATTTCTCCATTGTCACTGCGTCAAAACCCTGGAACTCCCTCCCTAACAGCACTGTGGGTATACCTACACCACATGGACTTCAGCAGTTCAAGAAGATGGCTCACCACCAACTCAAGGGCAATTAAGGATGGGCAATAAATACCAGGCTTTCCAAAAAGGCTGAATTAGATTTGTGATCTGTGATGAGTTGGGGATTATATTTGGGGCAGGCAGGAAAGTGGAGTTGAAGGCACAATCTGATCAGCCCACATCCTGTCAATGAATAAAATGTATTTTCTTCTTTCTCACTAAGCCAGCAATTGGCTACAGTCTCCTTACCCTTACTGAATCAGATGCTGAAAGACATGCAGTTGTTAGCATCCTGTTTATACTCCGCCCACAGCCTCCCCACTGGAGGAGGTACCACTGCAACAGATCAGAGTAATAGCTGACTTCTGCTTTACGGCTTTCCAGTCTCCATTGCCCAACGGGGTCAGTCAAACTTTTCAAGAGATCATCAGTGGAATGTTCCAGAATGTGTTTGCTAAGGCAAGGCCTTGTTACAATTAAAGGAACAGGCCAAAAAAGGAAATCTGTCCCAGTTGAATTATGTAACTATTGTTGATCATGCAACTCCAGTGGACCTTTCAATACGAATATTTTGGTGGCAATTAAAACAAAATAAGGGAAGTGTGAAAAATCAGGATTTTAGATCTTGTAGCTCATTTTACCAGGTTGATCTTGGATGGGATTTTTGTTGGCAAGCTGATACAGAGCAAAAGCAGGCAGAATGAATTGCTGTACAGATCAACTGTGATCCAGTTCTACAAGGAAACAAACAGGGGGACTGAATGGCCTGTTCCCACGCAGTCCAAAGTGTGGGAAGTGGTGTGCAAACTGAGGGGAAATTGTTAAAAGGAACAGCAGTGCATAGTGGTGTTCAGGAGCTGTAATGAAGCGCGGTATTGTTTTATATCACTTAAACAGGAGGGGAGATGGAATACAAATGAGTGCTGAAAAAACACTTTTCAGGAAAGTTTGAACAGGCTGGGGCTCTTTTTCTTCAAAGTGAAGGCTGTGCTCTTTAGGATTCTGATTGGGTAGACATAGAGAAGATGTTTCCATGTAGGGAGACCAAAGCTATGGGCCATAAATATAAGATGGTCACTAATAAATCAAATAGGAATTCCGAAGAAATCTCTATACCCAGAGTGGTCAGAATGTGGAATTTACTACCACATGGAGTAGTTGAGGCAAATGGCAGAAATGGATTGAAGGGGAAGCTAGATAAATGCATGAATTTGAAAAGAATAGAAGTGTATGTTGATGGGATGGGATGAAGTAGGGTGGGAGAGGCTTGTGAGGAGCAGTCGGCTGAATGGACTTCGCTGTAAAAATGGATGGGATTGCTGTGTGGGTTGTTGGTCAGACAGGAGAGTGCAAGTCTGGTCACTTAATCAGTGGGGATTACTGGCTGCAGAGAGGGAATACCTGTAGAGGGCAAGGATAACTGGTTCCAGGTATTGGGAATTGAAACTGAGGAAAGGTTAACTGGAGTTGTTTTCTCCTTGGGAAGGGTGGGAATGCCGAGGGAAACTTGTCATTGAATAAATGGTTTGCTCCAGGTCTGAAAGCCACAAGGCTTTATTGTTCACAGTGATTAGGAATTCAGGTTGGACAGGCTATGAGTTGGAAGTTACAGTGTAGTAATCACAAAATTTTATGAAAAAAGTTTTGAAACTCTTGCAATAATTATTGATCATAGAGAATGTAAAAGGAATGCAATTTTTAATCATATTGTCAAAATCGAGCTGTAAGGGTCCCTGAATCCCAACAGAAAAGCCCTTCAGTGTAGTTAGTAGGTCAAGGGCATAGGTCATGGCCAGATACATTTGTCAGGAGGATGAGGATGCTGTGTTTGCGTTATGTTAATCTGTGAGAGCTGCTGTTTCTGCAGGATGGGGGGGTTCGAGTCAGTGTGGCTGCAGTCTGGCTGATGAAGAATCTGTTTATTGCTGGGCAGGTGGACTGACTTGCCGCATTAACTAACTAGGTTGAAGTCACAGCCACTGTCTCAAATTGACCAAAATGGTTCTCTGAGAGCACAGTAGGCCAGTGCAATATGGAACACAGGTCATTGTAACCCAGAGTGGTATAGAACACACCAATACAAATTCCAAAGCAGATATTAAACATTGTTAATCCAAAAGGTGGTTAAATGGCTTTCAGAACAAACTGGCAGACTGTGTGGAGATAAGCATGTATCTGACTGGAACATGTGTACTATTTAACAAGATACTAATATTGCACAAAGAGACGGCCTCCTCAATTATCTAGTAACGGTCATCTACAGGATGTCTGAGGAAGAAACAAGAGCTTGAAGGTCACATTGTTTATTGATGTTGGAATGAAATTATACTTCAAAATAAAACCATATCAACTCCAAAATCTTCATTCTCACCTTCAAACTCCAAAGGCACCATCACGCACCTTTCAATCAAACCTTAATCCTACATCCCGCCACTCACCCTCCCTTACATCCCACCACTCACCCTCCCCTACATTCCACCACTCACCCTCCCCTACATTCCACCACACACCCTCCCTATATCCTGTCACATACCCTACATCACACCACGTATGCTCCCTATATCCTGTCACATCCTCCAGACTAATCTTCAGTGCTATGTACTATCATACACACTGATTCTAGTGTAATGTCCTGAACCCCTTACCTTCATCTCTATCCAACTTACAGTCCCTTTCTCAAAATCTACCTGCTCAGCTTCCTCCTTGTTCCATGCCCACTGCTTTCCTTTTGTCAGGTGAAAGGCTCAATATAAATATTGTAAAACTAATTTAATTTTCACATTGTTTTGTTGGCAAAATATCATACTTCAAGAGTGTGACCAGCAGGAGGTGATATTGTGTGAGTGACTGTTAGTGAGTCACAGTACCAAGGATAAGGGGCTTCTATTATGGGAAAAGACTGGAGAAGCTGTGATTGTTCACCTTAAGTGTAGAGAAGGCTGAGGGGAGGCCTTGAAAAATATGAAGGGTTTTGATGCAGTAGATAAGGAGAAGTTGTTTCCACTGGCAGGAAGCCAGTAACCAGATGACTTTGATTTAAGGTAATTGCCAAGAAAGGGGTAAGATGGGAATTTTTTTAATGCAGCAGGTTGTGATCTGAAATGGTGCTGGAAGATTATATAACTTTCAAAAGGGAATTAGACCTCTTAAAATGAAATATGTTCTGGGCTACGGAAACAGAGCAGAGTGAGACTAATTAGATAGCTCTTTCAAAGGGCTGGCACAGGCACAATGGGCTGAATGGCCTCCTTCTGTGCCACATGATTCTGTTTTGTAGCTTACCCTTCCCATGTGCATTGTGAGAACATTACCACAGGGGGGTGTCTGAGTACAGCAATCAAATATTAGCCAAGGCCAGAGTTCACTCATTGTAAGGATACACGCTCTGACCACCCTCACAGATAGAGCTAGGTACTGCCATCTGGTGGCAGCTACTGGTGTTTTACCTATGGATATTTTATCTTCTGGTCCCAGGTTAATAATTAAAAAAGGATTTAGTATCTGAGGGGCAGGTAGTAGCTGCACAGATGTAATGTTGGCATCTTGACTGGGAAACCAGCGTAGCTGATCTTCAGACATCCCCAAGAGAAGATGAAATTTTGTTGGTCTCGACAGGATGATGTCAGCAGAATGCAGAAGAATCTAGTATTGATTGTACTGTAAAATGATTCAAACTTCATTCAAAACTCTGCTGAAATCCAAGTCCTGTTCATCCATCACCTCTTGTGCTCCCTAACCTACATTGATTCTGGGACACCCTGGTCCACTCCTCCATCACTCCCTACACCTCAATCCCCTCCCACGGCACCTTCCCATGCAACTGCAGAAGGTGCAACACCTGCCCCTTTACTTCCTCCCTCCTCACCATCCAAGGGCCCAAACACTCCTTTCAAGTGAAGCAGCATTTCACTTGCACTTCCCTCAATTTAGTCTACTGCATTCGCTGCTCCCAATGCGGTTTCCTCTACATTAGACAGACCAAACACAGACTGGGTGATTGCTTTGCGGAACACCTTTGGTCTGTCCGCAAGCATGACCCAGACCTCCCTGTCGCTTGCCATTTCAACACACCACCCTGCTCTCATGCCCACATATCTGTCCTTGGCCTGCTGCATTGTTCCAGTGAAGCTCATAGCAAACTGGAGGAACAGCACCTCATCTTCCAACTAGGCACTTTACAGCCTTCCGGATTGAATATTGAGTTCAACAATTTTAGATCATGAACTCTCTCCTCCATCCCCATCCCCTTTCCGATTCCCCTTTTTTCCAATAATTTATATAGATTTTTCTTTTCCCACCTGTTTCCATTATTTTTAAATGTATTTCAATCCATTGTTTTATCTCTACCTTTTAGCCTATTTCGATCCCTTGCCCCCACCCCACCCCCACTAGGGCTATCTGTACCTTGCTCGTCCTGCTTTTTACCCTTAATGTCCCCATTAGCACATTCCTTAGATAATATCACCACCTTCAACACCTCTTTGTCCTTTTGTCTATGACATCTTTTGGCTATCTCCACCTATCACTGGCCCTCTATCCAGCTCTACCCTCCACTCTCCCACCCCCCTTAAACCAGCTTATATTTCACCTCTCATCTATTTTTCCCTAGTTCTGATGAAGAGTCATATGGACTCGAAACTTTACCTGTGTTCCTCTCCGCAGATGCTGCCAGGCCTGCTGAGTTTTTCCAGGTATTTTTATTGTGTTTTAGATTTCCAGCACCTGCAGTTTTTTTTACATCTTTACATTGATTCCTTCTCTGGCAACACCTCGGTATTAAAATTTTCACCCTTGTTTTCAAATCTCCCCTTGGCCTCACCTCTCCCTGTCACTGTAACCTCCTACACGCCTACAACCAATGTGCCCTCTATTTTTATGGTGTGCGTGGCTGATTCTTTTCAGTGCATGGGCCCTTTAAATTATTTTGTGAGGCTGCATACATGGAGTAACTTAAAGGAACCAACTTGTGCAGCTCGCATTGGAACTTTTGGGTTGCTGCACAGTCATGCAGCTTAGAGGAAACATTGCCTATAACTGAAGAAGAGTCATTCGGACTCGAAACATTAACCGTCTTCCTCTCCGCAGATGCTGTCAGACCTGCTGAGTTTTTCCAGCTATTTTTGTTTTTGATTCAAATTTCCAGCATCCGCAGTATTTTGCTTTTATATTATATTGCCTATAACTTCCCGAGATTTCTACATTCCTCCAATTCTGGCCTCTTCTGTGTCCCTGATTTTCATCATCCAATCATTGGCATTCATGTCTTCAGCTGGTTGGATTCCAAGCTCTGGAATTCCCTCCCTAAACTTCTCCACCTCTCTCTCTGCTCCTTTATGACATTTCTTAAACCTACCTCTTTGACCAAGCTTTTGATTGCAATTCTGACGTCTCTCCCATTGTTTCAGTGTCAGTTTTAGCCTGATTACATTCTAGTGAAGTGCCTTGGAAAATGTTACAAGATTAAGCGCACTATGTGGATACAAGTTGTTGTTGGCAAACAAAAGGTTAACATCTGGAGTAAACAATTTGTAGCAGCTTCCATTTCCATCCCATTTGTTCCTTTATCATGAATCACAACTGCACAGTAACCACATCTACCTGCGTTAGGCTTAATTAAAGAAACAGTGCATGAGAAGGGAGTGAAAACCAAAAAAGTAAATAAATTCCATGGGGAAGGCTAAATAGGGCATTCAGAATTGGTGCAGCATGTGAAACTTTGTGCAAAGGTGAGTACAGCCTGAATACTTTGTTGAGTTCCTTACCCCTTTATCCTCATACATGCCCAATCTTAGTCGCCCCAAGAAAATGGTGGAGACTTTCTGAGTTTTTGCAATCCATATGTCAATGGTCATTTTACAATTGGTGATTTGCTCGGCTATTTCAGAATTTGGGTGGGACTGGAGTCATAGGAGGTGTACCAGATTGGGATTAAACAAATTTATTTTCCTGAAGGACATTAGTGAACCACATGATTTTTGGCAATCCCCCTCTGGAATTTTTTTCCCTTAGCAGAATTATTGAATTAAATTTTACATCTTGCTACTGTAAGATTTGAACTCCGCACTCTTGGTATGCCAGTTTAGTACCAGTGCCTTTCCATCTCAGGAACAATGCACCTCACCACATCCCCAGCCAATCACATCCCATGGGATGAGAGACCAGTATCGTAACAGCTACACAAACATTGATTGTGTGAAATGTTGGAAGGTAAGATTGCATGGGAAAAAGACCCCTTCATACCAATTTGATCTCATCCATTACCCTCATGTTACAATATCTGCCTCCTTCGTAAATAAATCCAGTGTATTGGCCTCAATTTACCCTTCCTGGAAACCTCACATGGAACGAACCAAGTGATCCAAAAGGACCTGCCATCTCCTAATATGCCAGCCATGCCCAGTGCACTCACGTCTCTGAGTCAGAAGGCTGTGAGACTTGACAAACTTGAGAGTAAAGATTGACATTTCAGCGCAGTACCCAGGGAGTGCTGCACTGTGGGAAGTGCCATCTTTCGGTTGAGATATTAAATAGATATTGGCCCTCTTCAGTGGAGGTAAAAGATCCAATGGTACCATTTTGAAATCGAGAAGGTGGGTTTTTTTCTGGTATCCTGGCCAGTCTTAATTCCTCAACCAGTGTCACTGAAACAGATGATCACATTGCTAGTTTGTGGCAGTTTGCTGTGTGTAAATTTCCTGCTGTGTTTCCTGCACCACAACATTTGGTGTAAAGCACTTTGGGAAATCCTGAGGCCATGCTAGATGCTCTAGAAATGCAAGTCTTACTTCTCATGTGCCTCCAATGAAGTCCAGTACCACACAGTGCTGTGCTTCAGGTAACAGGTATAATCTAAAACACAAATTAAACTCCAGGGCAACTTCAATCTGATGCTGTTTGCTAGAAATTTATTGCTTTCTCTGTAAAACTAAAGACTAAATAATTGGATTCTGTGCATAAAAGATAGATAAAAGTTCTGAAATATCACTCAGGAGTTTACATTGAAATGAAAGTATCAAACAGGAGAGTGAGCCCATCTCTCCAGAGAATGTTAACACAGCATTATCACAGAGTACAAGGTTAGACAAACAATATTAAAGTGGGCTGATGGGATTGAGGGCGGAGGGTAATCTTTAAGAACAGGAGTAGGCTATTCATCCTCTCTACCATCCAATTAGATCCTCACTGATCTGCATCTTAATTCCACCTACCTGCCTCAGTTATACAACTTCTTTAGCCATTACCTAACAAAATTTATGAATCTCAATTTTCAAATTTTATGATTGATCATCCAGCTTCAACCGTTTTATGGGAGGTGAGAGTTCCAGATTTCCACTACCTTTTGTGTGACGAATGCTTCCTGACATTACCCCTGAACAGCCTAGGTCTAATCACAAAGTTATGCCCCCATGTTCTGGACTCCCCCACCATATGTAATTGATTCTCTCCATCTATCCTATTAATTCCTTGAATTATTTTAATCATCTCAATTAGATTGTCCCTGAATCTTGTATACTCAAGGGAATTCTTTTGAATGGTTGAATGACACAAATTGCTTAAGATTGAGTTTCAGGCTCTCATTAGGGCCACAGGTCCCACACCTACATCACCACACCCACAATAAACTGAAAGGAAGGAATTTGGGCCTGTTTGGGATGTGAGTGGTATTTGCAGTGAGGCTGGTAAATTGGCTGCTCTTGACAGTTTGAGAGCCTTATAAGCAAGTGCTGCCTCTTCCAATGGTGTTCAAACTACAGTCAGCCCAATTACAAGGGAGACAGTCAAGGGATCCAAAGGTCACCTCTGTGGAATTAAATTGGGGTGGTAATTTTAACACAAATCACTAAGTGAGAAAGACATGGAGTCAAGGAGGAATACCGGTTTAACACCCGGTCTGATGTACTACAACAACTTCAACAAAGAATAATACTTGGGGGGGAATGTAAAACTAATGTTGTACCCAATTCTGTCAATGCAAATGGACTCACTAGACCAACTCCAGTCTAAAAGGGAAAACTGGAATTTCCAAAACTTCTTAAGGGAGCAATCTTCAGTGATCTCACAACCTAGCAAAGTCACACTTGTGCATTGAGAGGCCCCATTGAAAAATATTTAAGAATTGGGTAGAATTGATTATTAACTTGTTTTAAAATCACCTTTCTAATATAGGGCTGAGGAGGAGACTGAATTAGACCACATTGTACATAATATCACTAATGTGCTGAAAGATTATTGAACAATTGGTTTATCCATTTTTTGGAGGTGGGTCGGGGTGATGCTATTGTCTTCATTAAACTAGGGGACAATGACACCTTGTAAGAGTGGTTTAACACATTCATTGTTAAATATATCGGCTATGCTCTTGTTTTTACAAGGAGATAGTCCCCAAGGAAGGTGAAGTCTACTCATTTGTTCCTGACCCGTACCCCCTTTCATGCCAATTAATTGAACAATTAATTTTAACAGGATAGGCATGGTGAAAACCAGGATGAGAATTATGCCAATCCACAATCTTTTTGATCTTTTCATTTCTTTTTTAAAATAAGTGTTGGTGGTTGGACACTCATATTAACTAAAACTCTCTCCAGGAAGAGCTTTTGGACAAACTGGTAATTCAGAACAGCCTTACGGTGTTTTCAGCTGTGAGGTTAAAGTGTTTTGAAGATTTGTCCAATTTCTTGGTCTCATTGCAGGTCTGCAATTTGCCTTTACGGCATTTTAGAAAGGCAGTTCCTCAGCCTCCTTCCCTCTTCATCTCCCTCAAACCACCCTGTCTATTCCTCAACTCCATCAGTCTTCCCTTCCTCCTACATCTCACAAGCTTTTAAAATCCCAGCCTAATGTCCCCTCACCACGATATTCCGATTTGTTTAGGCTTCTCCTCCTACTGTTTTATAACCTTGGTGGCAAGGCCCAGGATAGGGGGCTGTAACTGGTACAAAACACTGGGAGCTAGGGGAGGGCCTTGGCTCAGTATTGTAAATGGAGTTTGTCCAGCCTGAGCAGCCAGAAGTAGAGCTGCAGACATGAAAGACCACTTTAAAAAAGGAATTGGACCAGTCAGCCTGATTGAGCTGGTCTTCCAGGTCAGCTTCACCGCGTTTGCTGTCAGTTTGACCTTTGGGCAGCTTCGTAATACCAATTTTTTTTTAAGCCCATCAACCATGTAGCTGCCCAAAGGTCGAACAGACAGCAGAGCAGTGATTGGAGGAGCAGCAGGTGTGGGAAAGACAGACTTGCTCCTCCAATCACAGATCCTGCTTCTCCCACTCGTGCACAGCACCCCGCAAATTCTCCTGACAGCCTTCAGTGAATGTCGCTTATTTATTTTTTTAGATCATTTATTCTGGGATTTATGCATTCAACTCAAGGGCGAGAAAGGAAACAAGGGTGATCAGAAAGAAGGATGTGCATTTAGAGATGGTAAGGCCAAGGGAGAGTGGGGTGCAGGGTGGGTATGGAGGGAGAGCAAGAGGGAGGGTTAGAATAAAGCCTCCGTCTATAATCACATCGGCCATGGCAAGCTAGAGGTGGACAAAGATTAATATGGAAATGTGTGCAGGGATGGGAGGTAAAGTGGCAAAGATTTCTTGGGCTCTTAGATTTTGTGGGTATTCTTGGCGGGGGAAGGTGGCTAAAACAGCTGGAATCGAAACGAGTCTAAGATTTCTATGGAAATTTGTCTGTTTATGGTTTCAAGGGAACCCGATAAATAATCACGTGTTGGAACTTAACAATACATCAAAATAAAACTAATATTCTTGAAGGACCAGTGCTAGGGCAGATCTGCAGAATGGCATTTCTTTTGGCATAAGTAATTACTTGTACATCTATTATAAATCGTTAGCGTTTTCAGCAGCATCAAATTCATGGGCCTAAAAGGTTAAGGCCACCATGCAGGAGTCTTTCAGCTGCACTGAATAACTTGTGACAACATCTTCCAGGAGGTCAAGGCAAGGAGAAGCAGAAAAATGAAAGAACAGGTCTCCACTGGTAATGAGGCCGGAGCAGGCTCCCAGGGGGAGCAGGTCCCCAGGGGGAGCAGGTCTGGGGACGAGGAGAGCTGGCCCCAGGGGAGCTCAGGCAAGTGCCAGGTTGGACCCAGCTGTCAACCACATCTGCAGCATCAGACACTCCCAGGGAACTGGAACTTTGCTTCTAATGATACTGCGTTATCTTGAACGAGTTGAGTGAGTGCTGTGTCAGGGCGTTTGGGGAGGGAGCTAAGGCAGCCGCAAGTGACTGGGACAGCCCCTCCACATCCTCCCCTTCCTTTTCCCCTTCTACAACTCTCCAACAATGAAACAATGAGAGCTTCAGCATGGAGACAGTCTTTCTTTCCTATACACAACAGGTAGTTGAAATCTGTAAAAAAAAAACCTGAGGTTTTCTTGCAATCTGGGTTGCAAGTATTGAATCTTTCCCCAAATATGAATTTACTGTCACTATATGCATATGGTGCAATGTACAGAACATGTTAATGAGGCTGAAATCAATGTTATCGTCTGCACAGTGTTATAAACAACTAATGGGATATTTTCCTGTCAAATTAACAATATTGCATGATGCAGTTACACTAAAATTTGTACTCTCTGGTTTGTTTAATACTTGTGGTGAGATCACCTATAGGGTGCAGGCAAACTAACACTGCATTATACCGTTGCTGCTCTTAATATTAGTGACACATGCTGCATATAAAATCGGATGATATTTATAACCAGATGTCAACAATGGGGGTTATCATTTTACCAGGACCTTTCTGTGATTGTTTGGTGAATTGACTGGTGAATCCTGAAAGGGGAAAAAATAGCATGCACGATTGAGGAGGGGGGGTGTTATTAAAGGGCAGGAAAGGGATAAGGAGCCCAGAGACGGAAGAAGCACCGGTGCCCATGATTTCTCTCCCTGGCCCTGCTTGACGGTGTCCTCCAAGCTGACCAATGACCCTTTTAACTTGGACTCAATTTTGTATTAAAAAGTGTAGCTGGATGAAAATGAATCTCATAGGAAATACATAGGCTCAAAACCACGGATTTTGAACATGGAAAAATTAAAAAGAATTACAAAATGAAACATTTAGCATTATGCTGGACAAGGTGTGGAAAGGATAATCCCTTTGTCTAATCCATCATGTTGAACTGGTAACTGGGTAATATCCTGCCATGTAAATACTTCCTGAGTCAGTTGGAGAGGGGCTGATTCTTCAGAGTTCTCACTGAGGAAGAAATTCCATGTGTACAAAGTCAAGAGTCCACCAGAGGCTAAAATGGGCACATTCTGCAAAGTAAATACACTAGCTTCACACATTTAGAAAATATTTCCTGCTCCCTTACCCACCCCTGGATATATTTGTGCATTTTAAATTGCACACAGATAATTAATATGACCACCCCCGCCACTGCCCCCCTCAAAAAAGAAAGGAAAAATCAAGTATGTAACAGTGATCACTGTATCCAGAACCTCCTCAGATCCTAGCGAAGTTGGAAATCTGTGGGCGCTCGCTGCTGTATTCGCTCCACATAGTGTGGCAGCGGATTCTCTTTGATGTACTTCTGGAGGTACCAGCAGGTCAGGTGAGCTCGGAGATCCTCCTCAACCACAAAGTCCAGGGCAGCCTAGGTACAAAGAGCAAGCTGGTGAAATGAGTTGGGAACACAGCATAAAAAAATGAGTGGGAGAGAGAGAGAGAGAGAGTTAGAAGAGGAAAGGGAAAAAAATGAACACATTTGTGACCATAAATGCTCAAATAAGAGGATGCCTTGCATTTATACAGAACCTTTCAAAATCTTTTGGACGTCCCAAAGCATTTTACTTTCAAAATACCTCGTTAGCTGTATGTTATAATACAGGAAACACAGCAGTCAATTTGAGCACAGCAAATTCTCACAGACCAGATAATCTGTTTGTTTTGAGATAATTGAGGGATAAAGCATTGGTCAGGACACCTTGGTGAATGCCCATGCTCTTCTTCAGCTTAGTGCTGTGGAATCTTTGACTCCCGCCCAAGAATGCAAACAGGGCCTTAGTTTAATGTGTCACCTGAATGACAGCACTCCAACAAGACATAACATCATCACAATTGTTAATCAGATGCATTTGCACTTACAGCACCAACCACTGTTGGTTCCAAAACAGCTGACCTATCAGCACCAACAGAGGCAGGAAAGAGCAAATAAGAGGCAGAAGTGTTCATTGTGTGAAGGGGTACATTAGCTTGTAATCCATGTGCTAATTTGTAGCATAAGATCATATAGCTCAGTAATTAAATAGTGAGTCTGATAGATAAGTAGCTAGCTCAACAGCACAGATGGGAGTTTATTCCTTGTGTTTATCTAGCTTCCCCTTGAATGCATCAATGCTATTCACCTCAACTACTTATGATAGCAAGTTCCATCTTCAACTTTCTCTGAGAAAAGAAGTATCTCCTGAATTCTTCATTGGATTTATTAGTGACAATCTTATATTTGTGTCACTCACAATTGGAAATACCTTTACTACATCTACAGTATCAAACCCCTTCATAATCTTAAAGGCTTCTACTAGGTCACCTATCAGCCTTCTTTTTTCTAGAGAAAAGAGCCCCGTACTTTTCAGCCTTTCCCAATAATTACAACCTTTCACTTCTGGTATTATCCTTGTAAGTCTTTTTTGCACCCTTGCCAGTTTCTCTATATCCTTTTCGTAACATGGAGACCAGAACTGTGCAGCGTACTCCAAGTGTGGCCTAGAGGTTCAATACACGTTTACACAACTTTTCTGTCTTTCAATTCTATTTCTTGAGAAATGAACCCTAGAGCTCTGTTTACATTTGTATGGTCTTGTTAACCTACATTGCTTTTTTCAGTAAGTTGTGAAAGGGCACCTCTAGAACAAATTACTCCAACTTGCATGTCAATGTCCTTGTGTTCTGTCATTTTCCCCAATTCTACTGTATGACATCCATCACTAGAAATTTAACAAGGATGCTCTTTAATGGGATTCAGATTCTGAAGGGCTATACGGTCCTTAAATGATCAATAGATTCAAATAACAGCTTAATTTTTGAATATTTAATGAATGGTCCAAGGTAACTCATAAGAAACTGTTTATGTTACAGGAATTTTCCTTCAGGAAAAATTTGACCTAGATTTATCCATCAGCCCTTTGGTGGTTTCATGTCCCGAGAAAAGATACCAAATGGCAGGCATCGGGTATCTGACTAGAATAGTTTCATACTTAACGGGTTTATTAATTACAAGCTTATCAAAGCTGGAAAGGAATGACTTCAGTATCTCATTCCTGAGTTTCTGAGGACAGTTAAATATTATTAATCTTCTATTTTCTCCCTCCTGCTCTTTAAAGGTGTTGACTTCATAGACATCAACTCAGAATCTCATCAGCCTATATCAGGCGTAGAAGACATACTTCATAGTTTGGTGAAACCGTAGCTCAATGGGATGCACTCTCACCTCTCAGTCAAGAAGGTGTGGGTTCAAGCCCACTCCAGAGACCTCAGCATAAGATCCAGGCTGACAATCCAGCGCCGAGGGAGTGCTACACTGCCAGAAGCATTGTCTTTCAGATGAAACATTAAACTGAAGCTCCACCTGCTTCCTTACATTGTTTTACAATCCTGGGACAGACAAGGGAAGGTTTCCCAGTGTTCTGAGGGCTCCTTTAACCAACGACACTAAAAACAGACTATCTGGTTATTATCTCATCATTGTTTATGGGAGCTTACTGTGCACAATTTGGCTGGTATTACAATAATGACTACAGTTCAAAAATGTACTTCATTGGCTGTAAAGTGCTCTGGCATGATCGCTGGTCATGAAATATACTATATAAATGTAATTTCTTTAATTTATCCTTCAAGAAAAATAAATGAAACTTTTCCCGCATCAATATTTTGCAGAGTTATGATGACCTAAGATACATTGTGTGAAAGGCCAGTGGAAACAGGTTCAATAACTTGCAAAAGGAACTTAGATAAATATTTGAAAGGAGCAATTTGCAAGGCTATGTTAAGTGGATAGCTTCTTCAAAGAACCAACACACATCCATTATGGGTCAAATGTCCTCCTCCTGCATGGTAAGATTCTATGAAACTATTAGTAGTTTTGAAACCATTCTTTGAATCTCACTCTGCTCAGCATTGCCTCTTTAAAGAAGCAACTTTGAGTGGATAATTTGTCAGTCAATGAACAAGATCCATAGGTTATTGTCCTCAACGCTCTCCCTCTCTTACAGGCACATCCTTAGACACATGCACACGGACACACCAGTTGAGTGTGGTTAATAAAGAGCATTTATTTCATAGACCAGGTTTCAGCCATTACATAAACCCACATTGTTTTACATTTGCCCACTGAATGCAGCCCACCCTGAATGCCAGCAGAACACTGGTATGGGTTCTGCAAAACTTCCAGGGAACTCGGTGAACGTGCAACAAACAATTAAGCTCCAAGTTGCAACGATATATTCTGAGTCAGGTTTAACCATTCTACAACCTCACAGTATTTGGTAGGGCTGGTTTGGTTTTGGATTTTTTCCACTTTTTCCAACTAATTCCTGAATGTTTTCCTTTGACCACTGGTTATCGAGAATTCCTTTTTCTCTTACCATTCCACTTTATTTTAAATCAGGATGCATTATACTGGTCAGGAGTAAATGGCGTTTATATTTCAGTGCTCTGGACCAAACATGGAGGAAGCAGGTCAATGACAACAATGGTGTCAGCAACAATTGCAACTTGCATTTATATAGTGCCTTTAATATAGTAAAGACCCCAAGGTGCTACACAGGACTGTTACGTAGGGCAATATTAAGGACAGGTGATCAAAAGCTGGGTCAAAGAAACCTGTTTTAAGGAGTGTTTAAAAGGAGGTAGGAGAGAGGGAGAAGTTTGAGGAGGGGATTTTACAGCTCAGAGCCTAGATGATTGAAGGCAAGGCCGCTAATAGTGGGGCAAACAGAGGGGTTGGGGGAGTGCAAAAGAAGACGGGCTTGCTGGACAGGTAAATGTAAAAGATCTTGTGGCAATGTTCAAAGTTGGGTGGGCTAATTCCCCTGCTGTGTTGGCTAACATTCCTCCATGGATTATTACCATCAACAAGATTAACTGGCTCTTCAATTCTGTTGCAGTTTGTGGGACCTTGCCGGATTCATTTGGCTGCCATGTTTGCCTACTCAGCAATCACACTTCCAAAGTAATTTATTGATTGTGAAGCATTGTGAACGTCCTGATCAGGTGCTAAGTAAAGGCAAATTCTTCCTTTCTAAATAAAGAACTAGTTAAAAAGGCAGATGACAAAGAATCCTGCAACAGGATAGCTGAAGCCCTTTTGAACATCTGGATTATACAATAGCTGAAATAATTTTGACTCAACACAATTTCCAAAGTTACCTTGCTTCTTATCTTTGAGAGCAATCAGGGCCTCAGTGTAACATCTCACCTGAAAGACAGCACCTCTAACAGTGGAACACTTGGTCTTGTACTGCACTGAAGTGCCAGCCCAGATATTGTGCTCAACTCTCTGAAGTGGGGCTTGAACCCACAGTCTTGTGACTCAGAAATGGGAGTACTGCCCACTGAGCCACAGCTGACATATGGTAGGACTAGAGTAAGTGACTCATTCTGTGCCTATTTCCTGGTCCTGAAGTGCAGTGTTAAATAGCATCTTGGTAAATATTACTCCCCCTGACAACTAATTTAAGGTTTATTAAACACAGAATTACCTGGAAAAACTCAGCAGGTCTGGCAGCATCGGCGGAGAAGAAAAGAGTTGACGTTTCGAGTCTTCATGACCCTTCGACGAAGACTCGAAACGTCAACTCTTTTCTTCTCCGCCGATGCTGCCAGACCTGCTGAGTTTTTCCAGGTAATTCTGTTTTTGTTTTGGATTTCCAGCATCCGCAGTTTTGTTTTGTCTTTAAGGTTTATTAACTTGCATATGGGTGACTATCCTTGCTAATAATGGAGCCTTCACAGCTTTGTGTAAACAACGCATTGATTGAGATCTGTTTGTCAGGCCCAAGTAATGACCATTAATATGTACAATTATTCTGTAGGATTTGGGAACAGGAACACTAGTTCTACACACTGTTATGATTCCAACTGCGTTCCAATGAATATAATTAACATTACATGGATGAAGCCAGGGAATTCTTCTTCGTAAAGTGAAATTCGAAGCAGAAAAGAGAGAACATACGAATTGGGAGCAAGAGTAAGCCACTTGGCCCCTCAAGCCTCCTCCGCCATTCAATAAGATTATGACTGATCGGATTGTAATCTCAACCCCACATTCTTGCCTACCCCCAATAACCATTCACCCCTTGTTAACCAAGAATCTATCTAGCTCTGCCTTAAAAATATTTGAAGACTCTGGACTGAATTTTCCCGTCAGTGACTTGGGGGTGGGGCCCACTCGCCGACGGGAAAATGATGCGGGATGATATCGGGAGGAACCCCAATGTCAACCCTGTCCGTTTAAATTTTTAGGAAGGTGGGCAGACAGCGAAATCAGCTGTCTGCTCGCTGGCCTGTCAATGGCCAATTGAGGCCATTGACAGAGTAATTAAGATAATTAAAGGCCCTCCCCATCCAACCTTAAGGTTGGTGGGCAGGCCAGGAGCCCCAGTGGGCTTCTGATAATACATGAAACCTCATCCACTGGTGGGATGAGGTTTCATGTCTGTTTTTAAAAACTTTAATACATTTTATTTGATATTTATTAACATGCCCCATCTCGTGTGACATTATCACATGAGGGGGACGTTAATAATTTTTAATTTTTTTTATTTTTAAAGTTTTTTGGACTGTCACTAATCTCCCTGAGACAGCACTTTGCCTCAGGGTGCAGTGTGCTCTTTCGCACGCATGCGTGAAAGAGTGCACTTTGACAGTTGGGGAATCCCCCCCCCCACCGCCCTGCATAGGAAGTGCATAACGCTTCCCGTAGGGCAGGCCGCTGGGTGGGCCTTAATTGGCCCGTCCACTCAAAATGGCGGGGGCCCTGTTTCGGTGGCGGGGGTCAGCTGTCCGCCCACGGCCAAGCCGGTGGGGCCCGCACGCCCACCAAGGGCAAAATTCTGCCCTCTGCTTCCACCACCTTTTAAGGAAGAGAGTTCCAAAAACTCACTTCCCTCAGAGAAAAAAAATTCACCTCTTCTCTGCCTTAAATGAGTGACCCTTATTTTTAAACAGTGACCCCATAATTCTAGATTCTCCCACAAGAGGAAACATCATCTCCACATCCACCTTGTCAAAACCCCTCAGGATCTTAAGGGTTTCAATCAAGTCGCCTCTTACTCTTCTAAACTTCAGTGGATACAAGCCTTACTTGTCCAACCTTTCCCCATAAGGAAACCCTGGTATTAGTCTAGTAAACCTCTGAACTGCTTCTAATGCATTTACATCTTTCCTTAATTAAGGAAAGTAGTACTGTACACGATACTCCGGATGTGGTCTCACTACTGCCCTGTACAACTGAAGCATAACCTCCCTACTTTTGTATTCAATTCCCCTCTCAATAAATGATAGCATTCTACTAGCTTTCCTAATCACGTGCTGTACCTGCATACTAGCCTTTTGTGATTCATGCACTAGGACACACAGATCCCTCTGAATCTCAGAGCTCTGCAATCTCTCACCATTTAGACAACAAACTTTTTTATTTTTCCTACCAAAATGGACAATTTCACATTTGCCCACGTTATACTCTATTTGCCAGATCTTTTCCCACTCACAACCTATGTCCCCTTGTAGCCTCGTTACGTCCTCTTCACAATTTATTTTCCAACCTATCTTTGCGTCATCAGCAAATTTAGCAACCATTCCTTTGGTCCCTTCATCCAAGTAATTTATATAAATTGTTAAAAATTGAGGCCCCCCAGCACTGATCCTTGTGGCCCAGCACTCATCACATCCTGCCGACCAGGAAAAACCCATTTATACCAACTCTCTGCTTCCTGTTAGCTAGCCAATCTTCTGTCCATACCAATATGTTACCTCCTACACCATGAGCTTTTGTTTTCTGCAATAACCTTTAATGTGGCATTTTAGCAAATGCCTTCTGGAAATCTAAGTACAGTACGTCTACAGATTCCCCTTTATCCACAGCGCCTGTGACTCCTTCAAAGAACTCCAATAAATTGGTTAAACATGGTTTCCCTTTCACAAAACCATGTTGACTTTGCCTGATTGCCCTGAATTTTTCTAAGAGTTCTGCTATAACATCTTTACTAATAGCTTCTAACATTTTCCCTGTGACAGATGTTAAGCTAACTGGCCTGTAGTTTCCTGCTTTCCGTCTCCGTCCCTTTTTGAACAAAGGGGCTACATTTGCTATTTTCCAATCTAATGGCACCTTCTCTGAAGCTAGGGAATTTTGGAAAATTAAAACCAATGCATAAACTATCTCATCAGCCACTTCTTTCAAGACCTTAGGGTGAAGTCCATCTGGACCTAGGGATTTGTCAGCCCACAGCTCCAACAATTTGCTCATTACCACTTCCCTGGTGATTGTAATTTTCCTGAGTTCCTCCCTCCCTTTCATTTCCTGATTTACAGCTATTTCTGGGATGTTACTTATGTCCTCTATAGTGAAGAACAAAGCAAAATACTTAATTAGTTTGTCTGCCATCTCCCTACTTTCAATTATCAATTCCCCAAACAGACTTTCTATACAACCAATGCTCACTTTATTAACTCTTTTCTTATTTAAATATCTATAGAAACTCTTACTATGTTTATATTACTAGCTAGCATTCTCTTGTACTCTAATTTTTCCTTTCTTAATAAACTTTTTGTCATTCTTTGCTGTTCTTTACATTCTCTCCAATCTTCTAACCTGCCACCCGTCTTTGCGTAATTATACGCTTTTTCTTTAAGTTTGATACACACTAACTTTTTTTGTTAGCCATGGATATTGGGCCCTCCCCTTGGAATTTTTCTTTCTCATTGGAATGTATATATTCTGTGTATTCTGAAATATTCCTTTAAATGTCTACCACTGAACCTCCATTGACCTATCCCTTAACCTAATTTGCCAGTTCACTTTAGCTAGCTCTGCTTTCACGCCCTAATAATTGTCCTTATATAAGTTTAATACACACATCTTGGATGCACTCGTTTGTTCCTCAAAATGAATGTAAAATTCAATCATATTATAAACGCTGCTACCTAGGGGTGCCTTCACTATGCGGTTATCAATTAATCCTATCTCGTTGCTCAATACCAGGTCTAGTATAGCCTGTTCTCTGGTTGGCTCCAGAATGTGCTGTTCTAAGGAACTATCCCGAAAACATTCTCTGGCCTCCTCATCTACGCTATCTTTGCCTACCTGATTTTTCCAGTCTATATAAAGATTAAAATCCCACATGATTATTACTGCACCTTTCTCACAAGCTCCCATTAACTCTTCTTTTATACTTTGTCCCATTGTGCAGTTACAATTAGGGGGCCTGTACACCATTCCTCCGAGTGACTTCTTGTCTTTATCATTTCTCCTCTCAACCCAAACCACTTCTACATCCTGGTTCCCTGAACTTAGGCCATCCCTCTCTAATGTGCTAATGCCATCAGTAACTAACAAAGCCACCCCTCCAACTTCCTGTCCTTCCTAAGTGTCACATATCCTTCAAATTCAGGTCCCAATCTCTAACACCCTGTAGCCATGTCTCTGTAATGGCTATCAAATCGTACTTATTTATTTCTATTTGCACTATCAGTTCATCTGTTTTGTTTTGAATGCTACATGCATTTAAATACAGAGCCTTTAGTTCTGTCCTTGTATTATTTTTGCAGCATCTAGCCTTATCTGCTGATTTACTCTTAGATTTGTACTCATTGTCCCTTCTTGTTGCAGTCTATCATTTCCCATATTAATACCTTTCCCTCTTGCCTTGTCTCTACTCTTTGCTTTACCACATTTTCCCAAATTTGATCCCTTGCCCCTGCTATTCAGTTTAAAACCCTCTCTACTTCCCTAGTTATACAGCTCATGAGGGCACCAGCCCCAGCACAGTTCACGCGTAGACCGTCCCAATGGTACATATCCCACTTTCCCCAATACTGGTGCCAGTGCCCCACAAACCGGAGCCCACCTCTCCCACACCAGCCTTTGAGCCATGCATTCTCTAATCTTATTTGTCCTATGCCAATTTGTAGCTGGATCATGTAATAATCCAGAAATGATTACCTTTGAGGTTCTGCTTAATTTGGTGCCTAGCTCCTCACACTGACTATGCAGAGTTTCCTTCCTCATCCTGCCTATGTTGTTAGTACCTACATGGACCACGATCACTGGATCCTCCCACTCCCACCCCCACTGCCACTGCAAGTTCCTCTCCTGCCCTGAGCAGAATATGCATTTACACAGCGTCTTTCATCACCTCAAGCCAGCCAGTGAAGTACTTCTTAAAACTTTGATCACTGTTGTTATGTTGGGAAACTTAAAAGCCAACTTACACACAGAAGCTCCCAAAATAGCAATGTAATAATGATCAACTAATCACAGAATGGTTACAGCATGGAAGGAGGCCATTCAGCCCATCGTGTTTGCACCAGCTCTCTGAATGAGCAATTCACTTAGTGCCATTCTCCCACCTTCTCCCCGTAACCCTACACATTCTTCCTCTTCAATTAACAGTCTAATTCCCTTTTGATTGCCTCAATTGAGCCCGCCTCCATCGCACTCTCAGGCAGTGTGTTCCAGATCTCAACCACACACGTTGCATGATAAAGTTTTGCTCATATCGCTTTTCCTTCTTTTCCAATTACTTTTAAATCTGTGCCCTTGCGTTCTTGATCCTTTCACGAGTGGGAACAATTTCTCCCTATCTACTCCGTCTAGATCTCTCATGATTTTGAATACCTCTGTCAAATTTCCTCTCAGTCTTTTTTCTCCAAGGAAAATAGTCCAAACTTCTGCAATCTATCTTCATAACTGAAGTTCCTCATCCTGGAACCATTCTCATGACTCTTTTCTGCACTTGCTTCAGTACCTTCATATCCTTCTTAAAGTATTGCACCCAGAATTGGACATAATACTCAAGCGGAGGCTGAACTATTGCCTTATACAAGTTCAACCTAACCTCCTCGCTCTTGTACTCTATGTCCCTATTAATAAAGCCTATGATACTGTATGCTTTATTAACCACTCTCAGAACCTGTTCTGCCACTTTCAATGACAGGCACATATACACCCAGGTCCCTTTGTTGGAGTTGAACCCTTTATTTCTTCTTGTTTCTCCATATTCTTCCTACCAAAATGAATCACTTCATATTTCTCCACACTGAACTTCATCTTGTCTGTATCCTTTTGAAGTTCCACACTAACCTACTCACAGCTCACAAAGCTTCCAAGATTTTGCAGGCAGTGGCATCATGGTATTGTCACTGGACTAGTAATCCAGAGACCCAGGGTAATGCTCTGGGGACTTGGGTTTGAATCCCACCACAGCAGATGCTGAAACTTGAATGCAAATCAATAAAAATCTGGAATTTAAAATCTAATGATGACCATGAAACCATTGTCGATTGTTGTAAAAACCTATCTGGTTCACTAATGTCATTTAGTGAAGGAAACCTGCCATCCTTACCTGGTCTGGCCTACATGTGACTCCAGACCCACAGCAATGTGGATGGCTCTAGGAAGCCACTCAGGTGTATCATACTGTACCTACACCACATGGACTGCAGTGGTTCAAGAAGGCAGCTCACTACCACCATCTCAAGGGATTAGAGATGAGCAATAATGCTGGCCTAACCAATGATGCCCACATCCGATAAACGAATAAAAAAAAACTGCTAGCTGCAACTTTAAAATTGTGCCTGGAACACCCATATTTAGTAATATTGGTTAAGGGACAACTATTGCCCAGGAGTAAGTAAATCAAGAGTAAAAAACAAAGCTGAGATGCCCCTTCCCAATTAACTTGGGTTGCATGACATGTTGACAAACCTCCTGGTTTGAGCAAAACTTCCTTTTGAGAAAAAAATGCGATGACTACGTGATTTAAAAAAAATTTTTGCCTTAGGCCGACTGCTCAGGCAGTGAGATACAGTTTTCATGGAGCTATCTTAGACAGCCAATACAAAACACCCTCTAACAGATGTTTTGCTTTAAGCCATGAGCTTCAGAAAATCCTCACACTTGAACAACAAGGGTTACCTTAGCAACCATGCTGTCACCAATCAATAGGGGGCCTGAACTAGCCAATTACAAATGTCACTACAGTTATGACAACATGAACAGAACCAATAGTTTTTATCTTAATACTTCAAGAATAGGTCACCTTTACTAGGAGATCTGCACAAGCTGCCTTCATCTCGCCTCACTTTTCCTGCTATTTCCGATGATTTAGCGTGGAAAGGAATACTTTCTCTTTTTTTGGATGGAATCAGTTGCCTTTAAAATTGGCATCAGGGAGGAACCAGGTGTCATAAATTGTACAGCACAGAAGGAAGCCATTCATCCCATTATGTCTGGGCCAACTCTTTGAAAGAGTTATCTTATTAGTCTCACTCCCCTGCAAATTGTTCCTTTTAATTCATTTTCAAAGTTACTCCTGAATCTATTTCCACCAAATTTTCCAGATCATAACAACTCACTGTGTACCACTCATTTCTCATTGCTAATTATTTTAAATCTTTGTCCAATGTTTACTGACTTCTGCCACTAGAAACAGTTTCTTCCAACCACTCTTATCAAAGGCCTGTGTAATTCTGAACCTATATTAAATCTCTCTTTAATTTTCTCTGCTCTAATAAGATGAATCTCAGCTTCTCCAGTCTTTCCACATAACTGAAGTTCCTCGTCTCTGGTACCATTCTAGTAAATTTCTGCACTCTGTCCAAGGCCTGGTCACCCTTCCTAAAGTGTAGTGTCCAGAATTGGATACAGTGCTCCAGCTGAGACCATAGTCAGCAAGTTATTAAGCTTTACATACGAATTAGGAACAGAAGTAGGCCATTCAGCCCCTTGAGCCTGCTCACTAGATCATGGCTGATCTGAGCGCGGCCTCAACTTCACATTCCACCTACTCCCGTTAACTTTTGACTCCTTTGTTAGTCAAGACCCTATCTCTGCCTTAAAAATGTTCAGTAACATTGCCTCTACCACTCTCCCCAAATACTCACAACCTTCTGAAAGAAAAAAATTCCTCTAATCTCGATCTTAAATGGGTGACCCCTTATTTTAAAACTGTCCCCCCTATTCTAGCCTCTTCTACAAGGGGAAACATCCTTTCAGCATCCATTGCATAGCATAACTCCCTTGTTTTTGTCTTTTTTTTAAAAAAAGTTCAAGGATCCTGAATGTTTTTTTTTTGAAAAATAGCCTAATCAGCATCCTTATACCTTCAGAGATTTGCTGCTCATATTGTGCCAGCCTCTGCAGCAAGTGTGTAAAGTAGCAAATTAAGCCTCAGATGTGATGCTTAGTCCAATGACATACACATACCTTAGCCATTAGTTTTGCTATTCCTCTTCCTCTGTAGGCATCAGGAACCTCTGTGTGTTGCAGATCAATTGTTTTCTTTCCAACATACTCGTATAAGAGCACAGCCCGCTCGTGTGAACCTAAAAGAGGAGGAAACAAGGTTAGCAGTGGACAATGATCAGCAATGTTAGTGTATTTATGCCATTCGCACTATTGGGTGAAAATATCCACTTTGTATAGATCATTTAATTTTGTCCCAATATGCTCTCATGCCTTACTCATAACACACCAGTTCAAACCACTTCCAAGAGCAGTGCCAGAGCTGGAACTACCAATCCCCTAGTGTTATACATACACAGCCCAGGTTTGGAGCAACAATAATCCACAATTGTGCCTCTGGGTGTTTTTCACAGTTCAAGAGGGCACAGTATGATTATTTTATTAACAAACATTCTCAGCTTGTGGGTATCACTAGGAAGGCTAGCATTTATTGCTCATCCCTCATTGTCCTCGAGGAGGTGTAGTAGCGGGAATCATTCTTGAACAGCTGCTGCCTGTGTCAATGCCTTATCAATTACATTGTTAAGGTTTGTTAATGTCAATTACATTGTTAAGGGAAACAGGTGATGGGTACTTGTACGCACTTAAATAGGGGACATCTGGGTCACTGGGTGTGGGTGAGAACTTTGGACAAAGTCAATAAACACTCTTTGCAAGGAAAGGCTCTGTGTCTTGGTTTTAACCTCACCAACCAGCTTGAATCCTGTTAAACACCTGTGTGGTTGTAGAGTTCCCACAGTGCTGTTAGGTCAGGAGTTTCAGGATTTTGACCTAGCAAGAGAGAAAAAGACCAGACTTGCACATATATAGCATCTTTCATGACCTTAGATCATCCCAAAGTGCTTTAAAGCCAATTGTGCTCTTGAAATCTAGTCACTGTGTAATGTAGGAACATAAGAACACATGAACATAAGACACAGGAGCAGGAGTAGGCCATTTGGCTTTTCAAGTCTGCTTTAACATTCAACAAGATCACAGCTGATTTTCTACCTCAACTTCATCTTCCCACACTATCCCCATATCCCATGATTCCCTTAGTATCTAAAATTTTTATCAATCCTTGACTTGAATATACTCAATTACTGAGCATCTATAGTCCTCTGAGGTCGAAAGTCCTACCCTTTGAAGGTTGATATTTCTCCTCATCTCATTCCTAAGTGGCCAGCCCTTTATTCTGAAACTTTGAACCCTAGTTTTGGACTCCCCAGCCAGGGGAAACATTCTCCCAGCATCTACCCTAGCAAGTCCCTTAAGAATTTTGTGATCCAGTGAGATCACCTCTCATTCATCTTAACTCTAGAGAATATATGACTAGATACTCAATCTCTTCATGTAGGACAATTCGTTCATCCCAGGAATCAGTTTAGTGAATCTTTGTTGCAATCTATCTAAGGAAAAGGAGGCCAAGACCCAGTGTGCTTTCAACATGAAAGAACAGTGATCAATGTCCAGGTTAGGATGGTGTGAGAGTTGGAGGGGAACTTGGAGGTGTTGGTGTTCCCATTCATCTGCTGTTCTCGTCCTTCTAGGTGTAAGAGGTCACAGGATTGAGAGCGATGTTGGAAAAATATATTTTTGCCGAAATCTTACAACAGTGACTACACTTCAGAAGTAAACCTTTGGGACGTACCAAGGTCCTGAAAGGTGCTGGATAAATGCAAGTTCTTCATTTTAAAAAATTCTTTCAGTTCTTTCCAATCCCATTTCCCAACTACTGCTGCTGCTTGTAACTACTCTTAACAGGAGAGCTGCTGTCATGGTATGTCACACTAGTCTGTCACCCTGCCCCCAACATTCCCATTGAATCCAGAAAATTTTCTCTGATGACATAACTGAGCTCACTGTGGAAACCAAAATATTGAAGTTCCAGTTGGTTGTTAATGCTGGATGCTCAGGCACTTTTTCTATATAAATAAAGCAATGAAATTATTACTACAGGTTGTAATTATGTAGGACCGTGGCATGGTCATGGGGTGGTTAGCACACCATGTCTGACAGAAAGATGGGCGGTTTCACTGAGAGATTGGAGCAAGAACTGGCCACCCTTTTGAGACTGGAGACAGGGAAGGGGTAGAGGTGAGCAAGGTCCATCTGCTACGTGCAGATGTGCTGATGGTACTGCTTCCCTTAGCTATCCGGCCAGTGACTTTCTGGCTTACTAACCAGCTGTTTTACAGCCTATTATTTAGTACTGTGAAAGAAATCCAAATGTGGTAAACCTCAGATTCCACTTGTGTGTAAAACCTCTGACAGTCTCAATCTTTTGGAAAAACAATCCTTCTGTTCAAACTATTTGGGTTGGTCACACAACTTACCTATTTTTAGGCACAATTTGGACTGAAACTGTTGCAGGTCATTTTATATTATATATAGTATCACACACACACAGACACACACACACGCAGACACACACACACGCAGACACACACACACGCAGACACACACACACGCAGACACACACACGCAGACACACACACGCAGACACAGGGTTTCCCTGATGCAGAACCCCTAAAGCAGGGATCAGTTACTTAACCATACATTTGCAAGATCCTAGCTTTGATCTCCAATCTGTGTTGATTTGTGGATGGTGGTAATGGCGAGGACACTACAATCTGCCTCATTGTTCCCGAATTTAGAAGGGAAGAGAGAGAAATCAGCAAGAGTTCCGGCTGTGATTGATACCCAATTATCCTACAGGATAGTGCACAGTGCGCCAGCTGTGGCTCTATTGGTAGCTTTCTCGCATCTCGACTCACAAATTCATGGGCTCAAGTCTTACTCCAGAGATTTGAGGACATAATCCAGGTGGACACTCCCAGTGCAGTACCAAGTGAGTGCTGCACTCAGAGGCGCCAACTTTTGGATGAGACATTAAACCAGAGCCCATTTGCACTCTAAGTGGGCCTAATATGTTAATATGGCAATCATCTTGTTAAAGCCAATTGTTAGTTAAACGGGTGATGGGCATTAATTATCCGATCTAAATAGAATAAAAAGATACAGCTGGAACACTGTGTGGAAGCTACTAGTTCTGAGGAGTAGTCTTGGAAATAAACCAGCTGTAACCAAAAGACCAGCCTGGATTAATTCTTCCACCACAACCTCTTATTGTGATTAACATGGTAGTAGAGGATGAACTTTAAGCTTTGATATTGATTGCTGTATATGAAGATTTCTGTCTCAGTCCTCTGAGGGAAGAGAAGTGTACTGTTGCTAACAATTTAAGTTACAAAATGGTGGAAGGACGGTGCAAAATCACAAGCTTTGAGTATCCATCAATTTTTTTCTGACTCTGAACCTTATCAGCAATGGAAGGCTGAAGTTGAAAAGTGGACCCGGGTTACTGCTATACACCGGAAGCAGCAAGGTATGGCTTTGGTGTTATCATTACCAGCCAAAAGTAAGATAAGGAATAAAGTATTTTCAGAGTGGAAAGTGGATGATTTGGATCATGAAGAGGGATTAAACTGTCTGATACAATTTTTGGATAAGTTCTACAAAAAGGATGAGTAATTGGAAGTGTATGAACTTTGGACGATCTTTGATAGGTTTAGAAAATCAGATGATCAGTCCATGGAAGAATATATCATGGATTTTGATAAATGGTACAGGAGACTACAGCGATTTGAACTTGAAATTCCAGAATCGGTATTGGCATTTAAATTACTGGACTGTGCTCGCATTTCCCATGTTGATCGTCTTTCAGTACTAACGGGTTCAGTTCTGGGGGAAAGAATCTCTCTTAGATCAAATGGCTGCTGCCATAAGTTTTCTGGGGAAACAGTCATTTTCTGCCACTTTCTTAGCAAATGCAAACAACTATACTGTAAAACCTGTAATATCCTGTAAAACGGATAGAGGATTCAATGGTGAAAATATTTTGTGGTTGTCTAAATATTAGATGAAGATTCCAGTACAAAGATTGGGTTAATGACATGAGGTTTGAAAATGGTCGTAACCCTAGCCAATTTGAGAGTTGGGACAAAAAGCGTATCTAAAATGGTGTCTGGTAGATGTTTAAACCCAAAAAATTCACGGGGAATGGTTAATCGGTGTTTTCAGTGTGATTCCCAGTACCATTATGCAATGAACTGCCCACAGCAAAGGAATCATATTTTTGAAGTGACCCACAAGACAGATTCATCTAAAACTGAAAATGATGATGGTGACTGCCATGATGGAATTGTATTGATCACAGAATTTGAATCTGGTGATGAGTATCTTGATGATAGATTCTTTCAACAGTGCAGTTCCGGACAGTGGTTGCACTTCTACGGTGTGTGGCATGGACTGGCTTCACTGCTATCTGGAGTCTCTCGATGAGGCAGAATGACGGAAGGTCAAGGAGTATGAAAGCTCTACCTGCTTCCAGTTCAGAGATGACAATACATTAACATGTTATTAAGGAAGCCAGAGATTTCTCATCAAAAAGTTCATGACGTTTTGTTAACTGCTGAGAATGACAATTTGGTGGACAAAAAAGATCATTTGGAAATTACGTAGACAAGTTTGCACATCCGGCGCCACAGAAACTGAAGACTCTGCTTTGAGATGTGGGAGTGATTGATAAAGGATATGATGATCTTATTGAACAAATCACTGCTCAGTGTGAAATTTGCCTTAAATATCGCAAGACACCACCGCGGCCTGTTACAGGCTTGCCACTAGCCAGGGAGTTTATCCATGCAGTGGCAATGGCCTTGAAAGTTTGGGATAAGGATAGCGGTGTTTTTTACTACACTTCATAGATATGGCAACTAGGTTTAGTCTATCCACTGTGATGCATAGTAAAGACAAAAGGACCATTGTCGATAAGGTCATAGAGAAATGGGTAGGAACAGGATTAGGAACACTAATGAAGTTCCTCACAGATGGTGGGGAACTCGCCAATGAGGAATTTTGAGATATGTGTGAAAATTTAAACATCATAGTTATGCATACTGCAGCTGAGAGCCCATTTAGCAATGGTCTTTGTGAAAGAAACCAGGCTGTAATAGATGACATGTTACATAAAATATTAGCTGATCAACCAAACTGTAAATGGCAAACGGCTCTAGCCTGGGCAGTTGCAAGCAAAGAACTCTCTGCAAATGGTTGCAGGGTACTGTCCGTATCAGTTGTGTACGGAAGAAATCCAAAGTTACCTTCGGTGTTGTCAGATGCTCCCCCTGCTCTAGAAGGGACTAGCATTAGCTCCACTTTTTCTGCTCATCTGGGCAGAAAAGCTTTCATTAAAGCTAAGGTTTCGGAGAAAATTCAGCAGGCCCTATGGCACCATGTAAGACCATCAGGAATACAGTTTAGACAAGGAGACAAGGCATATTATAAAATGGAAGGCCAGAAAGAGTGGAAAGGACCTGGCAAGGTTATAGGGAGTGATGGCAAAGTAGTAATTGTCCAACACGGTAATCAAACTGTTAGGGTACATTCTTCATGGTTAATTGGTACTGGCTATATCTTTACAGGTTCTGAAAAGGATATAGAACGTGAGGAGGCACCATGCACTTTACATACACATACTGGGTAGTTATGAGGAGCAGACATGGCAGATACAGGTTTGACTGACTATGAACAAGGTAATACTGAGGTACAGGACAATGCTATTCATCCAAAAGGGCAATTACCCAAAGTAGGAACAAAGGTAACATACATGCCAGAAGGGACCAGTGTGCAGAGGGATGCCACCACCATAGGGAGAGCAAGAAAGGACACTGGTAAATACAAACATTGGCTAAACGTGCAGGATGAAGGTCAGGAGACAAGACCTATTGATTGGCAAATCAAAGTAAAGATGTGGAAACCCAGAAAGCAGAGTATGAGTTCTGATAGTGGACCTGAAAGTGGTCGTGACCCTAGAAAAAAATCACGGACTTGCGAAAGGAGTTCTGGTCGCTTGGGAGGACGATCATATAGTAGCAATCCAGAAAGGGAGAGAAATGTGATTAGAGACCGTAGCTTAACAAGGAGGATTAGAGAGCAAGCTAGCAATCTCAATAGAAGTAGAAGTCCTTATGACAGAGATTCTAGTAGCTGCTAATAAATTGGAAAGTATGCTGATAAAGGGAGCCAAACGGAAAGAGTTGGAAGGAAAGTTGGAAGGAATTTGGGAGTACATTCTGAAATACCTGACAAAGGACAGCCAGCTTTATCTCAGATGGATCTGTACAGAAAAGGTTCTCCTAGATGGCATATAAAGCCAAAGCAACATTAATAGCCCAAGGCTTTGAAGAGAGACTAAGAGATCAGGATGTCAAGACTGGACTCGCCTACTGCAGGGAAAGTGAGTTTGAAGATTTTTTGAGCTATTTTGATATCCTATTCCTGGGAGTGCAAATCGATTGATATAAAGGCTGTGTTTTTGCAGGGGGAGAAGTTCCAAAGGGAAGATTTTTGAAACCACCCAAAGAAGCCGGGGATGTAGAAGGAAAGCTATGGAAATTGAATGTGTGTTTATGGGTTGAACAATGCATCAAGAGTTTGGTATTTTTCCGTGAGGTTTGTCTTGTTGAAAACAGGTTGCATTCAGTTAAATGCAGATTCCGCGATGTTCTACTGGTACCATAAGGAGAAACTAGCTGGGATCTTTATCATGCATGTTGATGATTTCCTGTGGGGAGGATCTATAGAATTTGAACAATGGGTAATCGAGAAGCTAAAGAACGAATTCCAGGTCAGAAGTCAGGCTTCTGGGGCCTTTAATTACATAGGTTATGACATTAAGCAGAGCAAAGTAGGAGTGACATTGAATCAACAATCTTATCTAGAAAATGTTAATTATATCCCAATGACTCATGATAGATCCTCATAAAAAGGGGATCTCCTGCTACCAAGGAAGAAATGGAACAGTTGAGAAGCTTGATTAGGCAGTTGAACTGGTTGTGCACTCAGACTAGGCCTGACGCTAGTTATGATGTATCGGAGTTGAGTACCACGATGAAACATGCTACAGTTGAGCAAGTTCTGAGAGCAAATAAAACACTTTTTTTAAAAAAAAATTAAATTCTGAGAGATGTGTGCTCAAGTTTCCAGCCTTGGGTGATCCAGAAGATGTGAGATTGGTCCTTTTTAGTGATGCTTCACATGCCAATCTTCCGGATGGGTACTCTAGCACAGCAGGGTTCTTATTCTTGGTGGGAAAGAACGATAAATGTTGCCAACAGGCTTGGGAGGCCAAGAAAATAAAAAGGGTAGTGAAAAGCACCTTAGCTCCTGAAACATTAGCTGTAGTAGAAGCATTAGATATGGGGGATTACTTGTCCAATATATTGACAGAAATATTATATAAGGGGCAACGTGGGAAAAATTTGCCCATAGAATGTTCTGTTGATAATTGGTCTCCTTGGGACAACGTTCCTTCCATGAAAAGTATCACGGAAAAAAGGCTACGAATAGACCTAGCCAGCATAAAGGAGATGTTAGAGAGTAAAGAGATCTCTCAGATAAAATGGGCTGACACAAGTCACCAACTATCAGACTGTTTTACAAAAAGAAGTGCCTGCTCTAAAAAAAAATTATTACATGTGTTGGAAGAGGTGTGTCTTATAATGATGTAATGAAGTGTGTGCGTGAAAAGAAGGGAATCTGTTAATATGACCATCATCTTGTTAAAACCAATTGTTAGTTAAACAGGTGATGGGCATCAATTATCCCATCTAAATAGAAAACAAAGGTACAGCTGGAGCACAAACTTGCCTAAATAGCCAAGTGGTTATGGTACTGGGTTTGTAACCCCAAGATCGAAAGTTCAAATCTCACAATGGCAAACTATGAAACAATGTAACTTCATCTGAAACAGATGGACACGGGTTTGTGCTCGAAAGAGTATCAAGAGTTCAAATCTCACAATGGCAAACCATGAAACAATGTAACTTCATCTGAAAAAAAACAGATAGAAACGGGTTTGTACTCGAAAGAGTTACAGCTGGAGCACAAACTTGCCTAAATAGCCAAGTGGTTATGGTACTGGGTTTGTAACCCCAAGATCAAGAGTTCAAATCTCACAATGGCAAACTATGAAACAATGTAACTTCATCTGAAACAGATGGAAATGGGTTTGTACTCGAAAGAGTAGCAAGAGTTCAAATCTCACAATGGCAAAACTATGAAACAATGTAAATTCATCTGAAACTGATGGAAATGGGTTTGTACTCGAAAGAGTATCAAGAGTTCAAATCTCACAATGGCAAAACTATGAAACAATGTAAATTCATCTGAAACAGATGGAAACGGGTTTGTACTCAAAAGAAATCAAGAGTTCAAATCTCACAATGGCAAACTATGAAACAATGTAACTTCATCTGAAACTGATGGAAACGGGTTTGTACTCGAAAGAGTTACATCTGTGGTGAGTGCATCCCCTCAAGTTAATTTTAGCTTGGCCTAAATAGCCAAGTGGTCATGATACTGGGTTTGTAACCCCAAGATCAAGAGTTCAAATCTCACAATGGCAAAACTATGAAACAATGTAACTTCATCTGAAACAGATGGAAACGGGTTTGTGCTCGAAAGAGTATCAAGAGTTCAAATCTCACAATGGCTAACTATGAAACAATGTAACTTCATCTGAAACAGATGGAAACGGGTTTGTGCTCGAAAGAGTATCAAGAGTTCAAATCTCACAATGGCAAACTATGAAACAATGTAACTTCATCTGAAACTGATGGAAATGGGTTTGTACTCGAAAGAGTATCAAGAGTTCAAATCTCACAATGGCAAAACTATGAAACAATGTAAATTCATCTGAAACAGATGGAAACGGGTTTGTACTCGAAAGAAATCAAGAGTTCAAATCTCACAATGGCAAACTATGAAACAATGTAACTTCATCTGAAACTGATGGAAACGGGTTTGTACTCGAAAGAGTTACATCTGTGGTGAGTGCATCCCCTCAAGTTAATTTTAGCTTGGCCTAAATAGCCAAGTGGTCATGGTACTGGGTTTGTAACCCCAAGATCAAGAGTTCAAATCTCACAATGGCAAAACTATGAAACAATGTAACTTCATCTGAAACAGATGGAAACGGGTTTGTGCTCGAAAGAGTATCAAGAGTTCAAATCTCACAATGGCTAACTATGAAACAATGTAACTTCATCTGAAACAGATGGAAACGGGTTTGTACTCGAATGAGTTACATATTCCAAGCCCCGAACCCTCCCTCGGGTGCTGGTGCTCCGCAATATGAGCCGCCTCGGGGACATGCCCTCCGTGCCTTTTGGCACAGCAAAGAGGGGCTTTTTGTACGGACTGCTGCTGCACACCTTCCATTTTCTCGCCCTTGTCCGCCACCCGGACACGCCCTGGCATGCCTTGTTGCCATCCGGCGGCGGAGGCCCCCGATGGGAGGCCCTCTATGGAGGTGTCCTCCCCCTTTCTATCGGGGACCTGGGTTGGAGGGTGTTGCATGCAGCAGTCCCCTATAATAAGAGGATGCGTAGATTCACGGACTCTCAGGACACGTGCCCTTTTTGCGGTCTTGTGGAGTCCGTGGACCATGTATACATAGGGTGTTGTAGGCTGCACTCCCTTTTTAGTTATTTGAAAAACCTTTTATTGATGTTTTGTTTGCACTTCAGCCCCACGCTCCTGATCTATGGGCACCCGGTGCGGAAGGGGGTCGGGAAGGAGGAGGACCTCCTCGTGAACCTGCTCCTGGGCCTGGCCAAGTTGGCCATTAACAGGTCCAGGCAGCGGGCGATCGACGGGGGAGTCCCGCCCAATTGTTTGTCCCTCTTCCGCGGCTACGTTCGCTGCCGGATGTCCCTGGAGAGGGAGCACGCGGTGTCTGCTGGCACTCTTGAGGCCTTCCGTGCTCGGTGGGCACCGCGGGGACTGGGGTGTTTTGTTGACCCCTTTAATCACATTTTGATTTAAAGTTTGTAAGTTTCCTTTAAACTTTGTTCTTGGTTTTACAGCTGACCAGAATTAGGGGCTGTGCCTGATTTATCCCGATTTTGTTGATTTGGTTTTCATTTAAAAGATTATCAAGAGTTCAAATCTCACAATGGCAAAACTGTGAAACAATGTAACTTCATCTGAAACGGATGGAAAACGGGTTTGTGCTCGAAAGAGTATCAAGAGTTCAAATCTCACAATGGCAAAACTGTGAAACAATGTAACTTCATCTGAAACAGATGGAAACGGGTTTGTACTCAAGAGTTACAGCTGGAGCACTGTGTGGAAGCTACTAGGAAGTTAGTAGCACTGAGGAGTAGTCTTGGAAATAAACCAGTTTTAACCAAGAGACCAGCCTAGATTAATTCTTCCACCACAACCTCTTTGTGATTAACGTAATAGATTTCATTGCACTATGTTTTGAAAAACAGTAGAAAAGTTCTCCCCAGGGAACAGGCTAATATTCATCCCTCAACCACACAAAAACCCCCACGTTATTTGGTTTATATTATTCTATTGTTTGTGGGATCTTGCTGTTTGCAAACTGGCTGCTGCTTTTCCTAAATTACAACAGTGACCATATTCAAAAGGACTTAATTGGATACAAAACACTTAGTAATGTGCAGAGGTTGTGAAAGGTGCTATAAAAGTTCAAGTCTTTTTTCTATCTTTCACTCAGTATTCGGTGACAATTTCTGCTGCAGGGCTAGAACAACACTTCGTCCCATATCAGGAAGATGCATACTCAATGCAACAAACAAAAACAAAAATACCTGGAAAAACTCAGCAGGTCTGACAGCATCTGCGGAGAGGAACACAGTTAACATTTCGAGTCCGTATGATTTTTCATCAGGACTAAGGAAATATAGAAATGAGGTGAAATATAAGCTGGTTGAGGGGGGTGGGACAGGTAGAGCTGGATAGAGGGCCAGTGATAGGTGGAGGCAAAGAAGAGATTGACAAAGACGAAAGGACAAAGGGGTGTTGATGGTGGTGATATTATGTAAGGAATGTGCTAATGGTGACATTAAGGTTAGAAAGCAGGATGAGCAAGTGACAGATGGCCCTAGTGGGGGTGAGGTGGGGTGGGGGGAAGATCGCTAAAAGGTGGAGATAAAATGATAGATCCCAATAAATTTAAAAATAGCTGAGAAAAGAAAAATATATTTAAAATGATAAATTATTGGAAAAAGGGGGAATCGGAAAGGCAGTGAGGATGGAAGAGAGAGTTCATGATCTGAAGTTGTTGAACTCAATATTCAGTCCTGAAGGCTGTAAAGTACCTAGGTCGGAAGATGAGGTGCTGTTCCTTCAGTTTGAATTGAGCTTCACTGGAACATTGCAGCAGGCCAGGGATGGACATGTGGGCATGACAGCAGGGTGCAGTGTTGAAATGGCAAGCGACAGGGAGGTCTGGGTCATGCTTGCGGACAGACCAAAGGTGTTCCGCAAAGCGGTCACCCAGTCTGCGTTTGGTCTCTCCAATGTAGAGGAGACCACATTGGTAGCAGCGAATGCAGTAGACTAAATTGAGGGAAGTGCAAGTAAAGGGCTGCTTCACTTGAAAGGAGTGTTTGGGCCCTTGGACGATGAGGAGAGGGGAAGTAAAGGGGCAGGTATTGCACCTTCTGCGGTTGCATAGGCTGAGGTGTAGGGGGTAATGGAGTAGTGGACCAGGGTGTCCCGGAGGGAATGATCCTTGCGGAAAGCCGCCGGGGGAGTGAAGGGAAGATGTATTTGGTGGTGGCATCATGCTGGAGTTGGTGGAAATGGCGGAGGATGATCCTTTGAACATGGAGGTTGGTGAGGTGAAAAGTGAGGACAAGGGGGACCCTATCATGGTTCTGGGAGGGAGGGGAAGGTGTGAGGGCGGATGCATGGGAGATGGGCCGGACACGGCTGAGGGCCCTGCCAATCACTGTGGGTGGAAAACCTCGGTTAAGGAAGAAGGAGGACATATCAGTGGAACTGTTTTTGAAAGTGGCATCATCAGAACAGATATGACAGAGATGAAGGAACTGAGAGAATGGGATGGAGTCCTTACAGGAAGTTGGGTTCAAGGAGCTGTAGTCGAGGTAGCTCTGGGAGTCGGTAGACTTGTCATGCTAGAAATGCAGTAGCTAACTTCAGTGTCACTGAACCACTTATGAGATTTTTTTAATGATTTTCTCAATGCACCGTTTCCACCGCTATGAGGGAGAGAAAGCAATCTGGTGTCTGCAGCTCTACTTCTGACCAATAGAGAACTTTAATGATTTACTCACTCATTATTAACAAAATCTTTATAAACCACCTTGAAATCTCAAAACTGAGGAATTCCTCAGTCTGCCCTTCCTGCAAGTATACCTCACTGCCAGTTCATTCATTTTTGATCTCACATGTTGATTCCAACGCTGCTGCTGCTCTTTTGCATTGTGGGTTTTGGCTTTTCAAGGAATGAAAGAAAAGAAAAGTATTTATACACTGCCTTTCATGACCTCAGGCCATCTCAAAGTGCTTTACATCCAATGAAGCACTTTTTGAAGTGCAGTCACTGTAATAGTGTCAGAAACCCAACAGCCAGTTTGTACACAGCAAGGTTCCACAAACAACGAGTTAAATGAACAGATAATCCGTTCTTAGTGTTATGTTTGAGTGATAAATATTGGCCGGTTCAACAGGAGAACTCCCTAACTCTTCTTCAAAATAGTGGTGCAGGATCATTTACATCTACCTGAGCAGCACAGACTTTCAGTTTCAGTCATCCAAAAGACAACACCTCCACCAGTGCAGCACTTCCGCAGTACCAATGCATCAGCCTGGACTGTGCGCTTAAGTCTTAGGAGTGAGATTTGAACCCGTGACCTCTGACCCAGAAATGAGTGTGCTTCAGCCTCAGTTTCTCAATATAAAATCTCACTGGTACAATCTTCCTCACTCTTGACAGTGGATCTTATTCCTGCTTGATTTTCAGTTTAGGCGCTTGCTATAATTAACAGTTTTTAGAGAACACTCCAGTCTCTGAAATATCAAACAGCAAGGGTGATATTCCGAACTAATTTGAAATTGGGCCATAAGTTGAGGCTGGGATAACTTTCCACACAAAATGCCACAGAGGGAAGTGGGCAACATTTTTAAATGTCTGTAGCATGCGTGCAATTCAAAATTTGAAGAGGAATTTTTGCAATGTTTTAACTTTAGAGCGACATGGAAGGAAAATCAGATCAGTTAAATTCCTGAGGTACTTCGACTGGCTATGCCAACTCAGGTTGAATGTATTCCAGGAAGTTTCATCACATGACCTCCTGCCTCCAACTGTCCCACCCCTTTGCTCCCATCATTGGCTGTTCATCATGTCCAGCCCTGCAGTGTCCCACCTTCTCATGGCCAATTGGAAAGTGAATAGGCTCATTATCAGGGCCAGGGAGAGAAATCATCGGCCTTGGTGCATCTATTGTTTCCAGGCCCCTTATTCATCTGCTGCCCACACCCAACCCACACCGCCCCCCCTCATCCCCCACTTTAACTCTCCTCCTTAATCATGCATGTTTTTTTTTCCTTTTTCAAGATTCACCAATCAATTCACCAAACAATCACGAAGGCCCTGGTAAAATGATAACACCCATTGTTGCCATTTGGTTACAAATATCGCCCAATATATATGCAGTATGGGTTATTAATATTAAGAGCAGCAATGATACAATGCAATGTTAGTTTGTGCATGCCCTATAGGTGATCCCACCATGACTATTAAATAAACCAGAAAGTACAACATTTACTTTAACAGCATTGTGCAATATTGTTAATTTGACAGGAAAATATCGCATTAGTAACTCATAACACTGTGCAGACAATAACACTGATTTCAGTGACTGCCTCAGCCCTCATTAATATGTTCTGCACATCACAGCATATGGACATGGTGACAGTAAATTCACATTTGGGGAAAAGATTCAATATTTGCACACAGATAAAGTGCACAAGATCTTTTCCATTTTGTAGGAGTAGAAGAAAACTTTCTTCTGCCTGGATGCTTGATATTATTCAGTATAATTATTTCACACAAGAGGTGTATTTGGATTCTATTTTATCAGTAATCTCACAGGGTAGAAAAGATCAAATGACTCCTGAGCAACACAGTTGAATGATTGAACAACATAGGTCTTCACTGTCAATGAGAAGTGTTGGAGCCCTCCAGTGTCTCTGTGCAACATAACCTTTAAGAAGCCAGTGGGCAAAGACTGAATAGTTCACAATTGTATCTGCATTTTCTTGATCAGAAAGTCTGAAGACTCTGCTGATCACTGCTTCTCACCACAATATATTTTCAATATCAGCTACACAACACAACTTTATCGCAATATTTCAATACCTCATAAAACTCATAAAAAGCACCAAGATAGAGTGGGACAAAACTCAAGACAATAGAAAAAATTCTTGAGAATCATATTCAGGATAAAAACAGGTTATTCATTCACCATGAGCCCATTACGTACTTTTGACTTGGCAATCTCACCCCACAAAGCCCACACAATAAACTTTCAATAGCAACAAAATAAACAGAACTCTAGCCATGATTCCACATTCTGTCCATAAGATAACTATGGATGACAAAGGCCATCTAGCCCATTTGATCTCATCCATCCTAGAATGACATACGGACATACACATTAGGAGCAGGAGTCGGCCATTTCGCTCCTTGAGCCTGCTCTGCCATTTGACAACATTGTCTACATTGTACCATGACTATAACTCAAAAGTACTTAATTGGCTGTAAAGCAATTTGGGACATCATGAAAAGTGCTGTAAAATTGTAGGTTTTGTCTTTCATTACACCTGCATGGAGTAGGCAGAGTAACAGTGGCAATAGTGAAATTGGAGGCCCAATTCTGAGGACAATTAATCACAGAGCAATCAACTGATGTTAGGAAGTGGCTACAAAACAAAATCTCATAACCTCCCTCCAAACCCCCCTACCACCCATCCAGCATCCACCCAACCTCCTCGCAACCCACACTCAAACCTCCCCTCAACCTACCCCTTACCCATCTTGTCACCTTCCCCAAACCCCCTCCAAGCTCCCTGACCACTCCAACCACCTCCCAACAACCCCCTCAACCTCTCCCCAACACCAACCTCCCCCAATCCCCTTCAAATTGCCTCACCCTCCCTTCCAACCTCTCCCCACCCCTCTTCTGATCTCCCCACCCCAAAAGGATTTCACCTACAATCTTTCAAGCCAGAAGACTCTCCTAACAGATACTGCGTTGCTGTTAACCTTCAGCCAGCTTTATGGTTTTCTGGTGGGCTTTTCAAAAAAAAAAGATCGGAACCACGAAGCTGCCCGAAGGTGGAAAGCAGCAGTGCAGCAACTAGTGAAACTGACTTGACACTGATCTAAGAAGATCTAAACTCTGTTTCCAATTTTTTTAAGCCAGTTTGCGGCTCTGGCTGCTCAGTCTGGGCAATGAAAAACTCTGTTTAAACCATGTAGCCCAGGCCCCTCCTCACTCCAGGCACTGCTGTGTGGCACCACCTGCACTCCCTTCTCCCAGGCCCTGCTCATTATTACTTGATTGACTAATTCTTCACCAGTCAAATATCACTAATATTATTATGACTAAAAGAAAATGAAAAGTAATTTTGAAAAGAACCATTCCAATGGTTTCATTCATCTTGGCATTGACTTACAGCAGTGTTCTGGAGATTAATCTTTAATACCTGGGAACTCTAGGCCAATTTTGGAGGTTTGGCAACTCTAATCTCAATGCTGATTGTGGTGCAAGAGTAAATTGGATTTCTTTACCGCATGAGAATTGGTGTCTGCAATTCACCCACCCCTACTCTACACCCAATTTGCAAGCCACTCGATCTCTTCAAGTCTGCATACAAAAAACTTTGCCTGTCCATGAATGTTACTAAAACAAAACTCATATCAGCTCATGTCTGGTCAGCCAAATATATCACCTCCTATGTATGTTGAATATGTTGAGCACTGCCCATATTTTAGCAGCCCACCTCTCTCAAAAAGTCACCGCCGATGAGGAGATCCAACGCTGAATCAGCTGTGACAGCTCAACTATCTACAATCTATGGCAGCAAGTGCTTGACATCAAAAACCTTCGCAACTCAACAAAAGTCCTAGTGAACAGAGCAGTTGAAGTCACCACACTCATGTACTGCAGTCAGACCTAGACTGTGCATCAGTGACACTCAAACGATCTAGAGAAATTCCATCAGCAATGCCTCCGCCGCATCCTCCGGATTCAACGTGAGGGCCATTGAGCCAAATACTAGTGTCCTTCTTCAAGCCGGGTCCATAAGCATTCAGGCAAAATCCCTGCAAAATCAACTTCATTGGATTGGACACTGTGTCCAGATGCCTGAAAAACATCTCACCTAACATGCTCTGTTTTCTGAACTCTCAAATGGCCAACGCTCTAGGGGAGGGCAAAGAAAGTGCTTCAAAGGCACTCTTAAGTTCACCTGGAAGCATGGTGGCATTGACCTTAATGACTGGATGGCGCTTGCCACTCATCATTCAGAATGGAAACTACTTGTCCATCAAGCTACATCATGCTGAGAGTCCAACACCTTAATGATGAGGCAAAGCAGCAGCAAAGAAGGAAAGAAAAGGAAGCAAATCCTGCACTCCAGGCCCTGCTATTTTATATGTCAGCCTGTCCCACATGTCCAAAGATATGCAGGTTGAGAATCGGCCTGTTCAGTCACGTGAAGACTCATGGCAGAAACACATAACCTGAGTAGACATCACGCCCCATGCCAACAAACTGAGATTTCCTAATTCTGTATGTAGTATTGGAGAGGCATTGAAAGGAGGCTGCTCTTGCATAGCACCAGAGGCCTGAGGCCTAGTCCTCACTGTTCACCCTCTGATGCGAGGGATAGCATGGGGAGCTGTAGCAGCACTGGACACCTGTTACATGCTTAGTCCCCTGCCCCTAAGTACAGATATGTAGCAATGGGACAAGGATAGGCAAGGGGAGGGTCAGCTGCCATTTTTACATCCCATCCCCACCTCCATTCACCACCACCCTTATGTCTTCCAACCGTGTCTATCCAGATCCATTCACAGAAAAAAATGACACTTCACTGTAGGGCTGCCAACTCTAGTTGGATGCATTCCTGGAGGTTTTGTCATTTCACCTCCAACAGCTCCGCCCTAATCAAATAGCAGCTCCCCCATCTCCAATAGTTTTAGAATTCATAAAGAAAAATGTTCAAAGAAAATGAAAAAAAAATAAACACTTTCTTTTCCCCAACAGATTTTTCTCCTGTGGCGAGGAGCAGGTCGGTGGAGGGGGTGGTAGAGAGGGTGCTGGTGCCTTGGGGTGGTTGCTCACTGCAGTGTCCAGGAGATTAATCTTTAATTCTTGGAGACTGAAGGGCAATCCTGGAGAGTTTGCAACTTTGTTCAGTTGAGGCACCTGCAATCCTGGAACCATAGCTTATCAGGAAGGAATGACCATGACATGAATACCTTACAGGTACATTGGATCCTCTCCTGATGATGGTTGACACATTGCTTCTTCCCAGTTGTCAGCCTTGGCTCACACTGTCATAGGTTCAGTTCCTGGAGCCTGTTCTGCTATTTGATTAGATCATGATTGATTTTTTTAGTTCCATCTATCTGCCTTGGTTCCAAATTCCTTATTACCATTGCCTTGATAACATCTATCAATCACACTTCTGAAATTTTCAATTGGCTCCCAGCCTCAACAGCTTCTTGGGGAGATTATGGGTTCAAGCCCCTTCCCAGAGACTTGAGCACAACATCTATGCTGACTCTCCAGTGCAATACTGAGGGAGTCTTTTGGAAGAGATGTTAATCCGAGGCTCCATCAGCCCATTCACGTGGACGCAAAGACTCCCATATCACTATTACAGAGAAGAAGGGAGTTCTCGGTGTCCTGGTTGATATTTATCCCTCAACCAAAATCACTAAAACGCAGATTATTTAGTCATTATCACATTGCTGTGTGTGTGTGCAAAATGGCCACCGTGTTTCTGACATTACAACAGTGATTACAATTCAGTAGTACTTCATTAGCTATAAAGTACTTTCAGATGTCCCAAGTTTGTGAAAGATGCTATAGAAACTAAGACTTTCTTTTTCTTTCTATAACGGGTATGGATCACAGATGGTCAGCTGGACCAGGAACCCTGGCTGACTATTTTGTCCTGCAGTAGTTAAGTTCCACACTACTTCTAAGTTGTGCCTGGAGTAGGGGGTGAACAATAATTTACTTTTGACAAAGGGGCATCATGGCTAAACCAAGTGGGTCACCAGGCTCTTCCATTTAATAACTGCCAGGATTTGTGCAAGCACAGCTTCAGCATCAATCTCCTTTCTCTCCCTGTGATCATGAACCTCCAGACATTCTCTGTTGGCAGGATGGAGATTAGGACGTTGCTGTGCTGAGAATTTTGGTTGTGAATTCCACACCCTATCACTCTGAATACTTACCCCAAGAACCTCTCGGGCTGCAATCGGTAATCCCTTCAATGGATATCACTATGCAACAACTGCATGGGAGACTGCTGTCCTTGGGAGGAGCTGTTGGCTCCATGTTCAAATGTGCTGCTCATTGTGTTCCAAAAGGAAGAACTTGCATTTATACATAAGCTTATCACGGCTCCCAGAAATAGCTCAGGAATGGTTCAAATATCATGAAATATTTTCAAGTGAAGTGACTTTTGTTTGTGATACTGAGTTATTTAAAACAGCAGCTTCTCAGATGCAACACCCACGGGACCACAAACTCTGTTCCTTAGCTGTTGATTTCAACCCCCACTCTGGTCACTGTCTCAGCCTAAGCCAGACTGATACCAACCTTGGCATCCTATTTCAGCTCAGCTCCATAACCACTCTGTAACAAAGACCACTTACGTTCGCCTCTGTAACATCACCCGTCTCGCCCACTGCCTCAGTCCATCATATGTTGAAACCCTTATCCATCAATTCCAGACTCAACTATTCCAATATTCTCCAAACTGGTCTCATCATCTAGCCTCTGTAAACATGAGCTGAACCAAAATTCTACTGCCTGGACCCTTACTAGCCTAAATCCAGTTCACCCATCACCCTGTGCTCACTGATCTACACTGGCTCCCAGCTCAGTAAGACCTCCATTTTAAAGTTTGCATCCTCAATTTCAAATCCCTCCAAGGCCTCACTCCTTCCTAACCCTGTAACCTCCTCTAGCCCTACAACATTTGAATGACTCTGCAGTCCTCCAATTGCTTTGTCCCACCCTGAGCAGCCACAACCTCCATCCTGTTCCTAAAATCTGGAATTCCCTCCCTGAAGCTGTCCACTTTTCTCATCTCCTTTAAGATGCTCATTGGAACTCTTTAAATCAAGCTTTTAGTCACCCATATTGATACATTCTTAAAGCAATTAGGGATGGACAATAAATATTAACCTTACCAGTGACACTCACATCCCATGAAAGGATTAAGAAAAACCCTCCTTCTTTAGTGCAGTGTCAATTTTTTGTCTCATTACACTCCTATGAAACACCTTTGGGACATTCTGCTATTTTAAAACGTGCCAGTAAATGGAAGCTGTTAAACTAATTTTTGCTCATCGGAATTTTGGGACCGAGGTCTTAAAATTGTTTTCAGCACTCCATGGATTGGACAGACAGATGAGACGAAAATCATTCAGAGTCCTTGTACCTGAGGACTGTCCACTGAGCCCCTTGTTGGGGGGGTATCTGTAGGATGAGGGTCGCAGCAATGAAGTCCCTGCCTCTTCCACTATTCCCCACCTACGGCTTCTGCGGGTACAGTGCTTCCAAATAGCCACTTGACTGAGATACGCGGGGGGAGGGCAAGCTCCCTCCTTGGAGTTGTACCCTAACAGGAGTCCCCTGGGATGCGGCCACGGTCTGAATATCCGCTATTCCCTATACAATACAGTTTATTCCGCCCAGCCAAACCCCCACCTCCCTGACATCTACCCCGAGCTCGCATTCAGTTCAAAGGCAGGGCGTGTGGCTTCAACTTTATATAACTTGGCAATGCAGCTCGCACAGGCCAGGAAAAAGTCCACTTAAAAGGCACGACGTCCAGGTTAGATTTTTACACCGAATTATGGGAGAAATCACATCAACATTGGGGACAACAGTAACGCCCCTTCTAGTGACTGGGAGTGAGGGGCATTTCTGCGGGAGATATAATTAAGGGAGTGGGGCTGGGGAGGGGTGCAGGAGTCAGAGTCGGAAACAACAGAGACGGAGCAAATAAAGGGTTAACCTTTCGGCCCATTGGGGTTATAAATAGCTTGGTAAAAACAAGGTGTAGAACATTTTTTATGTGTAAAAAGACACTTTAAGTTTTTAACGCTGAATGTTTGTTGCTTTGCGGAATTAGGTGGGGATGGAAATGAGATGTTTGTCAGAGAAAGCGTTTGCCCTTTTAAGGAGTATAATCTCCCTTTGGTTGAAAACAAAGGTGAGACACATATGGAGAGGATCTCTGCTGCTTACCGTTCAGCCGGACCTCGAACTGTCTCCTTTTGCGGTCGTGGTCCACTTTGATGGGACAGTTGTTCTCGTCTTGCACCGGGATCGCGTTGGACTCGGCCATCTCCGTGGAGCCAGTGTTTTCCTCTCTCTTTTAGGGTTTCATGTTCACCGATCGCTTCGGGAAACTGACATAAACATTGCCACAGGAAATCAGCTGTGAAACCACGTGCGGCACCAGGAGCCAATCCGCCTGCTGCAAACTGTTCCTGATACATTCCACGCCTACCTTTTACATAGCTGGGGTTGGCTGAGTTCACAATCACACATTTATTTCCAGTGTATACACATTCTCTCTCTCTTACACACACACATACAGTCACACATACTTATACTCATTCTTACACTTAAAAACAGACTCACTCACATACATATACATACATTCACACACATGCACACTGATCTCACCCACATTCTCACACGCATAAACATAGTTATATATACTCTCACATACACATATATACACATTTTTGCATATACTCATAAACGTGCACACATGCTCTCTCACACTCACTTATTCTTACACTTTTCTGCACACATACATATTCACACTGTTATATACACTCATGCTTTCACTCTCATATACATACACATTCCTGCACACATACACACCTGTATAGTTATATACACACATAAACACCAATATTAACACATTTTATCTCACGCAGATACACATTCATGCAATTATAGAATATATATCCATACATATGCAATGTTCTCGCACACATACACTCACTTACAAATTCACACACATCTACACACACACAGTAGTTATACATATACACATACAGAAACCTTCTCGCATGGACATACAAACAGACACTTTCTCATACATTCTCACACATGCACTACACACAATGCAGCTTGCACAAGTGAATTATCGTCAATAGGCTATTCAACCGAGGGCAGCATCTAACCCCAGTCTGATGCTGTCCTCATCCAGTATTCACACACACACAAACACATGCATGCTTTATACTATGCATGACTGGAGCAGGAATGCTAGCTAATTTTGTCTGTTCTGTCTATAATTTGGAGCTTAGCATCCATCGTCAAATGCAGAGAAATCCTCAACCATTCCTTTTGTGTGACTGACTGTGGTATGAAATTCAGGTGAAAGATCTGACCTGTGAGTGTCACAGCCTTAGATCTTTCACTCAGTAGTGGAGTGCAGGGCATGAGGCTCTTCTGCAAGGATGTATCATCATAGTGTTTAAAAATACTTGTACATGCTCTTGAAGTGCCAGAATCTACAGGGTTGTAGACCAAGATGTGCAATCCAGAAAACCAGTTGTGATGGATTGAACTGGAGCCAACCTTTACACACTTTTATACACACCTATTTACAGAGTTATGCATTGCAAGCAGACACCTCTTAACCCAACAACCACTGTTTTAGTCTGTGTCTCCTTATCAGAATTCAAGTGAATCCCCAGTTAATGCCCTCCACTTGCACACAATTAAACACCATTAATATACAATTAACCAATTCCCTTCTCTCTCTTTAAATAAAAAAATAGAGTTTATATGTATAACCAAAATTTCAAAGCAAATTAAATCAAAAACCTTCATACTCTTTCAAAAGCATTATATTGCAAGTCATCCCTCCTGTATGACCCCTAACAATTTCTTTCTACATGCATTTTCTTTTCATCAAACAATCGGAAAATGATTACATACATGCATTCTTTTAATTTTAGAGATTTCCTTTCTCTCCATCATTTATTTCAAGCCAGCAAGGTGAAAATGTAACCTTTTCTCAAACATACTTTTGCTGAGTGCATATTATCCAATAATGAATGATTATTTGCATAACATCCAATGGATATACTATCTTCAGCACACCCATTGTAAAGAATCTCCCTTAAAACATTTGACAAAAATAATCCTGTAGAGACAGTATTTCAGCAGCCAAAGTACTTTTAGCAACACTTTTTATTTTCTTAGCTTCCAAGCTAAAGGACAACATTTCCAATTTTCACCCATAAAAATATTATGAAATAGGTACACCAGAATACCCATCAAGAAGATTAGCATGTGAAACATCACTAAACATGACTAGTTTCATGTTCTTTGGGTCACCTAAGAATGGGTACATAAGTACGCATTTCTCTGGATTTAATGTTTTCAATGTCTTATTTGACCTTAAAACATTCTCAACTTTAGGGCATTTCATGGTCATACTTAACTCCAACACATTAAAACTGGCACCTGGTCTAGTCTGAGTGTATAAGCAATTCACCTGATGAATAAGCTTGTTAAATGCCCTCTTTCTTCTTTGTTATAACATTATTTTTCTGTGAGAACCTAGGACAATTAACTGGGATGGGAATAACATCTCTAAATAGGATAGTTGATTTAAAGTTATTTCAGGCCTACTCTGCTTAATATCTATACCAATATATTTAAAAGCTTGATTCCCAATTTTAAATTCTACTCCACTTTTATTAATAACACATTTCTCAAATTCCACAGTACCACCCCATAAGAAATTATCAATGTGCATCCTGAAGATGCCTGACAGTTTTCCTTTGTGGTCCTAATATAACAGTGTGGGATCAGCTTTTAATTGAACACAAATTATTTTCAGCAAAACAGATCTCACTGAAACTGGAGGCAGCATTCAGGCCATTGATGCATTTGTTTAGTGTCCATAGATTCCCTTTTGCACCTGCTACCTCTTTGGGTGGTTTCAGAAACACTTCTCGCTAAAAAAGTATCACTCGGCAGAAATGTAGCTTTCATGTCAATTGATCTACACTTCTGTGAATAAGTGGCTGAAAGAACTAAACTGATTTTGAAAATGACTTTTTCAGCTGTTGGACCGTCAACATCTGTATCACTCGGTAGCCGTCTGGTGGTTAACATTACATTAGCTCTTTCAGTTCCATCTGCAAGGACCATTTCAGTACAAATCCACAATTGTGACAAAGCTGGATGATCCTTTCTGGTGACCTCAGAGTCCAAACTCTCTCCAACTATCTAATTCCCTTTGTTTTATCTTTCTTATTAGTTTATCCTCAAGATTATTGACAACCATCAAAACTTCATGACTCTGAGGACTTCTGCTTCTTGCTTGTTAATGAGATTGTTCTGTGACTTTTCTTTCATTCAAGTTTATGGCCTTTACTTGCACTTTTATGTCTGTCAGGATCGCTACTGGGAGATTGTCCTCTTGTACTACCAGAGGATCTTTCTCCAATACATTATTGTTCCCTGACACAAGAGTTACTTCCAGACCCATCAACAGTACTTGCACTGTGTTTTCTTACTTCCCACTCTTTCATCGATCCATCAATCTCATTCCTTGGCCATTATCCTGAACATTCAACCAACATTTAAACTTCCCAAACTAAACTAGCTTTTCCTGCTTGTTCCACAATTGTCACATCCCTTCATTGGCCCCTTCTGATATGTATATATCAACCCTGAATACTCATACTGGGCAATTGGCCTTTGGATATGATTGTCGTATAAGGGTTTTCGGACATAGCAGGGGTTAATGTGGGAGTGGGGAAAAGTACAGCCCACAGTCTGATGGAGAGAATCACATAATAACAGACTGAGTACAGTAGTAGTCTGGAAGAAGTCAGCATGGAGACAGCACCCTTGCAGGTCTATACCCTGGAAATGTATATAGTTATGAGTTATTAATAAACACTTAATGTTCAACCACACAAGCCTCCAGACCTCTCAGTGAGATACCAATCAACATTTACAACATGGTGGCAGTGAAGGATGGACCCCAAAATTCCCAAATATGAAAAAGTAAAGGAACTACTGTCTGACCTGTGAGAAGTGTGCCTTAATCAAAGACACAGCTGAAAAATGGCCCAACAAAGTTCCATTGTCAGACCTGATCAAACACTAAGGCAGAGTCAAGGGACCTAGCCAGATCACAAAAGGCTGAGCAAAATTTTTTGAGGAGGTGACCAGGTGTGTAGATGAAGATAGTGCAGTTGATGTAGTTTATATGGATTTCAGCAAAGCCATTGATAAGGTCCCACGTGGGAGACTTATAAAGAAAAATGTTAGGTGATACACTTTAGAAGGAGTAATTTGACAAGGAAGTATTCAATGAATGGCACGACACTAGGAAGTTCTGAGGAACAAAGGGACCTTGGCGTATGTGTCCATAGGGGCATGTTAGTGGGGTGATGAAAAAGTCATTTGGGACACTTGCCTTTATCAATCGAGGCATAGATTACAAAAGTAGGGAGGTCATGTTAGAGTTGTATAGAACCTTGGTGAGGCCACAGCTGGAGTACTGTGCAGTTCTGGTCGCCACATGATAGGAAGGATGTGATTGCACCGGAGGGGGTGCAGAGGAGATTCACCAGGATGTTGCCTGGGATGAAACATTTAAGTTATGAAGAGAGGTTGGATAGACTTGGGTTGTTTTTGTTGGAGCAGAGAAGACTGAGGGACGACCTGATCGAGTTGTACAAGATTATGAGGGGCATGGACAGGGTGGATAGGGAGCAGCTGTTCCCCTTAGTTGGAGGGTCAGTCACAGGGGGGCATAAGTTCAAGGCGAGGGGCAGGAGGTTTAGGGGGGATGTGAGGAAAAACTTTTTTACCCAGAGGTTGGTGACGGTCTGGAATGCACTGCCTGGGAGGGTGGTGGAGGCGGGTTGCCTCACATTCTTTAAAAAGTACCTGGATGAGCACTTGGCACGTCATAACATTCAAGGCTATGGGCCAAGTGCTGGTAAATGGGATGAGATAGGTAGATCAGGTGTTTCTCATGTATCAGTGCAGACTTGATGGGCCGAAGGGCCTCTTCTGCACTGTGTGATTCTGTGATTCTGCGAACATTCAAAAAAAGAAATAAAAAGGCTGAAAGGCAGATGAAAAGAAGAACCTGAGTCAAGGGACCCAGCCAAATTGCAGAAAAGGTGAGCAAAATACAGTAAAAAAGCAGAAATTAGCTTTTAAAATCAGCAGCAATCAGGATCAGCACTAGCATCCCAGAGCACAGTTGGGAGAAAGCTGCAGCATGGGTCCACAGTCCTCACCATAACATATGGTGACCAAGCTTGATTCAATAAACAGAGAAAGCTTTGAAACTGAAGGCAGAACTGAAAAATTGCCTTCCACTACATCTTGCGGGTTTAACTATCCACTAGATGGCCCAAACTTCTTGGGCCAAACTTCTCGCTCAGTGTGTGGGGATGCGCCTGACCCGCTTGAGTGTGAAATAGTGCGTGATGAATTCGGGACGCTCGCGTGATATTTCGGCTGGCGGGTGCATGCAAGAGTTGGAAGCATGCCCCACCCTGACAATTAAGGCCATTAAAGTAATAATTAACTGAGATTTTTTGTTGCCTGTCCAATATTACAGTTGGCTGGTAAACAAAATGGCCAGGCAACCTTTGCATTTTACAGGAAGCCTCATCCACGGGCGGGATGAGGTTTCCAATATTAATTAAGAAAAGAAAAAATGTTTGAATCAAATTTTCATCATCCATGTGTTCTGGTGACATGTGGGCATTTTTTCTCAGTTTTTAACATCCTTATTTTTCACATTTAAATTCTTCAGCTCCCTGAGGCAGCTCTCTGCCTTCAGGGAGCTTTCATTCCATGCTCCCCTGCGCCCGCGCTGACCTCAATGTTTGCACTCCTCCCGCCCCAACCCTGACAACGCTGAGCCTTTCAGTGCACCTTTCATGCTGGCTGGTCATTAATTTGCCAGCCAACGTGAAATCATGGTCAGGGGCTGATCGTTGTTGGGGATCTGTTCCCCAGCTGCTCCCAAGCCCACCACAATCATGGGCGTCCGCCGAACTAAAAATCTTGCCCCTTGTTTTAATTATTTTATGCGAAGGTAATAAGTTTAAAAAACTATTCCTGTCAACGCAGTTGGAGCCTGTTGAAACCCGACAAGCTCCGGAAGAACAAACAGAAGAAAAAAGAAGGTTACTGTGGAGCCACCTTGAAAGAAAAAAAAATTAATACAGTACTCCCCATTTAAAGCTATTCCCCAAAACAGCCATGAATAGCTAAGTAACCTTACCAGACCAATTTAGGCTAAGGCAAGGGCCAAACAAGACCCAAAATTGGGCGTCATGGAGAAGAAAATTTTTAGATTACATCAGGATTAAGCAAGAGATCAGATGAAGGCCAAGTTAATAGGTTTTTATACTTGTTTGGTGTATTTGCGGATGAAGTAATCCTAATGCGAGTCATTGGTGAATCTTCAGCTAGTTTTGATGAGATACTAAGAGCCTTTTAGTTTAATTTATTCTGAACTTCAAGTGGTGGAGAGTGCAGATCTTAAATAAAGGACCAATAAAGCACCAAAGCAGCAAGAAGACCCCGTGCCAAGGGAGACAGACGACCCCAGGCCGAGGGAGACAGACGACCCCAGGCCAAGGGAGATAGACGACCCCAGGCCAAAGGAGATAGATGACCCCAGGTTGAGGGAAACAATACCTAAGCAAACCACAACTTGCTCACAGGCCATGTCAGTGCAATGAAGTGCATGAGCCAAAGGGTTTAGTGCACAGGGAGGAAGAGGCTGAGAAGCAGCTGAAAGGCTCAAAAATTGAACTTTGTGAAAGTGCTGACACATTACCCAAACTGCAACAGCAGGTGACAGTGTGGAGCGAGCAGCTGGTTGTGAATGAAGGAAAGTTATCTGACATAACCCAAAAGAAACAAAACCCGCAAAAAGAAGGTGAAGCTATTCCACAAGAAAATGTTCATATCAAAGCTGAGTTGGAAGACTCAGTCAGATGTACAACCAGGCACAACAGCAGGCAGAAAGGGGATTTAAAAAAATAAAATAAAAAAAAATTTTTTTTTAATTTTTTTTAAAAAATCTTTTATGCTCTCCCCACCCCCACTAGAGTGCCCTACCATCCATTCTTAATTAGCACATTCGTTTAGATAATATCACCAACTTTAACTTTAATGCCTATGTGTTCTTTTGTACTATTGTTGTTGACATCTTTTGATGATCTGCTTCTATCACTGCTTGTTTGTCCCTACAACCACACCCCCCCCCACCTCCACCTCCCTCTCTCTCTCTCTCTGCCCCCCACACACACCTTAAACCAGCTTATATTTCAACTCTTTCTTGGACTCGAACTCAAGTTCTGTCGAAGGGTCATGAGGACTTGAAACGTCAACTCTTTTCTTCTCCACCGATGCTGCCAGACCTGCTGAGTTTTTCCAGGTAATTCTGTTTTTGTTTTTGTTTTGGATTTCCAGCATCCGCAGTTTTTTTGTTTTTATTTATGATTTAAAGAAGTTGCTGCCTTAATTGGCCCACCAGCATGAAATCGTGGTCTGTCTCCGATCACGGGTGGTGGTCAGCTTCCTGACCGCTCCCGCCCGCCCCCACCGAGCCCACCTGACCAGGGAAAAATCCTAGCCTTAATGTTCAACCACACAAGCTTCCAGACCCTTCCATGAGACAACAAACAACTCTTACATCAGTGATCTTTTGCAACATGATTATTCAAATTACCACTTACCAGCTCTTGATCAACCATATTCTGTTCCTCAAGACCTTCATCACAAAATACATCAGCACTTAAGGTGCAAAGTGCTTCGTTTACTTCTATCAATTGCATCGTGTCCAGGATTTGGTCATTAATTCCGATTAATGAACCTTCACAGTTTGCCATGTTTGACAACGACTGTCTTTATTATCATGACCTATTTCCTTACCAGGCAATTCATATTCTCCACGACCCTGTCTTTTAAAATAGACCAAGGGCAGAATCATCCCAGATTTGCACTAAGTGTGATAGCGGGCGGGTAAAATTATGTTTTACCCACCAACTCCAATGGCGGCTTCTCATGCCATATCATCCCAAGCTTGCCACATTAATTATCCATTCCCGGGAAATACGTTGTTTCCGTGGCGGGCAGGTGGGCTCAAATTCGCCCGCCACGCCTTCACCTTGCCACTTCAGCATGCTGGGTGCCATATTTAAAGTCCAGCCACTCGCACACCTCTCAGTGCTTCCCACCCAGGACTACTGCAAAGAAGACATGGCCCTAAAAGGCAAAAAGACTGCAGCCCCTAGGTTCAATGATGCGTCCCTCAAGCACCTTTTGGGTGCAGTGGAGGCCCGCCGTGATGTCCTCTACCCCCGCTCTGGCAGTAGGAGGGGCAGCAAACTCATTAATCCTGCTTGGGAATCAGTGGCAGCAGTGGTCAGCACCAATGCCTTTCAAAAGAGGGCAGCCACCCACTGCTGCAAGAGGATGAATGATCTCCTCCGTTCTCCTAAGGTAAGTCGCTCTTCTCATCACTGTCAACTCACGCATTCCCCAACCCATCACACATCCACAGAGCCCTCACTCACAGCCAGTTCAAGGGACATCACCATTCACTGTCTCACACATACCTCACACATACCTTCATTGTCCTCATTCTGTCCATGGGACCACTCACCACCCACACATGCCAGGCATACTTATCATCTGGCCTGGCAGGCGTCCTGCTTACACTCTCCCCATCTCTATTCATGCAGGACAAGCTGGCCCACAACAAGAAGGAGAGATCACAGGCTGATGGAGGAATGCCTGAAATCAAGGTCCTCACCGACTTTGAAAATAGAGCCATCCAGCTGGCCGGCCACAATCTGGTCCAATCCTGTGCTGATGGTGAGGTTGGTGCTGCTCTACCAAGTGAGGACCCAGCAATGAAACATCCATCAGATAACCACTCAGTGAGTGATGTGTCCTGTTTCACAGGCCACTGCCATGCACTAATTATCTCCCCTTTTCTTCCACAGGCACATCTGGGAAACAACCAATGGAGTCCACGACCCAGGGCCTCCAATCAAGCCCCAAAGAAACCTCTGAAGAAAAACCTGGAGGCACCCTCCTTGAAGTCCAGTGCTCACCAACACCCTCCACCAGTGCAGAGATACACACCTCAGTAGGACCTAGCTTTACAGTAGCCTCAGGGTCACAATCTGGTGAGAACATTGCACTTCCTGATCCAAAGCAGGTGGCGGTTGGGACTTCCCAGGTCCCCGGCACTCGGAGAACTGATGGAGGCCAGAACATTGCAAAGTCCAAGTCAGATGACGAGCCTCTGGACTTGGTCATGTCACAGTTGCTGGAGCTGCAAAGGCAAGCTAGGGAACATCAAGAAGGGATGTCTGCTGCACTCCCCAGATTGCAAGGCACAATGGCAGATTCCATCCTCCTTCAGGCGAAGATGATAGTGCTGGCATGCCAACGCACTGAGGTCAACACTGGTAGATGGTGGCCGCCATGGAGACCTTGGTTTAGGATATTGGTCCTGCACTGTTGCGCGGGCTTAACTCCATCACTGACGTCATAGTTGGCCTCCAACAGTGTGTACAGGAAAGGAGTGCGGGGCAGATTGATCTCACTCCAGCTATCCCTTCTCCTCAAGGATTCAGCCAGGGGCCCTTGGGCACCCATAAGGAGGAGGATCAGCAGGTGTACCCAATTGGGGCCATCCATCCAGATGACTCTGGGAGCGTCCAGCCCATCCCAATCCCTTCTTCCTGTGACCTCAGCAGCTCCAGCTCCACAGCTTGAGGAGGATGCCACAACAAGACCCTGAAAGTAGGCCGGGGCCCTCCAGGTCTTGGCCCTCCAGAAAATGCTCGCCAGAGTCATTACAGTCAGCAGGCTGCCTCCACATCCACTGTGGATGTCCGAGGAGCACCAACACATAGCGGCAGGGTTAGGAAAGTTAAGAAGATGTAATTGCACAGCCTGGGCATGGGTGTTAATCACTTGTACATACAGTTCACTATTGTCAATAAACTCCCAAGAATGTCTCCCTGCCTGTGACGCCTTGTTCTGATGAGCAGTGTTCATGTCACTCAGATGTGAAACCTTACTGCACAAGATAAGGCAGGTGTCCCAGTCCAGGGCCTCTTCCCTGTGCTCTGTGCAGCCTTCAGACCAAAGTAATGCTCCGACCTCACACTCCCTGGAAACATTACTGATGCACCACCGGTGGTGCTTGTCATTGCTGCCAGAATATAGTGGGCAGGTGTCACAGAGTTCCATCATTCTCTCTGTGTGCTCTCAGCACCTTTTAAGGTGGGCTTGGTCCCTATCATACTAGCATCTGCGACCAGTAATGCTGTGGTTCTGAAGGGGTTAGGTGCTGAAGGCGAACAAAGCCCCCAATCTCCTAAATTAAATTCTTTCTCTTACGATCTTGCACGATGATCGATGCTGTCTAAATTTTCTCTGAGACTTCAGCCTCGATGAAAGCCATTTCCCTACATGAAAAGCATTCAAATGTGGAGAGCAAATTGACCTAGCTGTAGTTCCTTCTAGATTAGAAGCACTGTCACACAGCACAGAAGGCAATTTGGAATTTTGCCATAGACTAATTGATAAGGACTATATCCCCCAACTATTTGGAGCAAATGCTTTGCAAGAACTGCCCATGCTCCATGCTGGTCAACTTGCAGTCTGATTGATCAGTGAAAAATTTTATGCAGCATTTCATCAATCACTGCATGATTCCTTTCACAGAGTTTATAGTTGGCTGTGGTATGCATGACTATGTTCATCTTTTCACACATATCTCCAAACTTGTGTTCGCATATCCACCTCATTCTTCCACTAGTTGTATGGTTCAGATTCTTAGGACATTGGAGGGTAACCATACCCCAACAATTTACAGTTAAAATTGAAAAATGCCAGGAATACTCAGCGGGCATGGCAACATCTGTGGAGAGAAACAAAGTTAACATTTCAGGTCAAGATAACCTTTCATCAGAGCAGAAGAAAGATAGAAAGTCAATAGGATTTGAGCTGGTGGCTTAAGGGGCGAGGATGCAGAAGAACAAAAGGAAACATCTGTGATAGGTTGGAGGGCAGGATAGATTAAACAACAAAAGATTTCATGATGCAAAGGCCAAAGAGAGTGGTAATGGGAATAGTAAAGAAACAACATATGTGTCCATATGTGAATGCTAATCACAGCAACATGAAAGGATAAAGAAAGAAATGAGACAAAACCATCCCTGCAAAAACAAACATAGAAAACAAGATGGAGGCAGAGGTTAGGACCTGAAATTGTTGAACTCAGTGTTGAATCCATTAGGCTGGAGAGTGCCGAGACAAAAGATGGAGTGCTGTTCCTCGAGTTTGTGTTGAACTTCATTGGAACACTACAGCAGGCCAAGGACAGAAAGGTCAGAGTGGGAACAACGTGGAGAATTAAAATGATAAGCGACAGGAAGCTCGGGGCCATGTTCATTGAACATGAATAGTGGTGTTCCACAAAGCAGCCACCCAGTATGTGTTTGGTCTCCCCAGTGTAGAGGAGACCACAGTGTGAACAGTGATTGTAGTATACTAAATTGAAAATGCCACAAAACGCAAATATTTGCCTTAACCTGAAGTCGAAGGCTGGGAACTCCAGTTCCCAGCTGGTCTTAGGCCTTCTGTGCACGTGCCAGCCGAGAAGAGGCCACACATGCAATTTTGTTTGTTTTCACGTCTTCAGGCCAGGAACTAGCCCTGCACACATGCGCAGAAGAAAAGGAGGCAAAGTAGTGAAATGGTGAGAAACTGCAGGTCAGGTGACCGAGAACCAGAGCGCCATTCTGGAGGAAGGTGCTCCAGGGAGCAGGACACAGAAAGGGGGTCAGGGAGAAGGTCCCAAACCAGAGAGTGGGATAGAAAGAGGTTCCAGAACAATATCCCAGGTAAGGGACAAGGACAGAGATCAGAAACAAATCCTGCTAAGTAAAGTTGAGAGAAAGAAGCTAACAAATAGGCTCCGAGGTAAAGAGAGCTGCTGGGAGCAGACTTGAAGTGAAGTGGGTTTGAGAGAAGCCCTGAAAATCCGAGGAGGCAGCTGAAGATTGGCGGCCCTTTGCTGTGGGCTTTTTGGAGTGGTGGTGTTCTGCTTGGCGTGGCTGAGGGTCTGAAATTATGCCTGAAAGGTGAAGTTTGAGTGCAGTCGGAGATCCAAGGGAAAGGAATCTCAGAAGGTGAGATTGAAACCCTGGAGGTGGAACTTTGTTGAAGCCACCTGAGTGGCAGTGATGTTTGGAGAGATTTCCAAGGCAAGTTCTTCAAATGTGGAGATTGGAAATCCTCGTGAAAAAGACAAAGTTTCAGTGAGGCTGGTTGGCTCACAATGTGATAAACATCAGGGTAGGGTTTTATTCATTGTTTTATCCCCAGCTTTTAGCCTTTTCGATCTTTTTTCCCACCACCGTCCCCTCCCCCCACCCCGACCCCAGTTGGGCCATCTGTCACTTTCCAGAGTGCTTACCCTGGTCCTGCCATTATTACATTCTGTTTTCCACTCTTAATGTCACCATCAGCCAGTACCACTACTATTAACAACACTTTGACCTTTTCTTTATGACATATTTTGCAATCTCTGCTTTACCTCCACCTATTGCTGGCCTTCTATCCAGCTTCACCTATTCCACCCCACTTAAGCAGTATATATATTTACCACATTTCTACTTCCCTTTAGCTCTGAAGAAGAGTCATGCGGACTCGAAATGTTAACTCTGTCCTTCTCTCCACAGATGCTGTCAGATGTTTTTCCAGCATTTTTTGTTTTTGTTTTAGATTTCCAGCATCTGCAGTATTTTGCCTTCATACAATTATATATTTATTCACAGAATTACACATTACAAGTATATACCTCCTAAGCTAAGAACCACGATTTCAGTTCATGTCTATTTATAGGGACACAAGTGAAGCCCCAGTAAATGCCCACCACCCACATACAATTAAACACAATTAATATACACACAGAAGCTTGGGTTAGACTGGGAATTTTTCTTTTGTCCGGCACAGGTGCAAAGGGCCCAATGACCTCCTTCTACACTGTAAGTTTTCTGTTTTTTCTATGTTTCTATTTGAACAATGGCATTGCTCCCTCTGTGTCCTCTGTAAATTCCCTTGGGAAATCTCAGAAATCAAGTGGAAAGGCGATAAGTCAGTCAATTTGCTTTTCAGGAATTTTACGTTGCATTCTTTTGGTACTTGCTACCACAGTTAACTTCAACAGAAAATCTAAGCCCACTGTATTTGGGAGCCCTGAAACTTTTCCACATATCAATAAAATGTATTAACTAAAAACTGCATGCACTCAGAATTGGAAGTCACATCCCTGAATCAACCACAATGTTGGAAAAAGATATGCAAAAGAATAAAAAAGAAAACCTGATGTAAAAAAGCCATTTTCCTACAGCTTTGTCCTTTTCCGTCAAGTATTTCAAATGTGCTGTTACCCGATCAAATATTGCTTTTTGGGCCATCTTTTGCTTGCATGACTATCTGCCAAAAAAACATTTAAAACTAAAAGTGAAAATTGTCAAAACACTCTACAGTCCTCCAGGCCTATTACTCAAGATGTACTTTTGCCAGCAAAACTAGAACAATCTGAAATTTACCAATCAACTGGAAATGCTTTAAAGAGAAAATGGGACATTTCTGAGATTGATTTGCATCACATGAGGTGGGTAAAAAGACAGAGTTGCAATAATGTAACTGGATGGTGGAACAAGCTTTAGGTGCTGAATGGCCTTTCCTTTTTGTTCCTAACCAAAAGATGTAGTGGATAAAACTTGCCAACTAGGACCTCTGATGACACTACAACTAACAAGCTCTCTACCGTAAGGATGAGAAGAATAATGCAAAACCCACATTGTGACTTGGAACTGTTAATACTAGAACTGTAGGGATTTAGCATCGAAGATTATACTGTTGTCGATAATGAAATTCTTCTTTAAAAAGTTTATTTTCTGCTGAGTCAGTATTGATGTAACTTTGAATAAAGCCAAGCACAGGAAGTTCCATGACTGTGCCCTCTGACTCAGTACTGTTTGATGATTGATCACTGCATGCAGCCTTCCGTGGGTAGTTGCCTATGGAACTCAATAACAAACACAGTTCCAGTATCAATGTGGTATTTGTCCAGACCTTTTATAAAGCTTTCAATCACTGTAATTTGGAATGCTTTACCTCGGTATTGCACAGAAGAAAATAAAGAGCATGTTTGAAACTATAAGTGTTTGCTAAAATTAACCTTAAGTCGATAGGGTTGATTAAATGTATTTCTGGAGGTTTCATCACATGACTTGTCCCCATACTCCAGCCATTCGTCCCCCAACATATCCATCCTTGTGACGTATTGCCTTGCTACGCCAATTGGACAGCAAAAAGACTCATTATCCAATTGGATGATGTTTACCTGTCAGCCAAACAGCCTCCCCCCCCCTGGCCATTTTCAATATTTTTATACCTGTAGAGAGTTGGTCAAAGAAATTTTTTTTTTTAAAACTATCTTTTTTAATGTCTTGATGATTTTTCTTCAGGATTACACACACCAGTGTACTGGAGATTGAGTTTTCAATTCCTGGAGGCTCCAGACCAATCCTGGAACATTGGCAACCCTTATAAACCAATAATTCTCCACTTAGTATTGCACATATCTAGTTTTCAATGGACTGAATTAGTCAGCTGTCATTCAAACATAGTCCTACCTGTCCCCTCTTTATGTGTTGGTAGGTCCGGATGCTAGCTGGGAGCAATTAAGTACATTCTTCCCCAAGAACAACATGATAACAAGTTAATAACTCAGCCTAGTCCATCCTCTCAGTTGAACTGGCTAGTGGGTATGGAAACTGGGTTTCACATCTCAAAGAGGATCAGTGACACAAAATGTGTCTATTTGAAATCTGAGTTCCATAGAATCATAACAAACTTACAGTACAAAAGGAGGCCATTTGGCCCATCATGACTCTGCTGGCTCTTTGAAAGCTGTGCTTAGTCATACATACTCTCTCTTCTATAAGTGCCTCATCCTCAACTACCTGTCTAACTCATTTCTAAATTATTTATGAAAACATTTTCAGACAGAATGTTACAGGTTCCAGCAACTCTCGAGTGAAAAAAAATTCCCATCTCCCCTCTAGATCTCTTACCAATAATTTTAAATCTATGGCCTCTCACCAGAGGGAATATCTTTTCAGTATTTACTCTATCCAAACCTCTCATCATCTTGAAAACCTCTCTCGGGTCATCTTTTAATCTTCTCCCTTCTAAGGAGGACAGGCCTAACTTTCTCAGCCTTTTTTTTCATCACTGAAGTCCCTCACCATGGTGGTAAAGCTCCTCTGTACCCTTTCTAAGGCCTTTACGTCTTTCCTATGGTGTGCTGCCCAGAAATGTCAATGCTCCAGCTGAGACCTAACAAAGTGTTTTATTACGTTTGAGTTGATAGAAAATATCAGAGAGTCAGGTATTGTGTACTATGCTTTATTAGGGATAGATAATAAACGCTGGCCTAGCCAGCGACGCCCACATCCCATGAACGAATAAAAAAAATAATCATGATCTCAGATTGGAGGGCAGGGGTTAATAGACTGCAGTTAAGAACAATAGCAAGCTTGTACTCAGCAATGAAATTCTGATAGCTCCAATCTAGTATTGCCCCCAACACCAGAAGAAATGTTAAATCAAAGTGCCATCTGTCAGTTCAGAAAAATCCCACAGCATTTTTCACTTTGCTGGGGATACTGTCGTCGAACACTAAACCAAGGTCTTGTCTGCCTGTTTCAGGTATAAATCCCCATAGCAATACTGCACCAAGATCAAGGAGTTTATTTGGTCTTTGTCAACCAAAAGGAACAAACACAGATTAACTTATTATCCATCTCTTTACGGCTTGTGGAATGCTGATGGGTAAAAGAAACAAGGGGAGGTCAGCTGGTTCTGAGCTGGCTTCTATGAGGGGAAATATAGAAGGAAAAAAGAAGTGATTGTCTGACCTCACTCAAGACTGGAATGGTCTCCTGGACTTGTTGTAATCACCTAAGAGTGTTGGGGAAATTCCCCTGAACCTCTTCAAAATAGCACCACAGGATCTTTTATATCCATCAGAACAGAGAATATGGGGACCTTGGTTTGACACCCAAAAGACATCCCTTCTGACAGAGCAACATTCCCTCATTACTGCACCGGGATTACCTGACTAGTTGATGTCTCTGGAACAGTGATTGAACCCATGACTTTCCAACGAAGAAGCAAGAGGGTGCTATCCACTGAGATGTGACTAAGAGTTAGAAGGAGAACAAGGAGGGAAAAGGGACAGCAGAGAAGGAACACAGGTAAATGGTTTACAATTCTTAAGCAATGTTTTGAGTGTTTTATGTCACAGCAATAAAGCAATTCTTGATTCTGAGAAAATATATTACGGTAAAATACATGTTCTACTCAGTGCCAGTGTGTGTGAACTGAAAACAAGCAAAACTGGTTAGCCCAGGAGCAACAGAGTTTTCCAGCTGATCTAGCCAGAAATCTATAGATAAATACAGTGTAGAGCTCATGTCATGTTGTTCTGTGGGAAAAAGGGTAATTTACAGAGCACACCTACACAGTCATTAACACAGGCAGACTTTGGAAAGGGAGCTAGCTGTAGGCTTGGCCTTTTCACCATCAAGACAAGTGGAGAACTGACACAGCAAACACACTATTGGGATACAATACCCAGTATTTGATTGAACGTGTTTTAACATGGAGTTCGATAGGGAAATTGGGCAAGAATTTGGGAAGTGACAGCATGTTCAAAATCCTTGGAAAGGAAAGGGAGGTTGAGGATGAGATTGCAGTTTGCAAGGACAGAGCGGTCAATGGCTGTTTTTTCAAGCGAGTGGGTGATGATGGCAGGTTTAAAGGAGAGAGAGACGATACCTGAAGAGAGGGGACCATTAACAATGGGTAGAATTTTACATTTGGTGTGCGGGGACAGGCCCGACATGCCGGAACGTAAAATAACGCGGGATGATGTCGGCTGTGCATCCCAATGTCATCGCACTGTCTTGCGATATTTCATTTGCCGGGCGCGTGCCGGAGTCGGCTGCGTGCCCGCAGATAATTGAGAGCCTATTAAGGCCATTAACATACTGATTAACTCCAAATTTATGCTGCCTGTCCAACCTAATGGTTGGCGAAAAGGCCAAGCAGCCTTTATGTTTTTTAGGAAACCTCATCCATAAGTGGGATGAGGTTTCCTAAAGCTAATACTGATTATATGAGAACTTTATTTTGAAAATAAAAACATGTCCCATCTCATGTGACACAGCCACATTAAATTTTAATGTTTTTAATAACTTCTTTAAAAAGCGCTTCAATCTCTCTGAGGCACAGAGCTGACTCAGGGTGGTAGTCGGCTCTGCAACCACCCCACCCGCTCCCACCGAGCATGCCTGCTTTAATTTTTTTTATTAAAATCATGTAAAATCCTGGCTAATATCTGCTAACGTAGGAGCCAGGAAGGGAAGTTTGGTGGTCAGCAATTTTGAGGGGATAGGGTCAAGGGAGCAGCAGTTGAATTTCATGGACGAATTGAACTGGGGGAGGGCATGAGGGGAGATAGGAAAGAAACTGGAGAAAGAGTAAGTTCAGGATTAGCACAGGGGAAAACTTTAGAGGGAGCTCAGACCGGTGGGATAGGAGGGAAGCAGCTGAACAGATTATCTCAATCTTAGTGAAAGAAACATCCATGAGCTCCTCACATTTGTTATTGCAGGTGACTGTGGAGGAGACAGGGGGAAAGGGGTTTAAAAGAATGGTTTTCAATAGAGTCAAGAAGCCGGCCATTACCTCTACATTCCAGAATGATGTTGGAATTGTGAACAGTTTTGGCAGAGGACTGTGGGATCCAATAGTGCTTCATATGGTCTTGCCAGATTTGGCAATAGATAGATAAATCAGTTGTCCAGCATATCTGTTCAAGGCTGCAACACTTGAGGGAGAATTTTTCTCCCTGTCGGGGGGGCTGAGCGGAAGCGGGCATGGGCGGGCACGGAACCCATCACCACCCGCGATTGACTGCGTGCCGCCATTTTACGTAGGCTAAGCACTCCCTGTGCAGGTGGGGGAAGGAGGCTGAGTCGGGGCCTGTGCTCTTTCACGCATGCGTGCGAAAGAGTGCAGAAATCTCCCTGAGGCACAGAGCTACCTCAGGAAGATTAGTTTGATTAGGAAAACTTGAAAAAAAGAATTTAAAAAATTATTCATACATGCCCCCTCATATGACAGTGTCACAAGAGCTGCCACATGTCAATGAATTTTAATAGAAATTTTTATTAAAGTTATAAACCCTTCATGAAACCTCATCCTGCCCATGGATGAGGTTCCATGAAAAATGCCAACCTTAAGGTTGGACGGGCAGCCCTGACGACTACTTCAATTAGTTGATAAATGGCCTTAATAGACCTTTGACAGCTTGGCAGGTGTGCAGCTGACTCCAGTGCGTGCCTGCTGAACTGAAGATCAGAATGACATGCAGTGACGTCAAGACACTCGCCCGACATCACCGCGCGCCATTTTACTATCGACCAGAAGATTCTGCCCTTGGATTTAAGGGAGAGGAGGTGTGGGCTGTACCAGAAGGCAATGACGAGGGTGAGAAAGAGTAATGGTTTTAATGGGGAAGTGGGTGGAGAGGAATACAAAGAAGTGATCAGAGATGGTCTTACCTGTGATTGGCACTATAAAAGTACAGTTAGTGTGGCCAAGTAAATGACAAAGATCAAGAGGGTGGCTGTGTATATGGTTAAGAAAAGTTACAAGGAGAGGGAGATCTCAGGGAGGATTGGAGGGCAGTGAATCAGAGGAGAGAGAACATGGTGAGTTGAGATAGAGGTTGACATTTCCAAGGATGAAATCAAAGTGGTGGAACAAGGGATGATGCTGAAAGGAGGAGAAGGTGCCAGAGGTGGGGCAAGTAGTGGAAGATTAGTCAGGCGGGAAGTTTCATTTAGGGGGAAGGTATTAGCTTCCCTCAGCTAAGTTTTGGTCAAGATCAAAATGTTTATGTAATCATCCACAATAAGCTCATGGGCGGCAGGGGCCGTGTTCATGAATGAATGGAAATTCAGGAGGGAATGCATGGAATTATGCTGGAATCTACATTGCATGTACTTGATGCAATTGAGATTGAAGTGAACGCATGTCTCTACACCCTTGCAAAATAAAAAATGTTTTTGTCGAGAAAATGACCCTTTTCTGATTATTTAAGTGAGGCAGAATTGGGGAAAAATCTAAAATGAGCTGAACTTAGACTAATGCAAAATTTAGCCTTATGTAGTTAGTCTTGTTCCATAAGTACCCCTGTGAATCTGTCATAGCAAAAACTTTAGACAAAAAATCCCAGAAGTTCCCTTGTGGGATTTTACTTATAAGACAAAATACTAAAGCTTTGTCCACAATTTTCTGAGAATTGGCAGTAGCCAAGGTTCCTTGCCATCAAAGCATTCTTGGAAAATGATTCCCTGGTGTAATAGCTCCTGCCTTTAGTCCTCTCTGTATTTATCTACTCAGGCTACTGACCTAATCAATTCCCACAAAGCAAAGAATTTACATAGAATTTATATGGCACAAAAACAGGCCATTTGGCCCAACTGATACATTTATCCAGCTTTCCCTTAAACTAATCTATACTATTTGTCTCAACTACTCAGTGTGGTAGTGAGTTCTACATTCTAACCACTCCCTGGGTAAAGATTTTTCTCTTGAATTACCTTATAGGATTTATTGATGATTTTCTTTTATTTATTTAGACCTCCTCATGATTGAACCATTTTCGTCAGTCCCGTGCATACACACTGCTTAAATTACATAATGATGCTTCCTACTCAACAGCACAATTTGCACTTTCTGTTCCAAAGCAATGCATTATATTAGTTTGCAGTTTATTCTAAAAGTATTTTAATAGCTTTTTGGGTGTGTTATGCTTTGCATAAATTGAATCTTGTTGTGCACATCTGACAGAAGCATTAAAGTATACTCGGATTAAAGATGAGTTGGGCAGAGCAGAGGCAAAGAGATAGTTTGCATTCTAACTGAATTTGTCCTACATTCACTAAATAGCAAAATTCTAAATGATCTTAGCTCAGTTATTGAAGTTCAACCCTATCATTAGAATTAAAGCTATGCCCTACTCCCACTGAGCTCTTGTGTACTTCTCCCATTTCACACAAACCGATTGAGAGTTGGGATTGTCTCAGCCATGGCTCAGTGGTCTCACCTTTGGATTAGAAGGTCCAAGTGCGTTTAAGTGCCAATCCAGCATATTAAGCACATAATCTATGTTTACATGCTGTTGCAATACTGAGGGAATGCTGCACTGTCAGAGGTATTGACTTAGAGACTTACTGTCCTCTCAGATGTATGGAAAGGATCCCATTACACTATTTCCATGAATGCAGGGGAGTTCCCCTTGGTGTCCTGGCCAACATTTATCCCTCAACCAGCACCTAAAAACAAATTATCTGGTCATTACCACATTACTTTCTGCGGAAGTTTGCTGTGTGCAAATTGGCTGCAGTGTTTTGACTTTTTTTATTTGTTCATGTGATGTGGGCGTCACTGGCTAGGTCAGCATTTATTGCCCACCCCTATTTGCCCGTCCATAGATGGTGGTGAGCTGCCTTCTTGAACTGCTGAATTCCATGTGGTGTAGGTACACCCACATTGCTGTTAGGGAGGTATTTCCAGCATTTTGACACAGCGGCAGCGTGGCAGTGAAGGAACAGCGATATAGTTCCAAATCAGGATGGTGAGTGACTTGGAGGGGAACTTACAGGTAGTGGTGTTCCCATGTGTCAGCTGCCCTTCCAAGTGGTAGAGGTTGCAGCTTTGGAAAGTGTGGTCAAAAGAGCCTTGGTGAGCTGCTGCGGTGCATCTTGTAGATGGTACACACTGCTGCCACTGTGCGTCGGTGGTGGAGGGAGTGAATGTTTAAGGTGGTGGATGGGGTGCTAATCAAGTGGACTGCTTTGTCCTGAACTATGTTGAGTTTCTCGAGTGTTGCTGGAGCTGCATTCATCCAGGAAAGTGAAGATGGTGGATAGGCTATGGGAGTCAGCGGGTGAGTTAGTCCCTGCAGAATTCCCAGCCTCTGATGTGCTCCTATAGCCACAGTATTTATATGGCCAGTCCAGTTCAGTTTCTGGTCAATGGTAACCCCCAGGATGTTGGTACTGGGGGATTCAGCAATGGTAATGCCACTGAATGTCAAGGGGCGATGGTTAGATTCTCTCTTTTTGAAGATGGTCATTGCCTAGCACTTGTGTGATGTGAATGTTACTTACTACTTATCAACCCAAGCCTGAATATTGTCCAGGTCTTGCCGCATTTGGACATGGACTGCTTCACTATCTCAGGAGTCACAAATGCTGCTGAACGTTGTGTAATCATCAGCGAACATCCCCACTTCTGACCTTATGATGGAAGGAAGGTAATTGATGAAGTAGGTGAAGATGGTTGGGCCTAGGACATTACCCTGAGAAACTCCTGCAGTAATGCCCTGGAACTGAGACGATTGACCTCCAACAACCACAACCATTTTCATTGCGCTTGGCTCCAATGAGTGGAGAGTTTTCCCCCTGATTCCCATTGACTTCAGTTTTTCCAGAGCTTCTTGATACCACACTTGGTCAAAGACAGTTACTCTCACTTCAGCTCTGGAGTTCAACTCTTTTGTCCATGTTTGGAGTAAGTCTGTAATGAGGTCAGGAGCTGAGTGGTCCTGGTGGTACCCAAACTGAGCATCAGTGAGCAGGTTATTGCTGAGTACGTGCAAATTGATAGCATTGTTGACGACACCTTCCATCACTTTACTGATGATCGAGAGCAGACTTATGGGGCAGTAATTGGCTGGGTTGGATTTGTCCTACTTTTTGTGTACGGGACATGCCTGAGCAATTTTCCACATTCCCGGGTAGATGCCAGTGTTGTAACTGTATTGGAACAACTTGATGGCTAGTTTGGAGCACAAGTCTTCAATACTGTTGCTGGAATGTTATCAGGGCCTATAGTCTTTGCAGTTTCTATGTTACAACAGTGACTACAATTCATGAATACTTCACTGGCATTAAAATGCTTGAGGAAATTCTGAGGTTGTGAAGGGCACTATAGAAATGCAAGTCTTTCTTTTCTTTCAAAACAATAAATCACATGTGGATCTGAAACATCATCTAACTACTTAGCTCCAATTATTGCAGCAAAAGGGCAAGTCACCAAGTGAAAAATACAGTATTATGTTCTGCAATCAGCCAAACGTTAAATGTTGATTGGCTTCAAACTGGAAACATAATTAATTCTGGAGCCAGGCCTAATATCTACTTGGCGGCAGTCATAGATTTCTTCAACCAGCATAGGCTGGTTTCGAAATTGCTGAAGATAATAAACTTCTCTAATTCTCTCCCTTGCTAAATGGAGTTGAATTGTCAATATGGTACAGGACTTTCTATGCAATTATGATTATGTACCTTGTAAAAGTAAAAAATATATGGAGTATTCTGGATATGTATAGTAAGCCAGTTAGCATTTGAAAGAGGAAAATAGGTTAATGTTTCAGATAGGATATTTCAAAGAAACATTCAGCTTCACTTGAAATGTTAACTTATCTGTTTGCTTCAGATACTATCAATATGCTGTACATTCCAACTTGTTATTTTAGGTTTTCAGTATTCATGATACTTCATTTTTACTCTTAGGGATGAGGGACTTTGTAAGGGTTGGTACTTTTGGGAATAGAATACTTTTGACATTTAATAATGGCATCAAGTACTCCCAGTACAGCATGGGTTAGGTGCAGAATAAAGTTTCACTTATATTAAAGTGACAATAGTGGGATAAATTTTCATCTTGCTGTCTGGGTAAAAATTGTGGATCAGTTGCCTCTTATAGAAGCCACTGATTAACATAGCCTTGCTTTCTGGTATAATCTTTTTAATCTTTTTTTTTGCACCTGCTTGATGCCCTTTTATAATATGGTGACCAGAATTGCAAATAGCATTGAAAGTGTAATCTCACCAAAGTTCGAGACAAGTTTAACAATAACTTTTCTACTTTTCAACTCCATCCCTCCAGAAATGGTTTGCTTTCTTTAATGTCCTCATCAACCTGCATTTCAACCTATAATGATTTTTGTATTTGTATGCCCAGATCCCTCTACCCCACTTAGATTCTTATTTTCCAAGTAATATATAATTTTCTAATTTTTCTCATCAAAATGTAATATCGCTCATTTATCTGTGTTGAGATTCATTTGCCAATTGTATGCCTATTCTGCAAGTTAATTAAGATTCTCTCGTAATTTGTTTCGATCCTCCTCAAAATTGACTATCCACCCCAAATTGGTTTCATCAGCAAATTTAGAAATTGTATTTTTGATTCCAAAGTCTTTGTGGTTACATAAATTATGAGCAACATTGATCCCAGCACTGGTCCTTGTGGGATACCACTTCCACCCTTCACCCTTACTCACTTATTATTTTTATTTTTGCTACTATTGATATTAAACTGATTTGTCTACAGTTCCCTAGACATGTTCTATCTCTATTCTTAAATATGCATATAATGTTGGTTACCCACCAGTCTTCTCTTGCTTGCAGCCAGTTAGCAGTCCATTCTTTCACTTGTCCCCTGATTCCACACACCTTAACCTCATTTATTAATCTGTCATGTGACACCTTATCAAAGGCTTTTTGAAAACATAGATCAATTACATTTACCATATTACCTTTGTCTACCCTCCATGTTACCTCTTCAAAGGATTCAATGAGGTTGGTCAAGCAAAACATTCCCTTTTGAAATCTATGTTGACTACTCTTTATTACATTTTTGATTTCTAGATGTTCCTCTATTTTCTTCTTCAGTAGGCATTGCATTATGTTTCCTACTATCGATATTAAGCTGTTTTGTCTACAGTTCCCCAGACTTGTTCTATTTCTATTCTTAAATATGTATATAATGTTGGTTACCCACCAGTCCTCTGGCATTACAACATTCCCTAATGAGTTATTAAATATGTGTGACAGTACCTCTTCCTTTAATTTTTTTTAAATGTGCAGATTCAATACACCCAGACCAGGGGTTTTATCCTTTATGAATTTAATTAGTTTATTTAATATTTCTCCTCTTTTTTATTTTAAATGCAGTTATATCCTTTCTAATTTCATCTTCTGATGTCATTCATGTTCACTTGATCTGTCTCCCTGGTAAATACTGAAGCATAGCATTTATTTAATTTATTTAAATTTATTTAAATTCCTGCCATTTCACTATTACTGCCTGTGATTTTATCCTGATTTTCCCTTAGCGGCCTTGTTGCCATCCCAACCTTCTTTTTTTCATTTATGTGCTGGTAGAATATTTTACTATTGTTTTATGTTCCTTGATAATATAACTTCATTGTTCCTCTTTGTCTTCCTAATGGTTTCTTTGACTTTTCCCTTAATCTCTTTGTATTCTCCCTATGCTCTCCCCTGCCATCCAATGGCTTAGTGCATGCCTCATTCCTTACCTTAATCTTTTCCTCCTATGTTTTTATTCATTCATGATGTCTCATTAGAGTTTAGCTTTTCTGTGTTTATTAACAGACTATATTTTTTCTAGATTCTGTTGAACGTTTTGCTAAAAGTTTCCCATCAATGTTTGCCGATATTGTTGTCCATTGTGTTCCCAAGCTCTATTCTCAGCCCCTTATACTTTATGTTTAACCATCTATTAACTCCTATTCTATAATTTACTTTATTCCCTGGCCATTTAAGGTCCTTCTTTATGGTGTGTCCTATGCTCTCCTTCCCTGTTTTGCTTATATTTAGACTTGTTTCACTTCTTGTCGATTCCTCCCATAGTCTTAACGACTTTACTATCTCCCTAGTTACACTCTCCAATTCAGATGGAGCCTATCCCCATTGACAGAGCCCTGTCCAAGTGCTAGCAGTGCCCCATGAAAAGGAAGCCCCTCTTTCCTAAACTTTCCTGTCTATTTTTATGTTATTTTGAACAAGGCTCAGGCCCCCAAAGTCCACCATTTCATTTTAGCAGCGAAATCCTGTTTTCCCTTCAGCACAACCTTTCCTTCTTCCTACCTACAATGTTTGTTCTGACATGGACCATGACAACTGGATTTTCCCTCTCCCTTTCCAAAATCCCCTCCAGCTGCCTTGAGGTATTCCTTACTTTGGCTTCAGAACTCCTATTCATGACTGTAGAGCAGGGCTTCCGAAACTGGGAGTCACAAGATGAATTTTTGGGGTCACGAGCTCCGAGGCAACAATGGCTGCCATGGAGCTCCAACTTGCGAGGCCCCTTTAAATCATTGCTTCTTTTTTAATGGTGGCCATGGCCTAAATGACCAATGTTTGCAGCCTGATTGCTGCTCCAGAAGACCCATTGAAAAGGTAAGCTTTTAAAAACCCATGAAGATTAAACGCCTGTCACCTCCTTCCTTCCCAGCTATCAGAGTTCTCCCTCCGCACCTACTCTCATAGGCCCCCACTCCATTCTTACAGGTCTCCCCCTCCAATTTCTCTCACAGCTCCCACTGAGGGGTCACAGCAATTTTCAAGCCCCAAAATGGGGTCACAGTGGGAAAATGTTTGGGGAGCACTGCTGTAGAAGATTCTACATATGCCCCTAATTATAATCACCTATCACTACTACATTTCTATTCTGCCTATGCCTTCTGAGCCCACACCTTGGTCTGCATTGACTCTCCTCCCTGCAGCTTTTCCCCTTGTCCTCAAACATAGCATATATTACAGCTGCTAGACAACCAGTGGCTGAAGGGTCTCCTTCTCAACCTCCCCTGAGTCCCCATTTACATGCCCGCTTGACAGTCACACCCTCCCCTTCCTGAACCTGTGTTTTCTTTTAGGATGTGTATGTTCTGGATGAAAGTGTTCAAAAATTCCTTCCCTCGCTCATGTTTTAAAATGTCCCTAATGGGCATTCCAGCAATTCTGAGCTGGAGTGCCTGAAGGCAGAGACATTTCCAGCAGGAATGGGGATCTGGGATGGTCACACTATCTGAACACACCCGCATACCACAGTCCCTACACATAGGCCAGAAATATCCCTCTGTTGAGAGCGGGTGGGGGTGGGCATGAATGTGATCGGCGTCCCTGATCGGGGACACGCCGCCATTATACACGGGTGGGCCAATTAAGGTTTGCCCAGCGTGACGCTCGCCCAGAAGCAGAGTGCTCCCTGTGCGGGTTGGGGGAGGGGGTGGATTCCCTGAGAGGTTCCCTGCACTCTTTCATGCGCACAAAAGAGAGCAGAGTCTCCCCAAGGCATGGAGGTGCCTCAGGGAGATTTGTTTCAGTGTTAAAGTTTCAAATAAATGTTTTTAACACTTTTAAAACATGTCTCCTCATGTGAAACAATCACATGATTTGGGACATGTCAAAGAATAAATGTATAAGTTTTTATTAGATTTTAAAACACTTCATGAGACCTCATCCCGCCTGTGGATGAGGTTTCATGAAAAACGCGAAGGCTGCCTGGGCTCTTTGCCTGCCCGCCAGCCTTAAGATTGAACAGGCAACTCATTAAATTGAATTAATTAGGTTTAAAATGGCCTTAATAGGCCTTTGACAGTTTGGCGGGCGTGAAGCCGACTCTCGCGGTGACATCTGGACACCTGCCTGATGTCACTGCATGTCATTTTACATGTTGGTGAGCAGGCCCCACCTCCGCTAGCGAACCGGAGAATTTTGCCCATAGCCTGGCCTATCAGCTCCAGTCTTCCTTATTTATTGCCTCTACCAATCAAAGTCCACTTGCCAACCAATCAGCACTCTCTTCTTATACAGTGTAAATTGTTGTTTTCCCCTGATATTGGTGTTCTTTTGAAATGTCTTGATGAGTGCAAGACGAAAAGCTTCAGCATGTCTCTTATCTCAGCAATACTCAAGTTCTGGACGATCAAATGACTTTTTTATTTATTTTGTTTATTGGTGGCCTGGATGAAAATTAGATAAAAAGTTTCTGTTAAAAAAAACAGATTCCTAACTGTTTACTCACCTGATTTACTCACTGTCAGAGCTCCACCACCCTATGCCTGCCATAACGTTACCTTCTTAGATTTTTTTCTTACTTTAGTTTCACTGTCCACTTCTTATAAAGTAAGGCCAGGATTTTCTGGGCCCGTTGGTATTGGGCACCATGGTGGGTGTGGGGTGGGGATGCGACAATATGGCGAGAAGGCCAAAAATCAGTTTTGTGCCATCGTGAAACCAGTTTTTGATCGTCCGCTCCAGCTGTCAATGGGCGGGGAGTGTTTCCCACTGCCACACATGGGGAGCCTAATTTCAATACTTTAGCATCTCATTATAAGCCGTGCTCGCCGGAATCATCCCCCCACACTGGATCATCTGGGCACACATCGACATGTTTCAAAACTATACATAAGCGACATGCACCTGGTGAGCTGCACTTCGCTTGGAACTTCGAGGTTTGTTTGCCTACTTTACTTCGATCAGCACTTGCAGTCATCAGTGCCAGGCTTCACAGGCAACGCCACATCACTTTTATGGGGCTCATGGGCAGGTCTCTACCTACCAGACCAGCCGTAAGGTGGCAGGGGGCTTTTCAATGGCTGCAGGGCTAGGGCTTGCTTGGGGAAGGGAAAGAAGTGGCCTCAGGCAAGGGAAGAGGTTGCAGGACAACAGCTGTACTGGGGAAGGAGCGCATTAGAGGGTATGCCTGGGGGTGCATGTTGATCTTTGCAAGTGGCCTCAGGATGGTGAGGGCTGATGAGGCAGTCTCCAGAGGAGATGAGGCCAGATAGAGATTTGAGGGCCTGTGTGAGTGAGTGGTGATGTCCATTGAGCTGGCAGTGAGTGAGATGCCATTGAATGTGTGATGGCCTTGTGAGTGCGTGAATTTAGAGAGATGAGATGGTTGCCTTTCTCTGGCAGCACAGATGAAATCGTTCATCCTCTTTCTGCACTGGATGGCCAACATCTTGTGTGCAGCATTGCCACTGACCACCTCTGCCGCCGCCTCCCAAGCTGGAGTGGTGAGACTGATGGGCCTCATGCAGCCAGAACGGGGGCAGAGGACATCGCAGTTGGCTCCATGGTATCCAGAAGGCATCCCAGGGATGTGTCACTGAATTGGGGAGCTGCACTCTTCTTGGCTTTTGGGGCCATGTCTTCACCGGAGCAGCCCTGGGCTGCAAGCATTGAGAAGCATGCACATGGCTGCTGTTTAAATACGGTGCCAGGCGTGAGGAAGCAGTGAGGTAATATCATGGCAGGCAAATTGGTGGCCACCTGCCAGTGAGACGGTGTGTTTCCTGTGGCTGCATAACTAATGAGGCGGGAATGGGACAATACAGCGCAAAAACCCACCATTGCGGTCAGCTGGTAAAAAGACATTTCTCCCACTCACGACCACACTTTGTGCAAATCTGGGATGATTCTGCCCTAAGTTTTCTTTCTGCACTGGTTCTTATGTCACTCTTTCATTTTCTGCTTTATCTCAGGTCCACTCTCACCACTGATATTTTTTTTTATCATTTCTACTTTTGCATCAATTTGAGCAGAACTTTGGGCAGTGTTGTGCGGACGACCATGAGTTTAGCTCAACCTTATTTGATTTTGGATCCTTCCAACACACCAATGAGGAGAAGCTTTCATCTGATCAGCCTGGCCTCAGCTTGTACCTGGAACCAAGAGTTTAAGGAGCACTATTCCAAACCATTGCATCAATCAGTCTCCTACTGTGGGTTAATTTAATAAAGAGCTTATGCACTGTTGTGAAACACGTCAACGCGCAAACACACCAAGGTGCCAGGATGATCCAGCTGGGGGGATAATTCCGGCAAGCAGGGCTTATAATTATACGCAGATGTATTAAACTGATGTTCCTGACTTGCGGTGGTGGGAAAGGCCATTGATGGGTGGAGTGGACGATTGCAAACTGGTTTCATGACGGCATGAAACCGATTTTTGGCCTTTTTGCCATATTGTCCGCTCATGCCCGCCATGACGCCTGATGCCAACGGGGCCAGAAAATTATGGCCCAGGTTTGAATGGGTAATATAAGAATTTAATGTCCAATTGGAGAAAATGTTGATGATAAACCTCCCAACATGAAGAATCAACTTGCTGGGTTGGGAAAATTAGGGCATGGCCACTTTACACTGGAGTGTGAAAACAAATGCTGCCATCATGCAAATCAATATATAATTCATATTCAAAAGAAAGAAGTTGCATTTATATAGCACCTTTTATGACTTTAGGATGCCTCTAAGTGTTTTGTAGCCACTGAAGAACTTTTGAAAAATGGTTACTGTCATAGTACAGGAAACCCAGCAACCAAATTGCAAAAGGCAAGCTCCCACAAGCTGCAATGAGATAACAGCCAGATAAGCTGTTTTAGTAATGGTTTAGGGATAAATATTGTTCAGCTGAGTGAGATCAGCTGGGGCTAGCGTTCAGATAATCTTTGCAGAATCAGTGTGCAAATGTAGGCAAACTGGTATTCAAAATAAATTGGCAGGCATATGGTAATAAACACACTCAGTTAGGTGTATATGCAAGAAATTTCACCTAGTTAGAATTACAAATGGAAAATAATGCAAATACGTCATGATTAAAGGTCATCAAGCTATGACCTATTAAAGTATGCTGTGACAAGTGTGCTACAACAACTAACGATTGCTATATCTGAGATACAAGAGCTTGATATTCTATTTGGTAAATGAAAAGATAAATTTCCCCAGCAGTGAAATAGCCCATCTCACCTACATGTGATTAGCACAAAACACAGAGATCTGTCCTCATGTCCAGGAAGGAAGAACAATGGTTAAGTCATTTTATACGGCTCTGTGTGTTTCAGTGAGTTTATACAGCTCTGTGTGTTACAGTGAGTTTATGCAGCTCTATGTGTTTCAGTGAGTTTATACAGCCCTGTGAGTTTCAATGGGTTTATACAACTCTGTGAGTTTCAATGAGTTTATACAGCTCAGTGTGTTTCAACAAGTTTATACAGATCTGTGTGTTTCAGTGAGATTATACAGCTTTGTGTGTTTCAGTGAGTTTATACAGCTGTGTGTTTCAGTGAGTTTATATAGCTCTGTGTGTTTCGGTGAGTTTATATAGCTCTGTGTGTTACAATCACTTTATACAGCTCTGTGTATTTCAAAGGGTTTATACAGCTCTGTGAATTTCAATGAGTTTATACAGCTCTCTGAGTTTCAATGAGTTTATACAGCTCTGTGTGTTTCAAAGGGTTTATACAGCTCTGTGCATTTCAATGAGTTTATACAGCTCTGTGAGTTTCAACGAGTTTATACAGCTCTGTGTGTTTCAGTGAGTTTATACAGCTTTGTGCGTTTCAGTGAGTTTATACAGCTGTGTGTTTCAGTGAGTTGATACAGCTCTGTGGGCTTCATTGAGTTTATACAGCTCTGTGTTCTTCATTGAGTTTATACAGCTTTGTGTGTTTCAGTGAGTTTATACAGCTTTGTGTGTTTCAGTGAGTTTATACAGCTCTGTGTGTTTCAGTGAGATTACACAGCCCTGAGCGTTTCAATGAGTTTATACAGCTCTGTGTGTTTTGGTCAGTTTATGCAGCGGTGTGTTTTTCAGTGAGTTTATAAAGCTTTGTGTGTTTCAGTGAATTTATACAGCTTTGTGTGTTTCAGTGAGTTTATACAGCTGTGTGTTTCAGTGAGTTTATACAGCTCTGTGTGTTTCAGTGAGTTTATACAGGTCTGTGTGTTTCAGTGAGTATATACAGCTCTGTGTGTTTCATTGAGATAATACAGCTCTGTGTGTTTTGGTGAGTTTGCACAGCTCTGTGTGTTTCGGTGAGTTTATACAGCTCTGTGTGTTTCGGTGAGTTTATACAGCTCTGTGTGTTTCGGTGAGTTTATACAGCTTTGTGTGTTTCAGTGAGTTTATGCAGCTTTGTGTGTTTCAGTGAGTTTATAAAGCTCTGTGTGCTTCAGTGAGTTTATATAGCCGTGTGTGTTTGTGAGTTTATACAGCTGTGTGTATTTCATTTAGTTTATACAGCTCTGTGTGATTCAGTGAGTTTGTACAGCTCTGTGTACTTCATTGAGTTTATACAGCTCTGTGTGTTTAAGTGAGTTTAGACAGCTCTGTGTGTTTCAGTTGGTTTATACAGCTTTGTGTGTTTCAGTGAGTTTATACAGCTTTGTGTGTTTCAGTGAGTTTATATAGCCGTGTGCCTTTGTGAGTTTATACAGCTGTGTGTTTTTCATTGATTTTATACAGCTCTGTGCGCTTCATTGAGTTGATACAGCTCTGTGTGCTTCATTGAGTTGATACAGCTCAGTGTGTTAGAATGGGTTTATACAGCTCTGTGCGTTTCAATGAGTTTATACAGCTATGTGTTTTTCAATGAGTTTATACAGCTCTGTGTTTTTCAGTGAGTTTATACATTCTGTGTGTTTCAGTGAGTTTATGCAGCTGTGTGTTTCAGTGAGTTCATACAGCTTTGTGTGTTTCATTGAGTTTATACAGCTCTGTGCGCTTCATTGATTATTTAAAGCTCTGTGTGTTTCAGTGAGTTTATATAGCTTTGTGTGTTTCAGTGAGTTTATACAGCTGTGTGTTTCAGTGATTTTGTACAGCTCTGTGTGTATCAGTGAGTTTATGCAGATCTGTGTGATTCATTGAGTTTATACAGCTGTGTTTTTCAGTGAGTTGATACAGCTCTGTGTGCTTCATTGAGTTTATACAGCTCTGTGTGCTTCATTGAGTTGATACAGCTCTGTGTGCTTCATTGAGTTTATACAGCTCTGTGTGTTTCAATGGGTTTATACGGCTCTGTGCGTTTCAATGAGTTTATACAGCTATGAGTTTTTCAACGAGTTTGTACAGCTCTGTGTGTTTCAGTGAGTTTATACAGTCTGTGTGTTTCAGTGAGTTTATGCAGCTGTGTGTTTCAGTGAGTTCATACAGCTCTGTGTGCTTCATTGAGTTTATACAGCTCTGTGCGCTTCATTGATTTTTTAAAGCTCTGTGTGTTTCAGTGAGTTTATATAGCTCTGTGTGTTTCAGTGAGTTTATACAGCTCTGTGTCTTTCAGTGATTTTATACAGCTCTGTGTGCTTCATTGAGTTGATACAGCTCTGTGTGCTTTATTGAGTTTATACAGCTTTGTGTGTTTTAGTGAGTTTATACAGCTTTGTGTGTTTCAGTGAGTCTATACAGCTCTGTGTGTTTCAGTGAGTAGATACAGTTCTGTGTGCTTCATTGAGTTTATACAGCTCTGTTTGTTTCAGTGAGTTTATACAGCTTTGTGTGTTTCAGTGTGACTATACAGCTCTGTGTGTTTCAGTGCGTTTATACAGCTCTGTGTGTTTCAGTGCGTTTATACAGCTCTGTGTGTTTCAGTGAGTTTATACAGCTCTGTGTGTTTCAGTGAGTTTATATAGCCATGTGTGTTTCGGTGATTTCATACAGCTGGGTGTGTTTTGGTGAGTTTATACAGCTTTGTGAGTTTTGGTGAGTTTATACAGCTCTGTGTGTTTTGGTGAGTTTATAAAACTGTGTGTGTTTCAGTGCGTTTATACAGCTCTGTGCGTTTCAGTGACTTTATACAGCTTTGTGTGTTTCAGTGAGTTTATACAGCTTTGTGTGTTTCAGTGAGTTTATATAGCCGTGTGCATTTGTGAGTTTATACAGCTGTGTGTTTTTCATTGATTTTATACAGCTCTGTGTGCTTCATTGAGTTGTTACAGCTCTGTTTGCTTCATTGAGTTAATACACCTCTGTGTGTTTGAATGGGTTTATACAGCTCTGTGCGTTTCAATGAGTTTATACAGCTATGTGTTTTTCAATGAGTTTATACAGCTCTGTGTGTTTCAGTGAGTTTATGCAGCTGTGTGTTTCAGTGAGTTGATACAGCTTTGTGTGCTTCATTGAGTTTATACAGCTCTGTGTGTTTCAGTGAGTTTATACAGCTTTGTGTGTTTCAGTGAGTTTATACAGCTCTGTGTCTTTCAGTGATTTTATACAGCTCTGTGTGTTTCAGTGAGTTTATACAGATCTGTGTGATTCATTGAGTTTATACAGCTGTGTTTTTCAGTGAGTTTATACAGCTCTGTGTGATGCATTGAGGTTATTCAGCTCTGTGTGTTCATTGAGTTTATACAGCTCTGTGTGTTTCATTAAGTTTATACAGCTGTGTGTTTCAGTGAGTTGAAACAACTCTGTGTGTTTCATTGAGTTTATACAGCTCTGTGTGTTTTGGTGAGTTTATACAGCTCTGTGTGTTTAAGTGAGTTTATACAGCTGTGTGTGTTTCAGTCAGTTTATATAGCCGTGTTTGTTTGTGAGTTTATACAGCTCTGTGTGTTTCAGTGAGTTCATACAGCTTTGTGTGATTCATTGAGTTCATACAGCTCTGTGTGCTTCATTGAGTTTATACAGCTCTGTGTGTTTCAATGGGTTTATACAGCTCTGTGCGTTTCAATGAGTTCATACAGCTATGAGTTTTTCAAAGAGTTTGTACAGCTCTGTGTGTTTCAGTGCGTTTATACAGTCTGTGTGTTTCAGTGAGTTTATGCAGCTGTGTGTTTCAGTGAGTTGATACAGCTCTGTGTGCTTCATTGAGTTTATACAGCTCTGTGTGCTTCACTGATTTTTTAAAGCTCTGTGTGTTTCAGTGAGTTTATACAGCTTTGTGTGTTTCAGTGAGTTTATATAGCTCTGTGTGTTTCAGTGAGTTTATACAGCTCTGTGTGTTTCAGTGAATTTATACAGCTCTGTGTGCTTCATTGAGTTGATACAGCTCTGTGTGCTTTATTGAGTTTATACAGCTTTGTGTGTTTTAGTGAGTTTATACAGCTTTGCGTGTTTCTGTGAGTCTATACAACTCTGTGTGTTTCAGTGAGTAGGTACAGTTCTGTGTGCTTCATTGAGTTTATACAGCTCTGTTTGTTTCAGTGAGTTTATACAGCTTTGTGTGTTTCAGTGTGACTATACAGCTCTGTGTGTTTCAGTGTGTAAATACCGCTCTGTGTGCTTCATTGAGTTTGTACAGCTCAGTGTGTTTTGCTGAGTTTATACACATCTGTGTGTTTCAGTGAGTTTATACAGCTCTGTGTGTTTCAGTGAGTTTATATAGCCATGTGTGTTTCGGTGAGTTTATACAGCTGGGAGTGTTTTGGTGAGTTTATACAGCTTTGTGTGTTTTGGTGAGTTTATACAGCTCTGTGTGTTTTGGTGAGTTTATAAAGCTCTGTGTGTTTCAGTGCGTTTATACAGCTCTGTGCGTTTCAGTCACTTTATACAGCTTTGTGTGTTTCAGTGAGTTTATACAGCTTTGTGTGTTTCAGTGAGTTTATATAGCCGTGTGCCTTTGTGAGTTTATACAGCTGTGTGTTTTTCATTGATTTTATACAGCTCTGTGTGCTTCATTGAGTTGATACAGCTCTGTGTGCTTCATTGAGTTAATACAGCTCTGTGTGTTTGAAAGGGTTTATACAGCTCTGTGCGTTTCAATGAGTTTATACAGCTATGTGGTTTTCAATCAGTTTATACAGCTCTGTGTGTTTCAGTAAGTTTATACAGTCTGTGTGTTTCAGTGAGTTTATGCAGCTGTGTGTTTCAGTGAGTTTATGCAGCTGTGTGTTTCAGTGAGTTTATGCAGCTGTGTGTTTCAGTGAGTTGATACAGCTTTGTGTGCTTCATTGAGTTTATACAGCTCTGTGCGCTTCATTGATTATTTAAAGCTCTGTGTGTTTCAGTGAGTTTATACAGCTTTGTGTGTTTCAGTGAGTTTATACAGCTCTGAGTGTTTCAGTGATTTTGTACAGCTCTGTCTGTTTCAGTGAGTTTATGCAGATCTGTGTGATTCATTGAGTTTATACAGCTATGTTTTTCAGTTTGTTTATACAGCTCTGTGTGATGCATTGAGTTTATTCAGCTCTGTGTGCTTTATTGAGTTTATACAGCTTTGTGTGTTTTAGTGAGTTTATACAGCTTTGCGTGTTTCAGTGAGTCTATAGAGCTCTGTGTGTTTCATTGAGTTTATACAGCTGTGTGTTTTAGTGAGTTTATACAGCTTTGCGTGTTTCAGTGAGTCTATAGAGCTCTGTGTGTTTCATTGAGTTTATACAGCTGTGTGTTTCAGTGAGTTTATACAACTCTGTGTGTTTCATTGAGTTTATAGAGCTCTGTGTGTTTAAGTGAGTTTATACAGCTGTATGTGTTTCAGTCTGTTTATATAGCCGTTTGTGTTTGTGAGTTGATACAGCTCTGTGTGTTTCAGTGAGTTGATACAGCTCTGTGTGCTTCATTGAGTTTATACAGCTCTGTGTGTTTCAATGGGTTTATACAGCTATGAGTTTTTCAACGAGTTTGTACAGCTCTGTGTGTTTCATTGAGTTTATACAGTCTGTGTGTTTCAGTGAGTTTATACAGCTCTGTGTGTTTCATTGATTTTATACAGCTCTGTGTCTTTCATTGATTTTATACAGCTCTGTGTGTTTCAGTGAGTTTATACAGATCTGTGTGATTCATTGAGGTTATTCAGCACTGTGTGATTCATTGAGGTTATTCAGCACTGTGTGCTTCATTGATTTTATACAGCTCTGTGTGTTTCAGTGAGTTTATACAGCTTTGTGTGTTTTGGTCAGTTTATGCAGCGGTGTGTTTTTCAGTGAGTTTATAAAGCTTTGTGTGTTTCAGTGAATTTATACAGCTCTGTGTGTTTCAGTGAGTTTATACAGCTGTGTGTTTCAGTGAGTTTATACAGCTCTGTGTGCTTCATTGAGTTGATACAGCTCTTTGTGCTTCATTGAGTTGATACAGCTCTGTGTGCTTCATTGATTTTTTAAATCTCTGTGTTTAAGTGAGTTTAGACAGCTCTGTGTGTTTCAGTGAGTTTATACAGCTCTGTGTGTTTCGGTGAGTTTATACAGCTTTGTCTGTTTCAGTGATTTTAGACAGCTCTGTGTGTTTCAGTGAGTTTATACAGCTCTGTGTGTTTCAGTGAGTTTATACAGCTCTGTGTGCTTCAGTGAGTTTATATAGCCATGTGTGTTTGTGAGTTTATACAGCTGTGTGTGTTTCATTGAGTTTATACAGCTGTGTGTGATTCAGTGAGTTTGTACAGCTCTGTGTGCTTCATTGAGTTTATACAGCTTTGTGTGTTTCAGTTGGTTTACACAGCTCTGTGCATTTCAGGGTGTTTTATACAGCTCTGTGTGTTTCAGTGAGATTACACAGCCCTGAGCGTTTCAATGAGTTTATACAGCTCTGTGTGTTTTGGTCAGTTTATGCAGGGGTGTGTTTTTCAGTGAGTTTATAAAGCTTTGTGTGTTTCAGTGAATTTATACAGCTTTGTGTGTTTCAGTGAGTTTATACAGCTGTGTGTATCAGTGAGTTTATACAGCTTTGTGTGTTTCAGTGAGTTTATACAGCTCTGTGTGTTTCAGTGAGTTTATACAGCTCTGTGTGTTTCAGTGAGTTTATACAGCTCTGTGTGTTTCAGTGAGTTTATACAGCTCTGTGTGTTTCATTGAGATAATACAGCTCTGTGTGTTTTGGTGAGTTTGCACAGCTCTGTGTGTTTCTGTGAGTTTATACAGCTCTGTGTGTTTCGGTGAGTTTATACAGCTTTGTGTGTTTCAGTGAGTTTATGCAGCTTTGTGTGTTTCAGTGACTTTATACAGCTCTGTGTGCTTCAGTGAGTTTATATAGCCGTGTGTGTTTGTGAGTTTATACAGCTGTGTGTATTTCATTTAGTTTATACAGCTCTGTGTGATTCAGTGAGTTTGTACAGCTCTGTGTGCTTCATTGAGTTTATACAGCTCTGTGTGTTTTGGTGAGTTTATACAGCTCTGTGTGTTTAACTGAGTTTAGACAGCTCTGTGTGTTTCAGATGGTTTATACAGCTTTGTGTGTTTCATTGAGTTTATACAGCTCTGTGTGCTTCATTGAGTTTATACAGCTCTGTGTGCTTCATTGCGTTTATACAGCTCTGTGTGTTTCAATGGGTTTATACGGCTCTGTGCGTTTCAATGAGTTTATACAGCTATGAGTTTTTCAACAAGTTTGTACAGCTCTGTGTGTTTCAGTGAGTTTATACAGTCTGTGTGTTTCAGTGAGTTTATGCAGCTGTGTGCTTCATTGAGTTTATACAGCTCTGTGCGCTTCATTGATTTTTAAAGCTCTGTGTTTTTCATTGAGTTTATATAGCTCTGTGTCTTTCAGTGATTTTATACAGCTCTGTGTGCTTCATTGAGTTGGTACAGCTCTGTGTGCTTCATTGAGTTTATACAGCTTTGTGTGTTTTAGTGAGTTTATACAGTTTTGTGTGTTTCAGTGAGTCTATACAGCTCTGTCTGTTTCAGTGCGTTTATACAGCTCTGTGTGTTTCAGTGCGTTTATACAGCTCTGTGTGTTTCAATGAGTTCATAATGCTCTGTGTGTTTCAGTGAGTTTATATAGCCATGTGTGTTTCGGTGATTTCATTCAGCTGGGTGTGTTTTGTTGAGTTTATACAGCTTTGTGAGTTTTGGTGAGTTTATACAGCTCTGTGTGTTTTGGTGAGTTTATAAAACTGTGTGTTTCAGTGCGTTTATACAGCTCTGTGCGTTTCTGTGACTTTATACAGCTTTGTGTGTTTCAGTGAGTTTATACAGCTTTGTGTGTTTCAGTGAGTTTATATAGCCGTGTGCATTTGTGAGTTTATACAGCTGTGTGTTTTTCATTGATTTTATACAGCTCTGTGTGCTTCATTGAGTTGTTACAGCTCTGTTTGCTTCATTGAGTTGTTACAGCTCTGTGAGTTTGAATGGGTTTATACAGCTCTGTGCATTTCAATGAGTTTATACAGCTATGTGTTTTTCAATGAGTTTATACAGCTCTGTGTGTTTCACTGAGTTTATACAGCTCTTGCGCTTCATTGATTATTTAAAGCTCTGTGTGTTTCAGTGAGTTTATACAGCTTTGTGTGTTTCAGTGAGTTTATACAGCTCTGTGTCTTTCAGAGATTATATACAGCTCTGTGTGTTTCAGTGAGTTTATACAGATCTGTGTGATTCATTGACTTTATACAGCTGTGTTTTTCAGTGAGATTATACAGCTCTGTGTGATGCATTGAGGTTATTCAGCTCTGTGTGCTTCATTGACTTTATACATCTCTGTGTGTTTCAGTGAGTCTATAGAGCTCTGTGTGTTTCATTGTGTATATACAGCTGTGTGTATCAGTGAGTTGAAATAACTCTGTATGTTTCATTGAGTTTATACAGCTCTGTGTGTTTTGGTGAGTTTATACAGCTGTGTGTGTTTCAGTCAGTTTATACAGCTCTGTGTGTTTCAGTCAGTTTATATAGCCGTGTGTGTTTGTGAGTTTACACAGCATTGTGTGTTTCATTGATTTTATACAGCTCTGTGTGCTTCATTGAGTTTATACAACTCTGTGTGCTTCATTGAGTTTATACAGCTCTGTGTGTTTCAATGAGTTTACACAGCTATGAGTTTTTCAACGAGTTTGTACAGCTCTGTGTGTTTCAGTGAGTTTATACAGTCTGTGTGTTTCAGTGAGTTTATACAGCTGTGTGTTTCAGTGAGTTGATACAGCTCTGTGTGCTTCATTGATTTTTTAAAGCTCTGTGTGCTTCTGTGAGTTTATACAGCTTTGTGTGTTTCAGTGAGTTTATACAGCTCTGTGTGTTTCAGTGAGTTTATACAGCTCTGTGTGTTTCAGTGAATTTATACAGCTCTGTGTGCTTCATTGATTTTATACAGCTCTGTGTGTTTCAGTGAGTCTATAGAGCTCTGTGTGTTTCATTGAGTTTATACAGCTGTGTGTTTCAGTGAGTTGAAACAACTCTGTGTGTTTCATTGATTTTATACAGCTCTGTGTGTTTTGGTGAGTTTATACAGCTCTGTGTGTTTAAGTGAGTTTATACAGCTGTGTGTGTTTCAGTCAGTTTATATAGCCGTGTGTGTTTGTGAGTTTATACAGCTTTGTGTGTTTCAGTGAGTTTATACAGCTCTGTGTGTTTCAGTGAGTTTATACAGCTCTGTGCGCTTCATTGAGTTGATACAGCTCTGTGCGCTTCATTGAGTTTATACAGCTCTGTGTGTTTCAATGGGTTTATACAGCTCTGTGCGTTTCAATGAGTTTATACAGCTATGAGTTTTTCAACGAGTTTGTACAGCTCTGTGTGTTTCAGTGAGTTTATACAGTCTGTGTGTTTCAGTGAGTTTATGCAGCTGTGTGTTTCAGTGAGTTGATACAGCTCTGTGTGCTTCATTGAGTTTATACAGCTCTGTGTGCTTCATTGATTTTTTAAAGCTCTGTGTGTTTCAGTGAGTTTATACAGCTTTGTGTGTTTCAGTGAGTTTATACAGTCTGTGTGTTTCAGTGAGTTCATAATGCTCTGTGTGTTTCAGTGAGTTTATATAGCCATGTGTGTTTCGGTGATTTCATTCAGCTGGGTGTGTTTTGTTGAGTTTATACAGCTTTGTGAGTTTTGGTGAGTTTATACAGCTCTGTGTGTTTTGGTGAGTTTATAAAACTGTGTGTTTCAGTGCGTTTATACAGCTCTGTGCGTTTCTGTGACTTTATACAGCTTTGTGTGTTTCAGTGAGTTTATACAGCTTTGTGTGTTTCAGTGAGTTTATATAGCCGTGTGCATTTGTGAGTTTATACAGCTGTGTGTTTTTCATTGATTTTATACAGCTCTGTGTGCTTCATTGAGTTGTTACAGCTCTGTTTGCTTCATTGAGTTGTTACAGCTCTGTGAGTTTGAATGGGTTTATACAGCTCTGTGCATTTCAATGAGTTTATACAGCTATGTGTTTTTCAATGAGTTTATACAGCTCTGTGTGTTTCACTGAGTTTATACAGCTCTTGCGCTTCATTGATTATTTAAAGCTCTGTGTGTTTCAGTGAGTTTATACAGCTTTGTGTGTTTCAGTGAGTTTATACAGCTCTGTGTCTTTCAGAGATTATATACAGCTCTGTGTGTTTCAGTGAGTTTATACAGATCTGTGTGATTCATTGACTTTATACAGCTGTGTTTTTCAGTGAGATTATACAGCTCTGTGTGATGCATTGAGGTTATTCAGCTCTGTGTGCTTCATTGACTTTATACATCTCTGTGTGTTTCAGTGAGTCTATAGAGCTCTGTGTGTTTCATTGTGTATATACAGCTGTGTGTTTCAGTGAGTTGAAATAACTCTGTATGTTTCATTGAGTTTATACAGCTCTGTGTGTTTTGGTGAGTTTATACAGCTCTGTGTGTTTCAGTCAGTTTATATAGCCGTGTGTGTTTGTGAGTTTACACAGCATTGTGTGTTTCATTGATTTTATACAGCTCTGTGTGCTTCATTGAGTTTATACAACTCTGTGTGCTTCATTGAGTTTATACAGCTCTGTGTGTTTCAATGAGTTTACACAGCTATGAGTTTTTCAACGAGTTTGTACAGCTCTGTGTGTTTCAGTGAGTTTATACAGTCTGTGTGTTTCAGTGAGTTTATACAGCTGTGTGTTTCAGTGAGTTGATACAGCTCTGTGTGCTTCATTGATTTTTTAAAGCTCTGTGTGCTTCTGTGAGTTTATACAGCTTTGTGTGTTTCAGTGAGTTTATACAGCTCTGTGTGTTTCAGTGAGTTTATACAGCTCTGTGTGTTTCAGTGAATTTATACAGCTCTGTGTGCTTCATTGATTTTATACAGCTCTGTGTGTTTCAGTGAGTCTATAGAGCTCTGTGTGTTTCATTGAGTTTATACAGCTGTGTGTTTCAGTGAGTTGAAACAACTCTGTGTGTTTCATTGATTTTATACAGCTCTGTGTGTTTTGGTGAGTTTATACAGCTCTGTGTGTTTAAGTGAGTTTATACAGCTGTGTGTGTTTCAGTCAGTTTATATAGCCGTGTGTGTTTGTGAGTTTATACAGCTTTGTGTGTTTCAGTGAGTTTATACAGCTCTGTGTGTTTCAGTGAGTTGATACAGCTCTGTGCGCTTCATTGAGTTGATACAGCTCTGTGCGCTTCATTGAGTTTATACAGCTCTGTGTGTTTCAATGGGTTTATACAGCTCTGTGCGTTTCAATGAGTTTATACAGCTATGAGTTTTTCAACGAGTTTGTACAGCTCTGTGTGTTTCAGTGAGTTTATACAGTCTGTGTGTTTCAGTGAGTTTATGCAGCTGTGTGTTTCAGTGAGTTGATACAGCTCTGTGTGCTTCATTGAGTTTATACAGCTCTGTGTGCTTCATTGATTTTTTAAAGCTCTGTGTGTTTCAGTGAGTTTATACAGCTTTGTGTGTTTCAGTGAGTTTATACAGTCTGTGTGTTTCAGTGAGTTCATACAGCTCTGTGTGTTTCAGTGAGTTTATACAGCTCTGTGTGTTTCAGTGAGTTTATACAGCTCTGTGTGTTTCAGTGAGTTTATACAGCTCTGTGTGTTTCAGTGAATTTATACAGCTCTGTGTGTTTCAGTGAGTTTATACAGCTCTGTGTGTTTCAGTGAGTTTATACAGCTCTGTGTGTTTCAGTGAATTTATACAGCTCTGTTTGTTTCAGTGAGTTTATACAGCTTTGTGTGTTTCAGTGTGACTATACAGCTCTGTGTGTTTCAGTGTGTAGATACCGCTCTGTGTGCTTCATTGAATTTGTACAGCTCAGTGTGTTTTGCTGAGTTTAGACACATCTGTGTGTTTCAGTGAGTTTATAGAGCTCTGTGTGTTTCAGTGAGTTCATACAGCTCTGTGTGTTTTGGTGAGTTTATAAAGCTCTTTGGGTTTCAGTGCGTTTATACAGCTCTGTGTGTTTTCGGTCACTTTATACAGCTTTGTGTGTTTCAGTGAGTTTATACAGCTTTGTGTGTTTCAGTGAGTTTATATAGCCGTGTGCCTTTGTGAGTTTATACAGCTGTGTGTTTTTCATTGATTTTATACAGCTCTGTGTGCTTCATTGAGTTGTTACAGCTCTGTGTGCTTCATTGAATTAATACAGCTCTGTGTGTTTGAATGGGTTTATACAGCTCTGTGCGTTTCAATGAGTTTATACAGCTATGTGTTTTTCAGTGAGTTTTTCAGCTCTATGTGTTTCAGTGAGTTTATACAGTCTGTGTGTGCTTCATTGAGTTTATACAGCTCTGTGCGCTTCATTGATTATTTAAAGCTCTGTGTGTTTCAGTGAGTTTATAAATCTTTGTGTGTTTCAGTGAGTTTATACAGCTCTGTGTGTTTCAGTGATTTTGTACAGCTCTGTGTGTTTCAGTGAGTTTATGCAGATCTGTGTGATTCATTGAGTTTATACAGCTGTGTTTTTCAGTGAGCTTATACAGCTCTGTGTGATGCATTGAGTTTATACATCTCTGTGTGCTGCATTGAGTTTATACATCTCTGTGTGCTGCATTGAGTTTATACATCTCTGTGTGCTGCATTGAGTTTATACATCTCTGTGTGCTTCATTGATTTTTTAAAGCTCTGTGTGTTTCAGTGAGTTTATAAATCTTTGTGTGTTTCAGTGAGTTTATACAGCTCTGTGTGTTTCAGTGATTTTGTACAGCTCTGTGTGTTTCAGTGAGTTTATGCAGATCTGTGTGATTCATTGAGTTTATACAGCTGTGTTTTTCAGTGAGCTTATACAGCTCTGTGTGATGCATTGAGTTTATACATCTCTGTGTGCTGCATTGAGTTTATACATCTCTGTGTGCTGCATTGAGTTTATACATCTCTGTGTGCTGCATTGAGTTTATACATCTCTGTGTGCTTCATTGATTTTTTAAAGCTCTGTGTGTTTCAGTGAGTTTATACAGCTTTGTGTGTTTCAGTGAGTTTATACAGTCTGTGTGTTTCAGTGAGTTCATACAGCTCTGTGTGTTTCAGTGAGTTTATACAGCTCTGTGTGTTTCAGTGAGTTTATACAGCTCTGTGTGTTTCAGTGAGTTTATACAGCTCTGTGTGTTTCAGTGAATTTATACAGCTCTGTGTGTTTCAGTGAGTTTATACAGCTCTGTGTGTTTCAGTGAGTTTATACAGCTCTGTGTGTTTCAGTGAGTTTATACAGCTCTGTGTGTTTCAGTGAATTTATACAGCTCTGTGTGTTTCATTGAGTTGATACAGCTCTGTGTGCTTCATTGAGTTGATACAGCTCTGTGTCTTTCAGTGAGTTTATACGGCTTTGTGTGTTTCAGTGAGTCTATACAACTCTGTGTGTTTCAGTGAGTAGATACAGTTCTGTGTGCTTCATTGAGTTTGTACAGCTCTGTTTGTTTCAGTGAGTTTATACAGCTTTGTGTGTTTCAGTGTGACTATACAGCTCTGTGTGTTTCAGTGTGTAGATACCGCTCTGTGTGCTTCATTGAATTTGTACAGCTCAGTGTGTTTTGCTGAGTTTGGACACATCTGTGTGTTTCAGTGAGTTTATAGAGCTCTGTGTGTTTCAGTGAGTTCATACAGCTCTGTGTGTTTTGGTGAGTTTATAAAGCTCTTTGGGTTTCAGTGCGTTTATACAGCTCTGTGTGTTTTCGGTCACTTTATACAGCTTTGTGTGTTTCAGTGAGTTTATACAGCTTTGTGTGTTTCAGTGAGTTTATATAGCCGTGTGCCTTTGTGAGTTTATACAGCTGTGTGTTTTTCATTGATTTTATACAGCTCTGTGTGCTTCATTGAGTTGTTACAGCTCTGTGTGCTTCATTGAGTTGTTACAGCTCTGTGTGCTTCATTGAATTAATACAGCTCTGTGTGTTTGAATGGGTTTATACAGCTCTGTGTGTTTCAATGGGTTTATACAGCTATGTGTTTTTCAATGAGTTTATACAGCTCTGTGTGTTTCAGTGAGTTTATACAGTCTGTGTGTTTCAGTGAGTTTATGCAGCTGTGTGTGTTTCATTGAGTTGATACAGCTTTGTGTGCTTCATTGAGTTTATACAGCTCTGTGCGATTCATTGATTATTTAAAGCTCTGTGTGTTTCAGTGAGTTTATACAGCTCTGTGTGTTTCAGTGAGTTTATACAGCTCTGTGTGTTTCAGTGATTTTGTACAGCTCTGTGTGTTTCAGTGAGTTTATGCAGATCTGTGTGATTCATTGAGTTTATACAGCTATGTTTTTCAGTGTGTTTATACAGCTCTGTGTGATGCATTGAGTTTATTCAGCTCTGTGTGCTGCATTGAGTTGATACAGCTCTGTGTGCTTCATTGATTTTATACAGCTCTGTGTGTTTTAATGAGTTTATACAGCTATGAGTTTTTCAACGAGTTTGTACAGCTCTGTGTGTTTCAGTGAGTTTATGCAGCTGTGTGTTTCAGTGAGTTGATACAGCTCTGTGTCTTTCAGTGATTTTATACAGCTCTGTGTGATTCATTGAGTTGATACAGCTCTGTGTGCTTTATTGAGTTTATACAGCTTTGTGTGTTTTAGTGAGTTTATACAGCTTTGCGTGTTTCAGTGAGTCTATACAGCTCTGTGTGTTTCAATGAGTCTATAGAGCTCTGTGTGTTTCATTGAGTTTATACAGCTGTGTGTTTCAGTGAGTTTATACAGCTCTGTGTGTTTCAGTGAGTTTATACAGCTCTGTGTGTTTCAGTGAGTTTATACAGCTCTGTGTGTTTCAGTGAATTTATACACCTCTGTGAGTTTTGGTGATTTTATACAGCTCTGTGTGTTTCGGTGAGTTTGTACAGCTCTGTGTGTTTCAGTGAGTTTGTACAGCTCTGTGTGTTTCAGTGAGTTTGTACAGCTCTGTGTGATTCAGTGAGTTTATACAGCTCTGTGTGATTCAGTGAGTTTATACAGCTCTGTGTGTTTCAGTGTGTTTATACAGCTCTGTGTGTTTCAGTGAGTTTATATAGCCGTGTGTGTTTCAGTGAGTTTATACAGCTCTGTGTGTTTTGGTCAGTTTATGCAGCGGTGTGTTTTTCAGTGAGTTTATAAAGCTTTGTGTGATTCAGTGAATTTATACAGCTCTGTGTGTTTCAGTGAGTTTATACAGCTGTGTGTTTCAGTGAGTTTATACCGCTCTGTGTGTTTCATTGAGTTTATACAGCTCTGTGTGTTTTGGTGAGTTTATACAGCTTTGTGTGTTTCAGTGAGTTTATACAGCTGTGTGTGATTCATTGAGTTTAGACAGCTCTGTGTGTTTCAGTGAGTTTATACAGCACTGTGTGCTTCAGTGAGATTATATAGCCGTGTGTGTTTGTGAGTTTATACAGCTTTGTGTGTTTCAGTGAGTTTATACAGCTTTGTGTGTTTCAGTGAGTTTATATAGCTCTGTGTGTTTCAGTGAGTTGATACAGCTCTGTGTGTTTCAGTGAGTTGATACAGCTCTGTGTGCTTCATTGAGTTGATACAGCTCTGTGTTTTTTATTGAGTTTATACAGCTTTGTGTGTTTTAGTGAGTTTATACAGCTTTGCGTGTTTCAGTGAGTCTTTCCTGCTCTGTGTGTTTCAGTGAGTTGATACAGCTCTGTGTGCTTCATTGAGTTGATACAGCTCTGTGTTTTTTATTGAGTTTATACAGCTTTGTGTGTTTTAGTGAGTTTATACAGCTTTGCGTGTTTCAGTGAGTCTTTCCTGCTCTGTGTGTTTCAGTGAGTAGATACAGTTCTGTGTGCTTCATTGAGTTTATACATCTCAGTTTGTTTCAGTGAGTTTATACAGCTTTGTGTGTTTCAGTGTGACTATACAGCTCTGTGTGTTTCAGTGTGTAGATACCGCTCTGTGTGCTTCATTGAGTTTGTACAGCTCAGTGTGTTTTGCTGAGTTTAGACACATCTGTGTGTTTCAGTGAGTTTATACAGCTCTGTGTGTTTCAGTGAGTTTATACAGCTCTGTGTGTTTTGGTGAGTTTATAAAGCTCTTTGTGTTTCAGTGCGTTTATACAGCTCTGTGCGTTTAAGTCACTTTATACAGCTTTACGTGTTTCAGTGAGTTTATACAGCTTTGTGTGTTTCAGTGAGTTTATATAGCCGTGTGCCTTTGTGAGTTTATACAGCTGTGTGTTTTTCATTGATTTTATACAGCTCTGTGTGCTTCATTGAGTTGTTACAGCTCTGTGTGCTTCATTGAATTAATACAGCTCTGTGTGTTTGAATGGGTTTATACAGCTCTGTGCGTTTCAATGAGTTTATACAGCTATGTGTTTTTCAGAGAGTTTATACAGCTGTGTGTTTTTCAGAGAGTTTATACAGCTCTATGTGTTTCAGTGAGTTTATACAGCTCTGTGCGCTTCATTGATTATTTAAAGCTTTGTGTGTTTCAGTGAGTTTATACAGCTCTGTGTGCTGCATTGAGTTTATACATCTCTGTGCGCTTCATTGATTTTATACAGCTCTGTGTGTTTCATTGAGTTTATACAGCTGTGTGTTTCAGTGAGTTGAAACAACTCTGTGTGTTTCATTGAGTTTATACAGCTCTGTGTGTTTTGGTGAGTTTATACAGCTCTGTGTGTTTAAGTGAGTTTATACAGCTGTGTGTGTTTCAGTCAGTTTATACAGCTTTGTGTGTTTGAGTGAGTTTAGACAGCTCTGTGTGTTTCAGTGAGTTTGTACAGCTCTGTGTGTTTCAGTGAATTTATACAGCTTTGTGTGTTTGTGAGTTTATACAGCTCTGTGTGTTTCAGTGAGTTTATACAGCTCTGTGTGTTTCATTTGAGTTTACACAGCTCTGTGTGTTTCTGTGAGTTTATACACTTTGTGTGTTTCGGTGAGTTTAGACAGCTCTGTGTGGTTCAGTGAGTTTATATAGCCGTGTGTGTTTGTGAGTTTATACAGCTGTGTGTTTTTCATTGATTTTATACAGCTCTGTGTGCTTCATTGAGTTGATACAGCTCTGTGTGCTTCATTGAGTTTATACAGACTTGTGTGTTTCAATGGGTTTATATGGCTCTGTGCGTTTCAATGAGTTTATACAGCTATGAGTTTTTCAACGAGTTTGTACAGCTCTGTGTGTTTCAGTGAGTTTATACAGTCTGTGTGTTTCAGTGAGTTTATGCAGCTGTGTGTTTCAGTGAGTTGATACAGCTTTGTGTGTTTCAGTGAGTTTATACAGCTCTCTGCGCTTCATTGATTTTTTTAAAGCTCTGTGTGTTTCAGTGAGTTTATACAGCTTTGTGTGTTTCAGTGAGTTTATATAGCTCTGTGTGTTTCAGTGAGTTTATACAGCTCTGTGTCTTTCAGTGAGTTTATACAGCTCTGTGTGATGCATTGAGGTTATTCAGCTCTGTGTGCTTCATTGAGTTTATACAGCTTTGTGTGATGCATTGAGGTTATTCAGCTCTGTGTGCTTCATTGATTTTATACAGCTCTGTGTGTTCCAGTGAGTTTATACAGCTGTGTGTTTCATTGAGTTTATACAGCTGTGTGTTTCATTGAGTTTATACAGCCGTGTGTTTCAGTGAGTTTATACAACTCTGTGTCTTTCAGTGATTTTATACAGCTCTGTGTGATTCATTGAGTTGATACAGCTCTGTGTGCTTTATTGAGTTTATACAGCTTTGTGTGTTTTAGTGAGTTTATACAGCTTTGCGTGTTTCAGTGAGTCTATACAGCTCTGTGTGTTTCAGTGAGTAGATACAGTTCTGTGTGCTTCACTGAGTTTATACAGCTCTGTTTGTTTCAGTGAGTTTATACAGCTTTGTGTGTTTCACTGTGACTATACAGCTCTGTGTGTTTCAGTGCGTTTATACAGCTCTGTGTGTTTCAGTGAGTTTATACAGCTCTGTGTGTTTCAGTGAGTTTATATAGCCATGTGTATTTCGGTGATTTCATACAGCTGGGTGTGGTTTGGTGAGTTTATACAGCTTTGTGTGTTTTGGTGAGTTTATACAGCTCTGTGTGTTTTGGTGAGTTTATATCGCTGTGTGTGTTTCAGTGCGTTTATACAGCTCTGTGCGTTTCAGTGACTTTATACAGCTTTGTGTGTTTCAGTGACTTTATACAGCTTTGTGTGTTTCAGCGAGTTTATATAGCCATGTGCATTTGTGAGTTTATACAGCTGTGTGTTTTTCATTGATTTTATACAGCTCTGTGTGCTTCATTGAGTTGATACAGCTCTGTGTGCTTCATTGAGTTAATACAGCTCTGTGTGTTTGAATGGGTTTATACAGCTCTGTGCGTTTCAATGAGTTTATACAGCTATGTGTTTTTCAGAGAGTTTATACAGCTCTATGTGTTTCAGTGAGTTTATACAGTCTGTGTGTGCTTCATTGATTATTTAAAGCTTTGTGTGTTTCAGTGAGTTTATAAAGCTTTGTGTGTTTCAGTGAGTTTATACAGCTCTGTGTGATGCATTGAGTTTATACATCTCTGTGCGCTTCATTGATTTTATACAGCTTTGTGTGCTTCATTGAGTTGATACAGCTCTGTGTGCTTCATTGAGTTTATACAGCTCTGTGTGTTTCAATGAGTTTATACAGCTATGAGTTTTTCAACGAGTTTGTACAGCTCTGTGTGTTTCAGTGAGTTTATACAGTCTGTGTGTTTCAGTGAGTTTATGCAGCTGTGTGTTTCAGTGAGTTGATACAGCTGTGTGTTTCAGTGAGTTTATACAGCTCTGTGTGCTTCATTGAGTTTATACAGCTCTCTGCGCTTCATTGATTTTTTTAAAGCTCTGTGTGTTTCCGTGAGTTTATACAGCTTTGTGTGTTTCAGTGAGTTTATACAGCTCTGTGTCTTTCAGTGAGTTTATACAGCTCTGTGTGATGCATTGAGGTTATTCAGCTCTGTGTGTTTCATTGAGTTTATACAGCTGTGTGTTTCATTGAGTTTATACAGCTGTGTGTTTCATTGAGTTTATACAGCTGTGTGTTTCATTGAGTTTATACAGCTGTGTGTTTCATTGAGTTTATACAGCTGTGTGTTTCATTGAGTTTATACAGCTCTGTGTGTTTCATTGAGTTTATACAGCTGTGTGTTTCATTGAGTTTATACAGCTGTGTGTTTCATTGAGTTTATACAGCTGTGTGTTTCATTGAGTTTATACAGCTGTGTGTTTCAGTGAGTTTATACAACTCTGTGCCTTTCAGTGATTTTATACAGCTCTGTGTGATTCATTGAGTTGATACAGCTCTGTGTGCTTTATTGAGTTTATACAGCTTTGTGTGTTTTAGTGAGTTTATACAGCTTTGCGTGTTTCAGTGAGTTTATACAGCTCTGTGTGTTTCAGTGAGTTTATATAGCCATGTGTATTTCGGTGATTTCATACAGCTGGGTGTGGTTTGGTGAGTTTATACAGCTTTGTGTGTTTTGGTGAGTTTATACAGCTCTGTGTGTTTTGGTGAGTTTATATCGCTGTGTGTGTTTCAGTGCGTTTATACAGCTCTGTGCGTTTCAGTGACTTTATACAGCTTTGTGTGTTTCAGTGACTTTATACAGCTTTGTGTGTTTCAGCGAGTGTATATAGCCGTGTGCATTTGTGAGTTTATACAGCTGTGTGTTTTTCATTGATTTTATACAGCTCTGTGTGCTTCATTGAGTTGATACAGCTCTGTGTGCTTCATTGAGTTGTTACAGTTCTGTTTGCTTCATTGAGTTAAAACAGCTCTGTGTGTTTGAATGTGTTTATACAGCTCTGTGCGTTTTAATGAGTTTATACAGCTATGTGTTTTTCAATGAGTTTATATAGCTCTGTGTGTTTCAGTCAGTTTATACAGTCTGTGTGTTTCAGTGAGTTTATACAGCTCTGTGTCTTTCAGTGATTTTATACAGCTCTGTTTGTTTCAGTGAGTTTATACAGATCTGTGTGATTCATTGAGTTTATACAGCTGTGTTTTTCAGAGAGTTTATACAGCTCTGTGTGATGCATTGAGGTTATTCAGCTCTGTGTGCTTCATTGAGTTTATACATCTCTGTGTGCTTCATTGATTTTATACAGCTCTGTGTGTTTCAGTGAGTCTATAGAGCTCTGTGTGTTTCATTGAGTTTATACAGCTCTGTGTGTTTCAGTGAGTTTATACAAATCTGTGTGCTTCATTGAGTTTATACAGCTCTGTGTGGTTTGGTGAGTTTATACAGCTCTGTGTGTTTAAGTGAGTTTATACAGCTGTGTGTGTTTCAGTCTGTTTATATAGCCGTTTGTGTTTGTGAGTTTATACAGCTTTGTGTGTTTCATTGAGTTTATACAGCTCTGTGTGATTCATTGAGTTTATACAGCTCTGTGTGCTTCATTGAGTTGATACAGCTCTGTGTGCTTCATTGAGTTTATACAGCTCTGTGTGTTTCAATGGGTTTATGCAGCTCTGTGCGTTTCAATGAGTTTATACAGCTATGAGTTTTTCAATGAGTTTGTACATCTCTGTGTGTTTCAGTGAGTTTATACAGTTTGTGTGTTTCAGTGAGTTTATACAGCTCTGTGTCTTTCAGTGATTTTATACAGCTCTGTGTGTTTCAGTGAGTTTATACAGATCTGTGTGATTCATTGAGTTTATACAGCTATGTTTTTCAGTGAGTTTATACAACTCTGTGTGTTTCATTGAGTTTATACAGCTCTGTGTGCTTCATTGATTTTATACAGCTCTGTGTGTTTCAGTGAGTTTAACAGCTCTCTGTATTTCAGTGAGTTTATACAGCTTGTGTGTGTCTTTGAGTTTATACAGCCGTGTGTGTTTAAGTGAGTTTATACAGCTCTGAGTGTTTCAGTGAGTTTATACAGCTCTGAGGTGTTTCAGTGAATTTATACACCTCTGTGTGTTTTGGTGATTTTATACAGCTCTGTGTGTTTCGGTGAGTTTGTACAGCTCTGTGTGTTTCAGTGTGTTTGTACAGCTCTGTGTGTTTCAGTGAGTTTGTACAGCTCTGTGTGTTTCAGTGAGTTTATACTGCTCTGTGTGTTTCAGTGTGTTTATACAGCTCTGTGTGTTTCAGTGATTTATATAGCCGTGTGTTTCAGTGAGTTTATACAGCTCTGTGTGTTTCATTGAGTTTATACAGCTCTGTGTGTTTTGGTGACTTTATACAGCTTTGTGTGTTTAAGTGAGTTTAGACAGCTCTATGTGTTTCAGTGAGTTTATACAGCTTTGTGTGTTTCAGTGAGTTTATACAGCTGTGTGTGCTTCATTGAGTTTAGACAGCTCTGTGTGTTTCAGTGAGTTTATACAGCTCTGTGTGCTTCAGTGAGTTTATATAGCCGTGCATGTTTGTGAGTTTATACAGCTGTGTGTGTTTCATTGAGTTTATACAGCTCTGTGTGATTCAGTGAGTTTGTACAGCTCTGTGTGCTTCATTGAGTTTATACAGCTGTGTGTGTTTTGGTGAGTTTATACAGCTCTGTGTGTTTAAGTAAGTTTAGACAGCTCTGTGTGTTTCAGTGAGTTTATACAGCTTTGTGTGTTTCAGTGAGTTTATACAGCTTTGTGTGTTTCAGTGAGTTTATACAGCTTTGTGTGTTTCAGTGAGTTTATACAGCTTTGTGTGTTTCAGTGAGTTTATACAGCTTTGTGTGTTTCAGTGAGTTTATACAGCTTTGTGTGTTTCAGTGAGTTTATACAGCTTTGTGTGTTTCAGTGAGTTTATACAGCTTTGTGTGTTTCAGTGAGTTTATACAGCTTTGTGTGTTTCAGTGAGTTTATACAGCTTTGTGTGTTTCAGTGAGTTTATACAGCTTTGTGTGTTTCAGTGAGTTTATGCAGCTTTGTGTGTTTCAGTGAGTTTATATAGCTCTGTGTGTTTCAGTGAGTTTATACAGCTCTGTGTGCTTCATTGAGTTGATACAGCTCTGTGTGCTTCATTGATTTTTTAAAGCTCTGTGTGTTTCAGTGAGTTTATACAGCTTTGTGTGTTTCAGTGAGTTTATATAGCTCTGTGTGTTTCAGTGAGTTTATACAGCTCTGTGTCTTTCAGTGAGTTTATACAGCTCTGTGTGCTTCATTGATTTTATACAGCTCTGTCTGTTTCAGTGAGTCTATACAGCTCTGTGTGTTTCATTGAGTTTATACAGCTGTGTGTTTCATTGAGTTTATACAGCTGTATGTTTCATTGAGTTTATACAACTGTGTGTTTCAGTGAGTTTATACAACTCTGTGTCTTTCAGTGATTTTATACAGCTCTGTGTGATTCATTGAGTTGATACAGCTCTGTGTGCTTTATTGAGTTTATACAGCTTTGTGTGTTTTAGTGAGTTTATACAGCTCTGTGTGTTTCAGTGAGTTTATATAGCCATGTGTATTTCGGTGATTTCATACAGCTGGGTGTGGTTTGGTGAGTTTATACAGCTTTGTGTGTTTTGGTGAGTTTATACAGCTCTGTGTGTTTTGGTGAGTTTATATCGCTGTGTGTGTTTCAGTGCGTTTATACAGCTCTGTGCGTTTCAGTGACTTTATACAGCTTTGTGTGTTTCAGCGAGTTTATATAGCCGTGTGCATTTGTGAGTTTATACAGCTGTGTGTTTTTCATTGATTTTATACAGCTCTGTGTGCTTCATTGAGTTGATACAGCTCTGTGTGCTTCACTGAGTTGTTACAGTTCTGTTTGCTTCATTGAGTTAAAGCAGCTCTGTGTGTTTGAATGGGTTTATACAGCTCTGTGCGTTTCAATGAGTTTATACAGCTATGTGTTTTTCAATGAGTTTATACAGCTCTGTGTGTTTCAGTGAGTTTATACAGTCTGTGTGTTTCAGTGAGTTTATGCAGCTGTCTGTTTCAGTGAGTTGATACAGCTTTGTGTGTTTCAGTGAGTTTATACAGCTCTGTGTCTTTCAGTGATTTTATACAGCTCTGTTTGTTTCAGTGAGTTTATACAGATCTGTGTGATTCATTGAGTTTATACAGCTGTGTTTTTCAGAGAGTTTATACAGCTCTGTGTGATGCATTGAGGTTATTCAGCTCTGTGTGCTTCATTGAGTTTATACATCTCTGTGTGCTTCATTGATTTTATACAGCTCTGTGTGTTTCAGTGAGTCTATAGAGCTCTGTGTGTTTCAGTGAGTTTATACAGCTCTGTGTGTTTCAGTGAGTTTATATAGCTGGGTGTGTTTTGGTGAGTTTATAAAGCTTTGTGTGTTTTGGTGAGTTTATAAAGCTGTGTGTGTTTCAGTGCGCTTATACAGCTCTGTGCGTTTCAGTGACTTTATACAGCTTTGTGTGTTTCAGTGAGTTTATACAGCTTTGTGTGTTTCAGTGAGTTTATATAGCCGTGTGCCTTTGTGAGTTTATACAGCTGTGTGTTTTTCATTGATTTTATACAGCTGTGTGTTCTTCATTGAGTTGTTACAGCTCTGTGCGTTTCATTGAGTTAATACAGCTCTGTGTGTTTGAATGGGTTTATACAGCTCTGTGTGTTTCAATGAGTTTATACAGCTATGTGTTTTTCAATGAGTTTATACAGCTCTGTGTGTTTCAGTGAGTTTATACAGCTCTGTGTGTTTCAGTGAGTTTATGCAGCTGTGTGTTTCAGTGAGTTGATACAGCTTTGTGTGCTTCATTGAGTTTATACAGCTCTGTGCGCTTCATTGATTATTTACAGCTCTGTGTGTTTCAGTGAGTTTATACAGCTTTGTGTGTTTCAGTGAGTTTATACAGCTCTGTGTGTTTCAGTGATTTTATACAGCTCTGTGTGTTTCAGTGAGTTTATACAGATCTGTGTGATTCATTGACTTTATACAGCTGTGTTTTTCAGTGAGTTTATACACCTCTGTGTGATGCATTGAGTTTATTCAGCTCTGTGAGCTTCATTGAGTTTATACATCTCTGCGTGCTTCATTGATTTTATACAGCTCTGTGTGTTTCAATGGGTTTATTCAGCTCTGTGCGTTTCAATGAGTTTATACAGCTATGAGTTTTTCAACGAGTTGTACAGCTCTGTGTGTTTCAGTGAGTTTATACAGTCTGTGTGTTTCAGTGAGTTTATACAGTCTGTGTGTTTCAGTGAGTTTATACAGTCTGTGTGTTTCAGTGAGTTTATACAGTCTGTGTGTTTCAGTGAGTTTATACAGTCTGTGTGTTTCAGTAACTTTATGCAGCTGTGTGTTTCAGTGAGTTGATACAGCTCTGTGTGCTTCATTGAGTTTATACAGCTCTGTGCGCTTCATTGATTTTTTAAAGCTCTGTGTTTCAGTGAGTTTATACAGCTTTTTATGTTTCAGTGAGTTTATATAGCTCTGTGTGTTTCAGTGAGTTTATACAGCTCTGTGTGTTTCAGTGAGTTTATACAGCTGTGTGCTTCATTGAGTTGATACAGCTCTGTGTGCTTTATTGAGTTTATACAGCTTTGTGTGTTTTAGTGAGTTTATACAGCTTTGCGTGTTTCAGTGAGTCTATACAACTCTGTGTGTTTCAGTGTGTAGATACAGCTCTGTGTGCTTCATTGAGTTTGTACAGCTCAGTGTGTTTTGCTGAGTTTATACACATCTGTGTGCTTCAGTGAGTTTATACAGCTCTGCGTGTTTCAGTGAGTTTATACAGCCATGTGTGTTTCGGTGAGTTTATACAGCTGGGTGTGTTTTGGTGAGTTCATACAGCTTTGTGTGTTTTGGTGAGTTCATACAGCTTTGTGTGTTTTGGTGAGTTTATACAGCTCTGTGTATTTTGGTGAGTTTATAAAGCTGTGTGTGTTTCAGTGCGTTTATACAGCTCTGTGCGTTTCTGTGACTTTCTACAGCTTTGTGTGTTTCACTGAGTTTATATAGCCGTGTGCATTTGTGAGTTTATACAGCTGTGTGTTTTTCATTGATTTTATACAGCTCTGTGCGCTTCATTGAGTTGTTACAGCTCTGTGTGCTTCATTGAGTTGTTACAGCTCTGTGTGCTTCATTGAGTTGTTACAGCTCTGTGTGCTTCATTGAGTTAATACAGCTCTGTGTGTTTGAATGGGTTTATACAGCTCTGTGCGTTTCAATGAGTTTATACAGCTGTGAGTTTTTCAATGAGTTTATACAGCTCTGTGTGCTTCATTGAGTTTATACAGCTCTGTGTGTTTGAATGGGTTTATACAGCTCTGTGCGTTTCAATGAGTTTATACAGCTATGAGTTTTTCAATGAGTTTACACAGCTCTGTGTGTTTCAGTGAGTTTACACAGCTCTGTGTGTTTCAGTGAGTTTATACAGCTCTGTGCGCTTCATTGATTATTTCAAGCTTTGTGTTTCAGTGTTTTTATACAGCTTTGTGTGTTTCAGTGAGTTTATACAGCTTTGTGTGTTTCAGTGAGTTTATACAGCTCTGTGTGTTTCAGTGATTTTATACAGCTCTGTGTGTTTCAGTGAGTTTATACAGATCTGTGTGATTCATTGAGTTTATACAGCTGTGTTTTTCAGTGAGTTTATACAGCTCTGTGTGATGCATTGAGTTTATTCAGCTCTGTGTGCTTCATTGAGTTTATACATCTCTGTGTGCTTCATTCATTTTATACAGCTCTGTGTGTTTCAGTGAGTCTATAGAGCTCTGTGTGTTTCATTGAGTTTATACAGCTGTGTGTTTCATTGAGTTTATACAGCTGTGTGTTTCATTGAGTTTATACAGCTGTGTCTTTCATTGAGTTTATACAGCTGTGTCTTTCATTGAGTTTATACAGCTGTGTGTTTCATTGAGTTTATACAGCTGTGTGTTTCATTGAGTTTATACAGCTCTGTGTGCTTCATTGGCCTTATACAGCTCTGTGTGTTTCAGTGAGTTTAACAGCTCTCTGTATTTCAGTGAGTTTATACAGCTTGTGTGTGTCTTTCAGTTTATATAGCCGTGTGTGTTTCAGTGAGTTTTTACAGCTGTGTGTGTTTCATTGAGTTTAAACAGCTCTGTTTGTTTTGGTGAGTTTATACAGCTCTGTGTGTTTCGGTGAATTTATACAGCTCCGTGTGTTTTCGTGAGTTTACACAGCTGTGTGTGTTTCAGTGCGTTTATACATCTTTGTGTTTCAGTGCGTTTATACAGCTTTGTGTGTTTCAGTGCGTTTACACAGCTCTGTGTGTTTCAGTGAGTTTATACAGCTCTGTGTGTTTCAGTGAGATTACACAGCCCTGAGCGTTTCAATGAGTTTATACAGCTCTGTGTGTTTTGGTCAGTTTATGCAGCGGTGTGTTTTTCAGTGAGTTTATAAAGCTTTGTGTGTTTCAGTGAATTTATACAGCTTTGTGTGTTTCAGTGAGTTTATACAGCTCTGTGTGTTTCAGTGAGTTTATACAGCTCTGTGTGTTTCAGTGAGTTTATACAGCTCTGTGTGTTTCATTTGAGTTTATACAGCTCTGTGTGTTTTGGTGAGTTTACACAGCTCTGTGTGTTTCTGTGAGTTTATACACTTTGTGTGTTTCGGTGAGTTTAGACAGCTCTGTGTGGTTCATTGAGTTTATATAGCCGTGTGTGTTTGTGAGTTTATATAGCCATGTGTGTTTGTGAATTTATACAGCTGTGTGTGTTTCATTGAGTTTATACAGCTCTGTGTGATTCAGTGAGTTTGTACAGCTCTGTGTGCTTCATTGAGTTTATCCAGCTCTGTGTGCTTCAGTGAGTTTATGCAGCTGTGTGTTTCAGTGAGTTTATACAGCTCTGTGTGCTTCATTGAGTTTATACAGCTCTTTGTGTTTTGGTGAGTTTATACAGCTCTGTGTGTTTCAGTGCGTTTATACAGCTTTGTGTGTTTCAGTGAGTTTATATAGCCGTGTGCCTTTGTGAGTTTATGCAGCTGTGTGTTTTTCATTGATTTTGTACAGCTGTGTGTGCTTCATTGAGTTGATACAGCTCTGTGTGCTTCATTGACTTGATACAGCTCTGTGTGCTTCATTGAGTTGATACAGCTCCGTGTGCTTCATTGATTTAATACAGCTCTGTGTGTTAGAATGGGTTTATACAGCTCTGTGCGTTTCAATGAGTTTATACAGCTATGTGTGTTTCAGTGACTTTATACAGTCTGTGTGTTTCAGTGAGTTTATACAGTCTGTGTGTTTCAGTGAGTTTATACAGTCTGTGTGTTTCAGTGAGTTTATGCAGCTGTGTGTTTCAGTGAATTTATACACCTCTGTGTGTTTTGGTGATTTTAGACAGCTCTGTGTGTTTAAGTGATTTTAGACAGCTCTGTGTGTTTTGGTGAGTTTATACAGCTTTGTGCGCTTCATTGAGTTGATACAGCTCTGTGTGCTTCATTGAGTTGATACAGCTCTGTGTGCTTCATTGAGTTTATACAGCTCTGTGTGTTTCAATGGCTTTATACGGCTCTGTGCATTTCAATGAGTGTATACAGCTATGAGTTTTTCAACGAGTTTGTACATCTCTGTGTGCTTCATTGAGTTTATACAGCTTTGTGTGTTTCAGTGAGTTTAACAGCTCTGTGTATTTCAGTGAGTTTATACAGCTTCTGTGTGTCTTTCAGTTTATATAGCCGTGTGTGTTTCAGTGAGTTTATATAGCCGTGTGTGTTTCAGTGAGTTTTTACAGCTGTGTGTGTTTCAGTGAGTTTTTACAGCTGTGTGTGTTTCGGTGAGATTATACAGCTCTGTGTGTTTTGGTGAGTTTATACAGCTCTGTGTGCTTCATTGAGTTGATACAGCTCTGTGTGCTTCATTGAGTTTATACAGCTCTGTGTGTTTCAATGGGTTTATACGGCTCTGTGCGTTTCAATGAGTTTATACAGCTATGAGTTTTTCAACGAGTTTGTACAGCTATGAGTTTTTCAACGAGTTTGTACAGCTCTGTGTGTTTCAGTTAGTTTATACAGTCTGTGTGTTTCAGTGAATTTATGCAGCTGTGTGTTTCAGTGAGTTGATACAGCTTTGTGTGTTTCAGTGAGTTTATACAGCTCTGTGCGCTTCATTGATTTTTTAAAGCTCTGTGTGTTTCAGTGAGTTTATACAGCTTTGTGTGTTTCAGTGAGTTTATATGTCTCTGTGTGTTTCAGTGAGCTTATACAGCTCTGTGTCTTTCAGTGATTTTATACAGCTCTGTGTGCTTCATTGAGTTGATACAGCTCTGTGTGCTTTATTGAGTTTATGCAGCTTTGTGTGTTTTAGTGAGTTTTTATACAGCTTTGCGTGTTTCAGTGAGTCTATACAGCTCTGTGTGTTTCACTGAGTAGATACAGTTCTGTGTGCTTCATTGAGTTTATACAACTCTGTTTATTTCAGTGCGTTTATACAGCTCTGTGTGTTTCAGTGAGTTTATATAGCCATGTGTGTTTCAGTGAGTTTATACAGCTGGGTGTGTTTTGGTGAGATTATACAGCTCTGTGTGTTTTGGTGAGTTTATAAAGCTGTGTGTGTTTCAGTGAGTTTATACAGCTTTGTGTGTTTCAGTGAGTTTATATAGCCGTGTGCCTTTGTGAGTTTATACAGCTCTGTGTGTTTTGGTGAGTTTATACAGCTCTGTGTGTTTCATTGAGTTGTTACAGCTCTGTGTGCTTCATTGAGTTAATACAGCTCTGTGTGTTTGAATGGGTTTATACTGCTCTGTGCGTTTCAATGAGTTTATACAGCTCTGTGTGTTTCAGTGAGTTTATACAGCTCTGTGTGCTTCATTGAGTTGATACAGCTCTGTGTGCTTCATTGAGTTGATACAGCTCTGTGTGCTTCATTGAGTTTATACAGCTCTGTGTGTTTTGGTGACTTTATACAGCTCTGTGTGTTTAAGTGAGTTTATACAGCTCTGTGTGCTTCATTGAGTTGATACAGCTCTGTGTGCTTTATTGAGTTTATGCAGCTTTGTGTGTTTTAGTGAGTTTTTATACAGCTTTGCGTGTTTCAGTGAGTCTATACAGCTCTGTGTGTTTCACTGAGTAGATACAGTTCTGTGTGCTTCATTGAGTTTATACAACTCTGTTTATTTCAGTGCGTTTATACAGCTCTGTGTGTTTCAGTGAGTTTATACAGCTCTATGTGTTTCAGTGAGTTTATATAGCCATGTGTGTTTCAGTGAGTTTATACAGCTGGGTGTGTTTCAGTGAGATTATACAGCTCTGTGTGTTTTGGTGAGTTTATAAAGCTGTGTGTGTTTCAGTGAGTTTATACAGCTTTGTGTGTTTCAGTGAGTTTATATAGCCGTGTGCCTTTGTGAGTTTATACAGCTCTGTGTGTTTTGGTGAGTTTATACAGCTCTGTGTGTTTCATTGAGTTGTTACAGCTCTGTGTGCTTCATTGAGTTAATACAGCTCTGTGTGTTTGAATGGGTTTATACTGCTCTGTGCGTTTCAATGAGTTTATACAGCTCTGTGTGTTTCAGTGAGTTTATACAGCTCTGTGTGCTTCATTGAGTTGATACAGCTCTGTGTGCTTCATTGAGTTGATACAGCTCTGTGTGCTTCATTGAGTTTATACAGCTCTGTGTGTTTTGGTGACTTTATACAGCTCTGTGTGTTTAAGTGAGTTTATACAGCTCTGTGTGCTTCAGTGATTTTTTGCAGCTCTGTGTGTTTCAGTGAGTTTATAGAGCTCTGTGTGTTTCAGTGAGTTTATAGAGCTCTGTGTGTTTCAGTGAGTTTATACAGCTCTGTGTGTTTCATTGAGTTTATACAGCTCTGTGTGTTTCAGTGAGTTTATATAGCCGTGTGTGTTTCAGTGAGTTTATACAGCTGTGTGTGTTTCATTGAGTTTAAACAGCTCTGTGTGTTTTGGTGAGTTTATACAGTTCTGTGTGTTTCGGTGAATTTATACAGCTCCGTGTGTTTTGGTGAGTTTACACAGCTGTGTGTGTTTCAGTGCGTTTACACAGCTGTGTGTGTTTCAGTGCGTTTACACAGCTGTGTGTGTTTCAGTGCGTTTACACAGCTGTGTGTGTTTCAGTGCGTTTATACAGCTTTGTGTGTTTCAGTGGGTTTACACAGCTCTGTGCATTTCAGGATGGTTTATACAGCTCTGTGTGTTTCAGTGAGATTACACAGCCCTGAGCGTTTCAATGAGTTTATACAGCTCTGTGTGTTTTGGTCAGTTTATGCAGCGGTGTGCTTTTCAGTGAGTTTATAAAGCTTTGTGTGTTTCAAAGAGTTTATACAGCTTTGTGTGTTTCAGTGAGTTTATACAGCTCTGTGTGTTTCAGTGAGTATATAGAGCTCTGTGTGTTTCAGTGAGTTTATACAGCTCTGTGTGTTTGAGTGAGTTTAGACAGCTCTGTGTGTTTGAGTGAGTTTAGACAGCTCTGTGTGTTTGAGTGAGTTTAGACAGCTCTGTGTGTTTGAGTGAGTTTAGACAGCTCTGTGTGTTTGAGTGAGTTTAGACAGCTCTGTGTGTTTCAGTGAGTTTATACAGCTCTGTGTGTTTCAGTGAGTTTATACAGCTCTGTGTGTTTCAGTGAGTTTATACAGCTCTCTGTGTTTCAGTGAGTTTATACAGCTCTGTGTGTTTCGGTGAATTTATACACTTCTGTGTGTTTTGGTGATTTTATACAGCTCTGTGTGTTTCGCTGAGTTTGTACAGCTCTGTGTGTTTCGCTGAGTTTGTACAGCTGTGTGTGTTTCAGTGAGTTTATACAGCTCTGTGTGATTCAGTGAGTTTGTACAGCTCTGTGTGCTTCATTGAGTTTATCCAGCTCTGTGTGCTTCATTGAGTTTATCCAGCTCTGTGTGCTTCATTGAGTTTATCCAGCTCTGTGTGTTTCAGTGAGTTTGTACAGCTCTGTGTGCTTCATTGAGTTTATACAGCACTGTGTGTTTCAGTGAGTTTATACAGCTTTGTGTGTTTCAATGAGTTTATACAGCTCTGTGTGCTTCAGTGAGTTTATACAGCTCTGTGTGCTTCATTGAGTTGATACAGCTCTGTGTGCTTCATTGAGTTGATACAGCTCTGTGTGTTTTGGTGAGTCTATACAGCTCTGTGTATTTTGGTGAGTTTATAAAGCTGTGTGTGTTTCAGTGCGTTTATACAGCTCTGTGCGTTTCAGTGTCTTTATACAGCTTTGTGTGTTTCACTGAGTTTATACAGCTTTGTGTGTTACAGTGAGTTTATATTGCCGTGTGCCTTTGTGAGTTTATACAGCTGTGTGTTTTTCATTGATTTTAGACAGCTCTGTGTGCTTCATTGAGTTGATACAGCTCTGTGTGCTTCATTGAGTTAATACAGCTCTGTGTGTTTCAGTGAGTTTAGACAGCTCTGTGTGTTTCAGTGAGTTTATACAGCTCTGTGTGTTTCAGTGAGTTTATAGAGCTCTGTGTGTTTCAGTGAGTTTATACAGCTCTGTGTGTTTCAGTGAGTTTATATAGCCGTGTGTGTTTCAGTGAGTTTATACAGCTGTGTGTGTTTCATTGAGTTTAAACAGCTCTGTGTGTTTTGGTGAGTTTATACAGTTCTGTGTGTTTCGGTGAATTTATACAGCTCCGTGTGTTTTGGTGAGTTTACACAGCTGTGTGTGTTTCAGTGCATTTATACAGCTTTGTGTGTTTCAGTGGGTTTACACAGCTCTGTGCATTTCAGGGTGGTTTATACAGCTCTGTGTGTTTCAGTGAGATTACACAGCCCCGAGCGTTTCAATGAGTTTATACAGCTCTGTGTGTTTTGGTCAGTTTATGCAGCGGTGTGTTTTTCAGTGAGTTTATAAAGCTTTGTGTGTTTCAAAGAGTTTATACAGCTCTGTGTGCTTCATTGAGTTTATACAGCTCTGTGTGTTTTGGTGAGTTTACGCAGCTCCGTGTGTTTCTGTGACTTTATACACTCTGTGTGTTTCGGTGAGTATATAGAGCTCTGTGTGTTTCAGTGAGTTTATACAGCTCTGTGTGTTTCGGTGAGTTTAGACAGCTCTGTGTGTTTGCGTGAGTTTAGACAGCTCTGTGTGTTTGAGTGAGTTTAGACAGCTCTGTGTGTTTCAGTGAGTTTATACAGCTCTGTGTGTTTCAGTGAGTTTATACAGCTCTGTGTGTTTCAATGGGTTTATACGGCTCTGTGCGTTTCAATGAGTTTATACAGCTATGAGTTTTTCAACGAGTTTGTACAGCTATGAGTTTTTCAACGAGTTTGTACAGCTCTGTGTGTTTCAGTTAGTTTATACAGTCTGTGTGTTTCAGTGAATTTATGCAGCTGTGTGTTTCAGTGAGTTGATACAGCTTTGTGTGTTTCAGTGAGTTTATACAGCTCTGTGCGCTTCATTGATTTTTTAAAGCTCTGTGTGTTTCAGTGAGTTTATACAGCTTTGTGTGTTTCAGTGAGTTTATATGTCTCTGTGTGTTTCAGTGAGCTTATACAGCTCTGTGTCTTTCAGTGATTTTATACAGCTCTGTGTGCTTCATTGAGTTGATACAGCTCTGTGTGCTTTATTGAGTTTATGCAGCTTTGTGTGTTTTAGTGAGTTTTTATACAGCTTTGCGTGTTTCAGTGAGTCTATACAGCTCTGTGTGTTTCACTGAGTAGATACAGTTCTGTGTGCTTCATTGAGTTTATACAACTCTGTTTATTTCAGTGCGTTTATACAGCTCTGTGTGTTTCAGTGAGTTTATATAGCCATGTGTGTTTCAGTGAGTTTATACAGCTGGGTGTGTTTTGGTGAGTTTATAAAGCTGTGTGTGTTTCAGTGAGTTTATACAGCTTTGTGTGTTTCAGTGAGTTTATATAGCCGTGTGCCTTTGTGAGTTTATACAGCTCTGTGTGTTTTGGTGAGTTTATACAGCTCTGTGTGTTTCATTGAGTTGTTACAGCTCTGTGTGCTTCATTGAGTTAATACAGCTCTGTGTGTTTGAATGGGTTTATACTGCTCTGTGCGTTTCAATGAGTTTATACAGCTCTGTGTGTTTCAGTGAGTTTATACAGCTCTGTGTGCTTCATTGAGTTGATACAGCTCTGTGTGCTTCATTGAGTTGATACAGCTCTGTGTGCTTCATTGAGTTTATACAGCTCTGTGTGTTTTGGTGACTTTATACAGCTCTGTGTGTTTAAGTGAGTTTATACAGCTCTGTGTGCTTCATTGAGTTGATACAGCTCTGTGTGCTTTATTGAGTTTATGCAGCTTTGTGTGTTTTAGTGAGTTTTTATACAGCTTTGCGTGTTTCAGTGAGTCTATACAGCTCTGTGTGTTTCACTGAGTAGATACAGTTCTGTGTGCTTCATTGAGTTTATACAACTCTGTTTATTTCAGTGCGTTTATACAGCTCTGTGTGTTTCAGTGAGTTTATACAGCTCTATGTGTTTCAGTGAGTTTATATAGCCATGTGTGTTTCAGTGAGTTTATACAGCTGGGTGTGTTTCAGTGAGATTATACAGCTCTGTGTGTTTTGGTGAGTTTATAAAGCTGTGTGTGTTTCAGTGAGTTTATACAGCTTTGTGTGTTTCAGTGAGTTTATATAGCCGTGTGCCTTTGTGAGTTTATACAGCTCTGTGTGTTTTGGTGAGTTTATACAGCTCTGTGTGTTTCATTGAGTTGTTACAGCTCTGTGTGCTTCATTGAGTTAATACAGCTCTGTGTGTTTGAATGGGTTTATACTGCTCTGTGCGTTTCAATGAGTTTATACAGCTCTGTGTGTTTCAGTGAGTTTATACAGCTCTGTGTGCTTCATTGAGTTGATACAGCTCTGTGTGCTTCATTGAGTTGATACAGCTCTGTGTGCTTCATTGAGTTTATACAGCTCTGTGTGTTTTGGTGACTTTATACAGCTCTGTGTGTTTAAGTGAGTTTATACAGCTCTGTGTGCTTCAGTGATTTTTTGCAGCTCTGTGTGTTTCAGTGAGTTTATAGAGCTCTGTGTGTTTCAGTGAGTTTATAGAGCTCTGTGTGTTTCAGTGAGTTTATACAGCTCTGTGTGTTTCATTGAGTTTATACAGCTCTGTGTGTTTCAGTGAGTTTATATAGCCGTGTGTGTTTCAGTGAGTTTATACAGCTGTGTGTGTTTCATTGAGTTTAAACAGCTCTGTGTGTTTTGGTGAGTTTATACAGTTCTGTGTGTTTCGGTGAATTTATACAGCTCCGTGTGTTTTGGTGAGTTTACACAGCTGTGTGTGTTTCAGTGCGTTTACACAGCTGTGTGTGTTTCAGTGCGTTTACACAGCTGTGTGTGTTTCAGTGCGTTTACACAGCTGTGTGTGTTTCAGTGCGTTTATACAGCTTTGTGTGTTTCAGTGGGTTTACACAGCTCTGTGCATTTCAGGATGGTTTATACAGCTCTGTGTGTTTCAGTGAGATTACACAGCCCTGAGCGTTTCAATGAGTTTATACAGCTCTGTGTGTTTTGGTCAGTTTATGCAGCGGTGTGCTTTTCAGTGAGTTTATAAAGCTTTGTGTGTTTCAAAGAGTTTATACAGCTTTGTGTGTTTCAGTGAGTTTATACAGCTCTGTGTGTTTCAGTGAGTATATAGAGCTCTGTGTGTTTCAGTGAGTTTATACAGCTCTGTGTGTTTGAGTGAGTTTAGACAGCTCTGTGTGTTTGAGTGAGTTTAGACAGCTCTGTGTGTTTGAGTGAGTTTAGACAGCTCTGTGTGTTTGAGTGAGTTTAGACAGCTCTGTGTGTTTGAGTGAGTTTAGACAGCTCTGTGTGTTTCAGTGAGTTTATACAGCTCTGTGTGTTTCAGTGAGTTTATACAGCTCTGTGTGTTTCAGTGAGTTTATACAGCTCTCTGTGTTTCAGTGAGTTTATACAGCTCTGTGTGTTTCGGTGAATTTATACACTTCTGTGTGTTTTGGTGATTTTATACAGCTCTGTGTGTTTCGCTGAGTTTGTACAGCTCTGTGTGTTTCGCTGAGTTTGTACAGCTGTGTGTGTTTCAGTGAGTTTATACAGCTCTGTGTGATTCAGTGAGTTTGTACAGCTCTGTGTGCTTCATTGAGTTTATCCAGCTCTGTGTGCTTCATTGAGTTTATCCAGCTCTGTGTGCTTCATTGAGTTTATCCAGCTCTGTGTGTTTCAGTGAGTTTGTACAGCTCTGTGTGCTTCATTGAGTTTATACAGCACTGTGTGTTTCAGTGAGTTTATACAGCTTTGTGTGTTTCAATGAGTTTATACAGCTCTGTGTGCTTCAGTGAGTTTATACAGCTCTGTGTGCTTCATTGAGTTGATACAGCTCTGTGTGCTTCATTGAGTTGATACAGCTCTGTGTGTTTTGGTGAGTCTATACAGCTCTGTGTATTTTGGTGAGTTTATAAAGCTGTGTGTGTTTCAGTGCGTTTATACAGCTCTGTGCGTTTCAGTGTCTTTATACAGCTTTGTGTGTTTCACTGAGTTTATACAGCTTTGTGTGTTACAGTGAGTTTATATTGCCGTGTGCCTTTGTGAGTTTATACAGCTGTGTGTTTTTCATTGATTTTAGACAGCTCTGTGTGCTTCATTGAGTTGATACAGCTCTGTGTGCTTCATTGAGTTAATACAGCTCTGTGTGTTTCAGTGAGTTTAGACAGCTCTGTGTGTTTCAGTGAGTTTATACAGCTCTGTGTGTTTCAGTGAGTTTATAGAGCTCTGTGTGTTTCAGTGAGTTTATACAGCTCTGTGTGTTTCAGTGAGTTTATATAGCCGTGTGTGTTTCAGTGAGTTTATACAGCTGTGTGTGTTTCATTGAGTTTAAACAGCTCTGTGTGTTTTGGTGAGTTTATACAGTTCTGTGTGTTTCGGTGAATTTATACAGCTCCGTGTGTTTTGGTGAGTTTACACAGCTGTGTGTGTTTCAGTGCATTTATACAGCTTTGTGTGTTTCAGTGGGTTTACACAGCTCTGTGCATTTCAGGGTGGTTTATACAGCTCTGTGTGTTTCAGTGAGATTACACAGCCCCGAGCGTTTCAATGAGTTTATACAGCTCTGTGTGTTTTGGTCAGTTTATGCAGCGGTGTGTTTTTCAGTGAGTTTATAAAGCTTTGTGTGTTTCAAAGAGTTTATACAGCTCTGTGTGCTTCATTGAGTTTATACAGCTCTGTGTGTTTTGGTGAGTTTACGCAGCTCCGTGTGTTTCTGTGACTTTATACACTCTGTGTGTTTCGGTGAGTATATAGAGCTCTGTGTGTTTCAGTGAGTTTATACAGCTCTGTGTGTTTCGGTGAGTTTAGACAGCTCTGTGTGTTTGCGTGAGTTTAGACAGCTCTGTGTGTTTGAGTGAGTTTAGACAGCTCTGTGTGTTTCAGTGAGTTTATACAGCTCTGTGTGTTTCAGTGAGTTTATACAGCTCTGTGTGTTTCAGTGAGTTTATACAGCTCTGTGTGTTTCAGTGAGTTTATACAGCTCTTTGTGTTTCAGTGGGTTTATACAGCTCTGTGTGTTTCGGTGAATTTATACACTTCTGTGTGTTTTGGTGATTTTATACAGCTCTGTGTGTTTCGCTGAGTTTATACAGCTCTGTGTGATGCATTGAGTTTATTCAGCTCTGTGTGCTTCATTGAGTTTACACATCTCTGTGTGCTTCATTGAGTTAATACAGCTCTGTGTGTTTCAGTGAGTTTATACAGCTCTGTGTGTTTCAGTGAATTTAACAGCTCTCTGTATTTCAGTGAGTTTATACAGCTCTGTGTGTTTCAGTGAGTTTATACAGCTCTGTGTGTTTCATTGAGTTTATACAGCTCTTTGTGTTTCAGTGAGTTTATACAGCTCTGTGTGTTTCGGTGAATTTATACACTTCTGTGTGTTTTGGTGATTTTATACAGCTCTGTGTGTTTCGCTGAGTTTATACAGCTCTGTGTGATGCATTGAGTTTATTCAGCTCTGTGTGCTTCATTGAGTTTATACATCTCTGTGTGCTTCATTGAGTTAATACAGCTCTGTGTGTTTCAGTGAGTTTATACAGCTCTGTGTGTTTCAGTGAATTTAACAGCTCTCTGTATTTCAGTGAGTTTATACAGCCTGTGTGTGTCAGTCAGTTTATATAGCCGTGTGTGTTTCAGTGAGTTTATACAGCCGTGTGTGCTTCATTGAGTTGATACCGCTCTGTGTGCTTCATTGAGTTTGTACAGCTCAGTGTGTTTTGCTGAGTTTATACACATCTGTGTGTTTCAGTGAGTTTATACAGCTCTGTGTGTTTCAGTGAGTTTATACAGCTCTGTGTGTTTCAGTGAGTTTTTACAGCTGGGTGTGTTTCAGTGAGTTTTTACAGCTGGGTGTGTTTCAGTGAGTTTTTACAGCTTTGTGTGTTTTGGTGAGTTTATACAGCTCTGTGTATTTTGGTGAGTTTATAAAGCTGTGTGTGTTTCAGTGCGTTTATACAGCTCTGTGCGTTTCAGTGTCTTTATACAGCTTTGTGTGTTTCACTGAGTTTATACAGCTTTGTGTGTTACAGTGAGTTTATATTGCCGTGTGCCTTTGTGAGTTTATACAGCTGTGTGTTTTTCATTGATTTTAGACAGCTCTGTGTGCTTCATTGAGTTGATACAGCTCTGTGTGCTTCATTGAGTTAATACAGCTCTGTGTGTTTCAGTGAGTTTAGACAGCTCTGTGTGTTTCAGTGAGTTTATACAGCTCTGTGTGTTTCAGTGAGTTTATAGAGCTCTGTGTGTTTCAGTGAGTTTATACAGCTCTGTGTGTTTCAGTGAGTTTATATAGCCGTGTGTGTTTCAGTGAGTTTATACAGCTGTGTGTGTTTCATTGAGTTTAAACAGCTCTGTGTGTTTTGGTGAGTTTATACAGTTCTGTGTGTTTCGGTGAATTTATACAGCTCCGTGTGTTTTGGTGAGTTTACACAGCTGTGTGTGTTTCAGTGCATTTATACAGCTTTGTGTGTTTCAGTGGGTTTACACAGCTCTGTGCATTTCAGGGTGGTTTATACAGCTCTGTGTGTTTCAGTGAGATTACACAGCCCCGAGCGTTTCAATGAGTTTATACAGCTCTGTGTGTTTTGGTCAGTTTATGCAGCGGTGTGTTTTTCAGTGAGTTTATAAAGCTTTGTGTGTTTCAAAGAGTTTATACAGCTCTGTGTGCTTCATTGAGTTTATACAGCTCTGTGTGTTTTGGTGAGTTTACGCAGCTCCGTGTGTTTCTGTGACTTTATACACTCTGTGTGTTTCGGTGAGTATATAGAGCTCTGTGTGTTTCAGTGAGTTTATACAGCTCTGTGTGTTTCGGTGAGTTTAGACAGCTCTGTGTGTTTGCGTGAGTTTAGACAGCTCTGTGTGTTTCAGTGAGTTTATACAGCTCTGTGTGTTTCAGTGAGTTTATAGAGCTCTGTGTGTTTCAGTGAGTTTATAGAGCTCTGTGTGTTTCAGTGAGTTTATAGAGCTCTGTGTGTTTCAGTGAGTTTATACAGCTCTGTGTGTTTCAGTGAGTTTATATAGCCGTGTGTGTTTCAGTGAGTTTATACAGCTGTGTGTGTTTCATTGAGTTTAAACAGCTCTGTGTGTTTTGGTGAGTTTATAAAGTTCTGTGTGTTTCGGTGAATTTATACAGCTCCGTGTGTTTTGGTGAGTTTATACAGCTCTGTGTGTTTCAGTGAGTTTATACAGCTCTGTGTGTTTCAGTGAGTTTTTACAGCTGGGTGTGTTTCAGTGAGTTTTTACAGCTGGGTGTGTTTCAGTGAGTTTTTACAGCTTTGTGTGTTTTGGTGAGTTTATACAGCTCTGTGTATTTTGGTGAGTTTATAAAGCTGTGTGTGTTTCAGTGCGTTTATACAGCTCTGTGCGTTTCAGTGTCTTTATACAGCTTTGTGTGTTTCACTGAGTTTATACAGCTTTGTGTGTTACAGTGAGTTTATATTGCCGTGTGCCTTTGTGAGTTTATACAGCTGTGTGTTTTTCATTGATTTTAGACAGCTCTGTGTGCTTCATTGAGTTGATACAGCTCTGTGTGCTTCATTGATTTTATACAGCTCTGTGTGTTTCAGTGAGTTTAACAGCTCTCTGTATTTCAGTGAGTTTATACAGCTTGTGTGTGTCTTTGAGTTTATACAGCCGTGTGTGTTTAAGTGAGTTTATACAGCTCTGAGTGTTTCAGTGAGTTTATACAGCTCTGAGGTGTTTCAGTGAATTTATACACCTCTGTGTGTTTTGGTGATTTTATACAGCTCTGTGTGTTTCGGTGAGTTTGTACAGCTCTGTGTGTTTCAGTGTGTTTGTACAGCTCTGTGTGTTTCAGTGAGTTTGTACAGCTCTGTGTGTTTCAGTGAGTTTATACTGCTCTGTGTGTTTCAGTGTGTTTATACAGCTCTGTGTGTTTCAGTGATTTATATAGCCGTGTGTTTCAGTGAGTTTATACAGCTCTGTGTGTTTCATTGAGTTTATACAGCTCTGTGTGTTTTGGTGACTTTATACAGCTTTGTGTGTTTAAGTGAGTTTAGACAGCTCTATGTGTTTCAGTGAGTTTATACAGCTTTGTGTGTTTCAGTGAGTTTATACAGCTGTGTGTGCTTCATTGAGTTTAGACAGCTCTGTGTGTTTCAGTGAGTTTATACAGCTCTGTGTGCTTCAGTGAGTTTATATAGCCGTGCATGTTTGTGAGTTTATACAGCTGTGTGTGTTTCATTGAGTTTATACAGCTCTGTGTGATTCAGTGAGTTTGTACAGCTCTGTGTGCTTCATTGAGTTTATACAGCTGTGTGTGTTTTGGTGAGTTTATACAGCTCTGTGTGTTTAAGTAAGTTTAGACAGCTCTGTGTGTTTCAGTGAGTTTATACATCTCTGTGTGCTTCATTGAGTTAATACAGCTCTGTGTGTTTCAGTGAGTTTATACAGCTCTGTGTGTTTCAGTGAGTTTATACAGCCTGTGTGTGTCAGTCAGTTTATATAGCCATGTGTGTTTCAGTGAGTTTATACAGCCGTGTGTGCTTCATTGAGTTGATACCGCTCTGTGTGCTTCATTGAGTTTGTACAGCTCAGTGTGTTTTGCTGAGTTTATACACATCTGTGTGTTTCAGTGAGTTTATACAGCTCTGTGTGTTTCAGTGAGTTTATACAGCTCTGTGTGTTTCAGTGAGTTTTTACAGCTGGGTGTGTTTCAGTGAGTTTTTACAGCTGGGTGTGTTTCAGTGAGTTTTTACAGCTTTGTGTGTTTTGGTGAGTTTATACAGCTCTGTGTATTTTGGTGAGTTTATAAAGCTGTGTGTGTTTCAGTGCGTTTATACAGCTCTGTGCGTTTCAGTGTCTTTATACAGCTTTGTGTGTTTCACTGAGTTTATACAGCTTTGTGTGTTACAGTGAGTTTATATTGCCGTGTGCCTTTGTGAGTTTATACAGCTGTGTGTTTTTCATTGATTTTAGACAGCTCTGTGTGCTTCATTGAGTTGATACAGCTCTGTGTGCTTCATTGAGTTAATACAGCTCTGTGTGTTTCAGTGAGTTTAGACAGCTCTGTGTGTTTCAGTGAGTTTATACAGCTCTGTGTGTTTCAGTGAGTTTATACAGCTCTGTGTGTTTCAGTGAGTTTATAGAGCTCTGTGTGTTTCAGTGAGTTTATACAGCTCTGTGTGTTTCAGTGAGTTTATAGAGCTCTGTGTGTTTCAGTGAGTTTATACAGCTCTGTGTGTTTCAGTGAGTTTATATAGCCGTGTGTGTTTCAGTGAGTTTATACAGCTGTGTGTGTTTCATTGAGTTTAAACAGCTCTGTGTGTTTTGGTGAGTTTATACAGCTCTGTGTGTTTCGGTGAATTTATACAGCTCCGTGTGTTTTGGTGAGTTTACACAGCTGTGTGTGTTTCAGTGCGTTTATACAGCTTTGTGTGTTTCAGTGGGTTTACACAGCTCTGTGCATTTCAGGGTGGTTTATACAGCTCTGTGTGTTTCAGTGAGATTACACAGCCCCGAGCGTTTCAATGAGTTTATACAGCTCTGTGTGTTTTGGTCAGTTTATGCAGCGGTGTGTTTTTCAGTGAGTTTATAAAGCTTTGTGTGTTTCAAAGAGTTTATACAGCTCTGTGTGCTTCATTGAGTTTATCCAGCTCTGTGTGTTTCAGTGAGTTTGTACAGCTCTGTGTGCTTCATTGAGTTTATACAGCACTGTGTGTTTCAGTGAGTTTATACAGCTTTGTGTGTTTCAATGAGTTTATACAGCTCTGTGTGCTTCAGTGAGTTTATACAGCTCTGTGTGCTTCATTGAGTTGATACAGCTCTGTGTGTTTTGGTGAGTCTATACAGCTCTGTGTATTTTGGTGAGTTTATAAAGCTGTGTGTGTTTCAGTGCGTTTATACAGCTCTGTGCGTTTCAGTGTCTTTATACAGCTTTGTGTGTTTCACTGAGTTTATACAGCTTTGTGTGTTACAGTGAGTTTATATTGCCGTGTGCCTTTGTGAGTTTATACAGCTGTGTGTTTTTCATTGATTTTAGACAGCTCTGTGTGCTTCATTGAGTTGATACAGCTCTGTGTGCTTCATTGAGTTAATACAGCTCTGTGTGTTTCAGTGAGTTTATACAGCTCTGTGTGTTTCAGTGAGTTTATAGAGCTCTGTGTGTTTCAGTGAGTTTATAGAGCTCTGTGTGTTTCAGTGAGTTTATAGAGCTCTGTGTGTTTCAGTGAGTTTATATAGCCGTGTGTGTTTCAGTGAGTTTATACAGCTGTGTGTGTTTCATTGAGTTTAAACAGCTCTGTGTGTTTTGGTGAGTTTATACAGTTCTGTGTGTTTCGGTGAATTTATACAGCTCCGTGTGTTTTGGTGAGTTTACACAGCTGTGTGTGTTTCAGTGCGTTTATACAGCTTTGTGTGTTTCAGTGGGTTTACACAGCTCTGTGCATTTCAGGGTGGTTTATACAGCTCTGTGTGTTTCAGTGAGATTACACAGCCCCGAGCGTTTCAATGAGTTTATACAGCTCTGTGTGTTTTGGTCAGTTTATGCAGCGGTGTGTTTTTCAGTGAGTTTATAAAGCTTTGTGTGTTTCAAAGAGTTTATACAGCTCTGTGTGCTTCATTGAGTTTATACAGCTCTGTGTGTTTTGGTGAGTTTACGCAGCTCCGTGTGTTTCTGTGACTTTATACACTCTGTGTGTTTCGGTGAGTATATAGAGCTCTGTGTGTTTCAGTGAGTTTATACAGCTCTGTGTGTTTCGGTGAGTTTAGACAGCTCTGTGTGTTTGCGTGAGTTTAGACAGCTCTGTGTGTTTGAGTGAGTTTAGACAGCTCTGTGTGTTTGAGTGAGTTTAGACAGCTCTGTGTGTTTCAGTGAGTTTATACAGCTCTGTGTGTTTCAGTGAGTTTATACAGCTCTGTGTGTTTCAGTGAGTTTATACAGCTCTGTGTGTTTCATTGAGTTTATACAGCTCTTTGTGTTTCAGTGAGTTTATACAGCTCTGTGTGTTTCGGTGAATTTATACACTTCTGTGTGTTTTGGTGATTTTATACAGCTCTGTGTGTTTCGCTGAGTTTATACAGCTCTGTGTGATGCATTGAGTTTATTCAGCTCTGTGTGCTTCATTGTGTTTATACATCTCTGTGTGCTTCATTGAGTTAATACAGCTCTGTGTGTTTCAGTGAGTTTATACAGCTCTGTGTGTTTCAGTGAATTTAACAGCTCTCTGTATTTCAGTGAGTTTATACAGCCTGTGTGTGTCAGTCAGTTTATATAGCCGTGTGTGTTTCAGTGAGTTTATACAGCCGTGTGTGCTTCATTGAGTTGATACCGCTCTGTGTGCTTCATTGAGTTTGTACAGCTCAGTGTGTTTTGCTGAGTTTATACACATCTGTGTGTTTCAGTGAGTTTATACAGCTCTGTGTGTTTCAGTGAGTTTATACAGCTCTGTGTGTTTCAGTGAGTTTTTACAGCTGGGTGTGTTTCAGTGAGTTTTTACAGCTGGGTGTGTTTCAGTGAGTTTTTACAGCTTTGTGTGTTTTGGTGAGTTTATACAGCTCTGTGTATTTTGGTGAGTTTATAAAGCTGTGTGTGTTTCAGTGCGTTTATACAGCTCTGTGCGTTTCAGTGTCTTTATACAGCTTTGTGTGTTTCACTGAGTTTATACAGCTTTGTGTGTTACAGTGAGTTTATATTGCCGTGTGCCTTTGTGAGTTTATACAGCTGTGTGTTTTTCATTGATTTTAGACAGCTCTGTGTGCTTCATTGAGTTGATACAGCTCTGTGTGCTTCATTGAGTTAATACAGCTCTGTGTGTTTCAGTGAGTTTAGACAGCTCTGTGTGTTTCAGTGAGTTTATACAGCTCTGTGTGTTTCAGTGAGTTTATAGAGCTCTGTGTGTTTCAGTGAGTTTATAGAGCTCTGTGTGTTTCAGTGAGTTTATAGAGCTCTGTGTGTTTCAGTGAGTTTATAGAGCTCTGTGTGTTTCAGTGAGTTTATAGAGCTCTGTGTGTTTCAGTGAGTTTATACAGCTCTGTGTGTTTCAGTGAGTTTATATAGCCGTGTGTGTTTCAGTGAGTTTATACAGCTGTGTGTGTTTCATTGAGTTTAAACAGCTCTGTGTGTTTTGGTGAGTTTATACAGTTCTGTGTGTTTCGGTGAATTTATACAGCTCCGTGTGTTTTGGTGAGTTTACACAGCTGTGTGTGTTTCAGTGCGTTTATACAGCTTTGTGTGTTTCAGTGGGTTTACACAGCTCTGTGCATTTCAGGGTGGTTTATACAGCTCTGTGTGTTTCAGTGAGATTACACAGCCCCGAGCGTTTCAATGAGTTTATACAGCTCTGTGTGTTTTGGTCAGTTTATGCAGCGGTGTGTTTTTCAGTGAGTTTATAAAGCTTTGTGTGTTTCAAAGAGTTTATACAGCTCTGTGTGCTTCATTGAGTTTATCCAGCTCTGTGTGTTTCAGTGAGTTTGTACAGCTCTGTGTGCTTCATTGAGTTTATACAGCACTGTGTGTTTCAGTGAGTTTATACAGCTTTGTGTGTTTCAATGAGTTTATACAGCTCTGTGTGCTTCAGTGAGTTTATACAGCTCTGTGTGCTTCATTGAGTTGATACAGCTCTGTGTGTTTTGGTGAGTCTATACAGCTCTGTGTATTTTGGTGAGTTTATAAAGCTGTGTGTGTTTCAGTGCGTTTATACAGCTCTGTGCGTTTCAGTGTCTTTATACAGCTTTGTGTGTTTCACTGAGTTTATACAGCTTTGTGTGTTACAGTGAGTTTATATTGCCGTGTGCCTTTGTGAGTTTATACAGCTGTGTGTTTTTCATTGATTTTAGACAGCTCTGTGTGCTTCATTGAGTTGATACAGCTCTGTGTGCTTCATTGAGTTAATACAGCTCTGTGTGTTTCAGTGAGTTTAGACAGCTCTGTGTGTTTCAGTGAGTTTATACAGCTCTGTGTGTTTCAGTGAGTTTATAGAGCTCTGTGTGTTTCAGTGAGTTTATAGAGCTCTGTGTGTTTCAGTGAGTTTATATAGCCGTGTGTGTTTCAGTGAGTTTATACAGCTGTGTGTGTTTCATTGAGTTTAAACAGCTCTGTGTGTTTTGGTGAGTTTATACAGTTCTGTGTGTTTCGGTGAATTTATACAGCTCCGTGTGTTTTGGTGAGTTTACACAGCTGTGTGTGTTTCAGTGCGTTTATACAGCTTTGTGTGTTTCAGTGGGTTTACACAGCTCTGTGCATTTCAGGGTGGTTTATACAGCTCTGTGTGTTTCAGTGAGATTACACAGCCCCGAGCGTTTCAATGAGTTTATACAGCTCTGTGTGTTTTGGTCAGTTTATGCAGCGGTGTGTTTTTCAGTGAGTTTATAAAGCTTTGTGTGTTTCAAAGAGTTTATACAGCTCTGTGTGCTTCATTGAGTTTATACAGCTCTGTGTGTTTTGGTGAGTTTACGCAGCTCCGTGTGTTTCTGTGACTTTATACACTCTGTGTGTTTCGGTGAGTATATAGAGCTCTGTGTGTTTCAGTGAGTTTATACAGCTCTGTGTGTTTCGGTGAGTTTAGACAGCTCTGTGTGTTTGCGTGAGTTTAGACAGCTCTGTGTGTTTGCGTGAGTTTAGACAGCTCTGTGTGTTTGAGTGAGTTTAGACAGCTCTGTGTGTTTGAGTGAGTTTATACAGCTCTGTGTGTTTCAGTGAGTTTATACAGCTCTGTGTGTTTCAGTGAGTTTATACAGCTCTGTGTGTTTCATTGAGTTTATACAGCTCTTTGTGTTTCAGTGAGTTTATACAGCTCTGTGTGTTTCGGTGAATTTATACACTTCTGTGTGTTTTGGTGATTTTATACAGCTCTGTGTGTTTCGCTGAGTTTATACAGCTCTGTGTGATGCATTGAGTTTATTCAGCTCTGTGTGCTTCATTGAGTTTATACATCTCTGTGTGCTTCATTGAGTTAATACAGCTCTGTGTGTTTCAGTGAGTTTATACAGCTCTGTGTGTTTCAGTGAGTTTATACAGCCTGTGTGTGTCAGTCAGTTTATATAGCCATGTGTGTTTCAGTGAGTTTATACAGCCGTGTGTGCTTCATTGAGTTGATACCGCTCTGTGTGCTTCATTGAGTTTGTACAGCTCAGTGTGTTTTGCTGAGTTTATACACATCTGTGTGTTTCAGTGAGTTTATACAGCTCTGTGTGTTTCAGTGAGTTTATACAGCTCTGTGTGTTTCAGTGAGTTTTTACAGCTGGGTGTGTTTCAGTGAGTTTTTACAGCTGGGTGTGTTTCAGTGAGTTTTTACAGCTTTGTGTGTTTTGGTGAGTTTATACAGCTCTGTGTATTTTGGTGAGTTTATAAAGCTGTGTGTGTTTCAGTGCGTTTATACAGCTCTGTGCGTTTCAGTGTCTTTATACAGCTTTGTGTGTTTCACTGAGTTTATACAGCTTTGTGTGTTACAGTGAGTTTATATTGCCGTGTGCCTTTGTGAGTTTATACAGCTGTGTGTTTTTCATTGATTTTAGACAGCTCTGTGTGCTTCATTGAGTTGATACAGCTCTGTGTGCTTCATTGAGTTAATACAGCTCTGTGTGTTTCAGTGAGTTTAGACAGCTCTGTGTGTTTCAGTGAGTTTATACAGCTCTGTGTGTTTCAGTGAGTTTATACAGCTCTGTGTGTTTCAGTGAGTTTATAGAGCTCTGTGTGTTTCAGTGAGTTTATAGAGCTCTGTGTGTTTCAGTGAGTTTATAGAGCTCTGTGTGTTTCAGTGAGTTTATAGAGCTCTGTGTGTTTCAGTGAGTTTATACAGCTCTGTGTGTTTCAGTGAGTTTATATAGCCGTGTGTGTTTCAGTGAGTTTATACAGCTGTGTGTGTTTCATTGAGTTTAAACAGCTCTGTGTGTTTTGGTGAGTTTATACAGCTCTGTGTGTTTCGGTGAATTTATACAGCTCCGTGTGTTTTGGTGAGTTTACACAGCTGTGTGTGTTTCAGTGCGTTTATACAGCTTTGTGTGTTTCAGTGGGTTTACACAGCTCTGTGCATTTCAGGGTGGTTTATACAGCTCTGTGTGTTTCAGTGAGATTACACAGCCCCGAGCGTTTCAATGAGTTTATACAGCTCTGTGTGTTTTGGTCAGTTTATGCAGCGGTGTGTTTTTCAGTGAGTTTATAAAGCTTTGTGTGTTTCAAAGAGTTTATACAGCTCTGTGTGCTTCATTGAGTTTATCCAGCTCTGTGTGTTTTGGTGAGTTTACGCAGCTCCGTGTGTTTCTGTGACTTTATACACTCTGTGTGTTTCGATGAGTATATAGAGCTCTGTGTGTTTCAGTGAGTTTATACAGCTCTGTGTGTTTCGGTGAGTTTAGACAGCTCTGTGTGTTTGAGTGAGTTTAGACAGCTGTGTGTGTTTGAGTGAGTTTAGACAGCTCTGTGTGTTTGAGTGAGTTTAGACAGCTCTGTGTGTTTCAGTGAGTTTGTACAGCTCTGTGTGTTTCAGTGAGTTTATACAGCTCTGTGTGATTCAGTGAGTTTGTACAGCTCTGTGTGCTTCATTGAGTTTATCCAGCTCTGTGTGTTTTGGTGAGTTTATACAGCTCTGTGTGTTTAAGTGAGTTTATACAGCTCTGTGCACTTCATTGATTTTTTAAAACTCTGCGTGTTTCAGTGAGTTTATACAGCTTTGTGTGTTTCAGTGAGTTTATACAGCTCTGTGTGTTTCAGTGAGTTTATACAGCTCTGTGTGATGCATTGATTTTATTCAGCTCTGTGTGCTTCATTGAGTTAATACAGCTCTGTGTGTTTCAGTGAGTTTATACAGCTCTGTGTGTTTCAGTGAATTTAACAGCTCTCTGTATTTCAGTGAGTTTATACAGCCTGTGTGTGTCAGTCAGTTTATATAGCCGTGTGTGTTTCAGTGAGTTTATACAGCCGTGTGTGCTTCATTGAGTTGATACCGCTCTGTGTGCTTCATTGAGTTTGTACAGCTCAGTGTGTTTTGCTGAGTTTATACACATCTGTGTGTTGCATTGAGTTTATACAGCTCTGTGTGTTTCAGTGAGTTTATACAGCTCTGTGTGTTTCAGTGAGTTTATATAGCCATGTGTGTTTCAGTGAGTTTTTACAGCTGGGTGTGTTTCAGTGAGTTTTTACAGCTGGGTGTGTTTCGGTGAGTTTATACAGCTTTGTGTGTTTTGGTGAGTTTATACAGCTCTGTGTATTTTGGTGAGTTTATAAAGCTGTGTGTGTTCCAGTGCGTTTATACAGCTCTGTGCGTTTCAGTGTCTTTATACAGCTTTGTGCGTTTCACTGAGTTTATACAGCTTTGTGTGTTACAGTGAGTTTATATTGCCGTGTGCCTTTGTGAGTTTATACAGCTGTGTGTTTTTCATTGATTTTAGACAGCTCTGTGTGCTTCATTGAGTTGATACAGCTCTGTGTGTTTGAATGGGTTTATACAGCTCTGTGCCTTTCAATGAGTTTATACAGCTCTGTGTGTTTCAGTGAGTTTATGCAGCTGTCTGTTTCAGTGAGTTTATACAGCTGTGTGTTTCAGTGAGTTGATACAGCTTTGTGTGCTTCATTGAGTTTATACAGCTCTGTGCGCTTCATTGATTGTTTAAAGCTCTGTGTGTTTCAGTGAGTTTATGCAGTCTGTGTGTTTCAGAAAGTTTATGCAGCTGTGTGTTTCTGTGAGTTTATGCAGCTGTGTGTTTCAGTGAGTTGATACAGCTTTGTGTGCTTCATTGATTATTTAAAGCACTGTGTGTTTCAGTGAGTTGATACAGGTCTGTTTGCTTTGTGTGTTTCAGTGAGTTTATACATCACTGTGTGCTTGATTGGGTTTATACAGCTCTGTGTGTTTCACTGAGTTTATACAGCTCTGTGTGTTTCAGTCAGTTTATATAGCCTTGTGTGTTTCAGTGAGTTTATACAGCCGTGTGTGTTTCAGTGAGTTTATACAGCTCAATGAGTGTTTTGGTGAGTTTATACAGCTCTGTGTGTTTCGGTGAGTTTATACAGCTCTGTGTGTTTTGGTGAGTTTATACAGCTCTGTGTGTTTCAGTCAGTTTATATAGCCGTGTGTGTTTGTGAGTTTATACAGCTTTGTGTGTTTAAGTGAGTTTATACAGCTCTGTGTGTTTCAGTGAGTTTATACAGCTGGGTGTGTTTTGGTGAGTTTATACAGCTCTGTGTGTTTCAGTCAGTTTATATAGCCGTGTGTGTTTGTGAGTTTATACAGCTTTGTGTGTTTAAGTGAGTTTATACAGCTGGGTGTGTTTCGGTGAGTTTATACAGCTTTGTGTGTTTTGGTGAGTTTATACAGCTTTGTGTGTTTCAGTGAGTTTATACAGCTCTGTGCGCTTCATTGATTGTTTAAAGCTCTGTGTGTTTCAGTGAGTTTATGCAGTCTGTGTGTTTCAGAAAGTTTATGCAGCTGTGTGTTTCTGTGAGTTTATGCAGCTGTGTGTTTCAGTGAGTTGATACAGCTTTGTGTGCTTCATTGAGTTTATACAGCTCTGTGCGCTTCATTGATTATTTAAAGCACTGTGTGTTTCAGTGAGTTGATACAGGTCTGTGTGCTTTGTGTGTTTCAGTGAGTTTATACATCACTGTGTGCTTGATTGGGTTTATACAGCTCTGTGTGTTTCACTGAGTTTATACAGCTCTGTGTGTTTCAGTCAGTTTATATAGCCTTGTGTGTTTCAGTGAGTTTATACAGCCGTGTGTGTTTCAGTGAGTTTATACAGCTCAATGAGTGTTTTGGTGAGTTTATACAGCTCTGTGTGTTTCGGTGAGTTTATACAGCTCTGTGTGTTTTGGTGAGTTTATACAGCTCTGTGAGTTTCAGTCAGTTTATATAGCCGTGTGTGTTTGTGAGTTTATACAGCTTTGTGTGTTTAAGTGAGTTTATACAGCTGGGTGTGTTTTGGTGAGTTTATACAGCTTTGTGTGTTTTGGTGAGTTTATACAGCTTTGTGTGTTTCAGTGAGTTTATACAGCTGTGTGCATTTCATTGAGTTTATACAGCTCTGTGTGTTTTAGTGAGTTCATACAGCTCTGTGTGTTTTAGTGAGTTCATACAGCTCTGTGTGTTTTAGTGAGTTCATACAGCTCTGTGTGTTTCAGTGAGTTCATACAGCTCTGTGTGTTTCAGTGAGTTCATACAGCTCTGTGTGTTTCAGTGAGTTCATACAGCTCTGTGTGTTTCAGTGAGTTCATACAGTTCTGTGTGTTTCAGTGAGTTCATACAGTTCTGTGTGTTTCAGTGAGTTTATACAGCTCTGTGTGTTTCAGTGAGTTTATACAGCTCTGTGTGTTTCAGTGAGTTTATACAGCTCTGTGTGTTTCAGTGAGTTTATACAGCTTTGTGTGTTTCAGTGAGTTTATACAGCTCTGTGTGTTTCAGTGAGTTTATACAGCTCTGTGTGTTTCAGTGAGTTTATACAGCTTTGTGTGTTTCAGTGAGTTTATATTGCCGTGTGCCTTTGTGAGTTTATACAGCTGTGTGTTTTTCATTGATTTTATACAGCTCTGTGTGCTTCATTGAGTTGATACAGCTCTGTGTGTTTGAATGGGTTTATACAGCTCTGTGCGTTTCAATGAGTTTATACAGCTATGTGTTTTTCAATGAGTTTATACAGCTCTGTGTGTTTCAGTGAGTTGATACAGTCTGTGTGTTTCAGTGAGTTGATACAGTCTGTGTGTTTCAGTGAGTTGATACAGTCTGTGTGTTTCAGTGAGTTTATGCAGCTGTGTGTTTCAGTGAGTTGATACAGCTTTGTGTGCTTCATTGAGTTTATACAGCTCTGTGCGCTTCATTGATTTTTTAAAGCTCTGTGTGTTTCAGTGAGTTTATGCAGCTTTGTGTGTTTCAGTGAGTTTATACAGCTCTGTGTGCTTCATTGGGTTTATACAGCTCTGTGTGTTTCAGTGAGTTTATACAGCTCAATGAGTGTTTTGGTGAGTTTATACAGCTCTGTGTGTTTCAGTGAGTTTATACAGCTCTGTGTGTTTTGGTGATTTTATACAGCTCTGTGTGTTTTGGTGATTTTATACAGCTCTGTGTGTTTTGGTGAGTTTACACAGCTGTGTGTGTTTCAGTGCGTTTATACAGCTTTGTGTATTTCAGTGGGTTTACACAGCTCTGTGCATTTCAGGGTGGTTTATACAGCTCTGTGTGTTTCAGTGAGATTACACAGCCCTGAGCGTTTCAATGAGTTTATACAGTCTGTGTTTCAATCAGTTTATACAGCTCTGTGTGCTTCAGTGAGTTTCTATAGCCGTGTGTGTTTGTGAGTTTATACAGCTGTGTGTATTTCATTGAGTTTATACAGCTCTGTGTGATTCAGTGAGTTTGTACAGCTCGGTGTGTTTTGGTGAGTTTATACAGCTCTGTGTGTTTCAGTCAGTTTATATAGCCGTGTTTGTTTCAGTGAGTTTATACAGCTCTGTGTGCTTCATTGAGTTGATACAGCTCTGTGTGTTTCAATGGGTCTATACAGCTCTGTGCGTTTCAATGAGTTTATACAGCTATGAGTTTTTCAACGAGTTTGTACAGCTCTGTGTGTTTCAGTGAGTTTATACAGCTGTGTGTTTCACTGAGTTGATACAGCTCTGTGTGCTTCATTGAGTTTATACAGCTCTGTGCGCTTCATTGATTTTTTAAAGCTCTGGGTGTTTGTGAGTTTATACAGCTTTGTGTGTTTCAGTGAGTTTATACAGCTCTGTGTGTTTCAGTGAGTTTATACAGCTCTGTGTGTTTCAGTGAGTTTATACAGCTCTGTGTGTTTCAGTGAGTTTATACAGCTCTGTGTGTTTCAGTGAGTTTATACAGCTCTGTGTGTTTCAGTGAGTTTATACAGCTGTGTGTTTCATTGAGTTGATACAGCTCTGTGTGCTTTATTGAGTTTATACATCTTTGTGTGTTTCAGTGAGTTTATACAGCTTTGCGTGTTTCAGTGAGTCTATACAGCTCTGTGTGTTTCAGTGAGTTTATGCAGCTCTGTGTGTTTCAGTGAGTTTATGCAGCTCTGTGTGTTTCAGTGAGTTTATACAGCTCTGTGTGTTTAAGTGAGTTTAGACAGCTTTGTGTGTTTCAGTGAGTTTTTACAGCTTTGTGTGTTTTAGTGAGTTTATACAGCTTTGTGTGTTTCAGTGAGTTTATACAGCTTTGTGTGTTTCAGTGAGTTTATACAGCTTTGTGTGTTTCAGTGAGTTTATACAGCTCTGTGTGTTTCATTGAGTTTATACAGCTCTGTGTGTTTCAGTGAGTTTATACAGCTTTGTGTGCTTCATCGAGTTTATACAGCTCTGTTTGTTTCAGTGAGTTTATACAGCTTTGTGTATTTCAGTGAGTTTATACAGCTCTGTGTGATTCAGTGAGTTTGTACAGCTCTGTGTGCTTCATTGAGTTTATACAGCTCTGTGTGTTTTGGTGAGTTTATACAGCTCTGTGTGTTTCAGTCAGTTTATATAGCCGTGTGTGTTTGTGAGTTTATACAGCTTTGTGTGTTTAAGTGAGTTTATACAGCTCTGTGTGTTTCAGTGAGTTTATACAGCTGGCTGTGTTTTGGTGAGTTTATACAGCTTTGTGTGTTTCAGTGAGTTTATACAGCTGTGTGCATTTCATTGAGTTTATACAGCTCTGTGTGTTTCAGTGAGTTCATACAGCTCTGTGTGTTTCAGTGAGTTCATACAGCTCTGTGTGTTTCAGTGAGTTCATACAGCTCTGTGTGTTTCAGTGAGTTCATACAGCTCTGTGTGTTTCAGTGAGTTCATACAGCTCTGTGTGTTTCAGTGAGTTCATACAGCTCTGTGTGTTTCAGTGAGTTCATACAGCTCTGTGTGTTTCAGTGAGTTCATACAGCTCTGTGTGTTTCAGTGAGTTCATACAGCTCTGTGTGTTTCAGTGAGTTCATACAGCTCTGTGTGTTTCAGTGAGTTCATACAGCTCTGTGTGTTTCAGTGAGTTCATACAGCTCTGTGTGTTTCAGTGAGTTCATACAGCTCTGTGTGTTTCAGTGAGTTCATACAGCTCTGTGTGTTTCAGTGAGTTCATACAGCTCTGTGTGTTTCAGTGAGTTCATACAGCTCTGTGTGTTTCAGTGAGTTCATACAGCTCTGTGTGTTTCAGTGAGTTCATACAGCTCTGTGTGTTTCAGTGAGTTCATACAGCTCTGTGTGTTTCAGTGAGTTCATACAGCTGTGTGTTTTTCATTGATTTTATACAGCTCTGTGTGCTTCATTGAGTTGATACAGCTCTGTGTGCTTCATTGAGTTAATACAGCTCTGTGTGTTTGAATGGGTTTATACAGCTCTGTGCGTTTCAATGGGTTTATACAGCTATGTGTTTTTCAATGAGTTTATACAGCTCTGTGTGTTTCAGTGAGTTTATACAGTCTGTGTGTTTCAGTGAGTTTATACAGCTGTGTGTTTCAGTGAGTTGATACAGCTTTGTGTGCTTCATTGAGTTTATACAGCTCTGTGCGCTTCATTGATTATTTAAAGCACTGTGTGTTTCAGTGAGTTGATACAGGTCTGTGTGCTTTATGTGTTTCAGTGAGTTTATACATCACTGTGTGCTTGATTGGGTTTATACAGCTCTGTGTGTTTCACTGAGTTTATACAGCTCTGTGTGTTTCAGTCAGTTTATATAGCCTTGTGTGTTTCAGTGAGTTTATACAGCCGTGTGTGTTTCAGTGAGTTTATACAGCTCAATGAGTGTTTTGGTGAGTTTATACAGCTCTGTGTGTTTCGGTGAGTTTATACAGCTCTGTGTGTTTTGGTGAGTTTATACAGCTCTGTGTGTTTCAGTCAGTTTATATAGCCGTGTGTGTTTGTGAGTTTATACAGCTTTGTGTGTTTAAGTGAGTTTATACAGCTCTGTGTGTTTCAGTGAGTTTATACAGCTGGGTGTGTTTTGGTGAGTTTATACAGCTCTGTGTGTTTCAGTCAGTTTATATAGCCGTGTGTGTTTGTGAGTTTATACAGCTTTGTGTGTTTAAGTGAGTTTATACAGCTGGGTGTGTTTCGGTGAGTTTATACAGCTTTGTGTGTTTTGGTGAGTTTATACAGCTTTGTGTGTTTCAGTGAGTTTATACAGCTCTGTGCGCTTCATTGATTGTTTAAAGCTCTGTGTGTTTCAGTGAGTTTATGCAGTCTGTGTGTTTCAGAAAGTTTATGCAGCTGTGTGTTTCTGTGAGTTTATGCAGCTGTGTGTTTCAGTGAGTTGATACAGCTTTGTGTGCTTCATTGAGTTTATACAGCTCTGTGCGCTTCATTGATTATTTAAAGCACTGTGTGTTTCAGTGAGTTGATACAGGTCTGTGTGCTTTGTGTGTTTCAGTGAGTTTATACATCACTGTGTGCTTGATTGGGTTTATACAGCTCTGTGTGTTTCACTGAGTTTATACAGCTCTGTGTGTTTCAGTCAGTTTATATAGCCTTGTGTGTTTCAGTGAGTTTATACAGCCGTGTGTGTTTCAGTGAGTTTATACAGCTCAATGAGTGTTTTGTTGAGTTTATACAGCTCTGTGTGTTTCGGTGAGTTTATACAGCTCTGTGTGTTTTGGTGAGTTTATACAGCTCTGTGAGTTTCAGTCAGTTTATATAGCCGTGTGTGTTTGTGAGTTTATACAGCTTTGTGTGTTTAAGTGAGTTTATACAGCTCTGTGTGTTTCAGTGAGTTTATACAGCTGGCTGTGTTTTGGTGAGTTTATACAGCTTTGTGTGTTTCAGTGAGTTTATACAGCTGTGTGCATTTCATTGAGTTTATACAGCTCTGTGTGTTTTAGTGAGTTCATACAGCTCTGTGTGTTTTAGTGAGTTCATACAGCTCTGTGTGTTTTAGTGAGTTCATACAGCTCTGTGTGTTTCAGTGAGTTCATACAGCTCTGTGTGTTTCAGTGAGTTCATACAGCTCTGTGTGTTTCAGTGAGTTCATACAGCTCTGTGTGTTTCAGTGAGTTCATACAGTTCTGTGTGTTTCAGTGAGTTCATACAGTTCTGTGTGTTTCAGTGAGTTTATACAGCTCTGTGTGTTTCAGTGAGTTTATACAGCTCTGTGTGTTTCAGTGAGTTTATACAGCTCTGTGTGTTTCAGTGAGTTTATACAGCTTTGTGTGTTTCAGTGAGTTTATACAGCTCTGTGTGTTTCAGTGAGTTTATACAGCTCTGTGTGTTTCAGTGAGTTTATACAGCTTTGTGTGTTTCAGTGAGTTTATATTGCCGTGTGCCTTTGTGAGTTTATACAGCTGTGTGTTTTTCATTGATTTTATACAGCTCTGTGTGCTTCATTGAGTTGATACAGCTCTGTGTGTTTGAATGGGTTTATACAGCTCTGTGCGTTTCAATGAGTTTATACAGCTATGTGTTTTTCAATGAGTTTATACAGCTCTGTGTGTTTCAGTGAGTTGATACAGTCTGTGTGTTTCAGTGAGTTGATACAGTCTGTGTGTTTCAGTGAGTTGATACAGTCTGTGTGTTTCAGTGAGTTTATGCAGCTGTGTGTTTCAGTGAGTTGATACAGCTTTGTGTGCTTCATTGAGTTTATACAGCTCTGTGCGCTTCACTGATTTTTTAAAGCTCTGTGTGTTTCAGTGAGTTTATGCAGCTTTGTGTGTTTCAGTGAGTTTATACAGCTCTGTGTGCTTCATTGGGTTTATACAGCTGTGTGTGTTTCAGTGAGTTTATACAGCTCAATGAGTGTTTTGGTGAGTTTATACAGCTCTGTGTGTTTCAGTGAGTTTATACAGCTCTGTGTGTTTTGGTGATTTTATACAGCTCTGTGTGTTTTGGTGATTTTATACAGCTCTGTGTGTTTTGGTGAGTTTACACAGCTGTGTGTGTTTCAGTGCGTTTATACAGCTTTGTGTATTTCAGTGGGTTTACACAGCTCTGTGCATTTCAGGGTGGTTTATACAGCTCTGTGTGTTTCAGTGAGATTACACAGCCCTGAGCGTTTCAATGAGTTTATACAGTCTGTGTTTCAATCAGTTTATACAGCTCTGTGTGCTTCAGTGAGTTTCTATAGCCGTGTGTGTTTGTGAGTTTATACAGCTGTGTGTATTTCATTGAGTTTATACAGCTCTGTGTGATTCAGTGAGTTTGTACAGCTCGGTGTGTTTTGGTGAGTTTATACAGCTCTGTGTGTTTCAGTCAGTTTATATAGCCGTGTTTGTTTCAGTGAGTTTATACAGCTCTGTGTGCTTCATTGAGTTGATACAGCTCTGTGTGTTTCAATGGGTTTATACAGCTCTGTGCGTTTCAATGAGTTTATACAGCTATGAGTTTTTCAACGAGTTTGTACAGCTCTGTGTGTTTCAGTGAGTTTATACAGCTGTGTGTTTCACTGAGTTGATACAGCTCTGTGTGCTTCATTGAGTTTATACAGCTCTGTGCGCTTCATTGATTTTTTAAAGCTCTGGGTGTTTGTGAGTTTATACAGCTTTGTGTGTTTCAGTGAGTTTATACAGCTCTGTGTGTTTCAGTGAGTTGATACAGCTCTGTGTGTTTCAATGGGTCTATACAGCTCTGTGTGTTTCAGTGAGTTTATACAGCTCTGTGTGTTTCAGTGAGTTTATACAGCTGTGTGTTTCATTGAGTTGATACAGCTCTGTGTGCTTTATTGAGTTTATACATCTTTGTGTGTTTCAGTGAGTTTATACAGCTTTGCGTGTTTCAGTGAGTCTATACAGCTCTGTGTGTTTCAGTGAGTTTATGCAGCTCTGTGTGTTTCAGTGAGTTTATGCAGCTCTGTGTGTTTCAGTGAGTTTATACAGCTCTGTGTGTTTAAGTGAGTTTAGACAGCTTTGTGTGTTTCAGTGAGTTTCTACAGCTTTGTGTGTTTTAGTGAGTTTATACAGCTTTGTGTGTTTCAGTGAGTTTATACAGCTTTGTGTGTTTCAGTGAGTTTATACAGCTTTGTGTGTTTCAGTGAGTTTATACAGCTCTGTGTGTTTCATTGAGTTTATACAGCTCTGTGTGTTTCAGTGAGTTTATACAGCTTTGTGTGCTTCATCGAGTTTATACAGCTCTGTTTGTTTCAGTGAGTTTATACAGCTTTGTGTATTTCAGTGAGTTTATACAGCTCTGTGTGATTCAGTGAGTTTGTACAGCTCTGTGTGCTTCATTCAGTTTATACAGCTCTGTGTGTTTTGGTGAGTTTATACAGCTCTGTGTGTTTCAGTCAGTTTATATAGCCGTGTGTGTTTGTGAGTTTATACAGCTTTGTGTGTTTAAGTGAGTTTATACAGCTCTGTGTGTTTCAGTGAGTTTATACAGCTGGCTGTGTTTTGGTGAGTTTATACAGCTTTGTGTGTTTCAGTGAGTTTATACAGCTGTGTGCATTTCATTGAGTTTATACAGCTCTGTGTGTTTCAGTGAGTTCATACAGCTCTGTGTGTTTCAGTGAGTTCATACAGCTCTGTGTGTTTCAGTGAGTTCATACAGCTCTGTGTGTTTCAGTGAGTTCATACAGCTCTGTGTGTTTCAGTGAGTTCATACAGCTCTGTGTGTTTCAGTGAGTTCATACAGCTCTGTGTGTTTCAGTGAGTTCATACAGCTCTGTGTGTTTCAGTGAGTTCATACAGCTCTGTGTGTTTCAGTGAGTTCATACAGCTCTGTGTGTTTCAGTGAGTTCATACAGCTCTGTGTGTTTCAGTGAGTTCATACAGCTCTGTGTGTTTCAGTGAGTTCATACAGCTCTGTGTGTTTCAGTGAGTTCATACAGCTCTGTGTGTTTCAGTGAGTTCATACAGCTCTGTGTGTTTCAGTGAGTTCATACAGCTCTGTGTGTTTCAGTGAGTTCATACAGCTCTGTGTGTTTCAGTGAGTTCATACAGCTCTGTGTGTTTCAGTGAGTTCATACAGCTCTGTGTGTTTCAGTGAGTTCATACAGCTCTGTGTGTTTCAGTGAGTTCATACAGCTCTGTGTTTTTCATTGATTTTATACAGCTCTGTGTGCTTCATTGAGTTGATACAGCTCTGTGTGCTTCATTGAGTTAATACAGCTCTGTGTGTTTGAATGGGTTTATACAGCTCTGTGCGTTTCAATGAGTTTATACAGCTATGTGTTTTTCAATGAGTTTATACAGCTCTGTGTGTTTCAGTGAGTTTATACAGTCTGTGTGTTTCAGTGAGTTTTTACTGCTTTGCGTGTTTCGGTGAGTTTATACAGCTCTGTCTGATTCAATGAGTTTATATAGCCATGTGTGTTTGTGATTTTTTCAGCTTTGTGTGTTTCATTGAGTTTATAAAGCTCTGTCTGCTTCATTGAGTTTATACATTTCTGTGTGCTTCATTGGGTTGATACAGCTCTGTGTGTTTCATTGAGTTGATACAGCTCTGTGTGTTTCAATGGGTCTATACAGCTCTGTCCGTTTCAATGAGTTTATACAGCTATGAGTTTTTCAACGAATTTGTACAGCTCTGTGTGTTTCAGTGAGTTTATACAGCTGTGTGTTTCATTGAGTTGATACAGCTCTGTGTGCTTTATTGAGTTTATACAGCTCTGTGCGCTTCATTGATTTTTTAAAGCTCTGGGTGTTTCAGTGAGTTTATACAGCTTTGTGTGTTTCAGTGTGTTTATACAGCTCTGTGTGTTTCAGTGAGTTTATACAGCTCTGTGTGTTTCAGTGAGTTTATACAGCTCTGTGTGTTTCAGTGAGTTTATACAGCTCTGTGTGTTTCAGTGAGTTTATACAGCTCTGTGTGTTTCAGTGAGTTTATACAGCTCTGTGTAATTCATTGAGTTTATACAGCTGTGTGTTTCATTGAGTTGATACAGCTCTGTGTGCTTTATTGAGTTTATACAGCTTTGCGTGTTTCAGTGAGTCTATACAGCTCTGTGTGTTTCAGTGAGTAGGTACAGTTCTGTGTGCTTCATTGAGTTTATACAGCTCTGTTTGTTTCAGTGAGTTTATACAGCTTTGTGTGTTTCAGTGAGTCTATACAGCTCTGTGTGTTTCAGTGTGTGGATACTGCTCTGTGTGCTTCACTGAGTTTGTACAGCTCAGTGTGTTTTGCTGAGTTTATACACATCTGTGTGTTTCATTGAGTTTATACAGCTCTGTGTGTTTCAGTGAGTTTATACAGCTCTGTGTGTTTCAGTGAGTTTATATAGCCATATGTGTTTCAGTAAGTTTATACAGCTGTGTGTTTCATTGAGTTGATACAGCTCTGTGTGCTTTATTGAGTTTATACATCTTTGTGTGTTTCAGTGAGTTTATACAGCTTTGCGTGTTTCAGTGAGTCTATACAGCTCTGTGTGTTTCAGTGAGTTTATGCAGCTCTGTGTGTTTCAGTGAGTTTATACACCTCTGTGTGTTTAAGTGAGTTTATACAGCTTTGTGTGCTTCATTGAGTTTATACAGCTCTGTGTGTTTCAGTGAGTTTATACAGCTTTCTGTGTTTCAGTGAGTAGATACAGCTCTATGTGCTTCATTGAGTTTATACAGCTCAGTTTTTTTCAGTGAGTTTATATAGCTATGTGTATTTCCGTGAGTCTATACAGCTCTGTGTGTTTCAGTGAGTAGATACAGCTCTGTGTGCTTCATTGCGTTTGTACAGCTCATTGTGTTTTGCTGAGTTTATACTGCTCTGTGTGTTTTGGTGAATTTAGACAGCTCTGTGTGTTTGTGAGTTTTTACAGCTCAATGTGTTTCAGTGAGTATATACAGCTTTATGTGTTTCAGTGAGTTTATACAGCTCTGTGTCTTTCAGTGAGTTTATACAGCACTGTGCGCTTCAGTGAGTTTATATAGCCGTGTGTGTTTGTGAGTTTATACAGCTGTGTGTGTTTGTGAGTTTATACAGCTGTGTGTGTTTGTGAGTTTATACAGCTGTGTGTATTTCACTGAGTTTATACAGCTCTGTGTGATTCAGTGAGTTTGTACAGCTCTGTGTGCTTCATTGAGTTGATACAGCTCTGTGTGCTTCATTGAGTTTATACAGCTCTGTGTGTTTCAATGTGTTTATAAATCTCTGTGCGTTTCAATGCGTTTGTACAGCTATGAGTTTTTCAACGCGTTAGTACAGCTCTGTGTGTTTCAGTGAGTTGATACAGCTCTGTGTGCTTCATTGAGTTTATACAGCTCTGTGCGCTTCATTGATTTTTTTAAAGCTCTGTGTGTTTCAGTGAGTTTATGCAGCTGTGTGTTTCAGTGAGTTTATGCAGCTGTGTGTTTCAGTGAGTTTATGCAGCTGTGTGTTTCAGTGAGTTTATGCAGCTGTGTGTTTCAGTGAGTTTATGCAGCTGTGTGTTTCAGTGAGTTTATGCAGCTGTGTGTTTCAGTGAGTTTATGCAGCTGTGTGTTTCAGTGAGTTGATACAGCTTTGTGCGCTTCATTGATTATTTAAAGCACTGTATGTTTCAGTGAGTTTATACAGCTCTGTGCGCTTCATTGATTATTTAAAGCACTGTATGTTTCAGTGAGTTTATACAGCTCTGTGCGCTTCATTGATTTTTTAAAGCTCTGTGTGTTTCAGTGAGTTTATACAGCTTTGTGTGTTTCAGTGAGTTTATACAGATCTGTGTGATTCATTGAGTTTATGCGGCTGTGTTGTTCACTGAGTTTATACAGCTCTGTGTGATGCATTGAGTTTATTCAGCTCTGTGTGCTTCATTGAGTTTATACAGCTCTGTGTGTTTCAGTGAGTTTATACAGCTCTGTGTGCTTCGTTGAGTTTATACAACTATGTGTGTTTCAGTGAGTTTATACAGCTTTGTGTGTTTCAGTGAGTTAGACAGCTCTGTGTGTTTCTGTGAATTTATACAGCTCTGTGTGTTTCAGTGAGTTTATACGGCTCTGTGTGTTTCATTGAGTTTATACAGCTCTATGTGCTTCAGTGAGTTTATATAGCCGTGTGTTTTTGTGAGTTTATACAGCTGTGTATTTTTCAGTGAGTTTATACAGCTGTGTATTTTTCAGTGAGTTTATACAGCTCTGTGTGTTTCAGTGAGTTTATACAGCTCTGTGTGTTTCAGTGAGTTTATACAGCTCTGTGTGTTTCAGTGAGTTTATACAGCTCTGTCTGTTTCAGTGAGTTTATACAGCTCTGTCTGTTTCAGTGAGTTTATACGTTCAGTGTTTTTCTGTGATCTTATACAGCTCTGTGTGTTTCATTGAGTTGATACAGCTCTGTGTGTTTCAGTGATTTTATACAGCTCTGTGTGCTTTATTGAGTTAATACAGCTTTGTGTGTTTTAGTGAGTTTATACAGCTTTGCGTGTTTCAGTGAGTCTATACAGCTCAGTGTGTTTCAGTGAGTAGATACAGTTCTGTGTGCTTCATTGAGTTTATACAGCTCTGTTTGTTTCAGTGAGTTTATACAGCTTTGTGTGTTTCAGTGAGACTATACAGCTCTGTGTGTTTCAGTGAGTTTGTACAGCTCAGTGTGTTTTGCTGAGTTTATACACATCTGTGTGTTTCTGTGAGTTTATACAGCTCTGTGTGTTTCTGTGAGTTTATACAGCTCTGTGTGTTTCAGTGAGTTTATACAGCTCTGTGTTTTTCAGTGAGTTTATATAGCCATGTGTTTTTCAGTGAGTTTATACAGCTGGGTGTGTTTTGGTGAGTTTATACAGCTTTGTGTGTTTTGGTGAGTTTACACAGCTTTGTGTGTTTTGGTGAGTTTACACAGCTTTTTGTGTTTTGGTGAGTTTATACAGCTTTGTGTGTTTTGGTGAGTTTATATAGCCGTGTGCCTTTGTGAGTTTATACAGCTGTGTGTTTTTCATTGATTTTATACAGCTCTGTGTGCTTCATTGAGTTGATACAGCTCTGTGTGCTTCATTGAGTTTTTACAGCTCTGTCTGTTTGAATGGGTTTATACAGCTCTGTGCGTTTCAATGAGTTTATACAGCTCTGTGTGTTTGTGAGTTGATACAGCTTCGTGTGCTTCATTGAGTTTATACAGCTCTGTGCGCTTCATTGAATTTTTAAAGCTCTGTGTGTTTCAGTGAGTTTATACAGCTCTGTGTGATTTGGTGAGTTTATACAGCTCTGTGTGTTTCAGTGAGTTGATACAGCTCTGTGTGTTTCAGTGAGTTTATGCAGCTGTGTTTTTGTGAGTTTATGCAGCTGTGTGTTTCAGTGAGTTTACGCAGCTGTGTGTTTCAGTGAGTTTACGCAGCTGTGTGTTTCAGTGAGTTTACGCAGCTGTGTGTTTCAGTGAGTTTACGCAGCTGTGTGTTTCAGTGAGTTTACGCAGCTGTGTGTTTCAGTGAGTTTACGCAGCTGTGTGTTTCAGTGAGTTTACGCAGCTGTGTGTTTCAGTGAGTTTACGCAGCTGTGTGTTTCAGTGAGTTTACGCAGCTGTGTGTTTCAGTGAGTTTACGCAGCTCTGTGTGTTTCAGTGAGTTTACGCAGCTCTGTGTGTTTCAGTGAGTTTACGCAGCTCTGTGTGTTTCAGTGAGTTTACGCAGCTCTGTGTGTTTCAGTGAGTTTACGCAGCTCTGTGTGTTTCAGTGAGTTTACGCAGCTCTGTGTGTTTCAGTGAGTTTACGCAGCTCTGTGTGTTTCAGTGAGTTTACGCAGCTCTGTGTGTTTCAGTGAGTTTACGCAGCTCTGTGTGTTTCAGTGAGTTTACGCAGCTCTGTGTGTTTCAGTGAGTTTATACAGCTCTGTGTGTTGCAGTGATTTTATACAGCTCTGTGTGTTTCAGTGAGTTTAACAGCTCCTTGTATTTCAGTGAGTTTATACAGCTTGTGTGTGTCAGTCAGTTTATATAGCCGTGTGTGTTTCAGTGAGTTTATACAGCTCAATGTGTGTTTGGGTGAGTTTATACAGCTCTGTGTGATTCAATGAGTTTATATAGCCGTGTGTGTTTGTGATTTTTTACAGCTTTGTGTGTTTCATTGAGTTTATACAGCTCTGTGTGCTTCATTGGGTTTTTACAGCTCTGTGTGTTTCAGTGAGTTTATACTGCTCTGTGTGTTTTGGTGAATTTAGACAGCTCTGTGTGTTTGTGAGTTTTTACAGCTCAATGTGTTTCAGTGAGTATATACAGCTTTGTGTGTTTCAGTGAGTTTATACATCTCTGTGTCTTTCAGTGAGTTTATACAGCACTGTGCGCTTCAGTGAGTTTATATAGCCGTGTGTGTTTGTGAGTTTATACAGCTGTGTGTGTTTGTGAGTTTATACAGCTGTGTGTGTTTGTGAGTTTATACAGCTGTGTGTGTTTGTGAGTTTATACAGCTGTGTGTGTTTGTGAGTTTATACAGCTGTGTGTGTTTGTGAGTTTATACAGCTGTGTGTGTTTGTGAGTTTATACAGCTGTGTGTATTTCACTGAGTTTATACAGCTCTGTGTGATTCAGTGAGTTTGTACAGCTCTGTGTGCTTCATTGAGTTGATACAGCTCTGTGTGCTTCATTGAGTTTATACAGCTCTGTGTGTTTCAATGTGTTTATAAATCTCTGTGCGTTTCAATGCGTTTGTACAGCTATGAGTTTTTCAACGCGTTAGTACAGCTCTGTGTGTTTCAGTGAGTTGATACAGCTCTGTGTGCTTCATTGAGTTTATACAGCTCTGTGCGCTTCATTGATTTTTTTAAAGCTCTGTGTGTTTCAGTGAGTTTATGCAGCTGTGTGTTTCAGTGAGTTTATGCAGCTGTGTGTTTCAGTGAGTTTATGCAGCTGTGTGTTTCAGTGAGTTTATGCAGCTGTGTGTTTCAGTGAGTTTATGCAGCTGTGTGTTTCAGTGAGTTGATACAGCTTTGTGTGCTTCATTGAGTTTATACAGCTCTGTGCGCTTCATTGATTTTTTAAAGCTCTGTGTGTTTCAGTGAGTTTATACAGCTTTGTGTGTTTCAGTGAGTTTATACAGCTTTGTGTGTTTCAGTGAGTTTATACAGCTTTGTGTGTTTCAGTGAGTTTATACAGCTCTGTGTGTTGCAGTGATTTTATACAGCTCTGTGTGTTTCAGTGAGTTTAACAGCTCCTTGTATTTCAGTGAGTTTATACAGCTTGTGTGTGTCAGTCAGTTTATATAGCCGTGTGTGTTTCAGTGAGTTTATACAGCCGTGTATGTTTCAGTGAGTTTATACAGCTCAATGTGTGTTTGGGTGAGTTTATACAGCTCTGTGTGATTCAATGAGTTTATATAGCCGTGTGTGTTTGTGATTTTTTACAGCTTTGTGTGTTTCATTGAGTTTATAAAGCTCTGTGTGCTTCATTGAGTTTATACAGCTCTGTGTGCTTCATTGGGTTTTTACAGCTCTGTGTGTTTCAGTGAGTTTATACAGCTCTGTGTGTTTCAGTGAGTTAGACAGCTCTGTGTGTTTCTGTGAATTTATACAGCTCTGTGTGTTTCATTGAGTTTATACAGCTCTGTGTGTTTCAGTGAGTTTATATAGCTGTGTGTTTTTGTGAGTTTATACAGCTGTGTATTTTTCAGTGAGTTTATACAGCTCTGTGTGTTTCAGTGAGTTTATACAGCTCTGTGTGTTTCACTGAGTTTATACAGCTCTGTGTGTTTCAGTGAGTTTATACAGCTCTGTCTGTTTCAGTGAGTTTATACATTTCAGTGTGTTTCATTGAGTTTATACATTCAGTGTTTTTCTGTGATCTTATACAGCTCTGTGTGTTTCATTGAGTTTATACAGCTCCGTGTGCTGCTGAGTTTATACAGCTCAGTGTGTTTCAGTGAGTTTATACAGCTCTGTGTGTTTCAGTGAGTTCATACAGCTCTGTGTGTTTCAATGTGTTTGTATAGCTCTGTGCGTTTCAATGCGTTTATACAGCTATGAGTTTTTCAACTAGTTTGTACAGCTGTGTGTGTTTCAGTGAGTTTATACAGTCTGTATGTTTCAGTGAGTTTATGCAGCTGTGTGTTTCAGTGAGTTTATGCAGCTGTGTGTTTCAGTGAGTTGATACAGCTTTGTGTGCTTCATTGAGTTTATACAGCTCTGTGTGTTTCAGTGAGTTTATACAGTCTGTGTGTGCTTCATTGAGTTTATACAGCTCTGTGCGCTTCATTGATTATTTAAAGCACTGTGTGTTTCAGTGAGTTTATACAGCTCTGTGTGTTTCAGTGAGTTTATACAGCTTTGTGTGTTTCAGTGAGTTTATACAGCTTTGTTTGTTGCAGTGATTTTATACAGCTCTGTGTGTTTCAGTGAGTTTATACAGATCTGTGTGATTCATTGAGTTTATGCGGCTGTGTTGTTCACTGAGTTTATACAGCTCTGTGTGATGCATTGAGTTTATTCAGCTCTGTGTGCTTCATTGAGTTTATACAGCTCTGTGTGTTTCAGTGAGTTTATACAGCTCTGTGTGCTTCGTTGAGTTTATACAACTATGTGTGTTTCAGTGAGTTTATACAGCTTTGTGTGTTTCAGTGAGTTAGACAGCTCTGTGTGTTTCTGTGAATTTATACAGCTCTGTGTGTTTCAGTGAGTTTATACGGCTCTGTGTGTTTCATTGAGTTTATACAGCTCTATGTGCTTCAGTGAGTTTATATAGCCGTGTGTTTTTGTGAGTTTATACAGCTGTGTATTTTTCAGTGAGTTTATACAGCTGTGTATTTTTCAGTGAGTTTATACAGCTCTGTGTGTTTCAGTGAGTTTATACAGCTCTGTGTGTTTCAGTGAGTTTATACAGCTCTGTGTGTTTCAGTGAGTTTATACAGCTCTGTCTGTTTCAGTGAGTTTATACGTTCAGTGTTTTTCTGTGATCTTATACAGCTCTGTGTGTTTCATTGAGTTGATACAGCTCTGTGTGTTTCAGTGATTTTATACAGCTCTGTGTGCTTTATTGAGTTAATACAGCTTTGTGTGTTTTAGTGAGTTTATACAGCTTTGCGTGTTTCAGTGAGTCTATACAGCTCAGTGTGTTTCAGTGAGTAGATACAGTTCTGTGTGCTTCATTGAGTTTATACAGCTCTGTTTGTTTCAGTGAGTTTATACAGCTTTGTGTGTTTCAGTGAGACTATACAGCTCTGTGTGTTTCAGTGTGTAGATACCGCTCTGTGTGCTTCACTGAGTTTGTACAGCTCAGTGTGTTTTGCTGAGTTTATACACATCTGTGTGTTTCTGTGAGTTTATACAGCTCTGTGTGTTTCTGTGAGTTTATACAGCTCTGTGTGTTTCAGTGAGTTTATACAGCTCTGTGTTTTTCAGTGAGTTTATATAGCCATGTGTTTTTCAGTGAGTTTATACAGCTGGGTGTGTTTTGGTGAGTTTATACAGCTTTGTGTGTTTTGGTGAGTTTACACAGCTTTGTGTGTTTTGGTGAGTTTACACAGCTTTGTGTGTTTTGGTGAGTTTACACAGCTTTGTGTGTTTTGGTGAGTTTATACAGCTTTGTGTGTTTTGGTGAGTTTATATAGCCGTGTGCCTTTGTGAGTTTATACAGCTGTGTGTTTTTCATTGATTTTATACAGCTCTGTGTGCTTCATTGAGTTGATACAGCTCTGTGTGCTTCATTGAGTTTTTACAGCTCTGTCTGTTTGAATGGGTTTATACAGCTCTGTGCGTTTCAATGAGTTTATACAGCTCTGTGTGTTTGTGAGTTGATACAGCTTCGTGTGCTTCATTGAGTTTATACAGCTCTGTGCGCTTCATTGAATTTTTAAAGCTCTGTGTGTTTCAGTGAGTTTATACAGCTCTGTGTGATTTGGTGAGTTTATGCAGCTGTGTTTTTGTGAGTTTATGCAGCTGTGTGTTTCAGTGAGTTTACGCAGCTGTGTGTTTCAGTGAGTTTACGCAGCTGTGTGTTTCAGTGAGTTTACGCAGCTGTGTGTTTCAGTGAGTTTACGCAGCTGTGTGTTTCAGTGAGTTTACGCAGCTGTGTGTTTCAGTGAGTTTACGCAGCTGTGTGTTTCAGTGAGTTTACGCAGCTGTGTGTTTCAGTGAGTTTACGCAGCTGTGTGTTTCAGTGAGTTTACGCAGCTGTGTGTTTCAGTGAGTTTACGCAGCTGTGTGTTTCAGTGAGTTTACGCAGCTGTGTGTTTCAGTGAGTTTACGCAGCTGTGTGTTTCAGTGAGTTTACGCAGCTGTGTGTTTCAGTGAGTTTACGCAGCTGTGTGTTTCAGTGAGTTTACGCAGCTGTGTGTTTCAGTGAGTTTACGCAGCTGTGTGTTTCAGTGAGTTTACGCAGCTCTGTGTGTTTCAGTGAGTTTACGCAGCTCTGTGTGTTTCAGTGAGTTTACGCAGCTCTGTGTGTTTCAGTGAGTTTACGCAGCTCTGTGTGTTTCAGTGAGTTTACGCAGCTCTGTGTGTTTCAGTGAGTTTACGCAGCTCTGTGTGTTTCAGTGAGTTTACGCAGCTCTGTGTGTTTCAGTGAGTTTACGCAGCTCTGTGTGTTTCAGTGAGTTTACGCAGCTCTGTGTGTTTCAGTGAGTTTACGCAGCTCTGTGTGTTTCAGTGAGTTTACGCAGCTCTGTGTGTTTCAGTGAGTTTACGCAGCTCTGTGTGTTTCAGTGAGTTTACGCAGCTCTGTGTGTTTCAGTGAGTTTACGCAGCTCTGTGTGTTTCAGTGAGTTTACGCAGCTCTGTGTGTTTCAGTGAGTTTACGCAGCTCTGTGTGTTTCAGTGAGTTTACGCAGCTCTGTGTGTTTCAGTGAGTTTACGCAGCTCTGTGTGTTTCAGTGAGTTTACGCAGCTCTGTGTGTTTCAGTGAGTTTACGCAGCTCTGTGTGTTTCAGTGAGTTTACGCAGCTCTGTGTGTTTCAGTGAGTTTACGCAGCTCTGTGTGTTTCAGTGAGTTTACGCAGCTCTGTGTGTTTCAGTGAGTTTACGCAGCTGTGTGTTTCGGTGAGTTTATACAACTGTGTTTGTGAGTTTATATTGCTCTCTGTGTTTTGGTGAGTTTATATAGCTCTATGTGTTTCATTGAGTTTATACAGGTCTGTGTGTTTCAATGTGTTTATACAGCTGTATGTGTTTCATTGAGTTTATACAATCTGTACGCTTCATTAAGTTTATACAGCTCTCTTTGTTTCGGTGAGTTTTTACAGCTCTGTGTGTTTCAATGGTTTTATACAGCTCTGTGTGTTCCATTGCGTTTATACATTCTATGTGTTTCAGTGAGTTTATACAGCTTTGTGTGTTTTAGTGAGACTATGGAGCTTTGTGTGTTTCAGTGAGTTTATACAGCTTGGTGTGTTTCAGTGTTTTTATACAGCTGTGCGTTTCACTGAGTTTATACAGCTCTGTGTGTTTCGGTGAGCTTATATATCTCTGTGTGTTTCGGTGAGCTTATATATCTGTGTGTTTCAGTGAGTTTATACAGTCTGTGCGTTTCAGTGAGTTGATACAGCTCAATATGTGTTTCAGTGAGATTATACAGCTCTGTGTGTTTCAGTGAGTTTATGCTGCTCTGTGTGTTTCAGTGAGTTTATGCTGCTCTGTGTGTTTCAGTGAGTTTATACAGCTCTGTGTGTTTCAGTGAGTTTATACAGCTCTGTGTGTTTCAGTGAGTTTATACAGCTCTGTGTGTTTCAGTGAGTTTATACAGCTCTGTGTGTTTCAGTGAGTTTATGCAGCTTTGTGTGTTTGTGAGTTTATATAGCTCTGCGTGTTTCAGTCAGTTTATACAGCTCTGTGTGCTTCATTGAGTTGATACAGTCTGTGTGTTTCCATGAGTACATACAGCTCTGTGTGCTTCATTGAGTTTATATAGCTCTGTGTGTTTCTGTGAGTTTATATTGCTCTGTGTGTTTCAGTGAGTTTATACAGTCTGTGTGTTTCAGTGAGTTTATACAGTCTGTGTGTTTCAGTCAGTTTATACAGTCTGTGTGTTTCAGTCAGTTTATACAGTCTGTGTGTTTCAGTCAGTTTATATAGCCGTGTATGTTTCAGTGAGTTTATACAGCTATGTGCGTTTCATTGACATTATACAGCTATGTGTATTTCAGTGAGTTGATACAGCTCTGTGTGTTTCAGTGAGTTTATACAGCTCTGTGTGTTTCAGTGAGTTTATACAACTGTGTTTTGCTGAGTTTATACAGCTCTGTGCGTTTTGGTGAGTTTATACAGCCGTGTGTGTTTCAGTGCGTTTATATAGCTTTGTGTGTTTCAGTGGGTTTGCACAGCTCTGTGCATTTCAGTGGGTTTTATACTGCTCTGTGTGTTTCAGTGAGTTTACACAGCTCTGTGTTTTTCAATGAGTTTATACAGCTCTGTATGTTTTGGTGAGTTTATGCAGCTCTGTGTATTTCAGTGTTTTTATACAGCTTTTTGTGTTTCAGTCAGTTTGTACAGCTCTGTGTGTTTCAGTGAGTTTATTTAGCCATGTGTGTTTGTGAGTTTATACAGCTGTGTGTGTTTCAGTGAGTTTATACAGCTCTGTGTGTTTCAGTGAGTTGATACAGCTCTGTGTTTTTCCGTGAGTTCATACAGCTTTGTGTGTTTCAGTGAGTTGATACAGCTCTGTGTGCTTCATTGAGTTTACCCAGCTTTGTGCGTTTCAGTGAGTTGATACAGCTCTGTGTGCTTCTTCGGGTTTATACAGCTCTGTGCGCTTCATTGAGTTTATACAGCTCTATGTGTTTCAGTGAGTTTATACAGCTGTGTGTTTCAGTGAGTTTATACAGCTTTGTGTGTTTCAGTGAGTTGATACAGCTGTGTGTGCTTCATTGAGTTGATACAGCTCTGTGTGTTTCAGTGAGTTTATACAGCTGTGTGTGCTTCATTGAGTTGACACAGCTCTGTGTACTTCATTGAATTTATACAGCTGTGTGTGTTTCAGTGAGTTTATACAGCTTTGTGTATTTCAGTGAGTTTATACAGCTCTGTGTGTTTCGGTGAATTTATATAGCTCTGTGTGTTTCAGTCAGTTTATACAGCTCTGTGTGCTTCATTGAGTTTATACATCTATGTGTGTTTCAGTGAGTTGATACAGCTTTGTGTGTGTCTGTGAGTTTATACAGCTTTGTTTGTTTCAGTGAGTTTATACAGCTTTGTTTGTTTCAGTGAGTTTATGCAGCTGTGTGTTTCAGTGAGTTTTTACAGCTCTGTGTGTTTCAGTCAGTTTATACAGCTCTGTGTGCTTCATTGAGTTGATACAGTCTTTGTGTTTCAGTGAGTACATACAGCTCTGTGCTTCATTGAGTTTATATAGCTCTGTGTGTTTCTGTGAGTTTATATTGCTCTGTGTGTTTCAGTGAGTTTATACAGCGCTGTGTGCTTCATTCAGTTTATATAACTCTGTGTTTTGCTGAGTTTATACAGCTCTGTGCGTTTTGGTGAGTTTATACAGCTGTGTGTGTTTCAGTGCGTTTATATAGCTTTGTGTGTTTCAGTGGGTTTGCACAGCTCTGTGCATTTCAGGGTGGTTTATACAGCTCTGTGTGTTTCAGTGAGTTTACACAGCTCTGTGTTTTTCAATGAGTTTATACAGCTCTGTATGTTTTGGTGAGTTTATGCAACTCTGTGTATTTCAGTGTTTTTATACAGCTTTTTGTGTTTCAGTCAGTTTGTACAGCTCTGTGTGTTTCAGTGAGTTTATTTAGCCATGTGTGTTTGTGAGTTTATACAGCTCTGTGTGCTTCTTTGGGTTTATACAGCTGTGTGTGCTTCATTGATTTTATACAGCTTTGTGTGTTTCAGTGAATTTATACAGCTCTGTGTGTTTCAGTGAGTTTATACAGCTCTGCGTGTTTCAGTGAGTTTATACAGTCTGTGTGTTTCAGTGAGTTTATACAGCTCTGTGTGTTTCAGTGAGTAGATACAGCTCTGTGTGCTTCTTTGAATTTATACAGCTCTGTTTGTTTCAGTGAGTTTATACAGCTTTGAGTGTTTCAGTGAGTTTATACAGCTGTGTGTTTCTGTGAGATTATACAGCTGTGTGTTTCTGTGAGATTATACAGCTGTGTGTTTCTGTGAGTTTATACAGCTGTGTGTTTCTGTGAGTTTATACAGCTGTGTGTTTCTGTGAGATTATACAGCTGTGTGTTTCTGTGAGTTTATACAGCTCTGTGTGCTTCATTGAGTTGATACAGCTCTGTGCGCTTCGTTGAGTTGATGCAGCTCTGTGTGATTTGGTGAGTTTATACAGCTGTGTGTGTATCAGTGCATTTATATAGCTTTGTGTGTTTCAGTGGGTTTGCACAGCTCTGTGCATTTCAGGGTGGTTTGTACAGCTCTTTGTTTCAGTGAGTTTATACAGCTCTGTGTGTTTTGGTGAGTTTATAAAGCTGTAGATGTTTCAGTGCGTTTATACAGCTCTGTGTGCTTCGGTGAGTTTATACAGCTCTGTGTGTTTCATTGAGTTGATACAGCTCTGTGTGCTTCATTGAGTTGATGCAGCTCTGTGTGCTTCATTGAGTTGATGCAGCTCTGTGTGCTTCATTGAGTTGATGCAGCTCTGTGCGTTTCGGTGAGTTTATGCAGCTCTGTGCGTTTCGGTGAGTTTATGCAGCTGTGTGTGTTTCGGTGAGTTTATGCAGCTGTGTGTGTTTCGGTGAGTTTATGCAGCTGTGTGTGTTTCGGTGAGTTTATGCAGCTGTGTGTGTTTCGGTGAGTTTATGCAGCTGTGTGTGTTTCGGTGAGTTTATGCAGCTGTGTGTGTTTCGGTGAGTTTATGCAGCTGTGTGTGTTTCGGTGAGTTTATGCAGCTGTGTGTGTGTTTCGGTGAGTTTATGCAGCTGTGTGTGTGTTTCGGTGAGTTTATGCAGCTGTGTGTGTTTCGGTGAGTTTATGCAGCTGTGTGTGTTTCGGTGAGTTTATGCAGCTGTGTGTGTGTTTCGGTGAGTTTATGCAGCTGTGTGTGTGTTTCGGTGAGTTTATGCAGCTGTGTGTGTTTCGGTGAGTTTATGCAGCTGTGTGTGTTTCGGTGAGTTTATGCAGCTGTGTGTGTTTCGGTGAGTTTATGCAGCTGTGTGTGTTTCGGTGAGTTTATGCAGCTGTGTGTGTTTCGGTGAGTTTATGCAGCTGTGTGTGTTTCGGTGAGTTTATGCAGCTGTGTGTGTTTCGGTGAGTTTATGCAGCTGTGTGTGTTTCGGTGAGTTTATGCAGCTGTGTGTGTTTCGGTGAGTTTATGCAGCTGTGTGTGTTTCGGTGAGTTTATGCAGCTGTGTGTGTGTTTCGGTGAGTTTATGCAGCTGTGTGTGTGTTTCGGTGAGTTTATGCAGCTGTGTGTGTGTTTCGGTGAGTTTATGCAGCTGTGTGTGTTTCGGTGAGTTTATGCAGCTGTGTGTGTGTTTCGGTGAGTTTATGCAGCTGTGTGTGTGTTTCGGTGAGTTTATGCAGCTGTGTGTGTTTCGGTGAGTTTATGCAGCTGTGTGTGTGTTTCGGTGAGTTTATGCAGCTGTGTGTGTGTTTCGGTGAGTTTATGCAGCTGTGTGTGTGTTTCGGTGAGTTTGCAGAGCTCTGTGCATTTCAGGGTGGTTTGTACAGCTCTTTGTTTCAGTGCGTTTATACAGCTCTGTGTGTTTTGTTGACTTTATACAGCTCTGTGTGTTAATGTGTGTTTATACAGCTCTGTGTGTTAATGTGTGTTTATACAGCTCTGTGTGTTAATGTGTATTTATACAACTGTGTGTGTTTCAGTGGGTTTGCATAGCTCTGTGCATTTCAGGGTGGTTTATACAGCTCTGTGGGATTCAGTGAGTTTACACAGCTGTGTGCATTTCAATGAGTTTATACAGCTCTGTGTACTTCAATGAGATTATACAGCTTTGTGTGTTTCAGTGAGTTTATACAGCGCAATGTCTGCTTTGGTGAGTTTATACAGCTCCGTGTGTTTCAGTGAGTTTATACATCTGTGTGTTTCGGTGAGTTTATACAGAACTGTGTGTTTCAGTGAGTTTGCACAGCTTTGTGTATTTCAGTGAGTTTATACAAGCTCAGTGTGTGCTTTGGTGAGTTTATACAGCTCTGTGTGTTTCTGTTAGTTTATACAGATGTGTTTTTCGGTGATTTTATGCAGCTCTTTGCATTTCAAAGAGTTTATACAGCTGTGTGTTTCAAAGGTTTAAGCAGCTCTGTGTGTTTCAGCGAGTTTCTACAGCTGTGTGTTTCAGTGAGTTTCTACAGCTGTCTTTCAGTAACTTTATACAGCCGCGTGTTTCGGCGAGTTTGCGCAGCGCCGCGTGCTTCGGCGAGTTTGCGCAGCGCCGCGTGTTTCGGCGAGTTTGCGCAGCGCCGCGTGTTTCGGCGAGTTTGCGCAGCGCCGCGTGTTTCGGCGAGGTTGCGCAGCGCCGTGTGTTTCAACATGATGATACAGCTCTGTGTGTGTCTGTGAGTTTACACAGCTCGGTGTGTGTCTGTGAGTTTACACAGCTCGGTGTGTGTCTGTGAGTTTACACAGCTCGGTGTGTGTCTGTGAGTTTACACAGCTCGGTGTGTGTCAGTGAGTTTACACAGCTCTGTGTGTGTCTGTGAGTTTACACAGCTCTGTGTGTGTCTGTGAGTTTACACAGCTCGGTGTGTGTCTGTGAGTTTACACAGCTCTGTGTGTGTCTGTGAGTTTACACAGCTCTGTGTTTCAACATGATGATACAGCTCGGTGTGTCAGTGCGTTTATACAGCTCTGTGTGTTTCTGTGAGTTTATACAGCTCTGTGTGTGTCTGTGAGTTTACACAGCTCTGTGTGTTTCTGTGAGTTTACACAGCTCTGTGTGTGTCTGTGAGTTTACACAGCTCTGTGTGTGTCTGTGAGTTTACACAGCTCGGTGTGTGTCTGTGAGTTTACACAGCTCTGTGTGTGTCTGTGAGTTTACACAGCTCTGTGTTTCAACATGATGATACAGCTCGGTGTGTCAGTGCGTTTATACAGCTCTGTGTGTTTCTGTGAGTTTATACAGCTCTGTGTGTGTCTGTGAGTTTACACAGCTCTGTGTGTTTCTGTGAGTTTACACAGCTCTGTGTTTCAACATGATGATACAGCTCGGTGTGTGTCAGTGCGTTTACACAGCTCTGTGTGTTTCAACAGGTTTATGCAGCTGTGTGTTTCAACATGATGATACAGCTCGGTGTGTCAGTGCATTTATACAGCTCTGTGTGTTTCTGTGAGTTTATACAGCTCTGTGTGTGTCTGTGAGTTTACACAGCTCTGTGTGTTTCTGTGAGTTTACACAGCTCTGTGTGTTTCTGTGAGTTTACACAGCTCTGTGTTTCAACATGATGATACAGCTCGGTGTGTGTCAGTGCGTTTATACAGCTCTGTGTGTTTCTGTGAGTTTATACAGCTCTGTGTGTTTCTGTGAGTTTATACAGCTCTGTGTGTTTCTGTGAGTTTATACAGCTCTGTGTGTTTCAGTGAATTTATACAGCTTTGTGTGTTTCAGTGAGTTTGTACAGTTCAGTGTGTTTGAATGGGTTCACACAGCTCTGTGTGTTTCAGTAGGTTTGTGTTTTCAATATTTTCCCATGGATTTGGATGTATACTTTGCCGCACTCCTCTTGACTAATATCGCACCGTTAAGAATTCTCATAAAAATATAAGACCTCTGCAATAAAATGCTTTTTGCAAGTTTTGGCCAGAATGTTAGACTGCTGGCAATATCAAGAAGCTGTACTCTTTCAAGATAGGGCTCTTCTACAAGTTTAAGTAATGCTTGTACTGAATAAAAGAAATCCCTCCTGAATCTCTTTGAAAACAGCAATACCTTTTGACAGCATGTTCCACACACTGTGTAGAGTTTAGACTGGCTTCATGAGCGTGGTGAATTGTTTGCTGTTGTGGAACAAGTCTGAGCCACCCTGCATCTAAACATCTGCAAACCAATGTTGGAAATACTAGATAAACCAGGAATGAAGCAGCAGAATGAGAATGGGGACTAGTTGTTTGTCCTGAATCTTTTAGTGTTATTTTAGAAATCAAGATTGTATAAGTAATTGCATAATATTGTTTTCAAGTAATTTTTGGACAGCTGGGTGCCTGACACTTTCAGAAACTTTACATCTTGTGCAAACTCCAACTTATCCCAAATTGTGCCTAATGTATTTTTTTATTCTTTCACAGGACGTGGGCATCGCTGGCTAGGCCAGCATTTTTATTGCCCATTCCTTGTTGCCCTTGAGAAGGTGGTGATGAGTCATCTTCTTGACCCAGTGACAGTAAAGGAATGGCAATATAGTTCTAAGGCAGGATGGTGTGTGGCTTGGAGGGGAACTTGCAGGTGATAGTGTTCCCACGAATCTGTTGCCCTTGTCCCTCTAGATTGTAGAGGTTACGGGTTTGCATTCTCCCCGTCCCCCTATACTCATATCATCCCTGTCCTTATTCTTCCCCACTGGCTCCTTATTTTCCACTGCATTGATTTTTAAATCCTCCTCGCTGTCTAAAGATCTGTGTATATCCTTGCTCAACCTTAACTCTGTGACTTCCTCCATTCCGACATCTCAGTTACTTCTCTGCTCTGCTCCATTATCAGTGAGAAAGTTTTCCGTCCTCATAGCCACAGGCTATGCAACTGTCACCCTAAACCTCTCCACTGAAGGTCCTGTGTAAGCATAACTTGTTGTTAAAAGAGCCTCCAAAACAATCTGCTAATAAATGTATTTGTAGGAACGGTTCCTGTGCATGGATTCTAGTCCAGAGAATTTGGCTGGCAACTAGGACCTGGTGCTGGTGACATTTAACCATCTAAAACAGTGCAGCTTGCCAGTAAAAAGCACTGGTAAGCTTGTCCAGGCATCAGCCATCATATCGACTTGAGCTTTGAAGGGTTACCTGGAGTTGAGTTGGAGGAATCCTAGTCCCAGTGGTAGGCCTACCCTGTTATATACAATTACTTAATTAGCTACCTTGTCAATCATCAACGATGCTCTGGAATATGGTGGTCCTGCCTCACCCAGGTGTTGGATTGCAGAGTCTGCCAGAGGGCATTGCTCAGCTTCAATCTCCCATTGCTAGCTATGTCAGCTTAGCTCCCTGCTAAATTGCAAACCATTACCACGAATAAACTGAGCTCAAGATTTTGGGAACTTTTACACGCTACCATTAGGTGACTTGTGGTGAGAGTGCCAGACTTGGTTCTGTCTCTATGAGATTTTTCCTGCTGTTTAATTGATTTCCTGATTTAGTTTCTGGCTGGAGGGGGCCCTAGTCCTTCCTTGTGATGGAAGTGGTCCATCTGGTGGCTGATGGGAAAACAGCAGTTAATCAGATTTGTCAATCGCCAACAGTGCCCTGGACTACTGTTTGACGTAATTGCTCCAATGATCTTTCCCCTTCCTGTTTCTCCTTTATTAATACACTTTCACTCTAGATTGAATATTTGTCATTTCTACCTTTGACATGCTTTTTAAGGATAACTCTCTGAATTTGCATTCCTGGTCTTTTAGATGTGCATATTGGGAATTCCCCAAATCCTACAATGATTTATTCTTCAAATATTTATCCAATTCTCTTTGGAAGGCCACTATTGAATCTGTGCCCACCACCCTATGAAGCAGCGCTTTCCAATTCTTAACTACTGATTGTGTAGAAAAGTTTTTCCTCCTAACACCTCAGGTTCTTTTACCAATCACCTGAAATCTTTATCGACCCTTGAGACACTGAGATCAGTTTTATTTACTCTATTTAAACTATTCATGATTTAAACAACTCTATCAAATCTTCTATTAGCCTTCTCATCTGAAAAGACAACAAACATAGCTTCTCTAATCTATCCACATGACTGTAATTCATTATTCTTAGAACCATTCCAGTAAATCTCTTCTGTATCATCTCCACAGCCCTCACATCCTTCCTAACTTGTGGTGCCTAGAATTGGCAATACTTTCAGCTGGGCCAAGCTAGTGTATTATATAGGTTCAGTATAGCTTCCCAGCTTCTGTATGCTATGCCTTTATTAACATATGCTTTATGAATTGCTTCATAAACCTGTCCTGTCATTTTCAAAGACTTCCACAAAATCTCGTTATTCTTGCATCTGCTTTTAAATTCTACCATTTAGCTAGAATTTTCTCTCCTTATTCTTCCAGGTCATTAATATAGATTGTAAATAGCTGAGACCACAGCACTCATTTCTGTGACTTTCCAATAGTTGCAGTTTTTCAACCTGGAAATGACCCATTTAACCTAATCCTCTATTTTCTGTTAGTTAGCCAGTCCTCTCGTCATGCTAACATATTACCCCCAACACTATTAGCTCTTTCCTTGTGCAGTAACTCTTTCACCTCACATTTTTCTGCATTGTATTTCATCTGCCACGTGCCTGCGATTTCCCACCAGGCAACTGCCTTCGTTGTTTATTGCATTTCCAAGTTTTCTATCATCAGAAAATTCTGAAATTGTACCCTATACCTCCAAGTCAACGTCACTAACTTATATTAAAAATAGCAGTGATCCAAGTACCGAACCCTGGGGAACACTTCCCTCCAGTCTGAAAAACAGCCATTTACCACAACGTTCTGTTTTCTATCTGTTGGCTAATTTTGTATCCATGCTGCTACTGTTCCTTTTTATTCCATGCACTTGGTGCCAAATGTGCCGCCATGTCGACATCAACAGAGATTAGCATACCAATCAGAAAATCCTTCAGCGAGAATGAAGAGTTAATATCATACACCCAAATTACTGGGACAGAATGCAAAGATGAAATATCACTCCTGAGATGAAAATCCATGTAAAAATGGCTTATTTGTTGTTTCATAGACTATTATCATGCTATTTTATCTTATACCATGGATTGTCTAGGAGAATGCTATTACCACCGCTCATAGGTGCTGCTGAGCCCCACAGGCCTGCCCATTGTCCTGGGTGTAACTTGTCCCCTTTTAATACCATCACTCCTTTTACCCCCTATCATTCTCTTCATTGTATCCTTGATTGGCACCCATCCACAAACATTCACTCCCTTCACCACTGGCACACAATGGCAGCAGTGTGTACTATCTACAAGATGCACTGCAGGAACTCACCAAGGCTCCTTAGACAGCACCTGCCAAACCAACGACTGCTACCATCTAGAAGGACAAGGGCAGCAGACACATGGGAACACCACCATCTGAAGTCCCCCTCCGAGCCACTCACCGTCCTGATTTGGAAATATATAGTGCCGTTCCTTCACTGCTGCTGGGTCAAAATCCTGGAACTCCCTCCCTAACAACACTGTGGATGTACCTAAACCACAGGGACTGCAGCGGTTCAAGAAGACAGCTCACCACTGCCTTCTCAAGGACAAGGATGGGTAATAAATGCCAGCCCAGCCAGCGATGCCCACATCCCATGAATCAATAAAAAAAATCCTTCTATTGAGCCTTCCCCTTTGGTTTGCCTGGAAAGCCCTTATCTCCCATTAAGTTCCTTATGTCAATCAATTTAAGCTCTTAGAATGCAACCCTGGTGTCATCTGGTCATTAATATTGTTTGTTTTCTTGCTTGTATTTTCTACCTTGATGTTGTCCTGTACTAGGCATCTCGAGCCCTCACCTATGTTTCTCTACTTCAAAACACTGCAGAGTTGATGAATTCCAGTTTTGAAGAATTCTAGTTTTGAAGAAAGTATTTGATTTGTTTGTAGTATTTAGGTTAAGTCTCAAAGCTCCAACTCTATCACTGAAGCATGTTCTGTGCCAATGTAACAATATCTGGCTGGCTTCTCTTTATTTTCAGGATGGTAAATATTTTGCAATAGTGCATGTTTGAATTTTACTATATGTATCTTGGTTTCAAGACAGAAGAAGTTCTGGAATGAATGTTGAGGGCAGTCTTGTAGTGTTGCTTCGTGTAAATTTTTTTATTGATTCATTCATGGGATGAGGGCATTGCTGGATAGGCCAGCATTTATTGCCCATCCCTGATTGCCCTTGAGCAGGTGATGGTGAGCTTCCTTCTTGAACCTCTGCAGTCCATGTGGTGTAAGTACGCCCACAGTGCTGTTGGGGAGGAAGTTCCAGGATTTTGACCCCATCTACAGTGAAGAAATGGCAATATAGTTCCAAGTCAGGATGCTGTGTGACTTGGAGGGGAACTTCCAGGTGGTGGTGTTCCCATCTGTCTGCTGCACTTGTCTTTCTAGGTAGTGGATGTTGCAAGTTTGACAGGTGCTGTCTAAGGAGCCTTGGTGACTTGCTACAGTGCATCTTGTAGGTGGTACACACTGCTGCCATTGTGTGTCAGTGTTGGAGGGCGTGAATGTTTGTGGATGGGGTACCAGTCAAGTGGGCTGCTTTATCCTGGATGGTGTCAAGCTTTCTTGAGTGTTGTTGGAGCTGCACTCATCCAGGCAAGTAGAGAGTATTCCAGCACACTCCTGACTTGTGCCTTTTAGATGGTGAACAGACTTTGGGGAGTCAGGAGGTGAGTTACTAGCCGCAAATGGATCAAATGCCACATACATGAGAAAATGATATATATTACTTCCTTATTTTTACTGCCTGCTAGATTATATAAATGCCTCTATTTTACAATATTTACAACACAACCAACTGTTAGTCTGCTTACAGATATTGGGTTGGTTGAGAGCTTGGAACTGAGACTTCCAAACAATTTTTGGGGATAATTTTCAACTTGGCCAGCCAGGCAGCAACCTGATAGAGTGGATCATTCATCATTTATAGAACCCACCTGATTTCTGCTGCACTGATTCTCAGAATGTCGCATGGTAATTTTATCCCCTCAATATCCTTGTAACATACAGTTTTATCAGGGGACATCTTCCTGTGCTGCTTAGGAGCATACTGTAGCCACTTGAAGGCCTGGAAAATTGATGGTGTCATAGCCATTTATGGGTGCATAAGCCTCCACTATGCTTGTGTGCTCATTTTAACCAGGAAGTGTGGGGTCCACCATATACTGCAGGTGTCCAGGACTCATGCCAGAGCTATGAAAGATATTGAATAACTTATTCAAATTGCAGTGCAATTAAAGGATGAGCGAAATAAAAAAAACCTTCTGGGTGTAGGTCATAAACATTGATAAACTAAAATTGAATGCAAGATGGAAATAAGTTAAATCATTTAAATTGAGAAAGAAACCTAATCAATGTGAGACAGCGTAGCATATTCATTGTTTTGTTTTACTAAGTAAAAATAAGTTGTACTGATTGAATTAACTGGGTCTGACTGTTAGTATTTTATTATGCATTCATTTTGTCTGAAGCACAGTATTTCAATAATTCATACTGATCTCATCTTGTAAATATTTTCAAAGTCTGCCTTGGAAAGATTTCAGGGGATCACATGAGCTTATTTGCAAAAGACGCAAATATCTAGCTCAAATCATCCTTAGGTTATGCTATCTCATATTGGACAGTTCAGGTACATCCCTAAACGTGCTAGACTTGTGACTAGCACTGCTGTAATCCAGGGAAAGTCTAAGACAAGAGCCAAACATGTAACACTATTTTATGTCAGTGAGCAGATCGCTCCGATAGTAAATTTGTCTATCCACATTTATAATGGAAAATGTATATATAAACTTGTCATGTTTTTATTACATCTACCTCCAGAGCAGGTGCAGTCATGCCTAGTGTTGTCTTTCCTGGCTCCTCAGTCTATGGTGCTCTAATCAATTCGACCTATCTCCTTCTCAAATTAATGTACATTTTGTTAGTTAACAATAATTACTAATACAAAATTGAACTTCTATATAAGAATAAGGGTAAAATGTATGAATTTTGACTCCGATGTCAAACCCAACCCCAAACCCAAACTCCTGCCCTTGGTCAGAATGTGGGAAAACCATGGGTGAGCAAATAGTAATTATTAATCCTGTAGCGTGAATATTGTGATAGATCAATGATACACAGCATACTGAATCCTGACGCCAGCACCCGGAACTGCAGTCTGCCATTAGAGAAACCCAAAACTAGATCAAACTGCTTCACAAAGTCCACAGTGCGCATCATTAAAAAGATAAATATTCTGTAGTAATTAAAGGGCTATAATTACTGGCTCTTGGGAGTTTGTGTTGTGGGAATAGCAGTGGATTCAGTTCCTTCTTTTGATGTGCTTAAATGTTTAACGCACGGCTAATTAACTTGATATCCATTCGAAATGTATACATCCTGGCTACACTGGAGACTTCCATGCTTCAGCAATACCATTTCATGCATGACTGATACTGCACAGGTGGACTGAGTATCAGTGATTTATTTGCAGTGGATTAATTCTGAAACTGGCACTGTTACTATTGATATAGCACTATGCACCATGACCCACACATGCACCCACTTACACACTGACACATACACCTAGAGCAGTTACTATGGATTGCTCAGAACAACCCTGGAAGCACAGCCTATTCTAACTAGTTCCTCCTTTCTAACCTGCATTGTGCATATGTCAAATAGAAAACATGGGAGGTAAATTTAATTTTTGGCGATAATATAAAGTGGATGGCATCAGGTTCTCTGCTCGTTATTCATCGCTCTCTATTCTCCTTTCAATGGAATAAAATTCAGGAGAAATGTACAATGAATGGCTGGTTAGATGTCATCTATCTTATACTATCACCGTGAAGTGGATCAATGCAGTCTGGTTACTTTTTAAATGACCCTCCCATTTTTATACAAATTAATTTTTAATGAGTTATTCAATCCTTGCTTCAATATTAACTTCTTGAAAATGCATGCAAGTGTCACACCAACTTAACTTGGCCATATATTGCCATTCCTTCATCACTGCAAGATCAAAATCCTGGGATTCCCTGCCTATCGTCATCATGGGAGCAACACATGCACTGTAGTGGCTTCAGGAGGCAGTTCGCCATCATCTTCTCAAGGTCAACTAGGGATGGGCAATAAATGCTGGCCCAGAACCAGGACAAATAAAAATTAATCATAAATAGAAAGCTTGGTGAACTGCTCTACTCAAATTGACACTGAACTTGCTAAATGTCACTTGAAGACGCCACAATGCAGCAGCTTGTAGTCCTGCATGACAGAAGTCTCCACATGATAGAATTATAATGCTGCCCTTGTTGCAATGTGCAGCTAACTTCTCTGATTCTGTGCATAATGCCATTTTAAATGAATTACTTAGCATTTCGTAGAATTTGCAGCACAGAGACAGGTTATTTGGACCAATGTTCTTCCTCTATGCCAGCCACCTCCTTGGCTAATTACCACTTTTCTTCTGGTCTCTGTGTTCTTCTATTCCCATTTCACTTGCACATGCATCGAGTCTCCACGTAAATGTTTTGATGCTATCTTTATGTGGCAATGAGTTCCACATTCCCACAGCTCTCTATGCAAAGAAATCCTCCCTAATTTTTTGGATCTGTTTTGGCTATCTTACATTTATGCTCCCTTGACTTGGGCTCAAGCTCAATTGGAGACAGTTTCTAAAATAATATTGGCTACCCATGGTCTCAAGCATGGAGATTACCCCTAGCCAGAATTCCAATCATGATATGATTAGAGCTCACTAAATATCCAACAATTGCATAAAAAGCACAACACAAAGGGAAACAAAAAATGATTCATTTTGAAGACCTGGACGTCAATGGCAAAGTTATCATTTGTTGCCAATCTTTAATTGACCTTGAGAAGTTTGTGGTGAGCCACCTGCCTGAATACAACTGAGTGACTTGCTAGGCCAGTTAAGGGTCAACTATATTGCTGTGGATTTGGAGTCACATATAAACAGGCCTGGGTAAGAACAAAATATTCCATTCCCTGAAGGAGATTAGTGAATGAGATAGATTCTTATTACTGTCCAATAGTTTCATGGTCACCTGATACTAGCTTTTTATTCCAGATTTATTTAATTAACTGAATTCAAATTCATAAGTCCAGGTCTCTGGATTACTGGTCCAGTAATATCACCTCTGTGCTACCATTTCTCAGTAAGAAAAATATGCAAAGCAAAATCGTGGCAAAAAAAAAGCAGTTAGTTGTTTCAAACCTTTTTGTAACGAGATCCGAAATATCGCTGTTTATCTATTAGTAATATATAAAAATCGTGGCCGGATATTTCCGCGGGTGTTCTCCTGATTGGCCACCACGATCTTAGCAAGAGATAATCAGAAATCCTGGAGACGCTAGGTAAATGGGTTTCAATTAGTCCCCATTGAAGTTACCGATAGCTGAATGGGAAAACTGCCAAGAAATTCCTGGCACTTCTGTTAGTGTACACTTTCTGTCAACTTCTTTGAAAGAAGAAAGGGCACAAAATTTGGCTCCATAGCAACCGTAATTTCCACTCGACTGGTGCCTCTGGCGTGACCCATGCTGGATATTTTGCTGAAGGTATTAGAGCGGACGCTCGGACCATGCACAGTAGGCAGGTTGTGACATCAGCCAGGCTTTAATGCTGATATGCTACCACCGCTGCCATTTGGAACTTAACTGCTCCAGCATTTTCAGGTTAGTCACTGGTTATTGTTTACAGACTATCTGAGTTTGTGGAAGCGCTTTGAAAGATTGTTTTAAGTTGAAGTCCAAAGGGAGGTGGTGCTTCATGTAGAGAAGGCCTGGTTTTGACTTCAAAGCTTTTGGTCAGATTCAAGGTCCCCGCCTTGGCTGGCGGCATGAGAGGGAGATGGAGAGGCAGCACTAGCAGAGGACAAGCTGCGCAGAGGGAGGACGGTGTTCCGGGGGTATTCCTCTTACCTTCAGCCCCATCCAGGAGCAATGTGTGTGTGTGTGTGAACTCTGTTTCATAAAGGAAGTGTTCATGGAAAACTGCTACCTTTTCCAACCTGCAGCCTCAGAGCAGGGTGGGGATGGCACTGCCAAGTGCTGTGAAGGTAATTGTGGCCCCGAATTTCTTTGCGTTGGGATTCTTCCAGGTTGGGGCAGGCGAGAACTGTAAAATATCCTAGTTCGCTATCCACTACTAAGGGAGGTGACTGAAACTCTTTGAGCCAAGAGAGGGGAGTTGTCTTCTCTCTGAATGTGGTTTTGCCAGAATAGCAGGCTTCCATCAATTGTGTATATGTGGCTGCACTCATGATGCATTTATTTTGCACCTATTCCGTATTTGACCCTCCATGTTAAAACAGAGGGTGGCTTCTGGGCGACGAGGGCTATCAGAACAAAGAAAAGTACAGCACAGGAACATGTCCTTCGGCCCTCCAAACACCTGGGTCATAACTCTGGTGCATATGAATGAAAGCCATGCAGCCATCACAGAGCAGACCACTGGGGTGCTAAAACGGTTGTGCTGCCTGGAGGGATTTGAAAACAAGGTTGAGAATTTTAGAATCAAGGTGTTGTCAGACCTGCAGCCAATGTAGGTAAGTGATCATTGGGTGAATGGGACTTGGTGCAAGTTAGGATACTGCTAAACAAACCTGCAACCAGTAATACATTACAAAGCAGTACCTAAATCTTATGATGTTCATCCTCATGTTCAAATCCCTCCAGGGCCTCTCTCTTCCCTGTCTCTGTCACCTCCTCAGCCCCACAATCCTCTTGTCCATTTTCCACTTCCTTCACCCCCTCTTTGGTGGTTGTGCCTTCAGTCATCTAGATCCTAAGCTCTGGAATTCCCTCCATAAGCCTCTCCTCCATTAAGGCACTCCTTAAAGCTGACTTCATTGATCAAACTTTTGATCACCTAATGCCTCCTTCTTTGGTTTGGTGTCAACTTTTAACCGATTACACAACTATGATGCATTTTGGAATAAATCTCAAGATACTCTTTGGGGAGGTAACGCAAATTTGTTTAGAATCATATTGTTGATGTTTCCTAAGTTGACACGACTTTTTTTTTAACATGTGTGTCCTTAGATTTCACTGAAGCTCTGTTGACAACAGTCTGATACCAGGAAAGTACTTTTAGGGAGGAATATCATCACTGCATCAATTTTCTTCTCCAGCATGAACTTAATGAAAGCCAGGAAATTGGGAGTTTTCAGAATACTGGATAACCCAAGGAGTAAAATTACATCCTGTGAAATACTAAATCACATACACCAGAAGGTCACCGTTTTGATTCCTGGTCTTGCTGAAGTTCACAACTGCCATTGGCTCCTTAAGTTTGAGAGGAGAAATAAAAGTAATTCATCAGTGTCTTTGGTCCTGATTGTTGTTTGGCGACTTTTGTTGGGAAGTGTGATGCCTTCTATAGTCAAATAGTATGTTGCCATTCACTACCAGGCCTCACACATTTGGAATGGCCACTTACATGAATCTTTGGAGGGCTGGCCTTGCCTGTAGACCCATCAGCATCTTCAGGAGAGAAACTCAGTTTGGCGGGGGGGTAGGGTGAAATTGCATTAACACTCTTTCTTATTTGCCAATTTGTTGTTTTTCCTGTGACACTCTTGAATCACACTCAGCCACAGCCTTTATGTGGGAGTCAAAGCTACTATTCATTTGAGGGTAAAATACTTAGAAAAGTAGCAAGTGATTGCACTCCATTTATAGTCACTTGGCCAAGAAATGCTGGGCTTGGATCAGGATAAACTCCGTTCAGTACGGCTGTTCGTCTGAGATAAAAAAAAGTTACTGTGCTAATCTCCGTACTACGCCCCATTGGATCATTCATTGGGAAACACAGTCTAAGCAGAAACAATAGAAACATGTAAGAAAAGCATATCTGGATCTGGGCAGTGACTTGACAGCGTGCTGAACCATTGAAATCTGGATAAAGAAGGAACATGATATGCTTAGAGCTGCTGAATATATGCCTGCATCCAGCATTGTGTACACTGTAAGTGGAAGGGAGGTGATGTAGGGTAGGTTGACATTCTGGAGCAGATTAGCTAGAGCTTAGATTAGCTAATGCATTTCCATGGAACGGGCTATAGTGTTTAGTAAACTGACAACACGTTGAAATTCTGTGCATCCCAGTAACTTCATTAGGTTTACAAAAGTATTTTAACATTTTTCTTACAGCACATTAACATAATGGCGTTGCCCCGGACTGCAGAAATGAAGTTCATTCCAAACTCATTGACTGGCCTTGACTTACAGTGTCTCCAAACAGAACACAAAGCCAAAGTAGTTTGCCATTGGAGTTGCAGCAATTGTGCCAGCTCTGTCAGCCAATGAAGCAGCTTTGGTATCTCCAGCTTACTTAGATCTTGCCAGTCACTGGGAAGGTAGTATTGTTTCTGCCTTTTAAGCAACAGAAAAGGGATCTCCTTGATGAACTTTCACCCAACTTGATTGGTGCCAATGGGATGGGCTCTCAGACTGTTCGCAGATATGTCTCCATTGTTATTGCTGTCTCTGAATGTCTTGGCTTCCATAAGCTATGCATGTGGTCCAATCTAACTACAAAGGAAGTATAAAACTAGTACTTCTATGGTGCTTAATCACTTCTTTCAGAAAATTCTCAAAAGGATTCAGATTGAGTGTGCAATTATTGTTATGTGGTAAAGACATCTGGCGTTTATGAACAACAAGATCCATAATAACATAACTGACCAGTCCATCCCATTTGGGTGACTTTGGATAAGGGAAGACTGTTGAATAAGACATCTCTCTCATCCTCTGAGTAGTATTATTCAACAAAGAGTATACCACACTGTACGTGAACTCAGATTGTGCACAGAAGAGGAGCTTGACTGCTCAATCTTCTGACTTGTAGCTGAGGAGATTAATAATTGAGCCAACCTGACACAAAGATAAGCAAACACATGCATAAGATAAAAATTTTCTCTCTCACACACAAAATGAAACACATGTATGTATGATTACATATGAAACACGTACATCTTTAAATACAGACAGCATGCGCACACACACAAACATACACCAACTAAGCTAAATGTAAACTCAAACATATGTGAAGCAAGCACACACGAGAAGAAGCACAAAAGCACACACTTCAAAGACTGACACAAAGATGTTGGCATTTGATCTTCACATTCCCTAAAACACCCTGCTTTTGAGCCCTCATCCACTGCGAGTGTGGGAGTGTAGGTCTATAATTCTGACAGGGCACTGCTGCTATACACTGGAGCATCAAGGCGTAGTGCCAGACTGTGATGGGATTTGATTTTGTGCCCACAAACACCTTCAATGCTGAGTTTTTTTATAGATGGAAACCAGCAGAGTGAAGTTATGTATTGAGTTTTGTAGTGCTGTTTACAACATGAATAAGCAACGTTGCATCTGTGGTGCAATACTGGAAGTCTTGGTTTACATAAATATGCATGTGGTGCAATCTAGGAACTTCAAGCTGTTGCCAATAAACAACATTAGATATGTCTGGAGTAATATTGGAAATTTATCTTCAAGAAAATTCTGACAAACCCTTTATTTACAATGGCAAATGATTGAGCAACTTCACCAATTCAGTGTTGGAGCATAAGGAGCAATTTGATGATGCAATGACATTATGTAAATTAAGTTATTCGATCTTGTTATTTGTGTTGCTTGTGGCACAGTTGGAAGCACTTTTGCCTCTGAGTCAGAGGTTGTGGGTCACACTCCAAGACTTAAACACAAAAATCAAGGCTGACACTCCAGTGCAGTACTGAGGGAGTGCTGCACTGCTGGAGGTGCTGTTTTTTCAGGTGAGATGTTAAACCGAGGTCCTGTATGCCTTCTCTGGTGGATGTAAAAGATCCCATAGCACTATTTTGACATAGAGTAGGGGAGTTAACCCCAAGGAGTTATCCCTCAATCAACATCCCAAAAACAGATTATCTGGTCATACGAACATACAAACTTGGAGTAGGCTATTTGGTCCCTTGAGCCTGCTGGTTGATCTGATTGTAGCCTCTGCTTTCCTGTCCATCCCTTATACCGTTTGATTCCCTTGCCAGTCAAAAATCTATCTAACTCAGCCTTAAAAATATTCAGTGACCCTGCCTCCATTGCTATCTGGGGAAGAGAATTCCACAGGCCAATGACCCTCCTGAGAGAAAAAACAACTTTTCATCTGTCTTAAATGGAAGACCCCTTATTTTTAAACTGTGCTCCCCAGTTCTAGTCTCTCCCACAAGGGGAAACATCCTTTCAGTATCTACCCTGTCAAGTCCCCTCAGTATCTTATGTTTCAATGAGATCACACCTCATTCTTCTAAACCCCAATAGATACAGGCCCAACTTGTCCAACCTTTCCTCATAAGATAACCCATTCACCTCAGGAATCAGCTGAGTGAACTTTCTCTGCACTGCTTCCAATTATCACGTTACTGATTATGAGATCCTGCTGTTCACAATTGGCTGCCATGTTTCCATCATTAGAACAGTGAGTACACTTCAAAAATACCTGCTTGGTTGTAAAGTGCTTTGGAATGTCCAGTGGTCATAGTTCCTTCCATGTAAGTGTAACTCTTTTCTCATCTATTTTAGTTATAGACTGAACAGATTTCCCAAACACTTGCCCAGAAAAACTTGGTCCTTTAGGACTAATTTCAAATAGATTGAGTCAACAAAAGCATTTTGTCATACTCACCAGGAGAATTATGTAGTCCTTATCAGCAAGTCACATCTTGGTCTCTCCCCCTACTCCTTTGGCATCTCCTCGTTTGAGCACCCCACTTTGTTCCAGCCCCAAATCATTGTTATCCAAAGCCCACAAACCAAAGCTCCCCTAGAGAGTACAGTGACCACACTTCAAAAGCATGTTATTAACTTGAAAGTATTTTTGGTTGTCTTGAATATGTGAAGGGCACTTTTTAATGCAAATCTTTTTTTCTATTAGTTTAATCAGGTATTGGGAGATTGGTAGAAACTAGGAGCAGGAGTAGGTCATTCGATCCTTTGAGCGTGCTCCTCCATTCAATATGATCATAGCTGATCCTCTATCTCAATGGCACATTTCTGCTTTCTCTCCATACCCCTTGATGCCCCTAATATCCAAAAAAATTATCAATTCCTTTCTTGAACATGTTCAGTGACCCAGTCTCAACAGCCTTCTGTGGCAAAGAACTCCACAGGTTGACCACCCTCTTGAGTGAAGAAATTTTTCCTCATCTCAGCCCTAAATGGCCTGCCACAGATCCTGAGACTGGTTCCAGACTCCCCAAATAGGGGAAGCATCCTCCCTGCATCCAGTCTGTCTAGTCCTGTTAAAATTTTATTATTTTCAATCAGGTCCCCTCTCATTCTTCTGAACCCTAGTGAATACAGGCCCAGTTGAACCAATCTCTCCTCATATGACAGTCCTGCCATTCCCGGTATCAGCCTAGTGAACCTTTGTTGCACTCCCTCTATGGCAAGTATATCTTTTCTTAGGTAGGGAGACCAAAACTGCACGCAATACTCCTGGTGTGGTCTCACCAAGACTTTGTACAACTGCAGTAAGGCATCCCTACTTCTGAACTCAAATCCTCTTGCAATGAAGGCCAACAAACCATTTGCCTTCCTAATTGCTTACTGCACGTGCCTGTTTACTTTCATTGGTGTACGAGGACACCCAGATCCCTTTGTACGTCCATATTTCCCAATATATCACAACTTAAATAATACTCTGCCTTTCTGTTTCTCACACCGAAGCATATAACTTCACATTTATCCACGTTATACTGCATCTGCCATGTGTTTGCCCCCACACACAACTTGTCTAAATCACCGTGAAGCCTCCTTGCATCCTCTTCACAACCCCACCCAGTTTTGTGTTGTCAGCAAACTTGAAAACATTGCATTTGGTTTCCTCACCCAAGTCATTTATATATATCATGAATAGCTGGGGCCAAAGCACTGATCCCTGTGGTACAACACTAGTCACTGCCTGCCACCCGGAAAAAGACCCGTTTATTCCCACTGTTTCCGGCCTGTCAACCAATTCTCAATCCATGCCAGTATATTACCCCCGATCCCATGTGTTTTTATTTTGCCCACTAGCCTCTTATGTGGGATCTTATCAAAAGCCTTCTTGAAATCCAAATACACCACATCCACTGGTCCTCCCTTACCTATTCTACTAGTTACATCCTCAAAAAAACTCCAGTAGATTAGTTAAGCGTGATTTCCCTTTCATAAGCCCATGCTGACTTTGTCTAATCCTGTTAATGCTTTCCAAGTGTTCTGTTACCACATCTTTTATAATAGACTCCAGCATTTTCCCTACCACTGATGTTAGGAAAACTGGTCTGTAATTCTCTGAATTTTCTCCCTCCTTTTTTAAATAGTGGGGTTACATTTGCCATCCTCCAATCTGTAGGAACTGCTCCAGAGTCTTGCCTGTCTTTCCTAAATACTGAATACCCCTGGATGTTCAGTTCGCATCCTTGGTCACCCTGCAGCGATGTCTCCATAATTGCAGCTATTATCATAACTGTTTATATCTATTTGTGCTGTTAATTCATCTACCTTACTGTGAATGCTCCGCGCATTAAGATACAATGCCTTTAGACTTGTCTTTTTAACCTTGTTAGTCATCTTACCTTTATTTTGCACTGTGACCCCATTTGTTTTTCGCCCTTGTTTTTTCTGCCTTCCACTTTTGCATCTTACTTTTCTAAGTTTCATTTCTATCCTTGTTTTCCCCTCCTCTGACTACTCGTGAGCACCCATGTGTTTTGGAAGCAAGTCATCTGCTAATCTCATTCAAAGGCAAGAGTGGGAGAAAGAAAAAGCAATGTGAAATGAAGGGATTAGTATCCTCAACAACATCGACTTGTATTTATATAGCACCTTTTTTAATGTAGTAAAATGTTCCAAGATGTATCACTGGAGCATTGTCAAACAAAATTGGACACCAAGCCACATATGGAGATATTAGGATAGTGACCAAATACGTGGTCAAAGAGTTAGGTTTTAAGGAGCTTATTGAAGGAAGAGAGAGGTAGAGAAGCTTAGAGAGGGAATACCAGATTCTAGAGCCCAAGCAGCTGAAGCTGCAGCAGCCAGTGGTAGAGCAATTGAAATTGGAGATGCTCAAGAGATCCGAGTTGGAGGAACACAGAGGTCCTCACAAAAATGTTGTTACTAACAGCCATTTGGACGATCTACTTACCAAATTCAGTTGCCTCCAAAAACATATGAACAATTAGGATGTGTAGATGATAAGAGATGGAAGATCTCCAGTTTACTCCCCCGTCTATGCTGAGCTAGTTGACCGTTGTCGGAATAAAGGAAGTGCTTCCTTTGGTCTCAATGTCCTTAGACTTGGAAGAAGCAAAACTAAACAAGTCATGGTTCTTGCTCCTGCTTGATATCAGTAACTCTGCAGGTAATTGTGTGTGGAGGTTGGGATGAGCGCCAGAACCATAGCTTGCTGACACTTGCTGTCTAAGCTAGCCAGTAAAGAATGGTTGACTGAGCACAGTAGTGGGATGCACATGAAACCCTCTTTCAGTATGAGTCAGTGTCTTCAGGAGTGGAAATTGGAGATAGAAAAACAACATGTTGAACCAAATCATGTTGAATCCTGTGCCAATCTTGAGCTCTTGGAATTGGACATAATTCAGGTATTCTCTGAGAGAAGGGACATAGATTTGAACATTTACAGTACCATTTTCAAGCAGGATATGACCTTTAGTCCATCTAGTTCACACCATTTCTTTGGTACATTTCCAATAACCCTGAATTCTATATTTTAAATTAGAAACACTAAATTGAAAACAAAAATCAATTTCAAAAATAATAATCACCTCAATTATTAGAGTTTTAAATTTTTATTTACTCTCCATTAAATTTTATGCTTTTAAAAACATAAATTTAGCCACAGGACCTCAAGAATTATTCTTCAATCAAGTGGAGTGCTTTTTCTTTCAATTACAGTTCGTTACAGTTGTGAATCACCCTGCTGAAATACAAATATTTTGTTGCAAAATGCAAGCTTTGTGCAAATAAACAAATCTAAGGTTGAATCCAGAATTACACCAGGACCTGACCCTAGCTCAAAATCCTAGTTTTGCCCTCCCAACACTGACCCCTTCTCCTTCTAACTCTTGTGGTCATTTATCCACCATGACCTGCTACCTTTGACCAGGGTCACATTCCACATTATTGATTTTATTATCACACACTGCTTGGAAGCTTGCCCCAAATACCATCCCTTAAAGTGGAGGTGAATTGACTGGGAGGTGTAAGCAGAGGATCAGCACACTGACAGAGTTCTAATCTCTAGGCAAATGTGAGCATCAATGAACTTCAGATTAAAACGCTTCAACAATCTCATTGCTACATCACAAACATTTTTGAATCTAGACAGTAAATTCAGTGATCTCATACTCCCACCAATACTACAGTGTTACTAGAGCATTGAATTTACCCTTGAGTTCATTTGGACTTGTACATCCAACAACTTAAGTGACAGTGTGATGATACTCGTGCTGCCAGTTTGCAGTGAATCAACAGGCAGAAGATGATGCTGTAAATCAGAACAGAACTGACAGTTCCACAACAAACATTTAATACTAAAATATTAAGATGCACATGTATATACAGGATGAGGAACACTGGAATGAAAGGTTTGACTTGATGGTTCATGATGAGGTGGTTAAATAACAGTTTCTCCTCATGCCACTTTACTTATACCAAGTGTTGGTAAGCAATTATAATGATGAACATTAGACATGAGCTATAGTTACATGCTGGTTGAAGACTGGCTTCAGTTTTTAAGTCATGATTTTGGTTTTTTCTTGATCCTGATATAATTTCCACAAGAGTTGAAACATGAGATGCTCACACGTATATGAACATGTTACACATCTTCATGTTCTATTTTTAAAATCATTAGTGTAATAACATGGTAGGGCCTGCCACCTTTTAATGATTCCTAACTGCATTTCTTTGCCAACTAATGTGGATTAATTTGTATTTTCATCACCACTGTTTGTTTTAATTTGTGTGGGCCTGTACTACCACCTGCAGGAGATTAGGCAGCAGGTCACCCTCTACTTTCAGAGAGTGGTGTTGGAAACTGAATGGAAGAACTTGCAATTTATGTAATCTTTACAATGCTTCAGAGCCAATGAATTACTTCTGAAGTGCAGTCACGGTTGTTCTGTAGGCAAAAGCTAATGAGCACACCAACGTGCAGCAAACAATGCGACAGGGAATGAACTTGCATTTATATAGTCTTTCACAACCTCAGGATTCTGCAAAGTGCTTCAAAGCCAATAAAGCGCTTTAAAGTGTAGCCACAGTTGTACCCTAGCGAACATGGCAGCTAATTTGGACACAGCATTGGCACACAAACAGTGGTGGTTTAATCGACATGTCATTAGCAATGTCTGGGAATAAGTTGACAATTAGTCCAATAAATTTGTCAGCCAATGGGGTAGATTTTCAAATTTCTGCCCAGCTCTTTACATAGAATGTACAGCATAGAAACAGGTTCCTGATGGTGTTTATAATGCACTGATGCCTCCTCCCATCATACTTCATGTCAACAAATCCCTCCACTCCTTTCTACCTTAAATGTTTAACAAGTTTCCCCTTAAATGCATTTATGCTACCTGCCTCAATTACTCCATTTACAATAAACCCTAGATTCTAACTATTCTTTGGGTAAAGAGGGTTCTCCTCAATTCCATTGGATTTATTAGTGATTATCTTATATTTATGACCTCTAGTTAGCATTTCTCCACAAGTGGAAACATCTTCCCTAAGTCTACCCTGCAAAACATGTCATAATTTTAAAGGTCTCTGTCAGGCCACCCATCAACCAGTTCTTTTCTAGGGGAAAGACCCCCAGCTTTAATCTATCCTGATAGTTCTTTGTTCTGGTATCATCCTTGTGGACTGGCATTAGGACCAATGGAAACAAAAAGCTGGTAGTTTCTATAACAGGCAGCAGATATGCACTGGCATGTTTTACACCTGGGTGACAAGTTCTACCTCTTTACATTGAGGCCACAAATCATGGAGTTTGCGTAATAAATTGATCAGACTTTGCTAATTGCCTTAGGTGTAAGGGTTGGCTTTGATGCCCAGTCTGTGCTGAAATAACTAGTCGCAGCCAAGTGGGAAAGGGAGAGGGAAAACCTACAATCCTGCTCTTGATCCCTCTGCAAGGAATGTCTGCATGCACGGGTGCCGGGTGAGGTCGGGTTTGAATAGCTTATCAGCACTCACTGTGGCAACTGAGATATGAAGAATGCTCACTTGATGACCGAACGGGAAGCTGAGGCTCCATAGAAGTCAGTGTCTAAAGGGAGTGGAGAAAAGTGGGCCGGTAGGCCATTAGGCTGGAATATTTCATTGGGGCCAGGAGGAGCAGTTTATTCCAGTGGCCTGTGGAGGGCCCTTTAAGATCCACTAGTTCATCTGCAAAATGTTCAGTTGCACTGGCTGATCAACCCGGTCAAAGGATAAAAGTTCCAATCCCAAAAATGATTTAAACATTTTAACGAGTCTGTTTGGCATGGGAGTGCTGCTCACATGTTTGAAACTTGCTCTACAATCGTATCGGTGGGGTGGGGGGGGGAGGGTGTGTGAAATCACAACAAAGTCTCTTTTCCGAAATGCTCATCGCCTTGTGCATGACAGAAAACCAAATAAAAAGATGCAAAATACCTGTAATGAAGGCCACTTTGTTCATCAAGAACAGGAGATTAAACACACATAAAAGAGACTGTGCCATGAGGTTTTAATCTATAGAAATCCTGCTGGGTTCCTGGGTTGGAAGGTTAACAGGAGTGCAGCTAACTGGGGATTCAATGTTCCATTGTTAACAGCATCAAAAATGGCTAAGGCAAGTATATGCCCAAGACTGCTCTCTGCCAGGTCTACTAATTTGAAATAGTAGTAATCGAGCAAAACATCTGGCTTGTCATCAGTCAGAGCCTACTTCCCAGGAATATCAAGGTGGATACAGATCATTGGCTAATCAACTCACCCCCACACCTGCCTAAACTGTAAAAAGTTCAGCAGGACGTGGAAATGCTGAGGTGTTATACCTATTTAAATTTTTTTTAAATGAGAGAACAGTGTGGGAAGGTGGATTATGCAGTGCTTTGAGTTTGTTTGGATTAAAGTTTCACCTCTTCCAGCTGCCAGGGTTACTAAATAAGAACATAAGAAATAGGAGCAGGAGTAGGCCATTCAGCCCATTGAGCCTACTCCGCCATTCATTAAGATCATGGTTGACCTGATTGTGGCCTTAATTGCGCTTTCCTGCCTGTCACCCATAACCCTTGATTCTCTTGTCAGTTAAAAAACTGTCAAACTCAGCCTTGAATATATTCAATGACCCAGCCTCAACTGCTCACTGGGGAAGATAATTCCAAAGACTAACAATCCTTTAAGAGAAGAAATTCCTCCTCATTTCTGTCTTAAATGGGAGAGCCCTTGTTTTGAAACTGTGGCCCCTACATTCCCCATGAGAGGAAACATCCTCTTAGCATCCACCCTGTCAAGCCCCCTCAGAATCTTATGAATCTAACCACAGCTTTTAGCAGAGAAAAGAAACCTCTAAATTTGGCACAAATTTGGAACAACAATGAGAAAGATCATAAGGAATATCATAGAATGGTTACAGTATAGAGGAGAACATTCATACCAGCTCTCTGTGAGAGTGCCTCAGCTAGTTCCACTCTCCGGCCCTTTCCCCAAAGCCATACAATTTTTTTATCTTTGGGTACTTATCCAATTCCCTATTGAAAACCACGATTAAATCTGCCTCTGCCACACTATCAGGAAGTTCATTCCAGATCCTAACCACTCACTGTATAAAAAAGCTTTTCCTTTTACCATTCATCTTATATTGATGCCTTCTGATTCTCGACCCTTTTGTCAATGGGAATAGTTTCTTCCTATTTACTCAGTCTAGATTCCTTGTGATTTTGAACACCACTGTCAAATCTCCTCTCAACCTTCTCTTCTCTGAGAGGGGCAGCCCAGTTTCTCCAATCTATCCATGTGACTGGAGTCCTTCATCCTTGGAACTATTCTCATAACTCTTTTCTGCACTCTCTTTAAAACCTTCACATCCTTCCTAAAGTGGGTGTCCAGAATTGGACACAACATTCCAGTTGAGGACGCACCAATATTTCCTAAAGGTTCATTGTAACTTATTAGCTTTTGTCCCCTGTGCCTCTCTTTTTATAAAGCCCACAATCCCGTGTGCCTTTTTAACCATTTTCTCAACCTGCAATGCCACCTTCAATGATCTGTGCACATGGCAAGATTCAGACTGCTATTGTAAGGGGTGCTCTTCTGAAAAAAAATGTTTATATTATGCTTTTTATGATCTCAGGATGACCCAAATGCTTTATAGCCAATGAAGTGCTTTTGAAATGCAGTCACTGTTGTAATGTGGAAATTGGGTTAAGGTTCTGAGAACCTCAAGAAATCAGCGCCTTGACTGGCAAACAGACTTGATCCAAAATGTCAATAGCACTGAGATTTTATTATTTTTCAATGAGTATTGCTGAAAAAAGACACATTGAAGCTTTTCATCTTGCACACATCAGGATATTTGCAAGAATACCAAATATAAGAGAATACTGATTGGTTGGCAGTTAACTGATGACTGACATTGGTGCATTCTCCATGGCAATGGCCCTACCAATCAGAGCCCACTTCCCAACCAATCAGCACTCTCTTCTCATGAAATATAAACCGTTGTTCCCTTTACATTTGGTATTCTTGCGAATGTGCTGATGAATGCAATATGAAAAGCTTCAACACGTTTTTTTTTCAGTGACACTCAAGTTCTGTACTACCAAATGACTTTATTTTTCAATGATAAAACAAGATCACATTAATATGGAGCAGAGGATATTCTATCAATTTACTGTACAGCAGTATCATTTTGGGTCAATTGGTAGCACTTTGTCTTTAGAAAGTTGGTTTCAATTTACCCACAGAACTTAAGTACAGAGTCTAAACTGATACTTCGCTGCAGTGCAGAGAGAATGCTGTATTGCCAGATCAAATATTAAACTGTAAGCATTTCCTGGTGAATGGCAAATAACCAATGGTGCTATTTAAAGAAGAAGGTAAAAGTGTATTCCCCAGGTAGCATGGGTTAACTGGTCATTCATTCCATTGCTTTTTATGGCACTTTCAAAATTTGTTTTAGAACTTTCTCAGAGATGTAATGAGGAGCTTCATACATGCATCTTTTGTAGCCAGTGAATAGGAGCAAGAAAAATTACATAAACCATATGTGTGGCAGTTAAATCTTCCTAGATACAACCTTACTTTTAGAAGGACTTAGCAAGTTAACAATTTGTTTCTAGTTTAGAACCAGTAGCTTTGAAATTTGATCCTTATTTTCCTCCCCTTCAAATAAAAACTATCCACCAAATTTTCCCAAATCACAATTCTCCCTTTTGTTGATGCCATAAATCCCATGGATTTATTCCCACAATTTGACAGCAGTAAATCTATTCATGCTCAGTTAGGGTAACATCTGCACTGCCTTCCTTCACTGATATCTCAAATATCAATCTCTCCATGCAAGGTACTGTCAGAGGACTGTTTGCATCAAAGCTATTTATTTGCCAGGTGCCGGCTGGTGCTTAAAATAAAACTGCAGAAATGAAACTTAAAATATTTTTTGTTTTTGGAAGGGATGAGAGCAGGTATTTCCAAAGGCTCGGGACAGCTACGCTGCTTTCAGAAAAGTCAAATTCGGTTGGTAAGTTTTGCAATCTCAAGAAAGCGCTCTCCAGTGTCTGTAAGTAATAATAATTCTACAAGTTGTCCTGCATCTCAGGCGAGTTCAACTTTGCCCAAGAATGAGGCATTTTAATAGTGAAGGTAGAAGGAGGTTCAAGGTAGATATGCACTAATTATTTCCCTTCCTCTCGAATGTTCACAATTAAGCTGTGGAAATTATGTCAGTGTTGAGGGCAGTGGTGAAACTGATTTTATTTTGAGCTAGGTGGGGCAAGCAAGGGAAACTTAGATCAAATACTGACTATATAGACAGAGGTGTTCCCTGGAATGGAGTTTGGAAACTTGGGATGTCTGCATGTGGTTCTGAGAAAAGTACACACTTGTCTAAATTTTAGGAACAGTTTGTTTACCCTAATATTATCCAAGGGTGTATTATTTTAAAGTAAGACTTGGTTTATATCAATTCCAGCCCCACTGTTAGTACCTCGTCATCTCAAGCAGCGGAAATAAAAGCTGGAGAAAGGGAAGCACAAATATGAACCGTAGGTATATGGAGGAAAGGAAAATAAACTGAGGGTGGGAGGTGGAGTGCAGTCTGCAAGGTTAGACTTAATTCCATTAAGGTGAAGAACCCCACCAAATTTGGCTCTTCCTGCTAAAGTGACTCATGATTGCTTTTGAAAGCCACGCCTAACACCCGGTGCCGAGCGAATGACTGCTATCATTAAACTATATTTAGGTGAAAAGAAAATACATGGAACTATATATAGGTACAATAACATTCCACTGCATCAGATGGAGAATCTCCGCCTATTTTGCAAAGCAGCTCACATTGCTCTGAAGGGCACTAAGAAATGCAACAATGCTGCATAACCTTCCAGCAACTTATAGTATTGACAAAGATGTTCTTTTCACTCCTGCAATGGTATCAATGGACCCGGATCCGACCAGCGAAACCAGTCCGCCTCCTTTGCATTGATTGGCCCACTGCCGTAAGTGACCGCACTCTCTTCCCACCTTCTTATTGGAGAATCCGGCTGTCAATCAAGTAGCCAGCAAACGCTCTTGAAAGGCTATAAAGGCGTTTTTTTCACCGACGGGCTGTGATCACCCTGTTTAAGCTCTGCTAACATATACTTGCCTCCAACTGTCTTCCATTCATATTTGAAATCACGTATTTAAAATAAACCCTGCAGGAGCACAACCGACAAGGCTATGCGCGCTGCAGCAACCGACGCCTCCTTGTATACGGCTATTCGATTGGTGCCGCGGTCGTCACGCAACCATAAAAAGGCTGTATTCCTATTGGTCCGTTGCACCGTCTATCAAAGTGGAGGGGCGGGAACTGCCTGCCACTCCGCAGGGATTGACGAACAATCTGGGAAGAGAGGAGGTGATTGGCTTTGAGAGCTGTCAATCAAGTGTGAGGCGGGGTCGATGGTGTGCGCTCTTCAGCCAGGGAGGGTGAAAATGAGAGGAATTTACAACTAGTTTCCAGCGGAAAGTTGGAGTGGGAGTCTGCGCCCCAGTCACTTAATTTCCTGAGATAACTCAGGGATTTTCCTTTTCCGATGTGAAATCAGCCCGGCGGCTGTCTTAAAGCGGGTGCTTTGCCACCTCCCCTCGCCTGGGCATCCCCCAGACTGGCAGACAAGTCGAAGCTGCAGCTCCTCTGTGCATCCTCATCCTCATCCTCACTGCAATCAGATCTCCCTCACGGTGCCTGTCTGTCAGGGAAAACGAGCACTCATGAACTTTTGTATTATTTGGATTTGTTGAACAATTTCCAGCATCCATTATGTCTCTTTCTAAAGGTGAGTGCAATAATCTGAGGTTGACTGGGCTTTATTGTTTGGCATTGATTGATTACATGATGCTTATTGATTTGCAGTGTCTTCATATTTGTTTGTCATTGAATGCTTTTCATATATTTTGCACTTTAACGTTATTATTATTTCATCCTCGTTTCCTAAACTGCTAGTATTTTCTTTTACCAATCCTGATTTGAAATATTATTTGTGTATCTTTCTTATTTATATGTGTATGCCCTCTAATCAGGCATCGATATTCTTCTAATTTTCAGGTTTATATTACACATATATAAATTGGTTTTGGTTTTTAGTCAGTGACAGGATTCTTTGTATGGTGTTGCGTAAGATCTGTAGGAGGTAAAAGGCATCAGTGTACACACGCACAAAATTGGTTTCCTTAAAATAAATGCTAGATGGGACTGAATGTAGAGGAGTTGTGTATGTGTTTTATTTTAATTTAACTGGCAAATTATAGTCTCTTATATAATGGTGTACTACAAAGAAGCAAGCCTGAATAGAGAAAAGAAAAGCAGAACTTTATATGTAAATCTGTAAAATGTTGTTTGTTGCGCTAGCAACTAGAACATCCTTTGCACTGTCTCTAAGATTGGTTGCTGCTGTGTTTATTTGTGATAAATGGGGGGAAGGTAATGTCTTTCAATGGTAAATCACTTTAAAATCACTTATAAATCACTTTATTTCCTGTTGCTGCTTGCCTTTTTGTATGGACGTAGTCATGACTGTGAGTCAGCAGTGGCCGAGTCAGTGTAATATTCCTGAATGGAGGGGGTGACTCATGTCAGTGCATGGTTACAATCACAGTCACAGAACGGTACCCACAGAAAACATGATTGTAGGTTTAGAATGTTTCCTGTTGACTAGCTGTCTGATTAGATTAGTGTCAATGGACATTAACATCTAAGATGTAGTACAGTACAATTTTTAAAAAAAACAGACTTCCTCCTAAGACTTATGTGTGGATGTGATTCATGCAGCTTTTTCACATGCATTACAGCGTGTCGATAAACAGACTGACCTTTTCAAATGTAAGCCCACATTAAAAAATACCCACAACTAAAACCTCTACAGCTGAGCATTCTTATTTTGGCTTCTGCCGGAAATAGTAATTCTCCTCGTTTTCCCCCTTCCTTCATTTCAATGAATGAAGTAAATGATCAGTTAGGGGCCATTCCAATTCTTGTTTTTAATGAAACAGAATGAATTCTTGCTGAATGGAGGGGATGTAAGGACAACAAAGGGGTTCTGTTCTATCCATGTGTTTCGCTATTTTATTTATCCCTTTCCTAATGCACTTGGGTGAGCTGTTGAGCAAAATTCTACCTGATTGTGGAAAAAACATAAGTATACAAGGCTGGTAAAATGTCATAATGGAGAGGTCATTTTGTGCTGGGGATAATACTTTCTGGTCTATTGTTAGGATCAAGTGCCAGAGCCCTGCACCACCATCCAATGATTCCCCTGCCGGGTCAGGGTTGGACTCTGCTTTGAGGTATGCTTATGGGACTTTGTGCACAAATTGGTCTCCACGCTTCCTATAGTACAACAATGAGTACACTTTCTGAAGTATTTCATTGGCTGTGAAGTGCTTTGGGACATCCAAGGGCGTGAAAGATGCTAAATAAATACAAGTTCATTCTAATTCCAATCTAAAAAGAACATTTGTGTCCCTTAGGGCAACCTGAGTGAACTCGCCATTTAGTGCTGTGTTAGGGATAGCGTTATGCTTTAGGCCCTTACGCATCAGAATTATATTGAGACTGTTATGGGAAAACCAAAGGAAATAATGTAGCCTTAGGTGTGTACAGTATGATGTGCCAGGATTGTACAGCCTGTTTGGTTTAGATGAAATATTACCCTATCAATGAATTAGTGACTGGGATATCTACTTCTTCACTTACCCAATACCCATGTTTAATCATTGTCAAGTTCAAAAATAAGCTGACAAAGTGATCAATAGATTAGTTTTGGTTAGTTCTTCTTTTGAAGAAGAGTCATACAGACTCGAAATGTTAACTATGTTTCTCTCTCCACAGATGCTGTCAGACCTGCTGAGTTTTTCCAGCATTTTCTGTTTTTATTTCAGATTTCCAGCATCTGCAGTATTTTGCTTTTATTTGGTTAAAATCATGCTGAGATGCATAATGAAAATCCCATCTCTTTGATGCCATGTGGTTCTTCTTTAGGAGGTCAAGTGTCTGTTTTTACAAGCCTGCAATGTAAAAACAGTTTATATTTGTCAAAGCTGACTAAATCAGTTTTGGCACTTTCAACTCCACACCATGCTGGAACCATTGTGTTGTGTTGTACACAATGCCACAATGTGGTAATACAATGCAGTGTACCTGCAGTTTCCCCCACCCCCACCCTCCTTACATACCTGCCTTTCATCTTCAGGTGAGTTCCCAATCTCAAACAAAAACAGAATTACCTGGAAAAACTCAGCAGGTCTGGCAGCATCGGCGGAGAAGAAAAGAGTTGACGTTTCGAGTCCTCATGACCCTTCAACAGAACTAGGTGAATCCAAGGAGACGGGTGAAATATAAGCTGGTTTAAGGTGGGGATGGTTGGGTGGGGGGAGAGAAGTGGAGGGGGTGGTGTGGTTGTAGGGACAAACAAGCAGTGATAGGAGCAGATCATCAAAAGATGTCACAGACAACAGAACAAAAGAACACAGGTGTTGAAGTTGGTGATATTATCTAAACGAATGTGCTAATTAAGAATGGATGGTAGGGCACTCAAGGTACAGCTCTAGTGGGGGTGGGGGGGGGCATAAATATTTTAAAATATTTAAAAATAATGGAAATAGGTGGGAAAAGAAAAATCTATATAATTTATTGGAAAAAACAAAAGGAAGGGGGAAGAAACAGAAAGGGGGTGGGGATGGAGGAGGGAGTTCAAGACTTAGTTGTTGAATTCAATATGACTAAATATTGAATTCAACAACTTTAGGTCTTGAACTCCCTCCTCCATCCCCACCCCCTTTCAGTTTCTTCCCTCTTTTTGTTTTTTCCAATAAATTATATAGATTTTTCTTTTCCCACCTATTTCCATTTTTAAATATTTTAAAATCTTTTATGCCCCCCCACCCCCACTAGAGCTGTACCTTGAGTGCCCTACCATCCATTCTTAATTAGCACATTCGTTTAGATAATATCACCAACTTCAACACCTGTGTTCTTTTGTCTGTGACATCTTTTGATGATCTGCTCCTATCACTACTTACTTGTCCCTACAACCACACCACCCCCTCTACTTCTCTCCCCCCACCCAACCCCCCCACTTTAAACCAGCTTATATTTCACCCCTCTCCTTGGGTTCACTTAGTTCTGTTGAAGGGTCATGAGGACTCGAAACGTCAACTCTTTTCTTCTCCGCCGATGCTGCCAGACCTGCTGAGTTTTTCCAGGTAATTCTGTTTTTGTTTTGGATTTCCAGCATCCGCAGTTTTTTGTTTTTATCTCTGAGTTCCCAATCTCAGTTGTGTCATTCTGAGTAGATGCTGGAGTTGTGACAACAAGTCTCTTTGGCAGGGAAGATATTATCAAAATGACACTGGTCATGACCTATCTACAAGCCTCCTTCCCTGCTGGGGCTGTTGTGTGGCAGATGTTGGGGGAGGGAAATCGAGGACAAAATAAAGGAGCAAACACCAGCCCAGTTTGGTAATCCTTCCACTGTGTTCCTTTGATGTCTTTGTTCCTGAACTTGGTGGAACACATCCATGTATGAAGGGACACAACTTTTCAGTTGTAAATGCATCTTCACCCCTCCAAAAGGTGATCATATTTAAAGCCCATTCTCTCTCATGATAAAATGAACCCCACTTGCTAGTTTTGCCTAATTCCTTTCCTGCAGTCCTCCTGATTTTATGGATTCTGTCTACCTTTTAATAACTTATCACAAGTGCCAGTTTTGATGTTTGAGCCCAAGGAGTAAGTTACCAAGCTATTCCATTGTGACAATACCATAGCCAACCATAAATTTGTCATCTGATATCCTGACACATGCGATCTTCAGTAGCACTGAACAAGAGTTGGAACCCTGGATTATTTTTTTACCCCTGCTCTTTGTATCAGGAAGTTTGAGAGTGTCTGGAATGAGCTTGTCAGAGAGGAATGGGAATTATTGTGATATGTGATACATACTAGACGCTGGGATGACCCAAATGATCAGCAGTTATCTTTTCCAGTCCTTGACATTGCTTTGGCAGTCATGGCTCATTGGTCCCACTCTCACCTCTGAGTCAGAAGGTTGCTGGTTTAAGCCTCATTCCAGAAACCTATGCACACAAGCTAGGCTGACACTCCAGTACAGTATCGAGGAAATACTGCACTGTCAGTATGCTCTCTTTTGGATGAGGCATTCAACAGCAGCCCTGTCTGCACTCAGGTGGATGTCAAAGACCCCAAGACACTATTTCGAAGAAGAGCTAGCGAGTTTTCCCTGGTGTATCGAAAGTATTTATCCCACTACCAACACCACTAAAAGGAGATTATCTGGTAATTTTCACTGCTGTTTATGGGTGCTTGCTATTGGGAAAATCTGGCTGCCGCATTTCCTGCATTATAACAGAGACCACGCTTTGATAGTAGTCATGTTGACTGCAGAAGAGCAAAGGGACATCCTGAGGTCATGAAAGGTACAATATAAATAAATAATTCTTTCTATGTACTGTAACTCAGCAGTGTTGGGACAATTAAAACACCTGTATCACTGCCCTGAGTAGGATCAGCTGTCTCAGCTGAAATCAGGGATAGAACCTCACTGCACTCTATTCCATATGACTGAATATCACACTGAACAACCATGGAATAAAGCTTTTGCTTTAAAGACACTTGTCTTAGTCTGCATGTGAACCTTCTGTCTGCAGGGCTTTCATGTATTCAGAATTGTAGCTGCATAATTGGGATGTAGATTTGCTTCACTTTATCTAAGAGAAAAACGTTTAAATTTTCATTGCTGACAGAATTTTGTTCTTAATGTTCTAGCACTTATGTTGCCAGGTAACAGAACACAGGTCCAACAGCCACACTTTCTGCTGACTAGGTTTCACGCAGATTTTGGCAGCTTGCGACTTGCATCTTGCACTCTCAAAGTTGGTATGTTATTATTTAGAATTATTTAACACTTACTGGTTGTAGATGACTAGAATGATAACCATGGCAATAAAAGTTCAGATCAGCAGTCTCTCGTGATGCTTACAGGATCCAGTACTTGCAGTATAGCCGATGAACCTATGGAGCTGAACATTGCAAAGTATGAGCTGAATTTTAATGTGCAGAAGCATGTGGGTTTGGGAGCAGTGGGAGGGGATGAGGTTAAAACCAGGAAAATTGACAGTGCGTTGGGACACTGGCTCCATCCTGCTGATTTCTGCATTTAACTGCAGTGCATCAGGCTGCATGAAACAGTCCCCCTCAGGAGAGGCAGTTTGTCAATTTCAATATGTTAATTGTCAACTACAGCGATATTAATATGGCTTTTGCAATTTTATATGGGCCCACGGGTTTCCTGGGATCCCGGGAACTTGCCAGCAAGATGAGACCGCGGTAGCAATTGAGGAATCTAAAGGCATTACAAGGAAATATGCTGATAAGTACTGAAGCATCACAGCTGCTTTCTTGCTTGCTTGTGTGAAAGGCTTTGTTCACAGTACTTGTGCTGACAGGTAACGTTGATCACTTTGGAGGTTCATATATCCAATCTGCTCTTTGGAGCTCTGGTCCATCAGATCAGCATGGGTGCCAATTATGTTGCATTACTTTGGACCTCGGATGAGGACCAAGATGACCAGCATAAAGAAGAACAGTAGGAGCAGCAACTGCCTGTTCCTCAAGGGCTGCAGTTTCACAGCAAGATGGGGTCAGGAGAGAGCTGCAGCTCACAGAAAGCCATACTTAGCATACAGAGTCAACAGACAGAGGATAAATATTCTTGACACATCAGGACTTTAGTGTCTCAGGAGGCTCAGGGTCCTGTCTCAGGTGGTGTCGGATATTTGCAGACTCTGTAATAAGGCCTGATGCCAAGTGAAACTGGTGGCCATGCCTTAATAGTGGCTGCAAAAGTCAACACCACCCTTAATCTCTTTGCCTCTCGCTTCTTCCAGAGCTCTTCTGGAGACACTGGTAGAATTGCACTGTCAACAGCACCCAAACACATATGACTGAAGGCTTGTTTGGCAGGGCTTACAATTATTTCAATTTGCCTACAATGACACCAGTCAAAATAAGCAGGCATTCAGGTTTGTGGCTGTAGCTTCCCACAGGTGCCAGGCATCATCAAATGTTCACCTGTGGAAATTAAGGCATTCCAGGATCGCCCAGTAGTGTTCATTAACCACCAGGATTTCAATGTGCAGCTGGTGTGCAACCCCAAAAAGATGTTTATGCAGCTGTCTGCAAAATTCCTGGGCAGCTGCCATGATGCTTCAGTCCGCCGCAGCAGTCCACGCTCCTAATCCCTTTGCATCTTAAAGCACATCTCCAGAATGGTTATGATGTGATATGCTCTGTACAGCTTTGCATAGCAGAGAGGCTTGGTCAGCAGGAAGAACAAAATGCAGAGCACAGACGATTCCGAGAAAGAGGAGGAAGTGGGGCGTGATATAACAATCCACCAACAGCGATGCGCATTACTGCTGGAAATGCTCTCATCACTGTAAGGCACAATTACTTTCCACACATCTGACAACTGCATGTAAAAGCCATTCCACCCCTCACTGTCTAAGCCACCATTCCCCCAACACAAAGCCGTCCTGTAAACAACCAAGCATCCCTTTCAATACCAGCAACTGCCCCCCACTCCCCCCACCACAAACATCAATTCATGTCTTAACATTCAGCGCAAGTGAAAAGGCCACTTACCAGCCAGCAACTAAAACTGAAGTTTGTGAAAGTGGTAGAAAAAAAAACTCTTAGGTGGCTTGAAAATAACCAATCTAACGTTGTGTCACATCCCCATGTGCATACCTTTTGTGCAATTACAACTCTTCCTCTCCTTAGGTCTTCTACCTGGTGGAGACCCTGCGGCTTTAGCAGAGTTAGAGGTAAGCTGCTCAGTCTCTGCTCTGATTGCTGAGAAGCACTTTGCCGATATCCTCTGGGTTTTGGAGCCTGTGAGGACCCTGATAAAGGTTGCTGACCTGCACCTTTGCAGAGTCAGCAATCTTTGATCACCAGGTCACGAGGCAGCATTAGGCACCGTGAGGGTGGTGTGGAGAATAATGGGTGAGAAGTGGAAGCACTCTGTGCCAAATGCCCACTTTTATATCCCCTTTCACCATCATCCCTCTTGTTGCCCATACTAATTTCTCTGCTAACAATGAGTTGGAGAATATTTTGTTGGCGATCAGTGGGACAATGAACGACCAAGGTTAGGATATCATGCATCTTATTTAAGATGGCATTCATAGTTTACAAGCCATTTGTGAAGGCCTGCATACACTCGTTTGATTTCTGCGTTTGATGCTCCATGCATATAGCCACTTTTTCCATGGAAGAAAATATCAATCAAAGGGACGACAACATCGTACCACTCATGCTAGAGATGGACTCCTCTAATCTCTTTGCAAGTGTGCACTGTGTGGCTGGAATACCTGCCAATATATATCTCATACTCTTTCCTGCCGCTGCAGAAATACCCTGTCAATTGACAGCCCCCAAAGTAAAGCACCTGTGTCCAGCTGAGCAGAGCCTGGAGCAACATGAGGCCTGCGATGTGGACTCTCCACACCATCTACTTTTGCTCACTTGTGATGTGTGATGTTTGGCTTATTGGATACAGCCAAGTTTGAGTATCTGATTTGGTGTATGGCCTGCATGAGTCCTGTAACTGTGTGCAACCTCAGAAGGAATGATTTGTTCAGAGATGGAGTTATCATCATCCTGGGCCACCTCCTGTGGGATGCTTAATGGCCATGGAAGAGTTTAAAGACATGAATTAGAACTGCTAAGGTACATGTTCTAAGCGGTCATTATGTTCATGATCATATTTCGTCCATCATTGACGTCAAATGAGTAAGTATTGTACACCATGTGGCTATCTAATATTTAATTCTGTCACCAGATAGCTGGGTGGCCCTTATCCCCCCATCTCCTATGGCCAAACGTGCCAAGACTCTGCTGATGTCCAGCACTGTCTCCTCTGCAGCTATCAGTTGAGATATGACTGGAGGACCACCTCCAGTTTTCTGCCTCTCATCCTTGTCCTGTGCTCTTTTCTCCTAAAGGAGGGAAAGAAGAAAGCTATGAGTGAGATTAATGGCATGCGTTGAATGAATGGATGAGGTGTATTTGTTGAGGGGACCAAGGCAGAAGATTGACATTGCAGAAAGATGAGGCTGGGTGGATAGACAGATGTGAGGAAAGTCCATGAATAGAGAAAGATGCTGTACCTGCAGGTGTGTTTTTGTGAGGAGTGCTTTGCTGGAGTAGTCTTGAGGAAGCAGAGTTTGGGAGTTGTGATGATATATCAGGATGCAGATGAATGTACGTGCCTTTCCTGTCCTGCTTAGGCCATTAAACTGCTTTCAACATTGAATCATAAGTGTGGCACCACAGTCCTGGTATTCATCTCCTCTGCTACCTCGAGCCATACCTTATTTTTTCCAGTGGTAGACTTCTTTCTCCTAGCAGCATGGAAGACTTTCTCCCTGCAGCCCATACAGCCCCTACCATCATATCCAGGGAGATGTCACAAAAACAAAACACAGTTTTTGAACATCTGGACCCAATTCTGGCAATCCCTCCTGTTGTGCTGCCAGCTCCAAAATCCATCAAGTTGCTTGTTTGGAATGTTCCTTTAAATACTGGAGTTGAAACAAGTCATGCCATCGTACTCACTCATGTTAATTGGTCAGGAAACTTGGGAATGATATAGTAATGCAGTGGCTGAATTAAAAAGCCAGTGATAAACTGATGCACTTACATCCGGATTTCCTGTGTGTTCCGCCTCCACACACACACCTCTCCCCCCACACCCCCCCTACCCCTTGCAGTGTGCCAGGAACTTAAAATCCATTGTATTTTGATTTGTTCTGCAGTGGCTGGAACAGCTCTGTCCCCTAATATTTGCATGTAATTTATTCGTTGGAGATCAAGAAATCAAGAAAGCGAGACAGAATAGCAGTGATCGCAACATCCTGTAGACAGGCAGGGTCAGAGACACAGGGAATAAGCAGCAAGTCAGCTGAGTGAAGGGGATCTGTAAATATCTTGGGCTATACAATTGACCTAAGGCAGCCTAAATGCTGAAGTGACTTCAGATGACGGTCTGAGGTCCCTTGCACTTGCTCCTATAATGTTGTAACTTAACTTGAATCACTTTACCGAATGTTGATTTTCTGGGAAGGGTCTTGGGCCTCTTTTGTACATTAAGAGGTGTCATTATAAATGCAGGTTATCATTTGCTGTTGAACTATATGGAATCCAATTTGGATTAATTAGAGGAGTGTCTTAAGTCACAGAAATTGAAGGAAGGCAACAGGATGTAATCAACTCTGCTTGTCTGATGTGTGGGTGTGGGGCCACTTTGCAGTTGTACTGGATTACTCAGCAGCTGAAACCAGCTTGTTTTTGGATAACATGTATGGAAAATGCTGGTGGATAAGGTGAGTTACAGCTAATGACGTGTAATAGCTGACAGGCGATGAGTTTTAGGTGACAACTGCTGTGCTCCAGCCTTATGTTTTGACACATCCTTCACGGTGGTGTGTGGGAAATCGCCTGAACTTTTTCAGTTTCTTTCAAAGGCTGTTTACTTTGTTGTTAAAATGGTATGCCTTGTGTTTGAGGATAATTATGACAACATTTATTAATTATCACAGTGTAGATAAATAAAATGATACATAGCAAGGTTGGCTTGCACATTGAAGCACATGCTCAGCATCTAAAATTAAGGCTACCAAAAAAAAATCTGATGGGAACTCCTGATTTGCCAACAGAAAACAAGTTAACTTTGAGAGAACTGTTTGCTTGTGTGTGTGTGTCTGTCTCCCACATTTACATTAGATGGCAGTCTCTATAGGATATGATGGGCTGCAGCCTAAATGAGACTGATCTAAAAGCAATGCTAACTATTAAATGGTTCAACCAGTTGCTCTTAAACCGAGCTTTTGGTTGCTAATCCTAATTATATGGCTCTAAAATTAAATTTTGTCTGATTACGTTCCTGCGAGCTGGCAAGATGGATACAGAATTGGCTTGGTCTTAGAAGACAGAGGGTAGCAGTGGAAGGATGCTTTTCTGAATGGAGAGCTGTGACTAGTGGTGTTCCGCAGGGATCAGTGCTGGGACCTTTGCTGTTTGTAGTATACGTAAATGATTTGGAGGAAAATGTAACTGGGCTAATTGTTAAGTTCGCAGACGACACTCAGGTTGGAGGAGTTGCAGATAGTGAAGAGGATTGTCAAAGGATACAATGGGATATAGATCGGTTGAAGACTTGGGCTGAGAAATGGCAGATGGAGTTTAATCCGGACAAATGCGAGGTAATGCATTTTTGAAGGTCTAATACAGATAGGAATTATACAGTAAATGGCAGAACCCTTAAGTGCATCGGCGGGCAGAGGGATCTGGGTGTACAGGTCCACAGGTCACTGAAAGTGGCAATGCAGGTGGATAAGGTAGTCAGGAAGGCATATGGCATGCTTGCCTTCATCGGCAGGGGTATTGCATATAAAAGCTGGGAAGTCATGCTGCAACTGTATAGAACCTTGGTTAGGCCACACTTGGAATATTGCGTGCAGTTCTAGTCGCCACATTACCAGAAGGATATGGAGGCGCTGGAGAGGGTGCAGAGGAGGTTTACCAGGATGCTGCCTGGTCTGGAGGTTATTAGCTATGAGGAGAAGTTGGAGAAACTCGGATTGTTCTCACTAGAGCGACGGAGATTGAGGGGTGACTTGATAGAAGTTTACAAAATTATGAGTGGCATGGACAGAGTAGATAGTCAGAAGCTTTTTCCCAGGGTGGAAGAGTCAATTACTAGGGGACATAGATTTAAGGTGAGAGGAGAAAACTATAGAGGTGATGTGCGGGGCAAGTTTTTTATGCAGTGGGTAGTGAGTGTCTGGAATTCGCTGCCAGAGGAGGTGGTGGAAGCGGGTACGATAGTGGTGTTTAAGAGGCAGCTTGACAAATACATGAATAAGATGGGAATAGAGGGATACGGACCCCGGAAGTGCAAAATGTTTTAGTTTGACAAGCAATATGATTGGTGCAGGCTTGGAGGGCCGAAGGGCCTGTTCCTGTGCTGTACTTTTCTTTGTTCTTCGTTCTTTTGAAACACCTTGGGTGGTTTTACTATGTTAAAGGTACTAATATAAACTCAAGTTTTCCTTCAATGACAATTTGCAAAGTTAGGACTTTGTTTTGTTACTGGGTATGAGAAAGTTAAGGGCTGATCTGATAGGATTGAGGTCTTTGAGGTTATTGATGATGGCTTATTCCTACTGGTAGGTGAGACAGTAATAAATAGGCACAAACTTAAGTTAACGACAAAAAGAATTAAAGGGATGGATAGAAAAAAAACCTCTTTAGATAGGAGTTGATTAGTAATTGGAATTGTTGAAGCAGAACTGATATAACCTTTGAAAGACGAATTTAAAAAGAGAAAAGTAAGGAGAGTGAGCAGGAGAGTGAATTGGACTGAGCCACAGCTGACACCAGCAACTTTCATCCCATCAGTCTGTTGCAAGGAGAACGTTTAACCCGCTATCCTGAATTTTCCGATATTACGAGTTGAAGTGTGCATGTTAAGCATTTCCTGCACATGCATATATTTAATATGAGGAAGCATTGAGCATTTGGAACCAGCAGTCTGCTATCTTGGAGTATCACTGGATAGACAGTGATGTGAAGACTCCTCTATAGGTGGGTATTCTGTTTAGATGAGTGCTGATGTAGAACAGGTAATTTATCGTGTAACGGAAATATAATCCTGCAACCTTTTGCTGCAGTAAACTGGGCATTATAAGCTGATGTTTGGAGTTAGTTTGCTTCATGTGTGAAGATTACAGCATTGCTAAATATGCATTGCCATAACAATGATTCAGTGGACCAAAGCTCCCAAGTTGAGTGATATTCCTCGAGTTCATCCCGCTTGCAGTGTGGGGCAGTACCATAGAATCTGATGTCAAAAAGCTGTGCATAAAAATTGCAAACTACAACTTTTGTTTTGGCTGCAGGTTTTCCCCAAAAGGCTGGGCAAAGTCCACACTGACTACTACGATTGCAAGTGCATTCCTGACCTGTGTGAGTTTATTCAGTATTCAGCCAGGACACTTCCAGAAAATGGGCAGTGATGCCTTTTGGAAGAGAAAAATAACATTCCTGCCATACAAGTGCTAAGCATAGAACTGAATCCCCTTCACCCCTCCTTGATGTTCAACAGCATTGCCATTGCTGACTCCCCCACTATTAAGATCCTGGGGGTTACCATTCACCAGAAACTTTACTGGATTTGTCATATAAATACTGTGGCTCCAAGAGCAGGTCAGAGGCTTGGAATTCTGTGGAGAGTAGCTCAACTCCTGACTCTCTAAAGCCTGTCCATCTTCTAAAAGGCACAAGTCAGGAGCGTGATGGAATACTCTCCACTTGCCTTGATAAGTGCAGCTCCAGCAACACTGTAGAAGCTCAACACCATCTAGGCCAAATTAGTCCACTTGATAGGCACCCCACTCTCTGCCTTAAACATTTACTCCCTGCCACTGACGCACTGAAGGAACTTGCCAAGGCTCCTTCAACAGCATCTTCCAAACTCATGACCTCTACCACCTAGAAGGACAAGGGCAGCAGATGCTTGGGAACACTGCCACCTGCAAGTTCCCCTCTAAGTCACACACCATCCTGATTTGGAACCGTATCGGCGTTGCTTCACTGCCATTGGATCAAAATCCTGGAACCACCTCCCAAGAAGCACCGTGGGTGTCCTACACCACGTGGACCGCAGCAGTTCAAAAAAGGCAACTCACCACCACCCTCATAGGGGCTGTTAGGGATGGGCAATAAATGCTGGCCTTGACAGCAGAGCTTGCACCCATGAATGAATATAGAAGGAAATCTGGATAACCTTTCTTTCTAGAGGAAATGTTGCCTCATTTACTTGCCATTGCTGCTAATGACAGTGATATTCTGTAAAAAAAAAAAGTGATTTGTATTCCAGAATAGCATTCATTTGAATACTGCATCATGCATCAGAGCACAGTAGTTCTTGGACAAATATAAAATATATGCTTCTCCTAGGGTTCGGTGTGGTGTTTGTAGAAATGTATGTTTTGCATCTTCTTGTGTTTTGAAAAAAATCTATAAGTTGGAAGGGATTTTTAAGATGTACAAACATGAACCTGTATTATGTAGACCCTTTAACAAAATAAAACGTTCCAAGGCACTTCACATGACCAATATCAAACAAAATTTGACATTGAGCCAAATGAGATATTCTCAGCAGACGACCAAAAACCTGACCAAAGAGGTAGGTTTTATGGAAATTCTTGAAGAGAGAGAGAGAAAAAGAAAGCAACAGAGAAGTTTAGGGGGGAATTCCAGATCTTGGGGCCTTGGCCAAAGCCTGGCCAAACTACGGCAGTATGATATTGTCGTACCTGTTCAGTACAGAATTGCTGCAGGATCAGTTTATTTTTTACCTTGATATACCTGTGTATGAAATCTTGTGGCACAATGGCTCCAGGTTTGAGTCCCACCCCAGGACTTGATAGCCAACAGATGTATGTTCATTATATAGCCAAACAGGTTGAGTATCAACTTACAAACCTTCCAACACACGGCAGTGGCAGATAATAAATGATTCCTTGTCAGCAATTTGATGGAAAGGAAGTTGGAGCCTCTACCATCCCTTTCGATAACTCTAGACTACAACATACATGGACTTCCTGGGTGAACTATAACACCTTAAACAAACTGTTGTCAAATGACTGAGCATATACATGTACTTCTGTTATACTATACAGCTTGCGATAGTTGCCAGCTGATTTTTAGCTTGGAATCAAAGCAAGCTTCGCTTGTACGAGTGTAGAGTTTTGTACAGCTTCAGTATCACACCTGCTGCAGCATAACTGCAACTGGTGTCGAGCAAATTTTTCAAAATTCCCAGGTAGTCTGGGGGCTTTTCAAACCTACTTTTCTACCTTTTTATTTTAGAACAAGTGGACTTTTTGTCAGCAGGGAAAATGAACTGGTACTTGGACAACAAAGATTAACTATCCAATTGTAACTTGGGTCTTCTCTGCTGTAAGCAGCCATGCAATAGACCTGTTTGGAAATGAATAGGTAATTGAAGCCAGTGGCTGGTCCTTCTGATTTTTGCCCAGTCCTTCCTTCCTTGGGCACGTATTTATCTGTTGCTCAGCTCTTATCCTTCCTGATATATCTGAGATTGAAACTTACTATGTGGGAAATTGTAAACTCCACACCTTGTTATTTTGTACCTAGTGTGCCAACCAGTTGACTTCCCTGAAAAGCTCTAGTGCAATACTTTTAATATTCTGCAACAAAGGTTAGAGTGAGTAGACTTCCAACCTATGAAATTATGATGTACAGAGAATAGGTGTTGTAAACTGAATTATATTAATATGATTGAAGCTATGGCGTGTATGTGACAAATTGACCAGAAGTTTAGGCATTCCTGTTCCTGCTATTTATGAACCAGCATTTCAGGACAGACATGTCAAAACTGGAGGTAGAAAGATAACGTGCAAAAATGAAATAAAGGCCTAAAATGCTTGATATGCACAAAACTAACGGGTTAGTATTTTGATTGGGCATTTCACCAGAACCATCTGGTGAAGAGTACTGCCTGAAACATTAAAAAAATCTTTCTCTTTGGCTAACTTGTGCATGTCTGGTATTTCTTTTTAATTCCTGTCAAAACTGGAATTGTTTTGATTGAGCCAATGCGTCTGGTCTTCCTAACTAAGGTTTGAGGAAGTCTTCTTAAGTAAGCGCTGCAAAGCCTTGTAGGATGGGCTAGATTTTTGGACCTTTGAATTGCTGGAAAATCCAATCCAATATTTATATTGGATATATTTAATTATCAGTATAAGCTAACTGTACTGGGCCTCCCTTATGCCTCTGTTGGTAAAGGCAGAGTTTAACTGGGCCTTTAGAGACCAGGAAGTCCCAGTTTGGTATGCCGCACTGCATTAGTTGTTCTTGGCTGGGCAGTAGGAGGAATGCTGCAGTTGACCTCTGAATCTTGGTTGGGGAGAGCAAAGTCTTTTAAGGGCTCCCACTTCCAATTGCTTTGGAGCAATCTGTTCTGAACTGTTCTGGAATGTTGGCCGAGGATGGGATTGATTTAGTTTTCTGGGTTGGTGAATAACAAGCAGTGGCTCCTTATCTAAACCAGCATGAAGAATTAATGCTCAGATAATGCAAGCAGCAGCAGAATTTATGCCAATGGAAAATGGGGGCAGGAGGGAACCCCTTGCACACTTTAAGAATCAGGTGCGTAAGGAGTCAGCTTGATAGATGTGAGAAAGGTGAAGTATTGGATAAGTAGGATGAAGTCAACAGGATGTGTTATATAATTAAAAAAAAACTTCATCCTATACTTATGCGCTGTCGGCATCTACTTCCTGCAAACTGGAGATGATGATGTACAGTTTCCTTGAGATTTTTTATAGATTTAGTTAATCTGTTATAAAGACCTCCTGTTGAAATTCCTGTACCTGTTTTAATCCATTTTCACCCTTTATTTGTGTGCAGAAGCCAAGAGTCCATGAGAGGGGGTAGGGTGGATGGACAGCAGATGGAACTTTCTTTTCCAGTGGTGTATATTTTGGGTTTGATGAAAATTTGATGAGTAGTTTACTGATGGTAAGGTTGCAATTTTCTGGTTCTGAGGAAGAGTCATATTTGACTCAACATTAACTCTGTTTCTCTTGCCACAGATGCTGCCAGACCTACTGAGTATTTCCAGCAGCCTTCTGTTTTTTATTTGTGATTTTATTTCCTGTGGTAGCTAGGACTGGAACTATTGGAACATAACTTAAGTCTGGGTGTTAGTGGCAACACTGTAATAATGACAAACATGTATGTTTCTCCTCCTCCCTTAATTCCACCAAGGAAGGCATTCTTTGCAAGCAGGATATCCCACTTGCAGTATGATTTAATCCTCGAGAAACATAAAAGTGTATAGCATAGAAGATGGGGAAAGGTAATTTTGATAGGTAGCTGAGTCTCTTCGCCTGAAGGCGATGATTCTTGGTACCTTCCAATATCCTGGTCAAGTTGCTGATCATCTCATGGCATCTTTGATACCAAACCTTTTACCATGGAGAGCATCACAACAGATCTTGTTGTTGTCTGACATTCACACGCTTTCTAACAGGTGTTGTTGGCTCATGATCATGGGTGAGAACACTGGCTGATTTTTTTTTCCCCCGAATTTCCCCATTTTCCACCCCCACCTCTGCCTAAACTTCCATTGTCATCAGAAGGGTAGGTAGATCAGTACCCTTTCACAGCTGCTGTTCTGTTGTCATGGAGACCAAAATCCTTAAATATGATCCAGGAGCAGTTGGTAAAATTATTGAACCTTCTTTTTCATCCATATTCTCCTGTCTAGTATTCTGCAGTTTGTACACTGGTATTGGAAGCTTTCATGGACAGTGCTATATCATTTTCTGAGGCATTTTCAATAATCTTTAACAAATATGTTGTCCACAGATTTTAGAAAATTGTACACAATACAAAAAATTGCTCAGTGCATCAAACTATAGTGTCGTAGCTATTTACACATACATTTGCATATACTCAGGTATTGTATATTTGTGATTTTTAAAAATTATTCATTCTTGGGTTGGGCCTCTTTTGCAAAACCAGCATTTATTGCCCATAATTAGTTGCTCTTGAGAAGATGGTGGTGAGTCATCTTTTCGAACTGTTGCAGTCCATGTTGAAAATATACACCCACGCTTATTCATTCATGGGATGAGGGCATTACTGATTAAGTCAGCATTTATTGCCCATCCCTAGTTGCTCTTGAGAAGGTGGTGGTGAGTTGCCTTTTTGAACAGCTTCTGTCCATGTGGTGTAGATATACCCACAGTGCAGTTAGGGAGGGAGTTCCAGGATTTTGACCCGGTGACAGTGAAGGAACAGCGATTATATTTCCCAATCAGGATAGTGTGTGGTTTGGAGGGGAACTTTGGGCGATGACGTTCCCATGCATCTGCTGCCCTTGTCCTTCTAGATGGTAGTGGTCTTGGGTTTGAGGAATGCTGTCTAAGGAGCCTTGGTGAGTTCCTACAGTGCATCTTGTAGGTGGTACATATTGCTGCTATTGTGCGTTGCTGGTGGAGGGAGTGAATGGCACCCCATCCACAAGCAATCAAGCAGGGCTGCTTTGCCCTGGATAGTGTTGAGCGTCTGCAGTGTTGAGCGTCTGCAGTCATCCAGGCATCCATCACACTCCTGACTTGTACCTTGTAGATGGTGGACAAGCTTAGTAGAGTCAGGAGATGAGTTACTTGCTGTAGGATTCCTAGCCTCTGACTTGCTCTTGTAGCCACAATATTTATATAGCAAGTCCAGTTCAGTTTCTAGTCAATGGTAATCCCCAGGATGTTGATACTGGGGTATTCAGCGTTGATAATCCCATTGAATGTCAAGGGGCAATGGTTAGATTTTCTCTTGTTGGAGATGGTAATTGTCTGGCATTTGTGGCGTGAATGTTACATGCCACTTGTCAGCCTAAGCTTGGATATGGACTGCTTTAGTATCTGAGGAGCCGTGAATGGTGTTGAACATTGTGCAATCATCAGTGAACATCCCCACTTCTGACCTTATGATGGAAGGAAGGTCATTGATGAAGCAGCTGAAGATGGTTGGGCTGAGAACACTACCCTGAGGAGCTCCTGCATTGGTGTCTTGGAACTGAGATGACTGACCTCTAACAACCACAACCATCTTCCTTTGTGATAAGTATGATTCCAACCAGCAGAGAGTTCCCCCCCCCACTCTTTATTCCCATTGACTCCAGTTTTGCTCGAGCTCCTTGATGTCAAGGGCAGGCATTTTCACCTCCTTTCTGGAGTTCAGCTTTTTTCTCCACATTTGAACTAAGGCTGTAATGAGGTCAGGAGCTGAGTGACCCTGGCAGAACCCAAACTGAGCATCAGTGAACAGGTTATTGCTAAGAAAGTACTGTTTGATAGCACTGTTGATGACATCTTCTATCACTACTGATGATCGAAAGTAGGCTAATGGGGCAGTAATTGGCCAGGTTGGATTTGTCCTGCTTTTTGTGTACAGGGCATACCTGGGCAATTTTCCACATTGCCAGGTAAATGCCAATGTTGTAGTAAGGAGTCTAGGATTCGGAGATAATGAAAGAATAGTGCTATCTTTCTAAGCAAGGTGGTGTGTGACATGGAGAGGAAGTTGGGCTGCACCTGTTGCCCTTGTCCTTCTATGTGGCAGAGGTTCTTGGTTTGGGAGATATTGGTGAGTTCCTACATTACATCTTGTCGAAGCTACTCACTGGCGGAGTGAGGGGTTGTTTAATTAACACTGCTACTGTTTTTAATTCATTCATGGGATTCGGGCATCGCCAGCAAGGCCAGGATTTATTGACTAGCTGCCCTTGAGAAGGTGCTGGTGAATTGCCTTTTTGAAGACAATTGAGAAGCTTGCTAGGCCATCCCAAGGGACAGTTAAGACTCACTCAATTGCCGAGGGTCCGGAGTGTCTCATATATCTAGACTGGGTAAGGACGGCATATTTCCTTTCCTAAAGGATATAGTGAACCAAGTGGCTTTTTACAACAATCCTCTACTATTGTGGTCGTAATTACTAAGGCTAACTTTCTATTCCAGACTTTTGTTAACTGAATTTAAATTCTCCAGCTTGCTATAGTGGGATTTGAACTAATGTCTCTGGATCATTAGTCCAGGCCTTTGGATTACTAACTTATTAACAAGCATGCTATAGTATCCTCATACCTTTTTAATATCTCAATTGTATGATTTACATTTGCATTGGGGTTTTTGTAGGGTTCTTCTCGTCAAAATCTATCATTGCGGTATAATTAGTAATATGGAAACACAGGGGATTTTGTGTGCATGTGGAGCAGGAGTAATAACAAAATTAATTTGAGGCTGCATGCTGCTTTTTAACTGCACAATTTAAGAGTAGTCCAGTGTTATTATTGGGTGGTATACAAGCCCTGGACCACATCCTGTTTCCTTCCTTTATATGTCATCCTCATTGCCTGCTTCTGTTTCAAAAGCACCATTCCCTATCTAGGAGGGCAGGCAGGCAAGACAGGCAATAATGGCCCAAGACATTACCATTTTAGGTGCTGGTAAGGAGTGTATGAAATGATTTCCTTTTTCTTCAACCCCCACCCTCCTCTTTCTCATACACACTCTATGGTAGAATCTTGGCAGATCTTCCAGCTTGGCATGGAGATCAGGAACCTGTGCAGAGGAAATCCTGCCTTTGATCATGTTGTGAAAGAAAGAAACAGAGAAGGAACTTGCATTTATTTAGTATCTTGCAAAAATTCAGGATGCTCCAAAGCATATCCAGATGTAGTGCAGTCCAGATGTTAATGTGATGCATCACCTTGATGGTGTAAACTCTATTTTGTTTTATTGTACACTTGGGAGGGAATTTTAAACCACAATTACTGAAAAAAAATTGCCAAAATATTATTTCCATTTGTATTGAACCTGATTATCAAATTAAGCATTTTAAGCTACTTCAATTATATTAAGTACTTTAAAATGCAGTCATGAAATGAATGATTAGCTTAATCAGTTTTTGTTTTGATGGTGCTGATTTATGGAAAAATATTGACCAGGTCACCAAGAGAACTCCCTGCTCCTTTTCCTGTTACTGGATAAGGCCTGAAAATAGGAATGGAGATCGCAATGCACGATTCACTCTTACCTGTTGCTTCTCGTGCAGGCAACATGCAAATTTTGTGTTGCCTGCTCATTACACGATTACAGTCTGCACCCAGCACTAAGTGCACTGTTGAGTGGTTGCATGTCTGAGCAAGGAGTGCAAAATTGAGAGAGTTAGCACAAGTTCAGGTCAGCCAGCCTGACTTAAAGGGAGGTGCATTTTGGCTGGAGCAGGTGCTGAAAGTGACTGTGGGAAGAGTGTCTGTGCTATGGGAAGAGTGACTATGGCATAACAGGGGAGGAGTGGGCTCCAAGTTTCTCTGATGCAGCAATAGAGACCTTGTGTAAGAGGTGGACAGGAGGATAAAGATCTTCTGTCCACAGGAGGCTCGGAGGCCCTTCAGACAGACACTGCAAAGACAGCGGGAGCAAGTAGCTGTTTAGCCCCGCTGACATGGATGCAGGGCTGCAAGGAGTTCAGAAATGTTACCAAGTGTTCAAGGTCAGTAAATGTGACTTTAAATTCCATAATCAAATGCACTGCTAGCCTCACGCTTTGTTCAATGCACACCTCCATCGCTCATCTGCCAACAATCTCCATCGATCGCCACTCATACCTCATATTCATAGCTTTATCTCACCCTCACACTTAGAAATGCTGCAAGCTTCACATCCACATTTCACAGCTTGTGTACACCACCAACTAGTCAACCATGACTGCTGCATCACCCAAACATATTTCACCGCACCACTGGTGTATAACTGGAAACAGCAGGAACCAACTGGTGGGGTACAGGCAAATCTGCATTTCCTTGACCTGATGAAAGAGATGATATTTTCCATCATTGAGCGGCCATAACTGAGACCTTAGCCGTTGATGGGGCTGAATCATGTTCGGCTGTGTGAGATTGAGAGGATGTTAGCTGGAGCGTCGAGGTCGAATATGGCACCACGAGAGTTAAATTAGCATTACATCACGATCTATCTATTCTATATTCTACAATTGCAAATTCCCAACACCCACACCAAAGACATCACTAAAATGGCATCTGGCGCAGCCAGGACCAGAAGTATCAAAAATATGAGTGGTACTTGACCTGTTTTCTGGTAAGATATTTGAATGCTAGTAGTTGGAGACTTGTTTGGGACAGTTTTTAAAGAAAACACATGCTCCTTAGATCCACCTTTGGAATGTATCTGTTTTGCCTTACTGGTAGATCTCTGCACCCTGGTGTTGGATTCTCCAGTCGACTGGCAGGTGACATTCATCAGCTTGTGGTTGTACAGTCAAAGGTGCTTGAGTCATTGGCATGTTAAAGTAATATACCAGTACGGTAGCCCCTCAGTTCTGATGTGAACAACCTGTTACTCCAGGCTGTTGCTGCCATCAGGACTTTGCTGCTGTGTGGACACGTTTATCAAAATCCATCTGGTTTCAATATTGCAATGAATGTTCTCCTGAACAATTTGGAATGCTAAATTTAACATCCTTTGCAAAGGATGTACTATCTAGGATGTAATGAAATATTAACGTTTGCCTTTCCAGTTACATTGCATTGTGGATGCGTAGTCAGGTTGTTAACTCTTGCCTTTTCCATATTTGTTGTTTCAAGTTGCACCATTTAACCATGTGTCTTGTTTATTACAATTGCTTAAAATGCTTTGTTAACTTATGGTTCAAAAATGTTGCTTTCCAACAAGGCTGTTGTTCAGTTAAATTATAAGCTCTCAAGGCATGTTTCATCATCTAATACTTGTCCCATCTAGCTCTTTATAGCCAGTTGCTAATTCTTCCCTATACCAAAAAGTAGATTTTTTAGAGGAATTATTTTGATCAAATTAATAATTTGGGGGCAAATGAAACATTAAATTCAGTTAAACTTCTACTCAGCAAATATATACGAACATATGAATTAGGAGCAGCAGTAGGCTGATCTAACTGTGGCCTCACCTCTACATTCCATCTACCCCTGATAACCTTCTACACCATGTAACTTAAATTTTTGCTCCAGCCAGGATAAAATGTACTTTCCAAAAAAAAAAAAAATACCCTTTCATATTTTCTCCCTCCATTTTAGAAGGAAAAATGATTAAGATATTTTCAGGGGAACCTACCAGAGCCAGATAAAAATAAAGATCAAAACACAAATGATTGGTATTCTTAGTATGGGGAGGGAATTGTAAGCTCAGCTTGTATATCGTACAAAGTGACTATAGCTTATTAGGGACAGGATGTGGACTTTACCTTTGGGAGGTTCCTGAGCTTAGCAGGACTTTTGCCAAATGCAACAGGCTACTTTACCCAAAAGCAGTGAAAGAGCAGGAATGAGATTCAGCTCCATCCTCCTAGAAGTCATTATTGAGCAGCATTGGAATAAGCCTAAGGGGAAAGGCTTGTGTATTATAGGTGGGTATTTTGAATTATTGTACAGATCATGTGTCATCCTTACTTCTTTAGTAAGGCCTAGGAGTACCCAATGTCACAGACAGAAAAAAATGCGCTGCCTTACTGCCCGAAATCAATATATTTTGTATAGAAAGAAGCATGTCTTTTCTTTCCTTGGAGTGTTTATTCAAATTAAATAATTCAGCAGCAAGCTTTCATGAATTAAATATAAAGACAATCTCACACACTTACCCTGAATTCACGCAATGTCATAAACTCGGTCTCCTGCATACATACACACACACACACACGTGCGCGTACTTCTCAAAGATTGGATACAGATAAAGATAGTTCACTTTTACAGATTACAGTTAATTTAGTCTCTGATTTACAATTTCCAGTCTCTCAAGTAGCAGGCCTGTGGTTTCTTGAATGAATTTGATGATTTAAAATTGAAGTGAGGATTTTGTAAAGCAAAGGGTTCACAGCAGGTTGTGAGGTTTCTTGTAGTTGAATATCTAGGAAGTTAGTTCTCAGGTTAACTTTGAAACTGTAACAGATTAAATGTTTGATGATTTGCAGCCAGTTTTAATGTCTCGTTCTCAATTGGCTGTTGACTGATTGTTCTGGGTAATAAGGGTGCAGTCCCTGAGACCAGTTTTGATCGCATGACAGCAGAGTTAACATTTGAGGCCCATCCAGTCTAGTTTGAATGGGGGAGACCATCATGAAGTTGATAGCTATTGAGTTTCTATCTTCCCTTTTGTCCAGGAGGAACATGGAGACAGGCAGTCTGAAAACTCCATAGTTGTTAGGTGTTGGCCCATCCTTAAACAATGAGATGTGTGTATTCTACAGATGGCTGTGAGGTACTCTCATCTATGTCCATATTTAATTAGATACTCACTGGAGACTTATTACTGTCTGGAGTCTAAATGCAAAAAGTCACATGATTTGCAGCTGCCATCATAACAGTTTTTTTGCATCCTTTTTTAAAAGTATCGAATGCAAGTTCATATTATGACATGCCTATACTGGGCATGACTCCACCAATGCCTCTGTTTCTCTCTTGTTCATTGTGGCCATATCGTAGTATTGCTGTTGCAGTGTTAAGGTGTTGCTAGATTGATGGCAAAGGGCTGGATGTAGTGTTCAAATGGATACCCAAAGTACAAGCGCCACTTTCCCATTTTTGAGTTACTGATCTTAAACAGGCTGTCTGAGGGCCAATAAACTGGAGACGGCGACACACATTGTGCACTGCTTATGACAGTAACTCTAGGGACTCTTTTTAAAGAGTCAGGTCCTAGACATTAATGGAGGTATCAAGCTTGCTTCTTTTAAGGTAATTGGCATAAGAGGCAGGTAAGATGAGAATTTTTTTACGCAGCACATAGTGCATTACAGATTAAAACAATCAGAAAGTGGGTTGGAGACTGGTTTAATAGTAATATTCAAAAAAGAATAGTATAAATATTTGAAGCGGTGAAATTTGCAGATCTATGGAGAAAGAACAGGAGTGTGACTGGAGAACTGTTTCAAAGAGCCAACATGGGCATTTTGGACCGAATGGCCTCATTCTGTGCTGTAATATTCTGTGGTTAACAATATGCCATTGATGGCAGTTGCTGGAAAAGAGCAGCCATACATTTGTGCAGAGGTACTTCGTTCAATAAAACATTTCCTTCAGAACCCAGCTGCATATAATCCTGTTTTTTATGTTTAAACAGGAGAGAAAGCCTCAAAAAGCCACCTACGTAAAGATCACAGTCACATTTAGACACTTGGGTGTGTTATTTTAAAAAAAATCTTACCTCTGTAGCCTTCTTGTCTTGGCATCTTTCCAACTTCCTGTGTGATGTCATAGTTGAAACTGGTTTATTGCTGCAGCTTCTACTCAGCTTATGGCAGCTGAGTTGAAAGGAAGGACTGATGCTAGTGCAGTTGGAAACAGGAGTATTTTTAACATAAGGAAGCAAATTACCATCAGCTTGTGTCAGACGGCAGAGAGAAGGGGAGGTAAAGGAGAAAGCATTGTAAAGGCAAAGCAGCTGCAGAGCATTTTGTAAAAACAGCGTGCATGCAGGTCTGCAGAGTGAGGCCCAAAGAGTGCAGCAAGTTCTTTGAGTTTGTTAATGAGACTTCCCCTAAAGGCACGTCACGCCTCAGCTGTACTTCTGGGGACTCATGGACAAGAGACAAGGTAAGTTTTGCAATTTTATTGACAAGCTCCCCATCTAAGTCATTGTGAGGTTTATGTTTAAATCTTTTGTGTGTGTGCTACAAGCTGCATGGAGCATAGAGCTAGCTCAGTGCAACAAGAATTTTGGAGGTATCTTGTTTACTTCCATTCGTTGCACAATCAGCCTTCATTTACAGTAGCTTGTTTGCAGCAGAGACTTAAACTAGGGAGTTACCGTAAGCTGCAGTGCCAAACGGCAAATGGAGCCAGCTTCTGGGAGCTCGAGGTTGCTAGCTCAGCACTATTGCATGCAGTTTTGTCCTTTAAATTGACCCAGCACTGTGATCTGTCTAGAAATCTGCAGTGCACATACTTTACTATTTTAGTACTCTGCAGCACTTAATGGGCACCCTGCGACTGGGAGTGTTCATCTTAAAGGGAACATTGGCTCAGTTACCAGTTCAGTCTGTTTGTTGTACACTGTTCTTTTTAAGAGAATCATTTGGATAGAGATAACTATTTGCTTTGTCTTGGGGCTTTTGTGTTGTGCATTCTGCATTTGCCTTACCTCAACGTTGATACATACATGCAGGTATAGAGATAGGAAAGTTGTAATTTTCTTAAAGTTACACAATATTTTCACTTTTGCTATTTTGAATTTTTTTACCTTAGAACAAGTACCTTTTCAATCAATAAAGCTGTGTAAAATAACTTGAAAAGGAGAGGGTGGATTACATATTCAATATTGCAAGAATAACTTTCAAATTTTTTATTGTGGGGATTGTGCTCTTTTTGAGGTGATCGATGTTACTTCTGGGAGTGCAACATTTCCCATTCGGGGCACTCACTATCTGCCTCAAACACTTTCAGATTTTGAATGGAATTATTAGATGCAGAGCAAAGCTTTTTTCTCTGTATTTGAATTTAATTTGATCAAAGTTTACAAACATTAAAGATACTGCAAAGTAAGTGGAACAAAATAAATATTTCAAAATAAAACATGTGCATAATCAGGAATAAACCATTGGCTTAGTGGTAACATTCCCGTTTCTTGAGTCAGAGTTGGGTTTGAGCCCGTTCCACACAGCCCTGGTGAGCGGAGACTGGAGTGCTGACTCTATAGTGGATTAACATCCAGCAGAGGTACTTGAGTCTTATAGATCCAGGTGGCCACCCCACATTTGTAAGTGGGGCTCTTTTACCTTTCGTTGCAGCTCAACTAGGAGAAGGCACCCCAAAGATAAGAAAAATAAGCAACGATACGAATGGGCTTAAGATCTCATGTGAGACTTGAGTAGGACCTGCCCCAGGGAAGAACACAATTGAGGGGTGGGCATGCCAACCTTGTATATGTAATATGGTGCATTTAGTGTGTGTCACATTTAGTTGTCACAGTTTCCTAAATGCAAATTTTGCATCTTTCAAGAAAAAGTAAAAGCAATCATTTGGAATATACAGAACAATTCCTCCACAATAACAAATAATTGTTCCAAGCATTCCAATCATTAGAATGTATGCGTAGTTTCTGATTGACCTTGGCTATTGCACCTTTCTTTAAAAAAAGGCAGATGACCTCCAATTGACCCAATTAGCTAACAACTAATCATCAGAGAATTAATTTCATGAATGCTAAACAATTAAATGCTGCATACCTGGCCCTTAACAGCAGAATAATACATTGTGTGTCACATGGTAAATAGTTTTTGTCCTTTCTGACATCACAACTTTTGACTTGCAGTGAGTAGTGCCATGGCGATTCTATAATACTTGTACATTAATACATGCAATCCAAAATTCTAATACATATACCTGACTTTTTTTTAAATACTCTTTTCTCCGCAACTCTCTTAAAAGCAGTGACTCATGTGGGAGCATAGTTCTGGAGATGCTGGTAATTTTCTAGTGCTTTGGCTATGGACCCGCTTAGAAGGCAGTTGTGATGGATTTCAACCATGTGATGGATGTATTCTTGAGTTTGGTCCCATTTGCCCCTTGTGCCCACATGTGTGCTTGTCAGGACTAGAAAACCTGCCTACAACTTGCTAGTCTAGGGTTAGAAGGTTAGCTTCCTGAGTGAAAAAGCCAAATTTGAAGCTGGAGCTTCCTGGTCGATATGGCTTAGTACCACAGCAGATGGTGTCTTTGTCTGATGAGCTCTCTGGGAGTTTTTTAAATCTAATTTTTGATTGAGGTTTTCAGATATTAAATGCAATACACAGATTTAAATAAAATTCAATTTCTTAAATTCTGTACCTAATAAATATGCTTATATACTCAGTAATATATATATAAATTTGCCAAATTAGATAAACCATCATGTTATCTTTCTTTCTCCGTTTGCCACTTTGCAGATGGAGGGTCAGTTATATCTAAATCTTCATTGAGAACAGGCATTCTGGAAAAGAAACAAATGTGCATTTAAATAATGTCTCTTGGAAACATCTTATCTACAAGTAATTATCTTGAAATTCACTGACCATTGCGATATAGGCGAATGTAGCAGCTGTTATATGAACAGTGAAAATGAATGATCGGTTAATCTCTCTTTTTGTGTGTGTGGCATTGTTTGAGGGAGGAATGTTGGCCAGGATACTGGGAGGACTCCGTGCTCTTTAAATAATGCCTTGGGACCTTTTACATTCACTGGAATTAGGTTAAACATCCTATCCAAAGGACTACTCTCCTGATAATGCAGTAGCACTCTCTGCTGCATTGGGAGGTCAGTCTAGATAATTGCCTCCTTGAGTGCAGCATGAACCCCCAAATTCTGTCTTTGACCAAAATAAGTGTTTGTCCCTATTATTGGGAATATACCAGTTCCCCTTATTTTCTTGACTTGCCTTTTATGAATGAAATTGTTTTAAAATTCTAGAATCCGTTTGTTGCTTGAAAGGGTGAGGACTTGCCCCAGTACCCAAAAATGCTTCGAGAGTTGGACGTCTTGTTCAAGCAAGTGACCTTTATCATGAGCCTACAAGGAGAAGCCACACTCTCATGAGTAGGGGTTCTACAGTACAATGTTTGACCAATTTATACAGTTACAAAAATTTCACTTGACCAGCTGCTTCGTTTTTAATTGGATCTTTCCACCGTATTCCCCCGATCTCATCTTTCTTTAATCACATTGTCATACATCTCTGTTTCTTCCCCCTGCCCCCTCTCCCGATCTCATCGTCTCTTGATTAGATACTTCATATGACTCTTTATCTCACAGATATGCTTCTCAAGTTTTAGCAGCTTAGGTTTTGTGCCAAGTATTCCATGATCCCCATTCATCAGTCTCCCCTTGCATTGCTCACCATCTCTGCAGGGAATAATGCCTCATCGCTCTAGCATGATGTGTTACTAAACCACCAGGGAGCTTTCTTGCAGATGAATTCTGGTTTTTATCATTGTGAAATGGTTACAATTTTATCCCTTGGCTCCGAGACCCACAAAGTGTATCTCATAATGTTGCTAGCAGTACAGGGCAGTAGAATACAGCACCTGAATAATACAGTGGACCAAAGTGTGAGCAAGTTTGGCACCCTGTGATTAGTTTAGTTGCAATTGCTGCAGCTCCCTGTACTTTATTTCATTCTCTCTAGTTCAGCCAGCTGGATGCAGCTTTCCAAGTTCCTTTGAATATGGAATGTAATGGATCGAAATGCGGGCATGCCGGATGTGTCTCGTTACCTGGCAAATCTCCAATATGACTGAATGCTGCTTTCTTGATTCTGTGCATCTTGTTGATGGGGCCAAAGCTGCCCCTACCTAGTACTGCAGACACCAGAGAGTGTAGGCAGTTGGCAGTGTAGTAAACTTAGCTCTTTCACCAGGCTTTTGTTCATCTATCTTCACATCTCCACAAATGGATCAGTGAAAAATTTTGTCTGATGATCACTCCTGTGAAATGCTTTGGGATGTTTTGCCATGTTAATGCTGCTTCGAGGTTAAATGCAAGTCATTGTCTGAATTTTTTCCCTCCTCTTTTCTCCAGCACAGGCTGACAGACCAAGTGACAACCTCCTGTCCTGTAACTTTCTATAATTCTGTGATTCTTTAGTTTGAATTTCATTGTTGCAGTGAACATCAGTTTGGTGTTATTGCCCACTTTTCAAAGGTTTGTGAGATATCAGTATCACCTTTTTTGTTGTTGTCTCAATATTTATACTAATGTCAAAGTTCAGTTGAATGCAGAATGTGAAATTCATGCTTCAAATTTCCAAATTGGGGTAAATGGGTTTTAAAAAGGGGCATTGGAATTACATTGTGCAGTAGTTAGAAACAATCAAGGTGGTGGTTGTATTTTTGGTGTAATGTCAGTATAATAGCAAGTCTAAGGAGCTGCTATTGATAGAGGATGGTGTCCTGTATTACTGGTATATCTCTACCTTTACTGTTGGTGGACAAAGAAAGGTTAGAAAAAATTGCTGTCATTAGAATTAGATGTATCACAAAATCTTAGCATGTATAGTTGTCTCACCTCTACTTTCTTGCACTTGCTCCTAAAAGCCCTCTGTTTTCCAACCTATCACCTGCCTCTTTTTCAATCCTGCCCTTTTGACCATATCTTCAGCCATTTCTCCTAATATGAGGCCCGTGCCCCATTGTTTAGATATAAAGGTCTCTGCCTACTCCAGCCACAATGTTTTCCCTGTTGTCCACTTGTGAATAAAGCTGTATGATTTAAGAAATATTTTCGTTTAATCCTAAAGCACATTCTTTGATCAAATCCTCACTTGGAATGAAACTAGGAAGTGCTGGAAATACAAGCAAAGAAGAGCAGCTTTTGACTCTCTTTGACTGCTGTGATTCATTAAAGCATAGAGCTATTTTATATTGCTGCTATTTAAGTTTGGGCTTTTGGAGGCCAGTGTCTGTCAGCTAACTTCCAGTATTTACACTGTTTAATCCAACTTCCTTACACCATCCACCAAGTTTTTTGTTAGTGTATGCAACCAGGACAAGAGAGCCTGACTTAGTCATGTAAATGCTAAGTACTGGCTCATAGGTGCCAGTCTCCCAAAGCAGTGCAAATATTAAAAGTAGTTTAGTTGTGGTATCTGCTGTTTCATTGTTGTTAAACTATACAGGTGTGACCAAGACTTGGATAGGATTGTTGTTGAGATTTGAATTTCCACTTTTAGTAATGCTAAGGTATTGTTATTATTTGATTGCTGCCCTTTGTGTAACTGGCTTGATAACACCCATTTGGGCGCTGTTTGCTGTAATGTGTGATATCACATAGAAAGTATCATGACATATCCACCAACGTCCCAATGTGGACAGTTGAGACTGCGCATCCTTCCCTTTCAAGAGCTACTTTGAAGCTGGCTCTGAACTCAGACCACAACCTGCTGTGAAACCTGGGTCTTCGTTGTGCCCCTGTAGTTAGCAGATGATTCTATACGTAAACAAACACAAGCCATGTGTTACTATAGCTCGCTAATTAAACTAAATGGTAGCTTGATCTTTTTAAAAAAATGTCTTTTCAAGTTGGATTATCTTGGGCAGTGCTTTATAATTAAGTGAAGAACATTGTAGCATCGTGTAATTTTCCATGCATATATCGGTATCCATATCTTTACCCCTCGCCCCCAATAATAAATGCATGAATCTTAGTCCTGTAAGGATAGTAGTAGTCTACTATCACTCCCTATATTATTGGTATATGGCCACTGTTAGTAAATAATTAAAGACTAGACTAAGCTGGTGCCGTAAGTATTAAACATATCATAAAATATTAGTATGCACAGCTGCCTTGGCCCTACACACTGGAACTTTTCTCTAAACCCCACTGCCTTGCTTCTGTACTTCTCTTTCCACCTTAAGTGCCTCAAAGTGTACCCTTTCCATTACTTTGTTCTCCTGTCAGGCATGACTTAATAGGTAACACTCGCAGCTCTGAGTTAAATGGTGGGGGTTCTAGTCCCACTTCAGAGACTTAAGTATGTTATCCAGGCTGACACTCCTGTGCAGTACTGAGAGAGTGCTGCACTGCCATTGATGCAGTCATTTGGATGAGACTTTAAACCAACGTCTTCTCTCATAGGTGGCAATAAAAAATCCCACGGCACTACTTTAACAGGGGCATTCTCTCTGGTGTTCTAGACCATCAACCAACATTATGAAAATAGGTGATTTAGCGATCATTTATTTGTGATATGTGGCTGTGCATAAACTGCAATATGACTGGTCGTGGAAAATCTTGAGTTTAACCTGGCAAGTACGTGGGAGGGATTTTCTCTCGTGGTCTTAAGATTGTGGAATTGAATGTACTACTGTTTAGATAGATATGGTTCTGTTCTTGAGCAATGCTGTGGTTATTGATGCAGCTTGATTTTTTAAAAATCAAATCTGGTATTAGTGTAACAGAAACATGCGATGAAAATGTTTCTAAGTAGTTGCACTGTGCTTTAGAGCTTTGTTAACCAGCACAGAGTGACACTGCTGCTTTGAGCTGAGCACATGTTTGATCTATGTGTTCAAAATGGAAATGAAACCTATTGAACATCCCTTTTCTATATCTAGGGCAATTCAGCAATTGACCTGTTTAGCAAAGTGCTTCGTTGTTGAATGTATTTTGGAAATGACATTCTAATCAGGACTCGAGTATTTCCCATTTCTTCAGATTGCAACTCTGAGCTCGTTTTCAGATAGTGACATAGATGTGATCTTGCAATGTAACTCCAAATCGCCATGCCAACAGTTTTATTCAAGAAATTTCTTTATGTCGATGAATGTGTGAGATTTTTATATTGGGCTCACTTGAATTATGAAAAGCAGCCAGCAAAGACAGCAATGATTTTGCTGCTCCAAGCTTGGGTTGTGTTGAGTTGGACAATTCTAATGAGAAGCGCTGATGGTAACAGTTGGTAGTGGAAGCAATTTGAGGCTGTAAATTAAGAATATCTTACATGAAGCATATTGCCATAAATCTAAATGTATGGGTTGAAGTACAATTTTTGGTGCAATATATTGGAATAAGAAGTGCCTTACTGTTGGTAATTCCTGGGAGTTACATAATTTATAACATCAAAGCAAAAGTGGTTGAGAAGAAAAAGCAGCTTTTTTTTCAATTTAATTTAGGATACTGATTATATTTATCATATGATTTTCTACTTTGTTGATTTGGGGCCCATTTTGTTTTTAAATTAGCTTATCAAAGCAAATACTCTTCAAAAGGCAAATCCAACTTGAAGAGTTTGCTTAACCTTGAAAGAACCAAATGGTTAGCGGTAATCCTATATTATTATAGGATTTGTTTTGTATTTTATAAATAGAATTGTTCTTGGCAAAAAATAAATGGCGGCCTCTCTGCTTATAGAGTATGCTGAAAATGCTTTTCTTTGAATAATGTGGTTTATGGCACAATCTAGAAGACTGCCGCCTTAAAATTCTTTGAAATACACATGATTTGACATGGTTTTAATGTGAGTTAATACCATGGAATTTACTTCACTCTTGATTTAGACAGTGAGAAGCTGAGGAAAGCTCAAGTTTATGAAAAATGTATGTTTCTTGGGGGTATGGTAAATTAGTCAGCTGTATGGCCACATTTCTACTCGTTTTTATTTTATATGAGAGAGAAGGTGCAAATCAGTCACTCAGCCTACCCCAGCCTCCCTTCCCGTAACCCTCCTGTGGAATAATGAGCTCTGTTTCAACGGTGATAGGCATTAATTGATTACCTTTTTAAAACTGGAATAGTGTCCACACTGGATGATATTTGCTGTATCTTACAATTTTTTTTAAACAATTCTTGGGTATTCCAACTGCATGATCCATTTGTTTTAAGAATTGGGGAAGGTTTGTGCAGTATGCTCCATTTAAGCTGAGAAGAAATCCCAGCAGCCCAATGGATTTATCAGTTTTGCAGCAACATGTGATGCATCAAGCAGCAGGATGAATGTTTGTGGTAAGCGTTCTTATCCTGAGGCCATCAATTCTCAGCCACTCAATTTTGATTTGGACATGCAGGTTGTCTGCCTCACTCTCTCTAGGGCTGAAAATGTAGCCACAAGCAGGGTCTGTGAGATCCAAGGTATAATAAGGTGTGTAACAGAAGGACAAAAACCAGCGAAGAAAGGCCAGATAAGTAATGTACCTTTGAATTGTTAGTCAGCAACTTCTGTACAACTGTTTAGAGGACAGTACTGAGTGTAGCGTTTACATCCAACTGGAACTCAGCTTGGTTGTTGAAAAACATGCTGAGTTAGCAGCACTCATGGGAGTAAGCTACAGGGCTTAAGTCAAGCAGATCAGACGATGTCTTCAACCACAAGGGTCTAACTTGAATGACCCATGAAGATCAAACTGGAGTAGAGACCCTAACGCATTCACAGACATTGGCTGATGTGCTGTATTATTTTATTGAGATTGGTTTGCATACCACAAAGAAAAACATTTTTACGTAGTGAATGGTTAGGATTCAGAATACATTGCCTAAGGGCAGATTCAGTTTTGGCTTTCAAAAGAAACTTCGATAAGCATTGGAGGAGGGGAAAAAAAATTGTTGGTCCACAGGGAAAGGGCCAGGAGTGGGACTAAGTGAGTTGCTCTTGTAGAGACCCAGCACAAACATGACGGGCCCAATGAGGGCTCTCTGCACTGTAACCATTCTGTCATCCTATGGTTCATTGATCTAGTGATTGAGGAGGACTACACAAGAAATGATGGCGATAAACGAATGTGAGACCCGAAGGTATTATGTTGTGCTAGGTAGTTATGTAAACCACTTCAAATTCTGAAACGAGAACAGCACTCTATTGAAAGTGGGTCTTTTTCTGAACAGGGAATTTGGTTTTATCCTATTGCCCATAAATGATCAGAAAGCAGAATTTTTATGTTTGGCAGTATAAAATGGAAATGACAGTTGTTGAAACAGTAGTTGAAAAGTAATTGATCTGCTGTTCCTATGGCTTTGTGGGTAAGAGCACTGCCGGATGGTCTGTTGAAATATTTAATCCTGTTATTAATTCCCTGGCCTGTACTAAGTTATTTGATCGCAGCCCTGGAAGTTTAAGGGCCTCCGGTCCCTGCACTAAAGAAAGTATGATTGTCCTGGTTCCTGCCCTGGATCGCCTTCCAAGATACCCCTGCTGGAAAGTGCCCATGCATCGACATCATTTGAGGGCGAGTTTGTATTGCACCTCCATCCCTCTGAAATACGCAGTGTACACAATCTGGCCATCCTTATCCTTATCCTTGCACCTTAGTAAACTTGAGCTCATCCAACACTCAGCTGTCTGTATCCAAACTCCTATCAAGTCCTCAAAACAAAAAAACTGCGGATGCTGGAAATCCAAAACAAAAACAGAATTACCTGGAAAAACTCAGCAGGTCTGGCAGCATCGGCGGAGAAGAAAAGAATTGACGTTTCGAGTTCTCATGACCCTTCGACAGAACTTGAGTTCGAGTCCAAGAAAGAGTTGAAATATAAGCTGGTTTAAGGTGTGGGGGGGGGCGGAGAGAGAGAGAGAGAGAGAAGTGGAGGGGGGTGGTGTAGTTGTAGGCAAAAGCAGTGATAGAAGCAGATCATCAAAAGATGTCACAAACAACAGGACAAAAGAACACATAGGTGTTAAAGTTGGTTATATTATCTAAATGAATGTGCTAATTAAGAATGGATGGTAGGGCACTCAAGGTATAGCTCTAGTGGGGGTGGGGAGAGCATAAAAGATTTAAAAATATTTAAAAATAATGGAAATAGGTGGGAAAAGAAAAATCTATATAATTTATTGGAAATTTCTCGGACTGCTGTTCCCGTCACATTCTGAAATCCACACTCAGTGCCATGCGCCGCCATATGAACACACTCGACCTCTCCCTCCAGCAGCACCGCCGTACCCTTTTTCAAAGCTGCGCGTGCCCCCAGTTTCATTTTATTCTTCAGCTCATCCGACACCTCAACAAGAAACTTTTTCTCTTTCTCTCAAGTGCTAAGGAACGCAAGCTCCAACAACTCATCGACACCAACACCCATCTAGGACCCTCCACCCCTGCCTGTCCCTCCGTCCCCACCCCATCTTCCAATCCCAGCCCCAGCCGTGTATTCACTATACCCCCTGACCTTCCCCTCTCCGATGCTGAACGTTCAGTGCTCAGCAAAGGACTTAGTTTCATACCCTTACGCCCTCACCTCAATGAATTTCGGGCTCGGCATGATGCTGAACTCTTCTTCCACCGTCTTCGTCTCCGGGTTCACTTTTTTGGGCAGGAGTCCTCTCCCCATTCAACAGATCCTTTCACCCACCTCCAATATTCTCCCTCCACCTGGACCCCTCCTTCTGGATTCTTACCTTTTGATCTTTTCATTGAGAACTGTTGGCGCGACATTAGTCGTCTCAATTTCTCTGCTCCTCTCACCCATTCTAATCTCTCTCTCTCTGAACTTACTGCACTCCATTCTCTCAGGTCCAACCCTGATATTGTCATCAAACCCGCTGACAAGGGTGGTGCTGTTGTTGTCTGGCGCACTGACCTCTACCTCGTGGAGGCTGAGAGTCAACTCGCAGACACTTCCTCCTACCTCTCCCTGGACCATGACCCCACCACTGAACATCAAGCCATTGTTTCCAGGACTGTCACTGACCTCATCTCCTCTGGGGATCTTCCTCCCACAGCTTCCAACCTGATAGTCACCCAACCTCGGACGGCCCGCTTCTATCTCCTACCTAAAATCCACAAACAGAACTGCCCCGGTAGACCGATCGTCTCAGCTTGCTCCTGCCCCACAGAACTCATTTCTTGTTATCTTGACTCCCTTCTCTCTCCCCTTGTCCAGTCCCTTCCCACCTACATCCGTGATTCCTCTGACACCTTATGTCACATCAACAATTTCCAGTTCCCTGGCCTCAACCGCTTCCACTTCACCATGGACGTCCGATCCCTCTATACCTCCATCCCCCACCAAGGCCTTAGCTTCTTCCTCGAACAGAGGCCCAAACAATCCCCATCCACCACTACTCTCCTCCGTCTGGCTGAACTTGTTCTCACACTGAACAATTTCTCCTTCAACTCCTCTCACTTCCTCCAAAAGGTGTAGCTATGGGTACCCGCATGGGCCCCAGCTATGCCTGTCTCTTTATGGGGTATGTGGAACATTCCTTGTTGCAGTCCTACTCCGGCCCCCTTCCACAACTCTTTCTCCGGTACATCGATGATTACTTCAGTGCTGCTTCATGCTCTCGTTGGGACATGGAAAAATTTATTAATTTTGCTTCCAATCTCCACCCCTCCATCATTTTCACGTGGTCCATCTCTGACACTTCCCTTCCCTTCCTTGACCTCTCTGTCTCAATCTCTGGTGATAGACTGTCCACCAATATCCATTACAAACCCACCGACTCGCACAGCTACCTCGACTACAGCTCCCCACACCCCGCTTCCTGTAAGGACTCCATCCCATTCTCTCAGTTCCTTCGCCTCCGTCGCATCTGTTCCGATGATGCTACCTTCAAAAACAGTTCCTCTGACATGTCCTCCTTCTTCCTTAACCGAGGTTTTCCACCCACGGTCGTTGACAGGGCCCTCAACTGTGTCCGGCCCATCTCCCGCGCATCCGCCCTCACGCCTTCTCCTCCCTCCCAGAAACATGATAGGGACCCCTTGTCCTCATTTATCACCCCACCAGCCTCCGCATTCAAAGGAGCATCCTCCGCCATTTCCGCCAACTCCAGCATGATGCCACCACCAAACACATCTTCGCTTCACCCCCCCCATCGGCATTTCGTAGGGATCGCTCCCTCCGGGACACCCTGGTCCACTCCTCCATCACCCCCTACTCCTCAACCCCCTCCTATGGCACCACCCCATGCCCACGCAAAAGATGTAACACCTGCCCCTTCACTTCCTCTCTCCTCACCGTCCAAGGGCCCAAACACTCTTTTCAAGTGAAGCAGCATTTAACTTGCATTTCCCCCAATTTAGTCTACTGCATTCGTTGCTCCCAATGTGATCTCCTCTACATTGGAGAGACCAAACGTAAACTGGGCGACCGCTTTGCAGAACATCTGCGGTCTGTCCGCAAGAATGACCCAAACCTCCCTGTCGCTTGCCATTTTAACACTCCACCCTGCTCTCTTGCCCACATGTCTGTCCTTGGCTTGCTGCATTGTTCCAGTGAAGCCCAACGCAAACTGGAGGAACAACACCTCATCTTCCGACTAGGCACTTTACGGCCTTCCGGACTGAATATTGAATTCAACAACTTTAGGTCTTGAGCTCCCCCCTCCATCCCCACCCCCTTTCTGTTTCCTCCTTCCTTTTGTTTTTTTCCAATAATTTATATAGATTTTTCTTTTCCCACCTATTTCCATTATTTTTAAATATTTTAAAATCTTTTATGCTCTCCCCACCCCCACTAGAGCTATACCTTGAGTGCCCTACCATCCATTCTTAATTAGCACATTCGTTTAGATAATATCACCAACTTTAACACCTATGTGTTCTTTTGTCCTGTTGTTTGTGACATCTTTTGATGATCTGCTTCTATCACTGCTTGTTTGTCCCTACAACCACACCAACCCCCTCCACTTCTCTCTCTCTCTCTCTCTCTCTCTCTCTCTCTCTCCGCCCCCCCCCCCCCCCCCCCCCCCCCCCCCCCACACCTTAAACCAGCTTATATTTCAACTCTTTCTTGGACTCGAACTCAAGTTCTGTCGAAGGGTCATGAGGACTCGAAACATCAATTCTTTTCTTCTCCGCTGATGCTGCCAGACCTGCTGAGTTTTTCCAGGTAATTCTGTTTTCATTTCCTATCAAGTCCTGTTCATCCGTCACCCACCATGCTTGTTTATCTACATTGGCTCCTGGTCCAGCAAAGCTTCAGTTTTAAAAATTCTTACCCTTGTTTTCAAATCCCTCTATGGCCTCACCACCCCTGCCCCCTATCTCTGTAACCTCCTCCATTACTACACCCTTTGAGAACACTCTGCTTCTCCAATTCTGATCTCTTATGCATCCTTAGCTTTCATCATTCCACCATTGGTAGTCACAACTTCAGCTGTCTAGGCCGAAAGCTCTGTAATTCTTTCCCTCTGTAACCCCTCCACCTTCTTTATAAGGTGCTTCTTAAAACCTATTTCTTTAACCAATCTTTCTCCTTATGTGGCTTAGCATTAAATTCTGTCTCATAATGTTCTTGGTGTGTTTTACCATCTTAAAGGCATTATGTAAATGCAAGTTGTCAGTTGTTGCTTAGGTTCGCATATGAAGACTTTGGCAAGGTACCTCCGGGGTATCTAACACTTGTGGAAATGTAGCTCAACATGAGGTAGTACCTTCAAGTAAGCAGGCAAAGATGTGAGGGAGACTCAAAGGCTATTTAACATTCTTAAAGACTGTATCTGCATTCTTCTAACAATCTGTTATATGATATCATCATGTTGAAGGGAAGGTATTTTCTTTTTGACAATGGTTGCTGGAAGTGAGCTCCAGGTTACAGTAGAAACAACTGACTATAGTTGAGACTGGAACCAGGAGGTAAATTCTCAGTGTGCTGTGCACAGACTTCCTGTACCATGGAACACCCATTCGATAACTATGTCACAAGAAGACGGATCAATTATCTGTTCCTTGAGTTAGAGGAAGACCAAAGTAACCCAATGAGGTGATAGAGGAAGAGAAGTGAAGTCCCAGTCTATTAATTAATTGATTATAATCATTTTCTTAAAGTTAACCAGTTTGGTGGAAAATGTTAAATAAAAACAGAAAATGCTGGAAAAACTCAAGCAGGTCCGACAGCATCTGTGGAGAGAGAAACAGAGTTTATGTTTCAAATCCATATGACTCTTCTTCAGAGCAGTGCAGTGGAAAATGTTGTTCTGTTTGTTATCCAGGTAAATTCTCTGAACTGGTTAATGTGTAGCATGCAATAAATACAAAATAATGGTCATTTGGCTGAGTCACAGGGCAGGGTTCAAGTGTTTTTGATGTAATATAAACTGCATAAGTGGTTTATGAACATCGGCAGAATGTGAATTGCTGCCCTGCCAATTCCCTGCCATGTGGATCTCCATAATTGGCTAGAGTTTACTTTTGTTTCAAAACACTTGTTTTAACTATTCAGTGTCAACTTCTTAAGTAATGCAGGTGAAAGTGTAATAAGCACATTGAATATTTAAGAGCTACGGAAGTTTGACTTGCATATCCTGATAAGTATGGATGTGTTTGCTGGAAAGTTCACAAATAAAGAGATAAATGAGATGGTTAATTAGTATTCAACACATCTTAATTGAAGCTTATTTTGATAGTTTGGCAGATGCACTGTCGAATTGCCAACCCTCCTGGAATGTCTGGGAGATTCTGGGAATTGACTCCCAATCTCCTGGTGACTCTTTAAAGAGATCCGGGAGATTTTAAAATGATAGGGTTTTCCCATTGATCGATTAACTCCTGTCCTGGCAGCCACAGAGTCCATTTCACTGAATGGTATTTCACAGGCAAAATAGGCAACAGTCCATGCAGGTGCAGTCAGTGGGATGACATAGTACATTACATGACGACCACACATGTATACTGAGCTCCTAGACGTTGCTGCTTACTGCCCTACCTGTTTTTCTTTCCTGTCAGCACTAAGGTGAGTGTGATGTGAGCTGGCAGGGGAATCAGTACTTCTGCAGCTGCAGGATGTCTAGGTCCAAAGGACGGACAATGTAAATGTAACCATCTGGAGGGAGCAGGCCAAGACTTGTTTGTCAGTGCAGCACCTGGGGGACCTTATCCCTGCACTGGGCCCACCCGCTCGCGCCACTCCGCCAGGATTCTGTGATGTCATTTCTGCCAATATCCCCTGGAATATACCCAGCTGGAGCTGGCAACCCTAATGCACGGCCCAGTGTGGAAAAGAGTCCTATTGAATAGGAAGGTTCTGGTCTGGTCCCTGGTCCGTGCAAGTCTTACCGAAGTGCCCTGTCTTCAGCTGTGCACTTTGACTGTGACTGATAGCAGACTTTTCAGCCAATTGGAGCATCCAAGCCAAAACCTACCCACTCTACTTGCATTTGTGCACGCATATAGCAAAGAAAGACAGACTAACATTTATACAGCACCGTTCATGACCTCTGGATGTCCCAAAGCCAGTGAAGTATTGTGTAGTCACTGTTGTAATGTAGGAAATGTGGCAGTCAATTTGTGCACAGCAAGGTTCTGCAAACAACAATGTGATAATGTTAATCTGTTTCGGTGGTGTTAATTGACTGATGCAGAACTCCCTGCTGTTCTTCAAAATAGTGCTTTTGCGTTCACCTGAGGGGGAAGATGGGGCCTTTGGCTTAATGCCTCAAAAGAAAAGATGGCACCTAGGATAGTGCAGTGCTTGCTGAGCACCATACTGAAGTTTCAGCCTGGATTATGTGCTGAAGGCTTTGGCGGGACACTTTCAATCCACAATCTTCTGACCTAGAGGCGAGTGTGCTACCACTGAGCCACAGCTGACTGTATTTTCCAGCAAGTCACACTAGCTGACTTTCCTCATTTTAAACTAGGGGATCTCAGACCAATTGTAGCCTCCCCACTTCCTGCAGCTGCAACCTTGACTACTGTAAGCTAATGCAGCACTGAACCAGGAATTGAACAAGTGCCTCTTGGACCTGTAATGCTTAGTACTACGCCATCTGTTTTTATACTTGTTTATCCATCGAACATGCTTCAGTCATGGTTGCCTCTAACATTCCTGGATCGATTAAACAAAATAACTGCAAGCTGTTGTACTTTTCTCCAAGTCCTGCTTGATTATAAATCATCACCCTTGTCACTGTATTTCCGTTTGTAGTGATTCCATCTGATAGCCAGATCTTTGAGTTGTCAATATTTTGATCTGTGGCCCTTTTTTTGCCTACCTAATTAACGCCATACAGAAAATGGAAGTTATGAATTTTCAAACTGATACTAACAAGTGATTTACTGCTGCTGTATGGGGCATTTGTTAAAAGCACTGCATTTCGTGCTTACTAAACTGTTTGGACTCTGAGGAGGTGCTGCCTACCTTTTCCACAAGTTTGAAATATTTTGCAGTTATGGCCTTAGGCCAAGCTTTGGGAGCTTCTGCAGTTGCATTTGTTATTGACCAAGTTTTAGGAATTGTTTGAAATTCAGTTTCTGGAAAATGTGGTCATGTTCACTGTAATGTATTTTCTATCCTCTTAAGAGCAAGCTTGTATTTTATATAGCAATTACTCACCACCTCAGTGCTCCAACATCACTGGTTTACTAGTCATTCTTACATAGCAGAAATGTGACAGCTTGTTCGTAGCAAGATTGGAGAAACAGTCCTGCTGTTTTCGCTACTTGAGTTTGAGGGAAGAATGTTGGCCAGAGCATAAGAAAAATCCCTGTTCTTCATATGCTATGAGGCTATTGACAAGCCTACAGGCTTACTATATTATCCAAAAGATAGCACTTCTAACGCTACAGAACTTTGAGAGAACTGCACAAAAATGCCAGCTAGGATTAAATGCGCAAATCTATAGTGGGATTTGAAACCCAAGATCTTCTGACTGCAAGGTATGTGAGCTGCCAACTGAGCCAAGCTGTCACTTTACATACAGTCCAGGTACTGAGGGTAGCTGAGGGAAATTTTCACCTTTCTTAATCTGTTGGGAACCAGTAGAGCACAGGGTCCCCAAAATTTGGGGCTTTGTGCATTTCTGAACCTTTAACTCCAAGGGGTGCTCTTACTTGCCACCTGGTGCACTGTAACAGCTGCCTGACTTCTCTCCTCTTTCCCGCCCCCCAAATTGCCCCAGGGTTTACATATGAAACTTTCTTGGAGTTTTGCTCATGCGTTGGTCACTGTGTGCCATTGCATGATATTCTCTGCTCCTTCATTCTTTTAGTCCTCATTAGTAATTGCTCCTGCCTCTATGACTTACTCCACGCTGTGCTGCCGCCTCTGCATAGACGTACTTTTGACCCTGCATGTTTCCCGTGCCCACACCCCCCTCCAAAATCTCTTTCTGCTCTTCAACAAACTCTCTCAATTTGCTCATTTACATTGTCAGTTGGTGACCTGACATTTTTTTGGGTGGGTTGATGCTATCCACTATACCCAACATCACTGAGAGCTAGTTGGCGATGTGCATTTGCTGGCACCTCTTCCCCACCTATGCTGCACTCTGGAAATTCATCCCCTTTTCTTTTGGATTTCCTAGTTGTTTGTCTTATTCAATAATTGAACCTGCAATTTTAGTGTGTCAAACTCCCAAGTAAGACTATGTTAGATAAAAACATGCTGACAATTAGAAAATTTAGAAGCAATAAATTCGATGAAAACCCTCTGGCGTTGTAATAGTTCGGGGATGTCAAATCTGAAGCTAGTTTGTTTAGTTGCTGTGAATTAAATATACCATTTGAAGGATGCATCCTCTCGCAAGCAGGATTTTTAAAAATACATATATGATTTAAGAATTTGAAACCAGCCAGTTTGTGCAATTCATATCTCAGCGCAGATCTTTCAAGAGTATTAGGTTACAGCCATCTACTCTGGTTTTGAAAGAAAGAGGAAATAAAAAGCAAGAATTGATTAGTGGAGAAGACCATTGTATTAGTAGTGCATCTGACTTCGGTACCCTGCTTGTAAGGTCTAGTTATTCAGCATTCAGTTTGCTTACAAGTAATGAGATTAAGTTAATCATCTCATATTTTCTGTCTGAAGTTTTAAGGTTTATTTTCAAAAATGGCATTTCTTTCCCTCCACCCACCCTGCCCATAAAATTGGCACTATACATGCTTTTCCTGGTACAGAGTGTATGCTTATGTGCCACCAGAAACTGGCCTGTGTCATGCTAACCTTCCAGCACATGTGAAGAAAGTGCGTGTATAGTGCTTTCCACAAGGAAAGTTGCTTGTCCTTTGCAAAACCCCTAAACATTGGGGCACAGTGGTGGCTCTTCCCCACTAACAATGTTGGAAAAAATATCCATTTATTTATCTTCTTCACATTTGCCATCCAGCAACAGTCAACAAAATATGAAATCTGCTGGATGTACAGTCAACAGTAACCTATTTCCACATACACCGGTGAATGGAATTACTAGTATGCGACCGATTGATAGCTGGGATCTTAAAGGAAAATGAAAGGAAAGGCTAGGGATGAACCTTACACCTTCTCTCTCAAAGCATCCAGTGCCTCTCAGTAAATGCCTGTTTTTCACAGGGTGCTTTCAACCTTACTTAACTGCAGTAGAGTTAGAGAAGGCTGGCATAGCATCTGTGCCTCCTGGCATGACTCACTTTATTTTAGTGAGTACTTGTGCTTTAGACTGGGTCAGAGGCTGCCCAAACCACTATAAAAGATGGTTCAATCCAAAAATATTATATCCTCATAAGAAACCTATAGGTCAGTATTCTCAGGCTGTTCGTAGATAAGTATGCCATTAACATAAGGCAAACATTGAAATAGAAGATCAAATTGTAATTCAATAAAAAAAACTAAGTACCATAAGACATACAGAGCAGAAATGGACTAGGTCATGCAATAATTGTAGTGAAATTGAGTTGCATGAGATAACTTTTTAATATATTAATCTTTCTGTATGAAATTGTTTTGCCATCTTAAAGAGGTATCAACCTTACTTTGCCTTTGTTAGATCAGCAGACAGAAGAACATCAAAAAAACATGTTTGTTATTATTAGTATGGCACTTTGCAGTTTGGCTACCCTTTGTACATACAAACATATGAATTTGGAGCGGAAGTAGGCCACTCAGCCCTTCAAGCCTGCTCTGCCATTTAATAAGATCATGGCTCATCTAATTGTAACCTCAACTCCACATTCCCCTGATAACCTTTCATGCCCTTGCTTGCCAAGAATCTAGCCACCTCTGCCTTTAAAATATTCAAAGACTCTGCTTTCACTGCCTTTTGAGGAAGAGAGTTCCAAAGACTCTCAACCCTCCGAGAAAAAATTTCCTTTCATCTCTGTTTTAAATGGGCGGCCCCTTATTTTTGAACAGTGACTCCAAGTTTTAGATTCTCCCGCAAGAGGAAACATTCTCTTCACATTCACCTTTTCGAGACTCTGCAGGATTTTTTATGTTTCAATCAAGTCGCCCCTTACTCTTCTAAACTCCACTGGAGATGAGCCTAGCCTGTCTAACCTTTCCTCATAAGACAATCCACCTGTTCCAGGTATTAGTCTAATAAACCTACTCTGAACTCCTTCCAATGCATTTACAACCATCCTTAAATAAGGAGACCAATACTTTACATGGCACTCCAGATAGGTCATTGGTGAGACCACATAATTTTCACCCAGTTCGATTCAAGAAACGGCTGAAGACACTGGATAGTGCAAAGGCTATGGGCCCTGACAATATTCTGACAATAGTACTGAATTCTAGTGCTCCAGAACTTGCCGTGCCCCTAGCCAAACTGTCCCAGTATAGATACAAAACTAGCATCTACCTGGCAATGCAGAAAATTGCCCAGGTATGTCCTGTACACAAAAAGCAGGACAAATCCAACCTGGTCAATTACCGCCCCATCAGCCTACTCTCGATCATCGTAAAGCAATGGAAGGGGTCATCCACAGTGCTATCAAGCAGCACTTGCTTAGCAATAACCTCACTGATGCCCAGTTTGGGTTCCGCCAGGGTTGCCCAGCTCCTGACTTCATTGCAACCTTGGTTCAAACATGGACAAAAGAGATGAACTCCTGAGGTGAGGTGAGAGTGACTGCCCTTTGGCAGCATTTGTCCAAGTGTGGCATCAAGGATCCCTAGCAAAACTGGAGTCAATGGGAATCAGGGGGAAAACTCTCCACTGATTGGAATCATACCTCACACAAAGGAAGGTGATTGTGGTTGTTGGAGGTCAGTCCTCCAGGACATCACTTCAGGAGTTGCTCAGGGTAGTGTCCTCAGCCCAACCCTCTTCAGCTGCTTCATCAATGACCATCCTTCCATCATAAGGTCAGAAGTGGGGATGTTCGCTGATGATTGCACAATGTTCACCATTCACAACTCCTCAAATACTGAAGCAGTCCATGTCCAAATGCAGCAAGACCTGGACAATATTCAGGCCTGGGCTGACAAGTGGCAAGTAACATTCGCACCACACAAGTGTCAGGTAATGACCATCTCCAACAAGAAATAATCCAAGCATTGCCCCTTGATGTTCAATGGCATTACCATCACTGAATCCCCCGCTATCAACATCCTGGGTGTTACCATTGACTGGACTAGCCATATAAATACTGTGGCTACAAGAGCAGGTCAGAGACTAGAAATCGTGTGATGAGTAACTCACCTCCTGATTCCCCAAAGCCTGTCCACCATGTACGAGGCACAAGTCAAGAGTGTGATGGAATACTCCCCACTTGCCTGGATGAGTGCAGCTCTCTCAAGACTGAAGAAGCTGGACACCATCTAGGACAAAGCAGCCTGCTTGATTGGCACTCTATCCACAAACATTCACTTCCTCCACCACCAATGCACAGTAGCAGCAGGGTGTACCATTTACAAGATGCACTGCAGGAATTCACCAAGGCTTCTTAGGCAGCACCTTCCATACCCATGATCACTGCCACCTAGAAGTACAAGGGCAGCAGAAAGATGGGAACGCCACCACCTGGAGGTTCCCCTCCAAGTGACTCACCATCCTGACTTGGAAATATATCGCCGTTCCTTCACTGTCGCTGGTCAAAATCCTGGAGCTCCCTTCCTAACAGCACTGTGAGTGTACCTGCACCACATAGACTGCAGTGTTTCAAGAAGGCAGCTCACCACCACCTTCTCTAGGGCAGCTAGGGATGGGGAAAAATGCTGGCCCAGCAGCGAAGCCCACACCCTGTGAATGAATTAAAAAAAAAATCATTCCAAAAAACACTTCTGAAAAGCTTATATTGACAAGAGTTTTGACTAAAAGCAGCACCAAAAAAGTAGCTAAAATTAAGGAACCAAACAAACAAGACCTCCGAAAATAAGTAAAATTTCTTCCAGACTGTGAGTGAAATGAAACTAAAACTTGAGGCCAGGAAATGTTATAAAAGTAAATCCCAAGACTAAAAGTAAAATTCTAAGACTAAAACAGTGAAGCCATCGATACTCACAGCAAAGGAGGCAGCCTTTTGGTCTGTTGTGTCTGTGCTAACTCTTTGCTAGTATAATCTAAAACCGACCCTGCTGCCTTGCTCTCCCCCAATCCAGGATCATCTTCTGAGAATTGGAGACAGTTTAAGTGGATTTCACTAATTTGTTTTCTGATGGGAGAAATTCTGAGGAAAAGTGAAGCCATAAGTGGCTCTTGTGCCTCTCCTACTGGTTTGTTTGTAGTTCTCACATACAACTGCCAGTTACTTGTAGGTGGAGCATTGGGAGGAGGAGCAGGAGCGGTGTAGGTGGAGCATTGGGAGGAGGAGGAGAGCTGTAGGTGGAGCATTGGGAGCAGGAGGAGGAGAGATGTAGGTGAAGCATTGGGAGGAGGAGAGGTGTAGGTGGAGCATTGGGAGGAGGAGGAGAGGTGTAGGTGGAGCATTGGGAGGAGGAGAGGTGTAGGTGGAGCATTGAGAGGAGGAGGAGGAGAGGTGTAGGTGGAGCATTGGAAGGAGGAGGAGAGGTGTAGGTGGAGCATTGGGAGGAGGAAAGGTGTAGGTGGAGCATTGAGAGGAGGAGGAGGAGAGGTGTAGGTGGAGCATTGAGAGGAGGAGGAGGAGAGGTGTAGGTGGAGCATTGGGAGGAGGAGGAGAGGTGTAGGTGGAGCATTGGGAGGAGGAGGAGAGGTGTAGGTGGAGCATTGGGAGGAGGAGGAGAGGTGTAGGTGGAGCATTGGGAGGAGGAGGAGAGGTGTAGGTGGAGCATTGGGAGGAGGAGGAGAGGTGTAGGTGGAGCATTGGGAGGAGGAGGAGAGGTGTAGGTGGAGCATTGGAAGGAGGAGGAGCGGTGTAGCTGGAGCATTGGGAGGAGGAAAGGTGTAGGTGGAGCATTGAGAGGAGGAGGAGGAGAGGTGTAGGTGGAGCATTGAGAGGAGGAGGAGGAGAGGTGTAGGTGGAGCATTGGGTTGAGGAGGAGGAGAGGTGTAGGTGGAGCATTGGGAGGAAGAGGAAAGGTGTAGGTGGAGCATTGGGAGGAGGAGGAGAGGTGTAGGTGGAGCATTGGGAGGAGGAGGAGAGGTGTAGCTGGAGCATTGAGAGAAGGAGGAGAGGTGTAGGTGGAGCATTGGGAGGAGGAGGAGAGGTGTAGGTGGAGCATTGGGAGGAGGAGGAGCGGTGTAGCTGGAGCATTGGGAGGAGGAGGAGAGATGTAGCTGGAGCATTGGGAGGAAGAGGAGAGGTGTTGGTGGAGCATTGGGTTGAGGAGGAGGAGAGGTGTAAGTGGAGCATTGGGTTGAGGAGGAGGAGAGGTGTAGGTGGAGCATTGGGAGGAAGAGGAAAGGTGTGGATGGAGCATTGGGAGGAGGAGGAGAGGTGTGGCGCATGTAGGTGGAGAACTTCTCTGGTTGCTATGTTGCAGCATCGTAGAGAACATTTATAAAGTTGATTTTTCTTGCAAAATCTTAAATATACTCAGTGAATAGATTTACTGTCTTCACTGACATCATGAACAGAGCAGTTCTTCCTCCTCCTGGTCAGGAATGTTTTATGGCATATCACGGATTCTAGAGTCAGAAGGAGATGAGTTCAGAAAGAGAGGAAGAAATATTCAGTATGGATGGCAAGATTCTTGAGGGTTTCCATCAACTTAATTTCTCATGTTAGTGCTGTCACTTTTTGTGCAACTGTTGTACAGATTGTTAAATTATTTTGATCTCTCTGGTGCACCGATTGCACAACTTTGGTGTGGCAAGAAGTGGTAGCTGCTTTACACTGATGCTAAATTTGAAGTGTGAATTGGATGCCAAGGCACAACCTTGCCAGAGGTGGAGTGAGACCATCTGAGAATCATTGCACAAGACAATCCCTGTGTGAGTGATCAAGCCCTGTGTTTGGTTTGATTTACTGTAACTGCAGCATCTGTAAATAGAATCTCGTATAGTACTTACTAGTAAATATTTAATTCCTGTAGAACTTAGTTTATTTCATGGGTTTGCTTCTTTCCATGTCCTCCTCACTTTTTAATGCAATTGGTGTGTGGGGGTCTGGTGGGCTTGAGTTAAGCTGCCTACCCACATTGGGATCTAGTTTTGATGTTTAATGGTCTAGCTAAACAGGCCTTATTTGAAATGGATTTGCAGTTTTAACCTTCCAAAGAGGCTGCAAACCCACAACACCCATCTTCCTCTAACCATGCGCAATTTGATAATCTTGAGGCATAATGACAACAGTAGTAACATCACACAAATACAGTAAAAAGTGCCCTTCTGAGATTGGGTTCTTGGGATGTGAGCATTTATTGTCCATCCCTAATTGCTCTTGGGAAGGTACTGGTGAGGTGCCTTCTTGAACTGATGTAGTCCATGTACACCCACAGTGTGAGGGAGCTCCAGGGAAGCCAGTGACTGTAAGGAACAATGATATGTTTCCAAGTGAGGATGGTGAGTAACTTGGAGAGGAACTTGAAGATGGTGATGTTCCCATGTTTACTACCTCAGGCTGTTGCTTGATTAGTCTGGATAGCTCTCTGAATTTTGGCACAAGTCCCCACATGTTAGTCAGGAAGACTTCCAGGGTCAAATGGTAAGATGTGCCTTTGTCACTTCTAGTGCCTAGGATGATGCTGGGTGGTCCATCCAGTTTTATTCTTGTTTGACTTTTCTGTAGCAGTGATACAATTGTATGCCTTGCGAAGCCTTTTCAGAGAGTAGTAAAGAGTTAGATTGCTGTGGTTCCAGGCCAGACTGAGTAAGAGCAGCAGATTTCCTCCTCTGAAGGATTGGTTTTTGTGACAGTCTGGTAGTTTTATAATTATTGTTAATAAGACTAGCACTTTATTCCAGATTTATTAATTGATTTTAAATTCCTCCAGCTGCCATGCTGGGATATGAGCTAAAGCCTCTGGCGCATTAGCTTGGGCCTCTAGATTGCTAGTCCAGTAACATGACCAATATTTTACCATCCTCCTAATTGAGGCAGTTTGGGACATTGATTGGACCTGGAAGTGCTTGATGCTGTAGATGATAAAATTGGCAAAATGTTTCAGCCCCCAGCATATCCTTCAACTGTAAAATAGATCCAACTTTGCATACATTCTGGTTTCTGTTATAATGTAGTAACTTCTCCAGAAGAGCTATCAGATAGCCAAGTATAACAGGAGGTCATTACTGTAATTCTGTTAGTGCAGGTGCCAACATCATTTTTTATCTGAAGAAAATCACAAACTTCCTGTCAGGTGCCGATGACAGAAGCAGATGACTCATTGGGATGGGGCTAAGAAACAATAGCAGTGGTACACACTGAACATTGAGTAATCCAGAATGGGGGAAGGAATGCATTTTACTTTATGTAATCATAATTGCATCATTACTATGAAATAAAAGGGGAGAAATCTTCAAATGCTGGTCACATTTAATTCAATTTAAATGCTCGTAATATAAACCAGCAATTGTAGGAACATAGGAGTAGGTGTAGGCTTTTCAGCTCCTTGAGCCTGTTCAAGCATTCAATTAAATCATAACTAATCTGTATCTTAACTCCATCTACCTAGGGTTTCGAAACCCTTGTCTAACAAAAATCTAACAATCTCGGTTTTGAAATTTTCATTTGGCCCCAAGCCTCAGCAGCTTTTTTGTTGGAGAGATTGCCAGATATCCATTACCCTTTGTGTGAAAGAATTGAGTCTTGATATCACCCTGAATGATCTAGATCTAGTTTTGAGGTTGAGTCCCCTTATTTGTATGCCCTGACCATAGGAAATAGCTCCTATATACCCTGTCAACTCCTTTTAATCATCTTGAACATCTCAAAAATATAATAAATAAAACTCTACAGCTGAGAAGGAGGACATTTTCCTATTGTGTATATGCCAACCCTATGAAGAAGTTATCCAATTAGTCCCAGCCCCCTTCTCTTTTCCATAGCCTTAGAACTTTTATCCCTTCAAATATTTATCCCATACCCTTTTGAAGGTTTCTTTTGAATCTGCTTCCAAGTAATTGAAGAATAAAGGATTTAATAATATACTGTGCATAAGTATTTGTGCTACCTTATCTATCTAAAGAAGGAAACCCTAAAAAACAATGAACACAAATACAGAAGGTAGTGTGACTATTTGATAGCATCACCTAATAAAGGAGTTTGAGAGAATGAAAATATAGCCCCTGAGAATCAAAAAGTAGCCCTGGAGAAAATCTCAAAGAACTTTCAAAGAAATTATTTTGACCCCTGTTCCAAAGCCGCCTCACACAACTATGAGGCACGAGTTAGGAGTGTGAATACTCTCCACCTGCCTAGATGAGTTCTGCTCCAAGAAGCTCAACTTCATCTAGGCCAAAGCTGCCCATTTACTATTTACTCTCTTTTTTCTCATTCATTCCTTTCATGGGGTATGGGTATTGCTGGCAAGGCCAGCATTTGTTGTCCGTCCATAATTTCCCTTGAACTGAGTGGCTTTCTAGGCCATTTCAGAGATCATTAATAGTCAACCACTTTGCTGTGGACCTGGAGATGCATGTAGACCAGGACAGCAGATTTCTTTCCCTAAAGGACATGAGTGAACCAGATGGATTTTTGTGACAATCGATAGTTTCATGACACTATTACTGATACTAGCTTTCAATTTTGGAAATTTATTAATTATTCAAATTTAAATTCCACTAGCTGCTATGGTGGGATTTGAAGCTGTGTCCCCATTGTTATTAGCCTGGGACTCATTATTAGTCTAGTGACATTACCACTAGGCCATCATCTAACAACAGTTGAGTGTTTACAGCCTGGATCTACAAGATGCACTGTGGAAATTTGCCAAGACTTCCTTAAAACCCCCTCCTAAACTTGTGACTTCTATTGGCAAGGACTAGGGCCCATGGAAACACCACCACCTAGAAGTTCCCCTCCAAGGCACACATCATCACGACTTGGAAACATATTACCTTTCCATCATCTTCACTGGGTCAAAATCCTGAAACCCCTTACCTAACTGCACTGTAGGAGTGCCTGACCAAATCATTTTATATTCAAGGGGATACAAGTCTAGTATCCAGAGGGCTGTGAATATGTTCAAAGCTAAGGTCAATAGATTTCTAGATAACAATGTCATTCAGGGGATAGTGCAGGAAGATAGCATTGAGGTAGAAGATCAGCCATGTTCTAGTTAAAGGCGAGCAGGCTCGACGGGCAGAATGGCTTACTCCTCCAATGTTCTTAACCTGGTATAAATTTAGCCCTTTTAGCCCCAGTATCTTTCCAGCAAGTGTAAAGAGAGAGGGTGGGTTCACAGTTGCTTTCTTTTGCAGATGCTGATGTGCCTGTTGTCTACTTTTTCATTTTTCATTTCACACATGCTTAATTTATCCACTGACAGTTTTTTAATGATAGTAACCTTGGACTGAAATTTAAGAACACCTTAACTAGAGCTTTCTAAAAATCTTTATTAAGTGTCATGCCTAGTACAAGCATGTCATATTATGAACTTTCAATCAATACTTATAAAAATTGGACACAAATAAATAAGCTGTTAAAATGGCTGCCACAAATCATGTGATTTTTGGCATTTGGACCTCAGACAGTATCAAGTCTCTGGCAAATGCCTAATTAAATATTGACTCGGTGAGGTAACTCATAGCCATTTGTAGAATTCATGCATCATTGTTCAAGACTATGGAGTTTCAAAACTGCCTATCTCTGTTTCATACTGGACAGAAGGGAAAATTGAAGCTCAGTGGCCAGTATCATCAATGGCCTCTTGCATCCAAACTAGACAGGTTAGGCCTCAGAAGTGTTAACCCAGTGGTCATGTGATCAAAGGTGGTTTCAGGGACTGCATCCTTATTACCTCAGGGCCCAGCAGATCATCAAAACCAATTGTCAGAGGACCAGATTCGAAAGCTAGCTGGAAGTCATGTAGCGGCCAAAGTGCTTAACCTGTCCCAGTTTCAACGTTGATCTGAGAACCTACCTCCTAGATATTCAACTGCAAGAAACTTCACAGCCTATGAGCCTTTTGCTTTACAAGACCCTTCGTTCAACTTAATTCATCAAATCCATTCAATAAACCACAGGCCTGCCACGTGGGGGACTGGAAATTGTAAATCAGAGACTGAATTAATTGTAATCTGTAAAAGTGCACTATCATTATCTGTATCAAAATTTGTGTATGTGCGTTCATGCATGTTATTGAGTGTGTGACATTGCATTTAATTCATTATTTTACTACTTTATTTTAAACTCTCAAAAGCTTACAGCTGCAACATTTAAAACATTTAATTGGAATGCATACTCCAAGGGTAAGAAAAGACACACCTCTTTCCGTTTAAAACATACTGATTACAGGTAGCAAGAGAGTAGATACATTCTGTCTGTGATAACAGATAGACTGAGGCAGTATTGCAGGAACACACAACATGCGTTACCCAGCTATGCTTACTTGCCAATTGCAGCAACTTTGTGACACCTATCTTGATTGCACTTTGCTGTTTAAGAGAGGGGAGAATGGTTTCATTTTTTAAACATGTCGGTGCACTGGCTGTGCAGTTCAACGTTGTGTTGTCTTTTTATTTTGTTGTTTCTCTCAGTTGCAACTTAACCCCACCCCCTAGCTTTAATTTTATAAGCCAATCTCTTATGTGAGATTCCACGAATGAATAAGGAAAGGGAAAACCAAGGTTATGGTGTGAAGGAAGCAACAGAAATTGTTGCTGGTGATGTACTGGCTGTGTCCTAATAGGTTAGGGTGGAAGGGCAGGCTCATGTCGTTGGACAGTGCAGGATGGATGTTAAAGGCTGCAGGGAAGTTGAGGGGTACAAGGAAGGATAACACAGCATGTCAAAATTGTTAGCGCATTGGTGATGATAAATGAGCAAAGTAATTTGCATAGTACAAGTGCAAAGGAAGAATTTGCAGTGTCAAACCCTTTGCCATGAAATTAATGTGAAAAATAGCACTCATTTGATTTTGACTTTTTTGTTTGTTTTACAGGAAAAGTGAGGAAAAAACCTAATTTAAAAATCTCTGATGATGTCTTCAAACAGCCAGTTACCAGCCCCACGTAAGAAAACCCTGACTAAACTGGAGTCGCATTTTGCACCTCTGTCTGTGTGTTTGCATGCGTTTAAAAAAAGTAATAAAGGTTCTTCTGATGTCTTTGCAGAGAAAGACACTGCCTACCATAGCAGGTTTGGTACCTGGCTGGTGTTGATTTACGAGTGTGAGAAAAGCTCTGAGTGCTCTTGGGACAGGGATTGGCAAAAAACATCACCTAGAGCTCCTGCTTCTAATTGCTCTCCAGTGATCCTTGCTTTAAAGAGCCTGTGTGGATGTCACAAGAAGAGGTTTAAGTGATACCTGCTAGCATTCATTGTCTAAAGATAATGGTCACTAGGCAAAGCACTAGATGGCTTACAGCACCTATGCAAACACTAATCGCAATAGGCAGCGCCTATAGGAGAGTAGGAAAGAAAGACCAGACTGGGAGAGGGAGCTGATTAATTCTAATCCTCATACTTTTTAATTCAATCTGTTTATTCCAGGAATATTGTCGTTAAGTTTTTGCTCATTTGGCAGTTTATTTAATATTCATACTCTACATCAGAAATTGAATGAAAATTCCTTTTAGCTGAGGTTGTCATTGAAAGCCATGTATTTTGAAAGATGCTAAAACATTCAGTCCGAAAGAAAATAATATGTTTTAAATCCCGAGACAGTGGTTTATATAGTCATGCAAACCTTGGGAATCTGTTGCACCTTGGAACGCTTGCACAGCCAGATTAGAATGTTTAGCTAGAATGAGTATTTGAATACGTGTTTTACTATTGATCTAACTATTTGCCTGAGAATTTTTGTAGCTAACTTTATTTTATTTTTCTCCTTTCTAAAGGTTCAAGTTTGGGGACAACCCCACTGACATCAGTTGTTCTCCAGCACCTTGTCCTAATGAACCTTCAAATATTAAGCTAGAAATGAGATGGTTCAAACTTTGGTGAGGAGTGATATCAGATCCAAGTCTGATCCTGTACTCTCCTAACCTTGACATTAACACACGTGTTCTTTGCAAGAGTAATTGGCTAGCAATCAAGTATTGGAAGCCTCTTTGGTTTCCCCCAGCTCAGGGACAACAGAGGCTAATTTTAATTCCCTTACCATGGCCCCGGCTAAAATTAAATTAACTAGTATAGACTGGGAATCAGAGAATTCTTTATGTATTTATGGCCTGGTTCTGTGCTGGAGAGTACCTTTACCAATCTAGTCATTGGGATAGCTGTGCATTTGCTCTCTCATTTAAGCTTTGAGGAGAGAGTTTGTCACCTGCAACGTGGCCACTGGATTTTGCATTGTAGCTTTGCATCAAATACCTGCTGATGAAATGTTTGACCAGATTTAAATATTAGACCACTGAAATTTCTTAAATTATTTCTCATACTTGGTAGTGAGGACTAATTTTATTGAAAGATAATCCTGTGTTGTTTAGTTCTTATACTTTTGTATGTGTTTTAAAAAAAAGGCTTCCACATGACATTGGGGCCTTGCACCTTGTGTTGCTATGTTTGTTTTTCAAAATTAGGGAGATTGTGGATCATTTGACACCTCTGGAGAAAAAAACCTTGAAGCTATTTAGTTATTCTTTCGTCTCTTTTTCAACTTGCGCATAATTTTGTTTAAACTTGTCACAAATTTATTCAACATATTCCAAATATTTACATAGTATGCTGACAACAGAAAACCTTCCATTGGCAGTTTCTCCTTCCCTTCTCCATAAGGGTTGGTTGTTACTGACCTAGGTTCAATGACACCTGTGTGCTTCAGTATCTTTCCCAACTGATTGTTGTTAGTGTACGATGCATGTATAATTAATGACAGTGACTGCTGTGTTGTTTGATTATGAGAACATCCTGATTTGATTCGGCCCCAGGCCTTGCACATGTTTGCACATGTAACAATCAGGGATGCAGCCATGACTAAAGGAAATTGTTGCACCCTACTTACATCCTTACTACTAAGGTCAGGTAACTCAGTACAAACTAGGGATTCAACTTGGGATCTTGCAAAACTGTGTAATCTGTTGGATAATCTTTCCAAGCTGCTGGGAGAGATTGAAACAGGAATTTTTCCCTCTTGAAGGCCTGAAAGTGAAATATTCCGAATCACCTACTGTGCCTGACCTGATCAGTTGTACAGGTAGATGGTCCTGAGCAACACTGCCTTTAAATTAGCAGCCTTGCAACAACAAGAAAACTTAGAAGGATCTCTGCTCCTGTAATATTCTTTCCACTTCTGTATTGTAACGTTGTGCTGGCAGCAGACCTAAATTTGTCAGTCCTTTCACTATAAGTGAGGAGCCTCCAGAGAAGCAGAGACCCACCTCAGGAGCAAAGATCCTTCTAAGTTTTCTTGTTGGATGTGGCCTCTGTGTTTCAGTACATGGTACCTATAATGTTTTGCAATGTTGCACACCTGCTGTATCTTAAAGGGGACGGTTTGTGAATGGCCTGCATGGTACCTTCCAGATTGCTGCGAGGTTGCTAATTTAAAGGGAATGTTGCTCAGGAGATTGTAATTTTGTTTGTAGCTGTAGGTGGTTTTTGTGTCCCTGGCCTGCATGAATCTTCCCATCCATCCAGAAGAGTGTAGCCTCAAAAGAAAGTTGCATACTGTGACCTTTAAAACAACCACATATGGGAAGATCATGCATGTGCCACTTTCTCCATTGTAGGTGGTGTTGTAGAATCAGTCCAAGTGTGAATTGGGTAGATTCCCAGCCTCTGTATATTGCATAGCCTCTTTTCAATGAAGCTGTTCTCCAATGGAAGGGAATATCAGCTCTTTGTAGTGATCAGCTATACACAGTATTGGATTTTTCCTGTATATTTGCCCTCTGTGCTCAGCGAACCAAAAAACAATCTTTAATAAAAACAGAAACTGCTGGAAATATTCAAGTGGTTAGCCAATATCTGTGGAAAGAAGCAACAAAGCTAACATTTCAGGCCAATGATCTTTCAGCAGCTTGAACCTTTAATCTTGTTTCTTTCACCACCGATGCTGCTACCTGACTGGCTAAGTATTTCCAGTATTTTCTGTTTTTATTTCAGATTTCCAGCATCTGCAGCATTTTGCTATAATTAATAGGCCATTATAGGAATTCTTTGAAACTTAGAATCGTACAGCATAGGAGGAGACCATTTGGCCAATTGCACCTTTCTGGCTGTTTGAAAGAGCTATTTAATTAGAGCCTCCCGCTGCACTTATCTCACAGCCAGCATAATTTTCCTTTTTAAAAGTTACATTTGAGTCTGCTTCCACTTTTCTTTGAGTATTGCATTCCAAATCACATTGCTGCATAAAATATTTCTTTTCATCAGCCACCACTTTTTTTTTGCCAGAATCCTCTCAAATTACCGTACAACTACCAGAAGACTAGTCTCATGTATAAGCAATTCCATATTTGCCTTTGACTGGAACTCCCTGCTCAGACTTTTCAGCATGCCTGTTCCCTTGTTGAATGATAGCACTTATGTGATAATATAACTTAGGTGCTCGTTTTTCTTTGCAATTTTCCAGAAACACAGTGAACCAAGAACTTGAGGAATGTTTACAGGTTCCTTGGGCCATATGTGATACATCGAAACTGTTTAGACCCCTAGGAATTTCCTAGGCTGTCCAGATCGTGACTGGAATTTGGCTTTGAGGACATTGTTTTGGGTCTTGTTTAATGGAGACACTGTCTCTATTCAGGCGAATCCAGTAGGCAGTGAGATGTGGCTCAGGGTTTTCTGACTCACCATTCAGGGTAACAGACCAGGAAGGAGCATGTCTAGATGTGGCCAGTTTTTTTTCTCCAAACTGCCAAGAGCCCTATGTACTACTTGCTTTATCTCCCCTTCCTATGACTCTATTCCCTTAGACTCCACTATAGTCCTCTTTAAGATATGTTTTTATTTGTATGCCATCCCACTTGGAGAATACCCTTAAATCTGGAAAATTGTTGATTTTATATTTCTATTTTCTACCATTTTGCACTTTTTCTCTCTCTCTCTCTCTCCTGAAACCTTTTCTCACATTTTTGAAATCTGACATTCAAATGTTTGTTCTTTGTTAATGTACCAACATGTTTTACAGTGGTGTCCCTCTTTTTGTTTAATTAATATATTTTATGGGAGCTTAAATATATTTCTGTTCAAATTTATTTTCTAGGCCACCCCGCGACCTGGATTCCAAAGCATGTATTACAATTGGAGATCGAGTAAGAATTTTTTTTCCTGTTTAAAATACAATGTTTGAGATGATTTACAACCTGTATCTGTTTATTTTAAACTGACTCAGTGGGATCTCTTAAGTTTTATGACTAAATTGGTGCATAAAACCATGGTTGCAAACAATTTGATCATTTAACGACAAACACTGCATACTAATCCATAGAGTTTTGAATCGTCAAGCTATGTTGTACTCTAATATAGAATGAGCTTGATAGATTTCTGTAGTGAACAAACTCCAAGGTTAGATGCTGTTAATTTTCAGTTGAGATATCATTAAACCAAGGGCCGTCTGCCCTCGGGTGGAATTTAAAGATCCTGTGGCATAATTTCAAAAAAGAGCAGGCAAGTTCTCCCCAGTGTCCTGGCCAATATTTAGCCCTCAAAAAACAGCTGATCTAGTCTAGTCATTATCCCATTACTGTTTGCGGGACCTGGGTATGTGCAAATTAGCTGCTGTGTTTCCTACATTACGATGGTAACTACACTTCTAAAGTACTACGTTGGCTGTAAAGTGCTATGGGGCATCCTAAAGTGGCTACAGGCACTATAGAAATACAAGTTCTTCTTGGCCTCTGTTTGCCTGAAGGTGTGATGCACGTTATTTAGAGTCTAGAAAAAAAGTTTGGCAAGTTCTTGACGCAGGAAAGTGGTAGATGGATAATGAATGATAGATGGTAATTAGCTATCACTCCTTACTGAATTCATTGATGAGGGAACATGTAGATTTGCATTACACTACTGCTTTGGGCTCTGTTAAATTAGGCTATAATTTGCGCTGCTTGATGCACCTGAATTGGTGGGATTGAAGTGCAAGAAGCTCTAAGATTAGCAGTAATGGGGCAGGTAGTGAACTGTACCCTTTGCCTTTTAAGTGTTGACTCTGTGAAATACCCAGGAGTTTTATTGGCCCCAGGTGCTCACATCTCGATTTGAACCTGTCTGGTTTGCCTCAAATTTCATCAACTTGTCAAATAGTGAAAAAATTCAAGAAAAGCAGAGGGAGCGACTGCACAATGTGCCTCTGAGGTGCATTATCCTGGCATCTGCTAACCACAGATAATTGATTTTGCTGCAAGTGGATGTGAAATCTCAGCTAAATGTCATTTTTCATTTGTTTTCCTCTAGTGAAAAATAGAGAAAGGGGAGATGGAAATAGTTTCAGAATGTAAGAAACTGGGGGAATTAGTGGGATTTTGAAGGCTGAAGAGCAAAAGTCAGAGTAAACATTGGGTGAGGGTATATAAAAAGTGCGATTGATAGTGACAGAACTTTCAGACTCGCAAAGGCCACATCATTTAAGAGGGTACAAGAAACTCTTGGGGGATAAAATCTTTTCATCGTACATTTTCTGTGCAATTTAAGAGTTTACATTCTGTGCTAGCGATGATGGTGAAAATTGCAGACATCCCTAAAGAATTCTAACGTTCTGCAAGGTTCATATTATTGAGGTTGAAAACTAATTTCGTAATCATATAGGGAGTTGACAGGAACTGGCAGACTGAGCTGATATTAAAGAGGCACCCAGTCATTTCTCTTTTTGAAATTTGATTGATCTGAGAGCTGACCTAAAAAAAATCTTATTAAAAGCTTTATGTTGTTGTACAGCAGGGAGTGCACTCAGCTGGTTAGGGTTGGTTATTTATTTCCTTTTCAGTTGCCTATGTGTAGTATGAAATTCTTTTTGTCTCTATAAATAGATTGATGCCAATAAAATGGTTGAAAGTTGTAACTGGCTGGATATAAGGTGAACAAGTCAAACAGCAGGTCAGCTATTGGGTTCATAGAAGCTGTCATTTATACGAAATTGTTTCTGGTGACCCATTCACTTCACAAAACTATATTTTATGAAAATCAGGTCATAAAAAGACCAGCGATCTTTCATTTTTAATAGTTCCTCCTTTTCCAATTTTATCCTATTTGAGAAAGAAGAGACTGAGTTGAGGGGACAGAGCAAGGCTGTGGGATCAGATTTGAATTGCTGTAGCAAAGAATTGTATAACCTCTGGGCAGAGTGGCCTCTTCCTGCACCATTACACCCTGTGAATCCTTTTTTTTTGAAGACATTTATTCCTTTTGTGGTTTCAGTAGCAGTTCCTTGCATGTAAACCTGGATAGAGTTGACAGGTTATTTCATTTGGCAAGCAACTGAACTTGACCTCGGATCTCATCCATGGTTACACTAGTGTTGGTTAGATATTGGTTAGGAGCAAAAAGCCTAGCTGATTCCCACCACCACCGCCGCCCCCCCCCCCCCCCCACCCCCCCCCCCCCCCCCCCACCCCGCCCCTCTCCCTACACCAGGACCAAGTGGGGCCTGTTGTCACCCCCTACGACCTATACTGAGCATACACTGGCAATTGAACCTGGAACATTGTGGTCTGCCTGGCTGTTCCTTTTATGAGCTGCACCCCTGAATACCAATTTAACTATGGTATAGTACTTTCCTTTTAGGGGTTCTGCTGAACTGTACAGCTATACTAAATATAGAATAAGGGACTGATCTAATATCAAGGGAGTGCCTAACTAATTAGATATTGTAGTAAAATGACATCATTTGTATTCCTGTAGCTTTTCCTGTCTGCAATTAAATCACGGTGCTGGCATTTAGCTGACCAACTAGGTTATTTTAAGAAAGGACCAATTTTGGATGGGATGACTTGGAATGTTTCTTTTCCTACTAGTTCAATAGTGCATTGAGCAGTTCAAACACTTATGGAACTGTTTTATTCAGCCACTGATCCTTACTTTGGCAATCTTTATAAGACCAGACATAGCCCAAGTCCAGACTATTCAGCCTGAAGTAAAAGTCAGAATATAAAAAATACACCAGGAGTATTGTTACGATCCCCATAGAGACCAATAACTTTTAAAAAGAAATTTGAACTTCCAGTGAATGGCTGAAAGGATCATACAACAAGATTTCAAGTTTTAAGACTATTACTGTAACGCATTAACTAAAAGCAACATTGACTAAACAGTTTCAGGAGACAACTTATACTCTAAACTCTTTATAATTTAAAATGACCAAAAATTTCTTTCTCTGGTTATAATTTACAATAAGTCCTCACATAAAGTTGTGGCTGCATTCCTGGAAATCATGACTTTAAGCGAAACAACTCTTTGTGAATCATGGGTTCCTATAGGAATCGTTGTCAAAGTTGGAGTTGGGTTTCCTAGCTCTCGCTCCCCCATCTCCCGGGCAGTGACTTAATAACTCAAGGCTCTGGCCAACTCCCAGTCCGAAGCTGCATCTGGACCTGGTGGCTGGACTGCTTCTTGACAGTCTGTAGGGGGACTGTATCCCTATCCCACCCCATAGATCAATCCTGGGGGAGTTGCAGTTGGAGCCAGCACGTTTGCCTGCCTCTCCCCCTCCCCCACCCTGCTGCTGGTTACTCACACTTCACCACCTGAAGCTGTGTTCCTGCTCCCACATCCCAGGCCTCGCTCTCCCTTTGCAACCATGGCCCCTGGTGGGGGTGGGGGGGGTTGTTGGCAGGCAGAGTGCAAATAACCTAAAATCGAAAATGATGACACAAATCGGAAAAACAGGCCCTAGAGAATAAACAATAACAATGTTAAGTGAGGTGACTTTGGGACCAGCCCAAAGTGATTCTTAGCTCCTTTTTCCTTTTCCAGCCGAATAACTTCTATTCCCTGAATTGACTTTCATGGTGTGGGGATCCCGGAGATCCCTCCCTTTAGCCAAAGCTAGGCGAATCTTCCAGCTTCATTTAAACCCTCACAATTTGGTCTCTTCAGTCCAAGCTCGAGCTCCCAGCCACATTTTGTGTGGTGAGCAATGAAGATTTGCTGCCTCTCTCTTTACCTCTCTTATTTTTGTAGATTGACACTGTCTGTGAGACTCAGTGATATTTAGGAAAATCAGTACTGACCCTACCCATTGGATTCCTTGGGTAGAAATGCTAATTAGCTATCCTCTGGACCCCCAACTCCAAGACCTGACATTCCTAACACCTCCTTAGGACTTATAGACTAAGGCTTGAAATCTGTATGAAAATGTCAGCAAGAGGCTTGAATCCGGAAGTCCCACCCCAAACTTGGCCTCCACCATTTTCACAGGGGTTTGTGGGGGGGAGGGGGGGCGCTGTTTAAGTAACACATTTGTGGTTCATGGTGGCAGCTGCCCATATAAATCAGCAGTTGCCCCTGCTTTTGTGATTTTGGTGAGGTAGGTGGCTGAAACATGACCTGTGCAGGTTAGACCTGGTAGGTGTAGGTCTGAACCTTGTGGATTAATTTGGATAGCCAGGGTATTCTTTTGGAGAGGAAAGGTACCCCTTTGGATATGATCTTGGGACACCTTTGGAATTGTTAAAAGTAGACGTGATTTTGCATAAAGAATACATAAACTCAATGGAACCGTTAAAGAACTGTCAAGCTATCAAAGGATTTAATTCTACTGTGCTTTAAATTAAAAAATTTGTGGAGTTTAAAAAACCTGTTTGATATTTCACTTTGTCTGTTTACATAAGACTGAGGGTTATCATTATAGGATTTGTGCTGCATGATTGATTTGACAATCTAACATGATCACAGTGGGGTGTTTGTTGAGGGAGCAGTTTGACTGACAGCTCCATGTGATTCTAGAGTAGAAATGTTTGTTTTCCTAAGAGATTAGTTGAAGGAGTTTCTATATGTTGAATGTTTGTTTTATCAATTAGTGTTTCTTTTAAATAGTGACATCAGTAGACACTATTTTATGTCAGCATGGCTCCTGAAGTTTGCCCATGGTGGATACTAGGTAAGTTGGCATGCTGGAAGGGCAAAAGGTGGGGGCATGGTTTGACGTGTTGGCACCAAGTTGGTATAGGGGTTATGATTGGGGGCATGTGTTGGCATGAGGGATGGATAGAGGAGCACAGGGTGACATTGTGGTTAAGAAGCGCCATGGTGTGTGGGAGGGCATGAGGTGACATGGGTTAACATGGATGGGGCCTGGGGAGTGTGTTTAGGGGGGGGATGTGAGGACAGGAGGGATTTTTTTGTTATTTTTGAATAAATTCAACAAAGTGCTAGAGCACAGAGATGAGGCATTCCACCTAGCCTGCCTTTGCATCTGCACTCGTTCTGGGGGCAGTGGGCCCAACTTCCAATCCAGCCCAGCCTCCTCCTCCTCCTTCTCCTCCTCCCCCACCCCCCCACCCCAAATGAAAATTCCAACTTCTGGGCCTTTTTCCTGGGTCTGGTTTGCAGGGTTGGGATATGTCCTATCTCCTGGGTCGAGGGGAAATAAAATCCAGGCCTAACAGTGTCTCCTCCTTCAGCACAGCCGTTCTGGTCATTGTTTATAGATGTGATTATCTTCATCATCTTTCCAGTAAAACAACCTGGTCCCATCCTGCCCCCCACACCCTCTTGATCTTTAAAAACCAAGCCATCCAGGCTTGTTGTCAGCAGCATTCAGACTAGGCCGCATGACCCCCTTCATTCCTCCATTTTACCCCAAGTTAAAGATACCACCCCAAAACTTAATTTTATTGCTACACATGCAAAGTTTTATATGTTCAGGATTACATCAACTGTGTCTATGTTTCTCTAAGGTGCCTTCTTGCGTAAACTCCTGCATTCTAGCATTCTTGGCTACACCACAGTGTTAGACCTAATGTACATTTCTGAAAGCAAATATGGAGTGTTTAAAAGGTAGTGGGGAGGCGGGGGGGTGGGTGGGGGCCACAGGTGGAGGAAAGATAAATTTTTGTTCCTTACTTTATATTGCTCAAGAAAATAGGTGAATCATCTTTAAATTGCTCACGGTGAGTTGGGAGAATATGCTTTTTATAATGGCGAGTGTATATGCAATACATATACAAGTGGGTTCTATCCAGTAACATGTGGTTTTATTATTGGATAGACTCCATTGGCAGTCACTCTGGTACATCGCAAGACAATACGACATCCCAGAATGGTGTATTAGCATCTTCAAAGCCTTAAACAGCAACTCCAGCTGCTGCATTAAGACCAGCACGGGCATCACAGACTCCTTCAGCAACATCACAGGAGTACGGCAAGGTTGCATACTCTCCCCATTCCTTTTCCTTTTGTTTATAAATTTCATCATGAGGAAGATGATGGTAGTGCAGATTTCTGGCATCCCATGGCAACGCCACCAGTTGACTGACCTGAATTTCGCAGATGACCTCAATTTGCTGGCCGAAGAATCGCACAGGCTCCAAGGCATAACCACCAGTCTTGAGAGCAGCAGTGCCAAGGTTGGTCTACGCATCAGCTGCGAGAAGACCAGTACAGTGACAGCTGGATGGCAACAAGGCCTTCCCACCCCCTTTGGGCAACAGAATATTGAGGACATTGACCATTCCTTCTACCTAGGAAAAAACATCTCCAGGGAGATCGACATAGAGATCGATGTCCACACAAGAAGTGGCAAAGCATCATCGGCCTTCACAGCGGCTGCACGCAGTCTGAGCAGTCAACACCATCAACACAGCCATGAAGCTGTGACGCTAATTGTCCGTAGTAGCATCAACTGCATCTATGCCTGTGAGACATGGAAGAGAACAGCAAAGATGTCACGTAAGTTGATCTTTCACCAGTGTTGCCTACATAAGATCCTGGGCATCGTATGGAGAGACAATATCACCAATGAAGAAGTGCCACAGAACTGGTCAGAAGGACCTTCGGGTCATTGTAACAGAGAGACGACTGAGACTGGCCAGATACACA